>CM017773.1:30993961-32308127 GCA_008009225.1 Acer yangbiense | reverse complement strand
AGAAGATTGATCGTGTTACACGACATGTTTCTCAACATGATCATCATCTCCAGAGTCTTGATGCTTCCTTCAGAAACTTGGCTTCTGACCTGCAATCAAGAATTGCAAAGCTTCATTCTGATCTTCACAGATATATTTCTCATGGATATTCTAGCCTAGATTTTGATACAAAAGAAAGATAAATCAAGCAACTTAAAGAACAGCTTGAGCAGCTGACCAGAGATCACTCTTACAAACCAAAACCCTATTCTCATCACTCACAGTCACTGTTTTTCCCTGTGTCTCCTACACATTCACCCCCATCCAAACCTGATGATTTTTCCAGACACTTTAAGTCCACTGGTGAATTGTTCCAGAAATATCCCATACTCTCTTCTCCTCTAGAAAAACCTAAGAAAAGGTCCCCTTCGAAGTAGAAAGACAAGCAGGCTGCTTCCAGTTCATACGACCCAGTTCTATTTGCTTCTAAGACTTGTTCCTCCTCCTCCTCCAAGTCTGATATAGCGTCCTTCTCTAAAGACGCTTCCTCCCAGTCGTCACAGACTTTCTGTCATTCATCCTGGCTGGATACTGCCGCCTCTTCTCCTTATGATCATACAGACTTTACTCAAGTTTTTATGGCATCTCGCACAGACCCTCAACCCTCTACCAGAACCTATGAGTCTCCTGATTAGACTGCCTCCACTACTCCAGCTCCCTTTGTCGAAGAACCTCTAGAACATATTCCTGGTCGTCCTACTGCTAAACCGACTAATGGCCCTTGGTTTACTCTTGATGACACTTCTCCTGGTTCCTGGAGAAAACGAGTTTCTGAGATGAGCGCATGGCTTGACCTGCAACTGGTAAAGTCTGAACAGAACCTTGAAACAATTTTACGTAAGTTCGTCTCTCGTTTTACTGGTTCTCTCAAAGACTGGTACCAGGCTCTTGGCGAATATCGACAACTCCAATTTGTTCGAGTTCCCTTAGCCTCACAAGCCATGGGATATATTTTCAGAGAATTCCTTGGTGATCCTGATCATATTTATAAACAAGCTAGACAATAATTCTTTGACATGCGTTGCTGCTCTCTCAAAAGAAAAGACATCATGTTCTATTACAAGCGGATGTCCCAACGATATCATACCCTTGGTGGAATTAATGATCATAGTCTTAAACAAGTCTATGTCAATTCCCTTCCAGATGACCTCCAAGATGAGATACAACGGAAAATAGACACCTCGGGACGATCTCTCAATGACACATCCTTAGGTGAACTCCACATGTATGCTCTTAGCTCTCTAGGTAAACTCTGTGCCACTCAAAGATTATTCTCCAAGATGCTCACAGAAGGTAAAAATCTGCAGTCCTAATGCCGTCAACCTTCTCTTCAAATCCAGTGCAAATCCTCCGCCTCTTACACCTACAAAACGAAGAAGAAGAATCATTTCAAACACTTCAAAAACAAGAAAGGTAGCTCTAAAAGATTCAAGTTCTTCAGGAAGAAAGCAAAGCGAGGTTGGAATAAATCCCAACGATGCTACATCTGTGGAAAACCCGGACATTATGCAAAGAAATGTCCCAACAAAAAGGCAAAGTCCGCCAGATTAGTTCAGCAGCTAAAAGACATTGCTGATGAAGTTCCGTCCGATGCAGACATTGAATCAATCTTCTCTGAACAGGATCATGCAGATCCTTCCACAACCTTTGTTCTTCAAGAAGATCTTTCTGACTCAGAATATTTTGGCTCCTCTGACTACAGCTCTATTCCAGAATCTTATCAAGCTACTCCCCTCGTTTCTCATTCTGGTCCCCAAGTTTCGGTTCGGATTCTACCTGACAAGTACTCTAAACCTATTGATGTCATTGCTTATTTTGACACAGGTTCTCACACGACAATGATGAACCCAAATGTCCTTCCTCCAGAATTTTGGAAATCCCAAGTTTGGTATTTCCGAGCCGCTGATGGAAAAGTTTTTTCGACTAATTTGATTTCCAGGAAAAAGATTGGTATCCAGTTTTTCCCATCCTTTACTCTTTGGACTCCAGTCATCGGCACTCTTCTTCCGGATAAAGACATCCTTATCGGCTGGGATATTTTCTACCACTGTAAATCTCTCTGGATTCTCCCTACTGGCATTCGATACATAAAGCATTTCAAAGCTTTTTCTGACATTCCGAAGATTTTCCCGCTCTCAGAAATCCAAGCCCCTTTTGAAAACATTCAACATAAATTGCATCTGCTTTGTGCTGACAATCATGCCATTTTCTCTCACCCTTCTCCTCTGTGGAAAAATCTAGATTTCTTTATCAAGCATCCCTTTAAGCTTAATGAAGACAATAATCCTACCAAGGCTACCCACTCAGGCATGTCTCCCTCAGATCTCAAGCTCGCTAATGAAGAATGCAATTACCTTCTTCGTCAAGGTCTGATAGAACATACCTCTTCCCCCTGGGCATGTCAAGCCTTTTACGTTGAAAAACGCACAGAATTGCTTAGAGAAAAAAAGAGATTAGTCGTAGATTACTGTAAGGTTCCCATTTGTTGATTGGCTCATTTCGTGAACAAACCACATATTGGGGTTCTTTGTAAGGGTAGCCTAGGTATCGGGTTTATTGTTCGAAGCCCTTTGAAGACCTCTTATTGATAAGCACCGAAGGTAAATTTCTATGTGCTTACTTTTCTTTAAAGAGATTAGTTGCACACACTCACTTAACATACATTCCATATGTGTGCATTCTCTTTACTTGTCACATTTCACACTTGCACTTATGTGTTATATTTTGTTGTGTGTATTTGTGTCTTGTTGTCTTGTAATTCGTTTCCCGGTAGTTTTCGGAAACGTTCGCGCATGCACTAGATTGTGCTTAATTTAGCGCGAGGACCGCCTACGGAGAATGCCCTTGGTTTCTCCTTAGTTTTCACCTTTGTTGGTGATCGGCGGTTATGATCGGTGGCCTGGCCGCCGAATGAAACCGCTGTTTGCTTCCAGTAGTGTATGGAGCAATTCTACGGTTGGATCGGCGGTCTCGACCACCGTTCGAAACCGCCGTTCAAGACCTGATTGATTTTATCTCTCAGCCTAATTCGGCGGTTGAAACGGCGGTCACGCATGAAACCGCCGTTTTCACACCTGATTGATTTTTCATCTCAGGTTTGATTCGGCGGTTGGATCGGCGGTCATGAAACCGCCGAATGAAACCGCCGTTGGTCCCCTGTTCCTCTCGGGCCAATTCGGCGGTTATGAACGGCGGCCTGGCCACCGATTGAAACCGCCGATCGGTGCGTTTCAGGGGCAAACTTGTCTTTTCATATGCTCTGTTTTTCATGCCTATAAATACATCACTTTCTCTTGTTCTGAATGTGACTCTTTGATTATCAAAAACCCTACTTTCAAAAGAGAGAATTTTAAGAGAGAAAGCAATCAAGTTTGCTCATTAAACACTCAAACAAAAATCCATTTGCATCAAAATTCATCTAGCATTCTCTAGCATATCTAGGATGCTTGCTTGCTTGCATGGGTCTTTGATCATCACACTTGCTTTGGTAAGTTTTTCACTATTATCATACATAATTAGTGTTTAATTTATTATGTCATCTCTTTTATTACTTGATTGTTCTTAGATTATTATCTAATATTCAAGATAGAGATTGTTGTGTTGATTTGATTGAGTGTTGTTTTTATGATAGATATCTAGGTTTCTCTAATCTATGATTATCTATGCTAATTGACATGTCATTTAGCTTTAATATCTAGGTTTGTGTTTAATTGCATATTCATCATCTTAGATAAGCATATAGGGTTTCCCTTGCTCTATATTGCATTTGAATATTCATATATTCACTTAAGGTGTTAATCTCTTTTTAGAGAATTAAGTCTTGTGTTGTGACCAGGATTAGGTTGCTTAATTCGCAAGCAATCGGACTAGGTTCACTCATACCGGGATTAGGTAGGTGTGTGATTACTTCCAGGATTAGGTTGTAATCGTTTACACATTTAGTGGATTCGAGGTTCGAGTATGGCTTACTTACTAGCCCGTGGTTTTTCCCGTGAGGGTTTCTACGTAAAAATCAAGTGTTATTTAATTTCTGCATTTTATACTTGATTTATTGCTTTATTGCTTTATCTATTTAGGGGTAATTTCGTAATTTGGACTAATACGAAAAATTGGGTAAAAAGCTTAAAATCTATTCACCCCCCCTCTAGATAGTTTTATACACACCGTGCTATAATTTGTTTCAATTGGTATCAGAGCGGGTTCCTAGACATACATAGGTGATCTTTGCTTATTTTGGTGTGTTTTGCATTTTGTGTGATTTTTGATCATTCATACATTTGCATTCATTTCATTCATTCATAAACACTATAGTGGAAACGGTGGAAATGGTGGTGGCAACGAAGGTGCCTCAAGCACAAGGCCTCCACTTCTTACCGGATTGAACTATTCCCAATGGAAAGGGAAGATGGAATCCTACATATGCCAAATTCATGACCGTGCATGGATGGTGGTGGAAGACGGATATGATCTACCCAAGATGACTCCCGATGGTGGAGGAGAAGAAGTATTGAAGCCTAAGGCGCAATGGAACGCGTAAGAGTTTGAGGCTTCAAAGTGGAATAGGAAGGCGATGCATGCCATCTTGTGTGCTATGGATGAAAATCAATATAAATTGATTCAAAATACTAGGATAGCTAAGGAGGCTTGGGACATCCTAGAGATTGCACATGAGGGAACCGAAGTGGTGAAGGACTCTAAGCTTCAAGTCCTCCAAACTCAATTCGAGATGCTTAAGATAGAGGAGAATGAGTGCTTCAACGACTTCGAGATCAAGTTGATGGATATAGTCAACCAAAGCCATCAACTTGGTGATCCATATTCGGATAGGAGAATCAAGCAAAAGATTATGAGATCTCTACCCGATAGGTTTGAATCGAAGGTGACGGCTTTAGAAGAAAATAGTGGTTATAAGGATATGAAGCCGAGTGAGGTGATTGGGAGACTTCTAGCTTATGAGTCTAGGAAAGGGCCTATCTCCACACCCACTAAAAAGCAAAAAGGAATTGCTTTAAAAACCTCCAAGGATGAAAAGGAGGCAAAGAAGGTTGACTCGGATGAAGACCTTGCCTTGTTTGTAAAAAGGTTCAACAAAGTTATGAAGTTTAGAAGAAAGGGCTTTGGATCAAAAGGTCAAGATTTGAAGAAAAAGGGCTCTTTCAAGAAGTTTGAACCTAGGCAAGAAAGGACCGAAAGGAAAGGGGTCCGATGTTTCGAGTGTGGTGGCATAGGTCACTTTGCCCCCGAATGTGCAAATCACAATGAAAGGAAAAAAGGGAAAAGTGATGGCCGCCACTTGGAGTGGAAGTAGTGATGACTCCATTGAGGGAGATGAGTCTTCAAATGATAAAGAGCTCATGGCTAATCTCCTAGCTTTTGCCTCCTCCCATAAAAGCAAAAGTGCTAGTGAGAGAGAGGAAATGAGTCAAGAGGAAAATGACTCAAGTGAAGAAGAAAGTGATTCCTCGTCTAACTCCATAAGTAGTTTTGTGGAGAAAAAGGTGCTTGCTAAATGCCATGCCGAGTTTAATGATTTAGCAATCAAGAGCACAAGAAAGATCAAGATGTTGAGAGAAGAAAATCTTGAGCTTGCATCTCACAATGACCACTTAGGTGAACAAGTGGAAAAATTCAAGAAGATGAAGGATAAGCTAAGATAGGAGTTAGTCTTATCTAGGAGGAATTAAGAAAGTCTAAAGAGGGAGCTTGAAGAAGTTAGAAATTCTATGACTAGGATGGATTCTAGCACCAAGAAGCTTGACCATATGCTTGGTGTTGGAAAGAGTCCATGTGACAAAAGGGGTCTTGGGTATGAAGATGACAAGAAGATCTCAACCTCTAACAAGACCGTGTTTGCCAAGGGTTTGAAGAACGAAGAAACTTCATTTGTGCAAATTCCTAGGAAGAAGTTAGAAGTAGGACAATGTTCAAATGCACAAGTGAAGATGGGGCCAAGAAGGCAAACTCAAGCTCAACCCCCTAGGGTCCCTCAAGCCAACATTCCTCCACGATTGGCTCACAAAGGAAAAAGACCTATCATGCAACCTCAAGCTAGGAAGCAAGCTAGAGCGGTTCAACAACGAAGAAGGATTGAACCCTTTCATCCACAAAGACAAGGACAAGGTATGATTCCTTATTTTACTCTTATATGTCACTTTTGTGGATTTGATGGTCATATTAGACCACATTGCTTTCGATACATAAAAATGTGCAAAACTAGAAGCATGATAGAGAAGAAAAAGAAAAGAGCCATGATGCATGTTCCTAGGAATGATAATATTATTATGCATGATCCTAGGACATCTAGAGCCCATGTACCAAAGACCACTAAGAAAGCTAAGATTGTTTCTAGGTGGATTAGAAAGAATGAAAATGTTTGCCATGTTGCTCAAATAGCCTTGAAGGCAAATTCTTCTAATTTTTGGTATTTAGATAGTGGGTGCTCTAGGCACATGACGGGAAACAAGAGTTTCTTCGAGACTCTTGTTATGGAGGAAGGTGGATATGTCACTTTTGGTGATGGATCCAAAAAGAAAGTTGTAGGGAAAGGAATCATTTCTGTTCCCGGATTACCCTCATTATCCGATGCTTTATTTGTTGATAGCTTGAAAGCCAATTTAATAAGCATTTCACATCTAAGTGATGAAGGATATTCCATCTTGTTTTGTAAAGATGATTGCTCGATCCTAAAGCCCGATGGACAAACCTTATTGAAAGGTATGAGATCTAGCGACAATTGCTATTGTCTTGAAGCTAGAATAGTCTCAAACAATGTGTCCATAGATGAGCAAATAGAGTTGTGGCATGAAAGACTTGGCCACATGAACTTTAGGGATTTAAGAACCCTTGGAAATTTCGAGTGTGTGCGTGGCCTCCCTAAGCTTGGGAAGAAAGCCAATGGTATTTGTGGACCTTGCCAACAAGGAAAACAAACTAAAAGCATGCACAAAAAGGGCAAGTATCTCTCCACCAAGGAGCCCCTAGAGCTTCTCCATATGGATCTCATGGGTCCTATGCAAACCGAGAGTTTAGGTGGAAAGAGATACATTTTTGTTTGTGTTGATGATTTCTCTAGATTTACATGGACATATTTTCTTAGAGAAAAATCCGAAACTTTTAATAAGTTTAAAATGCTTTGTACTAAAATACAAAATGAAATGAATTCTAACATTAAAAGCATTAAACGGATTAGAAGTGAGAATGCCTCATTTGAAAGCTATTGCAATAGCTTAGGCATCTCCCATGAGTTCTCGGCTCTTAGGACACCTCAACAAAATGGAGTTGTTGAGAGGAAGAATAGGGTCCTTCAAGAGATGGCCCGTGTGATGTTGCTTAGCAACAATGTCCCTAGGAACCTATGGGCCGAAGCCATCAATACGGCTTGCTATATAGGGAATCGTGTTTTCCTAAGGCCCGGTACTAGAAATACCTCATATGAGTTATGGAAAGGCAAGAGGCCAAATGTTAGCTACTTCCACACTTTTAGAAGCAAATGCTACATTTTGAATGACCGTGATCAACTTGGCAAATTCAATGCTAAGAGTGATGAGGGTATTTTTATTGGCTATGCCTTGAATGGTAGAGCCTATAGAGTTTTCAATTTAAAGACTCTAAGTGTTATGGAATCATCCAATGTCGTATTTGATGATACTAGGCTCAAGTCAAATGATCATGAGGAGGAGGTTATTTTTAGTGATGACTCTCCTTTGGAGAGGGTTGTGGTGACTCCCAATGTTGGGACATCTAATAAAAATGATGAAGTCACACAACCTACTACTAGAGTCCCTCTCTTGGACTCTAATGAACCCGCTCCATGGGTTAGAAGACTCCATAACAAAGAGGATGTTATTGGAGATGTAATTGAGGGTGTTAGGACTATGCGTCAAATAGCTAATCGTATTAGCTACACATGCTACACCTCTCAAATTAAACCCAAAAAGGTTGAAGAAGCCTTAAATGATGAATTTTGGGTTCTTGCCATGCAAGAAGAGCTAAACCAATTCGAAAGGAATGAGGTTTGGACTCTAGTTCCTAGGCCTAAGACCACTAATGTCATAGGCACTAAATGGATATTTAGGAACAAATCCGATGAGGATGGCAACATAGTGCGGAACAAGGCTAGACTTGTAGCACAAGGGTACTCTCAAATTGAGGGTATCGACTTTGAGGAGACATTTGCTCCCGTTGCCCGTTTAGAGTCTATTAGGCTTCTCTTGTCCATTTCTTGTGTGCACAAGTTCAAATTGCACCAAATGGATGTCAAGAGTGCCTTCCTCAATGGCTTCTTGCAAGAAGAAGTGTTTGTTGAACAACCCAAGGGGTTTGTGGATGCACACCACCCCAACCATGTCTATCGCCTCAAGAAGGCACTATATGGGTTGAAACAAGCACCAAGGGCTTGGTATGAGCGCCTCACTCAATTTCTTGTTGACAATGACTACACATGTGGTAGTGTTGACAAGATACTATTCATCAAAAGAAACAATGATGAGCTTTTCATAGCTCAAATATATGTTGATGATATAGTGTTTGGCTCCACCAACAACACCAAGGTTCAACAATTTGTTGATGTTATGTCTCATGAATTTGAGATAGTCTTGTTGGTGAGCTTAGTTACTTCCTAGGTTTGCAAATTTGGCAACTAGATGATGGGATTTTCATAACCCAAGCCAAATATGCCAAAAACCTAGTGAAGAAGTTTGGTTTAGAGAATGCCAAACATAGTGATACACCCATGAGTACCACTTTGAAGCTAAGCAAGGATGCTTGTGGTAAAAGTGTGGAACAAACTCTATATCAGGGCATGATAGGTAGCTTGCTTTATTTGACCGTAAGTAGGCCCGATATTTCATTTAGTGTGGGTGTGTGTGCTAGGTATCAAGCGGATCCCAAGGAGTCCTATCTCTCTTCCGTAAAGAGAATCATTCGCTATGTGAATGAGACTTCCAACTATGGGATTTGGTACTCTTTTGACACTAATGCTAGTCTTGTAGGCTTTAGTGATGCGGATTGGGCAGGAAATTGTGATGATAGAAAGAGCACATCGGGCGGTTGCTTCTTTCTAGGCAACAACTTGGTGTCTTGGTTTTGCAAGAAGCAAAACTCGATTTCCTTGTCCATGGCCAAGGCCGAGTACATAGCCGCGGGGAGTGGATACACACAACTCCTATGGATAAAGCAAATGCTAGTAGACTACGGATTCAACCAAGGTACTCTCACTCTCTTTTGTGATAACATGAGTGCTATTAATATTTCCAAGAATCCGGTACAACATTCTAGAACTAAGCATATTGACATCCGCCATCACTTCATTAGAGAGCTTGTTGAAAATAAATGCATAGTACTTGAACATGTAGGTACTAATGATCAACTTGCGGACTTATTTACTAAACCCTTAGATGCTACTCGATTAAAAACTCTTAGTAGATCTATTGGGATATGTCTTGTGGAGTGATGTTCTATGATTGACCCCATATGGGGAACTCAAGCAAAGAGAGCTATTTTGCATTCTTGTTTCTTGCAAAAAATTCTAAATAACTTATGCCTCTTCTTTTAATTGTTTAAGTAAGCTTGGTTGCACATATGTATATATGTTTTCAATCCTATAAGTGTGAACCTTGCTTGTTTACAATCCATGTCATATTTATGTTCAAACATGCATTTTTGGACTAGGAGATATATGTAGGAAGTATGATTTGAATGACCTATGATTATCTCCATGACATGATGATTCTTTAATAACATGCTAATATCAAATGAAAAAGCATGAAATTCACATCACATGCTCACATGAAAAGCATGAATTGATGATTGCATATTCTTAAAATGCAAAACCTTGTGTGAAAGCTTATGAGACTCAAAATGAATAAAGGATCTTGTATCTGTTCAAAGGAATTAACATTCCAAATGTCTCTCTTTCTTTATTGGTTGAACATGGCTACTATCATACGGATATCTTATCCGAAAAAATCAAAAAGGGTGCACAATCGCTCATGCCATGTTTCGCTTTTAAAGTTGGATATAGTTGTTTTTAAATTGAAATCAATATATTCTATATCATTGCTTTACTCATGACAATGGTGAAATTGGTTTGAATTCTTATTAGAAACCTTTGTCATTTGCTTTGCCAAATACCATTGTATTTTGGGCTTGAATGCTACATGTCTTGTATGCAAAGCATGTTTGATTCACACATTTTCTTTCAAATAAATCTCCTTGTTTCTCTTCAATTAATTGAGGTGCATAAAGTGACTTATATATATATATATATATATGCAAATATCTTGCATGCTTCTATCTCTCATTGCTATGAGTGACCCGGTTGGGGACTACTCCTTTGCCTATATCATGACAAAAAGGGGGAGTAGGATATGGTAAGGGGAGTTGCAAAATAGAGGCAATTGTGCATACTGGGGAGAACATTCGTTGAGGGGGAGAGGGGGAGTAACCCGTTGAGGGGGAGCATTGCATACACATACATTTCATAATGTTGTGCCTAATCTTTTAAAATGCAAATGCTTGTTTTTGTTCTCACTTGATTCATCTCACTTTTTAAATGTTAGAAACTTTCTTTTCAGGGCTTGATTATTCTACAAGAGATTGAAGACTTGAAGTTTTACTTTCTTATCTCTTTGTGTTGTAGAAAATCATAGTTGTCCCGTAGTTTCTATTTCTTTGTGAGGAATCAATGTGAGTGGTGGTTTTGTCACGAAATAGCCAAAGGGGGAGATTGTAAGGTTCCCATTTGTTGATTGGCTCATTTCGTGAACAAACCACATATTGGGGTTCTTTGTAAGGGTAGCCTAGGTATCGGGTTTATTGTTCGAAGCCCTTTGAAGACCTCTTATTGATAAGCACCGAAGGTAAATTTCTATGTGTTTACTTTTCTTTAAAGAGATTAGTTGCACACACTCACTTAACATACATTGCATATATGTGCATTCTCTTTACTTGTCACATTTCACATTTGCACTTATGTGTTATATTTTGTTGTGTGTATTTGTGTCTTGTTGTCTTGTAATTCGTTTCCCGGTAGTTTTCGGAAACGTCCGCGCATGCACTAGATTGTGCTTGGTTTAGCGCGAGGACCGCCTACGGAGAATGCCCTTGGCTTCTCCTTGGTTTTCACCTTTGTTGGTGATCGGCGGTTATGATTGGCGACCTGGCCGCCGAATGAAACCGCCGTTTGCTTCCAGTAGTGTATGGAGCAATTCTGCGGTTGGATCGGCGGTCTCGACCACCGTTCGAAACCGCCGTTCAAGACCTGATTGATTTTATCTCTCGGCCTAATTCGGCGGTTGAAACGGCGGTCACGCATGAAACCGCCGTTTTCACACCTGATTGATTTTTCATCTCAGGTTTGATTCGGCGGTTGGATCGGCGGTCATGAAACCGCCGAATGAAACCGCCGTTGGTCCCCTGTTCCTCTCGGGCCAATTCGGCGGTTATGAACGGCGGCCTGGCCGCCGATTGAAACTACCGATCGGTGCGTTTCAGGGGTAAACTTGTCTTTTCACATGCTTTGTTTTTCATGCCTATAAATACATCACTTTCTCTTGTTTTGAATGTGACTCTTTGATTATCAAGAACCCTACTTTCAAAAGAGAGAATTTTAAGAGAGAAAGCAATCAAGTTTGCTCATTAAACACTCAAACAAAAATCCATTTGCATCAAAGTTCATCTAGCATTCTCTAGCATATCTAGGATGCTTGCTTGCATGGGTCTTTGATCATCACACTTGCTTTGGTAAGTTTTTCACTATTATCATACATAATTAGTGTTTAATTTATTATGTCATCTCTTTTATTACTTGATTGTTCTTAGATTATTATCTAATATTCAAGATAGAGATTGTTGTGTTGATTTGATTGAGTGTTGTTTTTATGATAGATATCTAGGTTTCTCTAATCTATGATTATCTATGCTAATTGACATGTCATTTAGCTTTAATATCTAGGTTTGTGTTTAATTGCATATTCATCATCTTAGATAAGCATATAGGGTTTCCCTTGCTCTATGTTGCATTTGAATATTCATATATTCACTTAGGATGTTAATCTCTTTTTAAAGAATTAAGTCTTGTGTTGTGACCGGGATTAGGTTGCTTAATTCGCAAGCAATCGGACTAGGTTCACTCATACCGGGATTAGGTAGGTGTGTGATTACTTCCGGGATTAGGTTGTAATCGTTTACACATTTAGTGGATTCGAGGTTCGAGTGTGGCTTACTTACTAGCCCGTGGTTTTTCCCTTGAGGGTTTCCACATAAAAATCAAGTGTTATTTAATTTCCGCATTTTAGACTTGATTTATTGCTTTATCTATTTAGGGGTAATTTCATAATTTGGACTAATACGAAAAATTGGGTAAAAAGCTTAAAATCTATTAACCCCCCCCCCCCCCCCCCCCCCCCCCCCCCCTCTAGATAGTTTTATACACACCGTGCTATAATTTGTTTCAATTACAAGCCCCTCAACCTTTTTCTCAAAGATGACAAGTTTCCTGTTCCCAGGCTAAATGTCTTATTCTCTCAACTTCCAGGAGCTACGATCTTCTCCAAATTTGATCTTAAATGTGCTTTCTGGCAAATTGGTATCCATCCAGATGAAAGATATAAGATAGCATTCTATCTTCCTAATGCACAATACCAATGGACTGTTCTCCCTTTTGGTTTAAAAACTGCTCCATCCCTTTTCCAAAAGGCTGTTACCAGAATTTTTCATCCTCTCTTACACTCAGAACTCATCTACATTGATGACATCCTCCTGTTCTCTCCAGATGATACCTCTCACAATCTTCTTCTCCAACAGTTCCATGACATTGTTCAACACTATGGTGTCATGCTCTCCGAAAAGAAAAGCATAGTTGGAAGATTTGAAATTGAATTTCTTGGAATGCACATTTCCAACGGCCAATACCGTCCTAGTCCTCATTTGGCTGTCCGATTATTAGACTTCCCTGATTCTGATCTTAGCATGAAACAAGTTCAACAATTCCTCGGAATCGTCAACTATGTCTGAGACTTTATTCCTCATGTCAGTCAATACACCTCAGTCCTCTCCGCCTTACTAAAGAAGCATCCTCCTCCCTAGGATTCCTCCCACACTGAGGCCGTCATCAAATTAAAGGAGATCTCTCAATCTCCTCCTGCCCTCGTCATCCCTTCTTCGGGCCAACTCATCCTCCAGACTGATGCCAGTGATATTTTCTGGGGAGCCATTCTTATTGAAGATCGAGAAGGTCAACGAAAATACTGTGGTCATGCCAGTGGAAAATTCAAAGATGCCCAACAGCATTATCACACTATCTATAAAGAGATTCTTGCTGTCAAATATGGAATCCAAAAGTTGGATTTTCACCTCAGGACAAGAAACTTTATTATTGAAATGGACAACTCATCCTTCCCAAAGATACTCGATTTTCACAATAAGATTCCTCCTAATCCTCTCCTCTTGAGACTCAAAGATTGGTTTGCCCGATATGACTTCACTGTTCGCCACGTGAAAGGCTATCATAATATAATTGCTGATATGCTCTCCCGGCCTCCACTCACCCATCTCATTATATCCACAGGTCACTATCCTCTTATCTTCATGACTTCTCCTGCTGGTCCCTCATCATCCTCATCAGCCATACCTGATTACTCTTTCCCCCCAGAACTCTTGGCCACGTTGCCACCTGATCACCAACCTTCCCTGGATCACCAACCTTCCGGTCTACTTAGCCCACATCAACAGCCAAGACTGTTGTCACACCGTCAACAACCTATCCAGACCATTTCTTGACCCATTCATAATGCCACCTTTCTACTACTTTTCTCCTCAACTTCTTTGGTTCCTCTGATGTTTATTAGTTCTACATCACCATGCCATCGTCTTCCCACTTCAGGCTTTATATGGTCATCTCCATGATCCTTCTCAACAGAACTCTCTATTATGGGTTTTTCTCCAATGGTTCACGTCCTTGACAAACTGGAAAAACGAGCTCACTAAGCTCATGGGACAATATAACCTTTGGAAGCTTGATGATGAATCAGCTGCCTCTGTATGCTGTATATGGATCTTCAATAGGCCCTATAGGTACAATCCCCACAAACGACTCCTTTGGACTGCCAACACCAGTTATGAATGGCATACCACGTATGATTATCAAAAGATGTATCCATAAATTCTCCAAGTCGGTCTGCTTAATTTCCTCTGTGATGTTAATTACGTCCCCACCAACGAAGTTTTCATCCTCCCTGATATCCCTAGAGACCCCACTCAAAGCTGGAACCATTTTTAAGATTCTTACATGATTGACTCTTAGGACCCCTTTGATTTTGCCTGGCCATGCTTCATCTGTAGAGCCCAAGACTCAGATGATGAAAATCATGCCACATGTAATCTATCCAGTCCGTAATCTCAGCTCAGCCCGAAGTCCATGCTCGTGATCTTATCTTGTAAAATAATTTACTTTCATTATTGTGTTTTGTTTTATTAGGCACTGTTTGGACCTATTATGCCCATTTGTCTTTATTAGGCTTTGTTTGTTTGTATTTGCTTACATTTGGCCGATGGCTCCTAGTTTGCTTTAGTTTACTTTTATTTATCATCCGCCACGTTTGTTGGCTTTACTATGTACTCAGTTTGGATGTTTCCTATCTCTCCCTCTATATATATATATGATATATTGAATACTATTATATATAGGATATATATATAATATATAAAAAATATATTATTATATAATCTATATATATATCCTATATATAATAATATTCAGTATATCATATATATATATATATATATATATATATATATATATATATTATAATCTATAATATATTATATAGACAGATACAAAACGGCGTTTTGCCTTCCAAATGCCCAATATCAATGGACGGTTTTACCCTTTGGCCTTAAAACAGCCCCCTTATTGTTCCAGAAGGCCATTACCAGAATCTTTCATCCCATCCTACACTCAGCATTACTCTATATTGATGACATTCTACTCTTTTCTCCTGATACAGACTCTCACAACAAGCTTCTCCAGTAATTTCATGACCTGGTCAACAAATATAGCCTCATGCTCTCTGAAAAGAAAAGCATGATTGGTCGTACAGAAATCGATTTCCTTGGAATGCATGTTTCAGATGGTCAATACCATCCTGGTCCTCATTTACCTACCCAGCTACTGGATTTCCCAGATTCCCATTTGTCCCATAAACAGGTCCAACAGTTCCTTGGCATTATTAATTTTATCAGAGAATTTATCCCCAGAGTCAGTCACTACACTTCAGTTCTCTCTACTCTCTTGAAGAAAAACCCTCATTCGTGGATCCCATCTCATACCGATGCCGTTGTCAAATTGAAACAAGTGGCACAATCTCCGCCGGCTCTCACCATTCCCTCCACCGGTCAACTCATTCTTTAGACCAATGCTAGTGATACCTTTTGAGGGGCAATCCTCATTGAGGATAAAAACGGACAAAGAAGGTACTGTGGTCACACAAGTGGAAAATTCAAAGATGCTCAACAGCATTACCACACTATCTATAAAGAGATTCTTGCAGTCAAAATTGGAATCCAAAATTTTGATTTCCACCTCAGGATAAAGAACTTTATTATGGAAATGGACAACTCATCTTTCCCAAAGATCCTCGAATTTCGTAATAAGATTCCTCCCAATCCACAGCTCCTGAGACTTAAAGATTGGTTCTCCAGATATGACTTCACTGTTAAACACGTAAAGGGTCAGCATAATATAATAGCAGACATGCTCTCTAGACCACCACCAATCCATCTCCTTACTCCCACCGGAAGGGTCCCTCTTATCTTCATGGCAACTTCAGCATCATCCTCTTCCTTTCAACCATCTACTCCAGCCCTCACCTATCCTCCAAAGCTTCTTCAGTCACTTCCTCCGAGCCACCAGCCTACTCTTGATCAAATACAAGAGTTCGCCAAGTCTCACCTTTCTGTTTATCTGTCCCAACTTCAAGCTCAAGGATGTAAACATGCTCTCGTCAATCCTACTAGGCCTTTCCTAGATCCTTTTCTCATGCCCCCATTTTACTATTTTTCACCGCAAGTCCTATGGTTTCTATGGTGTTTATCAGCTCTTTACCACCATGCCATTGTTTTCCCTCTACAGGCCCTATATGTTCACCTCCATGATTCCACACAACATGCCTCTCTTTTATGGACTTTTCTCCAGTGGTTTCACTCTTTGTCGAACTGGAAGAATGAGCTTACCAAGCTCATAGGCTATTACAATCTATGGAAGCTTGACTTCGAGTCTGCTTCCTCTGTTTCTTGTATTTGGATACTTCACAGGCCATACCGTTACAATCCCTACAAGAGACTTTTTTGGACTGCGAATATTCAATATGAATGGCACACCACATATGATTACCAGAAGACTTACCCGAACAACCTCCAGATATCTCTCCTTAATTTCCTTTGTGACGTTAATGGTATCTCTACTGATGAGTATGTCATCCTCCCAGACATTCCAAGAGACTCTTCTCACAGCTGGCGTCCGTTTCAAGATTCTGTCCCGCTGGACTCTCAAGACCCTATGGCCCTTGACACATGGCCTTGCATTACGTGATCCTATCCTCTCCCTGTGTTGTATTTTAATAATTTAATAATTGTGTACTTTAACTGTGTGCTTTTAAGTTGTAATTATTATGCCTCTGTCGGCCACCCGAAAGGCTTGTGTGTTTAATTATTATATTGCATTATTGTAGTCAGGATCCTTATCCTGTCTGCCAGATGTATGGCTCTCCTAGCTCCTTCTGTAAAATATCTTGAGTGTGTCCGCCCTCTTCTCCTCTATATAAGGAGACCTCTTTCAGTGTAAAAATCAATTAGAAAATGAATAAAATCTTCAGCTTGTGTTAATACTCTCATGGCTTTCTAAGCATTTTCTTCTTCTCCTTTAATATTTCTCTATGATAAGGATTTACAATCTGTAATAATCTAAGTATGCTCTATGCTTGCCTCTAGTTGAGGATCCTGCACATCAGAAAATGGATTTTAATTCCTTGGCTTAATGTCCTTGTCTGTCTCTAGAAGGTTACTCTATGAGTACCCTATTTAGGCCATTGAGTTGAGGCCGCTTTGTGGGGAAAACATTAAAACTATATAGAGACGGTAAGGCTCCCTGCCACCCGGCCATGGTATCAGAGCCAGTTATTGCTCCGGGCTTTAAAAGATCAATCATGAGTAGGGGTTCTCACTGTATGACACGCAGTGACGAAGTACGAACTCTTACCCTACCATGACCCGCCGGATTAGCCATTCGTTATGGGTTGCACATTCGAGAGGATGTGCGTAAAACTGTTTCTGAGGTATCTTGGGATGTCACAACAAGCTGCTCCTGCGAAAGGAGTGTCAGCTCGTGGTCTCAATGGTATTATATATAAGATATATATATTATTATAATATAAACATATTATTATAAAATATATAGGTAATATATATATATAATATATTATTATTATTATTATTATTATTATTATTATTATTATATATATATTATTGTACATGTAATAATATTATACATATTTTCTATTATCAGTTCGAACTGATAATAAATATATCAGTTTATTGCATGTTGGCCATTGGATTTAAATACTTTGACTTGGCTGCATGCAATTGTCAAAGCATCTTTTAAATCCAATGACCTACATGCAAGGAACTGATATATTTATTATCAGTTCGAACTGATAATAGAAAGACTCTAATATTATAATATATGTTGTTATATATATAAGAGGGGTACTCTGGTCATTTGAACCTCTTGTCATGTCATGTCCCAACTATACTAAACGCATAATAATACAGTCCACAGTTCTGTCCCAGCACCTTCCAAACACAATACAAAACAACTTGTCATGTCCCGTCCTGTCCTGTTCTGTTCTGTCCTGTCCTGTCCTGTCCTGTCCTGTCATGTCCCGTCCCACCATGTCTTGTCCCATGTCCATGCCAAACGCCCCCATAAAAACCGTCAAGAAATGTTTTCTTGACTGTTTTTCTAATTATCAAGGATTTATGATAGTTTTTAACTGTCAACGATTTATATTATTAATTAGACATAATTTCACATAACTCCTACCTTTTTGGTGATTTGTCACCTTTATAAATGTCTTTCCAAATTCATCACTTTAGTCCTTACTTTTTCTAAAACTCATCACTTTAGTCCATTTGACTAAATATATGAAAGTCAACTATTTTAAAACCTGTGAAAGTACACTTTTGCCCTTATTACTGTTTAATTTAGCTAAAATGATTATATTAGCTGAAAAATAATAAAATTCTCATTAATAAAATTTTAAATAAATATATTACAAAATATCTTAAATAAATAATAATAATAAAATCCATTAATTTTTTTTTTTTTTGTCATAATGGATATTAACTAAGCTAAAATGATTATCTTAGCTTTAAATGATTTTTTTTCATAAATTTTTTTTTTGTAATCTATTTATTTAAGATTTTATTATTGAAAATTTTATTGTTTTTCAATTTAATTTAAAGCTACGATAATCATTTTAGCTAAATAAAAATCCATTATGAAAAAAATAAAAAATAAGAAAAAATTAATGGATTTTTTAATTATTTATTTAAGCTTTTTTTTTTTTGTAATATATTTATTTAAGATTTTATTATTGAGAATTTTATTGTTTTTCATTTTAATTTAAAGTTAAGATAATCATTTTAGCTAAATTAAATAGTAATAGGGATAAAAATGTACTTTCACAGGTTTTAAAATAGTTGACTTTCACATATTTGGTCAAATGGATTAAAGTGATGAGTTTTGAAAAAAGTAAGGACTAAAGTGATGAATTTTGAAAGATGTTTATAAAGGTGACAAATCACCAAAAAAGTAGGACTTATGTGAAATTTTGCCTATTAATTATTAACATTATTTATATTTATACACCGCCGCCGCCGTTCGGCAACCCGAGCCACCACCCGCCTCCGTTCTGGCCACCGCCGCCCACCTCCTTCAGACCACCGCAGCCCCCGCCATCTAGCTCCGTCAAGCCACCGCTGGCCTAGCCCAACCCACTTCTGATAATAATGACAATTTATTATGAATTGAACTTGAGAGCTCAAGTTAAAAGTTGTAAGCTTTTACCACTTGACTACAACATTTGATTTGTTAATAATTAAACAATATTTATATATAACCTATATGAGTTGTTAGAAATAAAAAAATAAAAAACTTGTTAGATAAATTTAAATTTATTCAACTAATCAAAATTCTAATTTATATGACAGACATATATTAAAAAATATTTATTGAAACTTTTAATAAAATTATATTTTTTAAAACATATATAGTCGAGTTATTGGTCTATACTCTATGGTCACGTTTGGTTACATGGTGGAATGGTAATCAGAATGGTAATGGGAATGAGAATGGGAATGGAAAGGAATGGAAAACTGAGTTTTTTGTTTGGTTGGAACTTTAGAATTAGTCTTTGAATCGGTATTATTTTGTTTGGTTAACAACGGAATGGAATTGAGTTAATTGTATTTTGACCAAAATACCCCTAATTATAAATATAATAATATATATATATGTTATATATATTATTATATATGTTATATATAAAATATATGTATTTTATATTATATATTATGAATGTTTTATAATTAAGGGTATTTTATAATTATATATATATATATATATATATATATATATATATATATTATACAATATATATAATAATATATTTATATAATATAAATATATAATATATATTATTTAATATATTAATATATAATATTTATATATTATATTATTAATATATCATTATATATATTATAATAATATAATATATAATAATAATATATATAATATATAGTACATATATATATATATATATATATATATATATATATATATATATATATATATATATATATATTTATATATTATTAATATAATATATAATACTAATATATTATTTTTGGAATGAAGTTGGGGCATATGAGGGTATTTATGGAATATAAATTTTAGTTTGGAACGAAATGAGCATTCCATTGGTTTTTTAATCCGTTCCACCAAAATGGTGGAATCCCCATTCCAATGGAATCACCATTCCATTGCATTTTAACAAACCAAACGAATGAAATGGTTTTCTTTCCATTCCATTCCATCTAACCAAACATGGTCTATAGGAGACTCGTGACATCAATTGTAATAAACATGATTTGGAATACAACTCTCACTACAGGGGGGATATTTCTCAACATACATCTTGCAATTTAATTAACAAATGTAAGACTCAGATTACTAATTTATATGAGTAATTGAATTATTAACGTGTCTCTTAGTATGAAACAAGAGGGAGCAAAATAAATAAACAATTTGTTTAAAATATTTTTTTTGAATTTTTAAAAAATAAATAATTTAAAAGTAAATTTATTAAATTTAAAATTTTATTTATCCAATATCGGTTTGCCCAAAAACTGATATCTTATTGTAAAATAAATCCATATCGAGATTTTGTTTGGTGTTGAAAATATGAAGTAAAAGTTAAAAAAAATTATTAAAGATAAATAAAATTTCTGAAAATAGTTGACGGTTTTTTAATGACAGTTTTACAAATCTTTCAACAAACTTATAATAGTTGACAGTTTTGTAAAATTGTCAAGAAAGATGGTTTTTCTTGTAGTGTATCAATGTCTAAATGCAAAACATAAAGACTTAGCTAAAGAGGGCAAGAATGACCTAGATGCAACCTATCATAAAGAACAATCTTAATCAACAAACAATGACTCAAATATAATCAAAATAAGCTTAAGAAAAGGAGTCATGCATTTAATCACACAATAAATGCTAAACCTAGACAAAGATGAACAATGATGGAAATAATGAAATCTAAGACATGTTCAACTTACTTAGCTATGAAAACAATGAAGACCCATGCTTACATGATGAATGGAGATGCTAGATGCACATGGGATTTGAAATTGGTCGAGTAAAAAAGGAGTCTTGGAGCTCTCTCTCTCTAAAGCAACTCACTTTCTCTTCTTAAGGTATTAAATTCGTGGGTCGATTGCAGAAGAAGAGAAAGAGTGATATCTATATGAGACAAAAGAAACTATGTCGTTTTGAAGAAAACCAAAAACAGGTCTGGCAAATTTGCACGGTTCGTACCGTGCACGAACCATGCAAGGTTGCTGGAGAAAACAGATTCTTGCATATACGTGGTTCGTACCGCACTTGAACCGCGCAACATTGTTGGACATGTGTGTGCAGTACGAACCGTGCTAGCTACATTAAAAGGCTTCCATTAACCAATCCATGTGAGATAGGACCAATCCAAGAGAAGAAAAGGAATTTCTCTAAGGGTCAAATATCACTAAGATTAAGCACAACATAGTGCACAGGCGGACGTTTCCGAACACACTTTAGGAAATGAATTTCACAACACAAAACCACACTTAAATCTAACAATGATGTGCAAGTGTGAGAAATGTAAAGGATGCACACATATAAACAAATTAGAACACAAATGTAAGATGAACAAAACATGCATAAATAGTGTGTGTGTGCAACTAGATCTCTTCAGAGAGTCAAGAACAAGCAGTATACCTTTGAAGTGCTCTTGAGCTTCAGGTTTTGGGGATGCCAATGAAGCTTGATCACGAATAATAAAAAACCTAATCTACCCTTACAAATTAAACCTCAATGTGATTTGTTAACGAAATAAACCAATCAAAATATGAGGAACTTACAAATTAATTTTTTTATATTATGATTTTAGAAAGAAAAAAAAAATGAGGGGCCAATTTAGTACGTTCCCTTTTGGTGTTAAATTTTCAATTAGACAATATAATGGTCACCGAAATCTAGTGATCTTTGTGTAATTAATGTATTATTTTCCCGATAGTGAAATATTGCATATATATAGGGGTAGAAAGTGCAATTATCCCTACTAATAATAAAATGAATCCTTACTCATAAAATATTTATCAGAAAATTAATGGAAAAGGTGTTTTTAAAGAAAGAAAATCAAAAGAAATGTCTTCTTCTAAAAAAGAACATAATATTTAAAATATATATATATGAGATCATGAAACATATGGAAATGTGTTCAATGATCCAACTAAAGATCCATGTTTAATTAAGTAAGAATCCTAACAATTTTTAAAAGAGGAATACTACTTTGTCCGATATTTTTTCAAAAATTTACATCCAAATGATGTGATAAATGATTTATAAATATCATATGAATCATAAGATAATATGTGAATTGCCCAAATAATATGTGATTTATAACTATTGTGTAAATCATAATCATAAGATAACGTAATAAATGATGTTTAAGTTACAACTTACTAAAATTCTTATGGGTAGAGTACCAACTCGTTTAGTTGATTGTGTAATATAATGTCTCTTATTCTTGTACTATATGTTTTGCATCCGATTCTTGTTAACCACCAGTGCATGGGAAGGTTTGCATATTAATTGAATAATTTTATTTTTATACAAAAAAGTAATCTAACAATCTTGGGTGTGAATCTTGGGTGTGCACGCTTCAAAATTTTCTCATCAACCAAACATCTAGTTTGGTACAAAACTTTTTGCATTTGATTCTTATTCACCACCAGAGTGGTGAGGCGTTTAGTTTATATCGATTGTAATAATTAATTGCATCTATGAAAAAAAATAAAAATATAAAATATAAAAAAATAAAAGTTATCTGACAATCTTGGGTCTGCCCTCTGTTCCATGCACTCCAAGATTTTCTCATTACTCAAACTTCTACTTTGATAATTCAAGATTTTGCCGGTTGTCATACAAAAAAGAAATCAACTTCATTTAAAGGGAGCAGTATTCTTTCACTACTCTCTTCCTCTCTTGTATTGTTTGAATGGAGCTCTCACATTCACTTTCTCATCATTGCCCTGCACAGCTAAGAGTCTCAGATATTTTAAATTCAAAATGGAAGGTCTTTTCCAATCAAACAAGGATACCATTTAAGCCAACTTGCAAGTTTTCTGATTTGTCACTCAAATATTTATGATTTTATCTTTAGTGGCATTAGTTGCATGTCATAGTGTATGACTTTGCGTGTTGAATTTCCATAGTATATATATATACCATTCTTTCGCCTGATTCATTCTCATGTTTAATTTCTAATTTCACATTTGGGTTCTCTAATAGTATTTATAGGCTTGTTCTCAATTTGGAGCTGCAGCTGCTGACAAAACTGATGATCAACAAGCCATCGACCTTAAAAAATGCATGCTGAACTTTTATGAGACCTCATACTCTATATGGAACGATTCTAGCATCTGTGTTACTGGGTGGTGATCAAATTAATTTGTTAATTCATTTTTTACCATCGAGCCATATTAGGTGGTGATAAAAGATGTTTTTTTATCTAAAGTCTTATAAGACCTTAATTTATTAGACATATGGATAAGTCTTATAAATTAAGATACTATGATATGTTTGTTTTTTTCATTTTCGATAACTTATTACAAATATAAAATTGATTAGGTTGTGTTAGGGTTTCTTCAAAATTGGGAATTTTTGGAAAATTGATTTTTAGGATTTTATTATGTGCGGATAAAATTATAAATGTATGAATTGTTATAAGACGTTTGTGGAAATTTATTAAAAAAACTCTACTGTATCACTTTTTGAATAAGATAAAAGTCAAAAAATTTTACTTTTTCTAAAAAACATATATATCTTAAAATAAGATATAAGTTGGAAAAATAAATAAATTAATTTATTTTAATTTAAGATATAAGAGACAGTAAGTTTTAGAGTGAAAAAAATAAACAGTCTCATAGTCTATTAAGTTTGTGACATTTATTAGTATATATACATATCGTATTTTATTATATATTTTTTCAACATTTATTAGAAATATACTGTTAATAACAACCAAACCTTAAGCTGAGACTGCCTAAACAATATTATAATATAAAACACTCTTAACATGTACTTGATTTGATTTTGATGTTGACATTTCTACAGTGGCAAAATTGTGGAATGAAGTGGCCTCTGTTGTTGAAGGCATTCTCTAGTCTTTTGGCTCTAATTTGGTATCAATCAAGTCTACGATATTGAACTTGACAAGTATGTATATATGCATGGACTCGCATTTGAATGGAAGTAAGTCACCATTAATTTAATTCATGTATGGACTCGCAAAAACATATATTATCGATCTAAATCAATTGTATCACCAACTTAAAAAAAAAAAAAGCAATGCTAATTGCATCATGGAGTGAAGAAGAGAGTTTATGTTGGGTTTCAAAATTCCTAATTTTTTAAAAAGAAATTCCTAAATTTTTGTTACAGACAGGTTTGATGAGGAAAATATAAATGGGCTGGTATGGAGCATTGGTTTCAAGTTTAATGGGCATTTTTAAGTTTAAAAAATGATGATCAAATATTTTGAAGTCTAAAGAAGATTTCGGTTATTCTATTATGGACTTAATTTATAAATTTTTTTTTTTTTTTTTTTTTTTCAAATTTCATGGATGGAATGTAGCCTGGCCCAACCAAGGCTGATTCCGTATCATGGTGAGTTGATCATGAATTCATGATCATTACAGAGATTCAAGGTCAAAGCTGTCTTAACACTTTATAAAGATACACATTATTTAAAATATATATATATATATAACGTTACACACTTATTTTTGTTTAGTTTTGTAATGTAGTAGGGCCAGCTTTGTAACATTACAAAAAATGTTCTGAAATGTCCTGACTAGACTACATATATACGGTCATGTTCACATCAGTGCGCACTAATGTAACTACATCAGTACCAATGCATGTGGACCACTGATTATGGAGAAGCTTTGACAAGTGTATACACTTTGAGTCAAAGTATGTAAATCTAATGGTCCACATCCAATGCACTAATGAAGTTATATCAATGCGCACTGACTTGAACATTTATGTATATATAAATATATATATAGTGAGTCTCTCTTGATTCATGAGGGATCCCTTATTTTAATTTCAGTAAAGACTTTGAAAAAATCACATTGATTTTTATAAATTTTAATTTGAATTTTTTTTATGAATGATAAATTCAATGAAATGTACTAATGAATAAAAATTTAAAAACAAAAAATCCAAGCACTAGAACTATTTTTCTCGATTTTGTTAAATATGAAGGCATCGGAAAAATGGACGAAATATAGAAAATTCAAGAAAAATAGTTATAGTGCTTGAAAAATTCTCAAATTTTATTCATTGGTAAATTTCATTGAGCATATCATCTACAAAAAAATTCATCATAAAAATAAATGTGATTTTATCAAAGTCCTTATCGAAATTAAAATAAGGAATCCCTTATGAAAAATCACTGTTGAATTGAATTCATGGATGTGTATAATTAAATTTTAAGACCGAATTGATTCTTTTGGTGTCTGAGATAGAAGTGTTAGTTAGAGTGCTTAAATAATCCTGTTGCCCCCCTTTCCTATGATTTTAAGCTTTGGTTACCATCATAATATCAGAGTTGGTAAAATCAATGTGATTATATTTGAATTTTTTTAATTGATATCTGAATTTGTTACGTGTTTGTGTTTGAACTTCAGCCACGTGGCAAACCCATTGTTCTGAGTTGGTGTGACCGATTCATCCAGCATTAATCCTTTTTGAACGTTTGTCAAACGCTTGTGATGATATGTCTAAAATTGTTTAGGGCTGGGTGGTGAGCTGGTGATATTTGTGTTCTTATGGTTATGGTTAGGGAAATGTTGTCCTCTTTTTCTTAAATTGTCGAACTGCAGCCCTTTTCCACTTTAGACACACAAAAAGAAATATTGATATTTCCAGTTGGAGGACGTGGGTTGATTCTTGGGAATGAGGTGAAGCAAAAAGCATAGTCATATAAAATAGAATAGCAGTAGAAATTAGGAATTATTAAGCTAATATCTCATTACAGGATTTAAACTCGCTTGATTCCTTTTAAACTTTATGAAACTCTCCTGCACTTGTTTACTGTCTGATTGTTCAGATATTTAACAATTTGAGGCTGTTATGATTATAGGTTTATGCTGTAAGTTCACTTTAAGTGCAACAAGAAGCTGCTATGAGAGTATCCGAATTTGTTCAATTACTCAAAAGACATATGTCTAGCACTGTCAATATGCAACATATCAAGCGACATTATTACGGAAGTCATCCTTCTATCAATCGGTATGGGATCATTCCTCTTGGTCTGGTTTCCTGCATAATCATATATCTCTTGGAGGGAAACAGATTGTAAGTTTAAATTTACTGTTGAGTTGAAGTGTGTGATTGTGATGGAATCATATTGTCTATTTATATGAGTTGCAAGATAACAATAAAAGTAGCATTACTCTTTATCTTAATATGGGTCCTAAAAAGATGATGATGATAAAATAACATTTAAATAGTATGGTTACAATGTGCAGTGAGCTGAGCATTTATTATTGTCTTGAATGTTTTATTATTTTAGAGCTCTTTGCCTATTTCTTGAGTTCCACCTCCAACTTGAACTCTTCACCTATGAGTAGTGATAACTTTGAGATTTCTATTGTATGGAATTGTGCATTACTGTTCATAATTTCCTTACCAACCAATTTTCTTCCTTTTGAAGTGCTCAATTTACACCTCCTTAATCTCTTGTCCTTTTCCAACCCAATGAATGTCACTTTGTCAATGATCCACTTCTCACTCAATGCAAAATCTCCATTTACAACTTGTGATCTAACCATGGCTTTATCATCCACTATTCCACCATAGAATTTCACCAAACTCCACTTTCCTCCCCTTTCTCCCATCTCCACTGCTTCTCCATCATCTAAGAAGACCTCTCCACTGCTATTTTCTCCTCTGCTGCTCATAACCACCAACAGTTTGAATGCTGTTTTCCGGGCTTCTTTCGTTGTCATAGCCTCTCCTTGCAATGCCAAAATATGACCTTCTCGAACATGAACGTTTATATGATCGGCTGGTGCATCAAGTCTTATTTGTTTTCCTGGATTTGCACTTACTGAATTTGAGTAGTTGAATAGATCAAACCAATTTCCTTTTGGAAAGTATGCATCAACCGAAACTGCTCCAGGCTTCAATACAGGGGACACCATGACGCCTTTGCCGATCAAAAATTGTGTACTGATTTCATAAGTTTTGGTATCTTGAGGGAATGAGAAGAAAAGCGGCCGTGCAATGGGAGTCCCTATTGAGTGTGCTTCATACATTAATGTGTAGAAGTATGGGAGTAGCCGATACCTAAGCCCGAGCACTTTCCTAGCTGATGCCGCAACTGAATCCCAGATATAAAGCTCTTGACGGGCTGTACCTATTGAAGAGTGATCTCTTGCAAAAGGGTAAAATGCACCTAGCTGCATTTTTGGTACAGATATTGAATAAATCACATAGGCACTCGTTTCACATAAAAAACATACAATTCATTTCAAATTTTGTTGTATCTGTTAAATCATTTGCCATGTCCATGTGTAGATCATGTACATTGGCATGATTATATAGCATACGAAAAAGTATGTTGAAGAGAATGATTCAATATCTAGGGAGGGAAAGGCACTAAAGTCTTACCTGAATCCACCGGCGGCAAAGTTCTTCGTTTGTATTTCCAGAAAATCCGCAAATATCAGCTCCAACCATTGGAATTCCAAAGAGTCCAAAACTTAGAATAGATGGAATTGTGTATGCCAAATCATCCCAAGTAGCAGCATTATCTCCAGTCCAATGTGCAGTGTACTTTCCAGAACTTACAAAAGTTGATCTGCTCAGTATAAATGGCCTTTTACCAGTAACATTTATCAAGGCTGCATGAGTAGCTTTGGCTTCCAGGAGTCCATATAAATTATGAGCGTTATATTCTGTAATGTTTCTGAAATGTAGAGCAGTTGCAGGAACAGTATTATTATTAATTGGCCGTTTTATGCCTGCATTGTTGATCTTGTAGGGAGGATCATCAAGGATAGAAAATGGGGTGGGATTGGAAGTTATGAAATTGGATAACTCATTCATGTCCAGCCAAAGACCATCCACAGGAAGAATATCTCGAAATAGTTTGATCTCATTTTCCCAGAAAATTGCAGTCGCTGGGTTTACAAAATCAGGGAAGTACACTGGTCCAGGCCAAACCTGACCTAAGTAAGGAACACCGTCACGTTTTATGAAGATGTCAGCTTGCATCCCTCGAATGAAGGTCCCATAGCTCTTGTTCACACCAATACCTGCACCTCAATGCCTTCATTATATGACAAAATGATCCTTGTTTGCCGCACAAGAAACTTATTTGAGGAAATTTTTTGTTTCTATAACAACATACCAGGATCCAAGATGAGCACATATTTCTGACCATTTTGGTGAAGTAAATCCACTAACTTTTTCATCTTGTCCACCGGAAAGTTGATGGGATCAAACGTGAAATCCTTAAAACCATCCATGTAATCAATATCTGTCCACATAACTTCAAGAGGGATGTTAGCTTTTGCATAGCCAGCAACCACACCCTCAACGTCCGACACATTTTTGTAACCATATCGACACTGATGAAATCCTGCCGTGAAGGGAAAAACAACCAAACAGATGAGGATGATATAACTAGTGATGCTCTCAACAAACAACTCTTCTGAAGCCACTCAAAAACAATTGTAAGATTTATCTTGACTCTATTTATCACAAATATAAAATCAAGTTGGTATTCTCATTGATAAAATTTTTCTTTAAAACTCTTTACAAAGTTCTGGCTAGTTCTTGCTGAGAGATAAAGGTATTTTGAATCTTCTGTATTAGCAGATTTGCTCAGGTGGTATTTTGAATCTGGTCAAAGAAGATAATCTACAAAAATAAATTTTGATCTCTGTGCAGGATTGAAGATAACTTCAAAGAACAGACAACTTTTCTAAAGCCACTCAAAAACAATTGTAAGTTTGATCTAATTGTTCTAAAACTAGTTTCTCTATCATGAGCAAACAATGTGCTAGCAATCAACTTTAAATGTTGAAGATTAAATTTCTTGAAAATAAACTAAGATTGTTCATAAAATGCTTACCAAAGGACCAATATGGCATCGGAGCAGGACGACCAATCAACTCAGTATACTGCTGCACCACTGCATCGGGCGAGGTTCCAGCAAAGAAATACAAATCAACAATTCCTCCTATCAACTTGTAAGTAATCCGATCACCGTCGTAAACAACATCCATGGCATTGCTGTTAAGCAGCAAAACACCGTGAGTGGTCCCAGCCGGGGACCTGACATCGATGTAAAAAGGGTGGGAGCCGTAGAGATTGACATCGAGGTTAGCAGAGGCCAAATCGGCGTTCCACAATGTTAGGGTTTGATTTGGGATGAGCTTGAAGGATTTCTTTGTGTGCTCTCCGAGTCCATAGAGATGAGACCTTTGTTTTGGCAATGAAGAAGAGAGTTGAATGTACTGATCCTTGAACACCATTAAAGTGCTTGTGGTGTCGAAAAGGACGTCCCCGGAGGAGCGGCGGGAGACGGAGAAGGCGAAAGGGGTGGTGTTGTGGAGATTGAAGAGGAGGTCGGAGTCGGAGTGAGTGGGATTGGGATATGATAATTGGCGGGAAATTATGTCTCTTGGGATTTCCCATCGTTGCTTTTTTGAATCACTTATTCGGACTCTCAACCGGTCCTTTGTTTCATAGCTGAAGAGAAGACAAGATTAGTACGAGTAATTTTGTACAACCAAAAGTCCAAAACTCATAAAATAAATGATGCGACTAAAACACAAATGGTGAAATTTGTTGATTTTTTCCTCTAAATTTGAAAATTCCTTACACTTACATTATGTTTGGTTTGATAGAATTAGAGAGAAAGGAAAGGAAAGGATTTTGATAGATTTCTAATATCTTATTTGGATTGTTAAATGAGAGGGAAAGAAAAGGAAAATTAGGGAAAATAAAGAGAAGGTATTTAATAATTTCTTGTATTTCACCCAATTGGGTTTCCCACCAAATTTGAGAGGAAATGGAAGTAAAGGAAAAGAATTTTTCAATATCCCAAAAGTAACCTTATATAACAATACATATATAGTGGAAATGGTGGAAAATGTCACATTTTTGAACTGATTTGATGACAAAGTCACTGCTTTAATAAGTTAAGTTTAAAAGGCACCTATTATGGTGAACTATCAAAATTGCCCTTACTTTACACATTCTCTTTCTTACTTTACACATTCTCTTTCTTAGTTTAAAGTTTTCTGATATTTTATTCTTTCACCTTCTTTTATATCAGACCTCCAATGAAGGTTGAACACCATAACATTATCAATGCAACTTCATTGGATAATTAGTTTTGTGGCGCTACGCAAACGCATTCGGGAGTCGAGCTCCTCGCTGAGCTCGCGGTGGTCGAGTTGCCCGGTCAGCTAAAGGGGGTGCAGGGGGCAGCGCCCCCATAGCTTTTTTTTCAGTTTAAAACCATAAGCTAGGTTCCTTTTCATTTGTTTTTAGAGTCTTTCATAAACCTTAAGCTAGTTGTGTGAATTTTGAATCTAATTGAAAAGGCTCGGAGAAAATGCTCGAACAAAAAGGCTGGACCAGTGTATGAAAAGTCATGGGAGATGTAGTAAAAGTCACGGGAACAGTAATAAAAGTCATGGGATGTGTATTAAAAGTCACGGGACACTTATCAAAAGTCACGGGACATTTATCAAAAGTCACGGGACACTATACAAAAGTCACGGGACACTTATCAAAAGTCACGGGACATTATATAAAAGTCACGGGACATTATATAAAAGTCACGAGACACTTGAAAAAGTCACGGAAACCCAAAAATTCATCGTCCTCAAAACAACTCTTTTCTGAAACTAAAACCCTAACCTAACTTCATCATACAAACATAATCAACCACAAATCAAATCAAACCTAAGCTCGAACAAGGGTGTCGCCGTGAGATTTATAATCGGATTTCTTGCAACGATACTTTCTCTCTCCACTGTTCTCGCTCTCTCAACTTTTTTCTCTTCACGTTTGAAAAGACACAAACAGACAAAATGAGGGTATTTTTGTCTGATCACCTAAATAGGTGTCTTTTAAACTTAAATTAGTAAACCAGTGATATTCTTACAAAAACAGGCTGAAATAGTGACAAATTTTTTTTGAACCCTACATATATATCATTCATATTGTTAAAAGAAGGGTATTTTCGTAAATAGAATAAAATTTATACATTTATTTAGTTTTTTTTTTGTCTCATTTCTTTTATTTTCATTTCATAACTATCAAAACAACAATCATTAAAAACACTATCCTTTCTTTTCTTTTTCTTTTTTTCCTTTCCTCATTAATTTATCATTTCCTTTCCCTTTTTTTTTCACCAAACCAAACATAGTGTAACGTATATAAACGTGCTCTTGGAAATCTAATTATGTTTGTGTTTGACCCATATCTATCGAAAGAGAGTGAGAAATTTGATAGAGAAATGTGATAGAGAAGTGAGAAAAGAGAGAGAAGGAACAAAGGTTGAATGAACGTATAAAATGGAGGTGTTTTTGCAACTTTTGGCCGTGGTAAAAAGACTCATTTGTTAGTGACAATCAGCATGTAGTTGAAAAAGTATAAGGTTAAATTTGATAATTTGCTTAGATAATACTTTTTTGATTTTGTTTTTATCCACCTATCTAAATCAGGTGGGAGTCATTTGCCCAAACCTCAAACTCGTCTCTGATGAGGTTGAGATAAACACATCTCAAATCATCATCGAAATCCTCATCAACACATAAACCTTCGTCAACACCATCATATACATATATATATATATAATCTTTTGATTGTCAGTTTGAACTGATATAAAATATATCAGTTCCTTACATGTGGATCATTTGATTTAAAAGATGCTTTGACAAGTGCATACAGCCAAGTCAAAACATTTAAATCCAATGACCCACATGCAAAGAATTGATATATTTTATATCAATTTGAACTGACAATAGAAAAACAGTATATATATATAGTGGGTTTCTCATAACAGATCCCTTATTTTAATTTCGGTAAGGACCTTAATGAAATCACATCGATTTTTATGCATTTTGATTTGAATTTTTTTTTGTGGAAGATAAGTTCATTGAAATTTACATATAAATAAAATTTGAGAATTTTTGAAGTACTACAATTATTTTTCTTGAATTTTCTATATTTCATCCATTTTGCTGATACCTTCATATTTAACAAAATCGAGAAAAATAATTCTAGTGCTTCAAAAATTTTCAAAAAATTTTCATAGATATATTTCATTGAATTTATCATCCACAAAAATATTTAGATCAAAATTCATAAAAATTGATGTGATTTCATTAAGGTTCTTACCGAAATTAAGAAAAAAAAAAAAATTTCTTATAAGAGACTCACTATATATATATATATATATATATATATATAATAAATATTGAATTATATCATCTTTACAAAAGCAAAAACCCAGCAAGCAAAATTTGTGCTAATTTTTATAATATATATAAATTATCAATTAACTTCCTCTTCTAGAATCCTAGAAAACACAAAAACAATAGTATTAAAAAAAAAAAAAAAAAAAACCCCTAAATCGACTACTTTTGTAGCCAAATTCAATTCACCGTGTTGTATAAGAAAATGAAAAAAAAAAATCAATAATAATGAAAAGCAAAAGAAAAATAAATAAAAACTCATACCAATACATACAATGATGCTATACAAAACAGAGCAACAATGCAGCGGCTCCTCTTGGAATTGAAAATCTCATTGGCTCCCGACGATGTGATATCTTCACATAAACTGGGTGGTGATGTCAGATAAGAAGAGGGACCACATAATCCGGGAGAATTTTCGTGCGAGAGCGAGTTGTCTAGCAGCTGAGCACCCCCCATCACGACGGTTCTCGACTTCAACGGCACTGTCGATTCCTTGCCGAAAATTTCCCTCAGTGATAACACTCTAGAGACATGGTTGGATGATTTACATATCTATTTGAGGTCCCCATTTCCTAGATTTTGTACTCGTTGTCAAGTGTGTTTTTGTACATAATGTGTTTTGTGAGCATTGTGTAGGTTATATGACATAAAATAAGGTGTTGAGCATAATTGAAGAGTTTCGGAGGTTAATTGGCTGAAATTGGAAATCTTCATGCAGAACATTCAACTTTCAGGGGCCATATCTCCCTCCTTCAATCGAACTACGTTTTTGTAACCTATTTCTGGAGAGTCCCGTGAGTTTACTTTCCAACACTTTTTACGGATCACGATTCCGAGTTCTCTAGAGGAAGTTATGGTCGTTTTCATAACGGTGCGCGAAACTGAAAAACTTCACCCGAGAGAAATGCAACCTCAAGGCGAGGCCAACCCAAGGCCGCCCCAATGTCACTTTCCTCTCGGGTTTTCAACTATTTTCTTGACCATGGAGCCTCTAGGTCGCCCCAAGCTCGCCTTTTTACCTAAAAAATGCTAAAATTCAAGAATTTACCTCCTTGCCCTTGACCTAATTCATTCCCCTATATAACCTTTGATATTTTTAGACCAAAACACCAATTTCCTACCTAAAAATATTTACAAAATCATTTTCCTACATCACCATTACTAAATCCTACACAATCCACCTAACACTTTGACACCAATCCATGATTACTTCTTGTTCTTGGGAGATAGGAAATTGAAGGAGTTTGGAGGAGAAGAAGTGCAAAGGAAGAAGAGAAGATCTACTCTACATATAATGGTTCCAATTTAATATGTCTAGTGAAAATTAAGGAGGAGGACCAATAAGGGAGTGCCACACAGTCAATTGTGCAATTCGTTATAAACATGAAGGTATATGGAAACATACCTAGCAAAGAGATGGAGACTTCTAATATTTAATATTTTATTAAATATTAGTTAATAAAATATTAAGGAACAAAAATCACATCAAAACATTATATAACTTAATATAGTCTAATACGAAATATCTCTAAACACTAATATATTCTGATGCTATACAATACAATCCAATCTAATCCAATACAATTCTATGTGCAAAACGAGATGCATTTATTGTTTCGTTACAATAAATGTAGTGATTTTATTTCCTTTAATGGAAATAAAGTGGTTGTTATCAAATACCCTATTAACACTACCCATTATATAATGGTTTCAATTTAGAGTAATGCTATACATCTCACCTACAATCTCACAATTTCCATCCCAACACATGTGACAACTGATGTGTTGGGATGGAAATGGTGGGATTGTAGGTCGGATGTGTAGCATTACTCTTCAATTTAATATGGCAATTGAAAAGTAAAGAAGTGGACCAATAAGGGAGTGCCACGCAGTCGGTTGCACAATTCATTATAAACATGAAGGTATATGGAAACATACCTGGCAGAGAGGCGGAGAGTTTGAATATCAGGTCCGTAAACGGCGGATTTCTTGATGAGGGCGAGATCAGCCGTCAACGAGGAAGATTTAACGGCAACTGATAGAATTCTGTAACCGTACCCAAATGTTTCTGCTTTTATACATGATTGTGGTTGTGGTATAAAGCAGTAGCAAAAAAAGAAAAGTAAGAGAGAAGCGGTTTTGGATAGATTTCTAGCTCTATCATCCATTCTTGGAGATAACTTCACGTTTTGCTATTGTTTATGTTATATATAGAATATAGTTGAATCCACTCTTGAAAGATTTGACAAAACGCGCTTTTCAAGTCAATGGCCCACTTGGCTTAAACATTGTCCACTGATTGCTTAGAAGGATCTTTTGGATTTTTGTTGATAAGTAATGAGAGAATCCTTGACTATGGCCATGTGCCCATGTCTTGTGAAATATGGTCACATAACATTTTATTAAGATAGTGTCAGTAATCAGACTGTGTTTTCAAATTTTGAAAAAAAAAAAAAAACTGATTTACAGCAAATGGAAAATGTTACCAGGTGCATTTAAATTTGCTGTTGATGTTTTGGAAGATGAGGTTTTTGGTGATGGACATGGGTATGTTTGGTGCTTGGAAATTTATGGGATAAAGTTGAGTTTCAAATTGTATGCACAATAAATGTTAAAAATTAATATTTAGTTGTAGGTGATTTTCGAGATATAAAAGAATGATAGGTTATATTTTAATTCTCAAAATTATATATATATTTTTTATGAAACTATCTTTAAGACTAAAGGGTATCATGTTTTTTTTTTTTTTTTTTTTATTAACAACTTATTTATTAAATATTAATATATTTGTCATACGTGACATTGAATATTAATTTTTGTATTGGTCTCCTCAAAACCAAATTTCTGGCTTCGCCCTTGAGTATTACAGTAGACCATCTACTGTGGACCTCCTCATCAATGTCAACGGATTATTGAATTATGTTTTCATAATTCATATATTATTATTTTTTGAAAAATATAAAATATATTATTTTAATTGACGTATACCTACCGTATCCGTATCCTAGTTTTGGAGAATTCCGTATCCCCATATCATATACCTGTATCCGTGCTTCCTTGATGTGTGTTACTACTACCGGTAGCTTTTGAGTTTGGATTGCTTTTCAGTCTATTTTATTATTTATTTATTTATTTATTTATTTTGATTAACAAACAACTACAACGCAGCGAAAACAACTAACAAATGAAACAAGGTTTACACTTAAGCCAAACCCGATCCTCTAAAGAGGAAAAAGTTCGAGCAGCTAGGAAATGTGCCATCTCATTCCCTTGTCTTGGGATAGAGAGGCATTTAGAAACCCCAACTTCTCTCCAAAGACCTCTAACATCATCTAAGACCACCCTTGCCAATCCATCATTCACAACAGAGACTACATTTACAACATCCAGCTCCACCCAATCAATCTTAAAATCCATCCTTTTGGCCAACAAAAGACCTTCTCAAACAAACAAGAATTACCCCAGCTTAGGCTCAAAAAAACCCCCCAAAGGCTTGGACAAAGCTGCCACCATATTACCTTTCCAATCACTTATAGTCACCCCCACTCCAATATGGTTGATACTAGATTTCACAGCAGCATCAGAATTAAGTTTAAGATAACCATAAGGAGCGGGAAGCCAGCAAACCTAAGAAACTGTCAACGTAGGAACCGTCATTGGCGTCAGAGCTTTACAAGTGTTTTGAAATTCAGTCAGGAAAGATGCAGCCTAGTTTAAAATTTCCTCAGCCTTTAATATTTACCTTTTTGCACAAAGCAATTACGCTCCCCACCATAAGCTCCATAGAACAACACAGAAAAAGCCAAATCATTTCCCCGTGTTTTGGAAAACACAAATCTCAACACATCCTGCGAATTCAACCCTTTCAGATCAGAGATCAGGTACCAAAAGGTAGATTTCGACCAAACCTCCTTGGCTTTGCGGCACCAGAGCAGAGCATGTTCCACCGATTCTTCAGCTTTCTCACATCTCAAACACTTCATATCACCAACAATCTTCCTTCTAAATAAGTTGGTAAGAGAAGGGATGACATTATTGCACACTCTCCACACAAAAAATCTTCATTTTTGGGGGAATATTTAAATTCCACAGGGCTTTCCACCAACCACTGTCAACACTTGAACACGAGCTCAAATCTCTCACCTTATTCCCCAAAGCCACTTGATACCCATTCTTCACTCTATAAATCCTTCTCTTGTTAAAGTGCCAAATGAGCTTATCAGGCATCCGCCTATAACTCAAAGGAACTTTCAACATGGCCTCCTTATCGACATCCAAGAACACCTGATTCAGAGTCTCAATATTCCAATGCTGCCAGAATCATCCAATAAATCAGCCACTAACAAATTCTCATTCGCCACTCTAGTCACCGGTTTGAAAGAAAAAGGCCTTGGTAGCCAAGGATCCTCTATCAGCTTAATCTTCTCGCCATCACCCACCCTCCACCTTACCCCTTTAGGAAGAAGATCTCTGCCCCATACTAAGCTCCTCCAAACATGAGAGTTGCCTGGTTTCAGTCTAACTGAGAGGAACTCCTTATTCCTGAAATATTTAGCTTTCATAATTTGAGCCACCAAAGAGCACTCCCCCACAGCTAGGCTCCACGCTTGTTTGGCAACTAACGCTTGGTTAAATAATAAACCTAAATCCCTAAAACCCAGACCTCCCATTGATTTAGGAAAACACAAAGTCTCCCACTTGACCCAGCTGATCTTTTTCTTCCCCTCCACAGAGCCCCACCAGAAATTTCTAATAAGAGAAGAGAACTCTTTACAAAGAGAAAGTGGAATTTGAAATATGCTCATAGCATATGTGGGAATGGTTTGAGCAACTGCTTTAATTAAGATATCCTCCCACCGCTCCTCCATCACCCCCCCCCCCCCCCCCCCCCCCCCCCCCTCAAAGAGGTTCCCTTTCCAACTTCTTAATCTTTTCCGCACCTTCTCTTTAAGCTCGTTAAAAGTCTTTCTTTTGTTTTTCCCCACCAAAGTTGGAAGACCTAGATATTTATCAAAAGCTTGCATCTCCTCTAGCTCCAATAGACCTAGAATCTGCACTCTCAAGACCTCACTCGTAGAAGGACTACCAAAAGTAACTAAAACCCTCCTTTATAGAAAAGAGTGGAAATATTTTGTGTATAAGCTTAAGCACAAAGCAGTTGAAATGCTTCTCTTTAAAGAATTTTTAGAGAATGGCTTTCACTCATGTGTTTTCAAGAAAAAGCACTTGTATAGATTACAAATGGATGATGATATGCAATGCACTCCTTTAGTGGAATTGAACTCTTATTCACAGTTTTAAAACTCGGAAGGCGGTGCGAGATGGGAAGGCCTTCGCGAGGTGAGACGGGTGCCTCGAGGCGATCGAGGCAATCGCCTTAGCCGGAAAATGGGAAAAGAATTTTAATTTTTTTTTAAATTAATAAATTAGAAAATATTCCATAATATTCATAAATAAGTACTTTGATCCGATACACCCCTCCCTTCAAAATTTTATCACAAAAATTGTATCAGATGTACTTGCTAAGAAGCACTGATTCGAGTACGGATACAGATACATCGATACTGTGTTTTCTAAAAAAATAGGATCAATTGAATCCAAGATAGCTCTAAAAACACATACAAATACAATAATCCTAGATTTCATCAATCAAAGGATTAAATCACATCTCAAGGTTATTTATCACAAAATTGATTCAATCAAGTCATAAACAACCTAAAATATCAACCTAATCACAATACAACACACAAACATGTGAAAAACCTAGAATCAAATAAACTAGTTCACATATGTCTCTAATTAGACTTTTGATTAGGATTGACTGTGAAGTTCTCTTTCTCAATAGCATTCACCAAACATCCAAGTACATATAGAAGAAGAAACCCCAAGCAAATTGAAGGTTTTAAAAGAAGAAATCTCAAAGATATGAACACTACCTTGGATTCTCGAGCTGGTTCGGTTTTCTGTGTGCAACCACCAGAAAAATCAATCAAACAACTATCAAACCACTTGGAAAAGGTAGGGAACTCGATTACGAACAATCTCCAACTTGAATCACTCAATTTGACTTCGTATGAGAAAGTTATGGTGTTTAGAAGGTAAGAAAAATTGGAGAGAAAATCTAGACGGGATTTCAATCTTTTCTTCTTGAAAATGAAATGGAGGGAAATGAAGTATTTAAAAGGAGGAGAGAGAAGGGAAGAATTGGCCAATCAAAAGAGGCCACCTCAACCCAGGCCCGTGTGGGGCGCATGGGGCACACGGGACCAGAGGGCTGGTCTGCCCGTGGGCCCCACGACCTCCACAAGGGGTGGCCTAGCTTGGCCACTTGGCCTCGCTTGCTTCTCTCGCTCACCGCTAGCATTCTTCGGTCGTATTCAGGCCTCCGAACTCTGATTTTGAATCCATCTTTGGATTATGAATTGTGACTCCCTCACACACAACGACGACTATGAAACTTAGACAAAAGGTTGAGAATTCATCTCGGAAAACGACGACGAACACAACTCAATGAATGAGAACGAAAAGTAGCGTAGCTACATCGTTTAGACTCGAAACTAAATGAATGAGTAACTGAAATGACCAGGACTCAATAAGGAATCATAATAGAACATGTTCAAGTCCAAATACAAAAATACGGAAACATAAAAACACAAAATCATACACATATGCCATTTCCTAGACATAGTTCTAAAACATGCAAATAGCAAAGATTGTCAAGTTAGAATAAATGCATGAGCATACATTATCAAATGTGTGAAAGTAATATATTAATGATGTTTAACCATGAAGGAACACACAAGAATGCCATGTGTGTGTGTGCCTAGCCTTGTAAGAGATATGAGGTATTATATACCTTTGTAGATCGATGAAGCACATATCTCTTTGAAGCCGGCATCTTGCATGAATTATGGCCAAGACTTTCTTTGTCTTCTTGAATGTTCAACACCTAGACCACTAAACATTACATGAGAAACACGTTTTGATATGGAATACATGCCAAGACAAACAAAAAACCTAACACTACTATATATCTTTGATAAAAGTGACCCGGTCGGAGAATTCTCCTTTGCCTATATCATGACAAAAAGGGGAAGTAGAATGGTGGTAAGAGAGTTTGCTAATTGTAGTAGCAAATGTGTATATTGGGGAGATTAAAAATTTAGGGGGAGTAACCCCTTGAAGGGGAGCATTGCATTACACATACATTGCATAATGTAGTGCTTAAATTCTTAAATGCAAATGCTTATTTATGTTCTCACTTGATTAAGCACACATTTACTTGTATTGGAATGTATAGTGAAACAAATTAATGGTGTGATCTAATATTATCTAGAGGAGGGGGGGTGAATAGATTTTAATTAATTTTATCCAATTTTCGTGCAATGTCAAGATTACGAAAATGCCCCAAACTAGTCACAAAAATATAACAAGTGTAATATGTGCGGAAATTAAATTACACTTGATATTTACGTGGAAACCCTCACGGGAAAAACCACAGGCTAGTAAGTAAGCCACACTCGAACCTCGAATCCACTAAATGTGTTAAAGATTACAACCTAATCCCGGAAGTAATCACACACCTACCTAATCCCGGTATAAGCGAACCTAGTCCAATTTGCTTGTGATTTACACAACCTAATCCCGGAAGCTACACAAGTCTTACTTCTCAATGAAGAGATGATACAACCTAAGTGAATATATGAAATACTCAAAAATGCAACAAGAGTTAGGCAACCCTATATGCTTATCTAGGATGATGATATATCAAGAGAAACAATCCTAGATATCAAGAGCTAAATGATATGTCAAAAAGCTTAGCTAAACATAGATTTGAAAACCTAGAAAGCTATCACAATACTGTTAGGATTATGCTCAATAGCAAGAGTGTAATATTGTAATTGACAATCTTTTTCATATTAATAAAGTGATTTCTGGTTTAACAAATCTTATAGCATTTATAGTTTAATATTATAATTGTCAAAGTAAATAATCATAAGGTCTAAAGACTATGAGAAAAGAAGAATTGTTTGTACATCTGGATATGTATGAGGTAGACACAATTCTTTAGTTAGTTTTGAATAATGTTCACAACTTAAGTTAAAGATTGGGCACCTTTATCTTGTTAAAGTTGTAGAATTCTTTTGCTAGCATTTGAGTGGGATCAAATGAGATATGATGAGTCTAAAATCATCGGAGTGTCTTCGAGTAAAAGAATCTAGTGCACTGGGTGCATTAAACTGGATCACAATGAAAAGCTTTATCTAGATCCGTCAATAGATAATAGTCTTTTCATTATCAGGACAATCAGAGAGTCTATCTTAATCCTGAGATAAATGATGGACTTATGGTTGCAAGTGATATCATTTGAGTTATCAATGAGTACGATTATATAGCATAGTCTATCCTCGATAGTTTGGTGATATTCATTTGTTAATCGATAGAGGACTTCATTTATAGATATGGACATCGTGGCTTCATTTATTAAATGAGAGTATAATATCATCATATAGATGTTTTGAGGTAATTGGATATTAAATCTCAACGTTGAGTTTTCGATAGTGACTATTGAAAACATGGCTTCTGGACAAGTCAAAATATCCAAGTTCAAAACGTGGTCATATGAGTAAATATGGTAACTTGGAGAGTTATAGGCGGTCTATGAACTCTTGGCGATTACTGATATTAATCACGAGGATACACTATCTCCAACATGATTGTCTAGGGTATGAATGAGGAATATCTTCTTATCCTATCTTTATTTAAGAGTTCAATTTTAGCTCTTTAGTGGAATGAGTTAAAATTAATTGATCGGACCTAAGTGAATCATTTGTTGATTGTGATTAGGTTATGTCTATTGAAGCTTAAATTTAGATAGCCCGCCAAGATCTCCAATCCACACGAACTTGCATGGATCACTTGATATATTCTACCGGACCAATTTATGGGTCCATCTAGAATTGCATTTAATATATTAAGAATATAATTTGCACATTATTTGTTTAATGGGATGATCAATTATATTAATATATTAATGAAAGGCATGTGGGCTTGTTTCTTTTAGTAAGAATGAGTCTGGTTCACATGTGGGTTTTTTATTTAAAGTCCAATGGATTAAATAAAATAAGGAAATAATATTTGGCCCATATATTTAATGTGGGGTGGCAAGGCCATGTAATTAGTCAAAAATATTATTTTATTTTATTGTTTAATTAAATGAGAATTAATTAATTATTTAATTAAGAAACAAAATCTTTTTCTGATCAGGAAATATATTTCCTAGAGTTATACTAAAGGTAAAAGACTTATTTGGTAAGAAAATAAATAATAAGTTTTATTTATTTAATCAAATAGGAAAGTCTTTTATTAAGTCAATAAAAAGAATAAAAACACTTATGAGTTGTATTAGGGTTAGGAGTCTAAAGTTGATGTGAATTAGGGTAAAACACAAATCCTTTTTTGTAGAGGATTTTCGGCCAACCCTTATAGCATTGCAAGGTGATTTCGGCAACCCTAATTAAATGAGAAGTAAAATTCGGCCACCCTATATAAGAAATAATATAGGGTTTGGCCACTCTAAGTTTTTTACTGAATCAATTTCTTCTTCTTCTCATACTCATAGAAAAGTGTTTGATTATTCTGCCAAAAAAAAAAAAAAAAAAAAAAGAAGAGATTATTCTTTTGATAGTATACTAATTGCTTGTTCATCAATAAGCTTGTGTGTACAACATCGAATTAGGTTCACGCGAGTTTCGATCATTAGATTGAGAACTTAAAAGTGACCGGAATAATCTTTGTAGTCTTTTGGTTGTTTTGTGACTAACAAAAAGAAAAAGAAAGTTTGTTTATCCATTCTCAGGTACGCAATTCAAAGAAAAGGGAGACCACGCTCCTAGGTGATTCACATTCGTGCTAGGATTGAAGATCTTGCGGATTACCATCGACGTAAGTCAATCGGATCACGCGACAAAAGGTATTCTACTTTTTGTTACTTTATATGTATGTTTAATTAATTTAAAGGGTTAAGGTTCATCAAAGGAAAAATTTTAAAACATAATAAACCTCTGTTTTAGTCTCGCTTCCGCTGCGTGTACTACGATTTTTCCCTACAAATACAACTCTCAAACATTCAACACACTAATCTCAAACATGTATCTAAGATATATATCAATGACATACAAGTGATAAAAGAGATTGCTTGGGAAGAAAGACACAAAATATGTAAGATATAAGTGAAAAACTTACCAAGCAAAGTGTGTTGAGAAATCCATGCTAAATGATATCTAGATGATCAAAGATGATGCTAGATGATGATTGATGATCATGGAATGATGTTTGAGTAAAGAAAGATGAGTTCTTTGGTGAAATTTCTCTCTTGGAAAAATATGCTAAGTGAAAATATACTTGGAACTCTCTTAAAAAATGACCTAAGATGAAAGCCACATATATATAGGAAACCAGGTTGAAGTGACATCGTTTTTGGAAAAAAATGCTTCAGATTCCGTCAATTGCGCTGGTGTGGCGCTGGACGACCAGCGCACCTCACCAGTGCACACCCTATAATTGGTAAGGGCGCTGGACGAGCAACGCCACTGAGGGGCGCAAGACCAACGACAACCTTCTGGAGAAGTTGCGCTAGTGACGCCTGCGCATGACACCAACGCACAACCAGCGACACCACACTAGACGTGTTGCGCTGGTGATCTTGCGCATGACGTCCAGCGCATGACCAGCGACAACATATTGGACGTGTTGCGCTGGACGACCAGCGCATGACCAGCGCATGCCTCACTCCCTTAAGCACACAAACAAAAGTGCAAGGGTCAAAAGAAAAAAATGCATCCTAAGCCTAACATGATATGCCATTAAAAACACAAGATGCAATCAATACACACATGCAAAAAGAGAGAGAATAAATAATCAATAATGCACAAAAAATACAAACACAACATTCAAGTAAGAATTATGCAAGTGTTGTGTGTGTGTGTGCAACTACATCTCTTCAAAGCAAAGCAAACACAAGAATTATACCTTTGGTGCTTCTTCTCTTGAGGTCTTGAGAGCCTAATCTACCCTTACAAAAACCCCAATTGTGGTTTGTCTACGAAATGAGCCAATCAAAGAAAAGGGAACCTTACATATAGAAACTTTGTTTTGAAGGATTAATTGTTCTACAAGAGATTGAAGTCTTGAAGATGTAGCTTTTAAATATCTCTTTGTAATGTAGAAAACATTGTAGTCCCATAGTTTCTATTTTGTTGTGAGGAATCAATGTGAGTGGTTGTTTTGTCACGAAATAGCCAAAGGGGGAGATTGTATGTTCCTCAAAGTTTGATTGGCTTATTTCATGGACAAACCACAATAAGGAATTGATGTAAGGGTAGCCTAGGTAATGGTGATCAAGCTAAATGACCCTTTCAAGACCTCAAGAATGATAAGCACCAAAGGTAAATTTCTATGTGTTTACTTGCTTTAAAGAGATTAGTTGCACACACTCACAACTCATGCATAATTCTTATTCTTATGTTGTTTGTTTTTATTTGTGCACTTTATTGCTTTAATATCTCTTCATGCTTTGTTTGTTGATTGCATCTTACTTGTTGTGCCATAACATGTTTAGAATTTAGGATGCATTGCCAAGGGAATTCGGCGCCCTGGTTCGGCGGTCGATGGCCGCAGAACCAAGGCGCCGAATTAGGACCAGTGGAACTGTTACCTTTTCGGCACCCTTGGTTTGGCAATTAATGGCCGCAAAACGAGACCGCCAAATTGGGACCAGAATGTCAGGGCTCAATTCGGCGCCCTTGTTTGGTGGCCAAGGCGCATAAAGAGGCAGCAGAATCTCAGTCAACACGGTTGACTATTTTCGACGCCCTTATTCGGCAGTCCGTGGCCGCAAAATCAAGGGCTAAAAATCGCCGGTTTTTAGCATTTTTTTCAAAACGGCACCACTTCACTTTGTCACCCTATATATATATATGCCTTTTTCATTCTACGTCGTTTCTAAGAGTTCAAAAATCATATTTTTCCATTAGAACATTTTTCAAGAGAAAAAATTCATAAGAACTCACCTTTAAACACTCAAAGCCTTTCCTTTGTTCATCAAAGATCATCTTGCATCATCTATGACCATATAGAATGCATTTATACATGGTTTTGCAACATCACATCTTACTTGGTAAGGTTTTCACTAACTTCATCTAATTTTAGTGTCTTTCTTAACAAGCTATCTCTTTAATCATTTGTATGCTCTTAGAATATATTCTAGATACAAAATAGAGATTGATTGTGGTGTATTGATTGAGTGTTGTATTGTGATAGCTATCTAGGATTATTTAATCTATGTTTAGCTAAGCTTTATGACATGTCATTTAGCTATTGATATCTAGAATTGTATTAATTGTCATTTTATCATCCTAAATAAGCATCTAAGGTTCCCTAGCCTTGTTCGCTCTTTGAATATCATCCTATATTCACATAGAACATATTATCTCTTCATTGAGAAGTAAGACTTGTGTAGCTTCCGGGATTAGGTAGCTTAAATCACAAGCAATTGGACTAGGTTCACTTATACCGGGATTAGGTAGTGATGGTGGATTATATACCAGGATAGGTTGTAATTCCTTTACCATTAGTGGATTCGAGGTTTAAGTGTGGGACACTTACCAGCCCGTGGTTTTTCCCGTAAGGGTTTCCACTTATATTTCAAGTGTTATTTAAATTCCGTACATATTACACTTGTTATATTATTATGACTAGTTAGGGGTATTTTCATCAACTTGGCTATTAACGAAAATTGGATAAAATTGGTTAAAATCTATTCACACCTCCCCCCCCCCCCCCCCCCCCCCCCCCCCCCCCCCTAGATTAATACATTGAACACACCGTTATTTGTTTCAAGGTTAGATTAATCGATTTGCTATATAATCTAAGTTAGTCTAACTAATGGGCAAGAAAATAAATCATGGTTAGATTGATAATGTATGGTTTGAGAAACTATCAAACAATGCATGTAAAGTAAATATAACAAAAATGTAAAGAGAAAATGAATAGAGATATGAATCCAATATCAATAACCTAGAAAAGAAAATGGTTTAACAATTAATTGGAAGTCTAGGGAAATGATAGAGTAGCTAATGGACTATTGAGCAATTCATACATGGTTTCATTAATGTACTATCTACACAATCAATGACCAATCTCATTCGGAAGTGTTGTTTAGGCCATCACTACGAAATCTAAACAACTTCCCACCAAAATGCCTAACCGATCAAGGAAAGGGGGTCAAGGTGGGATCGATTAGTGACGATCAAAGGCCTAGGCAATGCGGTGATATCCCTACCAACAACCTAACCTATTCACTATGTGCTACAATCAATCAAGTGTGTCAATAACTTAATCAATTTTAACACAAATAAATCCTACAACATATTGTAATCAACAAGTATGCCAATACTCAATCAATCACATAAGTGCAAGATCTAATTAAAAAGTAAATAGAACTATAATTATGCAAACATAATATTCAAAGCTTTAATAAATACTCAATGTCCAAAAAGTCTCTCAAATCATCCTCCTAAAATGGGGGTTTAATTACACATAATAACAAGCAAAGAATGGAAGTAAAATGCAGAGAAATCACCATTGGGTCTCTGTTGTAAGCTTAATCCTTCCTTTAGCTTCCTTGCTTGAATCTTGTACAAATAGTGGGTGTTAAGGATGTGTCTAGATAGGTGGAGTCATATGGAAAGTGACAAAGGAAATGATTGGAGAAGATGGAAAGAGAGAAGTGATTTAGGTGGAGTAACCTAGATGTTTGTTGGAGAGGAGAATAGTGGGATTATGAATGGTAGAGAAAGGAGGTTTCTTGATTAATCAAGAGTTGTATTCAAAGGAAATACAATGATGTATTTATAGGGTATTGGAGTTAGGTCACGAATGGCCAATTGTCGAAACACCCCTCTGACTTGGCAAATTGCCATTTTGACCCCTTTAAGAGGTCCCTTCTGTAATTTTCCAACCAATCAGATTAGGCCACTAATGTGTTTCGCGGTGAGTTTCTTAGCGACGTCTCGGGGTGATGATGTCAGGTCTAGAAAGACTCTTCGCGAGGTGAGACGGGTGCCTCGAGGCGATCGAGGCAATCGCCTCAACCGGAAAATGGGAAAAGAATTTTAATTTTTTTTTTAAATTAATAAATTAGAAAATATTCCATAATATTCATAAATAAGTACTTTGATCCAATACACCCCTCCCTTCAAAATTTTATCACAAAAATTGTATCAGAGGTATTTGCTAAGAAGCACTGATTCGAGTACGGATACAGATACATCGATACTGTGTTTTCTAAAAAAATAGGATACAGATACGTTTAGGATATTCCGATATATATGGGTGGTTCTCTAGTAAGAACGTTCTGAAATTATAAGTTAAGGACATCCAACCACCATATTAACAAATACCCACACCCAATATGAATGTGGCTATGGTTGGATGTCCTGAAATTATAAACTTAGGACAGTCTTGTTGAAGTAATATATATATATATATATACACACACATATATATTTGTTCAAATCAATGCACATTGATATAACTTCATCAGCGCATTGGATGTTGACCATTAGATTTACATACTTTGACTCAAAGTGTATGCACTTGTTAAAGCTTCTCTATAATCAGTGGTCCACATGCATTGGAACTGATGTAGTTATATCAGTGCACACTGATATGAACGGGACTGTATATATATATATATATATATACAGAAATGTTCAAGTCAATGTGAACTGATATAGCTTCATCAGTACGTTGAATGTGGACTATTAGATTTACATACTTTGACTCAAAGTGTATGCACTTGTCAAAGCTTCTCCATAATCAGTGGTCCACATGCATTGGTACTGATGTGAATGAGACCATATATATATAGAAAATTCGAACTGACATAAAATATATCAGTTCCTTGCATGTGGGACATTGGATTTAAATGCTTTAGACTTGTCTGTATGCACTTGTCAAAGCATCTTTTTAATCCAAAAGTCCATATGCATGGAACTGATATATTTTATATCAGTTCAAATTGATAATAGAAAGACCGTGTGTGTGTGTGTGTATATATATATATATATATATATTTGTCCCACTTTCTACATTTCAATATATTATATGTATATAAATTTTCTATTATCAGTTAGTTCTGACAATAAATATATCAGAACGAATAATATGGACTACTAGATTTACATACTTTGACTCAAAGTGTATGCACTTGTCAAAATTTCTCCATAATCTATAGTCCACATTCTTCGTCTTGATATATTTATTGTCAGGACGAACAGAAAGACTATATATATATATACAAATTTTCTATTGTCAGTTCGAACTGACAAAAGATATATCAGTTCCTTACGTGTGAGCTATTAGATTTAAATACTTTGACTTTGCTGTATGCATTTGTCAAAGTATCTTTTAAATCCAATGGTCCACATGTATGGAACTGATATATTTTATATCAGTTCGAACTGATAATAGAAAGACTGTATATATATATATATATATATATATATATATATTATATTAATTTGTCCCACTCATTGTGTTGCTGGCCCCTTCTACTTTTTTGTTTTAATTTTTAATTTTTTAGTATATATATATATTACATTAATTTGTCCCACTCATTCTAGGAAGCACGGATACTCCATTTGGTGGAGGTAACTCGTATCGAACTCGTATCCAGTTCAGATACTTCCCGGATACTCCAGGATATGTATCCGATACGCCAAATGGTGTATCCACTGACTTTTTCACAAGTTTGACTAGAAGATACTTGGGGGGTACTTGGAGGATACGTTTGGGACAATATTATAATTATTTTAGTATAAAACTTGGTCAATTTATAATTTCAAAATTTTAGGAGTCAAAATGAAATTGTAAGGAAATTTTGGTTTTGATTCCATTGACATGGAGAATACCGGGATACTTGAGATTGCAAACCTTTCTCTTGATGAACCAGAATTTAAGGCGAATTATTTATATCTTTTAACAATATGATGGATGATAATGAAGTTGATTAGGAATTTAAAATATGATTTATGATTTTTTTTAATGTATTATTTGGATTTTGTAATATGTTATGACTTATGTGACGTATGTTTTATTTTGATTTTGTAATATGTTCAACTTATGTGACATGTTTTATTTGGATCATGTAATATGTTTTTATTTTGAATGAATTATCAAATATTTTACATTGTTATGACTTATATAGTTATGTGACATGCTTTATTTGGATTCTGAATATGTTTTTATTTTGAATGAATTATCAAATATATTTTCATATATTATTATTATTTTTTAAATATAAATATATATTATTTTAATTACCGTATCCTATCGTATCCGTATTCTAGTTTTTAAAGAGTTACCGTATCCCATATCGTGCTCTATCCGTATCCTGTACCCGTATCCGTACTGCATAACACTCATTGCGTTGCCGGCCTCTTCTACTTTTTTGTTTTTAATATTTTAATATTTAATTTTTTTAGTTTTTTAATTTTTTTGGGGGACAGCAACAGGCTGGATCCCACTCCCACCTCTTATACTTATCCACGATCCTCTCTCTCCCTCACGCACCTTTCAACTTCTCTCAATCTCCATCTCTGTGTTTCTTTAAATTCTCTCCGAATACACTTAATTTTTTAGTGAAACCCATGTTAAACGCTGCGTTTAGCACTTTTTTTTCATAAAATAAATAAATAAACTCGCCTCTATTGCCACTCGGCCGAGTCGAGGCGGCAGCCCCGGTGCGGCGGCCGGCGGAGGCTGGTTTTTAGGTCAGCAGCGCCGGTGCGGTCGTCCCGGTGCGATTTTGGCGTGAGGCGGAGTGAGGCGGCCGTCTTAGACCGAGTTTTAAAGCTATTCTCTTATTAACTCATAAGTCATAATGTTACACTGCTGTTTCTAAAGGTTTATGCTGTTCGTTTCACTTCAAATACAACAAGAAACTGACAAGAGAGTAGCCAAAAACTATTCAATTACACCAAAGACCAATCAGAATTTGAATATTGTTATTTCTCAATAAACAAGTAAAATAATTCAATACAAGAAATTAAATATTAAAGGAGGAAATGGAATTATGGAAAGGGCAAATTGGTAATTCTATCTAGGAGGAGATAGTATTGGATGAGATACAGAGAGAAAGAGAGAGCTGCGCCTGTTGGCACTGCGATCGTTTGAGTGCAGTGCCGCCGCTTGTGCACATGCTCCGGACCGCCTCTGCCTCTTCCGGGCACACCACCGAAACCAAACACTGAGCCAGGGCTCGGTTAAGGTGTCGACACGCCGATTCACGCGCCGGACCAGACGAGACACGTCCGTGGCATTCGATCAACGCATTCTGCAACCTCTCGCAGCCTTGCATCGGAATTGTTTTCTATATCTGTGATTGTGAATTTGTATATGGAGAATTTTGTATAAATACGTGTCAGGATTTTTACACTTTCCCAAAACTATTCTCTCTCTCACACTTAACACATACCTCTCGTGAGAAAACCTTGCGTGGTATTGTCACGTGGTGAGACAGTGAGACTGTCCAATAAAATTGCAACAAACTAGAATTTTATAATTTACTATTTTGTTCCCAAGATAAATGGTGTAATCTTATCGGAAGGTATCACGGTTTCATCACGTGGCAGCCTCATGAAAGATTTTCTCCCCTTTCATACTCTTGAAATTAATACCCTATTAAATGATGAGAGTTTATTTTATTTTATTTTTTTAAGGAAGAATTCTAAGGATCAGGATCCTCTTCTGACTTAAGAGTATCACCAAAAGACTCTTCTATTTTCACTCTACGAATGTCTATTTGCTTACCAACATGACATTTAATCAATTTTGTGATAAATAACCTTGAGATGTGATTTAATCCTTTGATTGATGAAATCTAGGATTATTGTATTTGTATGTGTTTTTAGAGCTATCTTGGATTCAATTGTTTTATCTTTTGATCCTTGCTCTAAATCTTTGGCTAGAATGTTCATTGATTTGATTTTATGATTCTAGCATTTTTTTATATGTTTATAGCATCTTGAACTTGTGCTTCATGAATATGTATTGTTCAAGTGTTGTATGTGTGAATGAGACTATGAGTTTTATGTGTTAGGTGTTTACACATGCTTTAGGTTTTATTCTTGTTTTGTATCTAGACTTTTATTACTTGTGTTATCACATGTTTAGGTCTAGTTGTACCATGTAATGTATTGATCACATGTTCTATGTTGAATTGATTGTTTGCATTATTTGCATTCACATGATCACACTACGAAGTCATTGTAAAAAGCATGAAGTCTTGGTTAGAGTCAGGATGACTCGGATAGCCAAGCAAGAAGACTTGTCTAGAGTCGGAAGGACTCTGATAGGCAAGCAAGAAGTCATGGCTAGAGTCGGGAGGACTTGAATAGTCATGCATGAGAGGCTCTCTAGAGGCATGAGTGCCTTGGATAGAGAGTTGGCTATTATATTGGTAGGAGGCGTATGGTTAGACATAGACTCCGAAAGAGCGGGGTACACGGGATGTGTATGCACTCTTAAGGAATTTCTAATCGTCCATCGATGTTGGTTTTGTATGTTGTCCAATATATGGTGGCTCCGCATCATTGAGGGATTTCGTACTTTCCAATAGGGTTGAGTAGATATAGACTCCACTAGGTAGGTGAGCTAAAGATTGGTTACTTTGTGGATTTTCTATTTTTATCATCCAATATATATAGTACCCAATGGTTGTAGTTCAACCCGTGGATGTTTTCTCCTTGGAGGTTTTACCATGTTAAAAAATCTCTTGTGTTAATTCTTCTTATCTCTATCTCTTATATTTTTTATGTGTATGTTATTGTCTTGTTACATATTATTCACTTGTGATGTATAATGGAACAAGATTTTGTATAGTGTGATTTGTGGATTCATTCAATTGATCATTTTTGTATATATGATTCTTTTGTATATTGTAATTTTTGTATAGTGATATTTTATCATACTTGTAATTCGTTGATCATATTTTGAAATACAAGTATTCTTTGTTGATTGTGTTTATTTGTTCTTATACCTCATACAACTAGTTGATATACATAGACTATGCTTATATGATCACATGTTCATATTGTCTATGTATGTTTTCTTTTCTTGGGTTATTTGTTGTATGTAAGGCTACCTTAAGGGATAAGCGAAAGTTTGTTCAAGGGATTTAAAGATGTGTAAAAACCTATTCACCCCCCTTTAGGTATGCCTTAAGCCATTTAACTACGTTTGTATACTTTCAATTGGTATCAGAGCGGGTCGGCGGATGGCACTCGACGAGATCCGGGTTATACTTACTAGTGGATTGCTTAGGTTTTTGCAAGTATGGTTTTCCAAGATAATGTGATGACTGAAGGAGCTTCGAATTCTAGACCTCCTCTTTTCAAGGGACACAACTACGGGTTTTGGAAATTGAGGATGAAGGCCTACATTCGCTTTATTGATGAGAGAGCTTTGATGACCGTTGAAGAAGGTTATCACTCTCCCAACAAAATTGAGGATGGAGTGACCGTTTCCAAGCCTCGGATTGAGTGGTCTACTAATGAGTTTGTGTTAGCAAAATGGCATCATCGGGTGGTGAATGCTATTTTCGCAGGTGTGGATAGTAGACAATTTTCCTACATCCAAAATCTAGAAATCGCAAAGGAGGCGTGGGATGCTCTCGAAGTCACCAATGAGGGGACTAAAGCAGTGAAGAAGTCTCTTCTTCACATGTCCACTTCCCAATTTGAGGCTTTGCAAATGGGTGAGGAAGACAAGTTTGTTGACTTCCAAGATAAGCTACTAGACATCGCCAATTAATGCCAAGCTCTTGGTACTCCTATCTCCTGTGAGAGGCTAAATTGGAAGATTCTTAGATCTCTACCAAAAATATTCAAAGCCAAGGTTACTGCCATCGAAGAGAGCAAAGACGTTGACGTTATGAGCTTAGATGAGTTGCTAGGATCTCTTCAAACCTTTGAGGCGTACTTGAAATCGAAGGCTAAGAATAAAGGTTTAGCTCTCAAAGTTGTCAAAGAAGCTAGTAGTAGCGATGATGATAGGGAGATGGCTTTATTGGTTAGAAAGTTTAGGAAGTTCATGAGGAAAGGTGCCAAGCCAAGTGGCAAGTACTCAAAGGAAAAAGAAGTCAAGAAGTCATTTACTCCACCTTATGAGAGGAGTGGCCATGCTAAGAGCAATAGAAAGATCCAATGCTTCAAGTGCAAGAAGTTTGGACATTATGCTTCAGAGTATCCTAGTGGTGATTCTAAGAAGGACAAGAAGGGAAAAGCCATGACGGCCACATGGAGTGAAAATGATGACTCTAGTGATGAGAAGAGCTCAAGTGATGAGTCTTCTAGTGAAGAAGAGCTTGTGAGCAACTTTGTTGCATTCATGGCCTCTCATTCTACTCTAGAGGATGTGAATCAAGATTCATTGGATAAGGAGGTTGATCCAAATCATCAAGAGTGCTTAAGTGAGAATCCAACCTACATTGATCTTTTGGCTAAGGTGAAGTTTCTTGAAGAGAAGTTGAAGATAGCCTTAAGAGAGGTTGATGAGAAAGATGATTTGATCAAGCTACAAGTGGATGAGTTTGTTTCTACAACTCGAAGGCTCTTAGGTGAAAAGAACGCTCTTACCAAGAAGCTTTGTAAAGTTGAGGGTATTGTTTTTGAAAAGGATAGGATCATCTCTAACTTGTCCTTAGGAAGCTCAAGTGACATAGCGGTTGAGGAGAAGCTCATAGAAGCATCACTTCCTACAAGCGAAGTCATTGTTGTAAATAAAGCTCCTAAGAAGAGACGTTCCAAGAAGAAGAACAAGTTGAAGAACAAGGTACCCCTTGAAACTACCATTTGTGCTTCTCCAACTCCGGAAGGTAAAATCTCTCATTTTGTTCCCATATGTCATTTTTGCAATACCATAGGTCATATCAAGCCCAAATGCTATAAATTCATTGAATATTGCAACATAGAAAATGCATATAGGAATATAGAGATTGGACCTCATTTTATGTATGCTAAAGCTTTTGAATATGGAAAGCATGATAACGTCTCAAAGCATGTTAAGAATGTCCGGAAGGTGAAGAATTCATATCCTTCAAAATTTGACAATGCATGTGTTGCTAACAATGTTGATAAGAAGAGTTTCAATGATATTATTGTTAATCAAGTTATGGAAGAACTTTACTCTAGATTCAACATTGTTGTCAAAGAGAATCTTGATAATGTTTGTGTAAGTTCACCCAAGACAAAGTTTGTCAAGGGTGAGTGCTTTTACCATTAGTGTAAGTTGCACATGTGAGTTAGCTTTAAGATTAGTGTTATGTTGTTAAGAAGCTTAGCTTGTTTGCTTTGTATCTCTACAACTTGACATGAACTTAGCTATCTCACATTGTTTGTTATGATAGTCAAAATTTGTTGATTAACTTTTGAGAAGTTTTTTTTAGAATCTATATGGTGACAATCATGTTAAAACTTTTAGAGAAAGTTATTTTTGTTGTTGTTTGAGTTGAATTGCATAGTCTTTAGTCTCTTGGAATCGACACACCTATAACTTGTAGTCATGAAGACTTACAAGCCAAGAGGACTCATAAAATAGGTGAAGGCCTTGCACTTGATGAAAATAGCTTGCGAAGGTATCTCTATATCATTTTGCTTGCTTACTTGATTTTCATCTATCAACTCATTGTTTGTACCACATTCATGAAGCATGTCATAATTGAGAACTAGTATAGTGTTTATATGGTCCTCTTTGACATTTGCTAGTTTAAGATCTTTTGATGATAAGCGTTCACATTGATCTTATTCATGATGTGTGTTATTATTTGTATGATTGTTGAGTGGCTTATTTTGAATAATATGAGCTTCATATTCTTTGATAGCTACTCTCTTGAGAAGTAGAGATCTTAAGTAAGTCTCTTTACTTGCTTTTTGATCATGTGCTTTTAAGCCTTAAAATTTTGGTTTCAAAAATGCACTTTGCTTCTCTTGTATGTCTTGTTAAGTATGTTGAGTTTGATTGATGTAAGTTTTGGATACACCTTGAAGTCCTAAGGACTAGTACATTTAAAAATGACCAATGGTTGGTATCCATTTGCTTCGGCAACATAGAACTCAACGAGCACCCTCATGGAAAGGGCTACACACCTTGGTTGTGCAGCCGCCCAATGTAGGAAAGGGCTATGCCATTGTGATGAGTGAAAGCCGTCATGAGGAGTATATGTTTTTGTTAGAAAAATCAAAGAAGTGTTGAAATGAATCAAAAAAAAAAAGTCTTTGATTCAAGCCTAAAACAAAACAAAAAGGCTTATGGAGTATAGTTGAATAATCAAAAGAGCACGGATTGACAAATAGAAATGGGTTGACGAGCCACATACACACACACGCTCACATGTTGAAATCTATTCTCTTTATAAGCAAAATTTCAGATGATAACCGGTTTGACCTTTTTATGGAAATGCCTAAGATGAATAGATGTTGAAAATGTTTGCATGCTTGATTATCAAACTACTTCTTTTCATATACTTGAAGCAAAATCTTCACACACTCACTTTTGCTTATTTAGTATTTTGATACTTTAGCAATTTTTGAAGACATATGAGAGTGATTGAAAATCTTAGTGTAACTCTCTTAGATATGTGAAACTTATTTGAAAATCTATTAAAATTGCTTGTGATGTGAATGTGTGGTGATTTTTGTGAACATTTGTCTATCTAGATCTTAGATGAGGCATTTATCAAGGGGGAGCATAATATGCTAAATTTGTGTTCTCTTTTATGACATGTTCACATGTTCTTCAAGGTTGTTATTTGTTTGACATTATTCTTGTTTTTGAGAAATCATTTAGATGCATTGATAATTTTTATTTGCATATTGATTTGTTCAAAGATAATGTTTTGCCTTTGTATATGTTTATTGGTCATTAACTTATTTGATGTTTCCACTCATATTTTTGTTTAGTATTTTTTTTTTGTGATACAAGATCATGGGAAAAGTAAAGAAAGTTGGTGGTAGCGTTTCTTCTATTCCCATTGACAAGTTTAAGTCTACATCTTTTTCCAAGGTTTCCAAAGCTAACAAGGTGAAAGATTTGGGAATATTTGGTTGCAAGAAGATCATTCAAGAGAGAGGTATAGATTTGAACTCTTGTGTTGGTTCTTATGTTTATAAGGTAATCATGGATAGAAATTGGGGTTCTTGGATTAACATGCTAGGAGTTTCTAATGAGACCATGGTTAGGGAATTTTATCATGTTTACAAAGAACGTACTATTGTAAATGATGCCGTTATGAACATAAGAGGAGTTGTTTTTAGAGTTTGTGCTTGGAAATTGAATGAATTTCTAGGTTTGCCTGAATATATTGAGTCAGATTTCCTTGATATTGATATCTTGGAAAACCTTGATTTAATAGGTAAAACTCTTTGTGATGATGTTAATTTGTGGGGGAAACATGCTTTTATTAGGTAAGGCGAGTTAACCAAAGTAAGTGCTTTTTGGCATTTATTTGTTTGCTCCAATCTTGTTGTTTCTACTAATGCTTTTGAGCTTAATAGAGATAAGATCAAGATTGTGTATGCTTTGGTGACTAACAAACCTATTAATCTTGGTGAATTGCTTATGGAACATATTGAGATTGCGGCTTGCTCAAGTCGTTTGGATAAGAAGTTAGCATTTTCGGGGTTTATTTCTCAATTGTGTTTAGCTAAAGGGTTGAAGAATTTTGATGATGATGTGATACTTCCTCCCTTAGAGAAGTTAAGTGAGAAACGTGTGACAACCATGTCATACAAGGAAAAGGGAAAGCCTTGCGATACATTTAGGCTATTTGGTGAATCTCTTGATTCAAGCCATGTCCCTAGCTCACCTATTCTTCCAAGTTGGGCTTTACAATTGAAGAAAGAGGTTAAATAGTCACGAAGGATGATTGAGGCGTTACAAAGAAAGATTGAAGATCTTAGTGCTAAGATTGTTGCGCAAGATGAGAAGATCAAAGAATTGGAAGGAAAAACAACTACAACAAAGCACTATGTGAGATCATCACACCGCACTACTTTCCTTGGTGGCACGAGTGGCTAGAGAGTTTCTTGAGGTATAACTCTTTCCCTTTGGCTTCATATCATGTCAAAAAGGGGGAGAAATATGAGAGATATCTAGCTTGCTTAGCTCTTTTGTCATTTTTGTTTTTTTTTTTAGTATATTTGGTATCAAGTTTGAACTTTATGGCATATAATATTTTTTTTGTTTATGTTGAATCTTGGCTAAGAATATTTTGTTGGATAGCATGTATTATGGGGGAGCATACATGATCCATTTGAACTTAAATGCTTTTATTTTCTTGCCTAAGAATGTATATTGCCATATGTGTTGTCTCTTGGATATTCTTGTGCTTTCAAGTTTATTTTAGGTGATTTCAAGAGAAGACCAAGATGAAGTTCAAGACTTGTTGTTTTTAATTTGTGTCTAAATGTGTAACTCATTGTGACCAAATTTTCTTTGTAATTGTTTTAGTATATGTTTAGGGGTTTTGACATGGGATTTGCCAAAGGGGGAGATTGTTAGGTTTTTGGTTTGTCTTGGCATGTATTCCATATCAAAACGTGTTTCTCTTGTAATGTTTAGTGGTCTAGGTGTTGAAGATTCAAGAAGACAAAGAAAGTCTTGGCCACAATTCATACAAGATGTTGGCTTCAAAGAGATATGTGCTTCATTGATCTACAAAGGTATATAAGACCTCATATCTCTTACAAGGCTAGGCACACACACACACACACACACACACATGGCATTCTTGTGTGTTCCTTCATGGTTAAACATCATTTATATATCACTTTCACACACTTGATAATGTATGCTCATGCATTTATTCTAACTTGACAATCTTTGCTATTTGCATGTTTTAGGACTATGTCTAGGAAATGGCATATGTGTGTGATTTTGTGTTTGTATGCTTCCGTATTTTTTTATTTGGACTTGAACATGTTCTATTATGATTTCATATTGAGTCACAGTCATTTCGGTTACTCATTCATTTAGTTTCGAGTCCAAACGATGTAGCTATGCTACTTTTCATTCTCATTCATTGAGTTGTGTTCGTCATCATTTTCCGAGATGAATTCTCAACCTTTTGTCTAAGTTTCATAGTCGTCGTTGTGCGTGAGGGATTCAGGATTCGTAATCTAAAGACGAATTCAAAATCGGAGTTTGGAGGCCCGAATACGGCCGAAGAACGTGAGCGGTGCGCGGGAGAAGCTAGCGAGACCAAGTGGCCAAGCTAGGCCACCCCGTGTGAAGGCCGTGGGGCCCACGGCCAGACCAGCCCTCTGGTCTCGTGTGGCCCATGCGCCCCACACAGGCCTGGGCTGAGGTGGCCTCTTTTGATTGGCCAATTCTTCCCTTCTCTCTCCTCCCTTTTAAATACTCTATTTCCCTCCATTTCATTTTCAAGAAGAAAAGATTGAAATCCCGTCTAGATTTTCTCTCCAATTTTTCTCACCTTCCAAACACCATAACTATCTCATACGAAGTCAAAATTGAGTGATTCAAGTTAGAGATTGTTTATAATCGAGTTCTCTACCTTTTCCAAGTGGTTTGGCAGCTGTTTGATCAATATTTATGATGGTTGCACATAGAAAATTGAACCAGCTCGAGAATCCAAGGTAGTGTTCATATCTTTGAGATTTCTTCTTTTATAACCTTCAATTTGCTTGGGGTTTCTTCTTCTATACGTACTTGTATGTTTGGTTAATGCTATTAAGAAAGATAGCTTCATAATCAATCCTAACTAAAAGTCTAATTAGAGACATATGTGAACAAGTTTCTTTGATTCTAGGTTGTTCTCATGTTTGTGTGTTCTATTGTGATTAGGTTGATATCTTAGGTTGTTTGTGACTTGATTGAATCAATTTTGTGATAAATAACCTTGAGATGTGATTTGATCCTTTGATTGATGAAGTCTAGGATTATTGTATTTGTATGTGTTTTTAGCGATATCTTGGATTCAATTGTTTTATCTTTTGATCCTTGCTCTAAATCTTTGGCTAGAATGTTCATTGATTTGATTTTATGATTCTAGCATTTTATTGTATGTTTATAGCATCTTGAACTTGTGCTTCATGAATATGTATTGTTCAAGTGTTGTATGTGTGAATAAGACTATGAGTTTTATGTGTTAGGTGTTTACACATACTCTAGGTTTTATTCTTGTTTTGCATCTAGACTTTTATTACTTGTGTTATCACATGTTTAGGTCTAGTTGTACCATGGAATGTATTGATCACATGTTCTATGTTGAATTGGTTGTTTGCATCATTTGCATTCACATGATCACACTAGGAAGTCCTTGTAAAAGGCATGAAGTCTTGGTTAGAGTCAGGATGACTTGGATAGCCAAGCAAGAAGACTTGTCTAGAGTCGATAGGACTCGGATAGGCAAGCAAGAAGTCATGGCTAGAGTCGGGAGGACTCGAATAGTCATGCATGGGAGGCTCTCTAGAGGCATGAGTGCCTTGGATAGAGAGTTGACAATTATATATGTAAGCCTAGGCGTATGGTTAGACATAGACTCTGAAAAAGCGGGGTACACGGGATGTGTATGCACTCTTGAGGAATTTCTAATCTTCCATTGATGTTGGTTTTGTATGTTGTCCAATATGTGGTGGCTCCGCATCATTGAGGGATTTCGTACTTTCCAATAGGGTTGGGTAGATATAGACTCCACTAGGTAGGTGAGCTAAAGATTGGTCACTTTATGGATTTTCTATTTTTATCATCCAATATATATAGTACCCAATGGTTGTAGTTCAACCAGTGGATGTTTCCTCCTTGGAGGTTTTGCCATGTTAAAAAATCTCTTGTGTTAATTCTTCCTGTCTCTATCTCTTATATTTTTTATATGTATGTTATTGTCTTGTTACATATTATTCACTTGTGATGTATAGTGGAGCAAGATTATGTATAGTGTGATTTGTGGATTCATTCAATTGATCATTTTTGTATATATGATTCTTTTGTATATATGATTCTTTTGTATATTGTAATTTTTGTATAGTGATATTTTATCATACTAGTAATTCATTGATCATATTTTGAAATACAAGTATTCTTTGTTGATTGTGTTTATTTGTTCTTATACCTCATACAACTAGTTGATATACATAGACTATGCTTATATGATCACATGTTCATATTGTCTATGTATGTTTTCTTTTCTTGGTTTATTTGTTGTATGTAAGGCTACCTTGAGGGACAAACGAAAGTTTGTTCAATGGATTGAAAGAGATGTAAAATCCTATTCATCCCCCTCTCCCCCTCTAGGTATGCCTTAAGCAATTTAACTACGTTTGTATACTTTCAAGTAGCATACAAGATATTTGCATAGTCATATAAGCCACTTTATGCAACTCAATTAATTGGAGAGAAGCAAAGAGATTTATTTTTTGAGAAAATGTGTGATTAATATGCTTAGCATACAAGACATGTAGCATTCATGTCCAAAATACAATGGTATTTGGCAAAGCAAATGACAAAGGTTTCCAATAGAACTCACACCAATTTTACCATTTGTCATAAGTAAAGCTAGGATATAAAAATTTCATTGAATTCAATTTAAGAGGCACTATATCCAACCTTATAAGTGAAACATGGCATGATTGACTTTTTGCACCCTATTTGATTTTTCCGGATGAGATACCCGTATAATAGTAGCCATGTTCAACTAATAAAGAAGAGAGACATTTGGATTGTAAAGTCCTTTAGACGGATACAAGATCCTTCATTCATTTGAGTTTTTATGTAGATCTCCTAGTCCAAAAATGCATATTTGAACATAAATATGACATGAATTGTAGTCAAAGCAAGGTTCACACTTATTGAAGAAAATATAGTATAACATATGTGCAACCAAGCTACTCAAGCAATCAACAAAGAAGCATAAAAATTTTCAAATTTTTGCATGCGACAAGTATGCAATAGCTCTCTTTGCTTGAGTTCCCCATATGGGGTCAAACACCAAAACACATCACTCCATAAGACATATCCCAATAGATCTACTAAGTGTTTTAAACCTAGTTACATCTAAGGGTTTAGTAAATAAGTCCACAAGTTGATCATTAGTACCTACATGTTCAAGTACTATGCATTTATTTTCAATAAGCTCACTAATGAAATGATGGTAGATGTCAATATGCTTAGTCATAAAGTGTTGTATTAGATTATTAGAAATATTAATAGCACTCATGTTATGACAAAAGAGGGTTAGAGTACCTTGATTGAATCTGTAGTCGACTAGCATTTGCTTCATCCATAGGAGTTGTGTGCATCCACTCTCTGCGGCTATATTCTCGGCCTCGGCCGTGGACAAGGAAATTGAGTGTTGCTTCTTGCAAAACAAAGAGACCAAGTTGTTCCCAAGAAAGAAGCAACCGCCCGATGGGTTTTTCCTATCATCGCAATTTCCTGCCCAATCTGCATCACTAAAGCCTACAAGACTAGCATTAGTGTCAAAAGAGTATTAAATCCCATAGTTGGATGTCCCATTCATATAGCGAATGATTCTTTTTACAGAAGAGAGATGAGACTCCTTAGGATCCGCTTGGTACCTAGCACACACACCCACACTAAAAGAAATATCGGACCTACTTGCGGTCAAATAAAGCAAGCTACCAATCATGCCCTGATATAACATTTGTTCCACACTTTTATCACTAACATCCTTGCTTAGCTTCAAAGTGGTACTCATGAGTGTATCACAATGTTTGGCATTCTCAAGACCAAACTTCTTCACTAGGTTCTTAGCATATTTGGCTTGGGTAATAAAAATCCCATCATTCAATTGCCTAATTTGCAAACCTAGGAAGTAACTTAGCTCACCAACAAGACTCATCTCAAACTCATGAGAAATAACTTCAACAAATTATTGGACTTTGGTGTTGTTGGTGGAGCTAAACACTATATCATCAACATATGTTTGAGCTATAAAGAGCTCATCATTGTCTTTCTTGATGAATAGAGTCTTGTCAACATTATACCTTGTGTAGTTATTGTCAACAAGGAATTGAGTGAGGCGCTCATACCAAGCCTTCGGTGCTTATTTCAACCCATATAGAGTCTTTTTAAGGCGATAGACATGGTTTGGGTGGTGAGCATCCACAAACCCCTTGGGTTGTTCAACAAACACTTCCTCTTGAAAGAAGCCATTGAGGAAGGCACTCTTTACATCCATTTAATGCAATTTGAACTTGTGCACACAAGAAATGGACAAGAGAAGCCTAATAGACTCTAAACGGGCAACGGGAGGAAATGTCTCCTTAAAGTCAATACCCTCAATTTGAGAGTACCCTTGTGTAACAAGTCTAGTCTTGTTACGCACTATGTTGCCATCCTTATCAAATTTGTTCCTATAGATCCACTTGGTGCCTATCACATTAGTGCTCTTAGGCCTAGGAACTAAAGTCCAAACCTCATTCCTTTCAAATTGGTTTGGCTCTTCTTGCATGGCAAGAACCCAATATTCATCATTCAAGGCTTCATCAACCTTTTTGGGTTCTATTTAAGAGGTGTAGCATGTGTAGCTAATGAGATTAGCTATTTGACGCCTAGTCCTAACACCCTCATTCACTTCTCCAATGATGTCATCTTTATCATGGAGTTTCCTAACCTATGGAATAAGTTCTTTAGAGTTCAAGAGAGAAACTCTATCAAGAGGTTGTGTGTCTTCATTATTAAGGTTAGACATCCCAACATTAGGAGTCTCTACAACCTTCTCCAAGGGAGAGTCATCATCTATAGCAACCTCCTCCTTATGGTCATTAGACCTGAGCCTTGTATCATCAATGACAACATTGGATGATTCCATGACTGTTCAAGTCTTCAAGTTGAAAACTCTATAGGCTATACTATTCAAGGCATAGCCAATCAAGATACCCTCATCACTCTTAGCATCAAATTTGTCAAGTTGATCACGGTCATTTAAAATGTAGCAATTGCTTCCAAAAGTGTGGAAGTAGCTAACATTTGGCTTTCTACCTCTCCATAACTCATAGGAGGTTTGCCTATTACCGGGCTTTAGGTAAACTCTATTTCCTATATAGTAAGCCGTATTGACTGCTTCGGCCTATAGGTTCCTAGGGACATTGTTGCTAAGCAACATCACACAAGCCATCTCTTGAAGGACCCTATTCTTCCTCTCAACAACTCCATTTTGTTGAGGTGTCCTAGGAGCTGAAAACTCATGGGAGATACCTAAGCTATTGCAATAGCTTTCAAAGTAGGCATTCTCAAACTCCCTCTCATGGTCAATTATAATCCGTTTAATGCTTTTAATGTTTGAGTTCATTTCATTTTGAATTTTAGTACAAAGCATTTTAAACTTGTCAAAAGTTTCGGATTTTTCTCTAAAGAAATATGTCCATGTGAACCTAGAGAAATCATCAACACAAACAAAAATGTATCTCTTCCCACCTAAACTCTCGATTTGCATGGGACCTATAAGATCCATGTGGAGAAGCTCAAGGGGCTCCTTGGTGGAGAGATACTTGCTTTTTTTGTGCATGCTTTTGGTTTGTTTTCCTTGTTGGCAAGGTCCACAAATACCATTGGCTTTCTTCCTAAGCTTGGGAAGGCCACGCACAACATTGAATTTATCTAAGATCCTTAGATCCCGAAAGTTTATGTGGCCAAGTCTATCATGCCACAATTCAATTTGCTTATCCTTGGACACATTATTTGAGACAATTCTAGCTTCAAGACAATAACAATTGTTGCTAGATCTCATACCTTTCAACAAGGTTTGTCCATTGGGCAATAGGATTGAGCAATAATTTTTGCTAAATGAGACAGAAAATCTTTCATCACTTAGATGAGAAATGCTTATCAAATTGGCTTTCAAGCCATCAACAAATAAAGCATTGGATAAGAAGGGTAATTCGAGAATGGAAATGGTTCCTTTCCCTACGACTCTATTTTTGGATCCATCACCAAAGGTGACACATCCTCCTTCCTCCATAACAAGAGTCTCAAAGAAACTCTTATTTCCCGTCATGTGCTTAGAACACCAACTATCTAAGTACCAAAAATTAGAAGAATTTGCCTTTAAGGCAATTTGAGCAACATTGCAAAAATATTCATCTCTTCTAATCCACCTAGGTGAAACACTTTTCTTTCTAGTGGTCAATGGTATATTGGCTCTAGATGTCCTAGGATCATGCATATTATTTTTCTTATTCCTAGGAACATGCAACATGGCTCTAGTCTTTTTCTTTACAATCATGCTTTTAGCTCTACACAATTTAATATAACGAAAGCAATTTGGTCTAATATGACCATCAATACCACAATAATGACATGTAGGGATGAAGTAAGGAATCATACCATGTCTTTATGGTTGCTTTGGTTCATTTCGTCTTCGTTGTTGAACCGGTCTAGCTTGCTTCCTTTGTTGAGTTTGCATGGTTGGTCTCTTTCCTTTGTGAGCCATTTGTTGAGGAGAGTTGGCTTGGGGAGCTCTTGTAGGTTGAGCTTGAGGTTGCCTTCTTGGCTTCACCTTCACTTGTACACTATTAGAACATTGTCTTAGATCAATCTTCTTCCTAGGAGTTTGCACCGGTGAAGCTTCTTTGTAGCTCAAGCTCCTATGTAGCTTAAGCTCTTGACAAACATGATCTTGTTAGAAGAGGAGGTTTCCTTGCTATCTTCAAACCCGAGGCCTCTCTTGTCACAAAGACTCTTTCCAACACCAAGCAAGTGATCAAGCTTCTTTGTACTATAAGCCATCCTAGTCAATGACTCTTTAGCTTCTTTAAGCTCCATCTTCAAACCATCTTCATTCCTCTTAGATAAGGCTAACTCCTCTCTTAGCTTATCTTCATTCTTCATGGATCTCACTACCTTTTCACTTAGTTGATCAACTTGAGTTGAGAGCTCTAGGTTTTCTTCCTTTAATCTCTTAATTTCTCTATTGTTCTTTAACCTTGAACACTCAAACTTGACCATGTAGTCTTTGAGATCCATCCTATACACATTTCCATTTGTGGATTGTGATGAAGAGCCATCATCACTTGAGTCATTTTCCTTTTGACTCTCATCCTCTTCTTCACTAGCACCTTTGCTCTTGTGAGAGGAAGTAAAGGCTATGAAATTAGCCATGAGTTCTTTATCATTCGAACACTCATCTCCCTCGTTGGAGTTATCACTTCCATTCCAAGTGGCGGCCATCACTTTTCCCTTTTTCTTGTCATTGTGATTAGCACATTCGAGGGCAAAGTGACCTATACCACCACACTCACAGCATCAGACTCCTTACCTTTCCTTTCAGTCTTCTCTTGCCTAGGCTCAAACTTTTTGAAGGGAATCTTTTTCTTAAAGTCTTGGCCCTTGGATCCAAAACCTTTCTTCTCGGACTTGTAGAATTTCTTAAACCTTCTCATCAACAAGGCCATTTCTTCGTCTGAGTCATCATTCTCCTCCTTCTCAACTTTGGAGGCTTTCAAAGCAATTCCCTTTTACTTTTTAGGAGGTGTAGAGGTAGGACCCTTCCTAGACTTATAAGCTAGAAGCCTTCCAATCACCTTACTCGGCTTCATATCCTTGTAGGAGCCATGCTCCTCTAAAGCTGTCACCTTGGACTCAAATCTATCAAGGAGAGATCTCATATCTTTTGCTTGATTCTCCTATCCGAATACTGGTTACCAAGTTGTTGACTTTGGTTCACAATGTCACTTCGAAGTCGTTGAAGCATTCGTTATCATCCATCCTAAGCAATTTGAATTGCGTTTGGAGAACTTGAAACTTCGAGTTCTTAACAACTTCGGTTCCTTCATGTGTAACCTCTAGGATGTCCCACACCTCCTTAGCGAACCTAGTGTTTTGAATCAATTTATATTGATTTTCGTCCATCGCACATAGGATGGCATGTATCGCCTTCCTATTCCATTTTGATGACTCAAACTCTGCATGTTCCATTGTGCCTTGGGTTTGAGCACATCCTCTCATCCACCCATAAGAGTCATCATCGGTGATGTGTAGCCGTCTTCAACCGCCATCCATGCCCTATCATGGATTTGACAAATGTACGACTCCATCTTGCCTTTCCACGAGGCATAATTCAATCCGGTGAGTAGGGGAGGTCTTGTGTTCCACCATTTCCACTCATAGTGTTTATGAATGAATGAAATGAATGCAAATGTATAAATGATCAAAAATCATATAAAATGCAAAACAAACCAAAATGCCATAATATAACATTTGGCCATATCATCTGAAGTCTTCCACTGCTCATACTCATCTCTATACATTATGCTAGATTCATTATTAGGAGCAGGTGGTTTAGTAGTAGTTAGAACAAACTTATGTTTTTCACTTTGCAGCAACAACCCAATTTTCCTTTTCCATGTGACATAATTATCTCCAGTTAAAGTGTTATCTTTCAGGATGTTCATAAGTGATGGGGTCATGATTTCTGAATAAAACAAAACATATATAAGTAAATAATCATGATAAAGCACTTTTAAATATTTATCTTGAATTAAATAAATAACTCAATCATAAAAATTCAACGGTGATCCAACACCCATAAACGTTACGCCTCCTTTGGGAGTTCGCACCATTTACTAGTTAGACTAGGTCCCACCTAATTGTTAACATAACAACCAGCGTTTTCAATTTTAGCCTTGCAATTTTACCGACAAGAACTCTTGGGAGGATATCAATAAAATTACATTGAGTGTGTTACCAAGATATTGACCCTCAATTTTCTCTCACGAAAATCCCTCCTTGGGGAGTAGATCTCGTTTAAGTCCATTGTCTAGTCTATCCTTGTAAGGAAGTATATTGCTAAATTCCATTCATGGACGCCCCTTGGGGGGATTACCAATAAATAATAAAGCTCAACTAACCTTGGAGGCCATAGGTGTTACAAAAACACCTTCTCCCACTCAATTATTTAAGGCGTGTGATTAAATCCCATAGAATGATTTACCAAGTTATCTAGATGCCAATTTAGATACCTAAATCATTCAATGCATGTTCATACCAAAAGAGATATATGAGTGACACTCCTATTCTATATGTCATGTTATCATACAATAACAAATATTGTAATATTTAAGCATAAATTAAATAGCAACAATTTTGGCCCATCCTAGAAAAACAAGTAAATTACAATTTGTTTTAGGAATACAAGATCTTCAAGTGGCCCATCAACCATACGCTCATCCTTCGGCCTCCACCCATGGGCGACACACACCACAACCCCACAAAGGGGCTGCTGTGCGCAGCCCATGAAACCTCCCAGGGCTGCCGTGCGCAGCCCACAAAGTTTGGGCTTGCCATGCGCAGCCCAATCCACTCCTAGGGTGCGCACGGTGCTCGTACTTGGTTCCGGTTGCTTCCTTTTTCTTCGTATCTTCGAATCTTCAATACCCGAATACATTACGGCAGTATAAATAATAAAATACTGCAGTATTAATTTTTTTTTTTATTCACTGCAGTACTTTTACAAAATAAAAAAAAACTGCACATTAAAAAAAAATAAATAAAAAACTGCAGTAGTATTACAAAAAAAATACTGCACTTAACAAAAAAAAATAAAACCTAGCAACTACCAAGAAGGAATTATGGCGATGATAGACCACCCTTCTTGTTACAACTCCGAAACAATAATTACATTGAAAATCTAGGACCAAAATCGAGCAACAACAATCCACATAAAACATATATAAATCCATACATCCACATGTAATTATATATGCGAATACCTAGAGTGTCATCTCTTTCTAAACATGCATAATCACAATAAAAAGAAATCGATTCACGTATATATACGTTAATTAATTAAAAGGGTTCAACCTAGGCTCTGATACCAATTGTAGGGAAAAATACCGTAGTACACGCAGCGGAAGCGAGACTAAAAATAGATTTAGTAACTTTTAAAATTTTTCCTTTTTATGAACCTTAAACCCTTTAATCAATTAAACACATATATTATCTAACAAATGAATAATACCTTTTGTCGCGTGATCCGATTGACTTACGTCGATGGTAATCCGCAAGATCTTCAATCCTAGCACGAACGTGGATCACCTAGGAGCGTGGTCTCCCTTTTCTTTGAATTGCAAACCTGTGAATGGACAAATAAACTTTTCTTTTCTTTGTTAGTCACAAAAACAATCAAAAGAAGACTAAAATTATTCCGGTCACTTTTGAGTTCTCAATCTAATGATCGAAACTCGCGTGAACCTAAATCGATGTTGTACACACAAGCTTATTGATGAACAAGCAAATAGTGTACCATCAAAGAATAATTTATTCACTCTTTTATGTTTTTAGTAGAATAAAATTAATGCTCTCTATGAATTAAGAAGAAGAAGAAAAATTGTCTCTCAAGCACAAAGCATAGGGTGGCCGAATTCTATACATATGAATATATAGGTGGCCTAAATTTTCTTCTCTTTTTCTATTAGGGTTGCCGAAATCTTGCTCTCTTTTTCTACTAGGGTTGCCGCAAATCACACTCCTAAAAGGAGTTTGTGTTGCACCCTAATTTCCATAAAAGAATAGACTTCAAACCCTAATCCAACCCATAGATATTTTATTCTTTTTATTGACTAAAATAAAAGACTTCTTATTTGATTAAATAAATAAAATTAATTATTTATTTTCTTACCAAATAAGTCTTTTACTTTTAGTATACTACCAACAATAGTATAAGACTAGGAATCATATTTCCTAATCAGAAAAGATTTGTTTCTTAATTAAACAATTAATTAATAAATTAATTAATTCTTATTTAATTAAAACAATGAAAACAAAATAATATCTTAGGTTAAAATATTGACCTTGCCGCCCCACTTGAATAAAATTGGGCCTAATATTATTTTCTTATTTCATTTAATCCATTGGACTTTAAATAAAAAGCCCACATGTGAACCATAACCATTCTTACTAAAAGAAACAAGCCCACATGTCTTTTATTAATATATTAATATAATTGAGCAGCCCATTACTTAAATAATGTGCAAATTATATTCTTAATATATTAAATGCAATTCTAGATGGACCCTTAAATTGGTCCGGTAGAATATATCAAGTGATCCATGCAAGTCCGTGTGGATTGGGGATCTTGGCGGGCCATCTAAATTTAAGCTTCAATAGACATAACCTAATCACAATCAACAAATGATTCACTTAGGTCCGATCTATTAATTTTAACTCATTCCACTAAAGAGCTAAAATTGAACTCTTAAATAAAGATAGAAAAGGAAGATGTTCCTCATTCATACCCTAGACAATCAAGTTGGAGATAGTGTATCCTCGTGATTAATATCAGTAATCGCCAAGAGTTCATAGACCGCCTATAACTCTCCAAGTTACCATATTTACTCATATGACCACGTTTTGAACTTGGATATTTTGACTTGTCCAGAAGCCATGTTTTCAATAGACACTATCAAAAACTCAACGTTGAGATTTAATATCCAATTACCTCAAAACATCCATATGATGATATTATACTCTTATTTAATAAATGGAGCCACGATGTCCATATCTATAAATGATGTCCTCTATCGATTAACAAATGAATATCACCAAACTATCGAGGATAGACTATGCTATATAATCGTACTCATTGATAACTCAAATGATATCACTTGCAACCATAAGTCCATCATTTATCTCAGGATTAAGATAGACTCTCCGATTGTCCTAATAATGAAAAGACTTTTATCTACTGACGGTTATAGATAAAGTATTTCATTGTGATCCAGTTCAATGCACCCAGTGCACTAGATTCTTTTGCTCGAAGACACTCCGATGATTTTAGACTCATCATATCTCATTTGATCCCACTCAAATGCTAGCAAAAGAATTCTACAACTTTAACAAGATAAAGGTACCCAACCTTTAACTTAAGTTGTGAACAATATTCAAGACTAACTAAAGAATTGTGTCTACCACATACATATCCAGATGTACGAACAATTCTTCTTTTCTCATAGTCTTTAGACCTTATGATTATTTACTTTGACAATTATAATATTAAACTATAAATGCTATATAGATTTGTTAAACCAGAAATCACTTTATTAATATGAAAAAGATTGTTAATTACAACATTACACTCTTGCTATTGAGCATAATCCTAACATAAGCTACCTAATCCCGGAAGCTACACAAGTCTTACTTCTCAATGAAGAGATAATATGTCCTATGTGAATATATGATGATATTCAAAGAGCAAACAAGGCTAGGGAACCTTATATGCTTATCTAGGATGATAACATGATAATTAATGCAATCCTAGATATCAATAGCTAAATGACATGTCATAAAGCTTAGCTAAACATAGATTAAATAATCCTAGATAGCTATCACAATACAACACTCAATCAATACACCACAATCAATCTCTATTTTGTATCTAGAATATATTCTAAGAGCATACAAATGATTAAAGAGATAGCTTGTTAAGAAAGACACTAAAATTAGATGAAGTTAGTGAAAACCTTATCAAGCAAGATGTGATGTTGCAAAACCATGTATGGATGCATTCTATATGGTCATAGATGATGCAAGATGATCTTTGATGAACAAAGGAAAGGCTTTGAGTGTTTAAAGGCGAGTTATTGTGAATATTTTCTCTTGAAAAATGTTCTAAGGGAAAAATATGATTTTTGAACTCTTAGAAACGACCTAGAATAAAAGAGGCATATATATAGGGTGACAAAGTGAAGTGGTGCCGTTTTGAAAAAATGCTAAAAATCGGAGATTATACGCCCTTGATTCTGCGGCCACGGACTGCCGAATAAGGGCACCAAATACAGTCAACCGTGTTGACTGAGATTCTATGGCCTCTTTATGTGCCTTGGCCACCAAACAAGGGCGTCAAATTGAGACCTGACATTTTGGTCCCAATTCAGCGGCCTCGTTTTGCAGCCATTAATCGCCAAACCAAGGGCGCTAAAAAGGTAGCAGTTCCAGTGGTCCTAATTTGGCGGCCATCAGCCGCCAAACCAGGGCGCTGAATTCCCTTGGCAATATATCTTAAATTCTAAACATGTTATGGCACAACAAGTAAGATGCAATCAACAAACAAAGCATGAAGAGATATTAAAGTAATAAAGTGCACAAATAAAAACACACAACATAAGAATATGAATTATGCATGAGTTGTAAATGTGTGCAACTAATCTCTTCAAAGCAAGTAAGCACATAGAAATTTACCTTTGGTGCTTATCATTCTTAAGGTCTTGAAAGGGCCATTTAGCTTGATCACCATTACCTAAGCTACCCTTACATCAATACCTTATTGTGGTTTGTCCATGAAATAAGCCAATCAAACTTTGAGGAACTTACAAACCTAATCCCTGTGGAATGAATCTTAAGCTTACCGCTTTACTAGCTTTCAAAACTTAGAGTACATTGCGTAGGATTTCTTTATAAATATCTTTTTATAATTCGCAATTTGGTAACGACACAAAAAGTGAGTCATCACCTTACATAATCTTGAACGATTTAATATGGTTGATTGGAAGCCTATGGATACACATATATCAAAAGGACAAACTCTTAGTCTCGACATATGTCCTAAAATTCCACCAGAACGTGAAAGAATGCACAAGGTTCCTTATTCCAATGCTATTAGCAGTCTCATGTATGCTATAATGTGTACAAGACCTGATATTTACTATGTGGTTGGATTTGTGAGTCGATATCAATCCAATCATGGTGAAAAACATTGGATTGTCATGAAAAGAATTTTGACATATCTCAAAGGTACTGTTGATTACTTCCTTTGTTATCAAGGTGGAGATTTAAGTCTCATTGGATATACAAATGCCGAATTGGGGAGGTGGTCTAGATGAACGAAAATCTATATCAAAATATGCATTCCTACTCAGCCAAGGTGCTATCTCATGAGTAGCAAAAAACAGACTGTAAGGTTCATGATTTGTATTGGCTTGATTCTATTGCAAAACGCTCTATATTTGTATTAGTTATTGCTTAGGATGTTCTTAATAGAAAAGAAGCTTAAAAGTTGAAGAGCAACATCTAGTGCATATGTCGTCTTCAAGAGGTGAAAGCGTCAAAGGTATATCTTGACTTCTATCCTCTTGCAAGGCGTTAGCGCACACACACATAATTCATACATGTGTGTCCCTGCATCGTAGTTCAAACATTTGTATAACACATTCACACATTTCTTAGTATGCACATGCATTAATCTCTAATAGATAAACATTGTAGAATTGCATACTTTGTGACTATCTCTTTGATATGGCATGCTTGTGTGTCTTTGTGTTTGTATGTTTCCGTATTTTTGTATTTGGACTTGAATATGCTCTATTATGATTCCTTATTGAGTTCCGGTCATTTCGGTTACTCATTCATTTAGTTTCAAGTCCAAACGATGTAGCTACGCTACTTTTCGTTCTCATTCGTTGAGTTGACTGCATCGTCATTTTCTGAGATGATTTCTCAACTATTTTTCAAAGTTGTGTAGTCTTTGTTGTGCGTGAGAGAGTCACGGTTTGTAATCCGAAAACGGATTCAAAATCGGAGTTCGGATGCCCAAGATACGGTTGAAGAATGCGAGGGAGCGCGCGAGAGGTGAAGGTGGCCAAGAGGCCATGTGTGGCCCAAGCCGTGTGGGAGCCGTGGGCCCCACGGCCAGAAGGGCTCTCTGCCCCCGTGTGGCCCACGCGCCCCCCACGGGCTGGGTGACGTGGCCATTCTTGATTGGCTCATTTTTGCCTTCTCTCTCCTCCATTTAATCCTCTCTCCTTCCCTCCAAACATTTGAAGATTTTCAAGAACACTTTCAAAAATTCTGCAGAAATTCTTCAAGTTTTAGTTTTAGTATTTTGATCATAACTTTCTCATACGAACTCGAAATCGATTGATTAAGAAGCCAAAATTGTTGGCCTTGATGAGAGCTACAAACCCCAAGCATTTCTAGAGGCATCTAACTTCATCATTCTTCCCAGTAGCCTGATCTTCAGTACGTGGTCAATGTTGTTTTGTTCAACTTCTTCTTTTTCATTTCATCTTTGATCATCTCTTTGATTCTTACTATTTGATTGATGAAATATGTTGAGAAGGATGTTAGATCATATGCTAGGGGTGTTTGATCATTTGTCAATTGAGTTTTAGTTTTGTGATTTCTCTTGAACATATATATGCTAAACTTGATTTTGTTTGAAATTGATTCTAGAAAATGTATATATGATGTGCCTCATATTATTTTCTAGATTTAATTTCATGATCTAAGAATTAGGTTTTTAGTGTGATATATTGAATATTCATACCTTATTCTTATTGATTTGCATGTCTTGATTTCTAGATACTTTTGTGATTGTTTGTTGAAAGCATATTCTAGATTATCATTGAACATGTACATTTAGCTTGATTGATCATCTAGCTTAATTTGATTGTGTTTGCATCATTTGCATCACGTAGATCATAGCCTTGCATTAGGTTGAAGTCTCTAGCAAAGTGAGTGAAGCTTTGTGGATAGAGCAAGGAAGTCTTGATTAGAGTCGGGAGGACTCGGATAATCAAGCAAGGGAGACTTGTCTAGGGTCGGGAGGATCCGGATAGGCAAGCAAGAAATCTTCCTAGGGACGTAAGCGTCTTGGATAGGAAGTTGCTTTCTAGAGATGTAGAACACATCTCGGATAGGAAGTAGGCTTGGTGGTTCACTTGCCCGAGGGTAGATTAGGAGGTGATAGCTTGAACGGATATCTTGTGTTGATAGCTTGAGTATGTAAGTCCTTTTCGTATAGTGGATTGCTTTGCCGGTGGTTGTGGTATCAACCCGTGGATGTTTCCTCTTTGAGGTTTTACCACGTAAAAATCCTTGTGTCTATTTTTATTTTACTTTGCTTTATCTTCCATATCTTACATTGAATTGTATATCTTGAATATTGTGAAAATAAATAATAAACGTGTCCTAAAGTAATCTAGAGGGGGGGTGAATAGATTTTAAACAATTTTACCCAATTTTTCGAGATTAGTCCAAATTACGAAAAAGCCCCAATCTAGTCAATATACAAAAAACATACAAGTGCGGAAATTTGAGGACACACAATATTTACGTGGAAACCCACACGGGGAAAAACCACGGGCTGTTATGTGCGCCACACGAGAACCTCGAATCCACTATTTACAAATACGATTACAAATTAGGTTGACCACATCACACCTAAATTTACTAATCCGTCTTTGCTACCCGCGGGCCTTTAATAGTGACTCTAGTCCCTTGCTTGCAAACTACCTAAGAGGTAAATACAAGACTTGTCTCTAAAGTGAAGAGATAGCACAACCTAAGGTGAATAGGTGAAATACTCAAGATGCTAAAAATGCAAGGTTAGACATTTTAAGCTTATCTAGGCAAGGATGAACATGTTAGACAATCCTAGATATCATATTACTAGATGACATGCATAAACCAACACTAAATAAGCAACCAAAATCCTATATGCATTATCTATCACAATACAACTCACAAACCACAATAAAACAATCTTGAAACTAAGTCAAGTCATAAAGATGCAATCTTGAATCAATTCAAGTGATAAAGAAGCTATCTTGTAAAGCAAGAACATATTGATATGAGAATGATGTTCTAGATACAAGTCATGTGAGCAAAACTAAAAACCCTAGATGAAATCAACCTAGAATTATGCTAGATGATAAATGAAAGATGCAATATGAAGGGTTTTGTGATTTGGAAGCTTAAAGATGAAGTCTTGATACCTTGGCTTGAAGATACTCAACCATGCTCTCAAAAGTGTAATTTTTTGCTCTACAAACCGAGCCAAGACTATCAAGACATATATAAATGGGATCCAAGTGAAGTGACATCGTTTTTGAAAAAAAGGGTTCAGATTCCCGTCAGCTGCGCTGGTGAAGCGCTGGACGACCAGCGCACGCCCTTTAACTGGCAAGGGCGCTCGACGAGTGGCGCGTCTCAAGGGCGCAAGACCAGCGGCAACATTCTGGACGAGATGCGCTGGTGGAGCTTGCGTTGGTGACGACCAGCGCACCAACAGCGACAACCTACTGGAGGAGTTGCGCTGGAGGAGAGCGCCGGTGCAGACCAGCGCACGACCAGCGGTAGTCCACTGGACTAGTTGCGCTGGTCAGCTTGCGCTGGTGACACCAGCGCATGACCAGCGCACACACTCCCTTAAGCACACAAACAAAAGTGCAAGGGTCAAAAGAAATGCATCCTAAGCCTAACTAGATATGCCATTATAATCACAAGATGTAAGAAGAGAGATTTAAATACCCAATGATGCACAAAAACTTCAAACACAACATACAAGTAAGAGTTATGCAAGTGTTGTGTGTGTGTGCAACTACATCTCTTCAAAGTAGAGTAAGTCAAGAAATCTACCTTCCTTGAAGCTCTTGATCATGCAATGAGGTTTTCTTCCATCCTAAGCTATCCTTACATATAGAACCCCATTGTGATTTTGCCAACGAAATACGCCAATAAAAAAGAGGCACTTACAATCTCCCCCTTTGGCTATTTCGTGACAAAATCACCACTCACATAGCATCCTCACAAAATAAAAGATTGGTCAACAAAAGTTTTCTACATTACAATTAAGCTCCTAGTCTAAGTCTTGAACATCTTCAAGTCAAATCCAAGCTTGTAGAAAAGAAATCCAACCTACACACAATCAACAAGAAAAATACCTTCCAAGAACAAGTGTGGGAGAGATGCTAATAACAAAAGAAATGTCATTTCAAAAGGTTTCAAAAAAAATCAAACAAGCAATGTAATGCAATGCAACTCCCCCTAAATGCAATCATCTCCCATCATGGGTTACTCACTCTCAACTCCCCCTAAATGCAATGCCTAGAAGCACAAATTCTCCCCAAACCTACTCCCCCTTTTTGTCATGAGATAGGCAAAGGGAGTCTCCCCTAATAGGTAAGCATTAGCAAGGAGAGCTTGTAGCACGAACACATATGCAATCAAATAGGCAATTTTATGCACCTCAATCAAGTAAGAGAGATTCAGGGAGTTTTATTTTATGACAAATGTGTGACAATAATGCTTTGCATGCAAGACATGTTGCATCTAAGACCAAAGCAATGGTATTTGGTAAAGCAAACAACAAAGGTTTCCAAAAGAATTCAAACCAATTTCACCCTTTGTCATGGAAAAAGCAAGGAAATAGAATTTTAGTATTTCAAGACAAACAACTATATCCAACTTTATAGGCAAAACAAGACATGAGCGACTTTGCACCCTATTTGATTTTTCCGGGTGAGATACCCGTATGATAGTAGCCTTGTTCTACAAATAAAGAAAGAGAGACTTTGGATATTAGGATCCTTTCGATTTAAGTCTCAATATTGCTTTTGCACACAAATTTGCATTTAACATTTGCAATCAAACATTTCACATTTTCATCTCATACTTTTCAACTTAGGTATGTCATTTAAAAAGAATCATCATGTCATGGAGATCAATTAAAGGTCATTCAAAAAGTACTTCCGAAGTACATCTCCTATTCCAAAAATGCATGTTTGAGCATAGATATGACATGGATTGCAAGCAAGGCAATGTAGCACACTTATTTAGAAAAATACATATAAGTATGTACAACCAATCATCTCAAGCAATTAACTAAGAGGCATAAAATATATCAATGTGGCACAATGTATGATCATGCAACTTTGCTCTCTTTGCTTGAGCTCCCCATATGGGGTCAAGACACACCAAATCAACCCAATTGACAAATCCCAATAGACTTGCTAAGGTTCCCAAATCTAATGGTGTCTAAAGGCTTTGTAAACAAATCCGCTAGTTGGTCATTTGTTCCCACATGTTCCAATGCAATGGTTTTGCTCTCAACTAGCTCTCTTATGAAATGGTGTCTAATGTCAATGTGCTTTGTCCTAGAATGTTGGACGGGATTCTTAGAAATGTTAATGGCACTCATGTTATCACAAAATAAAGTAAGAGTACCTTGCTCCAAGCCATAATCGGCTAGCATTTGTCTCATCCACATCAATTGAGTGCAAGCACTACCGGCGGCAATATATTCCGCCTCGGCCGTGGATAGGGAAATTGAGTTTTGCTTCTTGCAAAACCAAGAAACCAAATTGTTCCCAAGGAAGAAGCAACCGCCCGATGTACTCTTCCTATCATCACAATTTCCCGCCCAATCGGCATCACTAAATCCAACAAATCTTGGATTAGTGTCAAAGGAGTACCATATCCCATGATTTGAGGTACCATTCACAAACCGAATGATCCTCTTCACCGCCACAAGGTGAGACTCTTTGGGATTAGCTTGGTACCTAGCACAAACACCCACACTAAAACAAATATCGGGCCTACTTGCGGTCAAGTAAAGCAAGCTACCTATCATGCCACGATATAGACTTTGTTCCACATCCTTTCCACTTGCATCTTTGCTAAGTTTCAAGGTGGTGCTCATGGGTGTGTCACAATGTTTGGCATTCTCAAGGCCAAACTTTTTCACTAGGCTCTTAGCATACTTAGCTTGGGATATAAAGATCCCATCATGCATTTGCTTGATTTGCAAGCCTAGGAAATAATTTAGTTCACCAACCATGCTCATTTCAAACTCATGAGACATGACATCAACAAATTGTCTAACTTTGGATTGGTTGGTGGAACCAAATACAATGTCATCAACATAAATTTGAGCTATGAATAGCTCATCTTTAGTGCACTTGATGAACAAAGTCTTGTCAACACTACCTCTTGAGTAGCCATTGTCAACAAGATAAAGAGTGAGGCGCTCATACCAAGCCCTCGGTGCTTGTTTCAACCCATATAGAGCCTTCTTGAGGCGATAGACATGAGAGGGGTGGTGTGGATCCACAAACCCCTTGGGTTGCTCAACAAACACTTCCTCATGCAATAAGCCATTGAGGAAGGCACTCTTGACATCCATTTGTTGTAACTTGAACTTGTACACACAAGAAATGGATAAGAGAAGCCTTATGGACTCAAGACGGGCAACGGGAGCAAAAGTCTCCTCAAAGTCAATACCCTCAATTTGAGAGTATCCTTGTGCAACAAGCCTTGCCTTGTTTCGCACAATGTTGCCATCCTCATCGGATTTGTTCCTAAACACCCATTTAGTTCCTATGACATTGGTGTTTTTGGGTCTAGGAACAAGAGTCCAAACCTCATTTCTCTCAAATTGGTTTAGCTCTTCTTGCATGGCAAGAACCCAAAACTCATCTTCCAAGGCTTCATCAACCTTTTTGGGTTCTATTTGAGAGGTGTAACAAGTGTAGCTAATTTGATTAGCTATTTGACGCCTAGTCCTAACACCCTCTCTAACTTCTCCAATGATATCATCCTTATCATGGAGCTTTTTAACCCAAGGAGCGGGTTCATTAGAGTCCAAAGGGGGAACTCTATTAAGAGGCAAATCATCCTCTTCATCTTGGTTTGACTTCACACCACTAGAAGTCTCACCACTTTCCTTCAAAGGAAGGTCATTCACCTCACAAACATCCTCCTCATGGTCATCATGTTTGGGCCTACAATCATCAAAGACAACATTTGATGATTCCATAACACTTTGAGTCTTTAGATTAAAAACTCTATAGGCCTTGCTATTAAGTGCATACCCAATGAAAATACCCTCATCACTCTTGGCATCAAACTTGCCAAGTTGATCCCGGTCATTTAGTATATAGCACTTACTCCCAAAGATGTGGAAGTAGCTCACATTGGGTTTTCTACCCTTCCATAACTCATAGGATGTTTGTTTAGTCCCGGGCCTAAGGAAAACTCTATTCCCTATGTAGCAAGCCGTATTGATGGCTTCGGCCCAAAGATTTCTAGGGACTTTGTTGCTAAGCAACATCACACGGGCCATCTCTTGGAGGACTCTATTCTTCCTCTCAACAACACCATTTTGTTGAGGAGTCCTAGGGGCCGAAAATTCATGGGAAATGCCTAAGCTATTGCAAAAATTTTCAAACTTAGCATTTTCAAATTCTTTCCCATGATCACTTCTAATTTTCTTAATGCTTTTAATGTGAGAAGTTTTCTCATTTTGAATTTTGACACAAAGCATTTTGAATTTCTCAAAGGCTTCGGACTTTTCTCTAAGGAAGTAAGTCCAAGTAAACCTAGAGAAGTCATCAACAACAACAAGAATGTACCTTCTACCACCTAAACTTTCGGTTTGAATGGGACCCATAAGGTCCATATGGATGAGCTCCAATGGCTCTTTGGTGGAGAGGTATTTGCCTTTCTTGTGCACACTCTTAGTTTGCTTTCCTTGTTGACAAGGTCCACAAACTCCCTCAACCTTTTTCCCAAACTTGGGAAGGCCCCTAACAACATTCAACCTATCAAGGACTTTCAAGTCCCTATAGTTCATATGGCCAAGTCTTTGGTGCCACACCTCAATTTGCTCACTAGTAGACAAGTTACAAGAGATGAGATTAGACTCAAGACAATAACAATTGTCACTTGATCTCTTGCCTTTCAACAAAACTTGCCCATTTTCCTTAAGAATAGAGCAATCAACTTTTCCAAACATAACCGAAAGCCCTTCATCACTTAAGTGTGATATACTAATGAGATTGGCTTGCAAGCCATCAACATAGAGAGCATTGGGCAAGGAGGGTAAACCGGGAATAGATATATTACCTTTCCCTATGACCTTTTTCTTAGATCCATCACCAAAGGTGACATACCCACCATCCTCCATCACAAGAGATTCAAAGAAACTCTTGTTTCCGGTCATGTGCCTAGAACACCCACTATCAAGGTACCAAGTGTTAGAGGCATTTGCTTTTAAGGCAACTTGGGCCACATAGCAATAATAGTCATTATGTCTACTCATCCTAGGTGAAACATGGTCATTCCTAGGAGCCATTGGTCCATTAGCTCTAAAATTTCTAGGTGCATGCATTGTGGCTCTTCTAAGCATATTTTTCTCAATCATACTTTCTCTTCTACACAATTTAATATACTTAAGGCAATTAGGCCTAATATGGCCTTCAATTCCACAAAAATGGCAAGTAGGAGTAAAGTAGGAATTCATACCATAGCCTTGAGCAAACATTTGTGGCCTCCTTCTATTTTGAGTTGCTATTTGATGTTGAGGCAACTCTCTCCTTTGTGGTTGAGCCAAGTTGGCATGTCTTCTAGGTTGAGCATGAAAGACCCCATGTTGAGCTTGTGGGATCCTTTGTTGTGGAGGTCTTGGTAGTGGAGCTCTAGGTTGAGGAGGTCTTGGTTGTGGAGCTCTAGGTTGAGGAGGAGCTCTAGTTGGAATCCTTGCTTGTGCTTGCTTGGAGGATTCACCGACTTCAACCCACTTGGTTGTTTGTTGAGGGGTTTGAACATTCTCAACCTCCTTGCTCTTGACAAAAGTTGTCTTCTTCAAGGATGTGGCTTCCATTTCTTCCACATATCCTAACCCCTTCTTGTCACTAGGACTCTTCCCACAAGATAGCATCTTGTCAAGCTTCTCGGTTCCGGAAGTCATCTTAGCAATCAACTCTTTTGCTTCCATGAGCTCTTTCCCCAAGCTTTGTTCACTTTTCTTGACCAAGACTAACTCCATCTTCAACCCTTCTTCTATCTCCTTTGCCTTACTCATTTCCTTGCTCAAATGAGTCACTTTGGATGTCAACTCAAGCTTCTCCCCTTTCAACTTTTGTATCTCCTTTTTCTTCTTCAATCTTGAGTTCTCAAAGAATCTCATGAAGTCATCATAGTCCATCTCTTCATCAAACTCAAAATTTGACGTTGAGGAGTTACTCCCACCATTTGAGTCATTTTCATCCACTTCTTCTTGCTTGTCATCTTCCTCTTCTTTATCACTCATAACTTCATTGCTATTGTGAGAGGATGAGAAAGCAATGAAGTTGGCAACTTGGTCTTCCTCATCATCCGAAGACTTGTCTTCATCTTCTAGATCATCACTATCACTCCAAGTAACCGCCATGGCTCTTCCTTTCTTCTTCTTCAAATTTGCACATTCGGGAGCAATGTGTCCAAACCCACTACACTCATAGCATTGGACACCCTTCTTATGGTCTTTCTCTTGAGCTTGCTCCACTTTCTTGAGAGGAGCCTTCTTCTTTACAAACTTTCCCTTGGAGCCAAACCCTCTCTTCTCAAATCTCATGAATTGCTTGAACTTCTTTGCCATCAAAGCAATTTCTTCATCCGAGTCTTCTTCATCTTTCTCAACCTTGACACTCTTCAAGGCAAGACTCTTTTGCTTCTTTGGAGGTGTAGTTGTAGGACCTTTCCTAGATTCATACGCCAAGAGCCTTCCAATGACTTCACTTGGCTTCATTCTTGAGTAGTCACTATTTTCCTCCAATGCCGTCACTTTGGATTCAAACCTCTCGGGAAGTGACCTCATGATCTTTTGTTTAATTCTTCTATCCGAGTAGGGATCACCAAGTTGGTGACTTTGGTTTACTATATCCATGAGCTTCACTTGGAAGTCATTGAAGCACTCATCATCCTCCATCCTTATGGTCTCAAATTGCGTTTGGAGAACTTGAAGCTTGGAATCCTTAACCACATCGGTTCCTTCATGAGCCGTCTCTAATATATCCCAAGCTTCCTTTGCTATCCTTGTAGTTTGAATGAGCTTGTATTGGTTGTCATCCATGGCACATAGGATTGCATGCATGGCTTTGTTGTTCCATTTTGAAGCCTCAAATTCTTGTGGAGTCCATTGTGCCTTCGGCTTGAGGACTTCCTCTCCACCTCCCGTAGGAGTCATCATAGGTGGAGTGTATCCATCTTCAATCGCCATCCATGCCCGGTCATGAATTTGACTCACATAAGCTTCCATTTTGCCCTTCCATGAGGCGTAATTGACCCCGGTGAGCAAGGGGGGTCTTGTGCTAGAGGCACCCTCACCTCCCATTCCATTTCCACTCATTGTGTTTGGGTTTGAATGAAATGAATGCACACAAACAAACTAAGCACACACCACAATGCAAACAAATGCAAGAGACTTTAACAAGAGCAAGGGATCTCCTAATTATGTTAAGGAACCCGCTCTGATACCAATTGAAAATAAATAATAAACGTGTCCTAAAGTAATCTAGAGGGGGGGTGAATAGATTTTAAACAATTTTACCCAATTTTTCGAGATTAGTCCAAATTACGAAAAAGCCCCAATCTAGTCAATATACAAAAAACATACAAGTGCGGAAATTTGAGGACACACAATATTTACGTGGAAACCCACACGGGGAAAAACCACGGGCTGTTATGTGCGCCACACGAGAACCTCGAATCCACTATTTGCAAATACGATTACAAATTAGGTTGACCACATCACACCTAAATTTACTAATCCGTCTTTGCTACCCGCGGGCCTTTAATAGTGACTCTAGTCCCTTGCTTGCAAACTACCTAAGAGGTAAATACAAGACTTGTCTCTAAAGTGAAGAGATAGCACAACCTAAGGTGAATAGGTGAAATACTCAAGATGCTAAAAATGCAAGGTTAGACATTTTAAGCTTATCTAGGCAAGGATGAACATGTTAGACAATCCTAGATATCATATTACTAGATGACATGCATAAACCAACACTAAATAAGCAACCAAAATCCTATATGCATTATCTATCACAATACAACTCACAAACCACAATAAAACAATCTTGAAACTAAGTCAAGTCATAAAGATGCAATCTTGAATCAATTCAAGTGATAAAGAAGCTATCTTGTAAAGCAAGAACATATAGATATGAGAATGATGTTCTAGATACAAGTCATGTGAGCAAAACTAAAACCCTAGATGAAATCAACCTAGAATTATGCTAGATGATAAATGAAAGATGCAATATGAAGGGTTTTGTGATTTGGAAGCTTAAAGATGAAGTCTTGATACCTTGGCTTGAAGATACTCAACCATGCTCTCAAAAGTGTAATTTTTTGCTCTACAAACCGAGCCAAGACTATCAAGACATATATAAATGGGATCCAAGTGAAGTGACATCGTTTTTGAAAAAAACGGTTCAGATTCCCGTCAGCTGCGCTGGTGAAGCGCTGGACGACCAGCGCAACTCACCAGCGCACGCCCTTTAACTGGCAAGGGCGCTCGACGAGTGGCGCGTCTCAAGGGCGCAAGACCAGCGGCAACATTCTGGACGAGATGCGCTGGTGACGACCAGCGCACCAACAGCGACAACCTACTGGAGGAGTTGCGCTGGAGGAGAGCGCCGGTGCAGACCAGCGCACGACCAGCGGTAGTCCACTGGACTAGTTGCGCTGGTCAGCTTGCGCTGGTGACACCAGCGCATGACCAGCGCACACACTCCCTTAAGCACACAAACAAAAGTGCAAGGGTCAAAAGAAATGCATCCTAAGCCTAACTAGATATGCCATTATAATCACAAGATGTAAGAAGAGAGATTTAAATACCCAATGATGCACAAAAACTTCAAACACAACATACAAGTAAGAGTTATGCAAGTGTTGTGTGTGTGTGCAACTACATCTCTTCAAAGTAGAGTAAGTCAAGAAATCTACCTTCCTTGAAGCTCTTGATCATGCAATGAGGTTTTCTTCCATCCTAAGCTATCCTTACATATAGAACCCCATTGTGATTTTGCCAACGAAATACGCCAATAAAAAAAGAGGCACTTACATATTGATTTACTCTTGCATTAGTTAAATCAATTCATTTGTTAAATCTAGTCAAGTGTGCATTTTCTTTGTTATATTCCGCATAGTTTTTAATATTGGAAGAATTTGGGCCTATACCTATTCACCCCCTCTCTAGGTATATTTTGCACTACTACTTAAGGGAAATTTCATTTGGTATCAGAGCGGGTGTCTAGACGCACTTAGATAGACACTTTCTTTGTAGTGTTTGTGATTTTGTTTGTGATAATCATGATTAAGGAAGTGTATTCCTATGTGGCTTCTTTTGTTAAACATATTGACTTAGATGAGAAAAAGATCAATGATCTTACTTTTGAAAATGAACGTTTATCTAAAGTCAATATGTCCCTCAATAAGAAGCTAGAGAATCATGGTTTTGGCTCAAAGGAATTTAATGAACTTAAAGACAAGATCCTAAGTCTAGAATTGAATCTAAAAGATAGTAATGATAGACTTGGCATCTTGAAGCAAGAAATTGAGCAAAGGGATATTTCTCTTGTTAGTGCTAAAAGGCTAGAAAACATGCTTAAAGCCAAAATTAGTGAGCATTTAAATCAAGAGAAAAGTATGATCAATGGCTAAATAAATCTCGAAAAGATGTTATGTTTAGTGATGACATCGTAGAAAAATATGCCATTAAAAATATGGTGCTTAGTGAGAAACTTGATGAGGCTAATAGGATGATTAACAAGATGTCATCTAGTTTTAATAAGATTGAAACCCTCATTAAAAGTGGAAAGCATCCTAGTGATAAAAGAGGTTTGGGTTATATAAATGAGAAGGAAACTCCTTCTACTAACAAATCTACTTTTGTCAAAGCAAGCATTGAAACAAATGTAGGTACACTCACTCAAGGTAAAGCTATGAAAGCTACCGGAGGTGCCTCTTCATCAACAAGGATGTTCAATGGAAGAACACAACAACATAAATATCAAGGAGCAACAACCTCAAATGTAAGAGGTGGAGCATCAAGGGTTGCACATCAAAGAGGAAAAATTATGAGAAGTCCAAAGGAGTTGGAAGCAAATGCAAATGGTAAATTTCTCAAATTTATTCCTATTTGTCATCATTGTAATATGATAGGACATATTCGACCTAGATGCTTTGAGTATGTTCAGAAATGCAAACTTGATAATGCTTTTCATGATATGTCTTTGAATGGACCTAGGCAATCATCTATGTATGGATATAGAAATAGACCTAGGAAGACCTTGGAAAAGCATATTGTGGAAAAAGTTGTTGATGACTTGCTTGCTAAATCTTGTGTTGTGCCTCACTCTACTATGCATAAGAAAGTTGATAATTCTTTGTTTGATATTTTTGAAAATGTGACCAATGAGGTCAAGGTGCATGTTAAAAAACCTAACATTGAGTCAAAGCATGTTAGAAGTAAGAGTGAGAGGCATGTTGTGAAAAATGTGTGGATTAGAAAAGACGCATATAAATGTCATGTTGCACAATATGCTTTACGTGCCAACTCCTCCTATTCTTGGTACCTAGATAGCGGTTGCTCTAGGAACATGACCGGGAACAAAGAGTTCTTTAAGAATCTTGTTTTAAAGGATGGAGGTTGGGTTACTTTTGGTGATGGTACCAAAAAGCAAGTTCTTGGCAAGGGAACAATTTGTATCCCCGGATTGCCTAAACTTCGCAATACTTTGTATGTTGATGGGTTACAAGTTAACTTGATAAGCATTACTCACTTGTGTGAAAATTTTAAATAAGTTAGTTTTAACAAAGATGTGTGCACTATAATTGATAAAAAGGGCAATGTTGTCCTAAGAGTCAAAAGGTCTATAGACAATTGCTATTGTCTTGAGATAGATCCTCTAACTTGCAACATGGCACATGAGTGCAACAAGCTTGATTTGTGGCATCAACGTTTGGGTCACATGAATTTTAAAGATTTGAAAAAGCTTGAAAAACATGGCATTGTTAGAGGTCTTCCTAATCTTGGTAAAAAGCTTGAGGTGGTTTGTGAACCTTGCCAATTAGGTAAGCAAACCAAAGTGTCTCATAAGAAAAATTCTTATATAGCTACCAAGAGACCTTTAGAACTTATGCATATGGACCTAATGGGGCAAATTCAAACCGAGAGCATTAATGGTAAAAAGTACATTTTTGTATGCGTTGATGATTTCTCTAGGTTTACTTGGGTTTATTTTCTTAGAAACAAGACCGAGGCTTTTGATTACTTTAAAAAGTTTTGTAATCAAGTTCAAAATGAAAAAAGGTCTTGATATCATGAAAATATGTCGCATTAGGAGTGATCATGGGACGGAATTTGAAAATACAAAATTTAGTGAGTTTTGTGATGGTTTAGGGATTTCTCATGAGTTCTCCGCACCTAGAACTCCTCAACAAAATGGTGTTGTTGAGAGGAAAAACCGTGTCTTGCAAGAGATGGCTAAGGTCATGCTCAATAGCAAGAAAGTCCCTAGAAATCTATGGGCCGAGGCGGTCAATACCGCTTGTTATGTGTCTAATCGTGTTTTTAAGAGGCCCGGCACAAAACAAACGTCCTATGAGCTATGGAAGGGCAAAAAGCCCAATGTGAGTTACTTCCACACTTTTGGAAGTAAATGTTATATTTTGAATGATAGAGATCACTTAGGAAAGTTTGATGCTAAAAGTGATGTTGGTCTCTTTCTTGGGTATGCTATTAATAGTCGTGCATATAGAGTCTTTAACTTGACTACTAAGACTATCATGGAGTCTATCAATGTGAAGATAGATGATCTTAGCATGCTTAATTTGTGTGATGATAATGGTGTCAATGAACCTAAAGAAAACATGTTGAATGACACTAAAACACCTATTGATGTGGCTAGTAGTGTTTCTAGTCAAGATGATGAAAATGATAGTCATGTTGAAGTTGAAAGTCAAGGGTTGGAAAATGCTTTAAATGATAATCAACAAAATGACCAAGTTGTTGAACATTTTCACCCAAGACTTAGAAACTTACACTATCAAGAAGACATCATATGTGATTTAAATGAATGGGTTAGAACAAGAAATCAAATTGCTAACCAAATTTCTTATGCTTGCTATACTTCTCAAATTGAACCAAAAAATATTAATGAAGCAATTGTTGATGAATATTGGATTAGGGCTATGCAAGATGAACTTAATCAATTTGAGAGGAATGAAGTGTGGTCCTTGGTTCCTAGACCTAAAGATATAAATGTAATTGGCACTAAATGGGTTTATAGGAATAAGACCGATGAAAGTGGCAAGATTGTGAGGAATAAAGCTAGACTAGTGGCTCAAGGTTACACTCAAGTGGAAGGTGTAGACTTTGATGAGACGTTTGCCCAGGTTGCTCGTCTCGAGTCCATTAGACTTTTGTTGTCCATTGCATGCATTAAATAGTTCAAATTAGTTCAAATAGATGTCAAAAGTGCTTTCCTCAATGGATACCTTCAAGAAGAAGTGTATGTTGAACAACCTAAGGGTTTTGTAGACCCACACTCTCCTAATCATGTGTTTAAATTGAAAAAGGCTCTCTATGGCCTTAAACAAGCTCCAAGAGCTTGGTATGATAGGTTGACTCAATACCTTATTGACAACCAATATAGGAGAGGTGGCATTGATAGAACTTTGTTTATCAAACATCATGATCATGATATTTTTGTTGCACAAATATATGTTGATGACATTGTTTTTGGGTATACTAATAAAACCAAGGTTGATGAATTTGTAAGTGTTATGTCAAGTGAATTTGAAATGAGCATGGTGGGTAAGTTGAATTATTTTCTAGGAATGCAAGTAAAGCAAACTAGCATGGGCATAATGTTGAATCAATCTAAATATGCTAAAAATCTTGTTAAGAGATTTGGCCTAGAAAATGGAAAAGATTTTGAAACTCCCATGAGCACCACTTTAAAACTTGACAAAGATGAAAAAGGGAAAAGTGTTGAGCAAAGCCTTTATAGAAGCATGATAGGTAGTCTACTTTACCTAACGGCTAGTAGGCCCGACATTTGCTTTAGTGTAGGCTTGTGTGCTAGATTCCAAGCAAATCCCAAGGAATCTCACTTGAAAGCCGTCAAGAGGATCATTAGGTATGTCAAAGGGACTCATAGTCTTGGTCTATTTTATTCATTTGACACCAATGATATCCTTGTAGGCTATTGTGATGCGGATTGAGCGGGAAACATAGATGACCGTAAAAGCACATCGGGCGGTTGCTTTTATGTTGGTAATAACTTGGTTTCTTGGTCAAGTAAGAAACAAAATTCGGTTTCCCTTTCCTCTTCCGAAGTCGAATACATTGGGGCCGGAAGTTCTTGTACACAATTACTTTGGATGAAACAAATCCTTAAGGATTATGAGATAGAACAAGGAAAAATGACACTTTATTGTGATAACTTAAGTGCCATTAACATCTCTAAAAATTCGGTTCAACACTCCCGCACAAAGCACATAGACATTAGGCATCATTTCATTAGAGATCTAGTTGAGCATTCTATTGTTACTCTAGAGCATATGCCTACTAAAAATCAACTTGTGGACTTGTTCACCAAGCCTTTGGACAAAGAGAGGTTTAAAACTCTTAGAATGTCCATTGGCATGATTTGTGTTGATTGATGTCTTTGTGTGATTGTGAGTGGCTTGATAAGCAAAACTTTAATTGAATATCATTATCTTTGAGAGCTACTCACTTGAGAAGTAGTGATCTTAAACAAATATCTCTTATTGTTATTAGATCATGCACTTGAGCTTGAGAATCTTATTTTTGAAAAGTGCACTAATGCTTCTCTTATATGTTTTAGTTTTTGAGTTTTTTTTGTGGTTGAATATGTGTAGATAATGGATGCATCTAGAAGTTTATTGCTAAGTACATGATAGATGACCTATGGTATGTATCCATTTTGCTTCGGCACTACATAGTAATCAACGAGCACCCTCATGGAAAGGGCTACACACCTTGGTTGTGCAGCCACCCAATGTAGGAAAGGGCTACGCCATTGTGATGAGTGAAAGCCGCTATGAGGAGTATATGTTTTATTGTTAGTAAAATCAAAGAAGTGTTGAAATGAATCATAAAAAATAAAAATAAAAATAAAAATTCTTTGATTCTAAGCCTAAAAGAAATGAAAAACAAAAAGGCTTATTGGTGTATAGTTAAGAATTATGAAAAAGCTCGGGGTTGACAAATAGAAACGGGAAAACGAGCCACATACACACACACGCTCATATGTTGATATCTATTATTTTTAAAAGCAAAAATCCGGATGAATATCAGTTTGACCTATTTTTGGAAAGACTTTAGATGGATAGGTGTGAATAGAGTTTGCATGTTGATGTCACAATTACTCCTTTTATATATTTAAGAAGCATTCACACACACACATTTTGCTTATGTGCTTGATTCATTAGCAATGTGAGAATATTTTTGAGAGATTAATGAAAATCTTTGGTTCTCTCTTGGACTTTGACAAGTTATGAAATATTTTATCTTATTGCTTGATTGTGTGATTGTGTGATGTCCCTTGTGAACAAATCTACTTGGTGATAATATGTGGAGCATATGTTAAGGGGGAGCTTTAGTTTATTCAACTTCGCTTTCTATACGATTTGTTTGCTTAATATCTCGTTCTTTATCTCTTGTGTCCCTTGTCTATTCCTTGACAAAAAAGGGGGAGAAAATGTATACCTCACCATGTTTGATATTTGGGAGATTTTGTATACTTCACACCTTATGTGGAAAAATGTTCCAATTGTGTGAATCATATTCCTCTTTGTGCTTAATTGTAACTTTGTCTTAAGGGGGAGAATTCTTATCTTAAGGGGGAGAAATAATTCTTTCTTGATAATGTTAAGGATGGTTGGTCCTTGGAAATTGGGAAACTAAGGGAATGCTTTAATATGAAAACATTTTATTCACTTGAGATAATGCATTTTTGTATGAGATAAGAGATGTCTTCTATATTTGTTTTTGGTTAATAACTCACCATTCTTCTTTAGAGAAGATCTCTTGTTTGTTTTGCTATTTTCTCTCATAAGTACTTTGAAGACCAAAAGAGGAACTCTTGAAGACTTGAAGACTTTTTAGTCTAGGAATCTCTTTGTAATGTGAGGATGAGAGTATGCTATCAACTTGAGTTTATTGGAGTGAAACATTGTATGGTGAGGATGAGGTTTTGCCATGGAATAGCCAAAAGGGGAGATTGTAAGGTTCATGATTTGTATTGGCTTGATTCCATTACAAAACGCTCTATATTTGTATTAGTTGTTGCTTAGGATGTTCTTAATAGAAAAGAAGCTTATAAGTTGAAGAGCAACGTCTAGTGCAAATGTCGTTTTCAAGAGGTGAAAGCGTCAAAGGTATATCTTGACTTCAATCCTCTTGCAAGACGTTAGCGCACACACACACAATTCATACATGTGTGTCCCTGCATTGTAGTTCAAACATTTGTATAACACATTCACACATTTCTTAGTATGCACATGCATTGATCTCTAATAGATCAACATTGTAGAATTGCATGCTTTATGACTATCTCTTTGATATGGCATGCTTGTGTGTCTTTATGTTTGTATGTTTCCATATTTTTGTATTTGGACTTGAATATGCTCTATTATGATTCCTTATTGAGTTCCGGTCGTTTCGGTTACTCATTCATTTAGTTTCGAGTCCAAACGATGTAGCTACGCTACTTTTCGTTCTCATTCGTTGAGTTGACTTCATCGTCATTTTCCGAGATGATTTCTCAACTATTTTTCAAAGTTGTGTAGTCTTTGTTGTGCGTGAGGGAGTCACGGTTTGTAATCCAAAAACGGATTCGAAATCGGAGTTTGGATGCCCAAGATACGGTTGAAGAATGCGAGGGAGCGCGCGAGAGGCGAAGGTGGCCAAGAGGCCATGTGTGGCCCAAGCCGTGTGGGAGCCGTGGGCCCCATGGCCAGAGGGGATCTCTGCCCCTGTGTGGTCCACGCGCCCCCCACGGGCTGGGTGACGTGGTCATGCTTGATTGGCTCGTTTTTGCCTTCTCTCTCCTTCCCTCCAAACATTTGAAGATTTTCAAGAACACTTTCAAAAATTCTGTAGAAATTCTTCAAGTTTTAGTTTTAGTATTTTGATAATAACTTTCTCATACGAACTCGAAATCGATTGATTCAAAAGCCAAAATTGTTGGTCTGGATGAGAGATACAAACCCCAAGCATTTCCAGAGGCATCTGACTTTGTCATTCTTCCCATTAGCCTGATCTTCAGTACGTGGTTAAGGTTGTTTTGTTCAACTTCTTCTTTTTCATTTCATCTTTGATCATCTCTTTGATTCTTACTATTTGATTGATGAAATATGTTGAGAAGGATGTTAGAGCATATGCTAGGGGTGTTTGATCATTTGTCAATTGAGTTTTAGCTTTGTGATTTCTCTTGAACATATATGTGCTAAACTTGATTTTGTTTGAAATTGATTCTAGAAAATGTATATATGATGTGCCTTATATTATTTTCTAGATTTAATTTCATGATCTAAGAACTAGGTTTTTAGTGTGATATATTGAATATTCATACCTTGTTCTTATTGATTTGCATGTCTTGATTTCTAGATACTTTTGTGATTGTTTGTTGAAAGCATATTCTAGATTATCATTGAACATGTACATTTAGCTTGATTGATCATCTAGCTTAATTTGATTGTGTTTGCATCATTTGCATCACACGTAGATCATAGCCTTGCATTAGGTTGAAGTCTCTAGCAAAGTGAGTGAAGCTTTGTGGATAGAGCAAGGAAGTCTTGATTAGAGTCGGGAGGACTCGGATAATCAAGCAAGGGAGACTTGTCTAGGGTCGGGAGGATCCGGATAGGCAAGCAAGAAATCTTCCTAGAGACGTGAGCGTCTTGGATAGGAAGTTGCTTTCTAGAGGTGTAGGACACATCTCGGATAGGAAGTAGGCTTGGTGGTTCACTTGCCCGAGGGTAGATTAGGAAGTGATAGCTTGAGTGTGTAAGTCCTTTTCGTATAGTGGATTGCTTTGCCGGTGGTTGTGGTATCAACCCGTGGATGTTTCCTCTTTGAGGTTTTACCACGTAAAAATCCTTATGTCTATTTTTATTTTACTTTGCTTTATCTTCCATATCTTACATTGAATTGTATATCTTGAATATTGATTTACTCTTGCATTAGTTAAATCAATTCATTTGTTAAATCTAATCAAGTGTGCATTTTCTTTGTGATATTCCGCATAGTTTTTAATATTGGAAGAATTTGGGCCTATACCTATTCACCCCCCCTCTAGGTATATTTTGCACTACTACTTAAGGGAAATTTCCCAGACGTGTATTGCTTTATCAACGATGGAAGCCGAATTTGTGGCTTGCTCGGCAGCAGTATAAGAAGTCGTCTGGCTTAAGAGATTCTTAGGAGATTTTAATGTTTCCATGGGCACAGGAAAGCTAGTAACTGTTTACTGTGATAGTGAAGCAGTGATTGTTTACACTAAAGACTCCATGTTTCACGGTAAATACAAACACATAGAGACAAACTATATTTTTGTCAGGGACATCATAACAAAGAAATAAGTGATGATTCAATACATTTCAACCCATGAGATGGTAGCAGATCCTCTCACTAAAGCTGTGGCTAGAGATGTTTATGAGTTACATGCTAAGTCTTTGGGGTTGCATAGAATGCAATGATGTAATAGTTTGATTCATTATATTGAACGATGTTGTTATAGTTATAAATAAATTGATTTCTATCTGAAATAGTACTAGCATGTTAAATTTGACACACATAAATTATTTGAATATGTCGTCGGGTTGAGACTGGCATTCTTACACTTGCGGTCGCCTCAGTTGCTTAGATAACAGACTGAGATAAGACACATATATAATAGAGAATATGCAAGATATATTCTCAATGAGCTAATATATATGATGTTGTCGTCTTTATTGGGTCAAGATGTGATTCACACTATATATATATATCTATATCTATATTTTAGAACCGATCATTATAGACCACACTATCATTGATACCTGATCAAGCCAGATGTGATGTCTTATTATAACGCCAAAGAGGGGCAAACTTTTAAGAACTCAAGTTAGGCACATGATATGTGACTAAACTTAGATATGTACAGTGAATAATATAAAGACATATCCATTCTTAATTAGAATGAAAAATCACTGCAACATGTGTTTCATACCGCGTGTGCTATTAGTGACCAATGTGGAAAATGAGAGAATGAATCCATGCTTCCTCATTATGTAAGTTCCACTGAAGTTTTATGTTTAAAACTTCAAATGGCGTCCTCATGACCATTCACTTTATCTTGAAGTGACAGAATAGTGTTAGTACTTTTAGCGTGTTACTTCTATAGCTATGATAATTCGGCATATGAGACATGTCTAAGGTAGTAGCTATTTGGAGACCAAGAGACAAAAATGGAATGAGAAGATTTAATGATTTTTATCTAACTTAAGTATTCACTGGCCGCCAAATTGTATTTGTAGATACAATTGTGAATACATGAAATGTGATAAAGTCAAGCATAGCTTTCTCAACTAATAGAGGGATTATGTATGCTTCAAACAGATAAAAATTATAAAATTAAATCTATGATATAATAATGAACAACATTAGTAGATAGAAATTTTATAGTTGAGATTTCAAATTGTTAGCTCCTCCTCATTTACATTGATTGTTCATAGGTCACACGATATATTTATCTATATGAATACTCTTTATAATTTTATGAAGATATTATAAAGGTGTTTTTTCTGTGAGATTGTGTTGGCTCCATTTGTGCGAGTGAGAGATGTTGGGTATAAACTTCAATTGGGTTAGAAACTCATTTTTACACCCAAGTGGCCAAACTACAAGCCCAACATTTATGTGTGGCACAAACCCAAGCCCACTCTTACTTTTATCGGATATTAACTGCATGAGCAGTTATCTTTATCTGATAACAAGTGCTCAAGCAGTTCACAAGCACTAAATAACATATTTGAGTGCAACTCAAAAACTGCCTGTCTGACAAAGAAACAAATAGAGAGCATTTACGTGAGTGTGTGTTTGGTGTTCACATAGACTAAAACACTGCAAAGAGAAGATAATTTATGTTGTGACTAGAGAAAAAGTTCTAGGATTCTTAGTGGCTGTTTCCGGACCCTGTGTAAAAATCATTGTATCGATCCTAAAAGAAAGGTACAAAATGTTTATTTATTTCTTCTCCTTTTATTAAGATCAGACAATTAGCATAGGACAAGTAAAGGTAGAGTAGTTATTAGGTCAAGTATCCCGTATAGGACTGATGTAATAAGACGAAAAATCCGTACAAGATACCGCACTTTATAATCGATGGGTAAAGGTATTGCTTGCAACGAAAAAATTTGTTCAACTCTACCTAAACGCAAGGTATTATACCAATACCTTGCTATTGTATATAATTTATAAATATTTTTGTAAGGTTACTTGTTGACAGAAAACTCCACATCCATGAAGCAACCCGAATAAGAGAACCAAGAAAATGCCCAAACTACCCTCCTTAAAATGAAAAAATTTGTTCAACTCTACCTAAACGCAAGGTATTATACCAATATTATACCAATACCTTGCTATTGTATATAATTTATAAATATTTTTGTAAGGTTACTTGTTGACAGAAAACTCCACATCCATGAAGCAACCTGAATAAGAGAACCAAGAAAATGCCCAAACTACCCTCCTTAAAATGAAAAAAATTGTTCAACTCTACCTAAACGCAAGGTATTATACCAATATTATACCAATACCTTGCTATTGTATATAATTTATAAATATTTTTGTAAGGAGTGGTGCTATTGGCACACCCCCTACTAGTCTATTTATACTTCATTTTTTTAAACTTTGATTTAATTAAATAAAGTTAAATGGTTTTATTAATTTATTTTATTTATTTCCAAAACTACCCTTTTTACTTATTTTTCAAACTTAATACACCCCATCTTTGATCTATCTATCTATCTCAAATCTTTTTATCTCTGGTTTCGTCTTTCTCTCACGAAATTGATCTCTTAGTCTCGTGAAATCATCGTAGCAGACATAGAACCTAATCGTTGGCTCAATCATTCGTCATCTTCTCCTTTGCTGACATGAACAAGTGGTAGTGATGCCGAAAGGTTGTTGAACTTGCAAGAAGTGGAGAGCAAGGAAAATAAATAGAACATGAAAGAAAAAAAAAACAGCCATATATTGAAGGATCAAGTCAAAAAAATACATAAAGAAAAAAAAATGGATCCTCACGTCGTTTTCAGTTGCGGAAACTACATGATGTACTCCCCATTGTAAGCCCGGCCTTATCAACCCCAGATCACAGTTTATGTATAACAGCTTTCTTTTTACTCGGTCTTTTGAATTTTTATTCTTCTTCTTCTTCTTTTATGAGCTTTCACATATATAATTAGAGCTTGTTCAAAATTGAAATAAAGGGTTTTTATTTATTTATCTGTCTTGCATAATTATCTCAAAAATTTCTCTTGATATATGGGTTTCGTTTCTAGCTCTTTAAGAGATTTATAGATAAGGGTTTTATATGGAAATACCATCATCTTCATCATCATCATCTTCATGAGTTTGTTCAAATAGAAATAAAGGGTATTTATTTATTTATTTCTTCATGTGTAATTGCCATTTTTTTTTTTACATGAACAACTGCATATATATTACACACACCATTTTCAAATTATTGTAAATGAAAACGTCATACATAGATTAGTAATAGAATCTCAACCTCTACATATACAGGTTCGGTTCAATGTCATCTGATTGCTCCCAGCAGTTTGGCACCATCTAGCCTTGCACCTTCCAATTGTGTATCCCATTGAATATCGGTTTTTGATTTCTAGGGTTTTGTTTCAAGCTATTTTTAGAGATCGATAGACAAGGGTTTTAAATGGGAACACCATCTTCAATTGTATGCTTTTTTTTAGTAATTTTGATAAAGGAGAAAAAATAAAAATAATTTATTAATTGAGATATAAATAGATTAATAGGGATGTGCCAATAGCACAACTCTTTATAAGGTTACTTGTTGACAGAAAACTCCACATCCATGAAGCAACCCGAATAAGAGAACCAAGAAAATGCCCAAACTACCCTCCTTAAATACCAATAAGATTGGCGCCTCCATTAACAACAAACAACCGGTAGCTTTTGCTTCTTCTCTTTCTCAATTCTCTCACTAGAAGAACAAGACATAAAGATGGGTGAGAACCAATACAGATCCGAGATCGCCTTCTTTGACGTCGAAACCACCGTACCCAACCGGCAAGGTCAGGGTTTCGCCATACTAGAATTTGGAGCAATTCTCGTTTGTCCCAAAAAGCTGGAGGAGCTCGACAGCTACTCCACCCTGGTCCGACCCGCCGACCCCTCTCTAATTTCCTCTCTCTCCGTACGCTGCAACGGCATCACTCCCGACTCCGTCGCTTCCGCCCCTACCTTCGCAGACATCGCCGACAAAGTCTACGATATCCTCCAAGGTACCAACTTTCTACTTTTAACTTGTCTAACATTTCCATTCAGGACTCAAACCAGATGTCAAATTTTGGTGTCCCAATTTGTGTCTAACCAACCAAATTGGGACATGTCTGCATATTTATGGATTTTTTTTTCAATTTCTTCCATAAATGTGCATACATGTCCTAATTTTGGTCGGTTAGACACAAATTAGGACACCAAAATTTGACACTTGATTTGAGTCCTTCAATTCACACCTTTTTTTTTTTTTTTTTTTTTGTCAAAATTATAGGGAGGATATGGGCTGGTCATAATATAGTGAGGTTCGATTGTGCGAGAATAAGGGAAGCATTTTCAGAGGTCGGTCGGCCAGCTCCTGAGCCCAAGGGCACCATTGATTCATTGTTCTTATTGACTCAGAAATTTGGAAGGAGAGCTGGTGACATGAAAGTAATTTTAATTACCATTTTTAAATTTTTTTTTTTTGAAGTAGCTCTTTTTTATTCAATTCCAGCATTTGGGACTACATAATTTTTCTATCAACTTTTATGATAATTCTATTATTATTATTATTTTTTTTTTACGGTGTACATGAATAATTATCTAGTGTAGTCTGGCCTGAAGTTTTTCATTAGGACCTAAGAATTATCACATGTGATAATCTGATGTTAACGGATCCTTAGGTCCTGATGAAAATTTGACCAGATATGACTAGAGGAGGACCCTAGTGTACAATGTAGTGTAGTATTTGTTCCTTTGTTCCTTTGTCTGTATATTATCTTCTCTGTTTATGTTGCCTTTTTTTGGGCCATGGTTTCTACATTGGACCATATGCTTCATTTCTTGTTTTTTGATAATTCGGGATGGTATGTTGTCATTGATTGAATATCATCTTCCACACAAGGAAGGAACTTGACAATGTTTTGTTTGGATTTTTACTGTTTCATTTTTGCTTTCAGAATTGAGAAAGTGAGTTTTAAATATTCTTTTTTTGTTGTTGCCATAAATTATATATAGTGATTGCCTTATCTTTTCCCTTTTCTTTTTGAAATGAAAATGACGCTATTAAATGTCTCAGAAAATATCAGGTTAGCTGATATAACATCTCTAGAGTGTCTAAGCTTGGAAACTTGTTCATATTGCTATTAGGTTTTAGGTTCCTTGATATTATTTAAACATGAACCGATCGATCCCTGTCCGTGTTCAATTTTTAATGATAACATAATGCCATACCTTTTGGTATTTGTTTTGGGGATTGATGTGTTACTATCTGTGCAGATGGCAACTCTTGCAACCTATTTTGGGCTTGGACAACAGAGTCATAGGTAATTATAAAAATACAATCTGCAATGAATTGTTTTACTTGCTCTTGCCTTTTCCTTGAGGGTAATACAATTTCTTATGTCAGGAGCTTAGATGATGTTCGGATGAATCTTGAAGTACTCAAGTATTGTGCAACGGTTTTGTTCTTGGTAATTCTCTAGTTTTAAAAGCAGCAAGTCTTGTTTTTTTCTTAATTAATAAGCAATTGTAAGTTTACAAGTGGAACTGCCCTGTTTGTCAAACTTGAAATATTGAGCAGTTATGCAATTTAGTAACTCTATTACACCCCAATTGTTTTTTTTTACTGTCTAATGCTTATATCAATTCTGTCTTCTATACACTTATACAACTGATATGTTTGGGTCTTCTTATACATTTTAGGCTTATATTTTGAATGAGACATTTAGTTGGGTGGCTGATGGATTTGCGTTCTCATGTGATTTCTTGCTGTAGAATTAACCAAAATTTGCTAAATTACAGGAGTCAAGTCTCCCAGACATATTTACAGTGAACAGTTGGGTGTCTCCAAATGCTACTACAAGAAGTCGTAGTAATATAAAATCATCCCCAGAGGGGACGAGCCAAAACCACAGTACTCCCTCATCAAAATTGAAGCTTGAAGATGCTCGAAATTTTTTTCCCACAGATCAAAAAACTGTGAAAGACCATCCAATATTATCCCTTGTGACTCACAGAACTGGGGAGGAGATCTCAAATGTTGCTTTATCCGGAACTGATAAGCAGGATCCTTTTGGTATGGGCGCACTCAGCAATCAGATGGAAATCACATCCATTCAACCAGATGTCACTATGGAAGAAAAATCTGAGTCGGAGTCTCCTGAGATATCTTCAACAGCAGTTGTCTCTGAGGGTTCCAGTGGCTATGCTGGATTTGTAGACCCTGATGAAGTTTTCATTCCTTCTGTCAATGCATGCCTTGTCCCATTATTTGAAGGGAGTCAAATTCAAAGAATGAAATTATTGCACAAAGCTGTCATTTTGCAGCTTTGTTGTTCCAGTTTGAGAGTACGATTTGGAATAAGTACGAAGTTCGTTGATCAAGCTGGCCGGCCACGGTTGAATTTTGTGGTGGATGTATCTCAAAGTTTATGTAAAGTTCTTGAGGCATGTGACAATATTGCACAGAAATTTGCTGTGGAGTCTGGTAGCAGCTCTGAGTGGAGACCTGTTGTTACCAGGAAAAATGGCTACTTTAACCATCCCACCACAAGATTGCAGTAAGATTTCCTTCCCTTGTTTTAATCATTAGATAATCTCTTTAGCTTAGCAGATAAAATAAAAATATTAAATTGCATTAGAAGGGAATGAAAATCATTTGCACATAAGATACCCCTGATATAATTTTGTCCATGTCATTTATTCTAAATTTATTCTGTGTTGCCGGTTATGTATTTTCTAAATTTAAGAAATTCAATTATCGAAAGGAAAACAGAACAACTGGCCTAAGGAGTCTGTAAAAATCAATTTTGTATGCATGTTTGATTAAATGGCTGTAGTTTGTCTTGTTTTATTTGTTTACTATTAGCATTTATTTAGTGATGAAGTGCATTCTTTTATGGTTTTCAATGAGAAAACGAGGTGGGAATGGAATGTGAAATAAAAAAACAGAAGTAACAATTTCTTAAACTCATTGTTGCGGGAAGCAAATGAAACATTCATAAGATGGAAAGCTTAAAAATACATCTGATACCTTTTGTTTTTCTCCCCCTTTTTTACAGTATACCTACTGTAGTGCACGATGATGCTGCCCAATACGCAACGGAGATCTGCCAGAAAGAAGCAACAAATGGCACGATCCAAAAGCTTGTGTTCCAAAAATTTGATGCTGCAGAACTTGAAAGCTTAATCAAACCAGGGACCTTTGTTGATGGATTCCTCTCGTTAGATCCATATGATTATCAGCAGAGTGCAGGTATCCGAATAGTGGCAAAAAAATTGATTATCCATCCGGAGTGATGGAAGATAAAGGATCTGTTAGAGGTTGCCTATTCTGCAATGTGGAATCAATTAGACTAAAATGTACAGGATATTGTTTTTCATGTTCATATGGTTAGGATTTGTCTGTTGCTGTTATCATAATTATTTATTAGTCATTTGAAGTTTAAAGTCATGATGTTTACTGGTCTATCTCTTCGGTTTTCAATTTCTATGTTAGTTTTATCTTTTCTTTCTCGATTGTGGACCGGAAAGAAACTAGAATTGATGATTGATGAATACTACAAAATAATACAGGATAGGGTGAAACTAGAGTTGATGATTGATGAATACTACAAAATAATACAGGATAGAGTGGATCTATCGTCATCTAAATAAGTTCTCCTCACACTCATTTAGGGGCTAAAATACTTGGTGCGGAGTCAACTCCTAGAAAATGCATTTCTAATCGATAATGCTATGAAGCAATTCGAGACAACTGTTCCACTTATTCCTCTGATTGGATCATTGGCTTTGGCGCATTTTTGTAATTCATTAAGGCATCGCATTAGTAAGCCGACCTGGGTCGATTCCTCATATTCTTATATTATCAACCGGTTTATATGTATACATACAAATGAACATCTTTGAACAAAGAATCTCGATTAACAGTTCATATCATTGCTCATACTGAAACTTATAAATTATTCTTCTTGAAGATCAAGGAATCAAATTCCCCACTCAAAACTTTTAATACTTTTTTTTTATCTTTTTTAATTGACATAGACCCCAGTCATCTAGTAAAATGAGGATGATGCGCCGGTAATAGTTGGGAATACGGGTCACCCAAATAAGTTCTCCTCACTCATTTATGCACCATCAATATGGGTTGGTAGGTGATATGAACCTCACCAAAAGTAGTGAGACCCGGAACCAATAAAATGGTAACGTAATTAGGATCGTGTTCTAATTCAAATTTATAACAAAGAAAATAAAAAAGACCTTGACCTGTTATCTATAAAGAGATAAGAACCAAAGGTATAAGAAATATTATAGACGCCATACTTAAAAACTAGGAAGGGTTGTGAGTGATAAGTCAATGTTTGAACGCCTCAAGATAGATCCCTTAATAGGTTCATAAGTTCTTTGAAGAACCAAAGAGAAAATTCTCTATCAATATTATTTCAATTCCATGTCTCCTTCATAAGACATACAAGCGTCCCTTTTATACTAACATATCTGAGACCTAAAAAGGAATAGGCTATACGCCTAGCACTAAAAGGGAAACAAATACTCAGCATTAATGACTTACAATCAGGAAAGAAAATGGCAAACACATTTAGGAAATAAATAAAGACTAAAACTAATAGCTAGTTGACTTGCTTATTATTTGGAAAGCTGAATTTGGGAAACAAATCAGCCCTTTATTTGGGAAACAAATCAGCTCTTTATTTTAGGATAATAAAATAGGAAATATGCTGAAATTTGATTCTCCCCTATCCATACGCCACCCTTATTGTGCCACAAGCCCAAGCTCTCTTATTCAGCCCAATCGGTTGCCTTGATGATGTTAACTAAGCCTTAGTCTTCACGTGGGCCTATCTTGGATTTCAACATTTTTGAATCAGCCCAAGTTTTTTGAATCAAGCTATTGAGTGCTTCTTTGATCCTCTTGGCCCTTGCCCTTGTAACTGGCTCAACTGGAACATGCAATGGATCCTTTGGTGATGCTTCTTGATTCTCATCATTCCCCCTCTCCTCAAAAGGATTCTACCTCGAATCTTCACTGTAATGTATGGCCTGCATCATGAAGGATGGTTCCCTCCTTTCTTCTTTGTTTGATGAATCACCATTGGATGACATATTTTCTCCTTTTTTTTTTTTTTTTTTGAATCACAAAACAATGAAATCAAGAAGAAGAATGACAAAGAGTTGATATAAATTCAACTACCAGATTTTTCAATTTTTTATTTTATTTTATTTTTTTTGTACTTTTTTTTACCCTACTTTATCAAACGAAATCAAGCAAAGTTTGAGATTTTTATTTTATTTTATTTTATTATATATATATATATATATTTGTGTACCGGACTTGACCAAACGAATTCAGGCAAAGTTTGGGAATTTTTTTATTTTTTTTTATTTTTTATTTTTTTTGTGTACCGGACTTGACCAAATGAATTCAAGCAAAGTTTGAATTTTTTTTTTTTTTTGTACCGGACTTTACCAGACGAATTCAGGCAAATTTTGGGAAGTTTTTTTTTTTTATTGATCAAACAAAATAAAAGATATAACAATTGAATGAAGAACAAGGATAGATCAAACCTGATTTAGAACCCTAACCTTTTAACAAATGATATGAACCTCACCAAGAGCAGTGAGACCCCGAACCAATAAAATGGTAACGTAATTAAGATTGTGTTCTAATTCAGATTTATAACAAAGAAAATAAAAGGACCTTGACCTATTATCTATAAAGAGATAAGAACCAAAGGTATAAAAAATATTGTAGACGCCACACTCAAGAACTAGGAAGGGTTGTGAGTGATAAGTCAAGGTTTGAACGCCACAAGGTAGATCACTTGATAAGTTCACAATTTCTCTGAAGAACCAAAGAGAAAATTCTCTATCAATATTATTTCAATTCCAAGTTTCCTTCATAAGACATACAAGCATCCCTTTTATACTAAAAGATCTAAGATCTAAAAAGGAATAGACTACACACCTAACACTAAAAGGAAAACAAATATTCGGCATTAATGCCTTACAATCAAGAAAGAAAATGGCAAACAAATTTAGGAAATAAATAAATACTAAAACTAATAGCTAGTTGACTTGCTACTTATTTTGAAAGCTGAATTTGGGTAATAAATCAGCCCTTTATTTGGGAAACAAACCAGCTCTTTATTTTAGGATAATAAAATAGGAAATATGCTGGAATTGGATTCTCCCCCATCCATATGCCGCCCTTATTGTGCCACACGCCCAAGCTCTCTTATTCAACCCAATCAGTTGCCTTGATGGTGTTAACTAAGGGCTTATCTTGGACTTCAACATGTTTGAATCAACCCAAGTTTCTTGAATCAAGCCATTGAGTGCTTATTTGATCCTTTTGGCTTTTGCCCTTGTAATTGGCCTAACTAGAACATGCAATGGATCCTTTGGTGATGCTTCTTGATTCTCATCAGTAGGTCGCTAATGGTTGGCAGGTTAGGTTGTGTCTAGATCAACATGAATACAACATGCTTATTAATCAGGTCATACCCTCTAAACAAGAACATGGCATGACAAAATTTATGTCAATATGAACATAATATGTCTAACACGTTTATTATATGAGTTATGTCGTTTTTTATGAAATGATATATTTGACATATATTTACCCCTCTTCGTGTTTGTGTCGGATCGTTAATTCGTGACTGAATTGCTAGCCCTATCCCAATGGTAGGGTGACTCTATTGCCACATTGTTCTTACATCCATTTTTAAAATTTTAAAATTAGTAATTTATATTATGATACTTTAAAATGCCAAGACTTATCCTAAATGTTAATAACCTCTGTAAATAATACGAATTTTTACCCCTTAAAAAAGTAAGTTTTTGTAAGTGCCTCACTTTTGATTGGCGTATTTCGTTGACAAAATTACAATGGGGTTCTATTTGTAAGGGTAGTTTAGAATGGAAGAAATCATCATCATGTGCCAAAGAACCTCATTATGTGATCAAGAGCTTCAAGGAAGGTAGATCTCTTGACTTAACTCTAATTTGAAGAGATGTAGTTGCACACACTCACAACCTTTGCATGATCTTAATTCTTGATTGTTGTGTGTAAATATTTTGTGTTTGCATGTTTAGTTGATTGCATCTTTGTTTGATAATTGTCATGTCATGTTAGGCACTATGATGCATTCACATGTCACTTGCCACACTTGCACTTCATGTTTGCTTTTCTTTAGTGTGTTGTAATTTGTTTCTGAGATGGCTCGGAAACGTCCGCGCATGCACGATGGTGTGCTTGTTTTAGTGCGAGGACTGCCTTAGGAGAAATGCCTTGGCTTCTCCTTTTTTTTCACCTTTTTAGGTGAATCGGTAGTTTCATTCGACGGGGCGGCCAGACCGTCGAATGAAACCACCGAATGAGAATGGATCACTGTTCCATTTCTGCTGTTAGATCGGCGGCTATAATTCAACCGCCGTATGATTCCAGTATTGTGATTGCAAATCGACGGTTTCAATCGGCGGCCAGACCGCCGAATGAAACCGCCGAAGCGAACTTGGGTTTCTATCCCAAATTCGACGGGTTGAATCGGCGGCCATAATTCGACCGCCGATCTATTCTAGTGGTGACCGTTGGTATTCTACGGTTTCAATCAGTGGCCTGACCGTCGAATGAAACCGCTGATTAGGTGTTTTCAAGCAATTTTCTTTAAAATGACGTCACTTCACTTGGATCTCATTTATATATGACTTGATAACCTTGGCTCGTTTTTTAGAGCAAAAATTACACCTTTGAGAGCCATTTTTGAGCATCTTCAAAGCCAAGGTATCAAGACTCCATTTTTACTTCTCAAAACACAAAAACCCATCATTCTTGCATGTTTCATATGTCATCTAGAATGTTCTAGTTTGTTTTTCTTTTGGGTTTCATCTTTGCTCACTTGACTTGTAGTTAGAACATTTTTTGCATCATCTCACATGTTCTATTTCTACTTGACTTGTCTCAAGATTGCTTCTTTATGACTTGAATGTGTTCAAGATAGGTTCTTGATTGTGTTTTGTGAGTTGCTTGTGGTAGATATTGCATATAGGACTTTGGTTGCTCATTTAGCTATGTTATATGCATGTCATCTAGCAAAATGATATCTAGGAATGCCTAACATGTTCATCCATGCCTAGATAAGCTTTAATGCCTAACCTTACATTCTAGCATCTTGAATATTGCATATATTCACCTGAAGTTGTTTTATCTCTTCTATTTAGAGACAAGTCTTGTATTTGCCTTTAGGTAGTTTGCAAGCAAGGGACTAGAGTCACTATTAAAGGCCTACAGGTAGCAAAGACAGATTAGTAATTTTAGTTGTGATGTGGTCAACCTAGATTGTAATTGTATTTGTAAATAGTGGATTCAAGGTTCACGTGTGGCGCACTTAACAGCCCGTGGTTTTTCCCCGTGTGGGTTTCCACGTAAATATCGAGTGCCCTTTATTTCCGCATTGTTACACTTGTTTTTATTTTGTATCTTGTTTGGGGAATTTTCGTAAAATAGACTAATCACGAAAATTAGGTAAAAATTGTTTATAATCTATTCACCCCCCCCCCCCCCCTCTAGATTATTTTAGGACTTGGTTATATATATTTTCAATTGGTATCAGAGCGGGTTCCTTAACATAATTAGAAAATCCCTTGCTCTTGTTAGAGTCTCTTGCATTTGTTTGCATATTTGTATGTGTTTAGTTTGTTTGTGTGCATTCATTTCATTCAAACCCAAACACAATGAGTGGAAATGGAATTGGAGGTGAGGGTGCCTTTAGCACAAGACCCCCCTTGCTCACCGGGGTCAATTACACTTCATAGAAGGGTAAAATAGAAGCGTATGTGTGTCAAATTCATGACCGGGCATGGATGGCGATTGAAGATAGGTACACGCCACCTATGATGACTCTTACGGGAGGTGGAGAGGAAGTACCTAAGCCGAAGGCACAATGGACTCCCCAAGAATTTGAGGCTTCAAAATGGAACAACAAAGCCATGCATACAATCCTATGTGCCATGGATGACAACCAATACAAACTCATTCAAACTACAAGGATTGCAAAGGAAGCTTGGGACATATTAGAGACGACTCATGAAGGAACCGATGTGGTTAAGGATTCCAAGCTCCAAGTCCTTCAAACACAATTTGAGACCATAAGGATGGAGGAAGATGAGTGCTTCAATGACTTCCAAGTGAAGCTTATGGATATAGTGAACCAAAGTCACCAACTTGGTGATCCCTACTCGGATAGAAGAATCAAGCAAAAGATCATGAGGTCACTTCCCGAGAGGTTTGAATCCAAAGTGACGGCATTGAAAGAAAATAGTGACTACTGAAGAATGAAGCCAAGTGAAGTAATTGGAAGGCTCTTAGCGAATCTAGGAAGGGTCCTACATCTACACCTCCAAAGAAGCAAAATCGTCTTGCCTTGAAGAGCATTAAGGTTGAGAAGGATGAAGAAGACTTGGATGAAGAAATTACTTTGATGGCAAAGAAGTTTAAGTAATTTATGAGGTTTGAGAAGAAAGGGTTTGGCTCCAAGGGAAAGTTTGTGAAGAAGAAGGCTCATTTCAAGAAAGTGGAGCAAGCTCAAGAGAAAGACCACAAGAAGGGTGTCCAATGCTATGAGTGTAGTGGGTTTGGACACATTGCTCCCGAGTGTGCTAATTTGAAGAAAAAGAAAGGAAAAGCCATGGCGGTTACTTGGAGTGATAGTGATGACCTAAAAGATGAAGACAAGTCATCGGATGATGAGGAAGACCAAGTTGCCAACTTCATTGCTTTCTCATCCTCTCACAATAGCAATGAAGTCATGAGTGACAAAGAAGAAGTATATGAAAATGACTCAAATGGTGAGAGCAACTCCTCAATGTCAAATTTTGAGTTTAATGAAGAGATGGACTATGATGACTTCATGAGATTCTTTGAGAACTCAAGATTGAAGAAGAAAAAGGAGATACAAAAGTTGAAAGGGGAGAAGCTCGAATTGACTTCCAAAGTGACCCATTTGAGCAAAGAAATGAGTAAAACAAAAGAGATGGAAGAAGGGTTGAAGATGGAGTTAGTCTTGGCCAAGAAGAATGAAGAAAGCTTGAGGAAAGAGCTCATGGAAGCAAAAAGGTTGATTGCTAAGATGACTTCCGAAACTGAGAAGCTTGACAAGATGCTATCTTGTGGGAAGAGTCCAAGTGACAAGAATGGGTTAGGATACGTGGAAGAAATGGAAGCCACATCCTTGAAGAAGACAACATTTGTCAAGAGCAAAGAGGTTGAAAATGCTCAAACCCCTCAACAATCAACCAAGTGGGTTGAAGTTGGTGAATCCTCCAAGCAAGCACAAGCAAGGATTCCAACAAGAGCTCCACCACCACCAGCTAGAGCTCCACAACCAAGACCTTCTCAATCAAGACCCCCACAACCAAGACCTCCACAATAAAGGATCTCACAAGTTCAACATGGGGTCTTTCATGCTCAACCTAGAAGATATGCCAACTTGGCTTAACCACAAAGGAGAGAGTTGCCCCAACTCCCAAGAGCAACTCAAAATAGAAGGAGACCACAAATGCTTGCACAAGGCTATGGTATGAATTCCTATTTTACTCCTACTTGCCATTTTTATGGAATTGAAGGCCATATTATGCCTAATTGCTTTAAGTATATTAAATTGTGTAGAAGAGAAAGTATGATTAAGAAAAATATGCTTAGAAGAGCCACAATGCATGCACCTAGGAATCTTAGAGCTAATGGACAAATGGCTCCTAGGAATGACCATGTTTCACCTAGGATAAGTAGAAATGATGAATATTATTGCTATGTGGCCCAAGTTGCCTTAAAAGCAAATGCCTCGAACACTTGGTACCTTGATAGTGGGTGTTCTAGGCACATGACTGGAAACAAGAGTTTCTTTAAAACTCTTGTGATGGAGGGTGGTGGGTTTGTCACCTTTGGTGATAGATCTAAGAAAAAGGTCATAGGGAAAGGTAATATATCTATTCTCGGTTTACCCTCCTTGCCCAATGCTCTCTATGTTGATGGCTTGCAAGCCAATCTCATTAGTATATCACACTTAAGTGATGAAGGGCTTTCGGTTATGTTTGGCAAAGTTGATTGCTCTATTCTTAAGGAAAATGGGCAAGTGTTGTTGAAAGGCAAGAGATCAAGTGACAACTATTATTGTCTTGAGTCTAATGTTATCTCTTGTAACTTGTCTACTAGTGAGCAAATTGATGTGTGGCACCAAAGACTTGGCCATATGAACTATAGGGACTTGAAAGTCCTTGAGAGGTTAAATGTTGTTAGAGGCCTTCCCAAGCTTGGGAAAAAGATTAAGGGAGTTTGTGGACCTTGTCAACAAGGGAAGCAAACCAAGAGTGTGCACAAGAAAGGCAAATACCTTTCCACCAAAGAGCCATTGAAGCTCCTCCACATGGACCTTAAGGGTCCCATTCAAACTGAAAGCCTAGGTGGTAGAAGGTACATCCTTGTTGTTGTTGATGACTTCTCTAGGTTTACATGGACTTACTTCCTTAGAGAAAAGTCCAAAGCCTTTGAGAAATTCAAAATGCTTTGTGTCAAAATTCAAAATGAGAAAACTTCTCACATTAAAAGCATTAAGAAAATTAGGAGTGATCATGGGAAAGAATTTGAAAATGCTAGCTTTGAAATTTTTTGCAACAGCTTAGGTATTTCCCATGAATTCTCGACCCCTAGGACTCCTCAACAAAATGGTGTTGTTGAGAGGAAGAATAGAGTCCTACAAGAGATGGTCCGAGTCATGTTGATTAGCAACAAAGTCCCCTAGGAATCTTTGGGCCGAAGCCATTGAAAGTATACAAACGTAGTTAAATTGCTTAAGGCGTACCTAGAAGGGGGGGGGGGGGGGGGGGGTGAATAGGTTTTTACACCTTTTTCAATTCCTTAAACAAACTCTCGTTTGTCCCTCAAGGTAGCCTTACATACAACAAATAAACCAAGAATAACATACATGGACAATATGTGAATGTAATCTAGTAGACATAGTCTATGTATATCACCTAGTTGTATGAGGTATAAAAACAAATAAACTCAACAACAAAGAATACTTGTATTTCAATAGATGTTCAATGAGTTACAAGAGTGATCAAAAATCACTATACAAAAATTACAATATTCAAAAGAATCATATATATATATATAATGATCAATTAAAAGAATCCACAAATCACACTATACAAAGTCTTGCTTCACTATACATCACAAGTGAATAATATGAAACAAGATAATAACATACACAAATAAAATATAAGAGATAGAGATAGGAAGAATTAACACAAGAGATTTTTTAACGTGGTAAAACCTCCAAGGAGGAAACATCCACGGGTTGAACTACAACCATTGGGTACTATATATATTGGATGACAAAAATAGAGAATCCACAAAGTGACCAATCTTTAGCTCACCCAACCTAGTGGAGTCTAAGCCTACCCTACCTTATTGGAAAGTGTGAGATCCCTCAATGATGCGGAACCACCATATATTGGACAACACACAAACCAGCATCAATGGAAGATTAGAAATTCCTCAAGAGTGCATACACCTCCTATGTAGCCCGCTCTATCGGAGTCTATGTCTAACCATACACCTAGGCCTACCAATATAATAGCCAACTCCCTATCCAAGACACTCATGCCTCTAGGGAGCCTCCCATGCATGACTATCCGAGTCCTCCCGACTCTAGCCATGACTTCTTGCTTGGCTATCCGAGTCATCCCGACTCTAACCAAGACTTCATGCCTTTTACAAGGACTTCCTAGTGTGATCATGTGAATGCAAATGATGCAAACAACAAATTCAACATAGAACATGTGATCAATACATTCCATGGTACAACTAGACCTAAACATGTGATAACACAAGTAATAAAAGTCTAGATGCAAAATACAAGAATAAAACCTAGAGCATGTGCAAACACCTAACACAAAAGCTCATAGTCTCATTCACACATACAACACTTGAACAATATATATTCATGAAGAACAAGTTCAAGATGCTATAAACATACAATAAAATGCTAGAGTCATCAGATCAAATCAATCAATATTCTAGCTAAACATATAGAGCAAGGATTTAAGATAAAATCAATTAAATCCTAGATACCTCTAAAAACACATACATATACAATAATCCTAGATTTCATCAATCAAAGGATCAAATCAAATCTCAAGGTCATTTATCACAAAATTGATTCAATCAAGTTACAAATGACCTAAGATGTCATCCTAATCACAATACAACACACAAACATGTAAAAAACCTAGAATCATGGAAACTAGTTCACATTTGTCTCTAAATAGACTTTTGATTAGAATTGATTGTGAAGCAATCTTTCTCAATAGCATTCACCAAACATAAACATACATATAGAAGAAGAAATCCCAAAGATAAGACCGGCCACTACCTTGGATTCACGAGCTGGTTCGGTTTCCTGTGTGGAACCACCAGAAATATCGAACAAACAGCCTCCAAACCACTTGGAAATGGTAGAGGACTCGATTACGAACGATCTCCAACTTGAATCACTCAATTCCAACTTCGTATGAGAAAGTTATGGTGTTTGGAAGGTGAGAAAATTGGAGAGAAAATTTCAGACGGGATTTCAAAGTTTTTCTTCTTAGAATGGAATGGAGGGAAGAGATAGGATTTAAATGGAGGAGAGAGAGGGAGAATTTTTGGCCAATCAAAGGTGGCCAGCTCAACCTGGCTCGTGGGGGGCGTGTGGGCCACACGGGACCAGAGAGCTAGTCTGGCCGTAGGCCCCATGGCTCCCACACAGCTTGGCCAAGCTTGCTCTCCCGCGCACCTCTCACGTTCTTCAACCGTACTCGGGCCTTCGAACTCCGATTTCAAATCCATTTTTGGATTACTAATCATGACTCCCTCATGCATGACGATGACTACGAAACTTTGAAAAATGGTTGAGAAATCATCTCGGAAAATGAAGATGAAGTCAACTCAATGAATGAGAACGAAAAGTAGCGTAGCTATATCGTTTGGACTCGAAACTAAGTGAAAGAGTAACCGAAATGACCGGAAATCAATAAGGAATCATAATAGAATATATTCAAATCCAAATACAAAAATACCGAAACAAACAAACACAAGGACACACATATATGCTATTTCCTAGACATAGTCCTAGAACATGCAACAAGCAAAGTTTGTCAAGATAGTATAAATGCATGAGCATACATTATCAAGTGTGTGAAAGTGATATATAAATGATGTTTAACCATGAAGGAACACACAAGGATGCCATGTGTGTGTGTGCCTAGCCTTGTAAGAGAAATGAGGTCTTATATTACCTTTGATGATCAATGAAGCACATATCTCTTTGAAACCGGCATCTTGCATGAATTGTGGCCAAGACTTTCTTTGTCTTCTTAAATCTTCAACACATGGACCACTAAACATTACAAGAGAAACACGTTTTGATATGGAATACATGCCAACACAAACTACAAACCTAACAACCATCAATACGGCTTGTTACATAGGGAATAAAGTCTTCCTTAGGCCCGGGACTAAACAAACATCCTATGAGTTATGGAAGGGTAGAAAACCCAATGTAAGCTACTTGCACATCTTTGGAAGCAAGTGCGATATACTAAATGACCGAGATCAACTTGGCAAGTTTGATGCCAAGAGTGATAAGAGTATTTTCATTGGGTATGCACTTAATAGCAAGGCCTATAGAGTTTTTAATCTAAAGACTTGAAGTGTTATGGAATCATCAAATGTTGTCTTTGATGATTGTAGGCCCAAACATGATGACCATGAGGAGGATGTTTGTGAGATGGATTGCCTTGTTAGGATTATGCTCAATAGCAAGAGTGTAATATTGTTTTTGACAATCTTTTCATATTAAGTGATTTTTGTTTTAAACAAATCTTATAGCATTTATAGATTGAATATTATAATTGTCAAAAGTAAATAATCATAAGGTCAAAAGACTATGAGAAAAGAAGAATTGTTCGTACATCTTGATATGTATGAGGTAGACACAATTCTTTAGTTAGTCTTGAATAATGTTCACAACTTAAGTTAAAGGTTGGGCACCTTTATCTTGTTAAAGTTGTAGAATTCTTTTACTAGCATTTGAGTGGGATCAAATGTGTTATAATGAGTCTAAAATCATCGGAGGGTCTTCGAGTAAGAGAATCTAGTGCACTGGGTGCATTGAACTGAATCACAATGAAATACTTTATCTAGAACCGTCAATAAATAATAGTCTTTTCATTATCAGGACAATCGGAGAGTCTATCTTAATCCTGAGATAAATGATGGACTTATGGTTGCAAGTGGTATCATTTGAGTTATCAATGAGTACGATTATATAGCATAGTCTATCCTCGATAGTTTGGTGATATTCATTTGTTAATCGATAGAGGACTTCATTTATAGATATGGACATCGTGGCTCCATTTATTAAATGAGAGTAGAATATCATCATATGGATGTTTTGAGGTATTGGATATTGAATCTTAACGTTAAGTTTTCGATAGAGTCTATTGAAACATGGCTTCTGGACAAGTCAAAATATCCAAGTTCAAAATGTGGTCATATGAGTAAATATGGTAACTTGGAGAGCTATAGGCGGTCTATGAGCTCTTGGGGATAACTGATATTCTTCACGAGGATACACCATCTCCAATAAGATTGTCTAGGGTACGAATGAGAAATATTTACTTATTCTATCTTTATTTAAGAGTTCAATTTTAGCTCTTTAGTGGAATGAGTTAAAATTAATAAATCGGACCTAAGTGAATCATTTGTTGATTTTGATTAGGTTATGTCTATTGAAGCTTAAATTTAGATAGCCCGCCAAGATCCCCAATCCACACGGACTTGCATGGATCACTTGATATATTCTACCGGACCAATTTATGGGTCCATCTAGAATTGTATTAAGGCATGTGGACTTGTTTCTTTTAGTAAGAATGAGCCTAGTTCACATGTGAGCCTTTTATTAAGGTCCAATGGATTTAATAAAATAGAAAAACAATATATAGATATATTAATATATATGGCACATGGCCGAGATATATATATATATATGATATTATATTGTTTTATTTTTATTAATTGATTAAATAGAAATTAATTAATTGATTGATTAATTATTTAATTAAAAATCAAAATCTTTTTCTGACTAGGAAATATGTTTCTTAGTAGTATGCTATTGTGGTAGTATAATAAAATAAAAGACTTTATTTGGTAAGTAGATAAATAAGGGATTTATTTATCTAGTCAAATAAGGAAGTCTTTTATATAGTCACAAATACACAAAAGAATTGGATTAGGGTTTGGAATTCTAAAGAAATCTACCTAGGGTTAGGATTTAGGTCAAAAGACATAAAATCCTATTTTGGGTAGAAGATTTCGGCCACTAATATATATTATAGGTGGAAAGCAATTTTCGGCAAAATATATATATATATATTATAGGTGGCATGCAGATTTGGTAGTCTATATGTTTGAGATATATATTATTTATTTGGCATATAGAATTGGTCGCCAATATATATATATATTTATATGGCAATCAGAATTCGGTGCACTAAAATACTTGTATATTTTAATAGGCAAGAATTCGGTGCGCTATATAAATATGAGGCAAGTGGAATTCGGCTAACCCTAATGTCTTGGACTTGAGAATTTTTTCTTTTGCTAGAGAAAAATAGAATCCAACTCTTAGACTAGTGTGATTTTCGGCCAAGAGGAATAGAGAGAAAAGTTTGTTCTTATTTCGATAGTGCACTAGTTACTTTTACATCAAAAGGTTTTGTGCACAATTTCGAATAAGGTTCACGCGAGTTTCGATCTAAAGATTGTGAATTCAAAAGTGACCAGAACATTCTTTGTTATCTCTTGGAACTTGTTGTGACTAACGAAAAAGAAAAAGTTTTGTTAATCCATCCTCAGGTACACAATTCAAAGAGAATGGAGACCATGCTCCTAGGTAATTCACGTTCGTGATTGGATTGGAAGATCTTGTGGATTACCATCGACGCAATGTCAATCGGATCACGCGACAAAGGTATGATATCTTTAGTATTATATGTTAATTAATTAAAGGGTTAATATTCAAATTATGGAAAAAATTTAAACTATACTAAACTCGATTTTAGTCTCGCTTCCGCTGCGTGACCGTATTTTTCCCTACAGGCCTTCCTTTGAAGGAGAGTGGTGAGACTTCAAGTGGTGTGAAGTCAAACCAAGATGAAGAGGATGATTTGCCTCTTAATAGAGTTCCTCCTTTGGACTCTAATGAACCCGCTCATTGGGTTAGAAAACTCCATGATAAGGATGATATCATTGGAGAGGTTAGAGAGGGTGTTAGGACTAGGCGTCAAATAGCTAATCAAATTAGCTACACTTGTTACACCTCTCAAATTGAACCCAAAAAGGTTGATGAAGCCTTGGAAGATGAGTTTTGGGTTCTTACCATGCAAGAAGAGCTAAACAAATTTGAGAGAAATGAGGTTTGGACTCTTGTTCCTAGACCTAGAAACACCAATGTCATAGGCACTAAATGGGTGTTTAGGAACAAATCCAATGAGAATGGCAACATTGTGCAAAACAAGGCAAAACTTGTTGCACAAGGATACTCTCAAATTGAGGGTATTGACTTTAAGGAGACTTTTGCTCCCGTTGCCCGTCTTGAGTCCATAAGGCTTCTCCTATCCATTTCTTATGTGTACAAGTTCAAGTTACACCAAATGGATGTCAAGAGTGCCTTCCTTAATGGCTTATTACATGAGGAAGTGTTTGTTGAGCAACCCAAGAGGTTTGTGGATCCACACCACCCCTCTCATGTCTATCGCCTCAAGAAGGCTCTATACGGGTTGAAACAAGCACCGAGGGCTTGGTATGAGCGCCTCACTCTTTATCTTGTTGACAATGGCTACTCTAGAGGTAGTTTTGACAAGACATTGTTCATCAAGTGCACTAAAGATGAGCTATTCATAGCTCAAATTTATGTTGATGATATTGTATTTGGTTCGACCAACCAATCAAAAGTTAGACAATTTATTGATGTCATGTCTCATGAGTTTGAAATGAGCATGGTTGGTGAACTAAATTACTTCCTAGGCTTGCAAATCAAGCAAATGCATGATGAGATCTTCATATCCCAAGCTAAGTATGTAAAGAGCCTAGTGAAGAAGTTTGGACTTGAGAATGCCAAACATTGTGACACACCCATGAGCACCACTTTGAAACTTAGCAAAGATACAAGTGGAAAGGATGTTGATCAAAGTCTATATCATGGCATGATAGGTAGCTTGCTTTACTTGACCGTAAGTAGGCCCGATATTTGTTTTAGTGTGGGTGTTTGTGCTAGGTACCAAGCTAATCCCAAAGAATCTCACCTTGTTGCGGTGAAGAGGATCATTCGGTTTATGAATGGTACCTCAAATCATAGGATTTGGTACTCCTTTGACACTAATCCAAGTCTAGTTGGATTTAGTGATGCCGATTGGGCGGGAAATTGTGATGATAGAAAGAGTACATCGGGCGGTTGCTTATTCCTTGGGAACAATTTGGTTTCTTGGTTTTGCAAGAAGTAAGACTCAATTTCCCTATCCACGGCCGAGGCAGAATACATTGCCACCGGTAGTGCTTGCACTCAATTGATGTGGATGAAACAAATGCTAGCCGATTATGGTTTGGAGCAAGGTACTCTTACTTTATTTTGTGATAACATGAGTGCCATTAACATTTCTAAGAATCTCGTCCAACATTCTAGGACAAAGCACATTGACATTAGACATCATTTCATAAGAGAACTAGTTGAGAGCAGAATCATTGCATTGGAACATGTGGGAACAAATGACCAATTAGCGGATTTGTTTACAAAGCCTTTAGACACCATTAGATTTGGGAATCTTAGCAAATCTATTGGGATTTGTGACTTGGTTTGATTTGGTATGTCTTGACCCCATATGAGGAGCTCAAGAAAAAAGAGCAAAGTTGCATGATCATACATTGTGCTACATTGATATATTTTATGCCTCTTAGTTAATTGCTTGAGATGATTGGTTGTACATGTTTATATGTATTTTTCTTCAATAAGTGTGCTACATTGACTTGCTTGCAATCCATGTCTTATTTATGCTCAAACATGCATTTTTAGAATAGGAGATGTACTTTGGAAGTACTTTTTGAATGACCTTTAATTGATCTCCATGACATGATAATTCTTTTTAATGACATGCTTAAGATGAAAAGTATGAAATGCAAAATGTGAATTGTTTGGTTGCAAATGTTGAATGAAAATTTGTGTGCAAAAGCAATATTGAGACTCAAATTAATAAGGATCTTAAAATCCAAAGTCTCTCTTTATTTATTTGTGGAACAAGGCTACTATCATACGGGTATCTCACCCGGAAAAATCAAATAGGGTGCAAAGTCACTCATGTCTTGTTTTGCTTATAAAGTTAGATATAATTGCTCTTTAAAATATGAAATGCTTAATCTCTATATCCTTGCTTTTTCTATGACAAAGGGTGAAATTGGTTTGAATACTTTTATGAAACCTTTGTTGTTTGCTTTGCCAAATACCATTGCTTTTGAACTTGAATGTAACATGTCTAGCATGCAAAGCATCTTTGTCACACATTTTCTTAAAATAAAACTCCTTGAATCTCTCTTACTTAATTGAGGTGCATAAAATTGCGTATATGTTTATGCATATGTGCTTATGCTACAAGCTCTCTTTGCTAATGCTTACCTATTCGGGGAGACTCCCTTTGCCTATCTCATGACAAAAAGGGGGAGTAAGATTTGGGGAGATTTTTATGCTTCTAGGCATTGCATTTAGAGGGAGTTGAGAGTGAGTAACCCATGTAGGGAGATGATTGCATTTAGGGGGAGTTGCATTGCATTGCATGAGTACATTTTCTATTGATTGTATTGATTCTCTTTTGCAATAGCAATTATTTTTGTCATTAGCATCTCTCACACACTTGCTCTTGGAAGGTATATTTCTTATTGATTGTGTGTAGGTTGGATTTTTCAACAAGCTTAGAATTGACTTGAAGATGTTCAAGACTTAGTCTAGGAGCTTTATTGTAATGTAGAAAATTTTTGTTAACCAACCATTTTTTTGTTTTGTGAGGATGTTATGTGTGTGGTGATTTTGTCATGAAATAACCAAAGGGGGAGATTGTAAGTGCCTCACTTTTGATTGGCGTATTTCGTTGACAAAATCACAATGGGGTTCTATTTGTAAGGGTAGCTTAGAATGGAAGAAATCCTCATCATGTGCCAAAGAACCTCATTGTGTGATCAAGAGCTTCAAGGAAGGTAGATCTCTTGACTTAACTCTAATTTGAAGAGATGTTGTTACACACATTCACAACCTTTGCATGATCTTAATTCTTGATTGTTGTGTGTAAATATTTTGTGCTTGCATGTTTAGTTTATTGCATCTTTGTTTGATAATTGCCATGTCATGTTAGGCACTAGAATGCATTCACATGTCACTTGAATTGGCGGTTTATTCGGCGGCCAGACCGTCGAATGAGAATGGATCTCTGTTCCATTTCTGCGGTTAGATGGCGACCATAATTCGACCGTCGAATGATTCCAGTATTGTGATTGCAAATCGGCAATTTCTATTGGCGACCAGACCGCCGAATGAAACCGTCGAAGCGAACTTGGGTTTTTGTCCCAAATTCGGCGGGTTAAATCGGCGGCCATAATTCGACTGCCGATCTATTCCAGTGGTGACCGTTAGCATTCTGCGGTTTCAATCGGCTGCTTGACCGCCGAATGAAACCACAGATTACGCGTTTTCAGGCAATTTTCTTTAAAACAACGTCACTTCACTTGGATCTCATTTATATATGACTTGATAGCCTTGGCTCGTTTTTTAGAGAAAAAATTACACCTTTGAGAGCCATTTTTAAGCATCTTCAAAGCCAAGGTATCAAGACTCCATTTTTACTTCTCAAAACACAAAAACCCATCATTCTTGCATGTTTCATATGTCATCTAGAATGTTCTAGTTTGTTTTTCTTTTGGGTTTCATCTTTGCTCACTTGACTTGTAGTTAGAACATTTCTTGCATCATCTCACATGTTCTATTTCTACTTGACTTGTCTCAAGATTGCTTCTTTATGACTTGAATGTGTTTGATCAATCTAAGTCTATGCTTATATTTTGCCCGTTTTTCCTTTATATATGCTTGTTTCTTGAGTCCTTTTGGTGGGTTGATGTGTTTGTTAAAACCTTTGTAGGTCTCTTTCCATAGAAGGATTGATCCGATCTTATTTCGGAGAAATGGAGTAATAAGATGAAGAAAGTGGCTAAAATTGCCATTTACCGCGGCCCATGCCGCTCAACAGGCATATGCTCCATCGGCGGCACGCCAGGCGGTCAAGAAGGGCCATTTATCGCGGCCCATGCCGCTCAGGAAGCAAGTGCACGACAAGCGGTACACCCAGCGAGCCAGATCAGTTTGTCGCCGTTTGATTTACCGCTGCCCAGGCAAGTGCACCATAAGCGGTACGGGCAGCGGTAACCCGCCTTTTCAGTTCCTCGAGCCAGGTCAGAAGACCTAATAAAAAGGAAATTATAAGGAGGCCGTAAAGGGATAAAAAAAGGGAGGACACACAACACCAGACGATCCATCAGATACCGATTCATTCATTCATTCTTTCTTTTCCATCCATCATTAGAAGATTATTGGAAATAAGAAGACGACGGAGATTTCAAGTGAAGAGCATCTCACCATAATGGGTTTTCTCTCCATCTCTTCTATGTTTTTGTTCTCTCCATTGATGTGTAACTAAACCTATAACTAGGGGATGATGTAACCGATTTTGGATAACTCTATGTGAACAATTAGTCTATCTTTTGTTAATCAATTTGGTTTCGTTTTGTTTATTGAATTAATTGCTCTATTCTACTTTCTCTAATTATGTTGTGACCGCAAGTGATTTGAGTTTTGTAGTTTAGTTTATCTATGAGATTAGGGTTTAGGTGTGGATGACCGTTCCATTTAAATCTGAATCAAAAGCTTAATAAACAGGAAAATTGATATATGCATGACCATGCTATGTTAATTTGGCTTAGAGTTTTGTGTAAAATATGGGTTTTGACAATTTCTCATTACATGACCGTGTGTGAGTAGTAGGAAGAACCCTAGATCATTAATCCGTATTTGTTGCATGACCGTGTGCGAGTATTGGAAAGGATCTTCAAACCTAATTGAATTATCTTGAAAACAAGCCCGTAACTGGATTGAAGTGTTTAACGAGACTGATTGTGAACATTGAGTGTCTAAGAAAGGTGCATCGATTCCCTAGTATTTCTCTCCATATATTCATTCTTTGATTTGATTATTCTTTGATTTGATTTTAATTGATTTTAGTTTTTAGTTCAAGTAGTCATAATTTAGGTTAATTTTAGAGTTAAACAATCTTCCAAAGAAAAGCATTATGCAATTTAATTTTCGCATTTAGAGTAACCTTTTGCTAGATTAATTGGTTTTGACCGATAAAATCGCCGATCCCAGTGAACGAACTTTCTTAGTAAATTGAACATAGATTTTACTGCATCAATTTTGGCGCCGCTGCCGGGGATCGGTATAGATTTTATTAGTTGAATCTAGTTAGTTTAAGTTAGGTAGTGTGTGTCATTAGATTTTATTTTTATTTTTAGTTTTTCTTTTGTTTCATCTTACTTCGTGGTAGTTGTGTTTTTAGTGTTTCAGGTTTTACAGGTGTATGAACGGACGTCGTTCGCTTGGATGTATTCTGATCCTGGCTAACGACGAGATTGACCGAGTAAGCCGGACAGACAGACAGTTCGAAGAGTTAGATCCTTTGGTTGAGGACATAGGTGATCACGGTGAGCAACGTGACCGGGTTATTCGAGCTGAAAGAGAGGTTCATGATGAACAAGGTGTTCAAAATAGACAGGAAGTTCGAGACAATCCACCGGGTTCTCCAAGACGTGCACTAGAAGATGATATCAGAATAATGAGAGAGTCTGGACAGCCTATGCTGGGAGACCAACCTCAGCCAGTTGTGTTAGATGCCGTAGCCAGGAGTTATGAGTTGAGGAGTAGCCATTTAAATATGCTGCCATCTTTTCACGGTTTGGCAACAGAAGACTGCCTCCAGTTTATGAAGAACTATCAAGCTAGCGTAGGGAATTTCCCGATGGGCTGATTGACAGAAGAGCAGTTAAGGATGAGGTGTTTTTGGTATTGTTTAAAGGACAAGGGCATCAAGTGGTACAATTCAGTAAGGGCAGGATCTTTGAAATCATGGGTTGACGTGTGCACTGCATTCTTCAACAGATTTTTCCCTGCTTCAAAAGCAAAAGAAGTCCGGATCAAGATAGCTAGTTTCGGTGAAGAAGATGGTGAGTCGTTCCATTAAGCATGGTCACGATATAAGGAGCTGTTAGATCAAATCCCCCCTCACATGGTGACAGAGGAGTACAAAGTCTGCACTTTTTATGATGGATTGACACCTTTCACACAAAACATTGTTGACAACGCTTGTAGGGGTATCATTACCAGGAAATCTGCTTTAGAGATTGCTGAGATCTATGAAACTTTGGCTCTAAACTCCCAGCATAGAAGTTCAACTGTCAGAAAGGGAGGTAAGTATGAGGTTAACCAGACAACTGGGGTGGAAATTCAGATGGCAAATCTAGCTAAGCAAGTACAGGCTATGATGGCCCAAAACTCGAATAGGACTCAACAGCAGTCAGGGGTGAACTCATTGCAAGATGGAGATGGGATACTATTTGAGACAGAGGAGGTTCAAGCTTTCAATTACCAAAGAGGAAGAAACGATCCTTACTCGAACACCTACAATCCTGGATGGCGTAACCACTCAAATTTATCTTATTCTGACCCTAACACTGCTCTTAATAGTCATCAGCTCATTCAACAGAACACTCAGGGAACAAATCAAGGAGGGTACAACAGAGGCAATTACCAAGGCCAAGGTTCCAATAGTCAACCTCAACAATGGAACAATGCTGCAAATAGAGACAGTACCACCTATCAGCAAAAGAAGAGATCCTTAGAGGATATTGTGACATCCCTAGCTGAGAATACAGAGCGTTTCTCACGTGATACAAATCAGAGATTTAACAATGTTGAGTCATCCATTAAAAATTTAGAAACACAGATGGGCCAAATAGTCGACGCGGTTCGCAAGAATGAACCAGGAAGGTTTCCTAGTCAATTAGAACAAGCCAAGGCATTGACTGTGTTGAGAAGTGGGCGAGTGTTAGACACTGAAGTTGTTAAAGGGCAAAAGAAAGAGGACACCAGGGGATCAGAAGAGGTGAGGGAGAAAGAGGATAGAGAAGAAGAAGAGGTAGTGGTAGGTCCACCACCAAAGAAGACCTCGGTTTTACACAAATCGTCAGACCCTTATATTCCACCCCTTCCATATGTTCCACCAATTCCTTTTCCTGGGAGACTTAAAAAGGGACAAGCTAAGTAAGGCATTCAAAGAGATTTTTGATGTTCTGTCCAAGGTACATGTAAACTTACCTCTTCTTGAGATGATAGAAAAGATGCCCGCATATGCAAAATTTTTCAAGAGCCTTCACACCAACAGGCATAAGTTTGGACCGAATCATCAGGAATATATAGCAGGTAGTGCTAGTGCAGTTTTGCAAAAGGAACTTCCTCCCAAACTGAAAGATCCGGGCAGTTTCTGCATCAATATCACAGTAGGAGGTACCCAACTTGAAAGAGCAATGCTAGATTTAGGTGCCAGTATTAATTTGATGCCTTATTCTATTTACAAGCAGTTAGGTTTAAATGAGTTGAAGCCTACCACAATGTCACTTCTGTTAGCAGATGGTTCAGTAAGATATCCGAGAGGGCATGTTGAAGATGTACTGGTCCAAGTTGGAAAGCTTATTATTCCAGCAGATTTCGTGGTATTAGACATGGAGGACGTAAGTAAAGAGACTAACATGAGACCTGTTCTTCTGGGTAGACCGTTCATGGCCACAGCAAAGACATTTATTGATGTGCAGAATGGAAAACTTTCAATGACAGTGTTAGATGAGACAGTGGAGTTCAAATTGTTTGAAGCATCATCATACCCTACCGGAGCTGATGATTGTTCATTCATCGAGGTTTTAGACCCTGGGATTGATGGAATATTCGAGGATGAGGACTTGGCGGATTGGGATTGGGATGATCAAGACGACAAAACTGAAGATAGTTCTGAACTAGCTGAAGAAGAGGTTGAAGACTTCCAAGTTTCAACTGTCAGTTTTGCCAATGATCCACCACCAAAGTTGGAACTCAAGGAGTTACTAACAACTCTGAAGTATGTGTATCTAGGTGCGAATGAGACATACCCGGTAATTATTGCTTCAGAATTGCAGAGTAATGAGGAAGAAAGGCTCATCGGGGTTCTACAGAAACATAAGTCAGCTATAGGATGGTCAATTGAAGATATCAAGGGAATCAGTCCAACAATTTGCATGCACAAGATATTTCTCGAAGAAGAGTCTAGACTGTCAAGAGAGGCTCAGAGGAGATTAAATCCGAAAGAGGTCCTGAAACTTCTACAAGTGGGGATAATTTATCCCATATCAGACAGTAAGTGGGTCAGCCCAATTCACGTAGTTCCTAAGAAATCAGGTATTACCGTGGTTCGCAATGAGCAGAATGAGTTGGTTCCACAGAGGCTTCAGACAGGATGGAGGGTGTGTATCGACTACAGGAAGCTGAACACTGCTACCAGAAAAGACCATTTTCCTCTTCCTTTCATAGATCAAATGCTTGAGCGATTAGCAGGGCACAGTCATTATTGTTTCCTCGACGGGTATTCAGGTTACAATCAGATAGCTATCGCACCGGAAGATCAAGAAAAAACTACTTTCACTTGTCCATTTGGGACGTTTGCTTATAGAAGAATGCCGTTTGGTCTCTGCAATTCTCCGAGCACCTTTCAGAGGTGTATGATGTCAATTTTTTCAGATATGTTGGAGGAAATCATTGAGGTATTCATGGATGACTTCTCGGTGTTTGGGGATTCATTTGATTTGTGTTTGCACAACCTTACCTTGGTCCTTGAGAGATGCGAAGAGAACAACTTGGTATTGAACTGGGAAAAGTGCCACTTCATGGTACAACAAGGGATAGTTCTCGGACATGTGATTTCAAGAAGAGGAATTGAAGTAGACAAAGCCAAGGTGGAGGTGATTAGTAGTTTACAGCCTCCAAAATCCGTGAAGGATGTGAGGTCATTTCTTAGGCACGCAGGTTTTTACAGAAGATTTATAAAGGACTTTTCGAAGATAACGAGGCCCTTGTGTTTGCTCCTATAGAAAGAAATTGATTTTGAGGTCAGTGAGGAGTGCATGGTAGCTTTTAACACTTTGAAGAGTGCATTAACCACCGCGCCAGTGACAATTCCCCCCAATTGGGAATTGCCTTTTGAATTAATGTGTGACGCTTCAGATTATGCCATCGGAGCAGTTTTGGGGCAGCGGGTAGATAAGGTTCCGCACGCGATATACTATGCTTCTCGAACCTTAAATGACGCCCAGTTAAATTACTCAACAACTGAGAAGGAGCTTCTAGCAGTAGTTTTTGCATTGGAGAAATTCCGAACGTACTTGGTGGGCGCCAAAGTCATTGTATATTCAGACCATGCAGCCCTTCGTCATCTTCTTTAGAAAAAGGATGCCAAGCCTAGATTGATTCGGTTGATTCTCCTGCTACAAGAATTTGACTTGGAGATACGAGACAAGAAAGGTAGTGAGAACGTGGTTGCTGATCATCTAAGCAGGTTAGTACTAGAAAATCCGGATGAAGTAGACAAATTGCCATTGCATGAGAAGTTCCTGGATGAACAATTGTTGGCTATGAAAGATAGTGAACCATGGTATGCTAATTTGGTTAACTATTTGGTAAGTGGAGTAGTCCCGGATGAGTTGAACTCACAAGGAAGACAAAGGTTCATTTCAAGAGCGAAAAAATACTTTTGGGATGACCCTTATTTATACACTCATGGTCCTGATTCTGTGATAAGAAGATGTGTTCCTGAGTCAGAGCAGAGAGACGTTCTGAAATTTTGTCATGAGCTACAATGTGGAGGACATTTTGGTGCAAGAAAGACAGCTTTGAAAGTGTTACAATCTGGATTCTTCTGGGAATCATTACACAAGGATGCAGTCCGGTTCTGTGTGGCATGCGACAGATGTCAACGTACAGGGAGTATAAGTAGGCGAAATGAGATGCCCTTATCTGGGAATTTGGTGATAGAGCTTTTTGACGTATGGGGCATCGATTTCATGGGACCATTCCCACCATCTTGTGGTAATAGTTACATCTTGGTAGCAGTTGATTATGTGTCAAAATGGGTAGAAGCAAAGGCCATAAGGAATAATAACGGTCAAACTGTGGTGAAATTTGTGAGGGAGACGATATTTGCAAGATTAGGGACCCCTAGAGCTATCATTAGCGATAGAGGTACGCATTTTTGCAACAGATCCTTTGCTGCACTTTTGAAGAAATATGGTGTACGGCATAAGGTTGCTACACCATACCACCCACAGACTTCAGAACAGGTTGAGGTCAGCAATAGGCAAATAAAGGGTATCCTAGAAAAGACTGTAAATTTAACTCGAAGGGATTGGGCTTTGAAGTTAGATGATGCACTGTGGGCCTACCGGATAGCTTTCAAAACGCCTATTAGGATGAGTCCATATAGGTTGGTCTTTGGGAAAGCGTGCCACCTTCCAGTAGAACTTGAACATAGAGCTTTCTGGGCAGTTAGAAAGTTGAACTTTGATTATGACAAGGCCGGTGAGGAGAGGAAACTTCAGCTGTGTGAGCTCGAAGAATTTCGCTTAGAGGCATATGAGAGTGCAAAACTGTACAAGGAGAAGACTAAGTTGATACATGACAAGATGATAGTGCATAAAGATCTTCGTCCAGGTATGTAAGTGCTGGTGTTCAACTCAAGGCTGAAATTGTTTCCCGGTAAGTTGAGGTCCAGGTGGTTTGGACCTTACGTGGTAACTCACATTTTTCCCCAAGGAGCTGTAGAAGTGCAGAACGAGAAGAATGGCGACAAGTTCAAGGTCAATGGGCATAGGGTAAAACCTTACATTATGGAGCTTGACAAGGTCGTTCAAATGGAGGATGTTGAGCTTACTAAGCCGTAGCGCTCTCACACGTCTTGCCTAGACGCTAAATATAGCGCTTGGTGGGAGGCAACCCACCTAGGTAACATTTTCTTTTTCTTTTCTATTTCGTTTATTTTCTTTAGAGTTCTTTGAGTCCGTAATTAGTGTGAGTCGTATGTTTAGTGAAGAGTATTATTCAATCCAGGCTTGGGGGTAGCGAAAATTCTAGATATGTGAGTTGTGTGCAGATATGCTTTATGTGTGCTTGTTGTCTTGGTCAGAATCAGGTTCGGACTGCAACGTTTGGGAATTACCGCTGCCCGTGCCGCTCAAGGGACACATGTACGGTCAGCGGTCCAGTCTAACATGACAACACTGGAATGGCTCGCAGCCTAAACCGCTGAGGAGGACCATGCATGGGACGCGTAAATTGGAGACCTGACTCCCTCCAAGATAGACCGCTCCAGATGCACGTGTCCAGCCAGCGGTAAATTAAAGACCTATAAAATTGGGAATTACCGTGGACCGGACCGCTCAGGAGGACCTTGCATGGTCAGCGGTAAATGAAGACCTGGTGCACGTGGAGTTTAACGTGGCATGTACCGCTCAAGGGACACATGCACGGTCAGCGGTCCAATCTAACATGATAACACTGGAATGGCTCGCTGGGCTGACCGCCTATGCTGCTGGTGCATGGTCGGCGGTAACGTAAATGAAACGGTGCGTTTGGACTCTCCAAGTAAGCATAATTGCGCCTTACCGTTGGTAGGACCGCTGCGTATGCAGCGTGTCTCATCAGCGGTAGGTAAAAAAGTTGCCCTATTCTTTATAACTGACGAGCAGTCTGGTGGGTCTCATTTGACCCACAGCTGCTGCGTCTTCTCTTGTTCTCTCTTCCCTCCACTTTCTTTTCTTCTCTTCTCAAATTCTCTCCAAGGTTCCGCCTCTCCTAGTTCGACATCAAGGTATGCGTTTCTTCTCTTCTATTATATTTTCTATGGAGTTATCTCATGAAGTTTCATTGATACATATTAGACATGAAGAGATTGTGAGTGGTTGGTGCTTGAATTCGGATTCCTAATTCACTAGACCAATGGGTTTTGTTCTTCGTGGGATATTTAAGCATGATACAGTGTATTGTGGTGTGTTTTACTTGGTATTTAGGGAATTCCGAATTATTGTGTTCTTGAGAGATTTTGAATGTTTTGTTGAATAATGGTTGCCATGCTTGAATTTGAAGGATAGATTGGGTTTAGATGAACCTTGCATGTGATTATTTGGTGTTCCATGTGATTTATATGACATTGTAAACATAGTTGGAGCCGAATTTTGAAACAAAATGCTGCCGAATTTTTGGTAGAGACTTGTTGTGTAATTTTGGCTTGTGTTATCTGCAGATGGCAAGGACTAATCAAGGGAAGCGTCCTCGGGTCAACACACCCGATAAGAGGAAACAGAGGGCAGTGCCGAAACAGGCACAAAACAAGGACTTTAAAAGTCGGTTTAGCGATTTCCTCAGGCGACCTTGGATTATTGAGAGAGGAATTGACGTTGAGAGTTTGGTGCAGACGCCTGTTCCAGAGATGGTTGCGGACCGCAGATGGGGTGGATATGTTGCACGCCCACCAAGGCCGAACAGGGGGATTGTGGCAGAATATTATGCTAGTGCTGTACCAGAGAGGCTTTTAGTTGGGGGCCCAGTTTTAGTGCAGGGTGTTGAGATCCATATAACTCCGGAGGCCATTAATTAGTACTTTGACGCTCCAGATGTGGCTATCAGTAACGGTCGAGGAATAGAATATATTGCAGATCTTGACCCTTACAGAGGGAGAGTGGCTGCAGGCCTTAGGATGGATGGACAGGAGGAATGGGGTACGTTAGTGAAGCTATACCAGCGTGACACGTATACCGATGTTACCTTTTGGAACCTTTTCCTGACATACTCACTGATGCCATCCCAGCACCGTACAGAGATCTTTTATAACCAGGCCCGTGTGTTGCTTCGTTTGAGGACAGGTGGCCCTATCAATATTGGATGGGTGATTTTCAATGCAATTCATGACGCTACTGTGCACGATGACCAGTCCATGGTATTTACGTGTTTGATCACTGCTTTCTGCAGACAGGCAGGCATTGATGTGAGTGCAGGGTTAGAGAATCATGACCCGAGTATGATGAACTTGACAAACTGGAACCTGCAGTTAGTTCTTCGGGGCCTTCCTCCTATTGGAAATTATGGGGAGAGAAGATGACACCGGGAGGAGCGAGAGGCGCGAGAGGCTGAGGCAGCAGCACTTTTACAGGACCAGCCTTTAGGGGCACCAGATGCCGCTCAGCTAGGCGGAGCTTAGCCTGGAGGTGATCCATTTACCACTCTTTTGCAGGCTATGCAGACTCACATGGATTTACGTTTCGGGCAGTTAGAGGGACGGATGGATGCTTGTTTTGACACTATCGAGACGAACATAGAGGAGCTGCGCGGGATGATGACTAGCCGGTTTTCTGTGGCTAGTGGGAGTGGAGCACCGTTTCAGACCCCTATTCCAGACCCGGATCCTTTTACAGCTGGTGGATCAGGTCTCGAGCCGCAGAACTTTGACCAGCGGACCCCGATCTTGCACTTTGATGATGAGGAGCCGATGCAGGATGACCAGATAGACTCCGATCAGGGGACCGAGATCTTGCAGCTATCAGATGAGGATGGAGGAGATTAGCAGGCTATGGATTTTCTTTTTGAACTTTTATTTTCTTTTGTTTTTTCTTTTGTTTTTCACTTCCTGTCTGTTCTTGATTGTCAACATTGGGGAGAATGTCGAGTATAGATTTGGGGGTGTGTGTCATTGTTTTGAGTCTGTCGTTCCTGCATTAACTTTGATGAGATGTTTTGGTATGTGATTTTGAAATGATATGCTTAAATCACTGGGTTTAAACTAACATCTTGCCACTGAGAGTATTGCATTGCATTTTTCATAACTTATGACATGCTCATGCTCTTGATGTGATAGTGGATAGGATGCATAGTTGGATTGCCATGATTAATAGTGGAGACTACCCTGTGAGTTCACTAAGCCAAAGTGCGTACATAAATGACATATATGAGGGATTATTTTGTTTCTATTCTTTAAACACTCAGTAGGTTCTTAGCATTAGATTTGATCTCTATAGGTTGAACATTGGGCATTATAAAGCATTCATCATAAAAGATTTCACATGTTATCTTTGATCTTGAGTAAGTCGAACCAGTGGAAGTGATGTTAGGCTTTGTGTGCGTGAACTACTTAAAAGGCCTGTAATATTTCCTACCCTTGTGTGTGTGCTCCATAGCCCTGTTTGAAGCCAAACACTGATTGCCTTTTCTTTCTTCACCATATTTACTGTAACCCATGCAAGCCATATTATAGCCATACCTGTTAACTCGGGATCATGCTTTGAGATTGTGAAGAAAGCTGAAGAGTTCGCATGAGAATCTATGTGAAAATGATATGAGTCAAATAAAGAAGGAGCTGCATTCAATCCAAATGAAAGAGGAAAGGTTGTCTGGTTTTGTATTATTATATCTATGTTTGTTGTTAAAAAAAAAAAAAAAAAAAGTTTTGCCACCAAAATGAATGGTGAGTTGCGTGTGCCAGAGAAAAGAATCTAAGGAACACAACATGTCAAAGGATTTAAGTGTTGTATCTACTCTCGAAGGAGTGGGCAAAAGAGAATGGTAAATTAAGGGGACATCAATGAATGGTAAGTGGCATTATTCCACTAACAAAGGAAGTCAATGAAGACCTAAGAGCTTGCGCCAAGCCGTAAAGGTAACTGAAGGCTCTCACTGAATGATCCTAGGTTTTTGAACTCCTACATCCCGTTCCTTTCTAACCTTTACCCATTAGCCCCATTACAACATAATGAAAAGTCTAATTGATCTGCTGGTTATCCTTGCTATGAAAGTAGAAGTGAAATGTGTGTTTATCTTGCTCATAATGATTCGATTCTTTTCATGAGATCTTTGCATACAAATCAAGCGTTCTTTCAATGATATATTCATATGCGAGTATAATTTGAAATTTCTTGTGCATAACTTCTTTCGCATATGCTTGATGAGTGAATTTGCCTAGGTTCTGTGAGAAATATGAGCGATATCTGGTGAGGCTTAGAGTCGAGGCGAATTACATCTATGGCATTCGGCGAAAGTGTTTTTGATGCTTGAATATCTTGAGTGTGGGCTTTTCATCTTAAATTGAGCAATGCATTCAAATTTGTGACATAATGTTAGTCTTTACCTATTGGCTTTTGCATGCATTGTTTCAATCTGGGCATTAATCGATTGCATCTCGAATGATTGGTTTTGTGGGATATGTTTGTGGGTGTCATAGCTGAGAACCCTCAGGAGACAACACTCCTCCTTCTAGGGACATCTAGAGGTTTAAAGGCTTGTAGCATGTGCTCAATGCTATCGCGTTCCCTGCGAAAGTGGCTTTATAAGGATTTAGTTTTCTTTTCAGTTTAGGAATGTTAGGTTTTGCTCGAGGACGAGCAAAAGATAGGTTTAGGGGTATTTGATCAATCTAAGTCTATGCTTATATTTTGCCCGTTTTTCCTTTGTATATGCTTGTTTCTTGAGTCCTTTTGGTGGGTTGATGTGTTTGTTAAAGCCTTTGTAGGTCTCTTTCCATAGAAGGATTGATCCGATCTTATTTCGGAGAAATGGAGTAATAAGATGAAGAAAGTGGCTAAAATTGCCATTTACCGCGGCCTATGCCGCTCAACAGGCATATGCTCCATCGGCGGCACGCCAGGCGGTCAAGAAGGGCCATTTATCGCGGCCCATGCCGTTCAGGAGGCAAGTGCACGACAAGCGGTACACCCAGCGAGCCAGATCAGTTTGTCGCCGTTTGATTTACCGCTGCCCAGGCAAGTGCACCATAAGCGGTACGGGCAGCGGTAACCCGCCTTTTCAGTTCCTCGAGCCAGGTCAGAAGACCTAATAAAAAGGAAATTATAAGGAGGCCGTAAAGGGATAAAAAAAGGGAGGACACACAACACCAGACGATCCATCAGATACCGATTCATTCATTCATTCATTCTTTTCCATCCATCATTAGAAGATTATTGGAAACAAGAAGACAACGGAGATTTCAAGTGAAGAGCATCTCACCATAATGGGTTTTCTCTCCATCTCTTCTATGTTTTTGTTCTCTCCATTGATGTGTAACTAAACCTATAACTAGGGGATGATGTAACCGATTTTGGATAACTCTATGTGAACAATTAGTCTATCTTTTGTTAATCAATTTGGTTTCGTTTTGTTTATTGAATTAATTGCTCTATTCTACTTTCTCTGATTATGTTTTGACCGTAAGTGATTTGAGTTTTGTAGTTTAGTTTATCTATGAGATTAGGGTTTAGGTGTGGATGACTGTTCCATTTAAATCTGAATCAAAAGCTTAATAAACAGGAAAATTGATATATGCATGACCATGCTATGTTAATTTGGCTTAGAGTTTTGTGTAAAATATGGGTTTTGACAATTGCTCATTACATGACCGTGTGTGAGTAGTAGGAAGAACCCTAGATCATTAATCTGTATTTGTTGCAAGACCGTGTGCGAGTATTGGAAAGGATCTTCGAACCTAATTGAATTATCTTGAAAACAAGCCCGTAACTGGATTGAAGTGTTTAACGAGACTGATTGTGAACATTGAGTGTCTAAGAAAGGTGCATCGATTCCCTAGTATTTCTCTCCATATATTCATTCTTTGATTTGATTATTCTTTGATTTGATTTTAATTGATTTTAGTTTTTAGTTCAAGTAGTCATAATTTAGGTTAATTTTAGAGTTAAACAATCTTCCAAAGAAAAGCATTATGCAATTTAATTTTCGCATTTAGAGTAACCTTTTGCTAGATTAATTGGTTTTGACCGATAAAATTGCCGATCCCAGTGAACGAACTTTCTTAGTAAATTGAACACAGATTTTACTGCATCAGTGTTCAAGATAGGTTCTTGATTGTGTTTTATGAGTTGCTTGTGGTAGATATTGCATATAGAACTTTAGTTGCTCATTTAGCTATGTTATATGCATGTCATCTAGCAAAATGATATCTAGGAATGCCTAACATGTTCATCCATGCCTAGATAAGCTTTAATGCCTAACCTTGCATTCTAACATCTTGAATATTGCATATATTCACCTTAAGTAGTTTTATCTCTTCTTTTTAGAGACAAGTCTTGTATTTGCCTTTAGGTAGTTTGCAAGCAAGGGACTAGAGTCACTATTAAAGGCCTACAGGTAGCAAAGACAGATTAGTAATTTTAGTTGTGATGTGGTCAACCTAGATTGTAATCGTATTTGTAAATAGTGGATTCGAGGTTCACGTGTGGCGCACTTAACAGCCCGTGGTTTTTCCTCGTGTGGGTTTCCACGTAAATATCGAGTATCCTTTATTTTCCGCATTGTTACACTTGTTTTTATTTTGTATCTTGTTTGGGGAATTTTCGTAAAATGGACTAATCATGAAAATTGGGTAAAAATTGTTTATAATCTATTCACCCCCTCTAGATTATTTTAGGACTCGGTTATATATATTTTCAGTTGTAATCGTGTCAACCCACAATATGATTAATTAAACATGAACATAACATGTTTATTAAAACTAGTTGACACAAAACTGACACGACCTAACTAGCCTAAACCCTAACTTGCTAAATCACTTCTTTTGATGTAGTGTTGTCATGCCGTGACTTGAATTGTTAGCCCTACCCACATGATAAGGTGGCTCTATTGCCACCAAAAAAAGGTTCTCCTCATACTCATATACCATTTGCACCCACTATAAAAATTAAAAAAAAATTAGAGTGTGTTTGGTAAGCATTTAAAAATAAAATAAAATGAAATGAGTGTTTTTGGTTTTAGTTCTAAAATGTATTTTGAGAATAAATATTGATGTGATGGAGATCCAAATATATATTTTTAAAATGTTATTTTATAAAAGTATATCTCCACCATTCATCTGAGATGGACGATAAAGATTGAAACAAATATTACACGTGTGTCTAAAACAACCTAGGGGGTGTGTGGGTGAATGGGTTATTAATCCGATTATTACCAAATTTTTCGGATTAATCAATATTACAAAAATAACCCAATTCAACAATCAATAAAATCAAGTATAAAATGCGGAAATTAAAGAATACTTGATTTTTACATGGAAACCTTCAACAAGGAAAAACCATGAGCTATTCAGCTAGCCACACTCGATCCTCGAACCCACTACTTGTAATGATGTTTACAACCTAGGTTGCCCTCAACCATTCTCGGTCACTAACCCACCACTACTACCCTACGGGCCTTTTATAGCGAACCTAGACCACTTGCTTAATTAATTCACCTTAGTCACCTTAGTCACAAGACTTAATTTTCAATGAAGAGATCAATGACCTATGTGAATATTATGAAATATCCAAAATGCAATCAATTCTAGGCAACATTAAATGCTTATCTAGAAATTAAATGATGACAATTAAATCAATCATAGATATCATATTGCTATATGTCATGGCATACAACCTAGCTATATAAGATAAAACAATCCTAGACAGTATCTATCAAAATACAACTCACAATCAATCAACACAACAATCTCAATCTTGTAGATGGAATATAATCTAAATGAATACAAGTTAAAAATGAGATTTCTTGCTAAGTAAGAACACAAAAATGAATAGATGGTGTTCAACTTACCAAGTCATGTGTGTTGAAGAAGACCCATGCATAGATACATCCTAGATGATCCTAGATGATGTTTAGATGATGTTTGATGCATATGGAAATGAGTTTAGAGAATTAAAGGAGCAATTTTTGTGTCTTTTCTCTCAAGTATCTCTATATTTCTCTTTAGGATTCTTAATATGCAAGAGTTGAGAACAAGAGAATGAGATAATGGTATATTTATAGAGAGCAAGAAAAGGCTAGGTGAAAAGACAAGTTTGCCCTTGAAACGCACCGATCGACGGTTTTATTCAGCGGTCTCAAACCGTCGATCACAACTACCGAATTGAACCCAAGAACATCAAGTATCAACGGCGGTTTCATTCGGCGGTTTCATGGCCACCAATTACAGCCGTCGATTTGAGACCGATACATTGCATTGGGAAATAAATAAGATATTAAGTCTTATTTGTGGTGGATGAAGCTTCCTAATGTTATAGTATTTTGCAACTTGTAAATTCCTTCTCAAAAGAATAATACAAGATCCGTTTCTTTTTTTAAATTGTGTGAATAATCAGGGGTTTACAAGTCTGTTGCTAGTATTATAGTTTAGAAGTAGTTTTTAAGAAACCATGAATTGGTTATTGAAGCTGTAAATATAGTTACAAGTAAAATTTTGAAGAAACCATTTTAAAACCATTAAAGAAACTATTAAATGGTTATCGAACATGTAAACATAATTACTAAAGCCGTAAACTTAGTTACCGTAGTCGTACACGTAGTTATAAGCAAAATTTTGAATGAAACTATTCAATAGTTATCGAAGCTGTAATTGTAGTTACCAAAGCAATAAAAGTAGTTACCACATCCGTAATTGTAGTTACAAGCTAATTTTATGGAAGAAACCAAAACCGTTAAAGTAATTACCACAGCCGTAAAAGTAGTTACCGAAGCCGTTAAAGTAGTTACCAAAGCTCTAAAAGTAGTTACAAGCTAATTTTGTGGAAGAAACCCTTAAGTAGTTACCACAGCCATAAAAGTAGTTACCGAAACCGTTAAAGTAGTTACCGAAGACGTTAAAGTAGTTACCGTAGCCGTAAAAGTAGTTACAAGCTAATTTTGTGGAAGAAACCCTTAAGTAGTTACCATAGCCATAAAAGTAGTTACCGAAGCCGTTAAAGTAGTTACCGTAGCCGTAAAAGTAGTTACAATCTAATTTTGTTGAAGAAACCCTTAAGTAGTTACCAAGCCGTAAAAGTAGTTACCGATACCGTAAAAGTAGTTACCGATGCTGTAAAGTAGTTACTGACACCGTAAAAGTAGTTACAAGCTAATTTTTTTTAGGAAAAACCCTTAAGTAATTACCAAGCCGTAAAAGTAGTTACCGATGCCGTTAAAGTAGTTACCATAGCGAGCCCAAGGTGACCTCAACAAGGCCATCCCAAGCTCCCCTTGACACAGTTGGACATCATTGAAACCCGAGACCATAGCGAGCCCAAGGTGACCTCAACAGGGCTATCCCAAGCTCGCCTTGACACAGTTGGACATCATTGAAACTCGAGACCATAGCGAGCCCAAGGTGACCTCAACATGGCCATCCCAAGCACGCCTTGACATAATTGGAAATCAATCAACCCCGAGACCATAGCGAGCCCAGAGTGAGTTGCACAAGCTCACCCCAAGGTCGCCTTTTGAATGTAGTAGGTACAAGCTGATTTTTTGGGAAAAACTCTTAAGTAGTTACCAAGCCGTGAAAGTAGTTACCGTATCCGTATCCGTAAAAGTAGTTACCACAGTCGTAAAAGTAGTTACCACAGTCGTAAAAGTAGTTACAAGCTAATTTTTGGGGAAAAACCCTTAAGTAGTTACCAAGCCCTAAAAGTAGTTACCAGACCCGTGAAAGTAGTTACCGCTACCGTAAAAGTAGTTACAAGCTAATTATTTTGGAAAAACCCTTAAGTAGTTACCAAACCATAAAAGTAGTTACCAGGCCCGTGAAAGTAGTTACCGCTACTCTTAAAGTAGTTACAAGGTCATTTTTTTGAAAAAACCCTTAAGTAGTTACCAAGCCGTAAAAGTAGTTACAAGCTGATTTTTTTGGAAAAACCCTTAAGTAGTTACCAAGTTGTAGAAGTAGTTACTGATACCGTAAAAGTAGTTACCACAGCCGTAAAAGTAGTTACAAGCTAATTTTTTTGCAAAAACACTTAAGTAGTTACCAAGCCGTGAAAATAGTTACCGTAGCCGTAAAAGTAGTTACCGTAGCCGTAAAAGAAGTTACCACAGCCGTAAAAGTAGTTACAAGCTGATTTTTTTTGGAAAAACCCTTAAGTAGTTACCGAGCCGTGAAAGTTGTTACCGGTTCCCTTAAAGTAGTTACCACGGCCGTGAAAGTAGTTACCAGGGAAAAACCCTTAAGTAGTTACCAAGCCGTGAAAGTAGTTACCGTAACCGTAACCGTAACCGTAAAAGTAGTTACCACTGCCGTGAAAGTAGTTACAAGGGAAAAACCCTTAAATAGTTACCAAGCTGTGAAAGTAGTTACCATTTCCTTTAAAGTAGTTACCAAAGCCGTAAAAGTAGTTACAAAGTAAATTTTTTGGAAAAACCCTTAAGTAGTTACCAAGGCGTGAAAGTAGTTACCATTTCCCTTATAGTAGTTACCAAAGCCGCAAAAGTAGTTACAATGTAAATTTTTTTTAAAAAAAACCCTTAAGTAGTTACCAAGCCGTAAAAGTAGTTATCAGACCCGTGAAAGTAGTTACCGCTACCGTAAAAGTAGTTACAAGGTAAATTTTTGGGAAAAACCCTTAAGTAGTTACCAAGCCGTGAAAGTAGTTACCATTTCCCTAAAAGTAGTTACCAAAGCCGTAAAAGTAGTTACAATGTAAATTTTTTAAAAAAACTCTTAAGTAGTTACTAAGCCGTAAAAGTAGTTACCAGACCCGTGAAAGTAGTTACCGCTACCGTAAAAGTAGTTACAAGGTAAATTTTTGGGAAAAACCCTTAAGTAGTTACCAAGCCGTAAAAGTAGTTACCAAACCCGTGAAAGTAGTTACCAGACCCGTGAAAGTAGTTACCGTTACCGTAAAAGTAGTTACAATGTAATTTTTTTGGAAAAACCCTTAAGTAGTTACCAAGCCGTGAAAGTTGTTACCGGTTCCTTTAAATTAGTTACCACGGCCGTGAAAGTAGTTACAAGGGAAAAACCCTTAAGTAGTTACCAAGCCGTGAAAGTAGTTACCATTTCCCTTAAAGTAGTTACCAAAGCCGTAAAAGTAGTTACAATGTAAATTTTTTCAAAAAACCCTTAAGTAGTTACCAAGCCGTGAAAGTATTTACCAGACCCGTGAAAGTAGTTACCGCTACCGTAAAAGTAGTTACAAGGTAAATTTTTGGGAAAAACCCTTAAGTAGTTACCAAGCCGTGAAAGTAGTTACCATTTCCCTTAAAGTAGTTACCAAAGCCGTAAAAGTAGTTACAATGTAAATTTTTTCAAAAAACCCTTAAGTAGTTACCAAGCCGTAAAAGTAGTTACAAGACCCGTGAAAGTAGTTACCGCTACCGTAAAAGTAGTTACAAGGTAAATTTTTGGGAAAAACCCTTAAGTAGTTACCATGCCGTAAAAGTAGTTACAAGACCCGTGAAAGTAGTTACCACTACCGTAAAAGTAGTTACAAGGTAATTTTTTTGGAAAAACCCTTTAGTAGTTACCAAGCCGTGAAAGTTGTTACCGGTTCCCTTAAAGTAGTTACCACGGCCGTGAAAGTAGTTACAAGGGAAAAACCCTTAAGTAGTTACCAAGCCGTGAAAGTAGTTACCGTATCCGTAAAGTAGTTACCACTGCCGTGAAAGTAGTTACAAGGGAAAAACCCTTAAGTAGTTACCAAGCCGTGAAAGTAGTTACCAAAGCCGTAAAAGTAGTTACAAGCTAATATTTTTTGGAAAAACCCTTAAGTAGTTACCAAGCCATAGAAGTAGTTACCAAGACCCTAAAAATAGTTACCACAGCCGTAAAAGTAGTTACAAGCTAATGTTTTTGCAAAAACCCTTAAGTAGTTACCAAGCCTTCAAAGTAGTTACAAGGTAATTTTTTAGAAAATCCCTTAAGTAGTTACTAGTTCCGTAAAAGTAGTTACCAATATCCTAAAAGTATTTACCATGAAAAAAATAATAAAATAATTAATTTTATTCTGATGGAAAATATTTTTTTATATTAATTTTTTTATATTATTTTTCAATATTAAATAATTTTTTATTATTATTTTTTCTTTATTTATTTATTTTTATTATTAATAAAGTCATATCAATAAATATATATTATTATTTTAATGAGATAAGGGCAATAGTAGGATGAAAACCTACACTATTCACTGCTGTCTACTCTTTTTTTTGGCTGCATCATGCAGTGATATAAAATCACTGCATAGTAGCCGGCCCCATATATATATATACATTTGCAACCTGTGCGTTTTGTGTGTGAGTGATAATATAAATATATATATATATATATATGGATAAAAGTATAAAACTATAAAACGGTGCAGGTTTTGTTTCATGACCTAATATATATATATATATATATATATATATATATTTTCTTCTTCACTTTGGAAGACACACACTTTTGAGAGCAAAATCATTTTCAAGAAAGAAACTACCAAGAACTTTTCTTTAACTCTCAAAACCCATTTTCATATGCATCAAAATATCATCTAGACATTTTATAGCATAGTTAGGATGTTTACTTGCATGGGTCTTGGTCAACACACTTCCTTTGGTATGTTCTTCACTATTATCATTTATAATTAGTGTTTTATTTATCAAGGCATCTCTTTTATTATTTGCTTGTTCTTAGATTAAAATCTAATATTCAAAATAGAGATTGTTGTGTTTGACATGATTGAGTGTTGTATTGTGATAGCTATTTAGGTTTTTATAATCTATGTTTAACTAAGCTATTTGACATGTCATTTAGCTATTAATATCTAGGAGTATTTTAATTGCCATATTGTCATCCTAGATAAGCATATAGGGTTCCCTAGCTCTTTATTGCATTTTGGATATTTCATATATTCACATAGGCTCTTTATCTCTTCATTGAGAAGTAAGACTTGTGTAGCTTCCGGGATTAGGTTGCGTAAATCACAAGCAATTGGACTAGGTTCACTTATACCGGGATTAGGTAGGTGTGTGATTACTTACCGGGATTAGGTTGTAATCGGTTTACAAATTTAGTGGATTCGAGGTTCGAGTGTGGCTTACTTACTAGCCCGTGGTTTTTCCCGTGAGGGTTTCCACGTAAATATCAAGTGTTATTTAAATTCCGCACATATTACACTTGTTATATTATTGTGACTAGTTAGGGGCTTTTTCATAATCTTGACCATACAGGAAAATTGGGTAAAATTAATTAAAATCTATTCACCCCCCCCCCCCCCCCCTAGATAATAGATTACACACCGTTAATTTGTTTCAGCTTTATCATGATTATTTACTTATATATATATATATATATATATATATATATATATATATATATATATATATATATATATATTTTGTTCAGAAATCATGACCCCATTCCTAATCAACTTCCAAAAAGATAAAACTTTAACCGGTAATAATTATGTCATAAGGAAAAGGAAAATTGGGTTGTTGCTGCAAGCTGAAAAACATAAATTTATTTTGTCTATTCCTAAGCCACTTGCTCATACTTGTGAATCTAATTGCACAAGTCAAGAGATTCATTTGGTTGGTAAAGTTGCTACTATTAAGACCTGTAAGAAGGTCAAGAAACAACAGAAGAAAAAGCAACTTGGGCCTACCAAGAAAGTAACCAAGATCAAAGGGAAGTGCTTCCTTTTGTGGTGAAAAGGGACATTGGAAAAGTAATTGCCCAAAGTCTCAGAACAAGAAGGAACAAGGTAATGTTAATTATCTTGAAACATGTTTTCTGGCAAATTCTACAGATTCTTGGATCATAGACTCTGGAGCCACTAATCATGTTTGTTATTCCTTACAAGGGTTCCAGGAAAGGAAAAGACTGATTAAGAATGAAATCAACTTGCGTTTGGGCAACAGAGCGTTGGTGTCTGCCAGTGCAGTGGGAGATATCAGAGTAAATCTAGATTCTAGTAGGCATTTAGATTTGATAGACATTTATTATGTACCTCAATTCAAGAGAAATTTGATTTCAGTTTCTTGTTTGAATAAATTTGGATATTCGGTTACTTTTAATAAAGATTTTATTATTATTAAGAATAACAAATTTGTTTGCAAAGGTACATTGGAAAACGGTCTATTCTATTTACATAGAAATATCTCTCACTTGTTAGACACATAATTAACGCAACCTAATCATAAAAGAGTAAAATTATCAAAAGATGAAACCTACCTATGGCATTTGCACCTAGGTCATATTAACCTTAATAGGATTAAAAGATTGGTTAGTGATGGACCTATAAGTAACTTAAAGGTTGATGATCTACCAACTTGTGAATTCTGTTTGGAAGGTAAAATGACCAAAAGGTCGTTCAGGACCAAAGGCACAAGAGCTACTGAATGTTTAAGATTAATACACACTGATGTATGTGGTCCTATGAGCATTCAAGCTAGAGGTAGATATGAGTACTTCATCACTTTCACAAATGATTACTCGAGATTTGGATATGTGTATCTCATAAGACAAAAGTCGGATGCTTTTGACATGCTCAAAGCATTTAAAGCTGAAGTGGAAAATCAGCTTGAGAAACATATAAAAATCTTGAGATCTGATCAGGGTGGAGAATATCTATCTGGTGAGTTTCAGCAATATCTTATTGATAATGGGATTATTTCTAAGTTTTCTGCACCAAGTACACCTCAACAAAATGGGGTGGCAGAAAGGAGAAATAGAACTCTTTTGAACATGGTTAGGTCTATGTTGAGTTATTCAACACTTCCTATTTCTTTTTAGGGATATGCTTTACAAACAGCAATATACATTCTAAACGATGTACCTTCTAAGTCGGTTCCTCAAACACCGCATGAGTTGTGGACTGAGCGAATGCCTAGTTTACACTTAAGGATATTTGGTTGTCCTGCGCATGTGTTAAAAGGAAAGATAGAAAAGATAGAGTCCCGTTTGGAAACATGCATATTTGTAGGGTATCCAAAAGGAACAAAATGATATTATTTCTATAGTCCTTCAGATCTTAAAGTATTTGTTTCGACAAATGCTAAATTTATAGAACATGACTATATGAATGATTTTGTACCTAAAAGTAGAATTGTCCTGAATGAAATGTTAGGAGATACAATTCCACAAGAGGTTACACAACCTAGCCCAATTGTAAGTTCTGCACCATCACAAAATCGACAACCTAGCATTCCTCATCGTAGTGGGAGGGTTAGAAGGCAACCCGAGAGATACATTGGTCTGGCAGAATCAATGGAGAATCTCCTGGACGACGATGATCCCTACACGTATAAGGAAGCAATAGAGGATGTTGATTGTCGCCATTGGCAAAAAGCAATGAAATCTGAGATTGAATCTACGTTCAATAACAAAGTCTGGTCCTTTGTAGACTTGCCTAAAGGGATAAAACTCATTGGGTGCAAGTGGGTATACAAGAGGAAAAGAGGTATGGATGGTGTTGACGGTGATTTTTGGATTATCACAGAGTCAATAACTAAATCAAAACAAACGTCAAACAAGAAAGAAAATTAAAACATGCAAAAGATAGATTTACGTGGAAAACCCTTGAATGGGAAAAAACCACGGCGTCCCGGAGGACAGGAAAATATCACTGAATTACTTGGCTTTGTTACACACTCAGATCTCTCGAATTCTTGCTTTTCTTCTCTTTTTATTTTTTCGAACCCCCTCCTCGTGGGATAGGTGGTTCTATTTATACATGATATTTAGGGTTTCCCCTTGATTTTAGGTGTGTTTGTAGTAGGACTTCCTCTTGGACTTGTATTGGGAATCCCATGTTGTTACGGATTAGGATAGGCTTTCCTGCCTCTTTATTCTAAGACTCCTTGGTGTAGAGGGCTTTCCATGAGTGGGGGTTTTACCATTGTGCTTCTGTTGGGTCGGTTCATGCTCAATAGGCTGATGCAGCGAACACCCCCGCTTCTGGGTTTTATCCTTTGGTGACTACATTTCTAACATTGGCGAGTATATATTTGATTCTGGCGACTACACCCTTGACCTATTAACTGATCCATGTTTTCCCCTTTGACTTGGTCAACGAGTGACGTGGCATCCCTTCTTTCAGCAATTATTAACTTTTATGATAACGCGTCCGTTTGGCGAATTTGTACACACAATAATACCCCCATAAATACTCCGAGCTGGGCGAATGGCTTTACTTCGTTTGCCTCTGAAAATAAATAATAAACGTGTCCTAAAGTAATCTAGAGGGGGGGTGAATAGATTTTAAACAATTTTACCCAATTTTTCGAGATTAGTCCAAATTACGAAAAAGCCCCAATCTAGTCAATATACAAAAAACATACAAGTGCGGAAATTTGAGGACACACAATATTTACGTGGAAACCCACACGGGGAAAAACCACGGGCTGTTATGTGCGCCACACGAGAACCTCGAATCCACTATTTGCAAATACGATTACAAATTAGGTTGACCACATCACACCTAAATTTACTAATCCGTCTTTGCTACCCGCGGGCCTTTAATAGTGACTCTAGTCCCTTGCTTACAAACTACCTAAGAGGTAAATACAAGACTTGTCTCTAAAGTGAAGAGATAGCACAACCTAAGGTGAATATGTGAAATACTCAAGATGCTAAAAATGCAAGGTTAGACATTTTAAGCTTATCTAGGCAAGGATGAACATGTTAGACAATCCTAAATATCATATTACTGGATGACATGCATAAACCAACACTAAATAAGCAACCAAAATCCTATATGCATTATCTATCACAATACAACTCACAAACCACAATAAAACAATCTTGAAACTAAGTCAAGTCATAAAGATGCAATCTTGAATCAATTCAAGTGATAAAGAAGCTATCTTGTAAAGCAAGAACATATAGATATGAGAATGATGTTCTAGATACAAGTCATGTGAGCAAAACTAAAAACCCTAGATGAAATTAACCTAGAATTATGCTAGATGATAAATGAAAGATGCAATATGAAGGGTTTTGTGATTTGGAAGCTTAAAGATGAAGTCTTGATACCTTGGCTTGAAGATACTCAACCATGCTCTCAAAAGTGTAATTTTTGCTCTTTAAACCGAGCCAAGACTATCAAGACATATATAAATGGGATCCAAGTGAAGTGACATCGTTTTTGAAAAAACCGGTTCAGATTCCCGTCAGCTGCGCTGGTGCAGCGCTGGACGACCAGCGCAACTCACCAGCGCACGCCCTTTAACTGGCAAGGGCGCTCGACGAGTGGCGCGCCTCAAGGGCGCAAGACCAGCGGCAACATTCTGGACGAGATGCGCTGGTGGAGCTTGCGCTGGTGACGACCAGCGCACCAACAGCGACAACCTACTGGAGGAGTTGCGCTGGAGGAGAGCGCCGGTGTAGACCAGCGCACGACCAGCGGTAGTCCACTGGACTAGTTGCGCTGGTCAGCTTGCGCTGGTGACACCAGCGCATGACCAGCGCACACACTCCCTTAAGCACACAAACAAAAGTGCAAGGGTCAAAAGAAATGCATCCTAAGCCTAACTAGATATGCCATTATAATCACAAGATGTAAGAAGAGAGATTTAAATACCCAATGATGCACAAAAACTTCAAACACAACATACAAGTAAGAGTTATGCAAGTGTTGTGTGTGTGTGCAACTACATCTCTTCAAAGTAGAGTAAGTCAAGAAATCTACCTTCCTTGAAGCTCTTGATCATGCAATGAGGTTTTCTTCCATCCTAAGCTATCCTTACATATAGAACCCCATTGTGATTTTGCCAACGAAATACGCCAATAAAAAAAGAGGCACTTACAGCCTCTACGAGTAGTATTTATATCTATGCCTTCAGAATTTCGACGTATTTTTGTAATTAATTCTCTCTCTTCTTTTCACCGTGTATTGTGTTGATTCTTCCGGTGCAAGTTTTTAATTTCAGCCACACAACTTCTGGCGCTTCCACTTACTTGACAGGTGAGGGGATATTCTGACTGCTTGGTGATCCCCGAGACGCCACATGTCCATTACCTGGTGGTGACTATTGCGGCTAGTTACTGTGGCTGTCACTCACATTAATTGCATATCTTTTATTTGATTTTCTTTTTGAATTTTAAAATTCCCTCTTTTTAAGGCCCGATCGTTCCTTCTTCCTCACTTTGCTCTTTTCATTTATTTTTCTATTTTCTCCTTTGTTCTTCTCTCAAAACAGAGCTTCTTCGTCTTCCTTAGAAATCTCTGCCACGAATTCCTTCTATTCTACTTTGCTGTCGGACGGCTTGCTTCGAAAATTGATCGTGCTTATTTCTTGACGCCCCCAAACCTCTTGCTCATCCTCCGAACCTAGGGTTTTCTGGTGAGTTCCCATGGATCCTTCCTTACGTTCTTCTCTTTTTAATCAGATGATGCAAGCCTTAGAACTTGGTGATAAGGGTACTGCAGACAAAATCGAATCTTTGATTCGTAATTTCCACCCGGATTCTCTGGTCCCCATTTCTGTTTATATTCCGCCTTCTGATGATGACTTTTTTCCTAATGTTTATCCTTCTTCGTCTTCCAATAGTGAGTCTCCAGAAATGCCGAGATCTTCTAGACCAAGTGGAAGCAAACGACGCGCTTCTAGGATTCCTCGGGGGTCCCTTATGGATGCGCAAACGACTGTTGATTCTGACGTTGAGGACCATCAACGGAACAGGCTGAACTTTTCATTTGAGCGCTCCTGTTCCTTTGATACTGAAGTTAATGTGGTTGGTGAGGGTGAGCTCCGTAAGTATAAGAGTCACTTTGGGATTCCAGACTCAGTGACTTTGATGTTGCCTGGTAGCCGAGAAGCGTGGAATCCTCATGAGAATGCTGTCGCCATTTATGGTGCCATGCTTAGCTGCAGGATTACCCTTCCTCTTCAACCTTTTATTGCCAGGTTCCTCGCGGAGGTTCAAATTGCACCTGCTCAACTTGCCCCAAATAGCTATAGGATCCTCATGTGTTTGGGTTTAATGTGGAAGTTGAAAGGTTATGAACCCCCCATGCCTCGTGAGATTCACCATTTTTACACTTTAAAGCAGGCTGGCAACAGTGGGACATACTTTCTTCTCTCTTCGCCCGTGGAGAACTGGATCCCTGAGGGTATGGCGAACCCTGGGCAAGTGGAGGTTTCTAGTGATGAGAAGAAGAAAGGTTTTATTTGGGGCTTTCCTACCTCAAATAAGAGATGGAAGAACAACTGGTACTTTGTTGGCGGCGAGTGGGGTAGAGATGTGTCCGCCAATGGTCGCCTAAATCTTGCGGCGAAGAAAGTTCCTAGGCATTTTACCTCTCCTGATGCCTGGTCCAAAGCTGCCCCTATTTTATTGGATGAGAAGGTGTCTCACCTTGCTGCTGTAGCTGTCCTTCCTTTGAATAAAAGGGGTCGCTCGTTTCTTTTGGACGAGGATAAAATGATGGCCCAGGGGCTTTTTCCGCGCCTACCCGCCAAACTTCCTTGCTGTAAGTTCTACTTGTTTTCTTTTAGTATTATAGTTTTCTTGTCACCATTTGCTAACTTTAGGTGAGTTTCTGCAGTACATGATTTTGACACAGTTTGCGATCTGTAAGCTCGGGCAGTTAAAAATTCTGAGGCTGCCAGTAAAAGGCAAGCTACTGGTTTGGCTAAGGAGGGAGTTGCTAGCCCGGATGGTGGCGATCCCTCAGATGATGAGGAAGTTGGTGATGTTGATAGGGGGCGTGTCGAGTCAGGGACATCCCCTGTTCGCCCGGAGGTTGCTGCGAGTGCACCTGCTGCGAGTACTGCTGCGACTTCTCCTGCTGCGACTGCCGCTGCGACTACCTCCAGTCGTAAGGGAAAGGAGAAGGTGGGGGTTTCAAGTGTGGCTAGTGATATCCCCATTTTTGATATGGATGTTCCTGAGACTCCCCTGGATCCTTCAAGTGATTTAACCCCCAGAACCTGTAGAGGCAAACGTCCGGCTGAGGGTACGCCTGACCATGCTGCTCGACCTCTGAAACGGGCGTCAAGGGTCGTGCAATATGTTGTTTCTTCAGATGATGAGGTCGCTGAAGACCTTGTGCTCGCCGAGGCTCCCTTCGCTGAAACGGCTGTCCTTGGAGCTTCTGTTGAGGGACCAGATTTGACGGAGCCTTCTCTTCCGGAGGGGGTAAACAATTTTGATGCTTCTACCATTTCCCCAACCGGTTCAACTCCTCCTCCGGCAGCCGTGAATAAGCCGGACACCTCTTTTGCTGGCCAGCCAGGGTCAGCTGATCGACCAGGGCCAACTGATAAGCCGGGGTCGTCGAGACAGCCTGGGGCTACTGCGTCTGGTTTCGAAGTCGCTCATGAAGCTCCTCCCATTGATCCAACTAATGCTGGTGAGGGAGTCGGGTCTGTCTCCCTTTCAGATTTTACGGCTGTAGAAATCTGCTCATATATAATGAACAACAATGTCTATGTTGATGAGGATTGGGAGCAGATGAAGAAAGGGTCCTGCAACAGGAAAATGGAATTTTTCTTCGACTGCCACTCTCTGGTGGGCTTCTTGCTTTGCCCATGTATTTTTTATTTGCACGTATCCTGACTTCTATTTTTTCTTTTCAGATGTTGTCCGAGTTGGCTGATAATTATAGGCAAGGAAATTTTCTTTCAAGGGACGTGAAACGCCTGCGAGAACAAACCTCCCTTTTGGCAGCTGAGAAACTCTCTACTGAGGAAGCCCATACTCAGCAACTTGCTCAGTTCAGAGAATCCGCAGATGGTTATCTCTCAGCCCAACTGGCTGCTAAAGAGAAATTAGCTGCTGCTGAGGAGGAGATGCGTTTGCTGCGAGAGCAACTTTCCGTTAATCAAGAATCGCTCGCAGCACGCTTTGAAGCTGAGCGACTAGCTGAGGAGGCAAAGGAGAAAGCTGAGCGTGAGGCTTTGGACTTGCGCAACTAGTTGTCCTCGCATGAAGTTATTCTGAACGATCTCAAGGCTGTGCTGGAGGTTGAAGCGGTTGATCGTTTCAAGAGATCCCCTGCCTATGATGCGCTTTTATTGCGTGAATTTGAAAAAGGCATGAGGCAGTCGAAGAAGTTCTTCGCCATGAAGGATCACTCAAATGAGAAGGCTCTGAGGCGTTTCGACCAGTCTTTTCAACAGCATATGGCCAGCGGAGTGGATTCAATTAAAGAGCAGATAAAACGTTGGAAAGCCCACTGTCGTTACAACACGACTGAACCTTACCCTATGCATTTAGAAATCCCCACCAAGCTTGTCTTCAATACTTACTACTCGGGTCAGAATGGCAGCTTTTCTGGTTCTGGCGCTGAGCCTGACTTGGGTCCTGTTGCTGGAAGGGATTATGAGCCTTTTATGCCAGAAGGGGATGAGGAAGTTACCTGGCCTTCAGACGAGGAGATCGAAGATGAGGAAGATAGCGAGGGCCCTCCTGCAGCTAGTTGAATTTTTGTGTCTTTCATACTGAAGGATTGTAAATCTTTATATCTTCAGTTTCTCTTTTTGTATCTTCATTCTTAATTCTTTAATTGTAAATGACTTTATTTATTAAAAGTTATAAACTTTTTCTTTGTTCAGCTGCCTTTGCTGACTTTTCAGCTTACTCAGTATTTCACCAAGTTTTTAGCATATTTTTGTGTATTCAGCTGCTATTCGCTGAATTTTTGCTCAGTGTTTCACTTTGTAGCATTTTTGTTGTATTCAGCTGCCATTGCTAGATTTTAGCGTACTCAGTGTTTCACTAAGTTTTTAGCATATTTTATTGTATTCAGCTGCCATTGCTAGATTTTGGCGTACTCAGTGTTTGTCAGGACGTATCCAACCATACACCAAGTTTTTAACATGCTTTTATTTATTCAGCTGCCATTGCTGAGTTCTTGCGTACTTGGTGCTTATTCAGGGCGTATTCGCCCACACCAAGTTTTTCTCTGGAGATCTTATTCTCCTTGTAGTGGCGATCCCCAATTTCTGTAGCTTGGGCTATGGCGACGTAGTCGCTTTTGGCTTGCTTTAGTTTTGTTGGGTCGCTACTTATTCTCATTGCTGCGAGTACGAAACTCTTCTTTACGCAATGGTATTGATATAAGACGGCGAATGCCCTTTGTAACTGGCGAGTCAAGTCAAGAATTCTCAGTAATAAATTACTCTTTATTTGGATAGTTCCTGCAACTTTTGTCAAAACAGTAACATAGAAAAAAATGCTAAAACGGAAACTGCCTATGAATAAAAAACTTTGAACTAAATCTTTAGAAATAATAAAAAAGTCAAGGGTAATATATCTTCAGGTACTACGCATTGCATGGCCGAGGTAGTTCGCCAAAACCTTCTCGAGTGATGCGATATGCCCCGTGGCCAGCTATGCCTGTGATTTGATAAGGCCCTTCCCATTTGTCTGCGAGTGATCCTGCAGCCTTGTCTCTAGTTCCTGGGTTCACCCTTTTCAGCACCAAGTCGCCGAGTGCGAACCTCATTTCATGCACATGTGAATTGTAATACTTGGCTACCCTCTGTTGGTATGCAGTGTTTCTTATCTATGCACGTTCTCTTCTCTCTTCTAATTCATCCAGACCGCATTTTAACATATCAACATTGAGTTCTGGTTGAAAGAGTTGTACTCTTGGTGAAGAGAAGGACGTCTCTATGGGGATGACTGCTTCAGCTCCGTAAGCCATGGAATATGGGGTCTCACCTGTTGAACCTCTTTCTGTGGTTCGTTATGCCCAAAGTACCTGTGGTAATTTCTCTGCCCAGCTTCCCTTTTTTGCTGCCAATTTGGCTTTCAGGTTATGTTTTATGATCTTGTTCACTGCTTCAGTTTGGCCGTTTGTCTGCGGGTGCGCTGGGGAGGCGTAGTAGTTGTTGATACCATACTTGTCACATAGCTCCCTGAATTTGTTTCCGTCGAATTGGGTCCCATTGTCAGTGATGATGGTGTTGGGTATTCCGAATCTGTACAGGATATTTTTCTTCACAAAGCTTATAGTATTGGCTTCTGTTATATGTACCAATGGTTCGGCTTCTACCCACTTTGTAAAATAATCTACAGCTACTATAGCGTGCTTCGCTCCTCCAGTTGCTGTTGGCATTGGGCCGATCAAGTCAATTCCCCACATGGCGAACGACCAAGGCGAGGTAATACTCTGCAAGAGTTCAGGTGGTTGGCGAATGTTATTGGCAATCTTTTGACACGCCTCACATCTCGCTGCCACTCTTTTGGCATCGGCGAATAGTGTTGGCCAGTAAAAACCCTGCCTTAATGTTTTGTGGGCTAGGCTGACACCCCCAGTGTGATTCCCACAATTCCCACTATGTATGCTTCTCAGGATACCTTCTGCTTCTTCAGGCCCGACACATCTCTGCAGTGCTCTTGAGTACCCCCCTTTTGTACAGTTCTCCATTGAGTATTGAATATCTCGTAGCTCTGTACTTCAATCGTTTTGCTTCTAATGGATCACTTGGGAGTACATCATTGACGAGGTACTCTTTGATGGGTGTGATCCAGCTGTCCCTCTCGCCAAAGATTGCCCCAACTTCCTTTATTTTTATTATACTTGGCTGCAATAGGCGGATCATAGAGATAGTTTTGGGCCAGATGTTGATTGTGGCGGATGCTAGCTTGGCTAAGGCATCAGCCTGCTCGTTTTCTTCTCTAGGGATATGAATAATTCTGTATTCTTTAAATCTTTCCAGTAGCTCTCTTGCTAATTCTAGGTAGGTGATCATACTTTCATCGCTTGCCTGGTATTCATCTAGTACCTGATTGACAACAACTTGAGAGTCGCTGAAGATTTCTACCTCATCTGCTCCTAGGACTGTGCAAACTTTTAAACCTGCTATGAGTGCCTCATACTCAGCTTGATTGTTAGTAGCTTTGAAGTCAAAACGCAAGGCACATTCGACTGAATCTCCTTCCGGGGTTAACACTACTACCCCTGCCCCGCTGCCGTGTGTGTTTGATGACCCGTCAACGCGGAGTTGCCATTTGAATACTCTCTTATTTTGCTCCACCATCATTCTTGCCACTTCTACACTTGGCTCGGTGAACTCTGCTACTGCTTGGGCTTTAATTGCCATCCTTGGCAGATACTCTACATCGAATTCACTTAACTCGATCGCCCACTTCGTTAATCGACCGGATACTTCTGGTTTCTGCAGAATTAGTTTCAGTGGGCAATTGGTGTATACTCCGATTTTATGAGCCTGGAAATATGGCCTTAACTTCCTTGCTGCTGTGATTAAAGCGAGTGCCATTTTTTCAGCCGGTGAGTACCTGGCTTCGGCTGGTAACAATGCCTTGCTGGTGTAGTATATTGGTTTCTAGATTCCCTCTTCCTGTTTTACCAGCACGGAACTTGTGGCTGCTTTAGAAACGGACAAATACATATACAGCGTCTCTCCTGTTTCTGGTTTTGACAGCAGCGGTGCCTTCCCAAGGTAATCTTTCAGGGCCTGGAAAGCTCTTTCACAATCTTCGTTCCACTCGACTCCCTTTCCTTTCTTTAGAGCTTTGAAAAATGGTAGGCATCAGTCTGTCGATTTAGCTATGAACCTGCTCAACGATGCCAGGCACCCTGTGAGCCTTTGGACGTCCTTCAAAGTTCTTGGCGAAACCATTTCTGCTAATGCTTGGATTTTCTCCGGGTTCACTTCGATTCCTCTTTGATGTACTTGATACCCGAGAAATCTTCCTGATGGTACGCCGAACACGCATTTTGCGGGGTTCAACTTCATTCTGTACTTTACCAACACATCAAATGTTTCCCTCAGGTCATCTATATGTTTATCTGCTGTGATACTTTTTGTTAGCATATCATCAACGTAAACCTCCATATTTCTTCCTATTTGTCTGGCGAACATCTTGTTGACTAAACGCTGGTAAGTTGCTCCAGCATTTTTTAGGCCGAACGGCATGACTGTGTAACAGTATAACCCTTGGTCTGTGGTGAATGCCGTCTTTTCCTCATCAGGCGCATGCATTTTTATCTGGTTATAGCCCGAGTAAGCATCCATGAAGCTCAATGTCTCATGTCCTGCCGTTGCATCGACCAACTGGTCAATTCTTGGTAGCGGGAAGCTGTCCTTGGGGCATGCCTTGTTTAGGTCGGTGAAATCGACGCACATCCTCCATTGATTATTCTTCTTCTTCACTAGAACTACATTCGCCACCCATTCTGGGTACTTAACTTCCCTGATGGACCCTGCGGCGAGCAACTTGGATACCTCCTCTTTTATCGCCGCACTTCTCTCTGGGTTAAAGCTTCTCCTTTTTTGCACCACTGGTTTGTATTTTTCGTTCACAGCCAGGTTGTGTGAAATAACACTTCTATCAATTCCCGGCATGTCCTCATGGCTCCAAGCGAATATCCCCTTGTACTCTTTCAGCAGGCTTGTCACATCTCTCTTGACTCGTTCAGCCAACCTGGCTCCAATCCTGACTGTTTTATTCGATTCTGCTTCATCCAGAATAATGGACTTAGTTGGCTCTTCCTTCTCTCAGCTTGCTTTGTCCCTTGGGTCCAATTCGAATGCTTTCGAATTTTCTTCCCGTACCTCCTTATTCACTTCGAATATGTTTAAGGTCTCCATTCCCGCCTTATCTTTAAAGATTGAAAGGTTAGCGCGGCGAGCCATCTCTTGTGACCCTTTCAGTTCCCCGACTCCAAATTCTGTGGGGAATTTTACCTTCAAGGCGTGGGTTGAAGTGACAGCTCGGGCTTTGTTAAGAAAAGGTCTGCCAAGCAAAGCATTATATGGCCAATTATGGATGTCGACTACAACGAAATCCAACAGGATTGTTCGCCTGCATGGCGCCATACCGAACCTCACCGACAGTTTCACAGTTCCCAAAGATCTTACTTCTGCACCCCCGAAACCTTTCAGCGGTACATGGAAAGGTTCTAGATCCTTCATGTCCAGTCGCAGCTCATCGTATACTCTAGCACTTAGAATATCTGCTGAACTTCCATTATCAATCATTACCTGAAGGACATCCCTGTGTGCAATTTGAACTCCCACTACAATTGCATCGTTAGGCTTTGCATCGATTCCGTCGGAGTCTTCCGCCGTAAATGTTATGGGGTCATGACCTTCCCTTCCTTTCTTGGGGTTCCTCTGCACAGAATTAATCTCCATATTTCTGCTGTCATGCATTACTTCTCGGACTTCTGACATCCTTTCTCGATTACTTCTCCCAGTATGGGGCCCGCCAAAGATGGTGTTTATAGCGGCGTTAGGGCTGTTCCTCCTTGGACTCCTCCTTTCCTGCCAGATCCCTTGGTGGTTATCTTGGCGACCACCTTGCTTATCGCTTTCAACGTAAAATCTTTCAGGTGCCCGTCCCTGATCAAGCTCTCAATATGATCACGTAACTGGAAACACTTTGAAGTTTCATGCCCATGATCTTTATGAAATCGGCAGTACTTTGTTGTATCTCTCCTAGCGTTAGCTGATTGTTGCCGAGGGTATTTGGCAAGTCCTTTGTCTTCTACCACAGAAAGTATTTCCTCCTGGTCGCCAGTTAAGGGGGTGTAACGGTTGTACCTTCCTTGAAACCTGCTGGATCGAGCGTTTCCTTTGCTTTCCCTTGGATGTCCATTTTGGCCTCTTTCGTCTCCCTGGCGATCACGCGACTGTGTCTTCTTGTTGTCCTTATGTTCCGACTTCGAGTCAGGCTTATGGCCATGTACGTAGCTACCCCCTTGTGCTACTTCTTCCTCTTCTGCCAATGCATAATCACCGGCTATTTCCATCATCTCCTCGTAAGTTTTTGGCCTATCCCTTCGCAGATCAAAGGACAGTCGCCCACTTTGCAACCCATTGGTGAAAGCGGCGATAACAGCTACATCACTGGCATCCTCAATTTGGGCAACCTCTTTCCCGAATCTTGCTAGATACTTTTTGATCGACTCATTGCGCTCCTGCTTTAGATTCGATAGATGGGCGAGTGACTTCCTTCTCTGCACGCTCCCCATGAATTGTCTTATGAACGCTTTGCTGAGTTTTGAGAAACTGCTTATACTTCCGGGTGGAAGTCTTCCAAACCATTTAGAGGCGAGGTCGCCGAATGTCTGTGGGAAGGTGAGACATAGCAGTCCGTCATTGGATGAATACTGGGCCATAATATTACGGAATCGGTGAACATGCTCCTTCGGATCCCTATTTTCTTTATACTGTTCAATGGTCGGCATTCTGAACCTATCTGGAAACTGGGTGCGAGCAATGTGATCGAAGAATGGACTCTCTGATTCGTCATCTGAAGATACGTTGCGACCATACCTCCGTGCCATTGCTGAAACCTTCCTTGACAACTCTTGTAAGATAACATCTCGATGGCCAGTTGGTTCTCCTGCTGGGTTGAGTCTGCTTTTGATTGTCATTCTCCCATAGTCATCTTTATCATTCGGATTCCTGACAATCTGATCATCCACGCTTTCAGATCTTCTTCGCCGTACCCTTTTGGATGGTAATTCTCTCCTTTGTCGGGGACTTCTGTCTTCAGATGAGATAGAGCGGCGTCTCCGCCGTCTCCTTTGATGCGTGTCATTAGAATTTGTCCCATGTATCCGCCCGTGATCTTGTATCTCCAGGGATTCGTCGTTCATCACAGCTTTTCCCTTTCTATATCTTCTTTCCTCGAAACCTTCTGGGTTGTCCTGGGGAGTTTCTTCGGGGGTCTGCCTCACTCGAGTGTCGGGGGTGGCAATGTGGACTTTTGACCGTAATCTCCCAGGTGGATGGATTCCAGGTGTGGTTAATTCGTAGAGAGAGGAGATTCCCGGGCCTATGGGAAGTGAGAGTCCTATTTTGTTAGCCTCACTGATCAGATTCATCAACGCAATTTGAAAGTGCTGCAGAGTTTCTAGGTTGGTTGCCCTAGCTCCTGGCGTTGCCGCAGATTATTCTCTGATCGTCGCCGCTCCATCGCCTGTTGGCACAGTTATTTCAACAATCTGATCTCCGCTGGAATTGCCATCCTTGTCGCTGTTCATGTTTTTAAGTCACAAGGGTTCTTCGAAGTTCTTGTTCAAATTACCTCTCCTTCTAGCGCCAATTGTTGACGGTGATTTTTGGATTATCACAGAATCAATAACTAAATCAAAACAAATGTCAAACAAGAAAGAAAATTAAAACATGCAAAAGACAGATTTACGTGAAAAACCCTTGAATGGGAAAAAACCACGGCGTCCCGGAGAACAGGAAAATATCACTGAATTACTTGGCTTTGTTACACACTCAGATCTCTCGAATTCTTGCTTTTCTTCTCTTTTTGTTTTTTCGAACCCCCTCCTCGTGGGATAGGTGGTTCTATTTATACATGATATTTAGGGTTTCCCCTTGATTTTAGGCGTGTTTGTAGTAGGACTTCCTTTTGGACTTGTATTGGGAATCCCATGTTGTTACGGATTAGGATAGGCTTTCCTGCCTCTTTATTCTAAGACTCCTTGGTGTAGAGGGCTTTCCGTGAGTGGGGGTTTTACCATTGTGCTTCTACTGGGTCGATTCATGCTCAATAGGCTGATGCAGCGAACACCCCCGCTTCTGGGTTTTATCCTTTGGCGACTACATTTCTGACTTTGGCGAGTATATATTTGATTCTGGCGACTACACCCTTGACCTATTAACTGATCCATGTTTTCCCCTTTGACTTGGTCAACGAGTGACGTGGCATCCCTTCTTTCAGCAATTATTGACTTTTATGATGACGCATCCGTTTGGCGAATTTGTACACACAACAGATGGAAAGGTGGAAACCTTTAAAGCTAGATTGGTAGTTAAAGGTTACACACAGAAAGAAGGTATCGATTATGAGGAAACCTTCTCTCCTGTGGCCATGCTTAAATCCATAAGGATACTCTTATCCATTGCAGCATCTCTAGACCTTGAGATTTGGCAAATGGACGTCAAGACAACTTTCCTTAACGGAAGTCTTGACGAAAGCATCTATATGATGCAACCGGAATGATTCATTGAAAAAGGCCAAGTCGAAAGAGTATGCAAGTTGTAAAAATCCATATATGGATTAAAGCAAGCATTCAGATCCTGGAACATAAGGTTCGATCAAGTTGTGAAATTTTTTGGATTTATTCAAAATCTTGATGAACCCTGTGTGTATAAAAGGATTAAAGGCGACAAGTTGGTTTTTCTGATTCTTTAGGTTGATGATATACTACTCATCGAAAACGATGTAGGTGTATTGAAATCAATAAAAGAATGGTTAGCAAAACAATTTGATATGAAGGACTTAGGAGAAGCAAGTTATATTCTTGGTATCCAAGTAATAAGGGATAGAAAGAATAAAATGATTGCACTATCCTAAGCTTCATACATAGATAAAATCTTGTCCAGGTTTTCCATGCAAGATTCCAAGAAAGGTATGTTACCTTTCAAACATAGAATCAAACTTTCTAAGGAACAAGTTCCTAAGAATGAGCATGAAGAGCAATTCATGAGTAGGATTCCATATGCCTCGGTAGTTGGAAATCTCATGTATGCAATGCTCTGCACTAGACCAGATATTTGTTTTGTTGTTGGCATAGTTAGCAGGTTTCAATCAAAACCTGGTCCTGATCACTGGACGACAGTCAAGCATATTTTCAAGTATCTCAAGAGAATGATAGATAATATGCTTGTATACTCCGGAGGGGATTTGATTACCGTAGGGTATACAGATTCTAATTTCTAGTTGGATTCTGACTCTAGAAAATCCACATCAGGATCTGTGTTTACTCTTGGAGAAGGAGCAGTCATATGGAGGAGTATCAAGCAATCTTGTATTGTTGATTCCACCATAGAAGCTGAGTATGTTGCTATATGCGAAGCTGTGAAAGAGGCTGTTTGGCTCTGCCAATTCTTGATTGACTTGGAAGTGGTTCCTGATGCGAATAAGCAGATCACTATCTACTGTGACAATAGTGGAGTAGTGGCTAATTCGAGAGAACCAAGAATTCATAAGAGAGGAAAACACATTGAAAGGAAGTATCATCTTTTAAGGGAAATTGTGTATAGGGGTGAGAACATGGGAAATAGAGATATGACACACTTGCTGTAGCGCAAGTGGGAGATTGTTAGGATTATGCTTAATAGCAAGAGTGTAATATGGTTTTGACAATCTTTTCATATTAATAAAGTGATTTCTGGTTTAACAAATCTTATAGCATTTATAGTTTAATTATTATAATTGTCAAAAGTAAATAATTATAAGGTCAAAAGACTATGAGAAAAGAAGAATTGTTCGTACATCTGGATATGTATGAGGTAGACACAATTCTTAGTTAATCTTGAATAATGTTCATAACTTAAGGTAAAGGTTAGACACCTTTATCTTGTTAAAGTTGTAGATTCTTTTGCTAGCATTTGAGTGGGATCAAATGTGGTATGATGAGTCTAAAATCATCAAAGTGGCTTTGAGTAAAAGAATCTAGTGCACTAGGTGCATTAAACAGGATCACAATGAAATACTTTATCTAGAATCGTCAGTAGATAAAAGTCTTTTCATTATCAGGACAATCGGAGAGTCTATCTTAATTCTGAGATAAATGATGGACCTATGGTTGCAAGTGTGATCATTTGAGCTATGAATGAGTACGATTATATAGCACAGTCTATCCTCGATAGTTTGGTGGTATTCATTTGTTAATCGATAGAGGACTTCATTTATAGATATGGACATCGTGGCTCCATTTATTAAATGAGAGTAGAATATCATCATATGGATGTTTTGAGGTACTGGATATTAAATCTTAACATTAAGTTTTCGATAGTGTCCATTGAAACATGGCTTCTGGACAAGTCAAAATATCCAAGTTCAAAATGTGGTCATATGAGTAAATATGGTGACTTGGAGAGCTATAGGCGGTCTATGAGCTCTTGGCGATTACTGATATTCTTCACAAAGATACACTATCTCCAATAAGATTGTCTAGGGTATGAATGAGAAACATTTACTTATTCTATCTTTAAGAGTGCAATTTTAGTTCTTTAGTGGAATGAACTAAAATTAATAGATTGAACCTAAGTGAATCATTTGTTGATTGTGATTAGGTTATGTCTACTGAAGCTTAAATTTAGATAGCCCGCCAAGATCCCCATTTCACACGAACTTGCATGGTTCACTTGATATATTTTACCGGATTGATTATGTGTCCATCTAGAATTGTATTTAATATATTAAGAATATAATTTGCACATTATTTATTTAATGGGATGTTAAATTATATTAATATATTAATGAAAGGCATGTGGGCTTGTTTCTTTTAGTAATAATGGATCTAGTTCACATGTGGGCTTTTTATTTAAAGTCTAATGGATTAAATAAAATGGGAAATAATAGGAAGTCTTTGATATAGTCACAAATACACTAAAGAGTTGGATTAAGGTTCGGAATTCAAAAGAAATCTACCTAGGGTTAATATTTAGGTCAAAAGACATAAATCCTATTTGGTGGAAGATTTCGGCCACCCAAAATATATATGACAAGTGAATGCAGATATATATAAATAATATATATATGGCAAGTTGAATTCATATAGAAATATACTTAATATGGCAGCAAGTGGTCGCCTAAGATATATATATATATATATATATATATATATATATATATATATATATATATATATATATATATTAATTATATGGCAAGTTGTCATCTAATACAGATATATATTATATTGAGTAAGAATTGGTCATATATATTTTTTATGGGTCAGAGGAATTCTGTGATCCCGAATTGCTTATTAGAGAGTTATTTTTCTATTGTTTGAAAAATAAAATCCAAAGAAAGGGAGACCACGCTCCTAAGTGATTCACATTTGTGATTGGATTGGAAGATCTTGCGGATTACCATCGATGCAACGTCAATCGGATCACGTGACAAAGGTACGATGCTTTTAATCATATATGTTAATTAATTAAAGGGTTAAGGTTCATCTTTAAGAAAAATTTTTAAAACATATTAAAACCTATTTTAGTCTCGCTTCCGCTACGTGCACGTGTTTTTCCCTACACATGTAGATACAATACTTGAACATGTAGGTACAAATGATCAACTTCTTATCAACGATGTGCTTGTAGACACAAGGCTAATTGACGTTTTGCTCGAAGCCATAGGTTTTGATAGAAGTATCAAACCTGATGTTCAAAGATCTAAACGCTTACTTCAGTCCATAAATAGACATTTGCAACTTGCAAACTTTTTGCTCTTGATCTTGGGACACGAATCCCTCTGGTTGCATCATGTAGATGCTTTCATCAAGATTGTCATTCAAGAATGCAGTATTGATGTCCATTTGCCAAATTTCATAATCGAAATGGGCATCAAAGGATAAAAGTATCATAATAAACTTAAATATAGCTACTGGCGAGAAGGTCTCATCAAAATTGACCCCCTCTTTCTGGGTATACCCCTTTGCCATTAGCCTTGCTTTGAAGGTCTCTACCTTTCCATCTACTCCTCTCTTTATCTTGTAGATCCACTTACTCCCTATGGGTTTTATCCCATCAGGTAAATCTACAAGTTCCTAGACTGAGTTAGAGTACATGGACTCCATCTCAAGATTCATGGCTTTAAGCCATTCCTCTTTGTCAGAGTTTTCCATTGCATGTTGAAATGACAATGGATCATCCACACTATCATCAGAGATGACACCCTGTGCCTCTCTAAAACCTAAGTAGCGATCAGGCTGTCGTACAACCCTCCCACTACATCTAGGTGGTAGTGTGATTTGACTAGGAACCGTTTGACTATCAGACGTTAATGGAACAACAACATCATCAACAACTCTTGTTGATTGTTTACTAGCTGAACCAACTTTTAATTCATTTAATATAATCTTACTTCGAGGCTTATGATCATTCATATAGTCTTCCTCAAGAAACGTTGCATTTGGCGACACAAACACTTTGTTTTCTTGTGGACTATAGAAGTATCACTACTACAAAAAATGCAAAAGAAATCGGTTTTTTTATATGGAAGAAATCGGTTTTTGAAATTTTTAAAACCGATCTCTTTTTGAGTGATTTAGAAAAAAAAGAGCAAAAGACATCGGTTTTTCACCGATGTAAAACAAGAGAAAAGAAATCGGTTTTACTTAAAACCGATTTAAAAACCTAGTAGAAAAGACATCGGTTTTACTTAAAACCGATTTAAAAAACCTGATGTAAAATTGATGAATTACAAAAAAAAATCCCACCGTCGTCGGCCACCGACCAGCCACCACCACCGGCCCGCCTCACCGACCCGCCACCGCCGCCGGCCAACCCCACCTATGATAATAATGACAATTAATTGTCATTATGAAGAATCGAACTCGCAACCTCAAAGTCAAAGTGGTAAGCCTTTACCGCCTGACTACAAGATTGAATGTGTTAACAATTGCACAATATATATATATAACCTATATGAATTGTTAGAAAAAAAAAAAAAAAAAAAAAAACTTGTTTGATAAATTTAAATTTACTCAACTAATCAAAATTCTAATTTCTACTACAAACATACATATATTAAATAAATTTTATTGGTGGGTTTATTTTTCATTTCATTTTTTATTGTGTGGTTTTGTGTTCTGCTAGAGATATTTTTATGCAAACTTTTCCCTAAAACTGTATCTTTTGGCAACAAAATAATTTTTTTCATCCATGCTAGATTTTTTGATTTTTCGATACGAATCCAACGGTATAAAGAACGTAAAATTATGGGCGGTATTTTGAAAGTTATGATCAATTATTCAGTCAAAGGTCAGAAGCAATTGAAGATATTTTTGTGCAAACTTTTTTCTTAAAACTGTATCTTTTGGCAACAAAATAATTTTTTTTGTCCATGGTAGATTCTTTGATTTTTTGATACAAATCCAACGGTATAAAGAACGTAAAATTCCGGGTGGTATTTTGAAAGTTATGATCAATTATTCATGAGTACTCAAAGGTCGATCGATTGGAGATATTTTTGTGTAAAATTTTTCCTTAAGAAATAATTTTTTTTTTCCATGATGGATTCTTCGATTTTTTGATACGAATCCAACGGTATAAAGAACGTAAAATTCCGGGTGGTATTTGAAAGTTATGATCAATTTTTCAGTCAAAGGTCAGAATTGGAGATATTTTTGTGCAAACTCTTTCCTTAAAACTGTATCTTTTGGCAAGGAAATAAATTTTTTTGTCTATGTTGGATTCTTCAATTTTTTGATACGAATCCAACGGTTTAAAGAACGTTAAATTCCGGGCGGTATTTTGAAAGTTATGATCAATTATTCATGAGTACTCAAAGGTCAAGCGATTGGAGATACTTTTGTGTAAACTTTTTCCTTAAAACTGTATCTTTTGGCAATGAAATAAATTTTGTTTTCCATGGTAGATTCTTCAATTTTTCGATACGAATCCAACGGTATAAAGAACGTAAAATTCCGGTTGGTATTTTGAAAGTTATGATCAATTTTTCAGTCAAAGGTCAGAATTGAAGCGATTGGAGATATTTTTGTGTAAACTCTTTCCTTAAAACTGTATCTTTTGGCAAGGAAATAAATTTTTTTGTCCATTTTCAGTTCTTCAACTTTTCGATATGAATCCAACGGTATAAAGAACGTAAAATTCCGGGCGGTATTTTGAAAGTTATGATCAATTATTCATGAGTACTCAAAGGTCAAGCGATTGGAGATATTTTTGTGTAAAACTTTTCCTTAAAACTGTATCTTTTGGCAAGGAAATAAAAAAAAATTTCCATGGTAGATTCTTCAATTTTTTGATACGAATCCAACGGTATAAAGAACGTAAAATTCCGGTTGGTATTTTGAAAGTTATGATCAATTTTTCAGTCAAAGGTCAGAATTGAAGCGATTGGAGATATTTTTGTAAAAATTCTTTCCTTAAAACTGTATCTTTTGGCAAGGAAATAAATTTTTTTGTCCATGTTGGGTTCTTCAATTTTTCGATACGAATCCAACGGTATAAAGAACGTAAAATTCCGGTTGGTATTTTGAAAGTTATGATCAATTTTTCAGTCAAAGGTCAGAATTGAAGCGATTGGAGATATTTTTGTGAAAACTCTTTCCTTAAAACTGTATCTTTTGGCAAGGAAATAAATTTTTTTGTCCATGTTGGGTTTTTCAATTTTTTGATACGAATCCAACGGTATAAAGAACGTAAAATTCCGGGTGGTATTTTGAAAGTTATGATCAATTATTCAGTCAAAGGTCAGAAGCGATTCGTGAATCCGCGAGTGAGCTGTTTTCATCGCTCATTTTCTCACTTTTCCAAATCGATTTTTGGAATATTTTCTGATTTAAAAGTATTTGTTTGCATGTCTACTTTCTTGTGTCAAAAGTTGAGCAAATAACGTTGAGTATTTTTAGAGATGTGCCCTTGAATGTGGACATAGGTCAGATTTGCATTGCAGAATTTTGCTTTTGAATCTACTTCGGTTTTTATAAAAACCGATGTCTAAACGCTTGCTTTTAATATCGGTTTTTATAAAAACCGTTGTCTTTTCAATGCAAAATTTAAGACATCGGTTTTTATAAAAACCGATGTCTAAACGTTTTTTTTTTAATATCGGTTTTCTTAAAAACCGATGTCTTTTGAAATTGTAATTTTTAAGACATCGGTTTTTATAAAAACTGATTTCTAAAAGCTTTTTTAAAATCGGTTACCAAAAACCGATTTCTTTTAGTGATTTCTAGTGATGTCTTTAAGCATTTTTGTAGTAGTGTATCCTCCTCTAGTCTCTTTTGAATATCCTACAAATAGGCATACTTGTGAACGAGGTTCCAACTTTCCAGATTTGTTCTTCAGTACATGTACTAGACACCCCATATACGAAAATGTCACAAACTAGCTTTACGACCATTCCACAACTCCAGAGGAGTCTTAGGAACATATTTGGATGGAACTACATTTAATATGTAAGCCGCAATTTGTAGTGCATATCCCCAAAAAGAGTTTGGTAACGATAAGAAACTAATTATAGATCTCACAATTTCCATCAGGGTTCTATTTCTCATCTTCGCTGCACCATTCTGTTGTGGTGTTCCAGGAGCTGTGAGTTGGGACACAATCTCATGCTCAACCAAATAGTCATCGAATTCTTGGCCAAGATACTCACCTCCATGATCTGATCGTAGAGCTTTGATAGTTTTGCATAATTGGTTTTCAACTTCAACACAGAATTCTTTGAACTGTTCAAATGTTTTCGACTTTCGTTGCATTAGGTAAACATATATGTATCTTGAGTAATCATCACTAAAAGTGACATAATACTTATAACCACCCCTATCTTTAACATTCATAGGTCCGTAGACATCTGAATGTATAAACTCTAGTGGTTGTGTAGCTCGAAGCCCTTTTCCAATAAAAGATCTCTTGCTCATTTTACCTTCTAAACAAGACTCACAAACAGGTAAAGTTTCAATCTCTAACTGACTTAAAGATCCGCCTTTTACTAGTCTATCTATCCTGTCAAGGTTGATATGGCCAAGTCTTAAATGTCATAAATACGTTTCATTATTTGGAGAAATCTTTTGTTGTTTTGTTTTGTTTTAGATTTTTCAACTTTAAGCAATTCAGTATTAAGCAGTGTTGTATGTAATGATGGTCTCAAAACATACAAGTTGTTTTCAATCAAACCAAAACAAATATTCAAACCACTTCCCGAAACAATAACTGATTTATTATTAAAAGAAACTGAATATAAATGTTCCAATAATCTGGATACAGAAATCAAATACCTTGTAAATCCAGGAATGTAATAAACATTGTCTAATGAAAGAAAATTGTTCTTAAAAGCTAGTCTAATTGCTCACACTACACTTACTAAAACGACATTCCCTGTTCCAACGCGTATTGAAAAGACCCCCTCCTCAATCTCTGTCCAAGAATCAGTCCACTGTAATTGTATCAACTATCTAAGGTGAAGATTCATCTTCGACTAAACACGATTCAATGACAAGTAAATCAAATTTACCTTTCAGTTTCTTCTTCTTAGAGAGCTCCTCGAGGTACTACGAACAGTTCCTCTTCTAATGACCAACCTTGTCGCAATGGAAACACTTGCCTTTTGCTTTGTTAGTCGTGGTGCTCTTCTTCTTATTTTGAACTTGTTTCTTCTAGGGCTTAGCCTTTGCCTTGCCAGTAGACCTCTTTCTTTTCTTTAATCCAGAGGAAGATGGTTTAGCAACATTTGCCTCAACGGTCTTACTTTTGTTGTCCTTGATCATGGACTCAAAAGTTGTAAGCTCATTAAGCAACTGAGTCAGATTAAACTTCAACTTGTTCATCCCATAGTTGCTTTTGAACTGATCAAAACTCTTTGAAAGAGTTATTAGTATGATGCTCACCTAGCAAGCCTCATCTATGGTCCCACCATTGACTTCATTAGTATTGAAATGGGACATCATACCCAAGACATGTTCCCCAAACTGATGATCCTTCCTTCATACGAGCAGTCATTGCGAAACGAACAGATTCGCACCGCTTTTGCTTAGAAGGTTGCCCAAACATGGCCTGCAAATGCTGTGGTCATTGCTTCATGGTTTGTATAAAGCATTTATGTCATGCTAGTTAGCAAGTAAATGCGGACCTTTTCATTTTCTGAAATCCATTTTTCGTAGGCTTCACGAACAGTTCGTGCTGCGTTGGCTTCAGGCTATGGAGGACATTCCTCTGTAAGCATAAATTTTAGGTCTTTGGTGACCAAAATTGCATTAATGTTGTTTTTCCATTTTGTATAGTTATCCCTGGTTAATTTGTCATTAGCAAGTATTTGAAGTAAAGCAGAAGACATTGCTGATATAAATTTAAATAAAAATTTATTCGTTCATTCATTCATACATTTAAATCATATATAAAATTATTCGGCATATAATTAAACATGATGCATGAAACATGTTTAATGAACAAGAAAAAATCCCTAAAAAAGTTACTATGCCACGATAATCCAACATGCCACAAGTAAGTGCCGCCTTAGGGTAGGTCAAGTACTTGTATGTTGGATCAAGACATTCTTAATTAAATGATACTCCATAATAACTCTTTATTCTTATATTATTTAATTATTGTTTATTTTAGTCAGGATTTTAATTAACTATTTAATTAAATCCTTGTGAGTGTAACCCATCATTTTAGATCTCTAAAACTTAACTTGAGAGTTGCTGCCTTAGGGTCAGTCAATCCCAAAATACATCAAGAAATCCTATTCGTTAGGAAGTTAACCTTGGTATTAACTCTTATGGAGACCTTCCTTATGGAGGAGGAAAACAAAGTCGTCTCTAGGCCCCACTTAAATCTCACAATGTCCTACTAATGATGGAGACTGTGAGATATAATGTTTCATATCCCTCTCCCATTCACTATTTGCTGTTAGGGTTTTGTAGTGTTTCTAGATGAACCTAGATTAAACGGCTAAGAAAAATCTATTCTTTTAGCTTATGTTACTAGAATCTCATCCTATTAACATTAAATAATAAACCGGATTTTTAACTATTAAAAACTAATTTATTATTCGAATTCTAATCTATGTAAACTACTTTAAATAGACTAGAATTAAATGTGAGAATTACCAAGTTTTAATTATAAAAACTAAATCACTTTATTCGGTCCAATTGTTATTAAGGCCCTAATCATATTAATCTTAATAATGGATTGGGCTTTACCAATCTATTTAATTAAACTCTTTAATGAAAGATTAGTAATTAATGAGAATTACCAAGTTTTTACTCCTAAAAACTAGTCTCATTATTAATAGCCATTTATGTGATTATTCAATTTTAATCATATTAAAAAATAAACAACATATAAAATAAATTGGCTATTAATCATGTATGGTATATTATAATGCAAGTGTAGGCACTTCTAATCTATATGGCATAAGTATGTATAACAATGCTTTAATCATCTCATAAATAAAACATACATGAGTTGACCGAGTACGATGAACTATCTAACTTAAAAAAAATATAAAAAAAAAAAATCTAATTACAAAATATTAATCCAAGGCATTCCTTGGTCTTCTTGTAATTCCTTTTTCTTCAAGTCCATCGTTTGCGTCTAATAGGATTTTAACCAAGTCCAACTTGATTAACCCTAATATTTTTAATGGTGATTCATCTCATGAATCATAAACTAAGGCCCATATGTTACACTTAACATTTATTGGAGGCCCAAGTTATTAAAAAAAAATTCTGCCCATTCACGCTTCCAAATATACAAACCCTAGCGTCACGAACACTCGGCCTTACGCTTTCGCGCATAGCCGTCGCCTGCACGAGAGGTTCGCTTTCCGCAGCCATGTGCAACGTTCGCACGGCCAAGTGCGCAGCAGCCCTTGCGCAACCCATGCGCGGCTGCTGCCTTTGCGCACGACCAGCGTGCAGCACAGTTGACTGCTGCACAAATACACAACAATTGCATCTTTTAGTATTGTGTTGCGCAACACTTGCGTATGGGATTGCATAACAGCTGCCCAAATGCATAACAATATTAAATATTGTATGTTGCAGCAGTGCATCGCACAAAAGCATAACAATATAAAATACTGTATGTTTCAGCAGTGCATCGCGCAACCTCTTGCGCATGTTAGTGCGTTTGCACATCTGTTGCGCATGCAAGCAACTATTGCGTGCAGCAACATTATTTTTTGCCTGACAATCACGCACACGTTGCTGCGCCATCGCACAATGGATCCATGCAGCTGCTGTGCTTCACGTTCCGGATCGTTGTTCTTTGTTTGTTCTCGAATCTTCTTCTTCATACAAGATTACATAATCATATTACAAAGTAATGATTTACAAAGAACGATTTCATCAAAAAAAATTAATAACTAATTATTACAACCCGAAACGAATTTAACTAAACTCATTATACCATACAATTAATGATCAACCATGTTTATAAAAAAATATATATAAATATCATACAACCCTAGATTGTGCCTACACAAATCATACATATCGAAAAGACTTTGAAAACAAATATAACATATTCGTGTATTACAAAATTGGCTTTGATACCAATTGTAAGTCACGCAGCAGAAAAAGGTAGTTGTTTAAATTAATAAAAACATATTAAGAACGATAGGTTTCAAAAATTTTCTATCGTCTTCTTTGGACCTTTTGTATATACACGAATATGAGGAAGAGATTTGTTTTCATACCTTTGAAGAACACTCCTTCATTTTCTTTTCGATCCTTCTTTACGATCCAATACCACTAAACCTTCCTAGCTATGTCCCGCGATCTAGCAACTGTGTGTGTGGGCATGTCACAGATTCCGAGGGCAGTTGAATGGAGGCTTGAGAGAACCGGAAGACAACAACTTGCTTCCCTTGATGAATTCGGCCAACCCCAATATGAGAGAAATTATTTTTTGTCCCTCTATAGTTGCCACACCTCTTGTTCTCTGTAGGGTTCCAAATCGCTTCTTTTTCCTGACAAGTATATCTTATATACTAGGAACCTAGGGTTTAGTAATCCAAGTTAAAATAGGATTCTAAATCCTTTTTAATTATTACTTCACTAGGGTTTGAACCTTAGACCTATTTAGAGTAAATAAAAATAATCACTTATTATTTAATTGCTCTTGTCAAGGTTAGAAACTGAAACCTCCATATGACAATTTAATAATTCTTAATTATTAATATGTCAATTAAATAATCATATTATTTAATAATATTTAATTCAACAATTAAATAATATATTAATTAAATAATCACATCATTTAATTAATTCCCAAAATATATTTAAGTTAGTTTCGTAACACAATTAATTGGACCATCCAATTCTCCGTGAGTCTTGTTACTATCAATCGTATAGGGCTAGTAAAGGGACCTAATGGATCCACAGTTTTGAGCTCTAATAATTCTTAAAAAAAATTAATTAAACTTTTTAATTAATATTTCACAATTATTAACCTTGGAGTTATTCCACTAAAAACTCAAGGTTGTACTCTCATAACTGTAGATGTTTTACGCAACCAATTTATCAATGTCCATTGATATAGCTATTACATATAGTATGATCCTCCACAAGTAGTTCATAATTAGAGTTAGGTCATAAAGTCCATTATACCTCCCTAATTATATCTTTTCCTTTAAGTACCATTGATTCTCTTGAATGATTATATCATTCATTCCTTTACAGAAGAAGGAGAGCGCTCTTAATCGTACAAATCTCAAATCAATCCTTAAGGGAACTACTTATCTACTTCTCGCAAGAAGGTGTAGATTCCACTATTGTGTGCATACCTTCCCAGCCACAAGCCAAACCATGATTCCAAGATATGGAGAAATTGACCGAGAATTCTATTCTGATCTTACCCACAGTAAATCAAAAACCACGATCTAACCTTAAGGGATCAGTAAGACACTCAGGATTCAGATCACCCATATATAGCCATCATTAGTTGATATATATGAATCTTTTCAACTAACAGATCTTAGTGATAGATTCATATAGATCGTGGCCCAGTCCTATATGATCACATCATATAAGGTGCCTCCATTCTCATAACACCATATGAGTAGTCTAGGATAAGACCACCGTACAATATGGAATGGACTGCAGCTGTAGATTAATCGCAAATAAAGTACCCAGCTTTATTTGCTTTCTACGGACTATTTAGATTGCATGTCTTAAACTGAATTCCTCTGTATATAACATTCATTTACTCAGTTTGAAATTACATCCAGCAATCTTGGATGTTTGTATATATAATATAAGCGTATGAATTAATATATTTGAATGAAATAACTACTTCTTTTATTATTGAATTTATAACATTTACAAATTACAAGCTTTATGGCATAAATCCCAACATCACTGGATATCTCCAAATGATCATCAAAATCCCTGTTTAGGGTACACCCTGGACCCTTCTTTTTCTATGCCGCTTGACTCGGCTTCTTTGGTGTGGGGGCCTTACTACCCTTGCCACCCTTACTTGGCAATTTTATTTTAGGTGCCATTTTGTGTCAATTTCGGATTTTCAACTGTCAACGATATTTGGCAGCACAACGGCGCTTATACAATGCTACCACAACCTCCAAACACTCCTCAATCAACCCAAATCACTCCACAAATACTTAAACACTCCAATATGCATAAATGTAAGCACAAACTCCAATCCTAGGCACTAATCACTTCAAATCAAACACAAAACCACCTCTAGGATATCTAGATGCTATGTAGAGTAAATGCAAATAGAAAAATCAAAGAACTAGGGATTAGGATTACCAATGTCGTTGGTTTCATGCGTGCCATGGCTTGAGATAGTTGAGAGAATTTGAGAGGTTTTGTTTGTTTTGGAAGTGTGTCGCTTCTGTTCTTGAAATTACTGTTTTATCGCCTTTTTGCCCTAGGTCGCGGTCCCGATTGTCGCCTTTTGCCACCGTGACAACCCAAAACACTACAATTTGATTAAGTGACACATGTTGCCGTTGTTGGAATTTGACGATAAGTTGGCGACTCCACTGCAACAGGTATTAGGTATGGTGTCACCCTTTGCTGTCGCTCTTTGCCACAGCGAACCCATTCTTATGTGAAATTGGTTGCCACCCTTTTAATGTCACTGTATGGTCAGAACGACACAACCGCAACAATCACTTAAGGGACTCATCTTGAGCAATTGTTGGATCAGTTCCTGCAACAACTTTAACAAACACAACATAAGCATGTAATGCATTAACAAAGACATAAGAACACTTATTTGAAAACTAAAACTAGTAAAAAGCACACAACAAGAATTTAAACAAAACACAAGAAATTTTATTCAAAGCATAATAATGTAAAATGCAAGTCCACACTATCACATCCTATCATGCAAGTTAAGACCATGATGCTCATCACAAGGGCCAACCAAACAATCATTTTTATTTTTCTTGACCACCCGGTTGGTCCCCTAGACTCATTTCGGACTTGGTCCACCAAATCCTTCCTAACCCAAATTTTCTTGACATGATTAGGTCTCATCCTAGGCATAACTTGTTCATGATTAACATGCTTCAAAAATTCAAAACACCTAGATTTTACATGACCCTTCCTATGACAAAAGTAACAAGATAAAGAAGATAAAGGAATTCTCCCTTTTTGCATTAAAACTTGAGGCTTTGAGTGACCATCCTTGGTAAGTTTCTTGATGACTTGTTCCATCCGATCTATCTCCACCAAATAGTCACACTCCTTCACTTTGGCAATCTTCAATGTCACCTCTTTAACTTCCTCTATTGCCTTGTTCTTGGTTTCAACACTCATGAGGGTCTTTCTCATCTTCCTTGAGGCTTCCTCCTTAAATTCTTCGGTGAGCTTGGCTAAGTCCTCAAGTTTTTGCACCGTTGACTCATTCTCTATTGTAAGAGACTTGTTGATCTTTTTCAACTTGTGATTCTTCTTGGATAGGTCTTCAACCTTCTTCTCAAGAGCATACTTTTCCGCCTTGAGCACCTCTACTTCAAGCATGAGCTCTTGATTAGCATTTTTGAGCCCTTCAATCTCAGAATAACCTATGCTCTTTTCCTCTTCTTGATTACACTTTTCATACATTTGCACCAAGTTGTTCACTTTTCCACCCTTACTCTTTGGTGGTTACATATCCATCACATAGCAACTCCCAATGCTTTTTAGGTCATCATTACATGTGATAGTATCTATCTCAAGTTCTCTCTCAAATGGGCGCATCATGACTCTCTTCTTGCACACATCAATCCTCATTTGAGTGGTAACCATGAAAGGCCTACCAAGTAGAACTTGCCACTTCCTATTGTCATTAGATTTATCTTCAACATTCAACACCACAAAGTTGGTGGGAATGATAACTCCACATATTAAGATCGGAACATCCTTTATCTCTCCTTGTGGTGTCCGAGAAGTTTGGTCTGCCAATAAAAGCTTCTTCTTGGTTGGCTTCAAACCTTCCAAACCTAACTTCTCATATATTGATAAGAGCATCATATTAATGCTTGCACCCAAGTCAAGCACTCCCCTTAGCAAATCACTATCTCCAACCGATATGAGGATCATCAACCTTGGTTGGAAATGCTTCCTCAAATATAATTGCATCTTCTCTAGCTCCATCATTGTTGACAAAATTCAACTCCTTCGCTTGCTCGGTGTGGCTTGGAAACTTGCCCTTCTCTTGCTTTTGAAGGGCTTCGACAATTTACCCCATTTGAGTCTCCAATTTTTCAAACGACGCCTCTAGGTTGCCAAATCTTTGGCCACTAGCTTGCATGAAGCTTGTCAATGTTTGCTCGACCTTTTGGAAACCTTGCATCATTCCCCTCATTTCTTCATCCATGTTACATTAAGGTTGATATGTACTAGATTGAGCATTGTTGTTGTTGTTGTACCATTGGTTTCCTCCCCATTGGTTTCCTCATTGTGGGTATCCACCTTGAATCTCTCTTTGATGATATCCACCTTGTTGGTTTCCACCTTGATTGTTTCCTCCTTGTTAGTTCCTAGGTTGTGGGTTCAATGTGTTGTTGTTGTTGGACCAAGAGAGGTTGGGGTGGTTTCTCCACCCTGGGTTATAGGCGTTTGAGTAGGGGTCGTTCCCTTGTCGTTGGAAACCAATAGCTTGGACTTCCTCTTACTCTCGCCCTTCATTCATGTCATTAAATCCTCCATTATCACTGAGTTGATTGCTAGAGCTTGTCTCTTGTCTTCCTAGCATCTTCACCCCGGCCTTAGGAAATCCCATGTTTTCAATGTAAGATGTCAAGGATTCCATCTTCTTATTCATCCTAGAGATCTTAATAGCGATTTCCGTGTTAGCATTCACATCGAACCTTCCACCTCGAACACTATTTGCATTCCTTTGTTGAGAGTTTTGTGCTAGCATCTCATATATCTCAATTGGGGGTCTTTGTATCAAAAGAGCCTCTGCAAGCATTATCCACCAAAACTTGAGAGAAACGTGTGAGGCCACCTTAGAAGCAAGAAACCTTATATTCTTCCGTAAACATGTGAGGAGGGCATTGGGCCAAAAAGAGTTGATACCTCTCCCATGACTCATGGAATAGCTTCTCTTCACTCTCGTTGAAGTTCATTATCTTCACCTTAAAGCTTATTTGCCTTCTTAGCGAGGAAAAATCTATTAAAGAACACTCCACAAATTTGGCCCCAACTTGTCAATGATCCCGGCCTAAGTCCCATCAACCACTTCATTGCCAAGTCTTTTAGGCAATATTGGAAACATCTCTTATGAAGTAGCTCCCTAGAAAGTTGCATGATCAAAAATGTCTCAATGATCGCGCTATACTCCTTCATGAATTGCAAGCAATCCTCATTCAACTTCCCATAGAAGGAAGGTAGAAGGTTGATGTGCATACTCCTTAGCTGATACCTCCTTGCAACCGGATGCAAGATAATTGGTAAAGGTTGATTCCCAATTGCGGGCAATGAGTACTCCCCCGTGGTCATCCTTTGGCCATGGTTAGTAAGAGTCTCTTGAGTCACTTCTTCCCTAGGAGGAGCTTTTTCCTCCCTCCTTGGTGCTTGTCCCTCCATATTCAGTAACAATTCTTCCAACACGGCTAGATTCTTCTAGTAATGGGTGTAATCCTCTTCCTAAGGATCTCCTATCGTGCATGCACCTAAACTCCTAAAAATGGGATAGATAAAAGAAAACACACAAAAGGTAAAAAGAACTATGAAAATCTACAAACAATTAATACTAACAATAATTATATAAAAGTAAAAGTTAGTAAGCTATCTAATAAGATTGTAAATTACAAAGAAAAATCAATCAATTTAACAATCGCTACCAATTCCTCAGCAGTGGCGCCATTTTTGTTGAGGTTGTTTTGTACTCTTCAAAACAATGTTTTATGTGATCATTTGAAAACCATGTTTTAACCACTTAGGAATCCTCTTAGGATGTAAATTCTTAGTAAATGGTAAGCAAAGATTCGTTCCATAGGAAATCAGAGTAATACATTAGATTGATTGACTAATCTATAATGCAATAAAATAAATCATGATAAATGGATAGTTGTGTGGTTTGATAAACCACCAAACGTGCAAGTAAAGTAAAAGTAATAAAATGTGATAGGATAAATAGAATGCTCAACAATCTTGATAAGAGTAATGGATGTAAACAATTAAGATAGATACTAGGGAATTGATGGAGTTGCAAGTGGGTTATGGGCAATGCTTTTTAAGCTACTTTAATGGAACAATCTCTTATATGTTAACCATTTGTATTCTTAGATGTGTTTAGGTAATCACTATGAACCCTAAACATTTTCCCACCAAAATGCCTAACTGATTAAGGAAAGGAGGTCAATGTGGGATTGGTTTGTTACAAATCAAGGTTTAGATTATTGTGATTGATATACCCTCCAATAATCTATCATATTCACTATGTTACTAATCAATCAAGGGTGTCAATCCAATATTGATTTCATAACAATTTATCCTACACAAGAGTATGATCTACTAGTGGTATACAATGCAAATCATATAATGAATAGGATCTAGTTATCAAGAGAATAGAACACAAATAGAGATTCAAATACAATAACTTTAGCAAATACCCAAATCCAAATGTTCCTCACATCTATCCCTTAGATTAAGGGTTTAGTTACACATAGTTACAATCAATAAGCGAGAAAGTAATAGATAAGGAAATCACCCTTGGGCCTCCTTCTTTAATGGTTGCTCCTTCATTTCCTTAGATGCTTCTAGTGTAAAGAGTGGTAGATAAGGATGTGTTTAGATAGGTGGGTGTCTAATGGTGAGTGACAAAGGTATTGGAATGTAGAGAATAGGAAGAGAGGAATGGTTGGGTGAAGTAATCAAGATTTAGTGTTGAGTTTTTGGGTGGAAAAAGTAGTTCAAGATTAGAGATGGAGGAAGTTGAATGTGGGAAGAATGGAAGAGAATGCTAGGTTTAAAACTCAGTAAATTCGTGCTTGGAAATATGCTTGGATTCCTCTTGAACTTGGAAGAGAAGAATATATATAGTGGCTCTCGGACTTGTATTGATAATTGCCAGAAATGTTGATGTGGCAGGGTGTCGCGGTATGTTGTCGCTGTAACGACACCACCGCGATAGGCAGTTACACATTCTGATATTCAATTGCCGTGGCCATTCTCATCTTTTTTGCGTTTGTAGCGACATCGACATTGGAAAGGCGACAAGTAGATTTGAGAAATGAGAGTGATCGCTTGTTTGGTCTCATGACCACACAACACAGCGACACCAGACCTAATGGTCTTCTTGGTTTTCAATCTCTCTGTCGCGGTGTGGCATAAAGGTGACATCTCACCGTGGTGCCACACCTGATTGATTTTCAGGATTTAATCATCTCTGTTGCCTCTTGGTCGCCACAACGACAATACCGCGACAACACTTGGCTGAAATCCTCTTTGCAATTTGCCTTCTGTCGCCGTGTGCCAAAGGTGACATCTTCAAAGGGCGACAATGTCTTGTTTCTCCACTTTGTGCACATGTTTGCATCAAATTTCTCTTCTTCTTCACAAATGCCCTTGTGACACAAATAAACCTAAAACACTTGATTAACTACATTAAAGCACAGGGAAATGCCTAAGAATCAAGCATAAAGAGACGGGAATGAGGGCCAAAATCATACCAATTTGGTTCGATCATGTCTCACGAATAATTTGTGTGGCATTGGCAGCAGGCTCTAGAGGACATTCCTCCATAAGCACGAACTTAAGGTCTTTAGTTACTAGGATTGCTTTAATATTATTTTTTCCACTTAGTGTAATTTTCTCTGATTAATTTGTTATTCGCGAGGATTTGTAAAAGTGCAGACGACATTGCTAAAAAATAAATAAATAAAAGATTTCATTCATCTCATACATTCATCATATGTAAATGTTCGGCATAAATTAAACATGATGCATGAACATGTTTAATGAGCAAGAAATAAACCCTAAAATTGTTACTATGCCACGACTATCCAACATACCACAAGTAAGCACCACCTTAGGGTCGGCCAAGTACTTGTATGTTGGACCGAGACATTCATAGTCAAATCATATACCAGAATAACTCTTGTTCTAATATCATGCAACTATCATTTGTTTCAGTCAAGATCTTAATAAACCAATTTTATTAAATCCTTTGTGAATGTGACCCATCATTTCAGATCTCATGAACTTAATTTGAGAATTGCTACCTTAGGGTCAGTCAATCTCAAAATACATTCAAAAATCCTATATGTTAGGACGTCAACCTTGATATTGACTCTCATGGAAACCTTCCTTAAGGATGACAAAAACAAAGCCGTCTCGAGGCCCCACTTGAATCTCACAGTGTTGAACTAACGATGGAGACTGTGGCATAAATTGTAATATATCCCTTTCCCATTCATTATTTTCAGGTTAGGGTTTTCAATTATTAATGCACCTAGATAATACTAAGATTTAACGGCTAATTCAAATCTAAATGTCTAGGGCATTTTAGAAAGTTAGTAAAATCTCATTCTTATTAACATAAAATCAAACTATCCGATTTTTTAACAATTAAAAAATCTAGTTTATTAATCAAATTCTAATGTATGTAAACTAATTTACTAAGACTAGAATTAATAATGTGATTTACCAAGTTTTAACTATTAAAACTAAAACATATTATTTAGTCCAATTATTATTAGGGCCTTAATCAAATTAATCCTAATAATTATAAGTGGATCTAACTAATCTAACTAATTAAACAATTTAATTAATAGACTAGTTATTAATGAGAATTACTAAGGTTTTTACACCTAAAAAACTAATATCATTTTAATAGCCAATTATGTGATTTGCTAAACTTTAAAATATATATATATATATATATGATCGGCTATTATGCATGTATGACATTTAATAAAATGTATGTGTAGGCACTACTAATCTTTATGACATTTGTATGCATGTCAATGCTTTAATTATCACATAATAAAAACATACATGAATTGACCGAGTACGATGAGTTTATCTAACTATAAAAAAATAAATAAATAAATAATAAAAAATAAAAAAACATCTAAGTACAAAAATTATCCAAGGCATTCCTTGGTCTTCTTGAAATCCCAAAATCTTGAAGTTATAACTTATGTGTCTTCTGCGTCTTCCGGGCCCAAAATCAAGTCCAACTTGATTTATTTTAATGGATCCATCTCATGGATTAAATCCCTAAAGCCCAAATATTACTCTAACATTATTCGTAGGCCCGGAATTTCCCAAAAAAAATTTGGCCCAACTTACTCGCGCACAAGCAGCCCTAGCGCCTACGAACGGGTAGCCTTAGCGCATCTCGCACTACTACAAAAAAGTTAAAAGACATCGGTTATTTTACATGCAAGACATCGGTTTTTCAAAATTTTGTAACCGATGTAGATTTGAGTGATGTAAAAAAAACGCAATAACGACATCGGTTTTTAACCGATGTAAATGATTTTAAAACACATCGATTATATATAAAACCGACTACGTATAACTGATGTATTACGAAAATTAATCCCGCCATCCGACCGCTCCACTATCGTCCGACCAACTTCTGATAATAATGACAATTAATTGTCATTATGAGGAATTGAAATTGAAACTTTAAGTCAAAGTGGTAAGCCTTTACTGCTTGACTGCAAGATTTGATTTGTTAACAATTGCACAATATTTATATATAACCTATATAAGTTGTTAGAAAAAAAAAAAAAAAAAAAAACCTTGTTAGCTAAAATTAAATTTATTCAACTAATCAAAATTCTTATTTCTATGACAGACATATATTAAGAAATATTTATTGAAACTTTTGATAAAATTATATTTTTTGAAAACATATATAGTCGAGTTATGGGTCTATACTCTATAGGAGACTAGTGACATCAATTGTAATAAACATGATTTGGAATACAACTCTCACTACAAGGGAGATATTTCTCTACATGCAACTTGTAATTTAATGAACAAATGTAAGACTCTGATTCCTAATTTATATGTTAATTAAATTATTAACATGTATCTTAGTATGAAACAAGAGGGTGCAAAATAAATAAACAATTTTTTAAAAATTATTTTTTTGAAAATTTTTAAAATAAATGATTTAAAAGTAAATTCATTAAATTTAAAATTTTACTTATCCAAAATATATATATATATATATATATATATATATATATAACTATTGGTAATTAAATTTATTATTTTAAAATTAATGATATTTGATAATGTAAAGACACTGGTTGTTTAAAAAATATATAACAAATTAAAACCTATACATGTCGGTTTATCTTTAACCGATGTCGTAATTTTTAACTTATTTAAGAGATTGGTTTTAAGGGAAATCGATATCTTATTGTAAAATAAATCCATATCAGTTTGCCCAAAAACCGTTGTCCTTTCAAACCGTAATTTTTAAGACATTATTTTTGTGTGAACCGATGTCTAAAAGTTTTTTTTTTAATATTGGTTTTCCAAAAACCACTGTCTTTTCAAACCGTAATATTTAAGACATCAGTTTAGTATGAACCAATGTCTAAAAGTTTTTTAAAAAAAATCGGTTACCTAAAAACCGATGTTATGCACTAATGTCTTTTAACATTTTTGTAGTAGTGTCACACGTGGCCACGTTCGTGCGCATGGGTCGCGTTGCAGCGCTTGCGCGTTAAACGCGTGCAGCTGGCCAAACGCCCAACAACTCCGCACAGCAGCAGCATGTTGCACAACATTTGTGCACGCTGCTGCCTTATATGCACAGCTGTTGCGCTTTGGCTGATGAGCATGCATGTGTAGCCCTTGCGTGCAGCTGTGCGCCACAGCCTTGCGTGGCTGCTGCACTTAGCGCAACTCTTGCTCGTTCACTGCTACGTCTTCCGGATCATTGTTGCTTCGTCGATTTACATCAATAAATAAAACACAGCAAATTAACAAGAACAAAAAAAAATATTTACAACCCTGAATTAATATTATAGCAGAAAATTAATATTACAATTAATATTCCAATCCCTAAAACTCACCGTACAATATAATTAACAATCAATTTTGCTTTAAAAAAAATTTAAACATCATACATTCAATAGATTGTGCCTACACATATATACATGCAATTAAACAAAAAGAAAGAACGATTTATTCGAATATATCGTACTAGGGCTCTGATATCAATTGTAAGCCCTTGAGTCGCACAGCGGAAGAAAATAAAATAAGATTTGATGATTGTATGAATCATATTCATATAAAACGGGCTTTTAAAAATATTTTAAGCGACTTTGATTATCACGAATGATATATAAGAATAAAACAGGTAGAATTCGTATTCATACCTCAAGGCTAACTCCTTTGTTCTTTCATTTCTTTATTTTGCTTTCCGATTTGTACCATTGGATCTTCCTCACTATCTCCCAGGTTCCGGCAACTGCGTATGGGCACGTCACAGGCTTCAAGAGGTTGAATGGAGGTAGAAGTAGAAACACAAAACAACCCTTGCCTTGTATGGTGAAGTTTGGCCACCCTATATGAGAAACAAGAAACTTCTCCTTTTTTCTCCTTTTTTTTGTTAGCCGCACACCCTCTCACCCTCTTTCTTCTTTTGTTTTGCGTGTAATGTGTATACTTGATCTCAATTAGGTTTTAATTAATTAAAAGATAACGATACCCACCAGTTGATATATATTAGATATGTTTATTTTAAATATCAAATATTTAAAACCTAAAATATCTTTTATATTGTTTTTAAAATAAATTATATTAAAAACAAAATCTCTTGATATTTATCTATATATCAATATCATGATAGGATTACAAGTGACCTAGATTAAATAGGATTCTAAATTTTATTTAATTCAATGTTGTCATTGTAACTTGAACCCCTGACCTGCTAAAGATAAAATAATCAATATTATTTTATATCTTTGCTTTGGTCTTGGCTCGAACACTTGACCGCCATGAAATAATTAACTCTATTAATAATTCATAATTATTAATATAATAAAATAACCACATTATTTAATTTAATTAATTATTAATTCATTAATTAAATAATCACATCATTTAATTAATTGTCTGAATTAAATCCTTTTTACTTTCATAACCTAATTAATTGGACCATCCAATTAATTAACCATGACCTTTGTTACCATCAACGTTCCGGGCTAGCAAGGGGACCTAATGGACCCACAGTATTGAGCTCTAATAATCCTTAAAAAAATTAATTAAACTTTTTAATTAATATTTCATGATTATTAACCTCGGAGTTATTCCACTAAAAACCCAAGTCTGTACTCTCGTAACTGTAGATGTTTTTACACAAACCTAAATTCAGTGTCCATCAATATAGCTATTACATATGGTATGATCTTCTACAAGTAGTTCATAATTAGAGCTGGGTCATAAAGTCCGTTATACCCCTCTAATTATATCTTTTCCATTAAGTACCATTGATTCTCTAATGAACAATTATATCTCTCATTTCTTTACGCAAGAAGGAGAGCGCTCTTATTGTTCAAGCCCTGAATCAACCATTAAGGGAACTACTTCTCTACTTCTCACAAGAAAGAGTAGATTCAAATATTGAGTACAAACCTTCCCAGCCACAAGCCAGACCGCGATTTCAAGACACGAAGATATTGACCGAGAATGCTATTTCGATCTCACCCATGGTAAGTCAAAAATCACGATCTAACCTGAAGAAGTCAGTAAGTCACCCATATACGACCATCATTTGTTGATATATATGAATCTCCCCATGTGACGGATATTGGAGAGAGATTCATATAGATCGTGGCCCAATCCTATATGATCACATCATATAAGGTGCCTCCATTCTCATATCACCATATGAGTAGTCAATGATAAGAATGGACTGCAACTGTAGATTAACCACAAATAAAGTACTCAACTTCATTTGCTCTCTACAAACTCTTTAGATTGCAAGTCTCAAACTGAATTCCTCTGTATATGAAAATAATTATAGCCGTGTGTCTAATACAACCTAGAGGGGGGGGGGGGGGGGGGGGGGGGGGGGGTGGTGTGTGAATGGATGATTACCAACTTTTTCGATTAGTCATTATTAACAAAAAAAAATAAAAAATCCAAACACACAAACAATAAAAATCAAGTGTAAAGTACGAAAATTAAAAAACACTTGATTTTTACGTGGAAACCTTCAACAAGGAAAAACCACGAGCTATTTTGCTAGCCACACACAGTCCTTAAATCCATTATATGTAATGATGTTTACAACCTAGGTTGACCTCAACCATTCTCGGTCACTAACCCACCACAACTACCCATAGGTCTTTTACAATGATTATAGACCAACCTTAAGCAACCTCTATATGAAGAGAAATTTACACCCTCAAGTGATCTCCACGATCCACTACTCTTGGCGTGAGCACCTCTAATCTACCCACAGGTCTTTTATAGAGGAGTTAGTACAATGTTTGTGCAACTTCACCAAGAAGCCACAAGACTTTGACTCATTGAAGAGAATTAAAAGTTTAAGTGCATATAACAATTATGCTCAACATAAAATATGTTAGACAAACATATAATGCTTAACTAGATGTTATAATGCAAATCAACACTCTAGTTATCAACAATGCCTATATGCTTATACATGAGGACCCAATTAGATGCAAAGAGATTCTAGCAACCTAATTGTCAACAAACAACCTTGAATATTCAAATGAGCTTAACTAGATTGTCAAACACAAATCTATCATTCTATTTATCAATAAATCTCTCAAGAATAATCAAAGCTTAGCTATTTAGGTAAAAACAACCTAATCAAATAAGCTATCACAAACAAACCCCAAACATGTCATAACTTCACTTGATATGCAATTAATGTGAAGATATGTTAACCTAAGCAATAAAAGACATGTCTTGATTAAATAGAACAATAAATGACATGAGATGTTTGTTCTACTTACATAGTAAAGACATTAATGAAAACCCATGCTTGAATGATGCTAGAGATGCAAGATGGAGATAGGTTTTGGGGTTAGAGAGTTAAAGAAGCAAGCTTATGCTTTCTCTCACTAGGGGAGCTCTTCCTCTCTCTAAAAAATGATTTTAAAAGCTCTAAGTCAGCTAAGAGAGGTAAGAGATCAATATATATGCTGTCCTAGATGAAAAGACATCATTTTGGCAAAGGACAACAAAAAACCGTCATAATCGTTGTGTGTACTACGGTACGGACAGGGTTTCCCAACCGCGGTACACACGATGTGTAGCCTCTAGACTATTGCGCGGTGGGGGACTACTGCAGAGGCAACATGCACCTACAACGGTGTGGGTAGCGGTACATCATAGAGACCTCTCTAGATAAAAACCACGGTGCAGGCAATTGCACAACTGGCAGTACGCCCGGTGGCACAAGCCGTGGTCGAGGGAAAAATCCTTTTTCTCAACACATCGAACACACTTAACCTAATATGAAAGTTGTGCAAGTGTGAAGTGTGATAAATGACATAGATGCATAAATTAATGAAACACAAATGCATGAGAACAAATGCAAGATAGATAAATATGCATGCAAGTGTGTGTAAGCACTTTAATCTTTTCAAGAATCAAGGTCAAGTGATATGCCTTTTGAAGCTCTTGATCTGGAAGTCATGAAGATGCTTGGAAGCTTGCCTTGATTGTCATCAAGAAGACCTAAGCTACCCATTACACAATCATCCCCAATGTGGTATGTCATGAAATAAGTCAATCACAAAATAAAGGTCCTTACAGTATATGACACCCATATACCCAGTTTGAGATTACATCCAGCAATCTTGGATGTTTAGCACATATGATATAAAAGTATGAGACATATAAATAGAATGAAAAGTACTACTTCTTTTATTTATAATTAATCATCATTTACATATTACAAGCTTTAGGTCAAAAATCTCAACAAAAATGCCTAACTAGATATTATGATGCAATTTAACAAGTTATCAAGAAAGCCTACATGCCTATACATGAGAACTCAATTAGATGTATAGAATAAATCTAACAACCTAATTGTCAAATAAACACACATGAATATTCAAGAGAGCTTGGCTATATAAATGAACATGAATCTATCAACATAGTCATCAAAGAATCTCACAAGAACATTCAAGGCTTAGCTATTTAGGCAAAATAACCTAATCATGCAAGTTATCACAAATAAACTCAATCATGCTATCATGACTCAGAAATATATGCAATAAAGAGAGTCAAGATATTTAATCAAGCAATAAATACCTAATTTAGAGTAAGAACAACAATCACTACAAGAAATTTGAGTTTTAGCAACATTAAAAAGACAACGTGCAGACTGCGCATGTTGCTAAAAGGCATCTATCGCAACGCGTAGGTAATGTACGTTGCCAAAAGTCATCTATCGCAATGCATACAAAATGTATGTTGTTAAAACCATCTATGACAACACACATATAAATGTTGCTAATAATAAAGTCATCTATCGCAACACTTAGAAAATGTGTATTGTTAAAACCACATATGGCAACGTATAGATGAATGTTGCCAATAATAATGTCATCTATTGCTACATGCACAAAATGTGTGTTATTAAAACAACCTGTGGCAACACTCGGATGAAAGTTGTCAATAATAAAATCATTTATTACAACGTGCACAAAATGTGTGTTGTTAAAATCACATTTGGCAATGTACAAATGAATGTTGCCAATAATAAAGTCATCTATCGCAACGCGCACAAAATGTGTGTTGTTAAAACCACCTATGACAACATACATATGAATGAAGCCAATAATAATGTCATCTATCACAACGTGCACAAAATGTGTGTTGTTAAAACTACATTTGGCAACACACAGATTAATGTTGTCAATAATAAAATCATCTATCACTACACATATAAAATGTGTGTTGTTAATGTAGGGAAAAACATGTGCACGCAGCAGAAGCGAGACTAAAATAGGTTTTAGTATGTTTACATTTTTTTTCCTTAAAGATGAACCTTAACCCCTTAATTAATTAACATATAACTAAAAGTATCGTACCTTTGTCGCATTATCCGATTGACGTTACATCGATGGTAATCCGCAAGATCTTCCAATCCAATCACGAACGTGAATCACCTAGGAGTGTGGTCTCCCTTTCTTTGAATTGTGTACCTGAGGATAGATAACAAAAACTTTTTCTTTTTCATTAGTCACTAAACCTCCAAGGGATAACAAAGAACGTTTCGGTCACTTTTGAATTCTCAATCTAATGATCGAAACTCGCGTGAACCTTATTCGAAGTTGTGCACAAAGTCTATTGATGTATAAGCTACTAGTGCACTATCGAAATAAAACGATCTCTTCTCTTTTTCTCTCATGGCCGAATTCTCGCACTAATCTCTAAAGTTGGATTTTATTTTTCTCAAGCAAAAGAAAATAACTCTCAAGCCTAGCAAGTATTAGGGTTAACCAAATTCCTCTTGCCCAAAATAATATGATAGTACATGAATTCTTCTTTGCCCAAATAATTTATATGTGCGCGCATTCTTCTTTGCTCAATTAAAAATATATATATTAGCCAAAAAATGCACTTTATCTTATATATATATTATATTAGCCAAATTCTGCACTTAATATTTTTATATAGTTGCTGAATTCTCTTGACTAAATATATTTAGGGTTGCCAAATTCTATGATAGGTAATCTAGAAGGTGGCCGAAATCCTCACTATTAGGGGATTTGTGTTTCACCAAAATATCTATCAACCTTAGAATCCTAACCCTAATCCAACTCTTTAGTGTATTATTCAATTATGACTATATCAAAAGACTTCCTAATTTGACTAGATAAATAAAATCCTTTTATTTATCTTCTTATCAAATAAAGTCTTTTATTCTCATTATGCTACCACAATAGTATGCTACTAAGAAACATATTTCCTAGTTAGAAAAAGATTTTGATTCTTAATTAAGTAATTAACTAATTAATTAATTAATTTCCATTTAATCAAATAATAAAATAAAATAATATTTTAAACTAATAATTTAGCCTTGCCGCCCGTATACACATACATGGGCCAAATATTATTTTTCCATTTTATTAAATTCATTGGACCTTAATCAAAAAGCCCACATGTGAACTAGGCACATTCTTACTAAAAGAAACAAGCCCACATGCCTTAATACAATTCTAGATGGACCCATAAATTAATCCGGTAGAATATATCAAGTGATCCACGCAAGTCCGTGTGGATTGGGGATCTTGGCGGGCTATTTAAATTTAAGCTTCAATAGACATAACCCAATCACAATCAACAAATGATTCATTTAGGTTCAATATATTAATTTTAGTTCATTCCACTAAAGAACTAAAATTGCACTCTTAAATAAAGATAGAATAAGTAAAAGTTCCTCATTCATACCCTAGACAATCTTATTGGAGATAATGAATCCTCGTGAATAATATCAGTAATCGCCAAGAGCTCATAGACCGCCTATAGCTCTCCTAGTTACCATATTTACTCATATGACCACATTTTGAACTTGGATATTCTTACCTGATCAGAAACCATGTTTTCAATAGACACTATCGAAAACTCAATGTTGAGATTTAATATCTAATACCTCAAAACATCCATATGATGATATTATACTCTCATTTAATAAATTGAGCTATGATGTCCATATCTCTAAATGAAGTCCTTTATCGATTAGTAAATGAATACCACCAAACTATCGAGGATAGACTATACTATATAATCGTACTCATTGATAGCTCAAATGATAACACTTGTAACCATAGGTCCATCATTTATCTTAGGATTAAGATAGACTCTCTAATTGTCCACATAATGAAAAAACCTTTATCTACTGACGGTTCTAAATAAAGTATTTCATTGTGATCCTATTCAATGCACCTAGTGCAGTAGATTCTTTTACTCAAACCACTTTGATTATTTAGACTCATCATAACACATTTGATCCCACTCAAATGCTAGCAAAAGAATCTACAACTTTAACAAGATAAAGGTGCCTAACATTTACCTTAAGTTGTGAATATTTATTCAAGACTAACTAAAGAATCATGTCAACCTCATACATATCCAGATGTACGAACAATTATTCTTTTCTCATAGTCTTTTGACCTTATGATTATTTACTTTGACAATTATAATATTTAAACTATAAATGCTATAAGATTTGTTAAAACAGAAATCACTTTATTAATATGATAAGATTGTCAAAAACAATATTACACTCTTGCTATTGAGCATAATCCTAACAGTTAAAACTACATATGGCAACACATAGAAGAATGTTGCCAATAATTAAGTCATATATTGTAACGTGTACAAAATGCGTGTTGTTAAAATCACATATGACAACGTACAAGTGAATGTTGTCAATAATTAAGCACATATGAGACAACACACAACGGATGTTTACTGCTATAAACGAGAACATATGGCAACACACAACGAATTCATGTTGCTATAAACATGTTTTTGACAACATATAAACGTGCATGTTGTAAAAAAGCAACTATTTGACAACACACATTATAGACATTTTCATAGGAGTCTTTTTAGCAACTATTAACTTTTACGTTGTGTGAAAATCTAATATTTCACAACATACATATCATGCACATTATTGTAGGAGACTTTTTAGCAACTATTGATTTGCACATTCTGAAAGGCTAATATTTTATAACACACATATCATGCACGTTGTCGTAGAAGCATCTTCAGTAATTGTTGGATTGTAAGTTACAAAAAAAGTATAATGCTCCGCAACACACATCTTATATGCATGTTGTCGTAGAACCATTTTTAGCAACTACTGACATGTGCTTTACGAAAAAACTAATATTTTGAAACTCAAACATCATGAATGTATTCATAAATATTAAAATACACTTTCACCGTTAGTAAAGTAATTGGACACATCCCCTTCTATATTGTGATAAGGATTTGAGTCTCACTTTTTCCCATTAAATCGTAAAATGGAGGAGATGCTTCTCCTATGGCGGGAGTTGTATTTCGAGTTATGAGTTTATAACAGTTGTCATTATCAAATTCAAATAGACCCTAAATGTTGGGATAAAATTTAATTGTTTATCATAAAAATAATTACAATAATTATTATAAGGACTCTAAATTAACAATTAATAAAATTATTAATTTTTTCAATAAAATATTATATTAATTTTTTTTATAATATATGCTATATATAAATAAGTGTATAATATATATCAAAGTTGAACTCGTAGCAAAATGGCAAAGGCTCTCATGGTGGTGGTTGGTGTGTCATAGGTTCAAACCCCCATCCTAACAAAGTAAGAGATGTAATTTGGCAAGGTGTGGCTAGGGGTGTTGTATAGTGAGTGAGGCTTGTCCAACGAGATTGAATTTTTTTTTTTTTTTTTTTTCTTAACCTAAGGCAACGCACGATAAAATTGTCTAAGACAACGCATAGTAAGGCAACATACATCAACCGTTCGTTGCGTTAAATGTCAATGACAACGCGCATAGTATGTTGTTATTATACTACGACTACATACATTGCACGTTACCAAAAGCTTTGGGACTTTTGGCAACAGACGTATCAACAACATATACCTGCACGTCGCGAAAACCTTTCGCAACGCATTTTGTGTGTTGCGAAATGCTATATTTCTTGCAGTGAATAAATGAGATTTAATGTAGTTGTAACTTATCTAGTCATGAAACCATGAAAACACATGCTCTAATGAAGATGGATAATGTTAGATGCACATGGTTTTTGGGTTTAGAGAATTAAAGGACAACTCTTAGAGCTTCTCTCTCTAGGGGAACTCTTCCTCTTTCTAAAATATGTATTTTTAGAGTTCTAGGTCGAAATGGAGAAGAAGATTATGTATATACAAGGTCCAAACAAAACCGTGCCGTTTTGGAAAAGTGATGAAAAATTAGCCTTTGGCCAATGTACAGTCGCTACACATAGGGCGGCTATACAGCAAGTCACCTAGGAAACTGAACAACGACTTACAAGCGACTTACCAATGGTAATCTTCTAGACCAACACCACTGTACAAATAGTGGGTGAACAACGGGTGAGAAAAACAAACTGTCCTGCAACATTGCGCATCAGCTCTATTTTCAAGCGGCTTAAAACATGAACAAACGACATTGAAAACTATCGAATAATATATCGTTGTATGAATATCTACTTTCTACTCCCTTTTTAGAATAGTGTGTCATGTCTGTAGAAAAGGTTATGGTCATTTGAGTGACCAAATGTCATATTCAAATTACAGCAGAGATGCCCTGTTTTAGTGGTCTCTTTGGAGATATCAAAACCCATCCAAACGATCATGAAATATTATGAATATTATACCATTGGAAAGATATAGATGTCTATTTTCTGTTCCTTTTTACGGAATGAGATTTCGATGTCTGTAGAAAGAAATGTTGTCATTTGAGTGACCAAAGGTTAGATTTGGACAACAACCAGATTGCCCACACTCATGGTATAAGACCATGTGACCCAAAAGCAATTCAAGAGAGAAAAAAAGGGGACCTCTCTAGTGGTTGGACATCGCGCTAAGACAAGCACATCATCGTGCAAGCGCAGATGTTTCCGATCACGCAACCGGAAATGAATTACACCACACAAAACCACACTTAGATCTAACAATGAGGTACAAGTGTGAAATGTGTAATGGATGCACACATATAAACAATTAGAACACAAATTCAAGATGAACAAAGCATGCATGAAGTGTGTGTGTGCACCTAAACTCTGCAAGAGACAAAGTAAAGTGAATATATCTTTCGCTCTTGAAGTCACGGAGATGCTTGGAAGCTTGTCTTCGAGAACCTAACTACCCATTACAAAATCATCCCCAATGTTATTTGTTATGAAATAAGCCAATCATAAAATATAGGTCCTTGCAATGAAGATAAACCAAAAGGATAGATACTCCATAAAGGGAAAAGCAAAAATAACTATGCTACAATGTATTCAAAAGCGAAAAAAACAAGAGAAAAAGTGAGAAAAAAGTATCCCTCTTCTTCTTCTTCTTCAAAGCAAGAATCAAGAGCAAGAAAAGCTTTTCAGTCAATTTGTGAAGAGAGAGATGGAAAACTTGAAATATAAAAACCCTCAGGGGACGCATGTCACAATATGATGAGGTATGTTGCTTCAACTGACATCCTTTGAAAAGACTCCTATCGCCATTGAAATTCAAAGACGCCAATTCGAATTCCAAGGAGTTCTCATCATTTCAATAAACACGCCATTTGATGACCCTTCCACGTTAGCCCTAGAAAACTCCAAAATCAAAATAAGGGTTGGCTCTAGCTCAATGAACCACCACGCAAAGAACCCAAAACATAGAAATCCAATCGTGTTGAATTGCTCGATATTGGTAGTCGATCAACTCTTCAATTCAAAACAGTAGTCTAAGACTACCATGATCACTCGATATGAATAATAGCTCAACACAAAGTATCAACCTAGCATTTAAAATAACAATCATCATTTGCCCCCACCAAAAAACAGTTTGACGAGATCATCAAGATATTGTTTGATAAATTGAGGTCAACCTATAAGATTCATTAATCTCGCTCGATACGAACATTCGACTGACTAATTAAGTGATTGATATATCAATTTTTTTTGTTTTTTGTTTTTGTTTTTTTTTTTTTTTTTTTTTTTTTTTTTTTTTTTTTTTTTGAAATATGAGATTTTTGGGGTTGGAGACATATTAGAACCCACAATCTCATGATGTAAGTGAGAAAGACTAACCACTGGTCAATCTATATTTTCTATATATTAATTATAAATTTGGGCATTGGTGCTCCAAAAGGCAGATTTTCATGTTCAAAGAAGAGGAAGAAAGTAATGAAGAAGAAGAAGGAAATACAAAAATCGTTGTTGACACCGGAGGGAAACTTATAGAGGTTCCAGATCCAGAAGACTTAGCTAACAAGGTAATTTCTGGCTCAGATCTGGAGTCACCTATTATACCACTCCTTCACCCGAATCCAATCACACCACCGGATTCTAGTCCTAACAAGAACCTACCAACTCTCAGCTATCCAAACCCAAATTCCTCACCTATTCAGACTCAATCTACTCAGGCAATCAACCAAAACACAACTGCATTCCTAGATGCTAATAGACCCAATCCATGGACAAATAAGCTTCCTAAACTAGCCTACTTCATCTGACCCAAACCATGGCCAGATGAACCTCCTACACACATTGAACAGAATCTGAGATCAATCTCAGAGGAGACCAGAAAACTTACTTACGGTGAAGATGAAGATGATGCATCTAATCATGGTAAGGTATCTCCTGACTCAAAACGGCAGCAGAAGAGATCCGTTGGCCAGATTCATGACTTTTCGGTGACCAACCAAGCTCCGATTCTAGCTCAACCGGTGCCTCCTAGCTCGGTTTTGTTCCTGCTCTTATACAATTTTCAAAACCTGAAAATAGGCAAGATACCACAAAATCATTTCCAGAAAGTTAAGAATAAAATTGTTCAACTTATGGTTCTTCAAGCGGTTGATCGTAACTGGGATCGGTTTCAACATCGAGGCATGTCTACGTCCTCACGCGCTGCAGTCACCAACGAAGCCAACATGGTCCACCTCCACTCCATCGACGATGTCTCCATTACCTTCATGCAACTCCACACCGTCCACTGCAACTCATGGACAGGCGCTGCAAGACCAACGTCGTTTCCGAAAGTAGATCGACTCCGATCAAAACTGGAGAAACCACTTCTAGACTCACCAGTGGCCAGCTGTGCTCTGAATCGGTTCCAAAACCAAATGCTCGCAATGGCTCAGCTCCGGGTCATGGTAATAGTGATCCTACAACACCTTCCAGAGTTTGACCCAGGTGATCTGCGTTCGAAAGAAGAAGAAGAAGAAGGAAGGTTTGATTTCAAATTTGATGGAGTTTTGGCCATTTTTGAAGGAATTTGGATGGGATTTAAAGGTGGATTAAAGAGAGAAGTGGATAGTACAGTGTCTCTAGGCTTGGGTATGCTGTTTACGGAACCATGTTGTTCATTTCGAGTCCTTACGGTGGCCGTCCGAGCCCAAAAAATGGTCTGACACCAATTCTGCGTCGAGACTCAGCTTCCGGCCATGAAGACTGTGATCGCACGCCATTTTGAGGCCCTCTTCGTTGAGGATAACGAATCGGTGAAGAAGAAGAAAATAAGGATTAGAGATTTGATCATTTGGGGATCTATTTGGGCTTTTATCGAAAAAGAAGAAGAATGGATCTCTGAGAAAAGGTTTGGGGATTTTGGGTGAGGGAATGGTATAATAGGTGACTCCGGATCTGAGCTAGAAATTACCTTGTTAGCTGAGTCTTCTGGATCTGGAACCTCTATAAGTTTCCCTCCACTGTCAACCACGATTTCTATATTTTCTTCTTCTTCTTCATTACTTTCTTCCTCTTCTTTGAACATGAAAATCTGCATTTTGGAGCACCGATGCCCAAATTTATACACTTCATCACAGCTACAGCACAATCCCTTCTCCCTTCTAGTTGCCATTTTTGCTGGTGTCAATCTCTTGATTGGAATATCCTCTAGCCTTTTCTAGTTTTGGTGTGGAGATTCTTTTATTTCCTTTCTAGTTTCCTTGATAATCCGTTATAGTCTATCAATTCCTCTGAAAACTATCATCTCAAGGGTCTTAAGTTCCTCCTGCAATCATTGTAGCCACTCTTGTTCTGTCATTTCTACCATTTTGACTTCCTGCTTGCAAATGCTTTAACTAGATTTTGAAGATTATAGTATAAGATCTATCATGGATAGAGAAAATCTGACAGAGGATAGGATTAGAAAGAATGCCACGGGTTGTCGGAAAGTTGCTCTGATACCAATTTTGTCATGCCCTAGGCATTTTAATATATTTTCTGATGTATTTTTGGGTTTGATTTGCAAGTACTAGAATTAGAATGAAAAAAAAATTGTAGAAGATTGAAGAAAGAGAAAGTTGAAGATAAGAGTAGAGAAATTAGATCGGAAATTGAGAGAGGAGAGAGAATAGAAATTAGTTAGGAAAATATTTGTTGTATTCATTCCTTGTAAAAATGGTAGTGAACCACCTTACATAGCCATTCAGCTAACAAAATGTAAATGATTCACTACAATTGACTCACATTAACTAACATAGAGTCTCATGGAGAGATTCCCTACGGCTAACACATGCAATTTATTATGGACATTCACTAAATCCCTAATATTAATCCCTAATTTCCCCAATCCTGACAGAAACTATGGAATTGGAAAGAATACACCAATTCTAAGGGTCCATAGGATTAATTGTGGATCCAACACAATGATAGAAAGAGTTGTGTTTAGTCTTCTATTTTGTATTTAAGATCTTATGTATCTAAATTGGTTGTAGTGTTTTTTGAGATAATCAGATTGAAAGACCTCTAAAAAGAACTCATGTATTAAGCATTTTTTGCCATTCAGTGATGGTTAACATAAACAATCACCAAGGATCAAGGCATCTAATTGAAAAGAACATAAATTGAATCAAAAGGGTTTGTTCACTTGCTTTCAACAAGAGCAGCTACTGTTTCAAAGCAAGAATCATTGGCAATGTTCTGCAGAAAACACACGAAATCATGCCAGCTAGTCTTGAAACTCGGATATAATTAAAATACAGTACCTAAGAGGATTCAGTAGCTGGTTGGGTCACACCAACCTTCACTAACAGCTTACTAAGGGACTCTGGAGAGCATATCTGGTACTTCACTTTTCCTGAAGGCAAAAGGAAGACCTCAGCCAATTCAAGCTTTTCTGAAGTAAGACTTGTGCTGTCCATAGTCTTACTAAGCACCTTCAGCACAAGCTTAACTGCCTCTTCTCTAGTGATGTCATCCTTGTAGTCCTGTTTTAGCATTGATTGTGCTGCCTGGTTGTTTGCCCCGATTGCTGCAGCCTTCCACCCGCTGTAGTTTCCACTTGGATCGCTCATATAAAGTTGGAAACCATAGTTTTTGTCCCATCCAGCAAAGAGAAACGAGACACCAAATGGGCGAAGTCCACCAAACTGTGTGTAGCCTTGTTTGGTGTCACAAAGAGATTGGACAAGCTGTTCAACAGGCATTGGTTCTTGGTAAGCAAAGGTGTATCGCTGGGCTTGGACTCTGGCAGTGTTGATAAGGATGTTGGCATCGGACATTATCCCAGCCACAGCACATGCTACATGATCATCAATCTTGTACATCTTTTCAGTAGATGTTGAGGTTTGAAGAAGCTTGGAAGTGACCTTTTTTTCACCAACTAAAACAACCCCATCTTTAGCCAATATCCCAATTGCTGATCCTGCATTTCCGATGGCCTCCATCGCGTACTCAACTTGGTAAAGGCGACCTTCTGGCGAGAAGATTGTTGTGCGGCTATCATACCTTCGAGACATGTTTCACACTAAAGATGAAAGAAAACAGTCACATGGATAACGACAATCTTGAAACTGAAAAACACATACAGACTTGAGCAGATGAATTGTATAATCAAGGGAAAACCATAACCATAATTCGTCTACCATAAATCATAACGATATTCCTTCTTTCTCTGTGTGTTCTCTTTCTTTTCTTCCTAGTTCAGATGCAATTTTTAATAATTGTTGTTCAAAATCGGCATATCAAAAATTGTGCCAAGCCCAAACAGTACTTTATCTTGTTTCAAATTAATCAATTACCACCCCATCATATTATATGATTCAAGTACCCTGACGAAAGCCAATATTTCTATTTGATTAAGAAATTAACCAACAGAGTGCTTTCCAAAGCGTTCAAAGTTATTAAAAAATGATTTAGAATTTAGACTTTTAACTAAAACTGAATACATATGATTATTATGCATCGAAAGCGTGAACGTTTAATTCATAAAGAACTTTTTGTAATATTGAATAAATCAAAAGATGGGTAGAGGACTATTCCTCATAGCACAAGAATTCATCTCTGCAAGCAATCCACACAGAGTATAACAAAATAATGCTATGATTGGTGTATTACATTTTAGAGGTTAACAGCACAGACACCATTATTTATATTTTAAAATATATCAGCTGTAAATATAATTTCAAGAATTCACGATAAACAAAAACCACCTAAACAACTTGAGCTAATCTGAAACTGTATATCACCCAATACTATGCTGAATTATTATTTTTAATCAGAGAGATTCCTTCACTAATGCTATTCAGAATGAGGTCTACAATCCTTATGATTACCACCTTTTAATTTTTTTTTCTGATCTTCAATTCATATCCATATGGTTTAACAGCTGCACTTGAGAAATCAAAGCCGAAGTTAAGCCCAAATGAAGTTTCTAGCATGGATAATTTTAAATATTTCAAACAAAAATTTCTCAAAACCAAAGATTTCTTTTAAGAAGTCAGATGGAAGACACAACGAATTCTATTTTGTTTAAAAGATATGAAGCAATAATAACACGTATAGCTTTGCATCAGGATTCACTAAAAAAACAATGCTTTATCTGTTTGAGTTGACAAATACCATTTAAGCTTATTTCATTTCCTCACAGTCACAACTAGAAATTTATATCATTTTTTTCTGTCAAAAACCAGACTTTCATAACTAATGAATCAAAAAAGAGGGAAAAAACAAACGTGCAATCAAAGGATCTAACACCTTACACAAAGGACTCAACCAACATACAGAATGCAATACCATTGGTTCAAAAGGAGCTGAATTCTAGTATGTTGACTAGCAAATCACTAATCCAACCGACTAGCACATTTAGACAGTAGGAGCTTAAATTTAAGACCATCCTACAGTATAAATAATTACGCAATACCCTTCATTTTTCCCTCTGAAGCAAGAAATTACTAATGGCGGTGCTGAAAAAAAATCCTAAAAGGTCCACTAATAAACAGATTGCACACTTGCACTGCCCGGAGCAAATCTAGTGAGTGAGAAATCTGCTAGTATAAATCTACCTCTTCAACATTTATGTCTTGAAACAAAGCAGACATCACCACTGAAAATATAGACATAACATAAGCAGATTCCAAGTCGGCATTCATCAAAACCCCGTCATTAAACTGACTATAGAGGTCATAAACATGTCAAATAAATAAATAAAATGTAGAAAATGAAACCGTGCACAGAGTTCATGATTAAAACAAACTGTTAAACACATAGCATAATTTATTTCTGGGCATGAACATAGCCTAGCCATTTCAAATTTTTCTCAGAAAGTCAGAAACGCAAAACAAAGCTCACAACTTTCAAGTTTTTAAGGTCCCATTAAATTTCCCTGAATAATTTAAACCAAATTAGAATTAATTTTAATAAGAAGAAAAGAAAAGCCTTCTATTACAATCAGCATTATAAGGTGCAAAGCAACAGATTGTATTGCATTAAACACTAAAATTAAAGAACACCTACTTCTAAACTTAGGTTTTCTTGCTGAAAACTCAAATACCCAAAACTAAATTTCCTCCCATTTCCCCCATTTTCACAAACAGATCATTAACCAACAAAAACAAAAATAAAATTCAATACAGCAAAAGAAGAAAAGAAAATCAAAATCCCATTTAGCAGATTTATACAAACTTAAGATCGTTATATGATAGAGTTGTAAAAAGTAAACAGACCTGAAAAAGAAAGAGAATCGAGTTTGCCTGGCGACCAAGAAAATGAGAGAGTGTTGCAGAGTAGTAGCTTCTCTTCTAAATTTGTAACTATACTTGTAATGAAAATCTAGGAACTGGAGCGGGTTGGCCCACGTTGGATGTGAATCGGGTTATGGAAATGGGTAATGCTAGGCTTCCCAAATTTCTTTCCATATGCTGTTTGCATGTGAGATATCAACATTTTGTAAATCGTGAGATTATGTGATAAGTGATGTGATGTTGACACATCACGTGTCAACACCATTTGGGAAGAAATTTGAGAAGCTTAGCATTACTCTATGAAAATAAAAGCATAAAAATGATTTAAGAAGTTGTAAAAATGACCACATATTTTATAAAAAATTGTTTTGAACCATGTACGAAATTTTAAATGTTAATAACCACATTGTCAAATTCATTTCCAATCTATAACCACAAATTACAAAATGTCACATATTATAGTTAGAAATAGATTTTAAAACGTTATAGAAAGGTAAAACTGCCGTATCATTGTTGTTATCCGGAAAATCAACAGGATCTCTGCACATTGCTAAGGGGTATGGGCGCCCCTTAATGGGGTTTTTGTTTTCCAAGGATCGGGGACTTAGTGTATAGGTGAGTGTTTAATGGATGTAGTGGTCAAATTTAACCACATAAGCCCAACCCGTTTCTACGCTAATAAGACCCAATTCGGACAAAATCTAGACTAATGGGTCAGGGTAGCCTATCAAGGCCCAACCTAAGGTTGTCAGCTTGAGTAACAGGCAAGAGAGAGACCTAGTCAAAGTTGACTAGGTCAATGAAGCCAACTGCCAAGATATTTTATATCTCGGGCAGGATCTCCCACGATCATCATCTTCCAGAGATCTCGTGGAACTCAACCACAACTGTGGCTCTCTCTTAAAGCCTATAAATACCATACCCCTCTTCAGAAAGAGAAACGGGCTTTTCTCTACTCGGACTCTCTCTCCAACTATTTCTCTATCTATCACTTGGTTCACATATTAGCTAACTCAACTCCTCACGGTTCTAGGCTCGACTCATCAAGGCTGTTATCTAGGTTCCTCTAGCTCTAACATCAGGCGGAGTTAGGCTTACCCCTAAAGCCTCAAACGAACCAATGCAAGTGACATATACAAACGCCAATCGAGTTGGTCCGTTGACCCTGCTTGGAGCGAAGATCCGCCAAAATGGTTCTAACCAGAAGACACAATTCAAGACCCCGATGACCATGAATTCAAACCCAGAACTGGTAAGAACAGACCCTATATTTGCTTATCCTGAAATTGCATGTAGGTTTGTAGAAATGGAGGCTATGATGTAGAGGATTCTGGGAATGCCGGCTCCAATCAAGAAAAGTGCGGCCAACAGCTTTCCATTCTTTCCATTCGTGGATGAGATTGCTCTGGTGGAGATGCCCAAAAATTCTCCCTCCTAAACATGAAACACTTTGACGAAACCACTAATCCCGATGACCATATCACCCAATACCAGCAGAGAATGTTTACCGCTACCATTCCTAAAGATCTTAAGGAGGCCTGTATATGCAAAGGTTTTGGGTCAAGCTTGATTAGGCTAGCATTGCGATGGTAAACTAATCCCCTTAACAACTCTATCAGCTCATTTGAGTAGGAAGCTAGAGAAGTAACCAAACGACCTCTACACCATTACCTAAAGGCGAGACGAGGACCTATGTGACTACGTGGGTCGATTCAACAAGGAGAAAGTCTCTATCCCTCACTGTAACATGGCCACAACCATTTCAGTCTTCAGGAAAGGCCTACTACACGACTCGAATCTTTACAAAGAACTGACAAAGTATCCATGTCAAACCATGGAAGACGTTCTGGCCAAGGCATGTGCTCAAATCAAATGGGATGAAGATGAGGTGAACTACTCTCCTTCAACAAACAACAAGAATGATAACAAAAACAACAGTCAAGTCAATATCTAAAACAATATCATTTCTAACTCTAGTTTTCAATATTTTATTTCCTAACTTTATTATTTCTTTCCAATCGAACATTACTGACACAATTCAGTGGAGGATCATTGGATAACAACGGCCAACGGTCAGTCCTAACCTTTGTTTGTATAGGTCAAGTCCAAATCAACATCTGACTCTCAAGGATCTTGGGTCTCGACCAAAATGAAAAACAAACACAAAGGGTGCAATTCTCAAACATTTCTTACAACCTACAGTCGTATTCGATTCGACGTATTTCTACTTAGTAATTTGGCGACCACTCGATTTGATCCTATTTTTGGTCGAGTCCAATACGCATCCGGCTTTCACGGATATGGATTCAACACGACAATAGTTGAAGCTATAAATAAACTCTAAAGGTGTCTAAAAAACCTAGATGAGGGGTGAATGGGTTGTTAATCAATTAATTACCAACTTTTTTGATTAGTCAATATTAAGAGCATCTTCAAAAGACTCTTCTATTTTCACTCTTCAATTGTCTTTTTGCTTACCGATATGGCAATTTGAGCAGTGAAAAAAGAAGAGCCCTTCCAAAAGACTCTTCAATTAGAAATATGTTTATATTATTTTAATGAAAGCACTCAAATTCCCCCCTCCCCACCAACATATCTAATTACCCTCCATTTTTTTCAAGTTAGAAATAATAACTTTTCAAATGCACAAGTTTCATACATGTGAAACTAGTATTATTTTTAGGTAGATATGAAAATCATTTGAATGACCTTCCAAATTATTAATATGTTATTATTAAATATTCAATATTAGACTCATTTTAAAGATCTATATGAGACATTTCTAATAATATAATTTTTATGATAATAAAATTTATATAAAAAAACTTATTATATATTAATTGAATTTAATTAAAAAGATAAAAAGGATATAGATGTCAAATATTAATGATGATGTGATAAAAAAAATAATATAATAATAATTGAAGAGGGAGAAGTTGCTCTTCAATATTGAAGAGAGAGAAGTAAAATCTTATTTGAAGAATCTCATTTGAAGAGCCTGTTGGAGCCAAATATGCTGTTGTGGCTCATTTGATTTTAACAAATATCTTATTTGAAAAGGCCTTTGGAGATGCTCTAAGCATACAAATCAACACAAACACCAAAAATCAAGTAAATTACATAATATAAATGACACTGGATTTTTACGTGGGAAACCCTCCAACCTAGAAAAACCCATGGGACTAGCCTCGTTAGCCACTTAGTCACAAAAACTCCACTATTTGAATATTTGATTACAACCTAAGTTGACATCTAGTCACTCTTCTCAAGGTTAGTAACTTAACCTATTCTACCCGTAAGCCTTTAATAGTGAGACTTGACAAATACTTGCCAACCAACACATTTGGTTCCAAGACTTCTATTTGTTTGTGCAACTACCACATGTAGCCACAAGACTTGGATTCAATGAAGAGAATTAAAGTCTAAGTGAACAATCAATGAATGCTTAATGCAAATGATTGTTAGACTAACACTAAATGCTTAACTACATGGAAATAATGAAACCCAACAATCCTAGTTATGAGCTAACCCCTACAATCACCAAAGCCTTAATGAAAAAGCACCAAAGATGATGTTTTGGTAATTAAAAGAAGAAAAAAGATATGAGATTTTTGTTCTTACATACCAAGTGATGATGCAAACAAGAACCATGCTTGATGATTGATGAACACATAGAAGTGCATGTTTAATAAGAGTTGAATCGTTATTTTACACCAGTGGTGTCATTATCTCTCCTAATTTAAGCATATTTACACTTTTGTCCTTTATTTTTGATATTGTTGTTTTGATGCATGTTACTTAGAATGGGCATAACTTTTCACTCAAATATCGAATTGATCCCATTCGTTTTCCTGTAGAAGAATGATTCAATTTCCTACAAAATTGCATCTACGTAGAACTCGAGATATTGTCGTTTTGAAGGTCAGTCAGAGGATGAAAGAGGACATATGCACAGTTTTCGCACACATTGAACATACTTCAGTGTTTTGAGCATAACCTAAGCTATAGATTTCGGATATTTATGAACCACACCATTATGAAAAGCTAATACAATGATCTACACTTCTGCTACTCATGTTAGAGGCCAAATCGAAAGCATGCAACATGAAATTGGGGTGCCAAGACAATACATGCATGGGCAATCCAAAATTGTCAAACTTAGGTGACCAAATTCAACCAAGACATTAATTAGCCATGTAACCCTCTTGTAACCTTTTTGCCCTTCGAAATTTATATATAAAGGAGCCTTATGGAAGGTTGAAATCATCCTGGTTCATTGCAAGTTTACCTTGCATGTATTATTATTATTTCTCTCTTTCATTATAAACTTTCTTCTTGCCAATTAGTTTTCTTTTACATGTTTTTCCTTTTCCTTTTCCATTCTTATTTCTATTTCTATAATGAGAAACTAGTTTCATTATGCTAAGGTGAAAAGGTGAAGCTCTTGGTATGAAAATAAAAGTTTATTAAAACTCTAAAAATGCGGTTAATGTTTATATTTATTAGTTATACATTTATATGATTTATATTTCTCTTTCTTTATTAATTTGACTCTAATATTGATTTCTCTCTTGTGTATGGGAATCTTGCCTTATTGTAGACAATCTTATCAATGGATACTTGAATCCTTATAGATAATGCATGGTTTTAATTGTACCGGCTATGGATAATTGATTCATTATAGTGATTGGCACAATAAGTACTTAAAACCCATTCAATCGAAGAGTGGATAATCTTGTAATTTAATTAAATGGAAAGAAATTGTTAGGATTATGCTCAATAGCAAGAGTGTAATATTGTTTTTGACAATCTTTTCATATTAATAAAGTGATTTCTGATTTAAACAAATCTTATAGCATTTATAGATTGAATATTATAATTGTCAAAAGTAAATAATCACAAGGTCAAAAGACTATGAGAAAAGAAGAATTGTTCGTACATCTGGATATGTATGAGGTAGACACAATTCTTTAGTTAATCTTGAATAATGTTCACAACTTAAGTTAAAGGTTGGGCACCTTTATCTTGTTAAAGTTGTAGAATTCTTTTGCTAGCATTTGAGTGGGATCAAATGAGTTATGATGAGTCTAAAATCATTGAACGGTCTTCGAGTAAAAGAATCTAGTGCACTGGGTGCATTGAATAGGATCATAATGAAATACTTTATCTAGAACCGTCAGTAGATAAAAGTTTTTTTATTATCAGGACAATCAGAGAGTCTATCTTAATCCTGAAATAAATGATGGACTTATGGTTGCAAGTGGTATCATTTGAGTTATCAATGAGTACGATTATATAGCATAGTCTATCCTCAATAGTTTGGTGATATTCATTTGTTAATCGATAGAAGACTTCATTTATAGATATGGATATCGTGGCTCCATTATTAAATGAGAGTAGAATATCATCATATGGATGTTTTGAGGTATTGGATATTGAATCTTAACGTTAAGTTTTCGATAGAGTCTATTGAAACATGGCTTCTAGACAAGTCAAAATATCCAAGTTCAAAATGTGGTCATATGAGTAAATATGGTAACTTGGAGAGCTATAGGCGGTCTATGAGCTCTTGGCGATTACTGATATTCTTCACGAGGATACACCATCTCCTATAAGATTGTCTATGGTATGAATGAGAATCATTTACTTATTCCATCTTTATTTAAGAATGCAATTTTAGTTCTTTAGTGGAATGAACTAAAATTAATAGATTGAACTAAAATTAATAGATTGAACCTAAATGAATCATTTGTTAATTGTGATTGGGTTATGTCTATTGGAGCTTAAATTTAGATAGGTTCGCTAAGATCCCCAATCCACACGAACTTGCATGGATCACTTGATATATTCTACCGGACCAATTTATGGGTCCATCTAGAATTATATTTAATATATTAAGAATATAATTTGCACATTATTTATTTAATGGGCTGATCAACTATATTAATATATTAATGAAAGGCATGTGTGCTTGTTTCTTTTAGTAAGAATGGGTCTGGTTCACATGTGGACCTTTTATTAAGGTCCAATAGATTTAATAAAATAGAAAAACAATATATATATATATATTAATATATATGGCACATGGCCGAGATACATATATGATATTATATTGTTTTATTTTTATTATTTAATTAAATGGAAATTAATTAATTGATTAATTAATTATTTAATTAAAAATCAAAATCTTTTTCTGACTAGGAAATATGTTTCTTAGTAGTATACTGTTGTGGTAGTATAAATAAAATAAAAGATTTTATTTGGTAAGTAGATAAATAAAGGATTTATTTATCTAGTCAAATAAGGAAATCTTTTATATAGTCACAAATACACTAAAGAGTTGGATTAGGGTTTGGAATTCTAAGGAAATCTACCTAGGGTCAGGATTTAAGTCCAAAGACACAAATCCTACATGGTAAATGATTTTGGCCACAATATATAGATATATATTATATATATATATATTATAAGGCATGCAGAATTAATTTCGAAAAGATATATATATATATATTTATTTGTGCGTGCAGGTTAAGTGCACTATAATGGGCATGCAGCACTTATGATATAAATATATATATATAAGTAAAGTGCAGACTTTGACTATATAAGATATATAAGAAAACTGCAGTATTCGTGCACTATAAATTTAAGAGGCAAGTGGAATTCGAAAATACCCTAAGGTCTTCGACAATATATTCGGCAACCCTAATGCAAGGCATAAGAGTTTTTTCTTTTGCTTGAGAAAAATAGAATCCAACTCTTAGACTAGTGTGATAATTTCGGCCAAGAGGTATAGAGAGAAGAGTTGTTCTTATTTCGATAGTGCACTTCTAGCTTTGATATCAAAAGGCTTAGTACACAATTTCGAATAAGGTTCACGCGAGTTTCGATCTAACGATTGTGAATTCAAAAGTGACCGGAACATTCTTTGTAGCCTCTTGAAATTTATTGTGACTAACAAAAGAAAAAGAAAAAGTTTTGTTAATCCATCCTCAGGTACACAATTCAAAGAGAAGGGAGACCACGCTCCTAGGTGATTCACGTTCGTGATTGGATTGGAAGATCTTGCGGATTACGATCGACGCACTGTCAATCGGATCACGCGACAAAGGTATGATATCTTTAGTATTATATGTTAATTAATTAGAGGGTTAAGGTTCAAATTATGGAAAAATTTTAAACTATACTAAACTCAATATTAGTCTCGCTTCCGCTGCGTTGACCGTATTTTTCCCTACAGAAATATGACTTCATATGTGTTCAAATGAGCTAAGATTGTTATATTTTCCGATTGAAACCTCATTTGTCTGTGGATTCCAATTGGGTTATAAAAAGAGTTAAATAAACCTTTATTCTATATACCAAGAGTGGAACCTCTAACTTTAGCATACATATTTTTAGTTGAGTAATTTCATCATTATATTTTTCCATCATTCATCAATTAAATTGTTTTATTTCTCTTGATAACTCTTGAGATTATTGTTGGTTTTTGTAAGCATTAAAACTCCTTCCATGAGGATCGATCTCGTTCTTACCATGTTAAATTATTACTTCGACACTCCTGCACTTAGGAGTAAAATCCTTTTTCTGAACGTGTCAAGTTCTTGGCACTGCTATCGGGGAAGTAGCAATTTGTGTTCAAAACCATCATAAATCTTTTCTTCAGTGTATATATCATTATTATTTTAAAGTACTTGTTTGTTTTGTCCCTTTTATTGTCTCTAGGATTTGCATGAGAATTTGGTCACATACATCAACTGGTAGACTTGTTAGGAAACCCTCATCTCCACTAGAAATCATGGCTGAAAATCAAGTTGATAGACTCACTAATTCAGGGGACAATCATTCCCAACATAATGACCAAGATCAACCTAGAACACTTAGAGACTACATGAATCCCACAAGAACAGGTGCACCGTCTTGTCTTGTTTACCCTCTAGAGGCATCTCATTTCCACTTTAAGCCGGGTATTATTCAACTTTTACCCAACTTCCATGGCTTAGAAGCTGAAAATCCATACTTGCATTTGAGAGAATTTGAAGAGGCATGAAACACCTACAATTAGGGGTGTACAAAAAACCGCCAAACCGACCAACCTAACCCATGAAGTTTGGGTTGGTTCAATTACAAATTTAAAAAAGTCACCCTTCTAAAGCCCCGGTGATCAAGAGTGTGGTTTGGTCGCCTCCGTCCCCTAGTTGGATCAAAGTGAATACAGATGGCGTTGCCATGGGCTCTCTGGGGGTTGGTGGTTGTGGTGGTATCTTTCGGAACTGTAGAGCTTTTGTGAAGGGTTGCTTTGCTATTCCTCTTGGTCAGGTTTTCGCGTTTGAGGCTGAGCTTTTGGCAGCCTCATTAGCCATTAATTTTGCTTGGAAGTATGGGTGGCATCGCATCTGGCTTGAGAGCGATTCTTCTTATGTGGTTCAGCTTCTTTCTTCTCGTTCAGAAATGGTTCCTTAGAGGGTTCGTCAGGCGTGGCAGCGCTGCATCTTCCAGATCTCGCATATGGATTTTCAGGTTTCACATATTTTCAGGGAGGGGAATCAGGCTGCAAATACGCTTTCTAAGCATGCTTTGGAGCTTCAGGCTTATTCTTGGTGGTTCTCTGCCCCGCCGTTCTGTTCTTCTTTAGTTGGCAATGACTACATGGGCCGGGAGTCTTTTCGTTTTTCTTGATGTTTTCTTTTTCATTTTTGGTGTGGCCTGCGTGCCTCTTTTTGCTTGGGGTTGTTTCCCCCCTGGGTCTTTGTGCTTTATTACTTTTTGTCACTTTTTTCTTTTCTTTTATCTTTTATAGATATAGATACTGTCTAGGGGTTTTTCAGCACATGATCGCTTGTGATGCTTTTTCCCTTTAGATCAGTCCAATTTTATTAAAAATAAAAAAGGGATATTATTATTTTCCATCCTAACTTTTGAGGTATTAATCATTTTGCATCCTCTTGTTTCAGTATTGGCCATTTCCCACCTTCTATTAAGGTTTGTTAACATCTGTTAACCTTTTCAATAAAAATACCATTTTACCATTTCTATTTAATTGAATAACATAATTTTTTTTTAAACAAAAGATGGATCTCTACCATCCATCTCAAAATGGACGGTGGAGATTTGTCTCTTTTCTTAAAAACAAAATTCAATTAAAAAAAAAACCTGGAGATCCAACCTCAAAATGCAAGAACAAAAAAACACATTGGAGATATGGATGATCTCCACCAAATGCAATAACCAAAAAGAAAAAAATGGTGTCTGAACAAAAAACCAAATCCAAAGAACAAGGACAAACCCACCAACTGAAACCCAGAAAGTTTTTGTCCAAAAAAACCCAGAAAGTTTTTGTCTAAAAAAACCCAGAAATTGAACTTCATCACCTGGAAAAAAAAAACCTAGAAATTAGAAATTGTAAAAAAAAAAACTTCATCACCAAACCTGATCAACCCGATTTTCAAACCATCACCGCACTCTACCACCCAAACACCGTCAAATCCAACCTTCGCCGACCGCCAAACAAAACTAAACCCAAACACGGCTGCCAACCTCCTCTAAAACTCAGACACCGGCCTCCCCCTTTTCTACCTCAATTAACCAAGCCACCACCCAAACTATCTCATCCAAACAACCACTACCCAAACTCTTTAGATTTTTCAAATTTTTGAGACGGAGATGAGAGATTGAGATTGAGATTGTGATTGAGTTGGAGATGAGGATGAGATATTGAGGTGGAGATGAGAGATTGAGGTGGAGTCAGAGATGAGACTTGAGAGATTAAGATTGGGTTGGAGTCTTGGAGTCTTAGAGCTTAGAGATGAGAAGAGAGAAGAGAGAGAGAGTGAGAAATGATTGAAAGAGGAGAGAGAAGCGAGAAGGCGATTGGGTGTTTTACGTTATTTTAATATTTGTTATTATTATTAATTAGTTTATATAATTTTTTATTTAGTTTTTTATTAAATGATTTATTTTTTTAATTTCTATTAACTTTTCCGCATGCAATTAGCATTGTACCCTTACTAACTTAATAGAAAATTTGATTTTTTTTAACGGAACTATAGCGATAGGGTGCAAATGACAATTACTTTCAATTATAGGGTGGAAAATGGCCAATACCGAAACCAGAGGGTGCAAAATGACCAATACCTCAAAACTCAGGGTGGAAAATAATAATATCCCTATAAAAAAGGGGTGGTTCGGTTTTTCTTTTGGACAAACCGATTAAAGGTGGTTTGGTTTGGGTTGAGTGAAATAATTCACCAACCCAAACCAAATCACATATTTTAGAAAGTAAAATTAAAATATAAAATTCACTTACGTTTTCTATTCATAAATTGTAGCATGAACACTATCAAACTTAAGCTTTTCCCTTTCTCTTTAAAAGATAAGGCTAGAACATGGCTACAAAATCCTAGGTCTGGATCCATTAGAAGTTGGGATGAAATGCATGAACAATTCTTGAAAGAGTTCTTTCCTCATCATAGGACAAATTTCTTCAAAAGACAGATCACCACATTCACCCAAAAATTAAGAGAGACCTTTTACCAATGTTGGGAGAGGTACAAAGTTGCTTAATTCTTGTCCTCACCATGGTTTTGAAACATGGAGATTAGTCTTTGAAATATACAAACATGGTTAATTTGCCTAAAGCTAACCTAGGAGGGGGGGTGGTAAATAGGTTTTTATACCTATTTCAGTCCCTTGGAACAAACAAAAGTTTGTCCCTCTAGATAGCTTATATCACAATACTTTATTCATATAAAAACACATGTAGACAATTGGAAAGCATATTCAATGTACATTGTCAATACATGTCTACAAGTGAAGAAATTATACTAAAATTAAAATCAAAGGATACTTGTATTCACATGAATGATCAATATGTCCAAGTACTAATCTTATGTGATTATATACAAATAAATCAATATACAAATAAAATGATATTTACAACTTTGAACAAATGAAGTGCTTGCATCCCATACTTTGCAAAATCTTGTTTACAAAGATATCTAGAAGTGAAGTTTATGAAACAAGATTCAACCATACGCATATACAAATATAAAAGATGGAGATAGGAAGAATTAACACAAAAGTTTTTTTAACGTGGTAAAACCTCTGAAGAGGAAACATCCATGGATTGAATTCACAACCATCGGGGTACTATTTTAGAAATTCCTCAAAAGTGATCAACTCATGATACACTCCATATTGGACTCTATGTTTGCTCAACCCTATTGATAGATTAGAAATTCATCAAAAGTGAATGAAACACTTTCTATTGGACTCTATGTCGAATCAACACCATTTGATAGATTAGAAATTCATCAAGAGTGATCAACGCATAAAACACTCTCTATTGGACTCTATGTCTAATCAACACCATTGATAGATTAGAAATTCCTTAAGAGTGATCAACGCATAAAACACTCTCTATTGGACTCTATGTCTAATCAACACCATTGATAGATTAGAAATTCCTTAAGAGTGATCAACGCATAAAACACTCTCTATTGGACTCTATGTCTAATCAACACCGTTGATAGATTAGAAGTTCCTCAAGAGTGATCAACGTATAAAACACTCTCTATTGGACTCTATGTCTATTCAATCTCCCGGGCGTACCAACAAAACATAGGCAACTTTCTATCCAAGGCAACCCATGTCTCTAGAAAGCCTCCCTTACATAGCTATCCGGATCTCCTCGATCCTAGACATGACTTCTTGCTTAACTATCTGGATCTCCCCGATCCTAGTTAAGACTTCTTGCTTGGCTATCCGGACCACTTGTCCTAGCCAAAACTTTATGCCTTTTACAAGGACTTCCTAAGTATGATCAATACATTCTATGGGAACTAGACATAATCATGCAAGCTCAGAAATCAAAGTTGTTTAGTTTCTATACATGAATAAAACATGTGAAACACCAAAAAAAAAAAAAACTTAATTCCTAGATTTATTCATGCAACTAAAACTTGAAACAAGCATAATCATTAAGCACATATTCAAGATTTTAGTAACTCACAAAAACATGTTAGATTCACAAGATATGATCAATTAAAGTTCTAGCAAATATTTAGATACACAATAATCAATTAAATCCTAATTAGCTCTAAATATAAAAACAAACGTGTTAATCCTAGATTTATTCAACTAATGAGTCTTAGCACATAATAAGGTTATCAATTATGAAAATAAAGTCAATCAAAGTACAAATAACCCTAGATAATAAGCTAATCACAATACAACTCTCAAACATGTGAAATCCTAGATTTAAGAAAAACCTAGTCCACATTTAAGTCTCTAATTAGACAAGATTAATTGAAGCTCTATTTCTCAATGGCATTTTTTTCAAGTAACATACATATATAGAAGAAGAAAACCCAAGGTAATTGAAGATCATAAAGCACAAAACTCAAGAGATAAGACAATTACCTAGGAAAAGAGTGCAGCCATGAATTTGTGTTGGATCAACACAAAACTTAAACAAAAAGGCTTCAAACTTGCATGGAGAAGGTAGAGGACTTCAATACAAAGATTCTCCAACTTGAATCACTCAAATCGGATAAGAAATGAGAGATTTATGGTGTTTGGAAGTTGGGAAAATATAGAGATAAAATTTTGCACCTATTTTCTTTCTTTTCTTCTTAAATGGAAAATGAGAGAGAAAAGAGATATTTAATGAGAGGGAAAAAGAAGCATTTAAGACAACCAATAGGGGGCTGCCAACTCAGCCTCCCATGGAGGCGTGTGAGCCTCATGGGGACAGTGGGCATCCCTTCCCGTGAGGCTCACGTGCTTCCACAGGAATGGGTGCAAATAGCCTTTGGCCATTCTTCACTTCCCTCGCGCTCCTCTTGCGTTCTTTGACCGTATTTCAGCCTCCGTACTTTGATTTTAAATTCGTTTTTGGATTACGAACCGAGACCCCCTTACACACATGGACATCAACAAAAATTTCACAAAAGATATGGAAATCGACTCGATAAATAAAGACGAAAACCATGTACGATAAATGTACAAAGAGTTTCGTAACTTCCAACTTGGAACTTGAAAACTAATGAATGAGTAACCAAAATGACCGGAATTCAATAAGGAATAATATGAGAACATAATCAAGTCCGATATCATAAAAACATAAGCAAACAAACACATGAACACACAAGTATGCTATTTCCTAGATATAGTCCTAGAACATGCATTTTACAAAATTTGTCAATTTAAATCTAATGCATGTGCTTACAATGGTATGTGTGTGTATGTGTTATACCAATTGAGCACAACGATGTAGGGAAACATATGAATGCAATGTGTGTGTGTGTGCCTAAGCCTTGTAAGAGGAATGAGGACTAAATATACCTTTGATGTGTAATGAAGCGTCTTCCTCTTGAAGGCTCCATCTTGCTTGATAAGTTGCCAATTCTTCTTTGAAGCTTGAATCATCATAAAAATTAGACAAATAATCAATACAAGTGAAACATTGTTTTGATATGGAATTATACCAACTGACTCAAAAGCCTAACAGTCTCATACTTCTACGAAGGTTTAACACCTCAAGGTCGACAAGTTGTTGAGATGATGTATAATGGAGAATTTAGTGATAAAGATCCAGAAAAGGCATTAGAATACCTAGGCCTACTAGCCGAGAAAGCCCAAAATTGGGACACTGCAGGTACCCATGAGGCACCTAGCAAAGCTCAACCCCCTACATCTGGTGAAGGCATGTACAACCTTAAGCAAGAAAATGACCTCAAAGCCAAATTTGCATCATTAGCTAGGAAAGTTAAAGCTTTAGAACATTAAAAGAGTGGTCAGTTGAAATCCATTCAAGAAATTGTGTGTCACATATGTGATGCCAATGATCATTCAGCAAATGATTGCCCAAACCTACATTCCTTTAAGGAATGTCTCCATGAACAAGCCAATATTCTAAACCCTTTCAAAAGGCCAAATCATAACCCATACTCACAAACTTACAATCCAGGCTAGAGAAATCATCCAAATTTTAGTTAGAGAAATGATAATCATGCACAATCTTCACAACCTCCTACTCAGACTCATCAAAACTTTCAAAACTCTCAAGGTTATGCACCTTATGTTCCACCACCTAGGAAAAATCTAAAAGAAACATTGCATTCATTCATTGAAAAGCAAGAGTCCATTAATAATCAAAATGCACAAACTTTGACTGATTTGAATGATACTTTTGCTAAATTTGCTTATGTAATCACGATTCATTAGAAAGGAAAGTTTCCTTCTTAACCTCAGCCAAATCCCAAGGGTCAATACAATTTAGAGGAGGGTAGTTCAGGAAGCCAACACATGGACCAAGTCAAATCGATCATAACTCTTCGTAATGGTAAGGTTGTCGAAAAACACATTCTTGAACCTTATGAGAAGGATGATGAATCAGTCTCAAAGGTTAAGGAATGGGTTGACAAGCCTACACCTAGCAAAGAAAAGACCAAATTCCCACTTGCACTTCCATTCCCTCATGCATTGAATAATAATAAAAAATTGAACCACAGCCCTAATATTTATGAAATTTTCAAGCAAGTAAAAATCAACATTCCTTAGTTGGATGCTATTAAATAGGTACCCTCTTATACCAAATTCTTGAAGGACTTGTGCACTGTTAAAAGAAAATTAAATGTGAAAAAGAAAGTCTTTCTAGCCGAACAGGTAAGTACCATTCTTCAAAACAATAAAGGCTTGAAATATAAGGACCCTGGTTGTCCTACAATTTAATGCATTATTGTCGATCATAAAATCGAGTAGGCTTTACTTGATCTTGGTGCTAGTGTTAATTTACTTCCATATTCTGTTTATCAACAACTCAATCTAGGTGAGTTAAAATCAACTTCAATAACTCTTTTACTCTCCATAGATCAGTTAAAGTGCCAAGAGGAATAATGGAAGATATGTTAGTACAAGTCGATAAATTTATATATCTTATGGATTTTATTGTCTTGGATACACAACCAGTTGTTAATGGGTGTAAATCAATTCTTGTTATATTAGGTTATCCATTTTTAGCAACCTCTAATGCTTTGATTAATAGCAAGAATGAGATAATGAACCTATCTTTTGAGAATATGACACTAGAGCTTAAAGTTTCAACATGTGTAAGCAACTGATCGCTCTACAAATGTTCTCATTTAGAGCTCCCTTTTCCTATCTTTTGTCTTTGTTTTCGAGCGTTTTTGTGTATATAATGTGTGTTTTAGCCATGTGTAGGTCAATGATCTCCAAAGAAGGTGTTTGTACCAAAAGTGATGAAAAGAGGGCAAATGGGGCAAAAATATATAGAAGAAGACACCACGGGAATGAAGCCGTGGAAAGAAGTCGTGACCAAACATCAGCAAGTTCAAACTCTTTGGTTTGCTAGAAAGAACCCGCGGTGTGAACCCATAGAGCCTTAATGTTACTTCGTACGGTTGGAATGAACCCACGGAGCCCTCGTCAGATCTAAAATCACACTAATTTCAGGGGCATTTCGTTCTTTTTACCCCCATTTTGTGCCCTAATCTTGCCTAGCCTATAAATACACCTCTTTGCCTCTCTTCTCTTGACACACAACACAAATCCTTACTCTAAGAAAACCAGAGAGAGAGAGAGAGAGAGAGAGAGATAAAAGCTTTCAAAGGCATTCATGGAGGTTTTCCTCCATGGATGCCTCTTCACCACCATTTCTACACATCCTACCCTATCTTAAAGTAGTTTGCAAGGAGAATGGAGTGGTCTCTTGACCAAAACCAAGCCATGGAAGTTCAATAGATACGGAGAGCTTTTGGAGGACTTGTCTTCAAGGGTTGTCTCTTATTACCCATTCTCTTTGTATTTCTTGTATCTTTGATGTGTAACCCATGTGGGAACATTTGTAAAGCTACACTTGTGTTAATATTATGTATGGTTGTTCTTTGATTTTAGTTGGGTATTGTTCTATTCTTTGATATGACATTATTAATTCTCTTATTGTGATATTCATGTGTATGATGGATTATAAATTGATGTTCATGGATGAGATTATGAGTAGAATAACTTAATGATGTAGGAGTATTGTAATCAAATATCTCATTTGTGTTTGTATGTTGGTAGACGATTCTAAATGTTATGTTTTGAATGATTAGAGTAAATGAGAGTTAGGATTATGCTTGGATGACCATTCTGGGAATAACCTTGGCTATTAGCTCAATTGAATGGGAAAAGCTTATGCATGACTTTGCTAGGATAGCTTCAGTTCATGTTCTTGTGCTTAATGGGTCTTAGATCAAAGACACAATTGATCATTCCATAACCTCGGTTGAGTGATGAATTGATTTTGGTAATTCCTTAATCAAGAGAATGAACTCTTTACTTGAATTAAATGGTATTCATATGCTCTACAATCAACATGATATGCATTAGTGTTTGGTAAACTCATTTCCCTTATGTGACCAATATCTTGCATCTCTCTAAGCCACCATTATTTTCGTAACTTAGGGTGTCTTGCCTTTAGAAGTAGAATAACTAATTTAGGAGTAGATTAATTTAGAAAGGCAAGCACCTGGTTACCTTACTATCTTTAGCTTTAAAACTTTAGTTAGTATGTTTTCCATTCCATTTCACTCTCTCAAACACAATTGCATTATGCTTACACTTCCCACACACCATTCTCAGCACTTCCACATTCTATTTGCATTGTTTTTAAATAAACTCTAGAGCTAGATATAGTTTACGATACCACCTCTCTGTGGGAACGACCATTGCTTACTTGCTACACTAGTCCTTTGACTCATGCATTTGCGAGGTAGTTTAAAATAGATAAATATTTTTGATAGGCACAACGACGGCCTCATCAAAAGTGGTGCCGCTGTTGGGGAGGTGGCTTATTTGTTAGCTATATCTAGTTTAAGTTTAGCTTAGATTTACTTGCTTTGTGGATTCTGTTTGTGTTTTTGTTTGTATTATTTGTATTCAAGCATATGCATTTGATGTTGTTTGAGTTGTTTGTGATAGGAAAAGAAAATTTTTAGGTCGGATGGACCACAAAACTCATGAGAACGGTTGAGTGTTGATTCAACACGCAACAACTCCACCAAGTGAAAAAGTGGCGCGATGGCTTAATTGGTTTAAAAATCAAGGACGCGAGATGGATCATGAAGAAGCATAAAGAAAAAGAAATCGACGCATAGCCACGGGAGGTAACTCCTCTACACTTTGCTTTCCCAAACATAAGTTTCTCCAATTGACTCCTCCATGTTTGGAGTTGAGAGGATTGGATTGGATTGAGACTTAGTTTTGTGAAATATACAAACACGGTTAAATTGCCTAAAGTGTACCTAAAGGGGGGGGTGAATAGGTTTTTATAAATTTTTCAATCCCTTGAAACAAACAAGAGTTTGTCCCTCAAGATAGCTTGAATCACAACATATAAACAATATAAAACATGTGTAGACAATAGAAAAGCATTTTCAATAAACACATTGTCTATTAAGTCCACAAGTTGCAAGTGAAGGAATTATACTAAAACTAAAAAACAAAGAATACTTGTATTCACAATAATGTTCAATATGTACAAGTACTAATCAATAAATGATTATATACAAATAAGTCAATATACAAAAAAAATGATATTTACAACTTTGAGCAAATGATGTGCTTGCATCTCACACTTAACAAACTTGTTTACAAATACATCTTGAATAAAGATTATGAAACAAGATTAAAACATACACATTTACAAATATGAAAGATAGAGATAGAAAGAATTAACACGAGATTTTTTAACATGGTAAAGCCTCCAAAGAGGAAACATCCACAGGTTGGAAACTACAACCATTGGGTACTATATATATTGGATGATAGATTAGAAATTCCTCAAAAGTGACCAACTCATGATCTACTTCTTATTGGACTCTAAGTCTACCCAACCTTATTGGTAGATTAGAAATTCCTCAAAAGTGTTGAAACACTCTATATTGGAGTCTATGTCTACTCAACACCATTGCTAGAATAAAAATTCCACAAGAGTGAATACACATACCATGTAACACTCTCTATTGGAGTCTATGTCTAGTCAATATCTCAGGCATACCAATATCATAGCCAACTTCCTATCCAAGGCACTCATGCCTCTAGAAAGCCTCATGTGCATAGCTATCTGAACCTTCCTGATCCTAGCCATGACTTCTTGCTTGGTTATCCGGACCTCTTGTCCTATCCGGACCACTTGTTCTAGTCAAGACTTCATGCCTTTTACAAGGACTTCCTAGTGTGATCAATGAATGCAAATAATGCAAACAAGCACTCAACATAGAACATGTGATCAATACATTCTATGGAAACTAGACTTAGTCATGTGAGAACATAAATCAAGATAGTCTAGTTACAAAACATGAATGAAAACCTAGAGCATGTGAAACACCCAACACATGTAACTCCTAGTTTCATTCATGATGCTAACACTTAATAAATCATATATTTGAAGCACATATTCAAGATATTAGAAACATACACAAACATGCTAGAATCAAGAGAAATGATCAATAAATATTCTAGCAAGTATTTAGAGCAAGTATTTAGAGCAAGTATATACACAATATTCAATTAAATCCTAATTGGCTCTAAATACAAAATCAAATATGTTAATCCTAGATTTGTTCACCTAATGGAACCTAGCACATGTTAAAGCTATCAATCATGAAATAAATCAATCAAAACACAAATAGCCCTAGATAATAAGCTAATCACAATAAAACTCACAAACATGTGAAAACCTAGAATTCTAGAAAACTAGTTCATATTCAAGTCTCTAATTAGACTAGATTAGCTTATGATTTGAAGCTATCCTTCTCAATAGCATTCAACATACTAACACATACATATAGAAGAAAAAAACCCAAGGTAATTGAAGACTTAAAAGATGAGAACATAAAGCTTAAATCAATACCTTTGGAATCCCGAGCTGGTATGGTTTTCTGTGTAAAACCACCACAAAACTCAATCAAATGGCTGCAAAGTTACTTGGAGAAGGTAGGGGATTTGATTACAAAGATTCTCCAACTTGAATTACTCAATTCGGAGTTGAAATGAGAAAGTTATGGTGTTTGGAAGATGAGAGAGTTGGAGAGAAAATTATGCACTTCTACTTTTTTCAATTTTTCTTCTTAGAATGAAATGGGAGGGAAATGAGAGTATTTAAAAGAAATGAAGAGAGGGAAACCGGTGACCAATGAGGGGCTGCCACCTCTCCATCCCTATGTAGGCGCGTGAGCCTCATGGGGGCAGAGAGGTGGTCTTGCCGAGAGGCTCACGCGCCCTCACGGGAAGATCCCTCAAATGGCCTTTGGCCATTGGCCATTGGTCACCTCCCTCACGCTCCTCTCCCGTTCTTCAGTTTTATTCTGGCCTCCGAACTCTAAATTTGAATCTGTTTTCGTATTACAAACCGTGACTGCCTTACGCATAAGGACGACTATGAAACTTTGATAAAAGGTTGTGAATTCGACTCGATACACGATGACCAAGACAATGCATTGTAAGAGAACGTAAAGTAACGTAGCTTCCTAGTTTGGACTTGAAAACTAATGAATGAGTAACCGAGAAGACCGAAACTCAATAAGGAATCATATGAGAACATATTCAAGTCCAAAACAATAAAACACAAACAAATAAGCACAATATCATACAAGTATGCAATTTCCTAGAGATAGACCTAGAACATGCAATTTTGCAATGTTTGTCAAATTAAATCTAATACATGTGCATACTACGACAAGTGTGTGAATGTGTTATATCAATTGAGCATAATGATGCAAGGACATATATGAATGCAATGTGTGTGTGTGCGTAAGCCTTGTAAGAGAAATAAGGTCTAGATATACCTTTGTTGAGCAATGAAGCATATTCCTCTTTGAAGACTCCATCTTGCATGAAAAGTTGCCAAATCTTCCTTGAAACTTGAATCATCATTAATCTAAGACAACTAATCAATCCAAGTGAAATATTGTTTTGATATGGAATTTATGCTAACACAAACTAAAAACCTAACATTTTGTGCTTCAATTAAAGTGGAATGCATATTTGTTGAGCTTAATGTAATTGCTTGTGGGTCGTTGTAGTATGGTGGTAAGTATTCCCACCTATGTGCTTAATGATAAAAATGCATACTTGTTATATATATGATTTTTATTTTTGTTTAGATCTAAGAGTGAGAATTGTATTATGCTTAGATCTTAGGATTTGTTGTATTTTTGTTTTTAGTCTTTTGTGATTCTTATTGTTCTTATTTCCTAATCTCGCTAAGCATTGTCCATATTTTATGAGTGGAAATGGTCCCACGGGTCAACATTAAGGACAATGTTAAGTTTAGGTTTGGGGGTGTGGATAACTTTCGTTGTGTCATGTTTGTTTTTGTTTATATGTGTTGGTGTTAGAAAATTTTCAAATCTTTGCAAAAAAATTGGTCAATTTTGAAAATTTTGGAAGCAGAGTCCATTTTTGTTAAGTTGTTTTCTTTTACGTGCCAGTAGAGACATGTTATGTATGTTTTTAGCTCTCTATTTTGACTATCATTCATGCCATGTATAATTTTTGCATCACTATAAATTTGCTTGTACAGTGCCAATATTTTGATGAGGTGGATAGAAATCTTTGCTTGTTTAGCCTAGGAGAATAGTGGATAGTGGAGACTACCCTTGTGAGATTTTTGTGCCTTTAACGTTTAATTTGGGAGGGTTTTCTCATTTCTACTCTTAAACACATCTCTTGTTCTTCAATTTATAATTGATCTCTATAGGATTTGCATTGGATATTAAAGAACAATCCTCTTAAGTTATCACATATTTGTTTGCTTTGCTTTTGTGTTGGTTGATCCCTAAGAAGTGATGCTAGGCAATGTGTGCTTAAACTACAAAATGGCCTAAACACTAATTCCTACCCTATGTGTGTGCTCCAATAGCCCATTTGAAACCAAACACATAGCATTTTTCTTTCATCACCTGAACTTACAACCAAGACATATAATGAAACCGTGCCTAATTAGCTTAGACTATATGGTGATATAGATGGTAGATTATTGGGGAGTTTTGTAATTACTATATTGTTACTTAGGAAGAAACTAAATAGTTTCTTGGTTTTAATTTGTAAATGTAGTTGCATGTACTAAGGCTTTAAGGAAAAGCATTAAAGTTTATATGTGTATTATCATTCAAAAGAAAGAACGAAAAGAAAAGAAAAAATTGAATATAAACTCAAAAGAAAAAAGGAGTATGAAAAAAAAAAACAAAGGGAAGCATAGATGCATACTTGTAATAGATTGACTTGAGGATGTAGAGATTGCATTGTAAATGGTCAGCAATTCTGTGATACAATCTATGGTTGGGATTACGTTATTGCATTGTAGATGGTCAGTAAAATCCCGTGTTATGGTCTTAGGTATTTTGTTTTCCTTTTCCCATTATTTCTTAGTCTACACCCTTGGTCCCATTACAACCAGAAAAGACCTAGCGGATCTCTTGGTAATGCTTGCTTAGTTGTGAAGTTGCATGTGCTCTATCTATGTTCTTAATGTTTAATTCGTTCATGAGATCTTTTGCACTTATATGAGCGTCTCTATAATTATATGTAAATGCGAATATATTTTTGTTTATGTACCTAAACTCCATTTCGCATATGTTTATGAGTGTTATTGTCTAGGTTCTCAGTGAAAATGTGACTGAAATCCGTTGAGGATTAGAGTTAAGGCGAATTCTAGCCCGAACAATCGAGCTTAGTTGTTTTGTAAACCGAAAACATCTTATGTATTGGCATACATGCATTGCATAATGTATTGATTTGTATGGACACCTAGGGGTTTAAAAGGCTTGTGACACGTGCTAAGTGTCATCGCTTCTCCCATGAAAGTGGACTAATTAGTTTTTACTTGTTTACTACTTTTATGTGTTTTTAGATTTCTTATTTGTTGTTTGTTTTGATTTTCATTTTTAGTTTTGCTTGATGACGAGCAAAAGTTAGGTTTGGGGGTTTGATCGCTCTACAAATGTTCTTATTTAGAGCTCCATTTTCCTATCTTTTGTCTTTGTTTTCGAGCGTTTTTTGTGTATATAACATGTATTTTAGCCATGTGTAGGTAAATGATCCCCAAAGAAGGTGATTGTACCAAAAGTGATGAAAATAGGGTAAAATGAGGCAAATATTTATAGAAGAAGACACCGCGGGAATGAAGCTGCGAAAAGAAGTCGCGACCAAACATCAGCAAGTTCAAACTCTCTGGTTCGCTGGAAAGAACCTACGATATGAACCAGCGGAGCCTTAAAACTACTTCGTACTGCTAGAATGGACCCGCGGTGTGAACCCCTGTAAGGATTCCCATTCTTTGATTGGCTTATTCGTGGACAAACCACGTTTTGGGATTTATTGTGTAAGGGTAGTTTAGGTGTTTGATCTTCAAGCTCGAAGACCCTTCACAAGTCCTCAAGGGACAAGCACGCCAAAGGTATAACTCTAGTGCTTGGTTTTCTTTGAAGAGATTTAGTTGCACACACACACTTAACATACATTGCATATGTGTGCATTCTCTTCACATTTCACATTTCACACTTGCACTTATATGTTATATTTTGTTGTGTGTATTTGTGTCTTGTAGTCTTGTAATTCATTTCCTGATAGTATTTGGAAACGTCCGCGCATGCACTAGAATGTGCTTGGTTTTGCGCGAAGACCGCCTACGGAGAATGCCCTTGGCTTCTCCTTGGTTTTCACCTATGTTGGTGATCGGCGGTTATGATCGACGGCCTGGCCGCCGAATTAAACCGTTGTTTGCTTCCAGAAGTATCTGGAGCAATTCTGCTGTTACGATCGGCGGTCACAACCGCTGTTCAGACCTGATTGATTTTATCTCTCGATTTGATTCGGCGGTTTCATCGGCGGTTTCGAAACCGCTGAATGAAACCGCCGTTCATACCTGATTGATTTAATCTCTCGGTTTGATTCGGCAGTTAGATCGGCGGTCACAAAACCACCGAATGAAACCGTCGTTGTTCCCCTGTTCTTCTCGGGTTCAATTCGGCGGTTATGATCGGCGGCCTGGCTGCCGATTGAAACCGCCGATCGGTGCGTTTCAGGGGCAAACTTGTCTTTTCACATGCTCTGTTTTTCATGCCTATAAATACATCACTTTCTCTTATTCTGAGTGTGACTCTTTAACCATCAAGAACCCTACTTTTAAAAGAGAGATTTTTAGGAGAGAAAGCAACCAAGTTTGCTCACTTAAACACTCAAACCAAAATTCATTTGCATCAAAGTTCATCTAGCATTCTCTAGCATATCTAGGATGCTTGCTTGCATGGGTCTTTTATCATCACACTTGCTTTGGTAAGTTTTTCACTATTATCATATATAATTAGTGTTTTATTTATTATGGCATCTCTTTTATTACTTGATTGTTCTTAGATTGAATTCTAATATTCAAGATAGAGATTGTTGTGTTGATTTAATTGAGTGTTGTTTTGTGATAGATATCTAGGTTTCTATAATCTATGATTATCTAAGCTAATTGACATGTCATTTAGCTTTAATATCTAGGATTGTTCTAATTGCAAATTCATCATCTTAGATAAGCATATAGGGTTTCCCTTGCTCTATGTTGCATTTGGATATTCATATATTCACTTAGTGTGTTAATCTCTTTTTAGAAAATTAAGTCTTGTGTTATGACCGGGATTAGGTTGCTTAATTCGCAAGCAATCGGACTAGGTTCACTTATACCGGGATTAGGTAGGTGTGTGATTACTTCCGGGATTAGGTTGTAATTTCATCACATTTAGTGGATTCGAGGTTCGAGTGTGGCTCACTTAACAGCCCATGGTTTTTCCCGTGAGGGTTTCCACATAAATATCAAGTGTTGTTTTAATTTCCGCACAATATTACACTTGCTATATTTTATTGACTTTTAGGGGTATTTTCGTAATCTTGTCCTTAAACACAAATTGGGTAAAATTAGTTAAAATCTATTCACCCCCCCCCCCCCCCCCCCCCCCCCCCCCCCCCCTTCTAGATTAATAGTTTACACACCGTGAGAACTTTCAACCCCGAAGCCTCAATGCTATTTCATACTATTGGAAAGAACCCACGGTGTGAACTCACAAAGCCTCAGTGCACACTATGCCCTTACTATCCATATCCAGTGCAAGTCACTATACCGATTTGTGCAACCTTGTTGGCAAGAGCCTCTATGGCTTTGCTCATATGTGCCATCTGAATGGAGTTTCCTGTGTTGGCATCTACTTCGTAAATCCCCTTTCTTCTTCTTGAACTCTTCTGATGAGAATTCTAAGCTAATTTTTCAAAGATGAAGTATAACTCATTTGGTGTTTTATCATTCATGGATCCACCATAAGCATTGTTCACTTGGACTGTTGAAACATCGTTCAACCCATCATAGAACCACTATAATATCTGATGCATTTGACATCCATGCTGAGGGCATTGATAGAGAAGCATCTGGTAGCGCTCCCAAGCCTCATGGAAGTCTATTGGTCCCCTTGAAAGAAGTTTGTAATCTTGGACCTGATATTATTGGTTTTCTGCTTGGAGTAGTATTGATCAGTGAGCTTTTCCACCACTTCCTCCCATGTTCTCAATGATGCTGGAGGTAAAGTCATGAACCATGTCTTCGCCTTTTCCTTCAAAGCATGCGGAAAACACCTCATGCGCATCTACTCCTCTGTAACCCTGGTATTTGGAAACGATTTTATTGATGAATAGAATTCCCGGATGAATTAAAGCATATCCTCATTATGTAGACCATGGAAGGTAGGCAGCAAGTTGTAGTGGAAACTTTTCAGTTCATAATTCCTTACTGCAGCATCTAGCATAATGCACAAGGAATGGTTGCCAATGATTGGCCTACTATAGTTCTTCATGGTCCTAATTGGCTCGAATAGTTCTGCTGGATAATGTGATTTCTATCGTTTGCCATTGCTACTTGTCTGATGCGATCAATATTGTCGTTCAAAGGTAATAATTCTCCTTGAAGAGATCTTCTACCTTGCATCCACCGTTAAGACCTAAAACAAAAAGACAGACACATAATAAACTACGAAAAAGAAATAAAAACTAATAAAATAAAATAAAATAAGAAACAAAAAACAAAAAATCTAAAAATTAATGACTTAACTACCTAAACTAGACTAAACTTATTAACTAAAACTAAAATTAGGAATAACTAATAAATTCAACTAGTCCCCGGCAACGGTGCCAAAAACTTGATGTGTAAAATCATGTTATAAAAACTGAACTCGCAAGTACATGAATTGTGAAGATAAGTACAACGGCAAGTAGATATCATTCCCACGAGGAAAAGTGATTTATCGACTAAAACTAATTCTAATTTAAGTTAAATTAAAAGTAACCAAATATTGTTGAAGATTGAATTAAAACTAAATTAAACTAAGAAACTAAATTAATCAAAAGCAAGTAACAATAAATTATGGATTGTGATCAAGGGATGCGAAATACTATATGTCATAAATGATTCCCAATTATAAACACTCAATGTATGGAATTAACTTTGTAAAAAAAATTCATACAATTCAAGGGTTCATTCTTTATCTTAATTATGACTATTACCGTATGATCGCGGGATGAGTCACGTATTCCCAATTATCATTCACCATTGGTCTTGATTCCTCGTCAGCTGAAACTTTAGCCATTCTTAAGGCTTGCCAGTTATTTGAGTCGGCTAGCTGGCTATCAAACCTTAATATCATCATTGAGAGCGATTCTAAAGCTGTAGTTTCCTGGGCAAATGGTGTGGATGGGATTGGGAATGTCAAGAATATGGACCATATCATGGACATTAGGGAGATCACTAATCGATGTAAGAAGGTTTTGATTAAGTTTGGCCTTAGAAGTGGTAATGTTTCAGCTAATTTCCTCACTAATTTGGGCTCCTTGAGCATGCTGGTGTAGGAAGTCTGGACTTAATTTAGCTGTGGGGGGAGTTTCTCTTTGTGTGTGTGTGTGTGTTTTTTTTTTTTTTTTTTTTTTACTCATGCTTGCCTGGGTAGGTAGCATGTTTGTTCTTCTTGTTTCCTGGTTGGTGTGATGTTGTACCCTCGTGGTTCTCTTTATATATTAGCATATATATATTTACCTTTTTAAAAAAAAAAAATAACCTTTGGTCTATGGTGTGAACAACAATCGGAAACCCGTTAAGCGCAGAATTAAGAACCAAATTCAATACTTTGCTTGGTTTATGCTAAAGATAAAATTTATTTATTCAAGTGACCATTAATCAAGATTAGGTTTGGTCTACACTCTAACCCTAATTCTCGGATAATCTTAACCCTAAATTTATGTCAAATAATCATCCACCCTTGGTCAATGGTGCGAATAAAAATCAACACAAATAAGGAATCAAAAAGTTAAGCATAATGAATAAATCAAGAATTGAATTGATAAAATAATAGTTAATCCATACAAGAGCATTCCCAAAAGGTTCACATTGATTCCCTAGTTATGGGATTAGTTATACATGATGAAAATAACAAGAGAATAGATAGAAAAGATAAAACCCATATTGCCCTTCAATGATGATACCTTCTTCGTCTTCAAATCTCCTATGTGTAAGATGGATGAGAGAATTGTGTTGTGCGATGATGTTTGATGGTAGGAGTCTGATGATAATGATCATCATCATAAAACCCTAAAATATTGATGTACTTATAGGAATCAAGGAGTTGGACTGATTTCAGAAATCTTTCTCGAAGAGGATTGTCAAACCGTTATGCCTACCGTTGTGCCTACCACTGTGCCTTGTGCAGCGGTTGGCAAGGAAGGACAGCGGTTGCATGGCGATGAGACAGTGGTGGCATGGTGTGATTCTTTTGGAATTGGAATGTTCTGCATTGCATTGTGCAATTGCACAGCGATTGGTAATAAATTGCAAATAAGTCTCTTGCATCTTCCAAAATCCCATTTTTCCTTTGAAATACTCTAAATACACATTTTGGAACCAACAACCTGAAAATGCTCAAACAAACAAATTAATACCTAAATTGCTCGAGAAACAAGAAATTGACAGAGAGATTGGGGATCAAAAACATATACAAATAATGACCGATCAACCTCCACCAATAAAGGTCGGTGATTAGACTTCCAATAATCCAAGTGATGAATTATTGAATTCGGGAAAAGAGTTTTCCAGTCGACACAAGAGACACCCATATCCAACCGCTCCTAAACCATAGCCTCACCGTCCTACTTATTACACCACATATATTGCGGCCTAACAAAGCCTAAATCCTCTTAACTATAGAAATCTAATGCCTCCTAAAAATTCTCCATACTTCTTCTACTCTGAACCTGCCCCTCATTCTTTTCGTCCTCCGATAGAATCTCATTGAAGTCTTCTACACACAACCATGGAAGTCAAGACAACGTCCAAGCATGACACCATTGGTCTGTCTTAGGATACCCGTTGAAGACTGTCAACCGCCACATAATAGAGTTGTGAGACGTGACTTTAACATCAATAGGAAACCGAGAGAACGACATCAAAGCAACATCAACACTACAACCAAAAAAGACACATACCACCACTCCGGCCGAAACTATCTACCACCAATTTACCAGCGAAACCCATGATCTTGACATGAAAAGTTTCCATTAAAACATTATTTGTTTTTGTCTCAATTAAGAAAATAATATCTAGAACATGATCATGCTTCAACTTATGCAGAATCCAATACACCCGAGGACTACCCAGCCCTCGAGCATTCCACACTAAAATTTTCATTGCATCTGGTCGGCCGGATGAGACCGCACCGCCGATATCAGATTTTCAGAGCTCTCGCTCAACTCAGCTTGAGTGTTGTTGTCATTAGAGCATTTGATAATTTCCCCATAACCAATCATATTTAATTCCTTTAACCTATTAATTCTGGTTAATCCCCCTTATTGATGATCAAATTTCCCTCAAATAATTAATGGTCATGGCATTTGATCACTTAAAAGTATTCATATAAATTAGTCATTTTTTAGAAGGAATAAATTAGTCATTTGTACCATCCAAATGATTTAAATTCATAAGGACACCTTTTGGCAGTTCTTACGGTGATAGAAATTGCTTACTTGAGGAGCTGGATGCATCTTTGGATAGAATGTGACTCCTTAGTCATTGTTTCTTGCTTTAATAGCTCTAATTTCATTTGCCCTTGGAGTTTGAGAAATCGTTGGATGAATTGTTTGGAGAAGATTCGCTCTATCCAAACTCATTTCTCTCATATTTATAGGGAAGGTAATTCTATAGTGGATTGTTTGGCTAATCTAGTCTTGGTTTATGACAATTTTCAATGGTGGCTAGATTTGTGTTGGCTTGATTCCATTGCAAAACTCTCTTTATTTGTAATGGTTATTTGTATATGTGATTCTTGGTTGAAAGAAGATTTAAAGGAGGAAAGCAACTTCTCATACAAATATTGTCTTCAAGAGGAAAAACGCTTACTTGGATGTTAAAGTATCAAGATACTTCTTCCTCTTGCAAGGCGTAAGTGCACATACACACAATTCATACATGTGTGTCCCTGTATCATTGTGCTCATTTGTAATAATACATTCACACACTTATTAAAGTATGCACATGCATTGATCTCATATTGACAAACATTGTAGAATTGCATGTTCTAGGACTATCTCTAGGAAATGGCATACTTGTGTGATCTTTTGTTTATTTGTTTGGGTTTTTGTTTTTCTGAACTTGAATATGATGTCATATGATTCCTTTTTGAGTTTCGATCGTTTCGGTTACTCACTCATTTGATTTCGAGTTCAAACGAGGAAGTTACGCTACTTTACGTTCTCTTACAATGCATTGTCTTTGTCGTCCTGTATCGAGTTGAATTCATAACCTTTGGTCAAAGTTTCATAGTCTTTCTCATGTGTAATTGAGTTATGGTTCATAATCCAAAAGTAGATTCAAATTCATAGTTTGGAGGCCGGAGAATGGTCGAAGAACGTGAGAGGTGCGCGAAGGGAGCGAAGGAGAAGAAAGGTGGCAAAGGGCCAACCACCCTCTCTCCCGTGGAGGCGCGTGGCCACCACGGGAGGGACACCTATCTGCCTCCCCATGGTGGCCATGCACCTCCACGGGAAGCATGAGTGGTGGTGGCTTAATTACCCATTTACCCTTGCTTCTCTTCAATTGAATTCCCTCCCTATATAATTCAGATCCCCGAGTAACATCTCTCACAACTTGTGCATTTTTGTTTCAATCATAACTCTCTCATTTCAACTCCGAATCGAGTGATTCAAAAACCAAAATCGTTGGTCTTGAAGAGAAGAACAAGTCTGAAGCATTTTAAGAGTCAAAATATGTCCACATAAATCGAAGTAATCTGATCTCAGTTCGTGGATCATCATTTTGTTTGGTAATCATCTTCTTTACATTTTTCTTATGATCAACTTCATGGATCTTATTATTTGATTGATGAAAAATGTTTAGAATTCTTTTGATTCCATTTGTAGACTTGTTTTGATTGATTTCGAAATTAGCTATTGTGTTTTGATTGAATATGTTCTTAGCTAGTTTTGAAGAACATGAACTTGAATCGAGAATAACTTTGTGATTTGATCTTGATTGTTTGATTCTATGTTTTTGTCACATGTTCATGAACTAGGATTTTTGATTGTGCTATCTATCATTTAAATCTAGTTCTTGATTGGATTAAATATGCTGTGGATTTCAAGTGTTAACTTGTTCACTTGATTTCAAAGCTAGTTTGTGTGCTTTCAATTGAAGATTTGTGGTTCGAGCTTTGATTGACATGTTTAGGTTTCTAGATAATTTTTGTGAATCATTTTGAATGCCTAATCTATATTTCTAATCACATGTTCATAAGAATTAGTTACATTTGCTTGTGAGTTTGATTTGTACAAATCTAATTCTTTATAGAGTGTGTTTGATCTACTTGCTCTATTTGCATGTGTTTGCATCATTTACATCACTTAGATCTTTTTGCCTTACATAAGGTGGAAGTTTCTTGTTGGAGTGTGATTCTTAAACATTGAGCAAGAAGTATTGTCTAGGAGTGTGAGGCTCCGGTTAGACAAGCAAAGAAGTCTTGGCAAAGGGTGTGAGGCTCCGGTAAGTCTGAGCGTGGAAGTCTTGGCAAAAAGCAAGTGGCTTCGGTAAGTCCGAGCAAGGATACTTTCTAGAGGCATGTGATGCGGTTAGAAAGTAGAGGCAATCTTTTCATTAGTAAAGCCCTTAAGGGTAGGATAGAATGGATATTCAAGAGAGAGTGTTTCATGTGATTTGATTGCTTTTGAGAGTGTACTTCTTTCCAACTTGTGAATTGGCCTGGGTGTTGCCGGTGGTTGTGGATTCAACCTGTGGATGTTTCCTCTTCAGAGGTTTACCACGTAAAATACTTGTGTCAAGTTTTGCTTTAAGTTTCTTTACTTCTATATCTTGTATTGCTTTTAACACTTATGAAATTGAACTCATATTGTCTTGTTAAAGCAATTCATTTGTTAAGCTTCCGTGTGCACACATCCTTGTTGTGTTGAAAAAGGAATTTGAAGAATTTGGGGCCTATACCTATTCACCCCCCCCCCCCCCCCCCCCCCCCCCCCCCCCCGGTATATTTACACTATAATTGGTTAAGGGGATTTCAAAAAGGATAGTATTTTTTTTTTTTTTTTGACAACAAACAAATTTATTGAAACAAAACCTTACACACCGACAGAACTATCTCTCAGAATATGTTTTCTAACATAAGGAGGGAATTCCTCCATCTAGAAAAGGATAGTATTTATACAAATGATATATTTATTTCTTATTCAAATGATATCTTTATTTTGATATATATATATAACAAGTAAACAAGAACTCATGTACCACACATTCCACCAGGTCCGCCGAAGGTAAACGTTTGAGCGAGGGTGCCATATTGTTCACCCAAATGTTTGGCATCGTAACAACTTGTATTATCAATAACTTTTTGTAGACTGCCTTGCTCAATATCTATTAAATTATAATCTTTGTTCACTATCTGAAGTGTTGCAAAAAAACATGACTTATGCAAATTATTGTTAGGAAAACGTCCATTTCCCATTGGTGGACTCAATCCATCTGGAGAATTATATGTCCATCCACCATATTGAACAAATGTTGCTGCTTTGCTTAAGTGAGGGAGAATTTCCTTAGGCCAATATCCTATCTGCACGTCACTATCAATAAATAGCCACCAATTACCTGTTTCCGAATCCTGTAAAAAAAAAAAAATTAACTTTATAGGGATTAAATAATAATATATAGGTTGACTTCTTAAAATAAAAAGGTTAATATTTATCTTAAATATGATAATGGGCATTTCAATAAAATGACATTTTTTTGATATTATTTACATACCTTATCGGGCTTATCTAATCATATTCATTGATTTCATTAAGGGGAAATTTTTACATAAATCCCTTATTTAGCTGTTTTTCAAATTACATCACTTTAATCCCGCAAGATGAAATATTATTAGTTTAATCCATAAAAAAAATGGAAATCGGTGAAGGCCTTCACATACAGTTTGTAGGGAGGAAGCACATGCCTCCTCCCATGGGTTTTTTTTTTATGGAAGCGGCCCAACCCTCTTCTCTCATATTTGATGGATGGAGGTGGCACCTCCTCTCTTGGTTTAACTAATAGTTGACTGATAGAAACACTAAAGTAATGTATTTATAAAAAATAAAAACAATGATAAACTAAAGATGGACGTTTAGAAATCCTAACATTTCAAAAGGAAAAAAATTCCCTTTATGAACTTTTCCTTTTCAATAAATATTTAAATGTTTACTTTGCCCATAACCATCTCTTGTAATAAAAAAGAAAAATTCTTACACTATACAGTATAGTCTCAATTATTATTATAAAAGTACCTTCTTTATCATGGGGTGAGTTACAAATATCAGTCCACCAATAACAGATATGGCGTCGAAAGGTTGACCAAGATGTACGGAAGGATCAGTTTGTATAAAACCAGGACACATCAAATTGTAACAACCTGTTTTTTTATATGCATCTGCCTTTTTTGCATAATAAAGATTATATTAGAATTCAAAAAATAAACAAATATATATAAAAAAAATACAAATAAGAAATTAATTCTTACCGTCCAATATGCAGTCGCACGTGTTCGATTGTCACCATAAAGACGTGGGTTCACCTGAAATGTTATGTATGGTTATTTGTTTTTCCGTTTTCTACTTATAACAAAGAAGAGAAAGTTTCATTTTGAAAATTTGTTACACTTTAATTTTCTTAGAACAATTTAATTATTAATAAAAAAAATTAATGATAAACACAAAATAGAACAAATAAAGATTAAAATACAATTTTGAAACCAAACGTAAATTGCTCATAGTTTTACATTTACATTAACATTTGTCGATATAGATGAAAGTGATGAGTACTTACTGCCCAACCATACTGTATGCTGTTGAGTTCAGCTGGAGGTCCACCTTCAAGCCATATTTGGGCCATACTAACTTGATTCATTTTAACTTTTGGGTTATATAAGTCTATTGTAGCACTTGCTCCATAAATGCCCGATTGATTTAATTTACTACGAAACGCTGCAAACTAAGTACAATATATACATAAATAATAATTTGAAATAGTTTTATTCTACTAAGAAATTAAATTTAATCAATATTATGATATTTCTTGAAAGTAATAAATTCGTCATATCAAGTTGGTACGTACGTGTTTGCCCGGTGATGTACTAGTTTGTGGATGAATATTTTTGAGATGTAATTTGGATACTGATTTTAAAGCTGCAAGGTTGTTAGCTCGACTTCTATGAATAGGTATCATTCTCTCTGGGCAACTATCTATAGTTTGGAGTCGAAGGCTACGATGTGTATCGAATGAATTATTATTACTTTTAAATTTTTGTAAAAAACTCGGTTTCATCTGCAAAATGCATAAATATATATTAATGTTTAATTGAAATGAATTATCACTTTACTAACGAAAGACTAATACCTCAAATGAATTGTATTATATATACCTGAATTTTGTGATTCTTCAATAAGATATTGTCGAGAGCAGGTTGTTTGTAAATATCCACGCAGTCATATTCATCAATATCTTTTGACTACACAGGTATAAATTTTCAACATAACACTTATATAAACGATGCATAAACGTAAATTGAACAAATAAAGATCATTAGCAGCAAAATAAAAAATAAAATAAAATAAAATAAATAAATAAAATTGATCTGAATGGAGGATTGCCTTACCTTTTGTAATTGTCTAGAAACTTTGCGTCCACCTTCAATTCCATGGCAACTGAAACTAAGAAACAGGAGAACTAAGAGAAGCGAAGACATTTTCACTTTAGAGCACCAATTATCATAACACTTCATAGGATTTGTAGTGCTCTCTACTTTTAAACAAAATTTAGAGCCAAATTCAATTACTTTGTAGATTTAGATTTAGCTTTAAATGACCATTTACTAAAAAAAGCCATTTTTATTTAATATTTTACCAAATATGTGCCAATTTTTTTTAAATGTTTTACTAAATAAAGCCATTATTTTTTAATAAGTGAAAAGATTCATTTATTGAAATGACCTGTTACCATTGATTTATTAGATTTAGCATCCCTAACCAATGATAGGGTTGTTTTTGAAATATTAAGACGGTTTTTGTATATTTTTTTAAATAAAGTGAGTTGTTTGATATTAAGCCTTAACTCATGTGTTCAGACATATGTAAGTGCAAATATTTTGTGAATGGCTTATTTTTGTGTCAAAACCATTGTGATACTTTTGTATGGGTAATTTAGGTTCTTCATGTGGTCAACAACATTGTGATCGTGATTGAGGACAACTTTCCTGGCATCCAAGATCTTCAAGAACCGAGCTTAAAAGGTATAATCTTCTCGACTTGTTCTCTTGAAGAGATTAGGCATACACACAAACAATTTGCATACATGTGTCTCTACATCATTGTGCAACACTTATACACACCAGTGTTCTAGTAGACATTAGGTGCTAGTCGGGTGGAGACTCGGCACTTAGCGCCTAGGCCGACTAATCGGCGATTAATCACCAATTAATCAGGAAAAAAAATTGTCACTAATTTTGGTGGGGCACATCACAGACACTTCCACATTTCAACACTCATCTTGGTTCCTTATTGGTGGGGCACATCACAGACAATTCCTTCCTTTTTTTTTTTTTAATTCCTTATTGTTTTCGTTCCAGCTCATCTTCATCTTCTCGAAGACTCGAACACTTCCACATTTCAAAAATATCTCTCTGTCTCTTCAAACTCCATCTCTTTCATTTCTTTTGTTTTCTTTCCAACTCATCTTCATCTTTCATTTCTTTTGTTCTTCCTCAATCATGCTGCTCAATCATTCAAATGGGAGACTGGAGGAAGACCGGATGAGTGACGACGACGGTGACCTGGCAATGATGGATTGTAGCTTTCAGCGATCTCGACGATTGAAAGTGGATGGCGATCTCCGACCGATTGCTTCCCTGATCTTTGAGAAATCATCAAACATCCCCACTTCTGTTGTGTTTAATCAGTGTTTGATGGAATTTTATTTTATGTTAAGGATGGAATTTGTTGGGTGAGAAGTTGAATTGTAAAACAAAAAATTGGAGGAGAATACGTGGGTTTAAGTTCGAGTACGAGAAAGATGGGTTTGGGTTTGTTGTGAAAAGAATACGGTGTGTTCTAAATATGTTATCTTGAGGGGGGTGAATAGATTTTAACTATTATTACCCAATTTTCGCATGCAAGTCAATTTTATGAGAATGCCCCTACTAGTCAAAAATACAAGCAAGTGTAATATAGTGCGGAATTTAAATAACACTTGATGTATACGTGGAAACCCAACCACTGGGAAAAACCACGGGCTGTATAGTGCGCCACACTCGGAACTCGAAATCACTAATTGAAATGAAGTTTACAACCTATGTAGACCTCGTCTAACACTCCGGTATGTAACCCCTCACTTCTACCCAGCGGGCCTTTATTAGCAACGCTATTCCAATTTGCTTGAGGCCTAAGCACTCTTAGCCCCAAGACTTACTTCTCAATGAAGAGAAACAACCTAAGTGAATATGTATGAATATTCAAAATGCAAATTAGAGCTAGGCTACTCTATATGCTTATCTAGGATAATGATTTTGCAATTAAAACAATCCTAGATATAAATGGCTAGATGACATGTCAAATAGCTTAGCTAATCAAGATTAATTAAAAACCTAATTAGCTATCACAATCAACACTCAATCATTTTCATCACAAATAATCTCTAACTTGTATTTAGCATATAATCAAAAGCATACAAGTAATTAAAGAGATGTATTAATATGAAAAACACTAAAGTAATATGAAATTAGTGAAGAACATACCAAATAAGATGTGATGATTCAAAACCATGCATGGATCAATTCTATGAAGGCATAGAAGATCAAATATGAAATTTGATGCAAAAGGGATTTGATTTGAGTGTTTAAAGTTGAGTTCTTGATTTGATTTTTTCTCAAAAATCTCTCTTGAAAGTTTAGGGTTCTAAGGTCTCAAAGAACTTAATCAGAGAATGAGAAAATAAGATATTTATAGACATCAAGAATTGGGCATGTGAAAAGACAATTTTGCCCCTGAAACACACCGTTCGGCGGTTTCAATCGACGGCCAGGCCGCCGATCACGACCGCCGAATTGAGCCCGTGAAGAACAGAGCATCAACGGCGGTTTCATTCGGCGGTTTTGTGACCGCCGATCCAACCGCCGAATTAGACTGAGAGATTAAAATCGATCAGGTATGAATGGCGGTTTCGAACGGGGGTCGTGACCGCCGATCTTGACCGCATAATTGCTTCAGACCAATCTGGACTGAAACGGCGGTTTCATTCGGTGGCCAGGCCGCCGATCATAACCGCCGATCACCAACAATGGTGAAAACCAAGGAGAAGCCAAGGGCATTCTCCGTGGGCGGTCTTCGCGCAAAACCAAGCACATATACACACAACAAGATATAAAACAAAGTGCTAGTGTGTAAAGTGACATGTGAAGAGTATGCACATAAAAATAAGCAAATATGCAATCATAGCAAGAATGCTAAGTGTGTGTGTGCTACTAATTCTCTTCAAAGAAAACCAAGCACAAGAGATTATACCTTTGGCGTGCTTGTATCTTGAGGTCATGGAAGGGCCTTTGATCTTCAACCTTAAACACTTAGACTACCCTTACATTCAAAACCCCAACATGTGGTTTGACCACGAAATAAGCCAATCAACAAAACGGGAATCCTTACATGTTGTTTTAAGATTGAAAAAGACAAGTTTAGAGAAGAGAAGGACGATGGGGGAGGTGAGAAGATGGTGCAAATCGGAGACCGACTTGCCGATTAGTCGGAGACCAACTAATGAGGCCGATTTTAGCCATTTCGCCGCAGTGACCAACCGACTAACTGTATTGAGCCGATTAATTGGCCTAGTTGGCTGATTTCTAAAACACTGATACACACACATATTGTTCATATGTTCATGCACTAAGCATTTAAATTGATATATAGACTTGTTGCATCATTCGATTGTGCTGTGTTTATTCGCAACGTTCCATCGCGGTTTGGTCATCGTTCTAACACACTCACACATTTGATTTGTGTGATCATGCATTTCATTTTATCATGTGATATCTTGTTGTTTACATGTTGTTTGATATGTGTTAGTTATGGGTTGTTTGTTTGGAGCTAAGTGTCTAGTTTGGAAAGATTGGTTTTTCAATGGTTTAAATGTTTTCAAAATTGGTCTTTGTATAATCTTGTGACCATAACGTTTTATTCAAATATTCAAATTGACTTTTGAATTTTTTTTGATAAACTAAACACTCATATTTTTCCAACGGTATATTATTCATAAAAGTTTTTGATCGTTTGGATTGGTTTTGAAGTCTCCAAAGAGAACACTAAAACAGGGGAACTTTGTTGTTGTCAAAATTTGATTATTGGTCACTCAAATGACTATAAATATTTCTACATACATTCAACTCTTGTTTGTAAAAAGGGGTAGAAAGTAGACCTCCATACATTTCCAACGGTATATTATACGATAGGTTTCGATGTCATTTGGTCATATTTTGGGTCACTTGAAAATCGAGTTGTTGCATTTTGACGTTTTTTCACAACCCAGGTGTCTTTGACCTAGACCGCGAATTTTGGTAGTGAAAAATTGTCTAGTGATTTTCGCTATGCAGTTTTGACAGGACCTCTATATAAACACCTCTTTATCATCTCTTTCAACTTGAAATTCAAAAATTTAGTGTCTTAAGAGAGAGGTTAGAATTCCTAGAGAGAGAAAGATTCAAGAAAGCATCTTTGACTCTCCATCCCTCATCTCATGTGCATTTAATGTCTTCATCTTTCATGGGTCTTCATTAATGGTCTTCATTGTTCGGTAAGAACAAACTTCCTCTTCATTAATTGTTTTTTAATTGTTTAAGTTCACATTTATTGCATATATTTTAAAGTTTGGGAATTGTTTGAAGGATTAGTTAATAACTAGGTTTAGTAGATTTCTCTACCTCTAGTTAAGTATTTTATGTTGTGTAGCATAGTTTGCATTGAGCATCTTTACATGTTCACTTTGACATTTTACTCTCTTCATTGAGTTCAAATCTTGTAGCCATAAGTGGTGGTTGACAAGCAAAGGAAAGTCTTGTGGCCAAAGGTGTTGGTTGCACAATCAATTGCCAAGACCGGTTATAAAAGGCCCGACGAGTAGATTAGGAGGTACTCATGCCAAGAGTAGTTGATCGGGGGATATCACTAGGATTGAACCAAGAGTCATGAGTGTAACCTTCTTTTCATAAAGTGGATTTATGTTGTTTAAGTGGCTCGTGAGGCTAGTCCCGTAGGTTTTTGCTAGTTGGTTGTTTTCCACGTAAAAATCAAGTATTTTTTAATTCCCGCATTTTATACTTGATTTTTATTGTTGTTTGCCTTAATCTTGATTAATCGAAAATTTGTTAATTAATTGGTAAACAACCTATTAACACACTTTTAGGTAGTTTCAACATAATTAATTAAATTTATATATGAGTTAAAACAAAACAAAAATACTAAAAGTAAATTGTTTTAGAGCAATTACCAAATAAATATTGGACTTAAAAAATAAAATAAAACAATAAAACAATAAAAAACTTACAAGTAGTTTAAGACTCTTACAAAAATGAGCAAACCGATCCCATAAATTTTAAATTGTACCAATTTGTCCCTTAATTAAAGTTTCGTTAGTCAGACATAACAATCAAAGGATATTATAGTCTTTTTAACTTGTACAAAACAAATAAAAAATGATTTTACAATTTTTAGTGAGAAGATTTTCCCAAGTGGAGTTACAGCTAACTTGTACAAGAAAGCGGTGGACTCAACGATTCAGAATCTTAAACTTAGAACATGCTCAGTAATGTTTTTTGTATTATATATTTTCATTTGAAAACGATAAATTGATTTTTATGTTTTCTAGAACCTGAGAACATTGAAAACTTTTCTGTTAGCAATAATTGAAATTAGTTTTTTTTTTTTTTTAAATATATTAAAATGTGAGAGTTGTCAAAAATTCACATACGATATGAAAAAATTCGTTTTGACCACAAATGAAAGTTTAACCATTAATTAACCACTTTCTTTTTTAAAAAAAAATCATTCTATATCCAAAATTATAAAAATATCCATGCAACATAGTTTTTTTTTTTTTTTTGGAAAATTGTTTCTTGCAATAAACATGAAACCTTGGAGAAAATCGTGAAACGTTGAAAAAAAAAAAGGAATCTGAGGGTATTTAAGTAATTTTTCAAAAATGTAGTTATTAATAGGTGAACTTTTGTATGTGGTTAAAAAAAACGAAAGTCTAATGTTTTGGGAGACTATTTTTTATTTTTCTCTCTAATTAATATGTAGGGATGACAAAATAATCCACATGAATGGAGCCCCGCAAGGACCTATACTTATTGGGTGCATACGAGTTTCAATTTGGTGGGGATGGGAATAGATAGTAAAACCCGCAATGGGTAAGAGGCGGAGATGAGTTTTATAATCCCCGCCCACTTAAAATATAATCTTTTTTTTTTTCTTTAAATGTTTATGTTTAAAAATTATTGAATTTATTTGTTTAGTTGTGAGATTCATGGTTATTTTAATGTTTATGAGATGATTTTTAATAGTTTTTTGAAATTACTTTATATATTATATCATATTCATTGGTTATATATTTATTATTTTAATAAATAATTTTGATTATGCATAAAAATAAATAAATAATTTTGATAAATGAGATAAATTGGGTAAATGGGATGGGGATGAGAAAAGCATACCCTGCCCCTCCTTGCTCCATCTATCGTGGGGTTTTATGCAGGGATAGGTTTTCAAAAACTAAATGAGGCGGGGTGGGGGAGGGGCACCCCTCTCTAAACCCGCCCCATTGTCATCCCTAATAACATGTATTTAGTGAAACTGTTTTTAAAACACATCTTTCAATATATTGTAAGAATAAAAATAATATTGTGGGTAGTTAAATTATATATATATATGGTACAGATATTGAAACCTATAAATATGATAAGCACACTCATATTTATTAATACACATTTGTCTAAAATTTAAAATTAAATCATTACTATAGACACTCATCTTAATGCTAATAATACCCTTATTTAAATGAATGTGTTCATTTGAATACATTTTATTTATAAACACTCTTAAGTTATTAACACACCCGATTTCACACATCATAAATTTTTAAGTTCTCCAACTCGAAAACACAAATAAAAACAAAAGTAATCTATTTGATATAATACAAGGCTTGATTAAAATAAAATAAAAAAAATTGATTAAAATAAATTTAATATTGAGTGCTTCTAAGTTTTAGATTAAAAAAATTTTAAATCAAAAAGTTCACATAATTTTATTTTTTTAAATGGCTAACTTTATTCATATAAGAACGACAACAAACCAAAAACTACAAGCCACACAGCCAAATGAAAACAGAGCTACAAAAGAGAAAGCAGAAATAGCAACACTCGGCCACAAACACTACCAACAACAGACAAAAAGAGCCACACCCAAACAGAGCAAGAACCAAAGAACAGGGGAACATACACGCAAAGAACCTCAAACATAAAACCAAACCACAAAACAAAAACACTAAGGATCACCCTATTCAAAGAAGTTCACATCAATTTTAAACAAACAAAAAAAATCTTCATTATCATATATATATATATCAGAAATTTTCAAATCAATGCATCCTGATATAACTTTGTGAGGATATTGAATGTGAGATACTCGTTTTACATACTTTGACTCAAGTATGTATGCACTTGTCAAAACTAGTGGCTCACATTCAATATCCTGATAAAGTTATATCAGGACTGTATATATATATATATATATATATATATATATATATATATATATATATATATATGATCATCTCTTGCATATTATGATATTCAACAAGAACAGTTGGATACAGGGACGTACCCCTTCAAGGGCTAGGGTGGGCTCCCTAACCAATCTTGAATTTTTTTTATTTTTTTTTAAGTTTGAAATTTTAAAATATATTGTGTTATTTTGTAATCTCAATATACTCTTTATATTTGCAAAAAAAAAAAAATAAATAAATAAAAATAAAAAAAAATAAAAAAAAATAAAAAAATTCAAATCAATTAATACTTGTAATAGACTTGTTAGATTAATTGGAGACGACTCGCTTTAATCTTGAAAATATTCTTATCAAAATTTAGTTCAATTTATTTGTCAATATAAAAAATTGGTCTTCAATTTAGATATATTTTCATAAGTTATATGAATTTCAATATTTGTTATTTTGAAATTTTAGAGTTAATCTAATTTCAAAGTTATGGTACAAAAATTAAGTGCTTCATTAAGGGAATAAAAATTTAACTATATAATTGTTTATCATCTTTTGGTGTCTTTTATAACTTAATATTATATATAAGTCATTATTTAATGAAAAAAGATAGTTCATCATTCGAATAAAAATTATAAATGATGGTTTTTCTTTTAATTGGTCTATCTATTTAGAAATATGTATTATTATTTTTTTCAATTAGTAAAATTTTATCTGGCATTGAGGTTTAGAGAATTTTATTCTAACCCACCCTGTCATCCATTTTTGGTTACATCCCTGGCTGGATATAACCTAGTGCTAACTATTTTTCTAAGTTATGGTTTATCATCAAAATTAGAGTTTATCATAATTTTTTTTTTTTTTCTTAATAAAGAGATATAGATGTAATTAATGAGTGTACATAGTATTTGGTTTATTTTTAATTAAAGTACTTTGTCATTATTGGTAAATTTCTATTGAGTTGTTTTTGTAATTAAATTTTTTATTAAAATATGAATGTGCTTGTCATATTTATAGGTATCAGTATCGGTACTCATATATATATATATATATATACAGAAATTCTATTATCAGTTCGAACTGACAAAAGTTATATCAGCTCCTTGCATGTGGGCCACTGGATTTAAATACTTTGACTTGGCTGTATACACTTGTCAGTCAAAACATTTAAATCCAGTGATCCACATACAAGGAACTAATATAACTTTTATCAGTTCGAATTGATAATAAAAAGACTGTATGTATATATATATATATTATCAACAAAAATTAATTTTAAAATTAATTTAATTTTGATTTATCATCCCTAATGTGGGGTTCCAATCTCATGCGTACAAGAGCCAAGATGCCTTAATAATAGTTGTTTGGTTTTTTAAGGCATCTTGGCTCTTGTATGCCTAAGATTGGAACCCCACAGTAGGGATGATAAATCAAAATTAAATTAATTTAAAATTTAATTTTTGTTGATAATATATATATATACCGACAATATTATTTTTATTCTTACAATTTATTGAAATGTTTTAAAAACAATTTCACTAAATACATGTTATTAGGGATGGCAATGGGGCGGGTTTAGGGAGGGGTGACCCTCCCTCACCCCGTCCCATTTAGTTTTTGAAAACCCATCCCCAGATAAAACCACACATTAAAGTAGATATTTGTCAATTATTTCTGCAGCAAATAAAAGTAACAGTCATTTGACTAAATTCAGAGAATGGTACATCTTATTTTGTGTTTGACTTGTTACTTATATCAAGGCGTGTCTGATCAAGAGAAATTTATTTATGTGCATGTTATTATGTTAAACAGGTATCTATTCTACTTAAACAGGTATTAATACTTGTTCAAAGTTAAAACTTCAATTTACCATTGGTTATAACAATACAGATCAAATGTAAACCAATCCCTCAAATCCAAATTCAAATTCTGGTGCGAGCGAGATTTGTTCTGCTTTATAGAACTATAATTAATTTGCTAGTTCACCTAAAATGACCATATAAATTATACATACACCATATTAAACCGAACGAGGTCATCTACTATAAAATAAATATATTTACTACTAAAACAATTTAAGTACACTGGCTACATCAATGACAGTACTGAATCTTTTGGTTTCATGCAACGTGTACTCCATGGATATTCCAGGTCAACCCAGAAAGTCCAGCAACATCAAAATTCTCATAGCTTAAATAGGACAGACAACAGTTCTGTCCCAGACACACCAAACACAATATGGAACAACTATCCCGTCCCGTCCTATCCCTTCCTATGTACCAAACGCACACTTATGTACAAGATGATATCACTTGGGACTGACCTACCTGTTTTTCGATGGTAGGAAATAATGAGTAATGATAGAACCTGGTTTAACCAGATTAGGGCGCTTATTAGGCCGGACCCAAGCCCGGATTTCATTTTGGATTTCTGGTGGCAATTCATCAATCACAGATGGGTCAATATCCTCAATCCTGTAATTCCATGCTTCCCTTCTTTGTTGATTTTGCTCAATGTTTGTTGTGGACTCCTCGAAAAAACTCTCTTTTGGCAGCTCAACTTGATTTAGTTCTGCACCGCAACCACCTGTGGGTTGGAAAGTTGGACCTGAATAAGCTTTCAAGATACCAAGAAAATAACAATCTTAACCTAGAAACCGATTCATACCTAAGGATGATGAAGCTTTAGCATTTTGAATAGTTTCATCGTGCTCCTGTGTACAGGGAGAGCACGGGGTGTTGCGGCTCTTAAAGAAATTCAAGATTGAAGATTTTCCCTGCCACAACAAGCGCCAAGAACAAGTTAAAGCAATTCCCTTATAGATGAAATATTATTTACACCAACATTTGGTCAAAATCCAATTTTTCCCAACTCAAATTTATTGTCCTCACTTGAACAAACAAGTCCTGTATTTTAGTTTTTATATCGTTTGTCTCTACCCAACAATATTGATTATTGTTAGAGATAACGAATCAGCTTGTTCAGCTAATAGTTGTTACTCAGCTTAAGCTCACCACATGAGCTCAACAGAGTCTGGTCAAATAACAAAGTCAGCTCAAGCTCACTTCATGAGCTCAACAGAATTCATTCCAATCTCAATGAATTCAAGAGTCTATGTTACTATGCTGGTGTTTCCAATTAAAGGTGACAGAAGATGATCAGGATCATCATGGTCATCAACAGAAGAGTGATGAAAATGATTGGCACGAAAACTCAGCATTCTGTTATTGGAAAGCTGACGTGGATCAAATGATTGGTCTCCCGCACTTTAAAGAAGTTAGTCTGATCAGTTGTATATAAACAACTCTCTTCTCTGTAAATTGATTATCGATTGAAATAGAAAACTCTTTCTTCTCATGTTTTCTTCATTTGAGCTTTAATGGGGTTTTTGATTAATGTTAGTGTTTTGGCTTAGTCCTTTTTACAAACACGTTAGCATTTTCATCAAATACTTGTTTCTTTTCAATTATCCAATTCCTGAACCCCACCTATTTAAGCCATCAAAGTATTAAACCTTGAAAATAATCTATCACCAACACAAAAATCTTTAATAGGTAATAAAACACACATGATTGCAGTGTCATACAGTAAATAGCAATAAATCACTGAAGAAATAGCATATTGCATGATTGAACCTTATCTTTTGATGCATTTCTCTTTTGTTCCTGCTGCTTCAAGTTAACTATCATGGACTTATCCAAAGAGTCATCCAAATGAACCTCTCTCGGTGGCATACTCCGGTTTAGTACTGAACAGCTTGCAGTTCCTATTTAAACAGCTGGCCCCGGTTACAACGAGGAATGGAAATTTAAAAAGGTATATTCGGGATAGGGAGGAGCCCCCAGTATAAGTTACTACCTGAGGACAATGATGGTGAAGTTTCTCTGGTGAAGCTATCCGTTGCCTCATTTAATATGGCACAAGATGAATTCTGCGCATAGAAAAATCTCATACATCAAGAATCATGAATTGTTATAATTTCTTTTAAATTGTTTATTTTTTCATCATAATATAAGCTATCATAAAGAATATATTTAATTAAACAATAATGAAATCTGAATTGCTGGATAATGGAATTATTTTTCAAAGGGCCAAAAATCTTGGTATAGTTAATACAGCAACTGTATCATGAAATTTGCAAATTTTCATCAGCTTCATTTCTGATTTAATTTCAGACAACCTAAGTAGGCTTTCCAAACTACATATAAGCAGCTTAAACCCATGTAATCAATTATCAACATTCTCATATAAACATATTGACAATCATGAACACAAGTTTTCCTTATGAAGGGACACATAATGTTTATATTGAAACCTGCTCTTTCCGTGTATTGGTTTTCACTTCTTGTTGATTGAACCCAGAAACAGAATCTCTGATTGTGGCTTCTTCAGCAGAAAACTCAATTTGTGGCTCGATTGAATTCAGTTCCGAATAGTTTTCACTACCTGAAAATGGGCATGTAAGAAAAGTGACAATAAATGACCCAGAAATGACAGACAGAAGAATTGAAACCACCTGACGGTGACAATGGAGCATCTTGGATGAAGTTAATTTCATCCTTCTTTGAAGAAGAGACATATTTATCTTGACCATGAAAGTATTTCATGATTGAACAGGTCCCCTGTCAAAGTACTTGGACATTGAGATGTAATGCATCCAGAAAAGATAATCAAAGACAACCAAGTAGATGGTTAGATAACTGAATCAACAACACAGTTACATCCAAAACAAAAAACAAAAAAACGATCCTTGAGGTTTTGTTTCACTTATTTTGTGATAAGAGGTGATGACCTGCAACTCTGCAAGCTACAATTAACAAGATAACAGAACTAAACAGATAAGGCAGATAAATATTGTAAAAGGATATGTACTGTGAAAGATTTCTCCCTACCAAACTGGAGACACGCTCTTAGCACAATGTCAGCAGCTGAGAATAGATATGATAACACATACTCAAAAACACCAAAGAATTTTCTAGAAAACATGTGGTTTTGAATATTATTATTTTTTTGAAAGAATGTGGGTTTGAATATTTTTATAACTTATAACTAGAAATTATATTTTTCTTGCATCTTAGTTAATTATGGAAATCCCAAACTCGCTAGGATTCTGATTTAGTTTTCCTTTCTAGTTTAGGAGAAGCAACAATATATTATATATACATCAGTATTCTTGTATTTCAACCTATCTGAGGTGTAATTATCTATCAACTAGTGGATCTTGTAACTTAAGTGACCAAAGAAGTTTGGTCCCGTGGTTTTTACCTATTGGGGGGTTTTCTACGCTAAAATCATGTGTCGTTATCTCTCTCGTTTACGCTTTCATATTATTGTGAAAAAGTGTTATAACCATTCACCCCTTCTAGGTTAACCATGGTATTAAATTTGTTAACACTAAATAGTTAGGGGAAAGAGAAAAATTGAGTTGTTTCATTTATTCAATCAATAGTACAAATATATATATACATATATATAGACTAGCCCTAGAGTAGAGAAAGTAAATGGAATCAATCTACAATCAATTCTCAATCAATCTAATGCTAATTGAATCAATCTAGAGCTGATTGACAGCTCAATCTATTAGCTAAGCTAATTGATGACTTTTAACACTCTCCCTTAAATTGGAGCATAGATATTTTTAATGCCCAGCTTGAACAAAGGTATTGAAAAACTAAATTGGCAATAAAACATAATAGTATAAAAAGAGAAACATATAATAATTCTTTCCAAGATTCTTAAGATCCCCCTCAAACTCAAGATGTAGAGATGATGTAGTTTGAGTTTGCAGAGTTTCGATGACATGGTAGTAGGTCCTCTCAAGAGGTTGACGAACTAACTTGATAGATTTGCCAATCAAACGATTTGATAGAAAGGCCAATGAAACGGCTTTGATAGAGTGCCGATATAGCGGCTTGACATAGTGTCAAGGAAACGGCTTAACTTAGTGGCCGACAAGGCGGCTTCACATAGTAGTCGAAGAGGCGGCTTGACAGTGTGGCGAAGAAGCGGCTTGACAGATTGTCGATGAAATGGCTTGACAATGCCAATGAAATGGCTTTACGCGGCTTGACATAATTTTTTTTAGAACGAAACGCATGTGCCTGTGACTTTTACAGGTGAAAGCTTGGACTTTTTATAGGGGTGCCGGTGCGGCGATGCCTATGCCACAGTCTACAAATGCAGATGGTGGCACATATGAGATATTTTTGAAGGTTGTGTCACTTGTGTGGACTGTAGAGAATGATTGGTGCTCTAATACCATGTTAACACTAAAGAGATGGAGGAAGAGAGAATTGATTTGTTTCATATATTCAATCACTAAGTCAGTTCATAAGGGAGGAGTTTTCTTGCATCTTTGTTCCACAGAGAGAGAGAGTCTCTCATGCGGGATCCCTTATTTTAATTTCAATAAGGACCATGATGAAAACACATCGATTTTAATGAATTTTAATCTGAATTTTTTTGTGGACGATGAGTTCATTAAAATCTACCTATGAACAAAATTTGAGAATTTTCCGAGCATTAGAACTATTTATCCAAATTTTGTTAAATATGAAGGCATCGGAAAATAGGCAAAATATAGGAAAATTTAAGAAAAATAGTTCTAGTATTCGAAAAATTCTCAAATTTTATTCATAAATAGATTTCAATGAACTCATCATCCACAACAAAATTCAGATTAAAAATCATTAAAATCGATGTGTTTTCATCATGGTCCTTCATATATATATATATACACCAGTAATAATTCTATAGTCAAAACGGTCTTAAAAAAAATTCAGAACCTTTCTGTAACATTACATAACCAGTTCAGTAGTTTTGTAATGTTTCAAAGTTGGTTATGTAACTTTACAAAACTAAGCTCCTGAAAAATAAAATAAAATAAAATAAAAAAATCGAGACCGTCCTGACTAGAGAAGCACCCTATCAATATTCTTGTATTTCAATAGATATCAATAAAGGGCTATTCTGTTAACAAAAATATATACTACAGTCAAAGCAACTTGGAACTTACCGATAGAATGGGCATAATTTTACTTGCAGAAATAGATATAGCTGTTATTCTCCATCCATTATAATGAGTTCCTTCAGTCCTAACTATGCATGAGCCCAAATATTCACGTAATCCAGCTTGAAATAAGTTAAAGGCATCTTCTTGCATCTTGACTGCCCCATACCTTAATGGACAAGACTTTGAAGGGAACTTTTTAAATGAATCTGAGCTACTTGACTGCAGAATAGATTCATAATAAGGACAAAGATATACAGAAAGTTTACATGTGATTACAAACATCCAGAGATGATAAGGTGTCAGAGATAAGAGCATGCAGAAACACACACCTTGAAGGCACTAGCATGCAGAGTGAGTGTGCGAGCAATCCGCTTGTTTTGCTCCAAGTCAGAGCAAAGGCGCTCGTTGAGTTCTTCGCAGAGTTGATTGAGCCAGTGCTTAACCTGGAGAAAAAGTAAGAGAGAACAATTAATGAGAACAACTTTGTTGATTGGAGGCTAAGTGTTTCTTAATTTTAAATATTAGATGTACGTGTTTTTCAAAACTTTTTATGAGAAAAGAAAATGACAGAACTAGCAATAACATGTGAGAGGGCATATGTACACGTGTGTGTGTGTGAGTGAAGTGTGTGCATGGAGAGAGAGAGAGAGAGAGAGAGAGAGAGAGAGCATCAAGTTGCAGGAGAAACCTTTTTAACATCACCAATGAATAACTTTAGCAAGATTAGCAATTCATAGTGTCAACCAATCTATTTAATTGTTTCCATAAACTCCTCAGATTTTTCAAGTTCATCAAAGTTGGAGCTATTTGGTGAAAATGGTGCAAGAAAATTAAAGACTCTTTTGTATGAAAAAGTAACACATGCGGCTAATCTGCTAATGTGATATTTGGTATGCATTAAGGTTACTAGAAAACATTTAATTCTAAGGTTGACCTGGTAAAAATCGTACATAAAGTTAAAAGAGGGGTGTGAACTAATAAAGTTTAGTGCCTAATAGAACTTCGTCCTAGGTTCCATACATAAAAGATTCACAATCTAAAGTCCCATATATTACTATTCAGAAAAAACAAGTCCAGATATTATGATGGGAACGAAAGCTTCAGAATTTCTCTTCACAAAGCAACAAACCTTTCTCAACAATAGAGTTATTAGAAGACACATACACATACACATACATACAAATGACAGATATTAGAACACACAAAAATATCCATACAAATGACATGACGGTCATGAAGTTTGCAAACATTCTTTCTATTGTGTAAGACTAAAGCCTAAACCAACACAATTATTTATCAATTAAGGGCATGGGAAGACATGATCATACAACCTAAGTTATTTGCAACCCATCTACTTAATTTACAACATGATGCATAAAAAAACCTTCATTTGGTAAGAATAAGAATTCTCACAGAATCAGCTGTCTTTAATGCCCGAGGGCCCGGAAATGACTTCCCAGAGCCATGGCTTTTGGGGAGAAGCCGTGCCTGAACTTCTTCGCCGTTAATTCCTCTTGCAATATTCCATAACCAAGTACTATAGTGCATATCAAAAATATTAATGCAAAATAATATCCTAACTTTTGTTAGACAGACATTCACATAGTAGTGCAACTTTACCAAATAATACTGAAAAATCTCATGAAGATTGAGAAAACTATTTGGCATATAAATTTCATTAAGAATTCACAGTAATATGACAAATTGACAATTCAAAAAGGCACTGCATTTTGGTAGTTTATGTAAGAAGCAACTTTGTTTAAAACAATATCTAATGAACGTCTAGAATAAAGGGGGGAGGAGGGAAAGAAGCTACTTACGATATGAGAATTAGAACATTCAATTCTAGTTTTGTAGCTGATACTCACCCAGTATTTACACCATAAAGTTCTTGCAGTTTATCCTCTGAAAAATTTAATAGATCTCCAACAGTGTTCACACCCAATTCATTTTGTAAGGATGTTCCCAGCTTTCCACCGAGCTGTTTCCTGCAAATGAAAGTCATATATATAATTCATCACATAAGACCATACCAGCCAGCAATAACTCTACCTTAAACAAATGGAGTACAAAAGAAAAAAGTTTTGTTACTTTTCACGTTCAGGAAATGCATTGAAATATATCATCTCAATATTGCAATTCAGATCATAATTCATAAGCACCAAAGCAACTGTAACTGTACTAAACCTACATTTTCTTAACTGGCAGCGATTCAAGAAGTCCTTTAACAGATGAGAAGGGCACAACAGTTTGTTGTGCAGGTTTATTCAAAGCACTTGCGAGTTTGGCCAGCATCTGCGATAAACTTTATATATAAGCTTACAACACAAAATCCAAGTTATAAAGGCAAGCATGTATGCAAGAAGATACTTATTAGAGAACAGAGCGAAAATGTAAGGATTGCTTCATACTTTGTTATGAGCAACCCCAGCAGAACATGTGAACTCAGTCTCCTTTAGAACTTGCATTCTAAGTTCTGAAACGATAAGGGCCCCACATGCTAATAGCTTTTCACGGTGATCAGTGTCACTCTTGCATAGCCACTCCCTCACATTTGCTTTGGAATCACTTCCATTCTGAACTTAATCCAAATCCAGTATTATAATACATGTAGGAAATGCACATAAACAAAAACAGGAAATAAAAAGAAAAAAAGTTATAAAGCAATAACAAGAAAGGTAGTTCACAAAATCAGCCATGTCATGTCTAATGAAAAATTCAAAAAAACATTCTTGCATGGTGAAGACATTGTTGAGATATTCGCTGACTTTTAAATTCGCATCTGCTTTTTAAAATAATTAAAGAAAAAAATAAAAGCGCTGGCACCTAAGACTTTGGCTCAGCCATAAGATTTTTCATCTTCAATGGTTGTTCCATTCATAGATTAACAGAGAAAGAAAATAATGAGACAACTTTAAATTTTCAATAATACCCTCCACAAATCAGCTCATGCTCAGTAAAAACTAAGGCAAAAGTTAGGTAGCAAAGAGACTAGAGATGGTGATCTTCTCTACAACACCAAGTAAAGAAAAAGATATGATTTTCTTTCCGTAATCTAAGACTTGAAATTAATACATCAAAAAAAAAATATTAAGTAAACCCTCCCTATACCCATGCCCTCAAGCACATCTCAACAGAATCAGCATATCAGATTTATATTTTTGTTTATCGCAACATTTCTGAGTTTAATTTCAAATCCTCATATCTAAGATAGAGGGTGACACCCCACCTTCCTAGAAGCCTGAACATCAATAAGAAAAAAAAAAACTACAATGGAGTGCCGCAACATACTAATTTTGAAATCAATGATGTCAAGAGCTTGGTGTGCTAGGACCTTTAGTTAGTATTGGTTGGCTTGATTCCATAACAAAACACTCTTTGCTTGTATTGTTTTATAGTTGCTTAGGATGTTTGTTATGTTCATATCTCAAGATCTAGTAACTCGTTTAGCAATTTGATGTCTCGAAGAGGATAGTTCACTAAGTAAGTACTAAAAGCAAGTTTTAAACTTGTGAGAGATTTTGGAATGTGCACACACATTTCATGATCATGCATTTTATTCTTTGTGCTATTGAATTTAAAATGTCATATCTTGAGTGTTTCAGGTTAGGAAATATGTTTTAGATGTGTGACGTTCAATTGTGTTTAACTTGTCTAGTTTTGAAATTGGTTTTCAATATTTTTGAGTTTTTTCAAAAGTGGCATTTATATGGTTTTGTCACCATAATATTTTACACATAGATTCAAATTGAAATTTGAAAAATTCAAGGGAAACTGGACATCCATACCTTTCCAACAATATATTACTCGAAAGTTTGAATCCTGGATGGTCAGGTTTCGAAGTTCTCGAAGTTGTGGTCTTTTTTGTTTTGGGGAACATTGTTTTCCAAACTGACCATTCATCACTGAAAATGACCATAACGTTTTGTATAGGCATTCAAATCATGTTTTGTAAAAAGAATTAGAAAGTAGACATTCATACCCAGCAATATATTATTCTATAGGTTTCGGAGTTGTTTGCTTGGTTTTTGGGGCACTCGAAAAAGTCACTGTCATGCAGTAACAGTGGGCGTGATGTAGTGGTGCCACTTAAGCACAACGAGCGTTTTTCTTGCACTAGGTCGCATGACCTGTTCCTTGGCACTATAAATAGTGTCTTTTCGTCACTTTGACGAATGAATCCCAAAATTGTTATATCTTGGGCCATTGGAGAGTGTTTTGAGAGAGATTTTCTTTTGAGCAATCCAATCACTCAAGGTAAGGTATTTAGATGAGTTTATTCATTATTTTATCATTGACTATCTAAATTCCTTTTTCATGAAAATTTCTCTAACCTCTCTAGGGTTTAGATTTGGGGATTTTTGATTTATTATTAGGTTCTTGTGTTTGTGTTTTGCTTCATGCATCTAGCTATTGTAGGATGTTGTAGTCACTCATTCTACTGGATTTGTTCATGTAATTGATTGAACACTTGGACTATTTCTCTCTTGATTGAGTTCAAGTCTTGCTAGTTCTTGGTTAAGGAATTGGGCAAACAATTGGAGTAAAAAATTACTAGTAAAGGCTCATGGGTAGATTAATTGGGATATTCCGGTCGGGGTGTGATTGAGTGAGTCAACCTTCAGGGTGTATTTCAATTAATGGATTTTGTGACTGGGTGACCAAAGGGATGGCTCGTGGTTTTTACTCCACGTAAAAATCATGTGTTGAGTTTTCTCAATCTCTCTCTTTATTTTTAAGGCTATATAATTTGGCCTTTCAGAAAAATTCAAAAGGTTCCATAAACCTATGAACTCCCCCAAGGTTTTAATTAGACTGGCATATTGGCATTTTCATGGTGGTCTTTCCATTGTCCTGTTTCAACGTATTCATACACAAACTACACAATAAGGATTTATACCTAGGCACCTAGCCATCATCAACTATATTCACTCATATATATTGATCAATGATCACCATACTAATTTTGAATAATCAATGAAGTCAAGAGCTTGGTGGTCTTTACATTGTCCTATTTCAACATATTCATACTTAAACTACACAATAAAGATTTATACCTAGCCATCATCAACTACATTCACTCGTATAATTTGATCATCATACAAATTTTGAATTATCAATAAAGTCAAGAGCTCGTGGTCTTTCCACTGTCCTATTTCAACATATTATACCTAGCCGTCATCAACTACATTCACTCATATAATTTGATCATCTGATCATCATAATCTAAAGCACTACTAAAAGTTTTAGAAAATCAATAATTCAAAACAATGTTAATATACCTCATTTTTAAGCCCTAAAATATGAGATTTAAGAGCTTCCTCATCCACTGCTTCCAAGCTCTCTGGTGGAGTTTCTGCAAGCATAGCTTTTGCAGCATCAGTAAGGTCAAGATAGACCTCATCAATGGAAGCCCTCTCACATCGGCCCTTCCTTGAAAGAATAGAGACCACCTGTGAATGTGCTAAAAGTATAGCATAAGAAAATCCTTTATTTTACTAATTATGAATTTAAACCCATTATATTCTGAATCCCATACCTCTGAACCTGCATTACGGTATGTACTCAAGTCAGCTTTGCCGCGGGCTACTGGGACTTGAACCAGATTAATTTGTGGACAGGTTTCCTTTGCCTCATGGCCACGCATATGACTGAAAAACATGCATTAGATATTTGCATCCCGAACCAAACTTGGTTACAAAAGAAAGATCCTCGAAAAGTAAAAAGTAAATGAAACATTGTTCTTACCGGTTCACACCAAAATTTCGAGCCTCGTAACCAACAGCAATCAAGGCCCCACCTTTCCACTCATTGTACTGTACCACAGCTGTGGGCAAACCTCTTAACTCTGGTTGCCTCCTCTGCTCCACTACAGCAAAGTATATAATACATGTTTAAAGCAGAGCAAGGATGCTTTACCACAACTAATGTGGTCAAGTCTGATGAGAAATATATATAAATTTATAACGGGAAAACATTTTCTAGAATGAGTTCATAATTATTTAGTTACCTCATGTATTACTACACCTTAATTTCCAAGAAAATGGAATTAAGAAACAATAATAAGTGAAGAAAGGGAAACAAAAAAATGTCAATATCCAACAAGTGAAACTAAAGCCATGTTCTGAAACATTTTTTCAACTGCAGAAGATTTCAAACAATATCGGAAAATATAACAGCCATAAGAAAAAAGCAAAATACAGTTTGGGACTGTATCAATCACCCATGTATGCTTGATATGTGTTCATTTAATTGCAAGATTACCACTCACTAGATTATTGTGTCTACATTTTGATTATTATCAATTAAAAATGTAAGAGGTAATGTTAGGCTGTTTAGGCAATTATCAACAACATGAGTGTACACAATGAGTTATCAACAAAAATTGAACTGAATTAACCTACACAAAAATCATTGAATTCTATATGTATATAATCTTAGGTCTTATCAGTTCCTTCTTTTGCTAGATAAACCCAATTCTCTTTAATTTGACTTTTTTGCTCAAAATTCGGGAATTGGCTCATCATTATTCGGGTCCAAAGACAAGGAAAAACCTTGAATTCTATAATTTTGTTTACACTATCAGCGACCTTTTGAGGCTATTCTTTGAAAATTCACACAATTTTCTTAGAATTCAAAAACAAAAAAAATACAGAGAGGGAGAGAGGTGGGAACCTTGAACGTAGAAGCAGTCCATATCGACGTGAGCGATGATTCTCGCATCTGCTGATTCGGGTCTCGCCACTGGCATTTTTCTTTACTTTTCTTTTCTTTTCGTTTCCCTCCAATTCCAGTCCTCCAAGCCAAGAAAATTCGAAGAGAAAAAAGGGGGTATCTTTAATTATTTAGACTAAACACAGTAACGCTACTGTGCCTAAATTAGGCTATGTTTATGATTGCTTTGCTTACAAAATAATTTATAGCTTAACTCTAGAAATAATTGACTTACAAAATAAGTTGATAAGTGTTTTTGTAAATTGACTATTATAAATAATCAACTTAGGATAAAAGTAAAGGCAAAGTGTTCAGTAAACTTTAATTGATCGTAAAAAATGACCAAAAGCCTTGTCTGGTCTTTAGAGTTTTCCCCACAATAGCGGCCTAACCACGGCCTAAACAGGGTACTAACTTTCCAACCCACTAGAGACAGACAGGGACCTTAAGCCAAAAAGCCAACAAATCTCATCTTCTGATGTGCAGGGTCCTCAACCTAGAGGCAAGCACAGAGCATACTGAGATAATTACAGACTGCTATTTATATGAGTGACATGGCATTCAAAGGAAGAAGAGGAACAATTTAGCAAGACATAAGAGTTAACACACAAGGAAAATATTTATTGATTTTGTTCTGAGATTACACAAGTGACGAGCTCTCCTTATATAGGCGGAGAGATAGAGAGCTGACAAACCTATTGTACAGTAAGGCCACAAACGTGGCAGACACCTAGCTAAAGCAAAGCAGGGCCATCGGCCAAAGGATACAGACTTTCAAATTGAAATAAAGACAAAAGATGCCTAATAAAACGAAATAGCATAATTAAACCTAATAAGGCCAAACAGTTGCCTAATAAAACAAAATAGCAAAAAGAAAGTGAATTATTTCATTTCACGTGACGGGTTGAGATCTTTGACTTGAGCGAAGCTGAATCACGGACTAGAAGACATATTACAGTTGGCATGATTTTCATCATCTGAATCCTGGGCTCCACAGATGAAGCAGGGCCATGCAGCGTCAAAGGGGTCCTGAGAGTCAATCATGTATGAATTCAGAAAAGGGTTCCAGCTTTGAGAGGGGTCTCTGGGAATATTTGGTAGGATGAAAACTTCGTCGGTGGAGACATAATTAACATCACAGAGGAAATTGAGCAGACCGACTTGAAGGATTTGTGGATACATTTTTGGATAATCATATGTGGTATGCCATTCATAACTGGAGTTGGCAGTCCAGAGGAGTCTTTTGTGGGGATTGTACCTGTAGGGCCTATTGAAGATCCATATACAACATACAGAGGCAGCTGATTCATAATCAAGCTTCCAAAGGTTATATTTGCCCATGAGCTCAGTGAGTTCGTTCTTCCAGTTGGTCAAGGACGTGAACCATTGGAGGAAAACCCATAACAGAGAGTTCCGCTGAGAAGGATCATGGAGATGACCATAAAGAGCCTGAAGAGGGAAGACGATGGCATGATGATGTAGAACTGATAAACACCAGAGGAACCAAAGGAGTTGGGGAGAAAAATAGTAGAAAGGTGGCATTATGAACGGGTCAAGAAATGGTCTGGACAGGTTGGTGACATTGTGACGACAGTCTTGTCTGTTGATCTGAGCTAGGTAGACCGGAAGTTGAGTCTTGGCGAAGGACTGGATCTGATTTAAAGAAGGTTGATGATCAGGTGGCAACGTGGCCAGGAGTTCTGGTGGGAATGAGTAATCAGGTATGGCTGGTGAGGATGATGAGGGACCAGCATGAGATGATGAGGGACCAGCAGGAGAAGTCATGAAGACAAGAGGATAATGACCTGTGGGTGTAATGAGATGAGTGAGTGGAGGTCTGGAGAGCATGTCAGCAATTATATTGTGATGGCCTTTCACGTGACGAACAGTGAAGTCATATCGGGCAAACCAATCTTTAAGTCTTAAAAGGAGAGGATTGGGAGGAATCTTATTGCGAAAATCGAGGATCTTTGGAAAAGATGAGTTGTCCATTTCAACAATAAAGTTTCTTGTCCTGAGATGAAAATCCAGCTTTTGGATTCCGTATTTGACAGCAAGAATCTCTTTATAGATAGTGTGATAATGTTGTTGGGCATCTTTGAATTTTCCACTAGCATGACCACAGTATCTTCGTTGACCGTCTCGATCTTCAATGAGAACGGCTCCCCAGAAAATATCACTGGCATCAGTTTGGAGGATGAGCTGGCCCGAAGAAGGGATGACGAGGGCAGGAGGAGATTGAGTGATCTCCTTTAATTTGATGACAGCCTCAGTGTGGGAGGAACTCCAGGGAGGAGGACGCTTCTTGAGGAGCGTAGAAAGAACTGAGGTGTAATGACTGACATGTGGAATGAAATCTCTGACATAGTTAACGATTCCGAGAAACTGTTGAACTTGTTTCACACTAAGATCAGAATCAGGGAAGTCTAATAATCGGACAGCCAAATGAGGACCAGGACGGTATTGGCCGTTGAAAATGTGCATTCCAAGAAATTCAATTTCAGATTTCCCAACTATGCTTTTCTTTTCAGAGAGCATGATACCATAGTGATGAACAATGTCATGGAACTGTTGGAGAAGGAGATTGTGAGAGGTATCATCTGGAAAGAACAGGAGGATATCATCAATGTAGACGAGTGCTGAGTGTAAGAGAGGATGAAAAATCCTGGTAACAGCCTTTTGGAAAAGGGACGGAGCAGTTTTTAAACCAAAAGGGAGAACAGTCCATTGGTATTGAGCGTTAGGAAGATAGAATGCTGTCTTGTATCTTTCCTCTGGATGAATACCAATTTGCCAAAAAGCACCTTTGAGATCAAACTTGGAGAAGATCGTAGCACCTGGAAGTTGAGAGAATAAGACATTTGGTCTGGGAACAGGAAACTTATCATCTCTGAGAAAGAGGTTGAGAGGCTTGTAATCCACGACTAATCTCTTTTTTCCTCGGAGCAATTCAGTGCGTTTTTCAACGTAAAAGGCTTGACACGCCCAGGGAGAGGAGGTATGTTCGATCAGACCTTGGCGAAGGAGCTCATTGCATTCTTCATTAGCGAGCTTGAGATCCGAGGGAGACATGCCTGAGTGGGTAGCCTTGGTAGGATTAGTATCTTCATTAAGCTTAAAGGGAAGCTTGATAAAGAAATCTGGATTCTTCCACAGAGGAGAAGGATGAGAGAAAGTGGCATGATTGTCAGCACAAAGCAGGAGCAATTTTTGTTGGATATGTTCAAAAGGGGCTTGGATTTCTGAGAGCGGGAAAATCTTCGGAATGTCAGAAAAAGCTTTGAAATGCTTTTTGTATCGGATGCCAGTAGGGAGAATCCGAAGAGAGTAACATTGGCGAAAAACATCCCAGCCGATGAGAATATCTTTATCAGGAAGAGGAGTGCCGACGACCTGGACCCAAAGAGTGAAGGACGGGAAAAACTGAATACCAATCTTCTTTCTGGAAATCAGATTAGTGGAAAAAACCTTTCCATCAGCGGCTCGAAAATGCCGAACTTGGGATTTCCAAAATTCTGGAGGAAGGACCTTTGGGTTCATCATTGTAGTGTGGGAACCTGTGTCAAAATAAGCAATGACATTAACAGGTTTGGAATACTTGTCAGGTAGAATCCGAACCGGAGCCTGGGGACCGGAATGAGAATCGAGCTGAGTAGCCTGATAGGATTCTGGGATAGAACTGTAGTCAGAGGAGCCAGAATATTCTGAATCAGAAAGATCTTCTTGAAGAACAAAGGTCGTGGAGGAATCTGCCTGATCTTGTTCAGAGAAGATGGATTCAATGTCTGCATCGGATGGAACTTCATCAGCAATGTCTTTCAACTGCTGAACTAATCTGGCGGACTTTGCCTTTTTGTTGGGACATTTCTTAGCATAATGTCCGGATTTGCCGCAAATGTAGCAGCGTTGGGATTTATTCCAACCGCGCTGTGCTTTCTTGCGGAAGAACTTGAATCGTTTAGGCCTGCCTTTCTTGTTTTTGAAACGTTTGAAATGATTCTTCTTCTTCGTGTTGCAGGTGCAAGAGCCCAAGGATTTGCACTTAATTTGAAGAAAAGGTTGACGGCATTGGGACTGCAGGTGTTTGCCTTCTGTGAGCATCTTGGAGAAGAATCGTTGAGTGGCACAGAGTTTATCCAGAGAGCTGAGAGCATACATGTGGAGTTCACCTAAGGATGTATCATTGAGAGATCGTCCTGAGGTGTCTATTTTTCGTTGTATCTCATCTTGAAGGTCATCTGGAAGGGAGTTGACATAGACTTGTTTAAGACTATGATCATTAATTCCACCAAGGGTATGATATCTTTGAGACATCCGCTTGTAATGGAACATAATGTCATTTCTTTTGAGAGAGCAGCAACGCATGTCAAAGAATTCTTGTCGAGCCTGTTTATAGAGATGGTCAGGATCACCAAGGAATTCTCTGAATATGTATCCCATGGCTTGGGAGGCTAAGGGGACTCTGACAAATTGGAGTTGTCGGTATTCACCAAGTGCTTGGTACCAATCTCTGAGAGAACCAGTAAAACGAGAGACGAACTCACGTAGAATTGTTTCAAGGTTCTGTTCAGACTTTGCCAGTTGTAGGTCAAGCCATGCGCTCATCTCTGAAACCCTTTTTCTCCAGGAACCAGGAGAAGTGTCATCAAGAGTAAACCAAGGGCCATTGGTAGGTTTAGCAGGAGGACGGCCAGGAACATGTTCTGGAGGTTCTTCGACAAAGGGAGCAGGAGTGGAGGAGGCAGTCTCATCGGGAGACTCATAGGTTCTTGTTGAGGGCTGAGGATCTGTGTGAGATGCCATGAAGACTTGAGTAAGGTCTGCATGAGCAGGAGGAGAAGAGGCAGCAGTATCCAGCCAGGATGAAGGACAGGAAGTCTGTGACGACCGGGAGGAGACGTCTTCAGAAAAGGATGTTGAATCAGACTTGGAGGAGGAGGAAAACGTCTTAGAAGCAAATAGAACTGGGTCGTATGAACTGGAAGCAGCGTGCTTGTCTTTCTGCTTCGAAGGAGACCTGGTCTTAGGTTTTGCTTGAGGGGAAGAGAGGACGGGATATTTCCGGAACAATTCACCAGTGGATTTAAAGTGATTGGAAAAATCATCAGATTTGGAAGGGGGTGAATGTGTAGGAGATACAGGGAAAAACAGTGATTGTGAGTGATGAGAGTAAGGTTTTGGTTTGTGAGAATGATCTTTGGTCAGCTGTTCAAGCTGTTCTTTAAGTTGCTTGATTTCTCTTTCTTTTGTGTCAAAGTCTGGGCCAGAATATCCATGAGAAATATATCTGTGAAGATCAGCATGAAGCTTTGCTATTCTCGATTGAAGGTCAGAGGCCAAATCTCTGAAGGAGGCATCAAGACTTTGGAGATGGTGATCATGTTGAGAAACATGTCGTGTAACACGATCAATCTTCTGATCAATAGAGTTAAGAACTCTGTTCTGAGCTCTAGCATTATGAGATTGCCAATTAAGGACTTGTTCAGCCTGGGAGGGCTGTTTGTAAGAACCATCTGGTTGAACTTCGGTAGATTGGACAAAAGGTTTTGAGAAACGAGTTTTTTCTTGGTTTGAGGAAGGTTCAAGTGGAGGGAAATCACAATCATAATCTGAGGTCATGTAACAAGGGACTGGTGCAGGTTGATTAGGACCTGTAAGGGTAGGTTGTGGAGGCAGGAGACCTTCAGATCGTAAGATCTGTAAAGCTCTATCATAAATGGGTAGAGGTTTATTTTTGATAGGATGGAGGCCTATCCAAGGACTATCAGGATGATCTGGTTTGTGAGGTTTGTTCCAGGGTTTGCAGAAGGTAGGAGAGGTGTCCTTAAGACAGCGTCGACAGATACAGTCTGCATCACACATGTTTGGATCAGCATCCCAAATGAAGTGACCTCGGATCTTATCAGTGTAGATCGGAGATCCGTCAGCTTCAAAACTGTGGATGGGAATGTCAGCTTCAGTGGTAACCGGTTGAATCATAAGGGCTTGAAATATCGGAGGAGTCTCCGAACTGGAAGAAGCCTGAGAACCGGTGAGGGGAGCATAGATAGTTTTGATGGAACCATCTGGCAGAGGAACATATGATGTATCAGCAGCAACGACAGGAGCTTCGTCCTGGAAAATCTTTTCATAGTTTGTGAGCCATTCAAGAGGCATGATCTCTGTGAGCTTTTCTCTGGGCAGTTGTTTTGGAATTTGAAGGATGGTGGGAACTTCATCTTCTCTTTCTGCTTTGATGAAGATGGTGTCACCATTATGGCCAGGAAGTGGGAGATCAAGAGCATGATCTTGAAGTCTGTAAGCAAGCTGATGATGGACAGTAGCCATGTAGGAATTGGCTTGCATGGGGGCACCAAGAATCTGAACTTGGATCTTGAGACATTTGTGAAGGTTCTGGTCTCGCAAAGGAATGTTGAAGTTGGGATAGTAAGTGAGGGATATGCTACCAGCATGAAGAGTAGATAGGCAGGTGCCAATCACAGCATGTTCATACTGAGTGTAGATGGTGTTGAGCAAGGCCAGTCTGGCAGTGACAGGTAAGCCTTTTCGACCATGTAGGGAGAGGATGATTCTGACAGCACCTATGTGGAGATGGGAGTATCCTTCCTTGATCCATTGATCTATCATGTTTTGATCAATGGTGAGAGTGACATATTGTTCACTGGAAGAGGATGGAATCAAACATTTATCTAGGCCTGTGGACTGGACATATTCTTTGATGGGAAGCGGTCTGGTATGGACAAGACGAGTTAACCGGGTGGCAAGAGATTTATTTCTCTTGAAGATGTTGTATGGATTGAGTAGGGGGAAAGTAGTTTCATTTATCTGGGCAGAAGCAAGGATATGGGTGTATTCTACCAGATCTTGGATTCTGTTGGACTGGGTTCTTTGGATAGTATGAGAAGGTAAGGACATAGAAGAAGACAATCTATTAGGAACTAGAGAAGCAGTAGAGAGATTTGTGCTAGTGTTTGCCATTTTTGAGAAAATTCTTCCTTCTATACCAGTCTTACATACTCATAACAGTCTAACTCTTTTCCTGGACTCCAGGGACTCGAGACAAGGCTCTGATACCATTCGGGTGGCAGGCACCCCTGGGTGCCTCTCATACAGGTCTTTAGAGTTTTCCCCACAATAGCGGCCTAACCACGGCCTAAACAGGGTATAATATATATATATATATATATATATTTACAGATTTTCTATTATCAGTTCGTCTTGATAATAAATATACCAGGATGAAGAATGTGGACCACTAGATTTACATACTTTGACTCATACATACTTTGACTCAAAGTGTATGCACTTGTCAAAACTTCTCCATAATCTGTGATCCACATTCTTTGTCCTGATATATTTATTGTCAGGACGAACTGACAATAGAAAGACTGTATATATATATATATATAATACAGTCTTTCTATTATCAGTTCGTCCTGACAATAAATATATCAGGACGAAGAATGTGGACCACTAGATTTACATATTTTGACTCAAAGTGTATGCACAGATGCACTTGTCAAAACTTCTCCATAATCTATAGTCCACATTCTTCGTTCTGATATATTTATTGTTATGACGGACTGACAATAGAAAGACTATATATATATATATATATATAATATATATATATATATAATATATATATATATATAATATATATATATATATATATATATATATATATATATATATATATGTAATTAAAGTATAGCTTTAATACAAGAGAATGTAATTATTATATATTATTTTTATTATTATTTCTAGCTTTTCTTTTCTTTTTTTTTCTTTTTTACAGTTTTATTTTAATTTTTTTTTTCCATTTTTTCATTGAAATTTAATAAAAGATTTAAAAATAAAAGACTGAGTCAACTCAGAAAAAAAAAAAAAACCCTAACCGAGTCAACTCAAGCCCAGTCCCAGTCCCAGTCTCCCTTAACACAACTGAGTCAACTCAGTCTTCTTCTCCATCAAGCATCAAGCTCTGCATCAACAACTCCAACATCAACCTCTGCATCAACAACTCCAGTGTCAAATTCACAAGATTCTATCGCCGATTCATTACATCATTGAGGAGATTATTATTCTGTTGTTGAGATTCTGTCAACAATTTCAATTGCAAAACGAAATCCTCCACTGCCGTAGGCATAGACATAACCAGGATTGAAGACTGGGGTAGGTTAGAATTTTTTTTTTTATTGAACATCGACATCAGCTAGTTAGGATAATATAGTGAGACACTGTAAAAAGTATATTCTAAATAAATACTTTACAAAATTTTATTTTATTTTTAAAAAATCAAATTAAATTATAAGAGAAACATGAAAAAAAAAAATGGGAACACTAATTAAATTATACAATATTCTTATTTAGTTTGATTCATTCTAAATATACTAATACAATGTTCTATGAAATTTAATGAAATTCATTTAATAATATTGTTACTTTGTAAATTTAAAATTGGATTAAATAATAATTGGATTACTCCTAAAATCTCATTATCTATATTTAACAATAACCCTAAAGTTTCAAAACAAAATAATATATATATTTTTTTAAGTAACAAAATAAAATATTTAAAGCCATAATATTCACTTAAACATATCTAAATGTTGATGTTGATAAATAGATTAAATCAAGTTTGAGGAATGGGGAGAAATAATTGTTATTATAGAAAGAAGAAAAAGGAAAGAAAGATTATATTTTTTTTACTCTAACTAGAAATTAAAATTAATTATTTAATTAATTTAAATTTTTTTCTTTATTATTTTAAATTTTTTAAGGGGGCCAAGGTGGGCTCAAGCCCACCCTAGCCCCCACACAGGTTCGTCCATGGCCGTAGGAACACTAGCTTCCTTTGACGCCGTCGGAGGTATACGACCGTTCTCCAGCCTCCATTGTCGGTGTTGGCCACCACTAGACACCACCAGTGACCAGTGGTGGCCACTGTACGATCTTAAAAAAAAAAAAAAAATTAATTTTTTAATTTTTCTAGTTTTTAAAAATATTATTAAATAAAAAAAATATCACTATTAAATAAAGGGGTATTATTGTCTTTATATTAAAATGGTAAGGGTGTTATAGACATTCCAATAATAAGAAGCCAGCTTGTCCAATAATCAACTTTCAAAAGCTACCCCCTACCAACTTCTCAAAAGCTAATTATTAGAGGAGCAAATTATGAAATAAGTTGATTATGGAGTGTTTACCAAACACCTCATGGTTCCTAGATTATGGAATAAGTGATTATTTCATAAGTTTAAACAATCTCAATCATAGCATAAATCTAGTGTCTAAATAATGTGGCATTACTGTAATCTATTCATTTAAATCATGCAAATCTATAATAGTGACGCCACATCATTTAGACACCAAATTTGGACAAAATAGTATTATTAAACTATTTATAGGTGTACATACACCGACTTCCCATCCAATTTGACATATAAGGATCAAGTATTCATTTTATTTACTAAGGTGGTGTATTCAATTGAGATTTCAAAAGACTTTTAGGGTGCGTTTGGTACACGGGACATGAAGAAACAACATGGGACAATTTCCTCTTGTCCCATGTGATCGAACCAAAATTGGTACGAGTTTGGCCCTAATTCCCATCTCCTTATGCTTGAGTCTCGGGCATTTCCCCAAGTTTTATTATTGTTAATTGAGTATTTTTCAGGTATTTATAAATATTAGGGGCATTGAAGTAATTTGAAGAAACTGAGGGCATATGAGTAAAATTATGGAGAAGATTGAAGATTCCGTAATATTACAAAAGATCAGGAGGCTGTTTGTAATTCACCAGGCAAATCAGCAACAGTGCGCCACCCGCGTAGAGGTGGGCTTGGGCCTCTAAGCGCACCCCAACCCACTTCTTAACGCGCCCATAATCAGCCCAAACGCACAAGCCCAAGCAGCTGCTAATACCCGCTTTGTGCACCCCATTTTCCTTCTAAATGCACCCCAGATGAGACAAGAAGAGGCAGGCTGTGCGCACCCCAGCTCTGTTCTAAATGCACCCCATCTTCTTCCCCACCAGCCTTCCTTCCTCACGCGTGATCTTTCATGGCAGCCCCTAAACCCTAGCTTGCCGACGACCACCTTCCTTGACCTACCGCCGACCGAAACCGGCCCCACATCAACGGCCACAACACCGGCAGCCCAGTCATAACCTTTCCGGCTCACCAAACGATCGGAATCTCCATGCCACGATCCTCCAAGTCGACGCCGTTGCCTCCATGTCGCCCCAATCCCAAACGGCGACCAAACCGCGAAATCAATTGGCACCGTTTGCACAGTGATGTCGCCACAACGACAGGGAAGTGATTTCCATACCTGATGCCTTCGCCCAAGTGTCGCCATGAACCCAAAACCGCGAAGCCTCTCTGTTCAATGGTGATTGGCTAGGAAAATTACAGAATGGACCCCTTGAGGGGTCAAAATGGAAATTAGACTTGTTGAGGGAATCTTTTGGTAATTAGCCATTCGTGACCTAATTCAAAAACACTATAAATTCATCCATATTTTCAATTTGAAAATCTATCCTATTCTCTCCTACCTATCTCATCTTTTACCTAGGATCACCATCAAACATCTCCTAAAAACTCCTCCATTTCTATATTTGAACTCACCTTTTCCATCCAAACCTCAACACCAAATCTTGACTACTTCATCCAACCATTCCTCTCTTCCCATTCTCTACATCCCAATCCCTTTGTCACTCACCATTAGACACCACATATCTAGACACATCCCCTTCTACCACTCTTTGCACTAAGAAGCATCTAGGGAAGGAAAGGAACAAGCATTAAAGAAGGAGACCTAAGGGTAATTTCCTCATATATTACTCTCTTTTCTTATTTGTAATTATGTGTAGCTAAAACCCCCAATCTAGGGGGTTGGTGTTAGGAACATTTGGATTTGGGGTTTGCTTGACTATATGTAATTGAATCTTTATATGTGTCTTATTTATTTATTCATTAGATTCTATTCACTATGTGATTAATTTGGTATATCAACATGTTAATCATAATCTTGTTAGAATAATGTATTATATAATCACCTTTGATTGACACCCTAGTGTGATTAAAGAATCCAATGAATGGGATGGATTAGTGGAGGGTATATCAACCACATTAATCTAAACCTTATCTTGTAAACAAAAAATCTCACCTTGACCCCCTTTCCTTAATCGGTTAGGCATTGAGGTGGGAAGATGTTTATGGTTCATGGTTATGGCCTAAACACACTAAAGAATACGAGAGGTTAGCTTATAAGAGATTGGCTCTTTAAGATAGTCTGAAAAGCACCCTTGATCTACTTGCAACTTTATCAATCCCCTAGCGTATCTATTAATTATTTACATCATTTCTCTTATCAAGGTTGTTGAGTATTCTATTTTTCCTATCACTATATTTTTAGTTACATTTACTTTTATGCATATTTTGTGGTTTATCAAACCACACACTATCCACCTACTATGATTTGCTTAATTGCATTTAGGATTAGTTAAGTTATTCAACTCATTACTCCGATTCCCTGTGGAACGAATCCTTACTTACCGTCATATTAATCTTTATATCCTAAAAGGATTTTCTAGTGGTAAAAACATGGTTTTCTAAAAGATCACATTTATACACAAATATCGTATTTTGTTGAGTACCAAAACGACCTCATCACCATGTTTGGCGCATCATTAACATGAGACAGGATAGGAAAAGGTGGGACAAAAAACACCAAATTTTGTCTCACCCAAGACCCTAGGACAAGTTGTCCCATGACATGGGACAAGTGTGAAAAAGACAAATTTACCTTTTAAATTTTCATATAATTACAAACATGTCTAATATTATATATATATATATATAAAGAGATAATTTATATAGAAATGTTCATGTCAGTCTGATATAACTTCATCAGTGCATTGGATATGGACCATTAGATTTACATACTTTGACTCAAAGTGTATGCACTTGTCAAAGATTCTCCATTGAAACAAATACTCGGTGTGTACAATATTAATCTGGGGGGGAGGGGTGAATAGATTTTAATTGATTTTACCCAATTTTCGTGTATGGTCAAGATTACGAAAATACCCCTAATAGTCAATATAATATAGCAAGTGTAATATGGTGCGGAATATAAATAACACTTGATATTTACGTGGAAACCCTCACGGGAAAAACCACGGGCTAGTAAGTGCGCCACACTCGAACCTCGAATCCACTAAATGTGTAAACGATTACAACCTAATCCCGGTATATAATCACACACCTACTTAATCCCGGTATAAGTGGACCTAGTCCAATTGCTTGTGATTTACGCAACCTAATCCAAGAAGCTACACAAGTCTTACTTCTCAATGAAGAGATAAAAAGCCTATGTGAATATATGAAATATCCAAAATGCAATAAAGAGCTAGGGAACCCTATATGCTTATCTAGGATGACAATATGGCAATTAAAATAATCCTAGATATTAATAGCTAAATGACATGTCAAAAAGCTTAGCTAATCAAGATTAAGCAAAACCTAGAAAGCTATCACAATACAAAACTCAATCAATTCATCACAAATAATCTCTAAATTGTATTTAGCATATGATCTAAAAACATACAAGTAATCAAAGAGATGTCTTAATATGAAAAACACTAAAATTAGATGAGATTAGTGGAGAACATACCAAGGGAGATGTGATGATGCAAAACCATGCATGGATGCATCCTATATGGTCATGGATGATCCTAGATGAACTTTGATGAACAAAGGAAAAGCTTTGAGTGTTTAAAGGTGAGTTCTTGTGAATTTTTTCTCTTGAAAAATATTCTAAGGAAAAATATGATTTTTGATCGCTTAAAAAACAACCTAAAAACATAGAGTCATATATATAGAGGACTTAAATGAAGTGAGGTCGTTTTGAAAAAACGCACTAGAAATTGCACTGTGCGCTGGTGAGCTGCACTGGTGGACCAGCACATGACCAACGCAGAGATAAAATTTGCACAGGCGTTGGTCGACCAGCGCAGGTGAGGGGCGCAACACCAGCGACAGAACACTGGGCGTTTTGCGTTGTTGTGCTTGCGCTGGACGACCAGTGCACGAACAGCGATAGACCACTGGGCGATCTGCGCTGGTTTAGCGCATGACGATCAGCGCACACCCACTTCTTTTAAGCCCACACACAAAAGTGCAAAGGGTAAGAAGGTAAAGAAAATGCATCCTAAGCCTAACATGATATGTCATTATAATCACAAGATGCAATTAATATACTCATGCAAGAAGAGAGATTAATTAATCAATAATGCACACATAATACAAACACATAACATTCAAGAATAAGAATTATGTAAGTGTTGTGTGTGTGTGTGCAACTACATCTCTTCAAAGCAAAGTAAGCACTAGAAATTTACCTTTGATGCTTCTTCTCTTGAGGTCTTGAGAGACTAATCTACCCTTACAAAAACCCCAAATGTGGTTTATCTATGAAATAAGCTAATCAATAAACTGAGACCTTACAATCTCCCCAATTGGCTATTTCGTGACAAAACCACCACTCACATAGATCCTCACAACATAATTGAAGCTACGGGATAGCAATGAAATTCTACATTACAAAGAGATAAGAAAATAAAACTTCAAGTCTTTAATCTCTTATAGAATTATCAAACCTTCAAAACAAAAAGATTACACTTCCAAAGCAAGTGTATGTGAGGTGATCATGTGAAGTTAAAACAAGCATTTGCATTATAGAATTTTTCAATTAAGAAAGCATGCAACATTATGAAATGAATGTGCAATGCAATGCTCCCCCTCAACGGGTTATTCCCCCTCAATGTATATTCTCCCCAACATGCATAATTGCTACTACAATTTGCAACTCTCCTTACCACATTCTACTCCCCCTTTTTGTCATGATATAGGCAAAGGAGTAGTTCCCAACCAGGTCACTTATAGCAAATAGAGATAGTAGCATACAAGATATTTGCATAATCATATAAGTCACTTTATGCATCTCAATTAATTGGAGAGAAATAAGGAGATTTATTTAAAGAAAATTTATGAATCAAACATGCTTTACATACAAGACATGTAGCATTCAAGTCCAAAATACAATGATATTTGACAAAGAAAATGACAAAAGTTTCTAATAAGAATTCAAACCAATTTCACCAGTGTCATGGGAGAAGCAAGGATATAGAGATTTTATTGTTTTCAATATAAGAGCAACTATATCCAACTTTTTAAGTGAAACAAGGCATGATCGACTTTGCACCCTATTTGATTTTTCCGAGTGAGATGCCCGTATGATAGTTACCATGTTCAACCAATAAAGAAAGAGAGACATTTGGATTTTAAAATCCTTTGAACGGATATAAGATCCTTTATTCATTTTGAGTCTCATAAGTTTTTTCACACAAGTTTTGCATTTAAGAATATGCAATCATCAATTCATGCTTTTTCATTTGAGCATGTTATATGAATTTCATGATTTTCATTTGTCATTAGCATGTTATACAACTCATCTTCTGATGTGCAGGATCCTCAACTAAAGGCAAGCACAGAGCATACTGAGATTATTACAGACTATTATTCATCTCATAGACAGGCTTTCGAATGAAGTAGAAAGAAGTTTAGAAAGAAGTTTAGAAAGACATAAGAGATAAACACAACACACAAGATTTATTGATTTCTGCTTCTGATTTTTACAAAGAGCGAGCTCTCCTTATATAAAGGGAGAGAGGGGATACATCCAAACCACACACAGGAAAAAGCCATCATTGTGGAAGACAAGATAAAAAGCTAAAGAGGCTGGTGGCCTACTCGTGTGGCCTACAATAATTACCTTGCAACATGAAAACATACAGTAATTAAAGTGAAATAAAGTGTACAGAGAGAAGATAAGATCACGGGCTGGATAGATTGTAGAGAGAAGATAAGATCACGGGCTGGACAGATTGCAATTCACGTGATCTTCATCATCAGAAAATCATGGGCTCCATAGATGGAGTAGGGCCAGGCGGCAATATCCATTGGGTCATGTGAATCAATCATGTAGGAGTCTTGAAAAGGGTTCCAGCTTTGAGAGGAATCACGTGGAATGTCTGGAAGGATGAATACTTCGTCGGTGGAGACATTATTGACATCACAGAGAAAATTGAGCAGGGAGATCTGGAGATTGTTGGGGTATGATTTTTGATAATCATATGTGGTGAACCATTCATAGCTGGTGTTGCCTGTCCATAGAAGTTTCGTGTGGGGATTGTACCGGTATGGTCTATGGAGTATCCAAATGCAGGAAACAGAGGAGGCTGACTCGGGGTCAAGCTTCCAAAAGTTGTATCTTCCCATAAGTTTAGTGAGCTCTTTTTTCCAATTTACTAGAGGTGTGAACCATTGTAGGAAAGTCCATAACAGAGAATTCTGGTGGGAAGGATCATGGAGATATCCATATAAAGTCTGTAGAGGAAATATAAAGGCATGATGATATAGAACTTATAAACACTAGAGGAACCATAAAAGCTGAGGGGAAAAATAGTAGAATGGTGGCATCAGGAATAGATCGAGGAAGGGTCTGGAAGGATTGGTAAGATCATGACGACAACCTTGACTTTTGATCTGGGATAAGTACATTGGGAGATGAGTTTTAGCAAAATTCTGGATTTGGTCTAGAGAAGGTTGATGGTTAGGTGGAAGTATAGCTAAGAGTTCTGGTGGGAACATCATTTGTGAAGGGTTTGTTAGGTCGGAAGAGGATGATGAGGGACCTGTAGGGGAAGCCATGAATATGAGAGGATAGTGACTAGTAGATGTAATGAGATGGGCAAGTGGAGATCTGGAAAGCATATCAGCAATAACATTATGATGACCTTTCACGTGTCATACAGTGAAATCATATCTGGTAAACCAATCTTTGAGTCTTAGAAGTAGTGGATTAGGAGGAACCTTATTGCGAAAATCGAGAATCTTTGGGAAAGAGGAATTGTCCATTTCAACAATAAAATTCCTTGTCTTGAGGTGAAAATCAAACTTCTAGATACCATTTTTGACTGCAAGGATTTCTTTGTAAACTGTGTGGTAATACTGTTGGGAATATTTGAATTTCCACAATAATATTTTTGTCTGTTTCAGTCTTCGATGAGGATGGCACCCTAAAAAATATCACTGGCATCTGTCTGGAGTATGAGTTGGCCAGTTGACGGGATGGTGAAAGCAGGTGGAGATTGAGCAATCTTCTTTAACTTGAGGATGGCCTCAGTATGACAAGAACTCCAAGGAGGAGGATGCTTCTTTAAGAGAGCTGAGAGAACTGATGTGTAATGACCGGCATGAGGAATGAAGTCTCGGATGTAATTGACTATGCCAAGAAACTATTGGACTTGTTTCACATTGAAATCAGAATCAGGGAAATCAAGTAACTGGATAGCTAAGTGAGGACCATGACGATATTGTCCGTTAGAGATGTTCATCCCAAGAAATTCAATTTATGATTTGCCAATTGTACTTTTTGAAACAAATTAGAGGCGTGTTCTATATAAAGCTAGGGGGGTGAATAGATTTTAACTATTATTACCTAATTTTCGCATGCAAGTCAATTTTACGAAAATGCCCCTACTAGTCAAAAATACATACAAGTGTAATATAGTGCGGAATTTAAATAACACTTGATGTATACGTGGAAACCCAACCACTGGGAAAAACCACGGGCTGTTTAGTGCGCCACACTCGGACCTCGAAATCCACTAATCGAAATGGAGTTTACAACCTATGTAGACCTTGTCTAACACTCCGGTCAATAACCCCCCACTTCTACCACTCGGGCCTTTAGAAGTGGCTCTAGTCCAATTGCTTGAGGCCTAAGCAACCTTAGCCTCAAGACTTGATTCTCTAAGAAGAGATTATGCAACCTATGTGAATATGTATGAATATTCAAATAACAAACAAGGCTAGGTAACCTTAGATGCTTATCTAGGATGATGATATAATCAATTTAATCAACCCTAGATATCAATTGCTAAATGACATGTCAAATAGTTTAGCTAATCAAGATTAAGCAAAAACCTAATTAGCTATCACAAAAACAACACTCAATTAATTCATCACAATTAATTCTCTATTATTGTATTTATCATATGATCAACAACATACAAGTAAATAAAAAGAGAATATGCTAGATAGTAAAAATACTAAAATAAGATGAAACTAATCAAAATCTTACCAAGCATATTGTGATGATGCCAATCCAATCATAGATGCTTTCTATGTAGACATAGAGGATGCAATATGAAATTTGATGCAAAAAGGATTTGATTTGAGTGTTTAAAGGTGGGTTCTTGATTTGATTTTTTCTCAAAAATCTCTCTTGAAAGTTTAGGGTTCTAATTGCTTAAGAAACTTGATCAGAGATTGAGAAAATAAGATATTTATAGACATCAAGAATTGGGCATGTGAAAAGACACTTTTGCCCCTGAAACGCACCGTTCGGTGGTTTCAATCAGCGGCCAGGCCGCCGATAACGACCGCCGAATTGAGCTCGTGAAGAACAGAGCATTAACGACGGTTTCATTCGGCGGTTTCGTGACCGCCGATCCAACCGCCGAATCAAACCCGAGGGATTAAAATCGATCAGGTATGAACGGCGGTTTCGAACGGCGGTCGTGACCGCCGATCTTGACCGCATAATTGTTTCAGACCAATCTGGACTGAAACGGCGGTTTCATTCGGCGGCCAGGCCGCCGATCATAACCGCCGATCACCAACAATGGTGAAAACCAAGGAGAAGCCAATGGCATTCTCCATAGGCGGTCTTCGCGCGAAACCAAGCACTCATTAGTGCAAGCGCGGACGTTTCCGAACAATATCGGGAAACGAATTATAAGGCACATATACACACAACAAGATATATCAACCAAAGTGCTAGTGTGTAAAGTGACATGTGAAGAGATGCACATAAAAATAAGCAAGTATGCAATCATAGCAAGAATGCTAAGTGTGTGTGTGCTACTAAATCTCTTCAAAGAAAAACAAGCATAAGAGATTATACCTTTGGCGTGCTTATATCTTGAGGTCATGGAAGGGCCTTTGATCTTCAACACTAATCACTTAGACTACCCTTACATTCAAAACCTCAACATGTGGTTTGACCACGAAATAAGTCAATCAACAAAACGGGAATCCTTACACTTTTCTTTTCGGAAAGCATGATACCATAGTGATTAACAATATCATGGAACTGTTGGAGAAAATTATTATGGGTGGTATCATCTAGGGAGAATAGAAGGATGTCATTTATGTAGACGAGGGCTGAATGTAGAAGAGGATGGAAAATCCTGGTAACAGCCTTTTGGAAAAGGGAAGGTGCTGTTTTTAGGCCAAAAGGTAGAACGGTCAATTGGTATTATGCATTGGGAAGACAAAAGGCAGTTTTATACTTTTCATCAGGATGAATACCAATTTACCAGAAAGCACCTTTGAGATCAAATTTATAAAAAACTTTGGCACCAAGAAGTTGTGAGAACAGAACATTAGGCTTGGGAATAGGAAACTTGTCATCCCTGAGAAAGAGATTGAGTGGCTTGTAGTCTACAACTAATCTCTTCTTTCCCCTACGTAATTCTGAGCATTTTTCAACGTAAAAGGCTTGGCACGCCCAAGGGGAAGAGGTGTGTTCAAGTAGACCTTGCCGGAGAAGTTCATTGCACTATTCATTGGCTAGTTTGAGGTCTGAGGGTGACATACCGGAATGAGATGCCTTAGTAGGATTGATATCCTCATTAAGCTTGAAAGGGAGCTTAATAAAGAAGTCAGGGTTTTTCCACAGAGGTGAAGGATGAGAGAAGGTGGCATATGATTGTCAACACAAAGGTGAAGCAGTCTGCGTTGAATCTGTTCAAATGAGGGCTGAAACTCTGAGAGGGAAAATCTTTGAAACATCGGAAAATGCCTTAAAATTACTTTTGAACCTAATTCCTGTGGGGAGAATCCGGAGGGATCTGCTTTGACAAAAAACATCCCAACCAATGAGGATGCCTTTACCAGGGAGAGGAGTGCTAATGACATGGTCCCAAAGAGTGTAGGATGGGAAAATCTTAATTCTAATCTTTTTCCTGGTAATGAGGTTTGTTGCAAAGACTTTACCATCAGCTGCTTTGAAAAGTTGAACATAAGGTTTCCAGCTTTCTGGAGGAAGGATCTTGGGGTTCATCATAGTGGTTTGAGAACCCGTGTCAAAGTAAGCAATGACATCAATGGGTTTAGAATATTTATCGGGCAAGATCTGAACCTAAGCCTGAGGGCCAGATTGAGGGACAATGTGAGTAGCTTGGTAAGATTCTTGAATAGAACTGAAGCCTGAGTCGGAGTATTCTGAGTCAGAAGAGTTTTCTTGTAGGACAAAAGTTGTAGTATGATCAGCATTGTCTTATTCAGAGAAGATAGATTCGATGTCTGCATCGGACGAGACTTCGTCAGCAATTTCTTTTAGATGTTGGACTAGCCTGGCTGATTTGGCCTTCTTGTTGGGACATTTCTTTGCATAATGTCATGGCTTGACACAGATATAGCATCGTTGGGATTTATTCCAGCCTCATTTTGCTTTCTTTTTGTAGAACCTGAAACATATGGGTTTGCCTTTCTTGTTCTTGAAACGTTGAAAATGATTTTTCTTCTTGGTTCTGCAGTGTCAAGTATCTGTGGATTTGCATTTTATTTGGAGGGAAGGCTGTTTGCATTGGGATTGCAACCATTTTCCTTCTGTCAACATTTTGAAGAAGAACTTCTGTGTGGCACAGAGTTTATCGAGGGAACTCAAAGCATACATGTGGAGTTCTCCTAAAGATGTGTCATTGATCGATCGTCCGGATGTGTCTATCTTCCTTTGAATCTCGTCTTGTAATTCGTTAGGAAGAGAGTTGACATAGACCTGTTTAAGACTATGGTCATTGATTCCGCCAAGAGTGTGAAATCTGCGGGACATCTTTTGATAATGGAATTCAATGTCCTTTCTCTTGAGTGAACAACAGCGCATGTCAAAGAATTCTTGCCTAGCCTGTTTATAGAATTGATCCGGATCACCAAGAAATTCTCTAAAAATAAATCCCATAGCCTGGGAGGCTAAAGGGACTCTGACAAACTGAAGCTGTCTGTATTCTCCGAGAGCTTGATACCAATCTTTGAGAGAACCAGTGAATCGAGATATGAATTCTTGTAAAATTGTTTCAAGATTCTGTTCGGATTTGGCCATTTGCAGGTCGAGCCATGCGCTCATTTATGAGATTCTTTTTCTCCAAGAACTAGTAGAAGAGCCATCAAGGTTGAACCAATGGCCATTAGTTGGCTTGGTAGGAGGACGACCTGGAACAGGTTCTTGAGGTTCTTCCACATAAGGAGTGGGTCCAGTGGAAGTGGCATCATCAGGAGAGTCATTCATCTGAGTGGAAGGTTGAGGATCTGTTCTAGTTTTGGAGGCCATGTAAACCTGGGTAGGGCTGGTATGGTCATGTTGGGAGAGCTGTGATTGAGATGGAGAAGAAACAGGAGTTATCATCCAGGACGACTGGGAGGAAGCTTCTTCAGAAAAGGACTCCGTATCTGACTTCATGGAAGAGAAAAACTGTCTAGAAGTAAACAAAACTGGTTCATAAGAACCAGAAACAGGTTGTTTATCTTTTCGCTTGGAATGAGACCGTTTACTGGGTTTTTCAGAAGAAGAAAGTGGAGGATATTTCCGGAACAGTTCACCAGTGGACTTGAAATGTCTGGAGAAATGATCAGGTCTAGATGGAGGTGAATGACTAGGAGATATTGGAAAAAACAATGACTGAGAATGTGAATATGAGTTTGGCTGATAAGAGTGTTCTCTGGTCATTTGCTCAAGCTATTCTTTAAGTTGTTTGATTTCCCTTTCTTTTCTATCAAAATCTAGGCCAAAATAGCCATGATCAATGTATCTGTGGAGATCAGAATGTAATTTTGCAATTCTTGATTGTAGATTTGAGGACATGTCTTTAAAAGCAGCATCAAGGTTTAAGAGGTGATGCTCATGTTGAGAAACATGTCGTATAACACGATTAATCTTCTGATCAATAGAGTTTAAGACTCTATTTTGGGCTCTGGCATTATGAGATTGCCAGTTGAGGACTTGTTCAGCCTGAGATGGCTGCTTGAGAGAACCGTCAGGTTGGATTTCAGTAGTTTGGACAAAAGGCCTAGAGAAGCGAGTTTTCTCAGGATTTGAAGTTGGCTCAAGTGGAGGAAAATCACAGTCATAATTTGAAGTCATGTAACAAGGGACAGGTAGAGATAAGTTTGGAACAACAATATTGGGCTGTGGAGGTAGAAGACCTCCAGATCGTAAGATCTGTAGGGCTCTGTCATAAATGGGCAAATGCTTGTTTTTTATAGGATGTAAGCCTATCCAGGGACTGTCAAGGTCGTCTGGTTTGCGAGATTTGGGCTAAGGTTTGCAGGAGGTATAAGAAGTATCTTTGAGATAATCTCGACATGCACAGTCTGCATCACACATATTAGGATCGACATCCCAGATGAAATGGCCGTTGATTTTGTCTATGTAAATTGGAGTTCCATCAGCTAAAAAACTGTGAATGGGAATGTCATCTTCAGTAGTGACTGGTTTGATCATAAGAGCCTGAAAAATCGGAGGAGTGTCAAAATTGGATGGAGCCTTAGAGCTTGAGATGGGTTCATAGATTGTCTTGATTGTGCCATCTGGTTCCTGGACATATTTAGTATCAGTAGCAACAACAGGGGCAACATTCTCGAATGCTTTTTCATAATTTGTGAGCCATTCGAGAGGCATGATTTCTATAAGCTTGTCTATGGGTAATTACTTGGGAATCTGAAGGATAGTATGGATTTTATCTTCTCTTTCTGCTTTGATGAAGATTGTGTCACCACTATGACCAAAAAGTGGAAGATCAAGGGCATGATCTTGAAGACGATAAGCAAGTTAATGATGAAGGGTTGCCATATAGGAATTTGCTTGCATGGGTGCACCGAGAATCTGAACTTGTACTTTGAGACAATTTTGGAGGTTATGATCCCTTAAAGGGATGTTAAAGTTGGGGTAGTAAGTGAGGGATATACTACCAGCATGAAGGGTAGACACACGAGTGCCTATGACAGCATGTTCGTACTTGGTGTAAATGGTGTTGAGCAAAGCAAGCCTGGCAATGATAGGTAGACCCTTTCGACCATGTAAGGACATAATGAGTCGGACGACACCTATGTGAAGGTGTGAATATCCTTCTCGAATCCATTGGTCTATCATCTTTTGGTCAATGGCAAGATCAATGTACTGTTCACTCGGTGTGGCTGGAATTAAACAGTTGTCAAGACCTGTGGACTGGATGTATTCTTTGATAGGAGTAAGTTTGGTTCGAATAAGGTGGGTAAATCTCCTACCCAAAGAGTTGTTTCGTTTGAAAATGGTATATGGGTTAAAAAGAGGCAAAGATGTTTCATTAATTTGGGCAGTATCAGGGATGTGAGTGTATTCAACTAAGTCTTAGATTCTATTTGATTGGGTTCTTCTAATGGAAGTAGGTAATGAAATGGAAGAAGATAATCTATTAGAGATTAGAGAGGTAGCAGAGGTTGCAAAGGGAGCAGTAGTGTTTGCCATGTCTGGAGAGATCTTCCTTCTATACCTTATCTATGAAACTTATAATAGTCTAACTCTTTTCTTGGACTCCAGGGACTTGAGGCTCTGATACCATGGCGGGTGACGGTTCAATTTTTGTCACATACATTCCAAACATAATACGGAAAAACTGTCTTGTCCTATCCCGTCCTGTCCCGTCCCGTCCCCATACCAAATGCATCCTTTATCACTTTAATGGAATTTAAAAGTTTGGGTGTATTCAATATAAACTTTTAAAGACTCTATAAAAGTCATGGGTATTCAATACAGACTTTTATAGACTTTAAAAAAGTTATTAAAAGTCATGGGGCATTCATTATCAACTTTTAAAAAGTCATTAAAAGTCATGAGGCATTCGACCAAGACTTTTTAAGAGTCTATGAAAGTTATAAGGTATTCAAAATATCAATGACTTTTAATGACTTTAAAATGTCAATGACTTTTAGTTTGAGAGCTTCTTTTTACACTTCTTTTCTAAAAGCACTCAATTCTCAAAATTTAAATTTTTAAAAATTCTAAAGACACTTCATTTTGTTACAAGATTATCTTTTTTATCTTTTGAATTAAATTATTAAAAAACAAAATTATCTCTCCTAAATCATTAGATTAATTATTACATATTAATTACTCTCTCATAAATTTTTAATTACCATATTAAACTCTCTCTCCTCCAATACATATCTCTAATTTTCTATCTCCATCCTTTCTCAAGTAAGACTAACAGTTAAGAAAAAAAAAAAAAAACTTACTAATAAGTTTGATTTTTAGGAACTATATGGGTTTATATACTAATAATAATAAAAAAAATCGAAATATGAAAATGTTTTTTGTTACTCTTGTAGGTATGTGATTTCCTAGAGAACTTTAATTCTTTCATTAGTCTTAGAAATTTTAAGTTTAATCAAATATAGTTGAAACAATTCAAGCTTTCATACATCTTTTTTTTTTTTTTTTTTTTTTTTTTGAAAATTGACTTTTTAATATATATATATATATTACTGTTAGTAAAAAACTAAAATATTCATAAGTTTTTTTTTTTTTTTTTTTTTTTTTTTTTTTTAAACTAATAATCAGAGATTGATTAAGAAAGTATGGAAATATGATTTTTTTTTTGTTTTTTTGAAAAATGGAGAGAGATTAATTAAGAGAGTGTGTTTAATATGGCATTTTTTTTTTTTAATAATTTAATTAGGTTGGAGTGTCTTTAATTTTTTTTTGTCTTATTTAGTAATTTTAATTTAGGTTAAAATTGTCATTAATAAAAAAATTTAAATTGGAGTGTGAATAGATAATTTGTGTATTGAAAGGAGAAGCTCTCTTTAGTTATATCAAATCTCACAATTTGTCTTTCATTCATACCAAAGAATTTGAATGACTTTTTTTCTTTTTTTTTTCTTTTTCTTTTTTAAATAGAAAGAATTTCACTTTAGAAGAAAAACATAAAACTCTTTGAAAAACATCAACCACCAAACATACGTTCTATTTTCAAATAAGAGCATACGCATTCTTAACAAATTTCACAAATAACTTTTAAAATGAATAAACATTATCATTAAAAAAAACATATAAACATTAACGATCTATAACAAAAAAAAAAAATTAACTAAAAAAATAATATAAAACAACTCTCTGTCAGCTATGCAATTAAAGACAAGAGATTTCAATTTCTTTTTTACCTCTATTTTTAAAGCAACCAAATAACACTGAAACAAATCAAACGAACTTTATTTATGTTAATTAAAAATAATAAAAGACAAAAACCACTACTCAACCATGCCAATATGCCATAATCAAAATCGCGTATGAGTTTGGCTCCATGTAATTATGATAAATATCAAACTATTCACTTTTAGACATGGGTCTTGTTCAACAACCAAGTGCAATTGTTATGTTTTTATCTTAGTAACTTGAATTAATTTTGTGTAAATTTTTTATACTCGTTGTTATACTTTTATAGAGACATGTAAACGTTAATATTATTGTTGGTTTACTACATTTATTCTAAAAGAAAATTTATAATACTTTGACTAATTATCAAAAAAAAAAAAAAAGGTGAATAATTGTCTTTATGATGCAAAATATAATAAAAAACAAATAATTTTTTTTAAATCACATATATAGACTGCTTTCGTCAAGTTTAATTAATGATGATTTTGTTTTTTATTCGCTTGAAAAAATATATTTTATTGACATGAGAAATATATATTATTTTTCTAAAACAAAGTATATATATCATATATTTAAAAGTCAATGAAAGTCTATAAATGTCTATAAAAGTCTTTTAAAATGAAAGTCTATGAAAATCTTTTACAATTAAAGTTTATAAAAGTTTTTCATAATTCTTAAAAGTCTATAAAAGTCCATAAAAGTTCATGAAATCTATAAAAGTCATCCACTTAAAAAATTCTTTAAAAGTCCTTTAAAATCCTAATTGAATACACCTCCCTAAGACCTCCTCTTAAAATTGAACTAATAAAAAGATCAAATTACCCTTAGTTATTATAATTTAAAAATGAAGATAATCTTTTTATTAAAAATAAATTAATTAAACTAATTGAAGATAATACTTTCAGGGCATGTTTGGCTGGCTGTATAGTATTGGACTGTATTGGATGAAATATAGTACTCTACCTTGTTTGGTATGAGATAGCATTGGCCAGTACTTGTTTGGCTAATATGATTTTTTATTTAAATTAAACTTTTATAAATATATTTAAATATTAAATTTTTAATCTAAAAATAATTAATAGATTAATTTTTTTTGGAAGAATTACAAATAACCCCCTAACTTTTGATCAAATGCCAAATGAAACCCTCTAGTTTGAACAATTGGCAAAAAAAACCTACTGTTAGTTGAGTGTTAGTTGACCAACTTGAACTTTAGTTGATTTTATATTTATTAGAAGTGAAAATTACTTGACTGTTACATTTAACTGTGGTGTTATCCATTGAAGGGTAGTATTGTCATTTACCTAATATAATTTATTATACTAAAAAAATAAAGAAAAATCAGAGATCTTCTCCAAATGAAGAAGAAAAAGAATAAAAAAATTCGCTCTGGAGTTTCAAGATGTCCTTGTAATGTAGTAGATCACCAAATTTCCTCCTTATTTTGGAGGAGATTCGTATACAGAGGAGATCGAACTAATCTCCTCCAAACATTGAAAAGATTGGTTCGATACATCCATTTGGAGGAGATATGAGATCACCATGGAGAGAGTGGGAGTGGGAGTGGGAGATGGAGAACATGGCGGCGACGACAAAGGTGCAAGAAGGAGGAAGTCAGAGATGAATGAACTTATGAACTTATTCTTTTTTAGTTTTTTGTTTTGCTGGAACTGGATTTGGGGAGATTGAACGAATTTATTCCTTTTTAATATGTATATTCTTTTTTCGGATCTAGATTTGTTGAGATTTAGTGAGTTCATTTTCTTTTGAATTTCTTTTTTATTTTTTTACTTTAGGTTTATCTTGATTTTAGGAGATATAATTCAATCTCCTTTTATATTTTTTTTGGGAGATTGAACCAGAACCAGATCTCAATAATCTAGTGATTTTTTATTTATTTATTTATTTTTTTTTTTTTTGTGATTGGCCTCGTTCGTTGAGGAGACCGGCTGGTGACCTCAATGTTGAGGTCGTCGATCGGTCTCCTCCATAAACAGAGGTCGTCGGTCATTGAAGATGAGGCTAGGCAGCCTCCATGAGCCTCCATCATAGAGGTTGCTTTGCCTCAAGTAATTTTCAATTTTTAAAAAAAAAATTCTTTTTTATTCTTTTTTTAGATACTAGTTCAGTTGTGGAACACCTCCTCCTGCCGTATAAGTTAATACGGTTTGGGTAGCACTAAATTAGTACGTCGTACAATTTAGTACGACTGTAAAATGTTACCAAATGCCATACAATATACAGTCCTAAATTAGTATTGTATGGTGTGCTAATCCTGTTTCATATGGCGTACCAAACAAGTCCTCACTGGAAACAAAAATATAAAACTATTTTTAAATTTTTAAATTATCGTCATTTTAAAATTATTTTTTTTTTTACTCTTTTTAAAGTAAATAAAAAAAATGTTTTTAACTTTTTAAAGTATGTCATTTATTTATTTACCTTTTTAAAATTTAAAATTTATAAAGATCGAAAGAAGTGTGACGTTGAAGATGAAGCCTGAAATATATAGTGTGCTTGAGAAAACGAAGAAGCCTTTTTACTACTTGCCAATGGAGAGTAGTGGGAGCATGCATAAACTGAGCCAATTTGTTGACAGAGTAGGCAAGGTCAATGATCGGAGGTTTCTGTAACCTTTATTTTAAACACCTCGTAATAGCACGAGAATCGAAGATTCGCACAGTGAGTAAGCAAGGGGTCGTTCGCACAAATAGATGTCATCTGTCTAAGTATCTCTAGCTAAAGCATTATTCAAAGCAATGTAAATCGAACATAGAAGTGGTGAGAATGGTGTGTATGAAGTGTAAGCATATTGCGGTTGAGTGTAAGAGCATGAGAGCAAAATAACCTAAAACTAAGCATGAAAGTAACTGAGAGCTTACGTTTCTAAATTACACTACTCCTACGTTAAACTAAACTACTCCTAAAGGCAAGGCACCTGAATTACGAAAACAAAACATGGCAATGGAAACTTGGCAGATTGGAGAGATGCAAGATAATGGTTACACTAGGTACATAAGTTCACCAAACAAACATACTCAACACGGATTAAACATTTAAGCATAGTCAATTGCATTCAAGGGTTTGCTCTCTTGATTAAGGAAATTACCAAAATCAATTCATCACCCTTCAAAGGTTATGGAATGGGCAATTGTGTCTTTAAGTCAAAGATCCATTAAGCACAAGAACATAGAACCAAACCCTACTTTAGCATAATGATGAATAAACCAAAGCTTTTTCATTCAATATAGCTAATTAGTCATCATTGTGCCCAGAAGGACTCCTAAAGCACAATTCTTAATTCTCATGTAGTCAAATCATACAATGTGTGTAAATTTAGAATCATCCACCAACATACATACAAGCATGAGATATTACATTACACTACTTCGTAATTAAATTATACTACTCCTAATCACATTCATGTAGAATATCAATTTCCAATCCTCCATCTGCATGCATGTAGAGATATGACATGGATTTATCAAGAACACAAAGAATATAACACGAATCAATTAAACAAATATCAATCTAATACATGCAAGAGCACAAATGTAGGTTTACAAACTTCCTAAATAGGGATACATATCAAAGAAATAGGAAAAATACAAAGAAGAGAGTGATAAGAGAAAACCCATGAAGAAAAATCCTCCACAAGCTCTCATTTTCCATTGTTGATGCATAGATCATTTTTGTTCATGAGAGCCCTCCTTTCTACTTACAAACTCCTTCAATGATAGGTGGAGGAAGTGTAGAAGGTGGTGATGGTGAGGCATCCATGGAGGAGAGCCCTTCATGGAGTCTTTGAAGCTCCTCTCTCAACTTATTTATTGTTGAAGAACAAGGATGTGGTGTTGTGTGGTGTGTTGGGTTTTGGATTTGGATCACCCATTTTCAGACCAAAAGAGGGGTATTTATAGAGTGGGAAGACTTGAGCACGATTTGGGGCTGAAAAGACAAAGATGCCCCTTCAAAATCGTGAGATTTGCAACTTGACGAATCGATATACGACTTCATCTCACAGAATCAACTCATAGAAGTTGCTGGAGCTGACTTGCGACTTCATACTATAGAATGGTCGTGCAGATGTCTATTAGCAGAATCTTCTAGAGAGTGATGCGACTTTTTCACTGCTCGATGGTTTTGCAGAATCAACTAGTAAAAAGTCACTTATGTTTGTTGCTTGCTTCTGTTGCTTGTTGGAGCTCACATAAATGATCTAACATAAATCTCTGTAATTGTCATGCGACGTCCTGCTGTTTGATTGTAACCACATTCATGGCTCCGATAACCATTTTCACGGCTTTGATAACTACCTTAATGGCTTTGGTAACCCTTTTTACGACTTTGGTAACAAATTTTCAATTTTTTAAATGTTGACTTGTAACCAAATGTGCTGCAAAGAGGTAGGTCTGGTTGGTATGGTGGGGATGAGTAGGAGAGATGTGTGTAGAGATTAGGGGTGTGCAAAAAATTGCCTAATCGAACCAAATCGACCAACCCAACCTAGAAAGTTTGGGTTGGTTCAATTACAAATATAAAAAATGAGTGGTTCAGTTTGTCTGGTTTGTCCAAAAGACAAACCGATTAAAGGTGGTTTGGCTTGGGGTTGAGTGAAATAATTCACCAACCCAAACCGAACTACATAATTTAGAAAGTTAAACCAAAATATAAAATTCACCTACATTTCTTATTTAGTCTAGGTTTTATAATTTTTACTTTATACTTTTTATAGTTTATTTATGGGTTAATATTAAAAATCTCCCATCATCTTTTAACCATTATTGGATGTATAGTTATAGATGTTTTTATTTTAGAAACCTCCCATGTGGACTAATACCGTTAGCATTCCGTTTGTGTTGATTGGGTTTGACCGTTAAAAAGTCTAACATATCCCTATTTAAACTTCAATTGTATGAATTGATCATTTTATCCTCATACTTTTACCAAATAAATTAATAAAATGATACAAAAGGTGGGAATGTTAACTTGCGAATGAGAAGTTATTTTGTGGACAATTTTATCCCTAAAAGTAACAAAATTACAAATAAACCAAAAGCATTGAAAATAAACTAGAATATGTATTTATTTATGTATTTATTTGTCTTTTTTTTAATAAATCCAAGCAAATACTCATTTTCAATGCTTCTAATTCATTTATAATTTTATTATTTTTAGGGATAAAATTGTCCACAAAATAACTTCTCATTTGCAAGTTAACATTCCCGTATTTTGTATCATTTTATTAATATATTTGGTAAAAGTATGAGGGTAAAATGGTCAATTCATACAATTGAAGCTTAAATATGGACATTTTAGACTTTTATTAGTCAACACAAATGGAATGCTAACGGTGTTAGTTCATAAGGGAGGTTTCTAAAATAAAAACATTTGTAACTATATATCAAATAATAGTTCAAAGATGGGGGGATGTTTTTAATATTAACCCTTTATTTATTTGTTTTGATACAACTCTATTGATTGATTGATGTATTAGGGTTTCAAAAGCATAAATGTTGTCGAACATGCCTTTAAAGGATATATATATATATACAATTTTTTTATTGTCAGTTCTACGAAGAATGTGAACCATTAGATTTATATACTTTGACTCAAAGTGTATGCACTTGTCAAAACTTCTCCATAATCTATGGTCCACATTTTTCGTCATGATATATTTTATATAAGGACGAACTGACAATAGAAAGACTGTATACATACACACACACGGTACTTGCTCGTTTGACTTTTCTGTACTTCCTTCATATATAATAATTAATAATTTATGTTATGAATTTTTTATTTAAATATTTTCTATAATATATATAAAAAAAAATGAATTCAAATCTAAATCGATTAACCTATCCAAACCAACCTGACATTTTTTGGTTTGGGTTGGTTTGGAAAATCACATTGGTTTGGTTTGGGTTGAAATATAGCTAAACCGATCCATATTGGTTTTGTTTGACATTGAGCTTCAGCCCAAACCAAACCGAAAATGCATACCCCTAGTAGAAATGATGTTGGTGATGGAAAATGGGTGATGTAAGGGTTGAAGAAGGTTGGTGATGTAGAGAGAATATTCCTAGATCTAGGGTTGTAAGATGGGGATGTAAGGTTTACAGAGAAAATCTATCAAAAGGATATATATGAGTTGCCAAAAATATGTCTGATTCTTGTCTTGTGCTGACTCGGGGTGGAATTGGCGGTCACAAACCGCCGAATGGGTTAGTCGCCGAAATCTATGGAATAATTTTTGGTCACTAATCGCCGAATGTCTTGCCGTCGAATCCTCTGCTTCAAATCTATGGTCTCTAATCGCCGAGTGCTGCATCCGTAAAATTCTTTGGAATAAATCGGTGCTCCCTAACCGCCGATTGCGATGACCGTCAAATCCTCTGGACTAAAACAACGGTCTTTAACCGCAGAATGATGGCAACCAATCGCGACTTGGGGAAATTTCACTTTTCTCCTCTGATCTTCAATCTATCCTTGCTTTTGGCCAATAATTTCCAAGATCATACTCAACTATTTTGATCGAATTATTAATTAGACTTTAATTTTGAACATTTAACTTAAAATATTAAATAGCTATTAAAAATAGAAACTCATTTAATTTTAATTAACGATAAGTTAAAGGGTGGCTCTATTGGCTCCAACAAAATATCTTCCTACACCCATACTAAAAAATTAAAATTAGTAATTTTACATCCTACACCCTTAAAATACCAAAACTATCCTTTAAATATTTTGTTAATTTTAAACATATATTTATTCTCATTACACCAATTTCTTTCCATTTGCTTCCACCGCTGTAAAAATAAATAAATTAAAAAATATATATATAAATATTTCTTGTAAAAAACTAAGTACAGTTTCTTTATTCCCTTTAATATATATATATATATATTAAGATCTCAATATATAATTAAATAAGATTAATTCATTTACCCTTTTTTCACTATTAAATATCAAGGAAATAGATGGTTAAACGATGAATGTAAAATTATGAGATTTAGCCTAATTCTTTTTTTCTGTAAGAAATAATCTTTTGTTCTATAACTAGAGCCACTTAATCAGCAAAGGTTATAAAAAATCAAATTGCAAAATTTTTGTGCCAAAATTCACAATCTAAAATAATCGGATGAATTCAAAATTTACTCTTTTTGGATTGTATAGGATGCATACATACAATCTAATGATTTGTAATACGTAAACATATTTATGGCACAAAAGAGAGATAAAAAGATCATTTGGAGATTCATAGATACATACAAAGGTTTTCATCATATTTTCTTCAGATCGTTTACATTTCATTCATAGAATTGAAGTCATATATCACAAGCCCAGAGAAAAACACAACTTTTTCTCCCAAAATTGCTTCAAAGCTGGCCATTGTCAATACCCGGAACTGGATGCTTGCAAATGCTATGTATTCTGGCATTGCTACCACCTACCGATTAGCGAAACCTCCGAAATACATTAGCAAATTTAATATACTTAAACCTAATAAGAACAGAAGATGATAATGGTTTTGCCGGTGGCAAGTCCAAACCCCGTATTCTTAACATTTGAGCGGCATGATCTTCTTCAACTTGACCATCTGCATAGGCATCAGAGCAAATCTGTTAAGGTTCAGCAAAGATGTGGAACAACATTGTGAATATATCTTTAAGATTTCAAGTATATGTAGAGTTCAATGGAGCAATAACGGCCTCACCCTTAAGATAAATACCCAGATTTGCTTGAGCATCAGCTTCGGCATTTGATTCCTTTAAAAAATGAACAAGAAAATGTCATTTATACTAACCATTTTAAGGTTTCTATACAAACAAGTAAATGAGAATAAACCTAGTAGTGAGAAAAGAAATATCAAATATGAAAAGATTTTCAAATACTTGATAAGTGAGATTTAATATTTTATGGTGAAGAAAAAGTGGACAACAAATAAAAAAAAAAATACCAAAATACCTGAACAGCAACTGATGTATTCAGCAAATAAAAAAAAATACCAAAGTGGACAACAAACCTGCATGCACACAAGCATTGAGTCTCCATGAAGATTCCAGCAACATTATTTGTTGCAATTCCCAGCAGATTCCAGTAGACTAACTACATTCTTCTAGTTTCAAAAGTGATTTTCATGGACTTCCAACTGTTGCAAGTAATTTTAGATTCTTGATACAGTATTCACACCATTAGGTAACACACACAAAAATATGCACCGACTATGTTCTCAACAATTTTCCTAAAAGTTTTAGCATGATAATGTAATCTGATTCAACTACCTCTTTCAATCTCTTTGGAGGAGAAACCTTCTCAGATTTTGTTCATCCATAGGAAAATAAGTTGCTGAAAGAAAATAATAACAGTTAAAATAAGTCAATAACTGAAGAGGACAACTCCAATAATGAAGCCTTAATAACAACATATGCTGAGGCTCTTATAAAAAGATTTTAAAAATAATGAAGCCTAAACCTAGCGGTCGACCTCTATCTACCTCTCACACATGACACAACAAATCACACTCTGCCTCTCTCACACAAATCACACTCTCTGCTTCTCACTGCCTCTCTCAACTCTAGACTCACATCTCAACTCACTGCCCTTCTCCGTCTCTGTCTTCCAACTTTATCGTCTTCCATCTCCGTTGTCTTCATTTCACCTGGCAAATTAATTTGCAGTTTTTGTTCATGATTAATTTTTTTTTTGAAAGAATAAATAATTATCGGCACGTTCTTGTTTCTGTGATGGGAAAATGAAAGTGTTCCATCCTGACTTGCTTTATCTCTGTCCATATCCACACTTTCTTCAATTTCTCATACGGAGCCGAAACATTTGAAGAAGATGAATTTTTTTTTTTTTTTTTTTTTGAAAACATTGAAAATACTAATTAGAAACAACAAAAAAAAAAAAAAAAAAAAAAAAAAAAAAAAAATACTAATGTTTATTAAGCGTTTCATGAGTTCACCCGTTTAATTCAACGGGTCGTGTCGTGTTTTAAGAGGTTGAAAACAGGTCATGTTGGGTTGAGGATAAATGGGTTGACCTGTTTAATTTAATGGGTCGTGTCACCCCATGAACCTGTTTTTACAGCTCTAGTCAAAGGTTAAAACTAACGGTTGACCACTAACGGCAGAGGATGTTTGTATAATTTTGGGTAAACGTTGCTTATAGATGCAATTAAGCCTAATTTTGAGGATGCTTGTGAAATTAACCCTACATATAACATGATAATAAAGTGAACTAAATTATTATCTACAGAAGATTTCACGAAAACAATCCAGTTTGGTTTCAGCTTCTCTCTCGATTTCTCCTCCGCCGTTGCGGCACGACTGTTGCCGTCGAAAGATGGCCGCTGCTTCTCTCCTCTCCGTTCCGGCTCCTCCTCTCCTCCACCACTACCGCCGTCACTACAAGTCTTCATGCCTTATCCCTGTCAGAGCATCAAAAACCCCCAAATTCCCGACTCCACTCGTCCTCTCGAACCCTAAACCTCTCCGCCTATCCTGTTGCGACACGTTACCATCTCTCTTCGCCATCAAAGCCTCCTCCACTATTTCTTCCCCAACTCTACCCCTCGAAACCCCCAAAATCTCAGAGACTCGGTCCCCTCTACTCACCGAGTCGACTCGTACCATCACCACAATACTATCGATCTCCGGAATCTGCCTCCAATTCGCTCTCTCTCGTCTCCCCACCAAGCAGTCCCTCCTCCAACCTGGTCTGCTCCGCGCGGCGGGGCCCCTCTTCTTTGCTGCGCTGCGCAACCGTCCCAGCGGAGTCCTGAACACCCCACTGACGGTAGTCGCGGCAGGGCTGTCCAAGTGGCTGGACATATACAGCGGAGTCCTGATGGTTAGGGTTTTGCTCAGTTGGTTCCCCAACATCCCATGGGATAGGCAACCGCTTTCCGCTATTCGGGACCTCTGTGACCCTTACTTGAATCTGTTCCGGAACATAATTCCTCCTGTGTTCGATACCTTGGATGTCAGCCCGTTGTTAGCTTTTGCTGTCTTGGGGACACTCGGTTCCATACTCAATGGCAGTAGGGGGGGAGCATAATGGAACCGCGAATTCGAGCATGAAGAGTAAGGAATTTTGAGTTTCATAGTTATTGTTTTCGGGATTATATTGTTCTAAGTAGCTGTAATGTTGATATAATGGTTCGAATTGGATCACATATATTGAATTTTGGGATTTTCTTGGGATATAATCAATAAGTTCATTGACTGAGATTATTTGTTTTAATTTTTTGGTAACCTATATAGATTTTACTTTTATGTGCATTATGGTTTTTGTCATTCAGTTGTTGAATATTGATACACATTGCATTATCTTTATTTATATTTGCAGTAACTATTTTAAGTAAATACATATCATTATGCTATTTTTGTTTTGAAGACTTTGGTGCTGTTTGTTTTTTTTACTTTCGGTCTAAATCATTAAGACCCTATGACTTGTTTGTTTTTTGTGCGTAGATGTTTTCACTTATTAATTGGTTTTCATTTTACTACTATACCCTTAAAATATACCCTTCATTTTAATAATAACATTATTATTTAGAAATGAATAATATTATTTTAAATACATAATAATAATTTAATAATGTTATTCAAAATAAATAAAAATAAAAAATTAATATTTTATTTAAAAAAAATAAAAAGAAAAACTCGCCGATTCCTCAAGTGGAGGCCAAGAGGCCTCCTTTGGCAGCAACGCTGGAGGCCGGCAGTCTCCTCCAAGGAGGTCGCCGGCCTCTGTCTTCGATTTTGGAGGAGGCCTCTGTTAAAACGAATGGGAGGAGGGCTTCCTCCCATTAATTGAGAGGAGGTTGGCCGGCCTCCTCCCGTCAAACGTAGGGAGGAGGCTAGCCGGCCACCTCCGGTCACGATTCATAGAGGCGGTGGCGGCGCCGTGAGATTCAAGGTTAGGGTTGGGGTTAGGTTGGATGAAATTGAGGATTTTTTTTGTCATTGAGGTGTTTTTGTTAATAATTTAATTATATGGGGTTATTTTGGGAAATTTATGTTAATGTGTTTAGTATCACTTATTCAATAAGTGAAAAGTCAAAAATTCTAGCTTTTTTATTTTAGATGTTTTAAACTTAATTTAAGATATAAGTCGAAAAACAAACGGATAAAATCCACTTAATTTATGACTTGAGACTTAGGTGGTGGAAAACAAACGGCACCTTAGTTATTAACAATAGTTGTTTGAAGATTTAATATTGGGAATGCATCCTTATAATATTAAAAGGTGTCAACTTTTGGATATTGGAATGTCATTAACTTAATTACACTGAGATATTGTCCTAGTGAGGTGTAATCTAATCTAATCTAATCTTGAGGACGGTACACTTCCTCACACTTGAACTGCATTCTATCATCAATTATTTTGTTTCCAACAGTCTTAGCATTAGATTATGTGGATGAATGTTGTTTTGTTTATGAAACAGGATATACATAATCTAATTTGAAAAATTGTTGGGAACATTATAATAGATGGATGACAGAGTGCAATAAAGGCTTGCGTAAGTGCGCCGTCCTTATGATTAAGTTATGTCTTGTTGGGATAGTGTTTTGATGTATATTGGGTTATATGGTGCTTTCCATTTTCAGGATCCAATGATCTCTTAATATTGTGTGAGAGCTCTCTCAACACACTGTCATCCAGGTCTTGTTAGAGGACAGTCCTCCTTTTGTAAGGCGGTTTTTGCTGGCTGATAGTCCAGGGTATTTGTAATGCTATGTTTCGTTTAATAAAATTCCTTTTGTCAAAAAAAAAAAAAAAAAAAAAAAAAAAGAAACAGTGTCCTAAACAACAATAATTTAATATATTTTGGGTGGAGAGAACATTATACAAGATTAAGGGATTAGAAGTGATTGATATTACCCTTTTATGGTGGAAACTGGAAACTATTAATATTGCCATTAAATTTGCAGTAAAAATCAAAATAACTATCACATTAAATCGGTAATTAAAAGTTATTAAAATATTAACTGATAGAAATAAGCTATTAAAATAATATTTAATTTGCTCTACTAATGTCTATTTCGAATGTGGCATCTAAGACCATGCGTTCCAATATCATATTATCATGGGTCATTCTAATGACCAAAATGATAATTAAGCTTTTGTGAAAGCTATTGCATTGGGGAGGAAGGGACTTGGAACATTTGTGGAGCAGAGTTTTATTAATTTTATCAAGGCAGTGAAGGTGCTTTCTAGGACACTATTTGATTTAGTTTGATGGGGAGAGAGAGAGTGTGTATGTGAGTCTGTGCACACACGTGCATGCGCATGTTTCAGAGAGAAAAACACTTCAAAAGTATCATGAATTTTCAGGGGCAATCAATCTTGGTTTCATGCTGAAAATACTAGTAGTGATAGTGGAAAATTGAGCTTTTAGGTTTTGAAAGCTTAACTCGCTTCAAGGACAATATGATTTTACATCTTGCAAGTTTTGCTGAAGGTGTCTTAAACTTAATGATGTTACAATTGAAACAGTTTTGTTGGATGCACAATTATTCTTAGGGGTCGTTTGGTATGGGGTAATCCTTGCATGGGAATGGGAATCTGATAGCATTCTCATGTTTGGTAGTAGGTTTGGGTTTTTTTAAACCTGGGAAAGTGAATCCCATGGGAATTACATTACCCTCCAAGGGGGTAATGTGAAACCCATCCCAATAGGTGGGTTTCAGATTACCCTCCATCTGATTCCCACCGTGGGACCCACATTCAATTTAAAAAAAAATAAAAATTTCTAACCTAGCAGACACCAGAATATTGTTCACTTCTCACATTTCTTCACCTGAGTCGAACTCGCCTCCCTCTCTCTCCATCAAACCAACCGGAGTACATCAAACTCGCCACCCTCTCTCTCCGTTGAGGTCTCCATTGAGGCATGCCATCTCTTCCATTGCTTTTAGTTTTTGTCTGATTGACTAATCGATATATATATATATATATATATATATATATATATATATATAGTCTTTCTATTGTCAGTTCGAACCGATATATATCAGTTCTTTGCATATAGGCCATTGGATTTAAAAGTTGCTTTGACAAGTGCATGCAGCCAAGTTAAAGCATTTAAATCCAATAGCCCATATGCAAGGAACTGATATATCTCAGATCGAACTGACAATAGAAAAATTGTATATATATATATATACGAAAATTTTCCTATCAGTGCGCATTGATAGAATTATATAAGGACATTGAATGTGAGCCACTCGTTTTACATACTTTGACTTGGTATGTATGCACTTGTCAAAGCTCTTTTATAAATGAGTGGCTCACATTCAATATCCTGATAAAGTTATATCAGGATGCACGGACAGGAACGGGATTGTATATATATATATATATATCTATATCTACATATATCTGTTAGACTGATTTGTGCATGCTCTTGTCGTTTTGGGTGGTTTTTGTTGTGGCTTTTGTGTGTTTTTCTGGGTGTGCTTGGGGTCTCTCTTGGCCTTAGCAGATTTTCTGCTTGTATGCTGCTCTGCGGCTTTGTTGATTTTGAATAATACTCCAACCGTTCAATATATATATATATGTTTCATGTAATTTTTATTTTTATTTTTACAGATTTTGATGATGGGTGTGTTCAGTTTTTGTTGATCTTTTGATTTTTTTGAATTAAAGATCTGAGCTTGACTGTTAGATTTGATTGTTTTGTTGTGTATGTTTGTGGGTTCAACCATTTATTCACAGATCTCATCTTAGTTTTTAATCAAGGTGAGTTAAGTGATACATGATTGTATATATGTGTATCTTTTTGTAAATTTTTCCTTTTTAGTTATTTTGAGAATGAAAAGTTTGTGAATGATCACATCCCTTGTTGGGTATTCATCGAAACTGATGAGGTTGAAGAAAAGTTGGGTTAGTTTTCTGTTTAGGATCTGATACATGATTGTATATATGTGTATATTTTTGATCAAATTGCACACGTAACAGATAATTTGACTTGTTAGGTGAACAACTAGTGCCACTTTTTAATCTCGGAAGAGAGAAGAACTTGGCTAGATAATGAGACATTCTTAGCAGAAGCTCGTCAATTGTATTGTCCCTCATATACTAGAAATCTAGAATAGATGTTGATGATGACTTGCTATAGGCACGTTGCATGAAAACAGAGTATTGGCATTTTATATACATAGCTGGTTGAATTTATTAGGATGGTGGTATGTCAATTAATTTTAGGATCCAAGTCATATCACACATTTCTTCACCTCCATTTCTCACTTAGATAACATTTACTATTTCTCTCATTTGTGGGCTCTATCCATGTGCAAAGCCAACATGAAAACAAATGACTTCTAAATTTATTTTATTTTATTTTTTATTTAATATGCATAAGTAGTCAAAGTCAGGATCACTATTAAAATGTGACTACTTGTGATAAAATCTTTCTTTGGTACCATGTTTGTAATGTCTAATGTGTAGTCTAAGACAAAACTCAGATAGGTCCCATGATTGTAATGTTATAGGACAAACAAATATATTAACAACTGATCAAATGAGCTCAATTAGCTCTGTTTTCCTAGCTTAGAATTTGGCTTTGACATAGTATGTTTAGATTTTGGCTTTGATATAGTATGCTTAGAAAGTTAGAATTATGAAAAACTTTGGTAGATTTAGTACAGTAGAGAGAATCGATTATATGTACTGTTTGCTTGGTTAAGACAGTGCATTTTGGTTGGGATTTGTTTTCTTTGGTCAAAGCTTTAGTACAATATCTTTTGGGATTTGTTGGTATCTTTTTCTTGATAATGAATGTATGGTATAATTTAAAAATAAAATAAAAATAGAAACATTAAACTCTTTAACAGTTCAAACCTTTGTAGAATAATTATGGAAGATAATTCTCAAACAACATCAATAATTGGAAAAAAAAACATCAATGGACTTCTGTTGAGGATTCAAAGTTGGTGGAGTGTTTGATGGATTTAACCAATTGCTGAAAATGAAAAGCGGACAATGGTACATTAAAACCCGGCTTCTTGCAACAAATAGATGAAAAATTCAAACTTGATTTCCATTTGTCATTGTTAGAATGAGTTATATTTGAACTTTAGTATTTGACATCTTTCTTGAATTAAGATGTAATTTTGAATTGCTATTATCATGTAAAGCTTGGTAACTTTGGGGACAACTTTAGAAAATTTGACGCCCTTTTTCAATGGCGAAAAACTTTTGGACATGATATGATTATGTTTCATTTTGATGTTTGATTATGTTTCATTTTGATGTATGATTTGTAATTTATTTTATTATTATTGTTATTATTGGTTTGTATCATAATGATATAATGTAATTTGTAATTTGTTTTTGTTTTTAATTTCAAAATTAATTTTTATAAGAGAAATCTAATTTTTTTTAATGTAATTATGAAAAAAAAAAATGATTATTAACAAATAAAATTCATTTAAAAGGAAAAAAAAAAAAAAAGATTTTCATGTACAGCTAAACACAGTTATTTGGCATTCCTAGGAATCTAATACAATATTTCCATATATAACCAAAAACAAGTATACAGGTTTTCTAGAAATCACGTTACTGTGTTTAACTTTTTCAAGAATTAGATTATTTTGATTACCTTATAATCTTATACAAGATGGCCCCCTAGTAGTTTTAGGCCACAAACAATATGAAAATTTGCTGCTATTGCCATTACATTAGGTGGAATTTTTTCTTTTATTGTTTTCAAATACTGAATTTCATACGTAACTGTGAAAAAGGGATACTTATTATTATTATATACAATAAAGATTAAAGCTCCCAATTTCTCACCAACTAAACCCGGCTTTTGCTTGGGCCTAGGGTTACATTTTCCCCTGGATCTCCATTTCCCTGCTTCCCCATCACCATTTGGGGGAAATTTTTTTAGGAAAAATGGGGAAATGGGGGAGGGGATGGGGATGAAAATCATCCCCAAATTGAAATGGGGTTGGGGAGACCCTCCCCCATCTCCATTTTCCCATTTTCCCCATTAATATAGTGAAATGGGGATAGGGATGGGGTCCCCCCATCCCCATTTCCCCTAAAATATTATAAAAATAATTATATATATATATATTTGACATTATTTTGTAATGTATTTTCTTTTGCATTTGTAATGGAATTTTTTTTTTATATAGTTTAATTTGTAATTTTCAACCAAATGGGAAAATTGGAGAATTGAGTAAACGGGGAAAATGGGGAAATGGGGATGATGATGGGGGGACCTCCCCCCAAAACTCCCCCATCCCCATTTTCCCCAAATGGGGGGGGGGGGGGGGGGGGGGGGGGGGATGGGGAAGGGGAAGGGTTTTAGAAATGGGGATGGGGATGTGGGGACCTATATCCAACCCCATTTCCCCAATGTGCAACACTACTTGGGCCTTTTCACAGTTAATGGGGTTCGACTTTTATAGAGGGAGGAAAACACCCTTTGTTATGCAGGGGTTTTGAGAAAGAAATTTCATCCATTGGATGAAATAAAATTCGATCCAACGTTTTATATAAAATATTTAATAAGATAAATCATTTCAAAATAAAATAAAAATAAAAATAAAAATGGAAAACCTCTCAAATCGGTAATATCTCTGTCTTCTTCCCAAAACCTCTCTCTCTCTCTCTCACTCTCTCTCTCTCTCTCAGTCTGCTCCTCACCCAAAAAACCCTAGCGGCCTCAGATCCAGTAAGAGCAACTCTCTCTCGTCTCAGCTTCTCTTCCCATTCTAATTTCCAATCATAGTGGATGTCGATCCTGAGGTAGCTGCGGCGGCACAGTCGAAGAAGAGTTATTGAACCCGTAAACATAGTTACCAAAGCCATAAGTGTAGTTACAAGCCGAATTTTGAAGAAACATTGAAATGGTTACAAAAAGCGTCAATGTAGTTACCAAAACTGTCAACATAGTTACCATGAAAAAAAATAATAAAATAATTTAATTTATTCTAATTAAACATTATTTTTCTATATTGTTTTTCAAGATTAAATAATTTATTATTATTATTTTATCTTATTTTTTATTATTTTATAATTAATAAAATTATTATAATATATATAACTTATGTTTTTATTAAAAAGTAGGGGTAGCCGGTTTGAAACCGGCTATTCCCATTAAAACTTAAAAGCATCAATTTTTTTGTTTGCATGATGAAGGGACTTTTAGTCCCTGCATAGTAGTTAGCGCCCAGTTAATGATATTGGAGAAGTGTTCTATTGTTTATAATCTCTAGTTGCTTCCATGTATAGTCGTGTGACATCAACAGGTGAGAAATCAGCTATAGACTATAGTGTGTCAAGGGAAGCACAAAATTGAGCTGCTCAATGGTTGAGCCATTAGTAGCCCAAACACCAAAAGTGTTGCTTTAGTTAACCAACTAATGTTAATTAACTATAACTAAAGCAATGCAGCGGTTAGATGTGATGAAAACATTTTGGGCTGGTCTTTTAATTTTCTGGGTGAATTTTGGAGTGCCTGTAACCGTGATGTGCTACCTTCTGAGCCAAGATGCAAGCAGACAGTGAAATGGTGTTGCCCAGCTTTAGGCACTTACAAAGTAAACACGGATGCTGATATTTTTAGTACTTAGAGGAGAATTGGTTTTGGGATTATTGTGAGGGATCATGCTGGTGTTGTTATGGGATCTTCGTCTCAAAGTCTAATCACATGCCTCTCTGCCCAGATTGCCGAGGCTGTAGTTGTCCTTCGTGGCATCAATTTCGTGGTGGATACGGGTTTGTTACCTGCTGTCATTGAGTCTGACTCTAAGTCTTTTGTGGACCTTATTAATATTGGGAAGACTCCTTCTGCTGATGTTGGTACTGTCATTAGAGATGTCCTTGAGCTTATGAGTTGTTATCCTATTTTGGTTTCCTTTACTGGTAGAAGTGTGAATTGTGCTGTGCATAGGTTAGCTAAATTGTCGATCTCTCTGTTCGAAGATTTTTTGGTTAGAAACTTCCCACCCCACCCCGTGTGGATCACCTTGTTATAGCCGATAGGCCAGCCTGATGTATGTCCTGTTTCTTGTTTCTTAATGATTGTTGTTAGGAACTTGTATGTGGAAGCAATATACTGCAACTAAAGTAGAGACTTGAGAAAAATAGAGAAAAAAAAAAAAACTGAACACACAATTTTTACATGGTAAAACACCCAATTTAATCTGAGGGAAACATCCACGGGCAAATATTGAAGGACTTTATTAGATCAAAAAGATTACAACCTCTCTCTAATATTTTAGGAAAGAACTACAACCTTTCTCTACAAGAGGAAAGAACAAAGTGAGAAGAGGAAAGCTCAAAGGCTTGGGATGATTAGAGGAGAAAACTTGAGTTGGTATTTATAGGCAAAATCCAACCCCAAAAGTCAATATGTAATTAATGTGTGTAGTTGGAAGGAGATCAACTTCCACTAGCTAACTACTTTGTTGTCATCAAAATCTCCATTTTCAACATTTTTAATTAATTACCATGTGAAAATGTGACTTTAACCTTTCATTCTCCCACTTGAAGTCATCTTTTCACGGTCTGTTTATCCTTTTGATCTTAGCTCAAATTTTTGCTGCTTACGTTTCTACTAGACCATAGGAGGATCTACACCATATGAACTTGTCAGTATTGATAGGTTTGGTCATTACATATGTTAGATTCTCCTTGGTGTGTATCTTTTGCATATTTACACTACCGTCTTCCACTACTTCTTGAACAAAGTGATATTGAACTCCTATGTGCTTAGTTCTGGAATGAAAAACCGGATTCCTTGCGATGTGCAAGACACTCTGACTGTCACAAAACAGAATGATCTTGTGCCCGAGTTCCTCCATTAGCCTTTGAATCCAAATTGCTTCCTTACAAGCTTGTGTAGCTTCCATATATTCTGCCCCAGTTGTAGATAGAGCCACAACTATTTGTAACTTGGAAATCCAGCTCACAGCTCCTCCTGCAATTGTAAACACATAGCCATAGTAGATTTTCTTTTGTCGAGATCTTCAGCAAAATATGAATCCGCATAACCCCTGACAGTAAATTCTGATCTCGCATAACATAATGTAGCATCTGAGGTTCCTCTGATGTATCTCAGAATCCTCTTCACAGCATTCCAATGCTCTATACCAGGATTCGCCATGTGTCGACTAACCGCTCCCCTTGCTTGTGCAATGTCTAGTCTTGTACATATCATAGCGAACATCAAACTTCCCACTGCTGATGCATATGTGAAATTCCCTTAAGCAATATAGTGTAAAATATACCTAGGGGGGGGGGTGAATAGGTATAGGCTCAAATTCTTCAAATATACAAAAATATGCGGAATACAAGAATTAAAAGCACACTTGATAAGTTTTAACAATTGAATTGATTTACTCAACACATGTGAAAATCAATATACAATATGGAAGATAATGAAATATAAAGCGAAATGGACATAAGTATTTTTACGTGGTAAAACCTCAAAGAGGAAACATTCACGGGTTGATACCACAACCACCGGCAAAGCAATCCACTATATGAAAATGACTTACACACTCAAGCCATCAACACATGATATCCGCTCAAGCTATCACCTCCTAGTCTACCCTCGAGCTAGTGAACCACAAAGCCTACTTCCTATCTGAGATGTGTCCTACACCTCTAGAAAGCAACTTCCTATCCAAGACACTCACGTCTCTAGAAAGATTTCTTGCTTGTCTATCCGGATCCTCTCGACCCTAGACAAGTCTCCTTGCTTGACTATCCGAGTCCTCCCGACTTTAATCAAGACTTCTTTGCTCTATCCACAAAGCTTCACTCACTTTGCTAGAGACTTCATCCTTATACAAGGCAATGATCTAAGTGATGCAAATGATGCAAACACAATCAAATAAAGCTAGATGATCAATCAAGCTAAATGTACATGCTTAGTGATAAACTAGAATTATGCTTTCAACACACAATCACAAATCTATCTAGCAATTAAAGCATGTGAATCAATAAGAACAAGATATGAATATTCAATATATCACACAAAAATCTTAGTTCTTAGATGATGAAATTAAACCTAGAAAATATCATTAGGCACAACATATATGATATTTCTAGAATCAATTTCAAGATAGGTCAAGTTTAGCAATATATGTTCAATTGAAATCAAATGGCTAAAACTTAAACAAACACTTAATCATAAAACCCTAGCATATGATCTAACATCCTTCTCAACATATTTCATCAATCAAATAGTAAGATTAAAAGAGATGATCAAAGATGAAATGAAAAAAAAGAAATTGAACATACAAATTTTGACCACGTACTGAAAATCAGTCCACTGAGAAAAATGACGAAGTCAAATGCCTCTGTAAATGTTTGGGGTTTGTAGCTCTCATCAAGACCAACAATTTTAGCTTTTGAATCAATCAATTTCGAGTTCGTATGAGAAAGTTATGATCGAAATAAGAAAACTAAAATGTGAAGAATTCTGCAGAATTTTTCTTTGAAAGGTTTCTTCAAGTTCTTAGTTTGGAGGGAAGGAGAGGCATTTAAAAGAAGGAGAGAGAGAGGATTTTTGGCCAACCAAAAGAGGCCACCTCATCCAAGGCCCATATGGGGCGCGTGGGCCACACGGGACCAGAGAGGTCCTCTGGCCGTGGATCCCACGGCTCCCACACGGCTTGGCCAAGCTTGGCCATTTGGCCTCGCTTGCTCTCCTGCGTACCTCTCGCGTTCTTTGGCCGTATTCGGCCGTCTGAACTCTGAATTCGAATCCATTTTTGGATTACGAATCGTGACTACCTCATGCACGACTATGACTACAAAAATTTGAAAAATGGTTGAGAAATCATCTCAGAAAATGACGATGAAGTCAACTCAACGAATGAGAATGCAAAGTAGTGTAGCTAAATCATTTGGACTCGAAACCTTATGAATGAGTAACCGAAACTACCAGGACTCAATAAAGAATCAAATAAGAACATGTTCAAGTCCAAAATACAAGAAACACAAAAATATAAACACAATGTCACACAAGTATGCTATATCTACGCGATAGTCATAAAACATGCAATTCTACAATGTTTGTCTATATGAGACCAATGCATGTGCATACTTAAAAGTGTGTGAATGTGTTATACCAAATGTTTGTACTACGATGCAGGGACACACATATATGAATTGTGTGTGTGTGTGCTTATGCCTTGCAAGAGGAAGAAGTATCTCAATACCTTAGCATCCAAATAAGCACATTTCCTCTTGAAGACGAACTTTGCATGCGACGTTGCTTTCCTTCTTTGAAGCTTGATCTAATCACGAAACACCTAAGCAACTAAGCAATACAAGTAAAGAGAGTTTTGCAATGGAATCAAGCCAACACAAATCTAGGATCTTACAATCTCCCCTTTTGGCTATTCCATGGCAAAACCTCATCCTCACCATACAATATTCACTCAAATAAACTCAAGTTGATAGCATTATCTCATCCTCACATTACAAAGAGATCCCTAGACTAAAAGGTCTTCAAGTCTTCTTGAGTATTCTAGAATCCCTTCTTTGATTTTCAAAGTACCTATGAGCAACATAACAAACCAACAAGAGATCTTCTTCTAAAGAAGAATGGTGAGAAATCATCACATAAACAAATAAGAAACTTCCTTTATCTCAAACAAAAATGCATTATCTCAAGTGTATGAATGTTTTCACATTAAAACTCTCCCTGAGATCCTTAACACAATTAGGCAAGAATTCTTTCTCCCCCTTAAGACAAGAATTCTCCCCCTTAAGACAAAGTCTCCATAAAAGCACAAAGAGGAATTTCCCACACATGGTGAGAGGTATACATTTTTCTCCCCTATATTAAACATGGATTCCCCTATATCAAACATGGTGAGGTATACAATTTCTCCCCCTTTTTGTCATGGAACAGACAAAGGACACAAGAGATAAAGAACGAGATATTAAGCAAACAAATCATATAGAAAGCGAAATTAAATAAACTAAAGCTCCCCCTTAACATATGCTCCACATATTGTCACCAAGTAGATTTGTTCACTAGGGGTTCACTAGGGATTCACACATTCAAGCAATAAGAAAAAAATATTTCATCACTTTTCAAAGTCCAAGAGAGAATCATAGATTTTCATTAATCTCTCAAAAATATTCTTACATTGCTAATGAATCAAGCACATAAGCAAAATGTGTGTGTGTGAATGCTTCTCACATATATAGAATGAGTAATTGTGATATTAACATGCAAACTATTTCCACACCTATCCATTTAAAGCATTTCCAAAAATAGGTCAAACCGATATTCATCCGGGTTTTTGCCTTAAAAGAATAGATATCAACATGTGAGCATGTGTGTGCATGTGGCTCGTTTACCCGTTTCTATTTGTCAACCCGAGCTTTTTCATAATTCTCAACTATAAATCATTAAGCCTTTTATTTTTCATTTCTTTTAGGCTTAGAATCAAAGATTTTTTATTTTATTTTTTTAATGATTCTTTTCAACACTTCTTTGATTTTTATAACATAAACATATATGCCTCATGACGGCTTTCACTCATCACAATGGCGTAGCCCTTTCCTACATTGGACGGCTGCACAACCAAGGTGTGTAGCCATTTCCATGAGGGTGCTTGTTGATTACTATGTAGTGTCGAAGCAAAATGGATACATACCATAGGTCATCTATCATGTACTTAGCAATAGACTTCTAGATGCATCCATTATCTACACATTTTCAACCACATATACTCAAAACTAAAACATATAAGAGAAGCATTATAAGAGAAGCATTAGTGCACTTTTAAAAAAAAAATTTCAAGCTCAAGTGCATGATCTAGAAACAATAAGAGTTATTTATTTAAGATCATTGCTTCTCAAGTGAGTAGCTCTCAAAGATATTGATATCAAATGAAGTTTTGCTCATCAAGCCACTCACAATCACACATAGACAATAATCAACACAATCATGTCAATGGATCTTAGAAGAGTTTTAAACCTCTTTTTGTCCAAGGACTTAGTGAACAAGTCCGCAAGTTGATTTTTAGTAGGCATATGCTCTAGAGAAACAATAGAATGTTCAACATGTTCTTTAATGAAATGATGCCTAATATCTATGTGCAATGATATCATGCATACATAGAGTTGAAAAGATGAAATAGAAAGCAAGCTTTTAGAGTAGAGAAATATCTTAGCAAGCTTTTTCACCAATGAAAGGTCTCCGCTCTTTTTATGAGCTTTCTTGGCTTGTTTGTCCTCATGACAACAAGTTGTTGGTGTGTCATCCCAAGAAAATAAAGACCAAACACTTTCAACTCAAACAAACACATGAAAATGACTTTCTCTAAAAGTCTTAACACAGACTTTCACCAAATAGATTTCAAAATTTAATTTCTTTAAAGTTAATCAACAAATTTTGACTATCATAGTGATTATGAGAATATTAAGCTCATGTATTGACTAGAGACACCAAGTTTGAATACTAGACCTAGCATATTACAAATAGCTTAGTCAAGCATCAAACTTAGAACTCGCATCAAACTAGAACAAATATATTCTCATATATGGTACTCAATCAAGTATGAGAGCACTCACCTTTGACCATATTGGTCTTAGGTGAACCAACACAAACAACATCATGATCATTATGCATGACAATATGAAATCTAGAAGATAAATCATCAACTATCTTCTTCATTAAAACATCACTCATATTAAACTCATCATTGTTGCCATGCACAAATATTTCATCAAGACTCTTCAAATGATCATGGTTAACACTCTTCTTAACCAACTTCTTCTTAACATTTTTCTTAACATGATTATCATTAACATGCATGTCATTCTTTTCAATCCAAATTTTCTTGGTAGGTTTCTTCACATGAATATGATCAATATGCACATTTCTCAAAGCATTAAAGCTATTGTCATGTTTAGAAACTTTCAAAGAAGATTTATCCATTTCACAAGAATGCACATTATTTTTCTTAACCCAAACTTTCCTTGTTGATTTCTTTTCATTAACATGTTCATCATGCATAGTCTCTAATGCCCTAACATGTTTAGAAACAACCAAATGAAGTCTTTTCATCTCACTAGCATGCATCTCATTCCTTAGTTCGCATTGTCTATATACTTGTAGCATTTAGGTTTGATATGCCCTACAACATTGCAAAAATGACAAATCGGGATAAACTTAGAGATGTTATGTCTAGCTCTAGATTTAAACTCATGCTTAAGAGAATGATTAGGTAACATTTTCACATTTTTATCATGTTTCACATTTCCTAGTTTGCATTGCCTAACATATTCATAACACTTAGGCCTAATGTGACCAACCACATTACAATAATGACAAATCGGAATGAATTTAGAAAAGTTACCTTTTGAGTGTGCATGCTTTAGTTGAGAAGTTGGTTGAGAAGTTCCATAGCTCTTCTTGTCATTGTCTTTGATGTTGGAAGAAACAGTAGTTGAGTCTTTCTTCTCCTTGGAAATTCTTGACTTGTTCTTGGTTGTAGGAGTCTTCTTAACTTCTTCTACATAACCCAAGCCACTTTTATCTCCATGATGCTTTCCAAGTTTTATCACTTCATCAAGCTTAATGGCTCCAATTTTCATGCCATTAATAGACTCTTTGAGAGCTTTGACTTCATCTATAAGCTCACACTCCTTTATCTTCATAATAGACAAAGAGTTCTCTTTTTGCTTGATCTCTCCTTCCATGGCAAACAACTTCATTGTAAAGTCTTCTCTTAGATCATCTAGCTCTTGAGCACTTTCTTCCACCTTTGAAAAATAATTTTCAATGGACTTTTCATGCTCCTTGATGACTTCACTTTGCTTGCTCATCTTCTCCAAAGAAATCTTCTTTTCATTGACAAGAGCTTTAAAGATCACCACTAAATTGGCATTGATCAACTTCAACTTGTTGTTCTCTTCATTCTTTTGTTGAAGGATCTTGTCATTGAAGCTTATATAATCTTGATTTGAGGAGGCTTCTAACTCTTCATCATGGAGGAGACTTCACTATCTTCACTACTTGAAGAGTTTTCACTTTCCTCATTACTCGAGGAGTCTTCACTACTATCCTCAAATCTTCCTTCATTTACAGCCAGGTGAGCAATGTAATTGCTAGTATATTCTTGTTCATCCGAGGACTCCTCTTCCTCTTCTACATCACTCACACTCACATCACTCCAAGTAGCCGCCATTGCTAAGCCTTTCTTAGACTCTTTCTTCCCATTAGCATGTTTGGAAGAGATAAATCCAATCCTGTTGCATCCATGGCATCGAATTAGCTTCTTCTTAGATTTATCCCTGCAATCTACCACTTCTTTTGGAGTGATCTTCTTCTTGACTTCCTCTCTCTTAGAACATATGTTCTTTAGAAATTCTTTGAGAATTCTCACCATACTAGCCACATCATCTTCACTCTTCTCATTGGTTACCTTGAGTGCTATCCCTTTACCCTCAATCTTCAGCTTGAACCCAAGCTCATAAGTTTGTAGAGACCCAAGAAGCTCATCAACCCTCATAAGATCGACATTCTTGCTTTCTTCAATTGCGGTCACCTTAGCATTAAATCTCTTAGGCAAGGATCTCAAGATCTTCCAATTAATTCTCTCTTGTGGATATAGCTCTCCTAAAGTTTGACTTTGGTTAGTGATACTCAAGAGTCTAGTTTGGAAGTCTACTAACTTCTCATCCTCATTCATAACAAGACTTTCAAATTGAGAAGTAAGCATTTGTACTCTAGACCTTCGAACCGCCAACGTACCCTCATTGGTAGTTTGCAAAGTATCCCATACTTCCTTTGCCGATTCAAGGTTTTAGATGTAGATAAATTGAGTACTATCTACACCTCCAAATATAGCATTTACTGCTCGATGATGCCATTTAGCATTATCAAAATCAATGGCCGTCCATTCGGCTCTAGGCTTCGCAATCATAGTGCCATCTTCAATCCTTTTGGTTGGTAACTCATAACTTTCCTCAACACTCATCCATGCTTTTTCATTAATGGATCTAATGTAGGCTCTCATCCTAATTTTCCAAAAGGAGTAGTTACCACTAATCAATAGTAGAGGTCTACCACTAGAAGCACCTTCCGGCATTGAATCACCCATAGCTACAAAAATGAATAAAAACAAAAAAACACAACAAAACAAAACACAAACACTATAATATGGATCTATCTAATTACTTCTAGACACCCGCTCTGATATCAATTGAAATTCCCTTAAGCAATAGTGTAAAATATACCTAGAGAGGGGGGGGGGGGGGGGGGGGGGGGGGGGGGGGGGGGGTTAAATAGGTATAGGCCCAAATTCTTCCAATATACAAAAATATGCGGAATACAAGAATTAAAAGCACACTTGATAAGTTTTAACAATTGAATTGATTTACTCAACACATGTGAAAATCAATATACAAGTGATGCAATCAATATACGATATGGAAGATAATGAAATATAAAGCGAAATGGACATAAGTATTTTTACGTGATAAAACCTCAAAGAGGAAACATCCACGAGTTGATACCACAACCACCGGCAAAGCAATCCACTATATGAAAATAACTTACACACTCAAGCTATCAACACATGATATCCACTCAAGCTATCACCTCCTAGTCTACCCTCGGGATAGTGAACCACAAAGCCTACTTCCTATCCGAGATGTGTCCTACACCTCTAGAAAGCAACTTCCTATCCAAGACACTCACGTCTCTAGGAAGATTTCTTGCTTGTCTATCCGGATCCTCTCGACCCTAGACAAGTTTCATTGCTTGACTATCCGAGTCCTCCCGACTCTAATCAAGACTTCTTTGCTCTATCCACAAAGCTTCACTCACTTTGCTAGAGACTTCATCCTTATACAAGGCAATGATCTAAGTGATGCAAATGATACAAACACAATCAAATAAAGCTAGATGATCAATCAAGCTAAATGTACACGCTTAGTGATAAACTATAATTATGCTTTCAACACACAATCACAAATCTATCTAGCAATTAAAGCATGTGAATCAATAAGAACAAGATATGAATATTCAATATATCACACAAAAATCTTAGTTCTTAGATGATGAAATTAAACCTAGAAAATATCATTAGGCACAACATATATGATATTTCTAGAATCAATTTCAAGATAGGTCAAGTTTAGCAATATATGTTCAATTGAAATCAAATGGTTAAAACTCAAACAAACACTTAATCATAAAACCCTAGCATATGATCTAACATCCTTCTCAACATATTTCATCAATCAAATAGTAAGATTAAAAGAGATGATCAAAGATGAAATGAAAAAGAAGAAATTGAACATACAAAGTTTGACCACGTACTGAAAATCAGTCCACTGAGAAAAATGACGAAGTCAAATGCCTCTGGAAATGTTTGGGGTTTGTAGCTCTCATCAAGACCAACAATTTTGGCTTTTGGATCAATCAATTTCGAGTTCATATGAGAAAGTTATGATCGAAATAAGAAAACTAAAATGTGAAGAATTCTGCAGAATTTTTCTTTGAAAGGTTTCTTCAAGTTCTTAGTTTGGAGGGAAAGAGAGGCATTTAAAAGAAGGAGAGAGAGATGATTTTTGGCCAACCAAAAGAGGCCACCTTATCCAAGGCCCGTGTGGGGCGCGTGGGCCACACGGGACCAGAGAGGTCCTCTGGCCGTGGATCCCACGGCTCCCACACGGCTTGGCCAAGCTTGGCCATTTGGCCTCGCTTGCTCTCCTGCGTACCTCTCGCGTTCTTTGGCCGTATTCGGCCGTCTGAACTCCAAATTCGAATCCGTTTTTGGATTACGAACCGTGACTCCCTTACGCATGACTATGACTACAAAACTTTGAAAAATGGTTGAGAAATTATCTCAGAAAACAACGATGAAGTCAACTCAACGAATGAGAATGCAAAGTAGTGTAGCTAAATCATTTGGACTCGAAACCTTATGAATGAGTAACTGAAACGACCGGAACTCAATAAAGAATCAAATAAGAACATGTTCAAGTCTGAAATACAAGAAACACAAACATATAAACACAATGTCACACATGTGTGCCATATCTACGCGATAGTCATAAAACATGCAATTCTACAATGTTTGTCTATATGAGACCAATGCATGTGCATACTTAAAAGTGTGTGAATGTGTTATACCAAATGTTTGTACTACGATGCAGGGACACACATATATGAATTGTGTGTGTGTGCGCTTATGCCTTGCAAGAGGAAGAAGTATCTCGATACCTTAGCATCTAAATAAGCATATTTCCTCTTGAAGACGAACTTTGCATGCGACGTTGCTTTCCTTCTTTGAAGCTTGATCTGATCATGAAACACCTAAGCAACTAAGCAATACAAATAAAGAGAGTTTTGCAATGGATTTAAGCCAACACAAATCTAGGATCTTACAATATGGCACTCGAGACATTTCTATCCTCTCCACTTCATTGCTAGGACTTATACTTGAGGATAATTTGAAATTCAAAGGAAGTGGGGTAGAAATTGGCTTATAATCTTGCATATTAAAGCGTCACAAAATTTTCCTCAAGTAGTTCTTTTGAGAAAGCCAAATCTTCCTGTCTTTTTTGTCTTGGTAAATTTGCATCCGTAGAATCTTGTTTGCTGGTCCCAAATCCTACATATAAAACTCGCTAGCCAACTGTGCCTTTAATTCTTAGACTCGATCTTTGTTGGGGCATGCTACCAACATGTCATCCACGTACAATAATAGGATAATGAAGTTGTCATCACCTTTAAACCTCTTGTATTAAGTACAATGGTTTGAACTGAGTCTGTTGTACCCAAGGCTTATAATGAAGGAATCAAATCTCTTGTACCAACACCTCGACGCCTGTTTTAAACCGTACAGAGATTTGATTAACCTGCAAACCAAGTTCTTCTTGCCTTCTTTGGCAAAACCTTTTGGTTGAAGCCTATAAATTTCTTCTTCAAGTTCTCCATGAAGAAATGCAGTTTTCACATCCAACTGCTCTAAGTGTAGGTCAAGCTTAGCACACATAGCCAGGACTACTCTGACTGTTGTAAGTTGAACCACCAAGGAAAATATCTCATTGGAGTCCTTCTTTCTGAGCATATCCTTTCACCACCAATCTTGCACGATACCGCTCCACTTGGTCATTGCCATCTTGTTTCATCTTATAGACCTATCTGTTTTCGATGGCTTTTCTTCCATGTGGTAGTGGAACAAGCTCCCATGTCTTGTTATTGTGTAGAGCTTTAATTTCTTCCTGCATTGCTGTCATCCATAGAGATGCATCTGAACTATTTCTAACTTCATGGAAAGTCAATGGCTCTCCATCCTCTATTAGAAGACAGTATGCTACGTTGCTCTCTGTAACATACTCCGAGTGCCATACAGGTGGTCTCCTCTCTCGAGTTGACCGTCGAACTTCTGAGGCCTCAGACTCATCTGGTACTTGTGTGTCGTGCTCTGGTTCTACTTCAGATGAAACTGAATCTTCTTGTTCTGGATTATTTTCCACTTGAACATCAGTAGTCTTTGAATTTTCTTTTGAAGTGATGTTGTCTTCTTCTTTCTGGAGTTGATCTTTTACAAATATAACATCTTTGTTGATGACAAACTTGTGGGTAGTGGGATCCCACAGGCGATACCCCTTTACTCTATCAGCATACCCTAAGAATATACATATCCTGGATTTCAGATCTAGCTTTGTCCTTTCTTGGGCATTGTACATCATGTACACAAGACATCCAAATGAATGTAGATTTGAATAATCAGCTGGCTTACCAGACCACATCTCCATTGCTGTTTTCAACTCAATTGCTATCGATAGAGATCGATTTATCACATAACAAGTGGTTTTGGCTGCTTCTGCCCAAAATGAATTAGATAGGCCTATAGTCCTCAACATAGCTCTTATTATTTCAGCAAGAGTTTTATTCAACTGCTCTGCCACTCCATTTTGCTGAGGAGTGTACGTGACGATGAATTATCTTTCAATACCTTATTGCTTACAAAATGCAAGAAACTCGCTATCTGTATATTATCTTCCATTATCTGTCCTGAAACACTTGATCTTCTTTCCATAATCAAGTTCCACCCGCGCTTTGAAGGCTTTAAATACTTCAAACACATCTGACTTTCTCTTGATCGGGTATACCCAACATCTTATCGAGTAATCATCAATGAAAGTCAACATGTACTTTGCTCCTCTTGGGGATATATCTGGCGATTCCCAGACATCAGAATGAATCAAGTCTAGAATGCATTTGCTTCTAGCAGTAGAACTGCTAAACTTCAATCTATGTTGCTTACTTGTAACACGATGCTCACAGAATGATAGATTTACTGATTTGAGCCCGGGAAGCAAATTTTGATCAGAGAGAATTTTTAAACCTCGTTCCAATATATGGCCTAGTTTGCGATGCCACATTATCGTTGACTTTTCTCCATGGTTGGTTGATGCAACACATGAATCTGCTTCCTGAAGTGTTTCTCCTTTAAGCATGTATAGATTTGAAGTGATCTTTTCTGCCTTCATAATTGAAACAAATTATAGCACGGTGTGTATAAAACTATCTAGAGGGGGGGGGGGGGGGGGGGGGGGGGGGGGGGGGGGGTGGTGTGTGAATAGATTTTAAGCTTTTTACCCAATTTTTCGTGTTAGTCAAAATTATGAAATTACCCATAAATAGATAAAGCAATAAATCAAGTATAAAATACGGAAATTAAATAACACTTGATTTTTACGTGGAAACCCTCATGGGAAAAACCACGGGCTAGTAAGTAAGCCACACTCGAACCTCGAATCCACTAAATGTGTAAACGATTACAACCTAATCCCGGAAGTAATCACACACCTACCTAATCCCGGTATGAGTGAACCTAGTCCGATTGCTTGTGAAGTAAGCAACCTAATCCCGGTCACAACACAAGACTTAATTCTCTAAAAAGAGATTAACACCCTAAGTGAATATATGAATATTCAAATGCAACATAGAGCAAGGGAAACCCTATATGCTTATCTAAGATGATGAATATGCAATTAAAAACAATCCTAGATATTAAAGCTAAATGACATGTCAATTAGCATAGATAATCATAGATTAGAGAAACCTAGATATCTATCATAAAAACAACACTCAATCAAATCAACACAACAATCTCTATCTTGAATATTAGATTATAATCTAAGAACAATCAAGTAATAAAAGAGATGCCATAATAAATTAAACACTAATTATGTATGATAATAGTGAAAAACTTACCAAAGCAAGTGTGATGATCAAAGACCCATGCAAGCAAGCATCCTAGATATGCTAGAGAATGCTAGATGAACTTTGATGCAAATGGATTTTGGTTTGAGTGTTTAATGAGCAAACTTGATTGCTTTCTCTCTTAAAAATCTCTCTTTTGAAAGTAGGGTTCTTGATGATCAAAGAGTTACATTCAGAACAAGAGAAAGTGATGTATTTATAGGCATGAAAAACAGAGCATGTGAAAAGACAAGTTTGCCCCTGAAACGCACCGATCGGCGGTTTCAATCGGCGGCCAGGCCGCCGTTAATAACCGCAGAATTGGCCCGAGAGGAACAGGGGACCAACGGCGGTTTCATTCGGCGGTTTCGTGACCGCCGATCCAACCGCCGAATAAATCCTGAGATTAAAAATCAATCAGGTGTGAAAACGGCGGTTTCATGCTTGACCGCCGTTTCAACCGCCGAATTAGGCCGAGAGATAAAATCAATCAGGTCTTGAATGGCGGTTTCGAACGGCGGTCGGGACCGCCGATCATAACCGCAGAATTGCTCCATACACTACTGGAAGCAAACGGCGGTTTCATTCGGCGGCCAGGCCGCCGATCATAACCGCCGATCACCAACAAAGGTGAAAACCAAGGAGAAGCCAAGGGCATTCTCCGTAGGCGGTCCTCATGCTAAACCAAGCACATTCTAGTGCATGCGTGGACGTTTCTGAAAACTATCGAGAAATGAATTACAAGACAACAAGACACAATTACACATAACACAATATAACACATAAGTGCAAGTGTGAAATGTGACAAGTAAAGAGAATGCACACATATGCAATGTATGTTAAGTGTGTGTGTGCAACTAATCTCTTTAAAGAAAAGTAAGCACATAGAAATTTACCTTCGGTGCTTATCAAGACGAGGTCTTCAAAGGGGTTGAACAATAGCATCGATACCTAGGCTACCCTTACAAAGAACCCCCAACATGTGGTTTGTCCACGAAATGAGCCAATCAACAAATGGGAACCTTACAATAACCATAAGCGCGCCTCTGACAATTTTCAAGATCTCATTTTCTATTTGGGTCTTGCATCCAAGATCATCTAATTGTCCCAAAGACAATAGGTTCTTTTTCAGGCCCTTCACATGTCGCACCTCCTGAATGGTACGAATTGTCCCATCATGCATCTTTATCTTGATGGTGCCAATACCAACGATTTCCAAGGCGTGATCATTACCCATAAATACATATCCTCTATAGACAGGTTCATATTTGTGGAACCATTCTCTTCGAGAGGTTATGTGCCAAGTGGCTGCTGAATCTAGAAGCCAAACATCAGTAAACCGTTTTCTGCCTTCAGCAGTAGTATTGCCCTCGTTGTATAAGACTTCACCATCGTCTGAAGTGCTTGCTACACACCATTGAGAGCTTGATGATTCTAGAGCTCTGTTATCTCCACTCTTTTTCTTGTTATGCTAACACTTACTTTTGACATGCCTTTTCTTGCCACAACCGTAACATTTGACGTTCTTTCTACTTCTTGATTTTGACCTACCATGATTGTGACTCCCACTAGGGCCACATTCCGTTGATCTCCCTCTCATCATCGTTAATGCCTTTGCATGTTGTGAACTTTTTGATTTGTCTTCCTTGTTTTTACGCCTGCTCTCTTCTTCTAAAACAGCAGCTGTAACATCATCAAAGACTAGATACTCCATAAGAATATTGTTTGTGAGGTTGATGATAAGCTGATCATACGAGTTTGGTAGACTTTGAAGTAGAAGTTATGCACGTTCATTTTCCTCTATTTTGTGCCCCAACTCTGTAAGTTGAGAAAATAGAGTATTCATGGTATTGATGTTGTAAGGATTCCCGTTTTGTTGATTGGCTTATTTCGTGGTCAAACCACATGTTGGGGTTTTGAATGTAAGGGTAGTCTAAGTGTTTAATGTTGAAGATCAAAGGCCCTTCCATGACCTCAAGATACAAGCACGCCAAAGGTATAATCTCTTGTGCTTGGTTTTCTTTGAAGAGAATTAGTAGCACACACACACTTAGCATTCTTGCTATGATTGCATATTTGCTTATTTTTATGTGCATACTCTTCACATGTCACTTTACACACTAGCACTTTGGTTGATATATCTTGTTGTGTGTATATGTGCTTTATAATTCATTTCCCGACATTATTCGGAAACGTCCGCGCTTGCACTAATGAGTGCTTGGTGAAGACTGCCTATGGAGAATGCCCTTGGCTTCTCCTTGGTTTTCACCATTGTTGGTGATCGGCGGTTATGATCGGCGGCCTGGCCGCCGAATGAAACCGCCGTTTCAGTCCAGATTGGTCTGAAGCAATTATGCGGTCACGACCGCCGTTCGAAATCGCCGTTCATACCTGATCGATTTTAATCTCTCGGTCTAATTCGACGGTTGGATCGGTGGTCACGAAACCGTCGTTGATGCTCTGTTCTTCACAAACTCAATTCGGCGGTGGTGTTCGGCGGCCTGGCTGCCGATTGAAACAGCCGAACGGTGCGTTTAAGGGGCAAAATTATATTTTCACATGCCCAATTCTTGATGTCTATAAATATCTTATTTTCTCATTCTCTGATTAAGTTCTTTGAGACCTTAGAACCCTAAACTTTCAAGAGAGATTTTTGAGAAAAAATCAAATCAAGAACTCAACTTTAAACACTCAAATCAAATCCCTTTTGCATCAAATTTCATATTTGATCTTCTATGCCTTCATAGAATTGATCCATGCATGGTTTTGAATCATCACATCTTATTTGGTATGTTCTTCACTAATTTCATATTACTTTAGTGTTTTTCATATTAATACATCTCTTTAATTACTTGTATGCTTTTGATTATATGCTAGATACAAGTTAGAGATTATTTGTGATGAAAATGATTGAGTGTTGATTGTGATAGCTAATTAGGTTTTTAATTAATCTTGATTAGCTAAGCTATTTGACATGTCATTTAGCAATTGATATCTAGGATTGATTTAAATTGATTATCTCATCATCCTAGATAAGCATCTAAGGTTACCTAGCCTTGTTTGTTATTTGAATATTCATATATATTCACATAGGTTGTTTCTCTTCATTGAGAAGTAAGTCTTGGGGCTAAGAGTGCTTAGGCCTCAAGCAAATTGGAATAGGGTTGCTAATAAAGGCCCGCTGGGTAGAAGTGAGGGGTTACAGACCGGAGTGTTAGACGAGGTCTACATAGGTTGTAAACTTCATTTCAATTAGTGATTTCGAGTTCCGAGTGTGGCGCACTATACTACCCATGGTTTTTCCCAGTGGTTGGGTTTCCACGTATACATCAAGTGTTATTTAAATTCCGCACTATATTACACTTGTATGTATTTTTGACTAGTAGGGGCATTTTCGTAAAATTGACTTGCATGCGAAAATTGAGTAATAATAGTTAAAATCTATTCACCCCCCCTCTAGATAACATATTTGGAACACACCGTATTTCTTTTCAATTGGTATCAGAGCGGGTTCCTAGGGGAAAAACCACGGGCTAGTAAGTAAGCCACACTCGAACCTCGAATCCACTAAATGTGTAAAACGATTACAACCTAATCCCGGAAGTAATCACACACCTACCTAATCCCGGTATGAGTGAACCTAGTCCAATTTGCTTGCGATCTAAGCAACCTAATTCTGGAAGCTACACACAAGACTTACTTTCTCAATGAAGAGAATAAAACCCTAAGTGAATATATGAATATTCAAATGCAACATAGAGCAAGGGAAACCCTATATGCTTATCTAAGATGATTAATATGCAATTAGAACAATCCTAGATATTAAAAACTAAATGACATGTTCAATCAAATAGTTTAGCTAATCAAGATTAAGCACAAAACCTAATTAGCTATCACAATACAACTTCTCAAACATACATCACACTAATCTCAATCTTGTATCAAAAGATATATGAAAATCATACAAGTAATAAATTGAGATTGCTTGTTAAGAAAAACACAAAATATGTAAGATATTAGTGAAAAGCTTACCAAGCAAGGTATGATGAAGAATCCATGCAAAGAGACATCTAGATGATCAAGGATGATGCTAGATGATGATTGATGATCATGAACAAGTGTTTGAGTAAACTAAAAATGAGTTCTTTGGAATTTTTCTTCTCTTTGAAAAATATCCTAAATATAGAATCTGAATATGAACTCTCTTAATTGACCTAAAGTCAAAGTGGCATATATATAGGGGGCCAAAACAAGGTGTGGTCGTTTTGATAAGTTGGCCTCATATTTGCCTTGGGCGCTGTACGGAGAGCGCTTATGTACAGCGCCCCTACTCTGTTCTCACGGGAAAACAGAGTGGCGCTGTACGTAGAGCGCTTTGTACAGCGACCGAATTAAATCGATCAGGTCTGAACAGCGCTCAATGGGCGCTGTTCGTACAGCGCTTCTGTAGAGCGCTTTTGGGAGCGCCCAATGCAAAAATGCAATCCTAAGTCTAAGCATGACAAGGCAATTGGATATGCAAGATGCAATCAAACTAACATGCAAGAAGAGATGTTAATGAACATTAATGCACAAAAATAAGACACACAACATACAAGAATTAAACATATGCATGAGTTGTGAGTGTGTGCAACTATCTCTTCAAGACAAGTAAGCACAAAGAAATATACCTTCGGTGCTTATCAATACGAGGTCTTCAAAGGGCTTCGAACAATAAACCCGATACCTAGGCTACCCTTACAAAGAACCCCAACATGTGGTTTGTCCACGAAATGAGCCAATCAACAAATGGGAACCTTACAGTGATAATTTGGAAGATCTCAACCTGTCCACCAACCTCCAACAATGAATTCAGGTACGCTTCCGCTTTCTCTTATCTCTCTTTTCTCTTGAATTGACATGGGTTAGTAACATGTATTCAGGGTTTAATTAAATCATGATATATAAACATGTTTAGGTTAAACTATGGATGTATTATGTGCCTATGCATGTTAGATTAAGTGTTAATCAAATTTCCTTACAATTTAGGCCCTCATAGACTCCCATAATCATTCTTGAGGAATTTTGGAGATTTGAGATTTGTATTTTAGGTTTCAAGGTATTTCTGAAAATTTTAGTGTATAAATATTTTAGTATATAAATATTTTAGTATGTATATATTTCTGAAAATATTTCTGCATTTAGTATGAATATTTTACGGTTTAGATCTTCCTTTGTGAAAATTGGTCTTGGCCTGATGAATATTTCTTTTATGAATATTTATGCATTTATGGTTTTAAAAATATTTCTTTTATGAATATTTCTGCATTTAGTTTTGGATTCAGATATGTGATCTGAGTATCTTGGTCTGATGGGTCACCAGACCCGATCCCATGCCCAAAATAGGTTGTCTCATGCAGACCCGGTTTCCTTCGCCGGTCAGCACCACTTTTCTGGTGGTTTTTTGCATGAAATCCGCACGTTTTGCGACGAGGAGGAAGGTCGATGGTCTTCGACCCCGATCTGGTCCAGATCGAGTAGCCACCGTTCGTTCGATCTGGTCTTCGCCGCTGTTTCGTTCGACCGGTCATCACTTACGATCTTGTGGCTCGTGCGCTGCTTGGCCGCCGATCGTCGTCCTTCTGGTGATGGCGTGAAGTTTAGGCAGCGGCGGCGTGAACCTAGGGTTCACAAAGGTTGATTTTGCCTCAGGCCCTTCTCTTAAAAATTCAAAATTCTTGAGGGATTGTTTTGTAATTATTCTAGGCTATTGTGTGATTTTGATAAAGTGTCGGGGCCAATTTCTAATTACCAAAACCTATTGTGCCATTTTGCAATTTCAAAACGTTTTGAGGTCGAATTACAATTAATGAAAAGTTCGGGGTCAGTTTGTAATTTTCAAAAGTGTTTGGGCCCAATTTTTAATTATTTAAAATTACTGGGCCAGTTTATGATTTTGACAAAACATTAGGGCTGATTTGTAATTATTGAAACTTGAGGGACCTTTATGTAATTTTACAAAATTAGGGGTAGTTTTGTAATTTTTTTAAATAAAAAAAAATTAAGAATCAACTCAAATTCAAATATTTTTTTGATATATCTTTTATGGTTAAATAAAGTAGTCCATCATTATAAATGGGCTAATTAAAACAAGATGTCGCCAAAGTGACATCTCTTATGTAGATTGTTCATGAGGAATGTTGGATGTTTGTGTGTGTGCAAATTCATATAGGTATTAGCCAGCCCAAAGGAATGTTAATACTTGGCCGAATTGCACACACATATGTGGTGGTAAACATGTGACCATTATAAGGTTTTACATGTGAATAATAAGTCGATCCAAAGATATATTTATTATTTGATATGAATTATTGTCAATGGTTGATCACTACAACAAGAGTACTACTTACAGTTAATATTGCGTGTGTAAATTCATACAGGTATTAGCTGGCCCAAAGGAAGGTTAATACTTGGCCGAATTGCACACACACCTATGATGGTAAACATGTGACAATTATAAGGTTTTACATGTGAATAATAAGTCGATCCAAAGATAAATTTATTATTTGATATGAATTATTGTCAATGTTTGATCACTGCAACAAGAGTACCACTTATAATTAATATTACTGTCCAAAGACTTGATATTAATGTTGTGTTAGGTATCTTGAGATGGGACTTACCATTATTTGAATTTGTTGATTATTGTATTTAGTTATTAATGTGAGAATGTTTGTTTGTTTGTTTTGTTTTCTTTACGGCTAGTGTTTCTATTATATCTGCTAATATCAACTCTATACTCATGCTTAATGGGACCAATTTTAAGGATTGGAAGGAGAACATATAAATTGTTCTCGGCTGCATGGATCTGGACCTTGCAATTCGGATTGAGCAGCCCGCTTCTCTTATGGATGCAAGTTCTCCTGATGACAGGAAGAACTTTGAGAAATGGGATCGCTTAAATCGCATGAGTCTTATGATCATCAAGCGCTGCATTCCAGAGGCATTTAGGAGTGCGGTATCTAAAAAGATAACCAAAGCCAAAGAGTTCCTAGCCGGAATTGAAAAATGTTTTACGAAAAACGATAAGGCAGAAACAAGCATGCTTTTACAAAGCTTGATTTCTATGAAGTACAAAGACAAGGGGAACATAAAGGAGTACATTATGGAAATGTCTCATATTGCTTCTAAGATTAAGGCACTGAAGCTCGAGCTGTCTGACGACTTGCTCGTGCATTTGGTATTAATATCACTTCTTGCACAATACAGTCAGTTTAAGGTCAATTACAACTGTCAAAAGGGAGAAATGGACTCTTAATGAGCTCATTTCTTACTATGTGCAAGAGGAAGAGAGATTGAAGCAAGACAGGACCAAAAATGCTCATTTGGTTAGCATCTTTAAGGACAAGGGCATAAAGAGTGTCAGGTCTGACCGTGGTGGTGAATACTACGGAAGATATGACGGTTCAAGTGAACAACGTCCAGGATCGTTTGCTAAATTCCTAGAGAAATGCGGAATCGTCCCATAGTAAACCATGCCAAGTTCACCTAGCATGAATGGTGTAGCTGAAAGGCGAAACCAGACTCTTAAGGATATGCTTAGAAGTATGATTAGTCATTCCACCTTACCAGAGTCACTCTAGAGAGAAGCACTCAATATAGCAGCTTATATTCTAAACCGAGTGCCAACTAAAGCAGCTGCAAAAACACCTTATGAGCTTTACACAGGCAGAAAGCCCAGTCTAAAGCATTTTCACATTTGGGGATGTCCAATTGAGGCAGGGCCTTACAGGCCACATGAAAAGAAATTGGACTCCAAAACTGTGAGCAGCTACTTTATTGGCTACTCTGAGCAATCTAGGGGCTATAAGTTTTATGATCCCACACTTAGGTCAATTTTTGAGACGAGAACTGCAACATTTTTTGAGGATGTTGAGTTTTGGGGGAGAAATAAGGTTAGAGACATTGTCTTCGAGGAGGAATCGGTTTCGATTCCCACTATCGCTTTTAACAATGTGCAGGTTTTTATACTTGTCATTGATCAAGAAGCGAATCCGGATCCTCAATCAGACAATGTTGATCAGCCCCCCATTCAAGATGAGGTAATTGTTCCTAAGGAACAAACTCAACAACCTCAAGAACCAGTGTCATTAAGGTGATCCACTAAAGAAAGGAGAAATGCTATTCCGGACGATTTTTTTCGTATTTCTCTAAGAACATGAGGAAGACATTGGAATGGTGGAAGATGATCTAATCAACCTCCATCAAGCCATGCAGGGTTCCAACTCTCAAAAGTGGATTGATGCCATGAATGTGGAGTATAAGTCTATGCAAGACAATAAGGTTTGGGAACTTGTCCCATTATCAAAAGGTGCGAAGCCTATTGGTTGTAAATGGATTTTTAAAACCAAAAAGGATTCGAAAGGTAATGTGGAGAGGTATAATGCTTGTCTTGTAGCTAAAGGCTTTACCCAAAATGAATGGATTGACTTTAAAGAGACTTTCTCTCCGGTTTCAACAAAAGACTCTTTTAGGACAATCATGGCACTTGTTGTACATTTTGACCATGAGCTTCATCAGATGGATGTCAAGACAGCGTTTCTCAATGGTGACATTGATGAAACAATTTATATGGTGAAACCAGAAAACTTTGAGTCGGGAGACCCAAAGAATATGGTTTGCAAATTGACAAAGTTCATCTATGGACTCAAGCAAGCTTCCCGTCAGTGGTACTACAAGTTTCATCAAGTGATTATCTTGTTTGGTTTTGAGATAAATGCTGTTGATAATTGTGTGTATCACAAATTTAGTGGGAGTAAGCACATATTCCTAGTTTTGTATGTCAATGACATATTGCTTGCCACAAATGATATAGGCATGTTGCACGAAACCAAGAGATTTCTATCAAAGAATTTTGAGATGAAAGATCTTAGTGACGCCTCCTTTGTATTAGGGATCCAGATACAACGAGATCGCTCTCGAGGTATTCTTAGATTATCACAAAGGAGCTATATTGATAAAGTGCTCAAAATGTTTGGCATGCAGGACAGCAAACCAGGTGACACCCTTGTCGCTAAGGGAGACAAGTTCAGTCTCAATCAGTGCCCTAAAAATAACCTTGAAGTTAAGGAAATGCAGAATATTCCCTATGCATTAGCTGTAGGGAGTCTAATGTATGCTCAGGTGTGTACGCGTCTGGATATTGCATACATTGTTGGTATGTTAGATAGATATTTAAGTAACCCTGGGATAAATCATTGGAAAGTAGCCAAGCGGGTTATGAGGTATTTGCAAAGAACAAAAGATCACATGCTCACATATAAGAGATCGGATCAGTTGGAGATCATAGGGTATTCTGACTCCGATTATGCTAGATGCCATGGCAGTAGAGTTTGTAGCATGCTATGAGGCATCCAACCATGGCGATGGGATTATTAATGATTAATAAATTGTTAGAATTGATTTTGTTACAAACATAGTTTTTAGGTCTAAATTAATAAAATTCCCTTAAGCAATATAGTGTAATGGGGGGTGGTGAATAGGTATAGGCCTAAATTCTTCCAAATTCAAAATATGCGGATTATAAGAATGAAACGTACACTTGATATGATTTAATCAATGGTATAGTATGATTCAATACATGTGAAAATCAATATACAAGAGATACAATCAATATATGATATGGAAGATAATGAAAAGTAAAACGAAAATAGACACAAGTATTTTTTATGTGGTAAAACCTCAAAGAGGAAACATCCACGGGTTGATACCACAACCACGGGCAAAGCAATCCACTATATGAAAAGGACTTACACACTCAAGCTATCAACACATGATATCCGTTCAAGCTATCACCTCCTAATCTACCCTCGGGCCTAGTGAACTACTAAGCCTACTTCATATCCAAGATGTGTCTCACACCTCTAGGAAACAACTTCTTATCCAAGACGCTCACGTCTCTAGGAAGATTTCTTGCTTGACTATCTGAGTCCTCCCGACTCTAATCAAGACTTCTTGCTTGGCTATCCAGAACACTTTCCTAGCCAAGACTTCTTGCTCAAGACAAAGCTTCACTCACTTTGCAAGAGACTTCAACCTTTCACAAGACAATGATCTAAGTGATGCAAACGATGCAAACGCAATCAAATAAAGCAAGATGATCAATCAAGCTCTATGAACATGTTCAATGATAATCTAAAATATGCTTTCAACAAACAATCACAAATGTATCTAGAAATCAAAGCATGTGAATCAATAAGAACAAGATATGAATATTCAATATTCAATATATCACACACAAATCTTAGTTCTTAGATGATGAAATTAAACCTAGAAAATAACATGAGGCACATCATATACAACATTTCTAGAATCAATCTCAAGATAGGTCAAGTTTAGCAATATATGTTCAATTGAAATCAAATGGCTAAAACTCAACAATCAATAGATCAACCACCCCTAGAATATGATCTAACAATATTCTAAACACATATCATCTATCAATTAGGAAGATTAAAAGAGATGATCAAAAGATGAAGTGAGAAGAAGAAGTTTCACATACAAAAGTTGAACCTCGTACTGAAATCAGATCACTGGGAAAAATGACAAACTCAACTAGCTCTGAAAATGCACGAGGTTTGTAGCTCTCTTCAAGACCAACAATTTTGGATTTTGAATCACTCAATTCGGAGTTGAAATGAGAGAGATATGATCAAAATAAGAAATCAAAAGTTGTAGAGAATTCTGCACGGGATTTCGAATATAAATGGAGGGAGAAGAGATGAAGAAGAGAGGGATTCGGTGGCCAATCAAAATGAGCCACATCACCATCCCCATGGGGGGCGCGTGGGCCACACGGGACTAGAGGGGTGTTCTGGCCGTGGGTCCTACGGCTCCCACACGGCTTTGGGCAATGCATGGCCTTTGGCCATGCTTGCCTCTCGCGCGCTCCCTCACATTCTTCAGCCATATCTTGGGCATCCGAACTCCGATTTCGAATCCGTTTTTGGATTATGAACCGTGACTCCCTCATACACTACTACGACTACAAAAATTTGAAAAATGGTTGAGAAATCATCTCGGAAAATAAAGATGAAGTCAACTCAACGAATGAGAATGCAAAGTAGCGTAGCTACATCATTTGGACTCAAAACCTTATGAATGAGTAACCAAAATGACCGGGACTCAATAAGGAATCATATAAGAACATATTCAAGTCCAAAATATAAGACACATAAACAAATAAACACAAAGTCACACAAGTATGCCATATCTATGCGATAGTCATAAAACATGCAATTCTACAATGTTTGTCTATAAGAGACCAATGCATGTGCATACTCAAATGTGTGTGAATGTGTTATACCAAATGTTTGCACTATGATGCAGGGACACACATATATGAATTGTGTGTGTGTGCGCTTATGCCTTGCAAGAGGAAGAAGTATCTCGATACCTTAGCATCCAAATAAGCACATTTCCTCTTGAAGACGAACTTTGCATGCGATGTTGCTTTCCTTCTTTGAAGCTTGATCTAATCATGAAACACCTAAGCAACTAAGCAATACAAATAAAGAGAGTTTTGCAATGGAATCAAGCCAATACAAATCTATGATCTTACGATTAATATATGAATTTTCTATATATTTTTAAATGTTAATAATGTTACAATTGCAATATTTCAATTTAGGCGGGAATTAACCACCATGTTTATGTTGCAAGTAGTGTACTTAAACGGTCCTAGTTTTAGGGAAGAGATGTTCCTAATTTTTAGTTGTTAGTTGTTTATTATTTTTTCTATTTATTTGTTAATCGTACATTGAATGAAAGCATTAGAATGTATTTTTACTCAGTTGACCATTATACTTTCAGTTTATCTAAAATTTTAATTTTAGAATTTTTGTGTTCGTATCAAATTTCCTATCAAATTTCCTTTCCATTCATAAGAATGCCACCTATTCAAATGTAGGGAAGTAAAGGAAGTTGGTGACCTGATAATAAAAAAGGAGACCAAAACACATTCATTCTCTAGTGAGAAATCACTCATGATATAAATTATAAAGGCAGAAATTAGTGTCAAGAACTCCAGATGCCATTCATGTTAGATCTTGATTTTCGTTATATATAAATTCAAAGTATTCGGATTCATACCATTAAATATCAAAAATCCTAATTGCACGACAAAAGTAGAATCGTTTGCAGATTGTATCACTTGTCGGATGTGTTGACAATGATTTTTGGATCATAGATAGATCAACTGTCAACAATGACACGTAGGCACGCCGATGCTTTGATTATGCTTAGATCGGCTAAGAAGCTTATAATCAAAGTATCTTCCTGCTACGTGAATGCAATATAATATGAATAAAATAAACAAGAACAATAAACAACACCAGATGTTTTACCTGGAAAACCTTAAGGTAGGGAAAATCCACGGAAAAGAGATTTCACTATGTAAAAGATTATTACAATTACAAGTTTAATGCCTTCTCTCTATGCTATATTGCCCTCTCCTTCTGACCTTCGCTCAATACATGTAGAGATATGGGAACTAGGGTGTTGCCCTAATCTTTGTCGTGCAAGCAAAGGCTTGAGGAGATCCTAGGTGGATCGCATCTTGATGAGATCCTGGGAGGATCTTATCTTTGTGATTCACATGTGTTTGGGAGATCTCTCTCCTTGTTGGAGTCAATCTTCGTGATTCTTGGGATTATTTCCTGTATAGGAGTCTTGGAGAAATCATGATTGTGTTTCCTTGTTGAAACTAGATTTGGAGAGATAAATATGAGATTATGTATCTATTACAATCTTAAAATGATATGGCGTATCAAAGTTGGTCTTGTGCTTGAAGTCCAAGTCTTATTGAGTTGAAGAGTTGAAGACCTGAATAGCTAGCCAAGGTACCTAGCTGAATAGTTGGCCATGGTGCCTTGCTAAATAGTTAGCTGAGGTGCATGACACGCCCATGCCGATTCTACTAAAACGACACTACTCTAAACTGCAATGGCTATCTAAGGGGGCGTGCAAGTGTTTCACCCATCGTAAGTGCACGAGTCGTTCAACTCGTATATGGGGCATAAGTACGGATTATCGTTCCCACGAGGAAGAGATAAACAACCGAATTAGATAGAAGGCTAATAACACATTGTTTCTTTAAACTAGCAAATTCACTATGGTTACTCTAATTAATAATCACTACTAATTATGCTAAGATGTTAAAGGATTAAAGAAGTATAACTACAACAAGTCTTGATTAAGTTCAATGTTAAGGAATTGATGCATTCAAGTAATAACCATAACATATAATCAATTAATCATTAAGAACATTCACAAGGGATCCTAAGCATGCATCTATTAATAGCAATTATAAGGCACTAATCCATCACCTTAATCACAACCTAGGACTAGAGAAGTGATTTAAGGGAGGATTTCAAATGAGTGTTGGTAGAGATTCACTACCTAACCATAGGTTATGAGTCAAGATAGTAAATCTCTACAACATGGATAGTGTAAATTTCATATGCAATAAATGGTTACTTATTGCAATGAAACCTAACACTTCCTTTGTGTGCATTTAATGAAGAATAAGTGATTGTATCAACCACCATACATAAATACTCATAAATACACACAGACAAGCTTAAGAAAGTGAATAACATGGATTGATAATATCAAATGGTATATTTACAAGAACTACATCTATCCCCCAACAAGGTGGATTTAGCTATATATAGAAAACAAATTACAAGAGAGAAAGTACTCATCACCGAATGGTGATTTTCTTGATCAAGAATGTTCCCCTTTGCAATCCAAGCAAGAAGATCTTCTAGAGCAACTGGAAGAAAGCTGATCTAAGGTCCTAAAAAGAGTGTTTGGATACTAAGAAAGTGATGAGAAACTAGTGAGAGGTTTGAAAAACTCTCTCTACTTTAATTATCTCCCTAAAAAGTTGTATGTGTAAGACTCTCTTTAATGAAAGGTAGGTGGTGGAATTAAATAGGTCTAGGTGAAGTAATGAGAAGTGATGTGCACGGGGAAGGCCAATCCAAGGGCAAGCAAGGCCAATTGGGTCAAATTTGATGGCTAGTTCAGACTTCAAACAAGTGATCGCTCTACAAATGTTCACATTTAGAGCTCCCATTTCCTATCTTTTGTGTTCGTTTCCTAGCATTTTTGTATATTTAATATGTGTTTTAGCCATGTGTATGTAAATATCCCTCAAAGAAGGTGTTTGTATTTAAACTGAAGGAAATAGGGAAATTCAAGGGCAATTATGTTATTATGGAGAATCAGAGGTCAAAGTAAACACCTGGAGAAACTATTTCCGATTCTGTGATTAAGAAAGAATTTAGGAGAGCATATTGTAATTTGCTAGCCAAGGACACAGAATGTGCCACGTCGTTTAAATGAAACGGTGCATTTCAGGTTGGGCCTTCAACCCAACCCGGCCTAGATCCGGCGAGCCCAATAGATCAGGTCCAATTGTAGAGCGTACCCCAGTCTACATCTAAGCGCACCCCAACACATCAACCAGATGTTAATGTTACATCATCATCTTCAACCTCAGCTGACCCATTGCAGACCCGTGTAACTTGATTCTACTTAGGACGAGACCCGACTTTTGACCCGGTGATTCCAGTCATTTTTCACGCTCATTTCCGACGCATTTCCGCCCATATCGACGGTTGACACTTCTTCGGTCATGATTCACTCATTTGTAGGCCTCCATGCTACCGTTTCTCTCAACTCCAAATCCTCCAAACTTTCATGGCCAAAACTAAGCTCAAGCTCATCACCACACCTTCTCGTCCATGAAGCAGAACGATGGAACACGCTGGGAATCCTTTGTGAGTTCAATTCGTGGGAAAGAACTCACGGAACAGAGGAGTTGAACTCGCGAACATGTTTTCGCGACTTTGTCTCAATAGGTTCAAACCCATAAAATGGCTCATTTTTAGAGGATATTGAGGTCTTTTCACCCCATTTCATGCCCTAAATATTTCCCTCTATAAATACATCACTTTGCCTCCTTTCTAAATACCGAAAAATCATCACTTAGATCTAAGAAAACCCTTCTTAGATTCCAACACAACCAAAGAGAAGGGAGAAGCCTTCAAGCTTCCATGGAAGTTCCCCCTCCATGGAAAGCTCACAACCATCACCTCTACACCACTTTCACCCATCTTTGGAGAAGATTCAAATGAGAAAGGAGATCTTCAAGGGTTTATTCTTATACTCATTCTCTTTGTATTTTGTATCCTAGATGTGTAACCCCACTTGGGATTATTTGTAACCAACACTTGTGCTCTATTATGTATGTACTGTTATTTGATTTGATTTGGGTTTTGTTCCATTCATTAGTATGTTTATGAGTAAGATTTTATTATGATATTCATATGTATAGAGAGTTAAATATTGATGTGTATGTATGGATGAGATTAGAAGTAGATTAACCGAATGATGTAGGAATAGTTGTAACCAAGTATCTCATTTGTGTATATATGTTTGTAGATGATTCAATATGTATGTGTTTAGAATGATTAGAGTGATTGAGAGTTAGTTTTGTGCCTTTGGATTACAATTCCGGGCATAACCTTGGCTATTAGCTCAATTGAACGAGAAAAGCTTATGCCATATACTTAATCAAAGAGGGACAAATGTGCTTTAAAGTTTAACCCTTAGTAGTTAGTAGTTAAGCTATTACAAAATTAAAGCAAAACAATACAAAGAAAAAAAATGCATAGCATAACATATTTTACCGTACAAACAGTTGCTTTACATGCATAAAAATAGAGGAAATACCCTTTTTTTTAACCAAAAAGTTAGGGGCTTTATTGTTTTTAGCCAGTATTATCATTTTGATTGTTTTTATCAAACAATCCAATGAAGATACTAAAATACCCCTCATTTTTCCATTTGTTATTATTTTTTCTTTGTTTTTTTTTTTTATATTTGTCTGAAATTATCTTTGCTTTTCTTCTCCTTTTCTAAGAAACACAACATATTTCACGATATGTACCTCTCTTCAATCTCCACCATTCTCTCTCTCTCTCTCTCTCTCTCTCTCTTCAATCTCCACCATTTTCTCTGTTTGTTGGAAACACAAGTAGATCTCATTGGTTTCATTTTCTTTCTTTCTTTCTATGTAATGAACACAACACCCATATAGTTTGAAGAAGACATTTTACATAATCAACTTAGTTTGTCACGGATTTGGCTTAGTTTTTCACGGATTCGGCATTGTATTTCACATAATTGGCTTCGTATTTCATGATGAATCGAGATGATCCAAGTCCTTCTTTTGGAGGTATGCATTTGAAACCCTAATTTAATTTGTTTCATTTGCAGTAAAAGATGAATTTAGGTTGAAGAAGATTGGTTGCCTTGGTGTGTTTAATTGATTAGCCTTGGTGTGTTAATTTTTTTTTTCTAGTGTGTTTAATTATTTTGGCCCCTGTGTGTTTAATTCTTTATGCCCTGGTGTGTTTAATTCGGTTGCCCTAGTGTGTTTAATTTGTTTCATTTGTTGTAAATGATGAATTTTTTGGTTGAAGAAGATTGGTTGCCTTGGTGTGTTTATATATTTGCATTGGTGTGTTTAATTGATTAGCCTTGATGTGTTTAATATTTTTACCTTGGTGTGTTTAAGTCTGGTGTATTTAATTTGGTTGCCCCAATGTGTTTAATTCGATTGCAGTGTGTTTAATTGATTAGGCATGGTGTGTTTAATATTTTTGCCTTGGTGTGTTTAATTGTTTAGCCTTGGTGTGTTTAATTTTTTTTTTCCTTAATGTGTTTAATTTTTTTGTCGTGGTGTGTTTAAGTCTGGTGTGTTTAATTTGGTTACCCAAGTGTGTTTAATTCGATTGCCCTTATATTCATTTCTTGGAATGTAGATTTTGATAGCTTGTTGTGTATGTTCCTTTCATTGGGTGCTGTATGAACTTAACTTGTACAAGCACAAAATTGAGATTTACGACTAATTACAAGAGGGGAATGACAAGAAGAAACAACTAGAACAAGTACCTTATATTAAGTCACTCGTCTCATTTTTACCTAGTATACTTTGTGCTGCCGGATATTATGAGCAACGTAAATCCGATCCTAAGCTTTTGGAGATTGATGTTGTTGAACTGTACATGATTCCTCAGCAACATGACACGTGAAAACATTTTCAATGTTTGTTTGTTTGTTTTCAACATTTTATTACTATTTTCACTTATCGATATTGACAACTATTATTGGTAAATGCAAGAGGAGTTGCGGTGTGTTCATCATGAAGTACATGGAAAATATTGTTCAAGATAAATGTTGCCAAATGGACTTTATAGTGGACGATATGAAGGACATTAGAAGTGAAATTGCCAAATGATTTTTTCAAACTTCGAAACCATATCAATGACATTAGATAGATGTTGCCATGTAAACAAAGGAAACTTAAACCAATTTTTTTTTTTTTTTTTGTAATGTTAACAAATAGAATTTCAAGTTTAAAACCATATATAAAACCTAATTGTCAATTTTTTCTTCACAAAATAATAGTGCAGCTTTTTGTTTCTTCTCTCTTTCATTTTAAACACAGTATACATGCCTAATTGTAAAATTAAGAATTGATCATAACAATGTCCTAATAATTTAACTCAAACAAAGTCCATGATTTTCAAACAAAAGTTGTACACATTTTCATCATTTTAAACAATAAATAACAATTCAAATTGCAACGAATTGACTTAAAAAAAAATTAATAAAAGTTACAACGGTTAACAACCAATACTCAACAGTTTCAAAAGTTAACATATAACACTCAACAAAAGTTGTAACGTTATAAAATGAATGTTTCATGGTTTTGCTTCCACGTTTGAGCATGTCTGTCAATCCATAAATATTTATAAAGAATGATATAATAAATATTTCTGTCAATCCCAGTCAATATGTATGTCTTCTCCACCAATTCATTGTATGACAACTTGTTTTCCACCAACTCCCCATTAAGTTGCACATCCACGTAATCTAAATTGTCCCATCGACCGTTGTAATTGATTGCTAACCTAAAGCTTTTCATAGTTCCTTAAGCAAATAATAATTGAAAAAAAAAATAAGTTCATAAAAACAAATTGTAAGAAAAACAGTGTTTCACATTTTTTAATGATATATTACGTAAAACATGAAATATCACATGTATGTTATGTTTTGCATGAACTATCTCATGTATGTCATGTTGGGTATGAAATATCCCCTTTATGCAGTATTTCATGTAAGGCATAAAATATCATATGTATATCATGTTATGCACGAAATATCTCATGTATGTCTTGTTGAGCATGAAATATCTTATATATGTCATGTTGGGTATGAAATATCCCCATTATGTAGTATTTCATATAAGACATGAAATATCTCATGTATATCATGTTGTGCATGAAATATCCCATGTATGTCATGTTGGACATGAAATATCCTAGTTATGCAGTATTTCATGCAAGACATGAAATATCTCATTTCATGTCGGGAATGAAATATCCCATGTATATCATGTTAGTCATAAAATATCCTATGTATGTCATGTTGGGTATGAAATATCTTCATTATGTAGTATTTCATACAAGACATGAAATATCCCATGTTTATCATGTTATGCATGAAATATCCCATGTATGTCATGTTGGGTATAAAATATCCCTATTATACAGTATTTCATACAAGACATGAAATATCCCATGTATATCATGTTGTACATGAATTATCCCATGTATGTCATATTGGGCATGAAATATCCTATATATGTCATATTGGGTATGAAATATCATATTTATGCAATATTTCATGCAAAGCATGAAATATGCCATGTATATTATGTTGGGAATAAAATATCCCATGTATGTCATGTTGGGCATGAAATATCCTATGTATATCATGTTGGGTATGAAATATCCTCATTATGCAGTATTTCATACAAGACATTATTTCATACCCAACATGAAATATCACATGTATATCTATTGTGTATGAAATATTTCATGTATGTTATGTTGGGCATGAAATATCATATGTATGTCATGTTGGGTATGAAATATCCTATTTATGCAGTATTATCCCATATATATTATGTTGTGCATGAAATATCTCATGTATGTTATGTTGGGTATGAAATATCCCGTGTATATTATGTTGGATATGTAATATCTCATGTACTTCAGAAATACACGATTGCACAATATTAGGTGATGTGCCACGTTAAACATGAAATAACCAACTTATATCACTTTTACCGTGACAAATTGCGTGGAATATAATTTCAAACCGAAATCGAAGTTTCTTCTATTGTCAACAAAAAAACCTTCAAAATTGAAACAAAATAACAAAGACTCATCAACAATATCATCTAAGAAACATAATAATGCTATTGAAATTGAAGATTTACAAACCTTGAAGTTTTGAACAGAGATTCAACCACAAACTCAAAATTTTCAAAAAACTCTTCCAAAATCTTGGTTTTTTTGCGATTTTTCTTCAAAATAACTTTAATTTCTTGATAAAAATTAGTTGAGTGTTATGATAAATATTATAAGAATATGTGAACATCAATTAATTAAAGAGTAGATAAACATAATTAACCAAAGAGTAGATAGACAAGAATTAAAAGAAGAGGAGATGAGAGAGGCGAGAGAGACAAAGATGGGAGAAAATATATTGCCTTTGAATTTGGATGAGAGTTCACTATTAATCACACATGTCATTTTCATTTACAATAAAGCCATATATATATAGGCAAACAAAAACAAAGGGGGGTAATATTGTAATTTTCTATTTATATGTGCTTGGTGACCAAGTAATGAATGCCAAGCTTCCATGTGTCTTGGTGTGTCCAAGAAGCCAAAGAATAAGATATTTTGGTGGAAAGCCACATTCCACATATGTGTTACAACACTCCCCCTTGGATTTTCACCATTTGTATTTTAATTTGCTAGGAAAAACCAAGTGGGACAAAAACCATAGCAAAAGTATATACAATGATCTTCTGGATCAAGTGATGTAGATGTGTTCATAACTACCTCATTAAAACCTTTCCGGTAAAACCCAGTGGGATAAAATCCGGTAGAAGGAAAAAGAGTACAGTATACAAATATCTACTCAAAATTTTGCTCCCCCTGATTGAACTCTCCCCCTGAATGAAACTTCAATATCAATCCTGTAATTTACAAAGCCGACGCATGCCAATTCCATATACCAGTTTCTCAAAAGTTGATGTAGGCAATGTTTTGGTAAATAGATCTGCTAGATTATCTGTAGACCGTATTTGTTTAACAACAATTTGTCGACTTTGTTGAAGTTCATGAGTATAGAAGAATTTAGAAGAAATATGTTTGGTTCTATCTCCTTTGATATAGCCTCCTCTAATTTTGAGCGATACAAGCCGCATTATCTTCAAATATCGGTGTAGGCATTTCTATAGATAATGGAAATTCACAAGTATTTTGAATATGATAAATAACTAACCTTAGCTACACGCATTCTCGGCTTGTTTCATGAAGTGCAAGGATCTCATAATGATTAGAAGATGTAGCAACAAGAGTTTGCTTTGTGGAGCGCTAAGAGATTGCTATGCCATTATATGTAAAAACATATCCCGTTTGTGAATGGGCTTTATGGGGATCAGATAAATACCCGGCATCAGCATAATCAATTAAACCTGAAAAGTTGCTGGATTTTGAATAATATAATCCTAAATCTTTCGTTTCACGAAGATAGCGAAAAAGATCTTTAATTCCATTCTGAGTTGGCGCTGAACTGAATCTAGCAAGCAAATTTACTGAAAATGCGATATCTGGTCTAGTACATTGAGCCAGATATAATAAAGCACCAATTGCATTAATATATGGTACTTCAGGACCAAGTATCTTTTCACCATCTTCAAGTGGTCGGAATGGATCTTTCTTAGAATCAAGAATTCTAATAAGCATATGAGTATTTAATTGATAAGCATTATCCATATGGAATCTTTCCAGAATCTTTTCAACATATGCTGATTGATGGATAAGTATTCCGTTTGATTTATGCTCAATCTCCAGGCTGAGACAATATCTTATCTTTCTCATTGCTTTATGAAGACACATGGGTGTATAATATAATTAGTATACCCTTATTTTATCAGATATTTACTGAGACGGTTATGCCACATCCATCCATATTGTTTTTGATCCAAATAAGGATTTTTGTAGATTCATCAAATACAGATTACGAGATCTCGGTTTACATGCTTCTAGCATTTTAAATCCTTCTGGGATTATAAATATCTGCACTGAGTGAACCACATTGATAAATGATTACTACGTCTAGAGGACGTATTTCAAGCTTTTCAAAGGCAGCCAAATTTATCAAAAATTCAGAACGTAATCGTATTCATCAGTAGTGAATACCAAGTTTCTATAAGAAACCTTGTACTACGAGTCGTGCCTCATATCTCACGATCTCGTTTTTCTCATTACGTTTTCGTATAAAGACCCATTAGTATCCAACTAGTTTGACATCTTCAGGTGTCTAGAGAACTATTGGTCTAAATATTTTATATTTGGCTTATGAAGTCAATTCTTTTTGAATTGCTTCTTTTCACTTAGGCCAATTATGCTTTTTGTATACAAACATTGATATTATGAATATCATAATTATCATTTATAATTTCAGTAGCGCTACTGTGTATAAAAATACATTATCAATGATTGTTTCTTTATGATTCCACATTTCTCTCTATGATTTATAGAAAATTATTAATTCTTATATTCTTGTATCTCTGTAGAGATTTCTTCTATTTCAATAGATTTAGTCATTTCATAGACTCGTGTCTCTTTAGATATATCAAACTCTTATTGAGTTGATTTAGAGAAAGTGGATTTATTTATAACTCGAGCTTTGTTTACATTAGGATCCTGATAACAATACCTTTCAAAGGTTCATAAGCTTATGATATGCATCAGATGATTTATTTGTTGCATTTTACTCAGATCGTTCTTCAGGAACAATCACCCGGCCGGGGTTTATAAGATAGCAACTTATAAAATTTTGTCACTTTTAATATATCAAGTAATCGATTAATAATTATCTGATGATCAATTATCTTTTGTATTTGAGTGATACGAAGACTAAAAATGAGACACTTTTATTACATATATAGAGAATTGAATTGGTATCTCTATTTTGTGTAAGAGTAACTTTTCATTTACTCCTTTCTTCTAGAGAAAATTCCCTTTCTTATAATGATATGAAAATTAATTAATATAATAATACGCAGGTCATGCGCAAAAGATAAACTATCAGAAGCATAGATGATCTGATAAAAGATTAATCAAAATCATTATAAATCTTAGAATGGTAGAGAAATGATAAGCAGTGGGTCAGAGATGAATAGAATGTCTCCATATAGAAATTGGTAATTGTATCAAAATAATAAAGTTCTCGCAATTACCTGGAGACGCTTGATAAGTGACTCTTGCTAATCCATTATGAGTATGAACATGTGGAATTGGATGTTCAACATCAATCCCAACTGATCTGCAATATTCATCAACTAGGACCATAAAATAGCATAACAGTCCACTTGGTGGATGAATAGGTCCACATATGTCCCATTGAATCCTTTGTAGGAATGACGGGGATTCAAAGTTAACCTTAGAATGGGATGGTTTTATTACTAATTTCCCTTGTGAACATGCAGTACATAAATTTTTATGGGATAAAAGAATCTTCTGATTCTTTAATGGATATCCATGAGAATTTTCAATGATTCTACGTATCATTGTAGATCCCGGGTGACCAAGATGATTATGCCAAAGCATAAATATTTTTGGATCTGAGAACTTCTGGTTCATAACTGCATGAACTTCTACACCTCTTATAAGAGTGTAATATAATCCAGATGTTAAAGTACACAGCTTTTCCATAATGAGTTTCTGGCCTGAACTATGAGAAGTAATGCACAAATACTCAATATTTTCATCATTTATAGTTTCTATGTAGTATCCATTACACCGTATATCTTTGAAACTGAGCAGATTTCTTTTGGATTTGCTTGAATATAAAGCATCGCTGATACATATTTTAGCATTGTTTGGTAACAATATCATGGCTCTACCGGAGCCTTTTATCAGATCTGCTGGACCTGATATTGTATTAACATTTGCTTTAAGTAAGGTTAAATTCAGAAAGTATTTCTAATTCCTCAAAATCGTATGTGTCATTGCATTATCGGCTAGACATATATCTTTTGTATCTTGCTTTTCAATATCACCTAATTTACCGTTTTAAAAACATATCTATTAATAAAGAAAAATAAAGTGCATATTAAACAAAGTGATCAAAAGTATAAATATATAGATATGAAAATATATCACTTCATAAAACAGAATCATGAATCATATTGATTTTTTGAACTTCCGGCTCGACTATGAACTGCGGGTTCATAAAATTCAAAAAACTTCAGGTTTTGAATAGAAATTACAAACTGACTTTCTAGATGAAAGAATCGTAACTTGATCTAATTTAGAATTTCTGGTTCTAATAAACTTTGACATAAAAGTTTTAAAATCACAATTTAAATTGAATTCAAAGCTTCAAGTCTGATTAGAACTTCATGTTCAAAACTTGAGAACTTCAAGTTTAGATTCAATACTTCGTTTTCAAAATTAGAATTTCAGGTCCCAAGTATGACATTCATGTATATAGTAATGAATCTAGAATTCCATATTTTTACTGAAATTTAAAATTTTAGAACTTCAGATTCTGATCGGTTTGTAAAACCGAGCCAACTTAAATATTATAATGATAAATCTAGAAACTTCAGATTCTAGTTAGTCGGTCAAGTCGAGCTTGGCTTAAATTCCAGAAACTTAACGATTGACCTAGTTAGGCTTAACACATAATTTATACAAATCCAGAAACTTCAGGTTCTGGTTAGTTCGCATACTCAGATACATAAATTGCATAAAATTAAAATAACAGATAATACAACAGATAATATAACAAAAATAAGATGAAGAAGAACGAGAAAATAACAGTATGAGATAAAGTGAAAAGGGGAGAAAAATTACTGTTTGCTTTTATTGATGATTTCGGATTACATCATGACCACACAATTTCAGCTGTGTAGTGATTTTGAATAAAGCAGAATTGTACTCAAAGACTGATCTATAGTCTTGAAAGCGTAAATGTTGCCACTGACACCTGGCATTTGGTAATGCAACATCAGGTTGGTTATCAAATCGATCTTTTAGTTATTGCCATAGAACTTCTGGTTCTGTGACCGTTAGGTATTTGGGCTTTCATATCGTAGTTGTCCCTAGACACTTCTAGTGCAGCAAATTTCAAATTTGCAAGCTTTGACATTATTACAACTTCTGGTTATCCGAGAATCACAATCGGAGTCAGATCTTCTGGTCCGACAGAAATCCAAGGAATTTAAACCTTCAGATATATAAAGGAATATTTGTAAGTAAATAAATCTAGAAGCTTCAAGTTCCGGTAATGATAAATAAATCCATAAACTTCAGGTTCTGGATGGGTGACCAAACTGTTTAAATAAAAATTGCAAAATAAAATGCGTAATAATAAATGCGAAAAATGTAAATCTAGACAATCTCATAAATTACGGATAAATAAATAAATACAGATAAATAAAGTGCATAATAAATAAATCCAGAACTGCAGGTTCTGATAGATTGGCCTAGCCAATCTCATAACAGCGTATAAATAAATAAATGCGAGAAAATAAATCACGTAAAAGTAAATAAAATACGAGAAAGTAAATTGCGTAAAAATAAAATACAGGAAAGTAAATTTAGAACTGCAAGTCCTGGTATTAATAAATAAAGGTCTAGAAACTTCAGGTTCTAGTAATAATGAATTCAGAACTTCAGGTTCTGGTAATAGATCTAGGAACTTTAGGTTCCAGTGGTAATAAATTCATAAGCTTCAGGCTTTAGTAATAATAAATTCAGAACTTCAGGTTCTGGAAATAAATCTAGGAACTTCAGGTTCTAGTGATAATAAATTCAGAGGCTTCAGGCTCTGGAAATAACAGCATCGTGCTGATAACGTGTTATGATAAATATTATAAGAATATGTGAACATCAATTAATTAAAGAGTAGATAAACATAATTAACCAAAGAGTAGATAGACAAGAATTAAAAGAAGAGGAGATGAGAGAGGCGAGAGAGACAAATATGGGAGAAAATATATTGCCTTTGAATTTGGATGAGAGTTCACTATTAATCACACATGTTTTTTTCATTTACAATAAAGTCATATATATAGGCAAACAAAAACAAAGGAGGGTAATATTATAATTTTCTATTTATATGTGCTTGGTGACCAAGTAATGAATGCCAAGCTTCCATGTGTCTTGGTGTGTCCAAGAAGCCAAAGAATAAGATATTTTGGTGGAAAGCCACATTCCACATATGTGTTACAACATTGAGAACTAAAATTTGATAAAGATATGAGTGATAAAAAGATAGGTGATAGAGACGAGTGATAGAGAGAGATGAGTAATGGAGAAAAAAAAAATTAAAGGGAAAAAAATGATAAAAAGGAAGTTTTAAAATTTATTGACTAAAAACAATAATATATTATGATGGTTTGTTACAAACAATAAAAATTAGAATTTGGTTAGAAACAATAATCCATTCTACGGTTAGGTTATCTTTTAAGATTTTCACTATATTATTCTTCATGTGAACCTAGATCGCTCAACCAGTTGTACATGTCATTCAAGACATTCAAGTTGTGCACGACCAGTTGTCCAGGACGCAAGATCAAATTACAATATTAATGGTGCAGCTGAAGATCATTTCTATAGCTTTATCGATCTCGATTCTATATAATATTAATACTTGATTATTTAGTAATTTATTGATTAAAAAACACTCCAAGTTAACTAAACTGGTTTTAAGTTTAGTTGGAATGAAACCAAACCAACAAAACAAGTTCCTTAAATTAGGACTAGATCATGGAAGAAAAAGAATAAAAATAAAAATAAAGGAAAATTAATTAGACACCTGAGAAGTGATCAGAAGCTCACATTGAGGTTGCTTGAAGGAGACACAATTTCCAAATATGTGGATTTAACTTTATACTAAAAATGGGAGATTTCTTAAAGGAAGACAAGGATTTCCAAATCTGAAGAGCATGCTTTTTCCATTTTTGAAAGGGTGAATAAAAAGTTTCAAGAGAAGAAGATGAAGAAGAAGATTGACATGAACAAGACACTGCAGTGTGATTGGTGGGGAAAATGAGTGAATGAGAGAGTGAGTAGCTTTAGTAGTACTTGTACTAATTCTGACTTGAAGATCTGCTTCTCTTAACAAAACCAAGCAGAGGTCCCCCAAGAGTGTGTTGTTTGCTTAAAGAGAATATTTATTACTCAGCCAAAAGAGAAAGTAAATTAAGACTTGTCACGCAAAACTGTGTAAAAAAAAAAAAAAACTCATCATCACTGATCGAGACGAGGATTGGATTGGACGTATGATAATGTATCTGACAAAAACACTTTTGTGTCACTGATCCAAACCACAGTGGGAGATATGATGTTTCGAATTAGAAGTCAAGCCAAGAGATAGCCACAAAAATAATGTGCATGTGATCATCAATCAAACACAATATATTGCAATACTTTTCTAGTGCAAGTATTTTTGTCAAAACTAATTAGTTTAACATGATCATCGAATGTCATACTTTGAAGTTAACAATTTTGAACTATTAATTTTAAATTTTGTAATAAAATAACATTAACGAGATGAGGTTAGTCCAATGATAAACCGTTCTCCCTGCACCACGAGATTATACTTTAAACAACTAATTATCTATTATCATACAGGAAAACAAACCGTCTCAGGTATTTTATATAAATATTAAATAATGTTAAAATTTGTTTTCCTTTTATTGATATTGTTTTAATGAAAAAACATAATAAGTTTGAAGTAATTAATTATCAAAAGAAAACAAGGATTGATTAGAGATTTGTTGAGGAACTGTAGAGAGAAATGAATCATCATGATTCATGAACTGCTAGAGAATACAGATAAACCAGATGCATGATTAATATGATGACAATATTGAGAAGTGATCATCATTTCAAAATGACAACTCGTTTAGAACAACAATAATAATATATACTCATCACTTGCTCATGTTGTCGATCACTGTAGTTATAATTTGCCTAGCTAATAGCTATGCAATGCAGCGCAGCTTGTGTGAGAGTGTGAGTAGGTCTGTTAAGATTTAGAGGATTCAATGAATAAATCAGAGAAAAATAAAAAGGACACTCGTATTGACACTTCATCTCTCTCAGTTCCACTTGTCCTTCCTTCCTCGGCATTGATAAGAAAACACTGATTTGATGGATAGAACCATCAAAATCACTGCAATTCTCCAAAGTAAACAACAACAAAATCAAACAAACCAAAAGCAAAAGAAAAACATTAAAAAGAAGAAAACAAAAAGTGTACATTATATTATTACATCTTAACCCAGTTCCTATATAAACACCCGTTTCCCCAACCCACCAAATCAAAACAAAACAAACCCTAGAAAAAGAAACCCTTCTAAAGCAACTACCAACCAAAAATTCCCTCTTCAAGTCATGAGTTTTTGGTAAGCTTTGCCTTCCAAAAACTGTCATTCCTCTCAAGTATCAACCACCACTACTTATAATCTTCACTGAATATGAGAAAATTAGTATCAAACTCCAACACCAATTAGTGATCATTTCTCTACTTGTCTCTACAACTTCCATTCCAAAAATAACCTACTTGTTCACTCACAAAGAGGTCTCCAATTCCTCAACAAATTTCTTTTGTTTTTCACCAAAACAAGCCAATCATGGAAGCTTTTAACCCCTCTATGACCATACCTTTCTCTTACACCTTCACTAGCACAAGTAGTGGTTCCACTACTAGCCATACCATAACCAGTCCATGGATGGACCCTAGAATTTGGAGCAAGCTCCCATCGAGACTTCTCGATCGAGTCCTTACGTTTCTTCCCCCACCGGCCTTCTTTCGAGCTCGTTGTGTTTGTAAAAGATGGTATGCGCTCTTGTTCTCCAACACCTTTCTTGAATTGTACATTCAAGTCTCACCACGCCACCATTGGTTCCTCTTCTTTAAGCACAAAACCCTAAAGAGCTACATCTACAGAAACAACAACAGCAACAGCAACAATGATGGAACCAGCGAGACCAGAGCCACTGCTTTTGAAGGATATCTATTTGATCCTTGCGACGTCACATGGTACAGAATCTCATTCCCTTTGATCCCATCTGGGTTCTCACCAGCTTCTTCTTCTGGTGGGTTGATCTGTTTGATCTCTGATGAAGCTGGAGCCAAAACCCTAATTCTCTGTAACCCACTTATTGGAACCCTAACCCAGTTGCCACCCACTTTAAGACCACGCCTCTTCCCTTCAATAGGCTTGAAAATCAGCCCTTCCTCCATAGACGTCTCTGTCGCCGGAGACGACTTGATTTCTCCATATGCAGTCAAAAACTTATCCACAGAAAGCTTTCACATTGATGCAGGAGGGTTTTATTCTCTGTGGGGAACAAATTCTTCACTACCAAGACTTTGTAGTCTTGAATCCGGTCGAATGATTTGCGTTCAAAGCAAATTCTATTGCATGAATTATAGTCCTTTCAGTGTTCTATCTTATGATATTTCATCAAACACTTGGATCAACATTCAAGCTCCCATGCGAAGATTTCTACGTTCTCCGAGCTTGGTGGAGAACCAAGGGAAACTAGTCCTCGTGGCGGCGGTAGAGAAGAGCAAGCTCAATGTCCCCAAAAGCTTGAGGCTTTGGGGATTGCAGAGTTGCGGGACGGCGTGGGTGGAGATAGAGAGAATGCCTCAGCAACTCTACCTTCAATTCACAGAGTTGGAAGCCGGAAACGGCTTCGAGAGTGTTGGACATGGGGAGTTTATTGTGATCATGATCCGGGGATCCGACAAGGCGCTGCTTTTTGACATTTTTATGAAGCGGTGGCAGTGGATTCCGCCGTGTCCCTACGTTCATGGGTGCAACGGCGGAGGAGGTGGCTACGGAGGAGATGGTGAATTGCATGGTTTTGCTTATGAGCCTAGAATTGCCACTCCTGTCACTGCACTTCTGGATCAGTTAACTCTTCCATTTCAGTCTTTTAGTGGTTAATTAGAAGAGTTAAAAATAATAGAGAAACCTTAGAAGTGCTTTCTAGAGAAGCACTTAGTAGTACGTACGTACGTAAGTCTTATGTTTTGCAGTTTTAAGTCAAAAATAGAAAAACCCTAGAAGTGCTTTCTAGAGAAGCACTTATTAGTGTTTTATAGAAAAAGGGCTTTCTACATTATATAAAATGTATTTGGAGTCGTGCATTCTGCAAAAGCATTTGGCAATATATCGTGTTTTAGTTTATTATCAGCTCTCAACATCTATTCAACCTTAACTATGTTTCTGTTCTAAATTATTCCTTTCTTTTTTATAGTTTTTTTTTATTAATAAAAAAAAAAAGGGAAAATGTCAAGTTTTTGGGTTTATCTATGGTCCCATACGAAAAATTTCCATTTTTAACATAAAATTTAAACTTGAATATGTGCATAGAAGGTTAAGCATGCAAAGATCGATACTACATTTTAAACTGCTTTATATATATATATATACCACGTGGAGTGATTGCCATTTTAAAAGGTTTGAACATTAAATTTGTTGAAACAAAATCAATATTTATTTTTTAAAAATATGTCACGCTCTAAGCTAATTAACATGGGAAAAACAAGGACCGAAAGGTTTGGAAGTTTTTTTTTTTTTTTTTGGAAGTATTATAAAAAGGATTACAATAACTTCAGACACTAAACGGTCAGTTCAAGGGTCTGTCGGGACATATACTTCCACAGTACATGAAAAAAACTCTCTACACATGCTTGTAAAATATGTATGGTAGAACTCAAACCCCCCACCCACTACGTGGAAGAAGAGATGCACCAACATTTGTACTAAGAAGTGATGTGGTTTAGTTCTTGAAAATTAGGCCTCGTTTAGTATGCTTGAATCGAATATATTACTATCATTGGATTGGTGCTGTATTATATTAGACTGAAAATCTATTTGATAAAACAAGATTAAATTAGGTTTTGAATCAAATAAAAATGTTTTTTGAATAATCATAATTACTTCTAATAAAAATATTTGTAATTATTTTTTAAAAATAATAATTATTATTATTCACACTTAAAAATAAAATAAAATTGTGGGCTATGTAGACACTGGATACGGTCTCCAAATCCTGTGTTCGACTCCAATGCACCCGTGAACCCGCCAATTTTTTTTTTTTTTAATTATTTATATATTATTTAAATATATGAAATATTATAATTATAAAGAATAAAAACACTTAATAGATTGAAATGTTTACATTTTATTCTCTATATAATTAAAAAGTTTTTATTGGAGTTTAAATTATATAATATTTTAAATAATAAAATATTATATAATTTTTATTATTCACGGATACGTGGTTCGGGTATGGATTTTTTTCTAAATCCATACCTGAACCCGAACCCGACCCCGAACCTGTGACAGGTACAATTTTTAAACCCAAACCCACCCACGGGTACACTTATCCCAACCCAAACCCTCTTTAAATGGGTTGGGTTCGGGTTTAATTGCCATCCCGAAGCAATACTCATCTTATAGAGAATTTTTATAACTTTTTTTTTCATGGCCAAAAAGTAAAAATGTGTTTAAAAAGCCTTATTGGATGGTAGTTGATATAAAAGTTGTACAAGGATTTTCAATATTTTAAAATATTAGCATTCTAAAATATGTAAAAGAAAAATGTCTTTAATTAATATTTTTTATTTTTCAAATTAGCTGCTTGTTTTAGAATACAGTACTGATTAATTTCAAAAAGGAAGAACCCAGAACTTCAAGCTTCCCTTTTCGATTACAATTCTTTGTACTACATGGTGTGTTGGAGCTCAAAAAATGGGCACCTAAAGTGATTATTTCAAAAAGATCTTCAGTTTGCAACCTTAATTACATGAAATGTGCTTAAGAGCACCTGACGTATATTACACTTTTCACTCACATCTCACATCAAGCCATGTGACATAACATGATGAGTGAAAAACACATTGTGCGTCAAAGGCTCTGAAGCTTTTCTCCGATTAATGCAGCCTAAGATGCAATTGATAAAAACTATAATTCATTCCCAAGTTAATTGTTGAAAGAGAGGGAAAACAGAGTTTCGATCCATTAACCTCCAACAAGCAAAGAGTTCTCTAGATGGAAACAAAACAACATTAAACCTCTAAAATTTTCTTCAAATATAAATATAATATTCGTGCGAATAAGGTCACCTCAGTTTCGTACAACGGTATATAAATACAAAATTTGTAAATACCAGAATTAAATCAGATCAAAACAGCAGGAAATCCATCTTAACAAGATTTTGCAAGATAAACATGAAACAAAGAAAATGATTGGACCCTAAATTGGGGTCCCTTGATCATTTGTGTATCCCTGTTAGCTCCCCAATTATGTCATTGCCAACTACGCTCAATTCTAAATGGCCTTAGTACAATTAAACTTGATAGACCTTTCACATATATACATATTGAGACAGTATAGCAAGGAACAGAGAGATTCATCGTGATTGATTCAGTTATTGAGCAAATCATTTTAGTCTAACCTGGAGGATAAGATGCACTTCCCTCTTGAAGATAGACCTTAGCTCTTCATTTGCTTCGATGCCTATTCTCCTACATAAGCAAACAAATCGCAAACAAAACATAGATGAGGGAAGGCCAAAGTGATAAATGTCTCTACATGCTATAATTCAAATGAAGTCTCAAACATTTGGATGGCTTTGTTTCTCAACAAATGCCCTCAGTACAATAGGGTTCATTTGATTCAGGTTCACATGGGCTGAAGTAAATCATACAAAATCAATGACTTTTTGCCAGAATACAGGCTAAAATTGCACAAGTTGGGGGCTCATCACAGAGATACTAGGCCAATGCTATATCAGTTCTCGGCATATACAAATTAAGATAATAAATAGGCACTATGTTCCTAAAAAGTTAGAATACTGGTCACCATATAAGCAGATTACCCTATTTTAGAGCCATTCTTCCCAACAAGAATCTTTCGCTGGCTTAACTTGTTTGTAATTAAGTGTTGTTCAATTCTAAGAGAACCATTCCGTAACTCCTTCCAGTCCATCAACCGATGTTCAAGACCATAGGGAATTTCCTGAAATATACAAACCAGTAATTAAATGAGTCAATAAACACCTTTCCAGACCTACCCTCTCTTTAAAAGGATACTTCTGTTTAAGAATATGAGAACCATAGAAAAACATGAAAATAACCAATCTGCTCTACCTGATGTATGTGGTCTAGTAACCTTTCCCGGACAACTTCCATTGAAATGTTTTTCATGACTTCTTCACTCATGGTTAGTGGATCTACAGACCAAGGTCTTTGAACTGCCTAAGCATAAAAAGTCATTGAAGAGCCAGAGTTAAGAGCATGAGAACAAAGAGTGTAAAGACAGTTAGACAGGGTATTAAGAAAAGGAGGGGAAGAAAGGAAACAAATACTAAGGCTCTACTGATCCATAGGATTATTTCACAAGCATGTTCATACTAACCAAATACTAAACATGCAAGTAATACTTCATTTTTAAGTTTTAACAAAATATCAGTAACTTTTCCAACCAAATTTGAACTAGACATATGCTGATATGCATGAATACAAAATGAGATGGACCAACGGTACTATACAGAAAGGCAGTGACATGTTTTGAGAAATAATTTTTCCTATATTGATGGACAATTAGAAAAATTATGGATGATTAATTGTTGGAACAAATTTCAACTGGAAGTCTTGAAAACTATATATGGTTAGACTCACTTATCAATAAACAACGGAATTCATGAAATTGAAGAGAAATATGATGGTCTGACAAATTAAGAGCCCATGAATTCTTCTATTCAGGTGACAATTCGTGAAAGAGTTTGAAGAAAACAATTGAACTCTAGGTCCATCAGGATCAACTTCATCTATCAGATGAAAAATTTGTAATATCATTAACTAGTTTAGTCTCACTTCTTCCATTGGATAAAAGAGTGGAAGTAATTTTCATAAAATATTGCATCAATGCATCCAAATTTTTTTTTTAAATAAAAAATAAATAACATTTCTCTATAAAATGAAGTATCAACTTGCATATGTGTTGTGGATAGTTTAGCTAAGATGGGCTCAAGTAAGGCAGGGGATTTCATTGAGTGGGGTGATATTTGACTCTAGCTAGGGCGTCGATTTCATTTGCGTTTGGCTGGTTAAGATGGTTTCTAGCTTGAGATGGGCCTATATTGTTTGGGGGCGGGGCAGCAGCTTGTTTTGTTATTCTTTGAGTGGGGTTCTATAGTAGGATTTCTTTCGTTCTTTGCTTATGGTTTTGGTGCAGCTGGTGTTTTTTGGCAGTTGATCTTGCTTTTGCTCATCTGTTGTATGTTTTGTTTCGGTTTTGTTTCAGGTGTAGTTTTGTTTTGGGGCTTTGTCTTGCTCCCTTGTTTTTAGCTGCTGTTTGGCTTTAGCCATTTTTCAATAAACTTTGCCATTCAAAAAAAAAAAAATTGCATATGTATTATATTAAAATTAGAATGATAACAACACAATACTAGAAATCGTTTCTCCAGCAAATCAATTTTGCAACAGAAGCATAACTCTAAACCCCTTAACAAACGAGAGATGACTGGAAATTGCTAGTTCTTCAATATCCTAAACTAGACAATACAAAGCAAAATTTTAAAGAAACTACATTATTAAAAGCATATACCATATATGCAACATAAAAGAAATTGTACTCTCGCACACATGCAAAAACACACAATCATATCAATTATCATAAACATGAAATAACAAAAATGGACATGCCTGCTCCGTTAGATATTGAGTAAGATCTTTAACACCAGCACCCTTCAGTGCTGAGGTCATGAAAATCCTGAAACATTAGTGTAACCACGAGTTATCTTAAGATCCTTGCTCAACATTTAAAAAGAGAAAAAAAATCTTCTATAATTCACAAGAAAACCTTACCTTTCATATCCAGGAAGATCTTTAAATTGCTCAACAACTTTTAATAGGTCTTTCTTCTTTTCAATTAAATCAACCTTATTCATACATAACACACGCTTCTGATTTGGGTGAGCTTCAGCCCCCAAACGTTTAATCAGTTTCACAACCCTTGAATCAGGCCTATGCAGATGAGATGAAAAGGATCATGTGGTCAGTTACAACAGCATGAAATACAATAAATACTATGCTACCATTAATCCAGAAGAAAACAGCATTTCTTAAGCAAATAATTAAGCAACATGCAATTATGTCTGATTTTGAACTTCATAAATTCAAGTCAGTAAAAGTAAACAGAACCCAGGAGATTCCAACATCCGGCATTTGATTTAAGTAATTATGTAGACACAGCCACAAAGGAGGCACCTCACCAAGAATCCAATTGAAGTGCCCCAGAAGGAATTTAGAAATATATACCCAACAAAGAGTTAGTCAGAGACACAACACCATAAGTGATTTAATATATAAAGCAATTTTGCTTATTATGTATTTTGGCTAAAAAAAAACAGAGAATAAAACTCCAGTGTTCTTTGTTTAGCAGTAACCAACTTAGATAATTATCAAATGATTTACCAATGAGATTCTTTCTGTTCAATATCTTCTGATAAAAAAGATAATTTGATGTAAATTTTAGGTTTTTCCATTACATCAAATTTGAGAGATACCAATCTTTTGATCACAAGCAATATCATGGGATTCTAAAACTCAGGGTGTCATCAGATGCACTTAGTTTTTAATTATTTTTGTTAAAATCCAACATGACAATACACAACATGTGTAAAACATACAAAACAGTTCAGGCACTAGCCATTGGAGATAAGATAAATAGATTCCTAAATGAAACATTAAAACAGTATTCAAAATCAGCTTATGACACAAATTCCAAAATAAATGTTGAGGATAATTTAAAGCTAAAGAAAATTACAAAGAAGAATGCAGGAAAGGTCAAATCCAAAAAATAAATACAACGGAAAAAGAGAACAATCAGAGAGGTGGCACAGGGGAAATGATTTTGGAAGAGGGGGCTAGGGAATGGAAAGATACTTTACTCTCGAGACAGTTTTGACCAGATTACACTTGCACTTAATTCTAACAACATTTTGGCCAGATTGTAATTAATCTCAAATTGCTGTTTTTGAAATCAAAATTAGCTGCTTGTTTTAGAATCCAATCTTGATTAATTTCAAAAAGGAAGAACCCAGAATTTCAAGCTTTTTTCTTTTTTCAGTTCTTTAGACTAATATTGAGGTATTCAAAAATGGGCATCGAAAGTGCTTAATTCAGAAAGCCTTCTATTTACAAATTTAATTATATGAAAAGAGCTTTAGAGCGCCCAGCGTATAGTACGCTTTCCACTCACATCATGTCATGTGACATGAGTAGCCAATCACATATAACCTCATATCACAGTACATGATATGAGTGAAAATCGCAATGCATAGAAAGCTCTAAAGCTTTTCTCCAATTATATGCAGCATAAGCAATATAATTACCTTTGATATATAGGCTATAACTATTAGCAAGAAAATTTGAACACATTTTTCCTTCTTTTTTTTTTTCATAATTTCCGCAGACAAATTGAGCTTCTAAGACACATGCATGTTTCAAGGGATCCCAAGGACAAGTCCTTTTTCCTATCTCTAAAGGTGTTTTTATCCAATTTACCCAAATACATACGGACATAACAATTATCTTTGATATATAAAAGCGCTTTTGACTATACAAGTGAAAGAGATTATTCAAGAAAACCCTTGATGTTTGACCAGAATAAAAAATAACCTTGTGATTCGAAATTAGGCCAAAATACCCCCGACAAGGGATTTTGATAACCATAGAGATCTATAAAGGTTTGGCTAATGGTTGGGATTTTTACATCATTCTGAAATCATTATATTGTTTAATGAATTTGGCTGAACCTCAGGGTAGACTTTTCTTTTTCTTTTTCCTTGAATTATTTCCAAGTGATATACACCATAAATGATATTGAAATTGTTATGCAGCCCTAACCAGATACAGACATACAGTTATAGATAAGATATTCCATACAATTGATAAAATTTATAGTTCATAAGACAGAAATTAAATCCCAAGTTGGTTGTTAGGAGAGGGGGAAAACAGAGTTTTGATCCATTAAACTCTAACAAGCACAAAGTTCTCTAGCTGGAAACATAGAACATTAATAAACATCCAAAGATTTCTTAACAGATCTATGTCACCTCAGTTTCGTACAATGGTATGCAAATAATAAATTTATAAAACAGAATTAAATCAGATCAAAAGAGCAGGAAATCCATCTAAACAATATTTTGCAAGATAAACATGGTACAAAAAGAAAATGACTGGACCATAATTTGGGCCACTTTGATCATTTGTGTACCCATTTTAGGTCCCCAAATGTGTGATAGCCAACTAAGCTCATAAATGGTCCTGACCAGAGATGAAACCAGAAGATTATGGTACAAATAAACTTGAGCAAAAGAAAATTGGGGATGATTTAAAGCTAAAGAAAATTACAAATAGGAAAAATCCACAAAATAGATACGAAAGAAAATGAGAACAATAATCACAGAGGCGGCATTTTAGGCCAGATTACACTTCAACTCTGGGAAGAGGATATCCAAACTGAAACTTAAAATTAAGGAATATTGACAAAAACTATTCACTGTAGTTTCACAGAATTGAGGAGAAAATTTCATAATAAAGTTACTCTAAGGAGCGACGGCAGAAAATTAGTGGACATACCCTACAAGTCGAATATGAATAGTAACACTTTAAAATAAAATAAGTTTCTCAAACAGTAGCATATAAGAGAGGAGAGATAAAGAGAATAGTAGCATACTATGAAGCACGGATACTTCAAAGAGGCCAACGAATCGCATATCGGGAGCGTGTCGGATACCGATACGTGTCGGATAAGCTTTTTTGAAGTATTATTTTTGTATTTCCGATACGTTTCGGATACTTATCGGATACGTGTCGGATACGCTCCGACACGATCCGATACGTCTGATAGGATTTTTTTATTTTTATTTTTTTGAACTTTTTTTTTGAAATTGCTGTCAAAAACCCTCCATGTGAGCATTTAATTATTGATTTATTTGAGAATTCAAATTTAAATAAGATAAGAAAGAATAAATATTTGCACCTTGAGAAGGCAAATGCTTTAACTTTGTATTGCATGTGTAGAATATAAGTTGCTGGAAATTGAGAAAGTAAATTCTCAATTAATAGCCGGTGGTTACCCACATTGGAAACCCACATGGCCAATTAAATTAACAATTTCAATTTTCAAATACTTAAACAATGCTTTTAAATTTTATGTTTTATCTATGAAATTATTTTGGGGGACAGTTGTTATTTAAAGATGTTAATTCCTCTATATATATATATATCCTAAACGTATCCGTATCCTATTTTTTTGGAAAACGCCGTATCGACGGATCCGTATCCTTATCGTATCAGTACCCGATCCAAATCGGTGCTTCCTAGGTAGAATAGAACAGATAATCAACTTATCAAACAGGAATATGGTTTGCTAGCTTACAACAGTTTGTAAATATCAAATAAATAAATACAACAGATATTGAAAAGAGCAACCTCTCTTGAATCTTAATGGCACAACATAGTAAAAGTGTTGGAAAATAAAAAAAGGCTAGCTCTTTGTGTCAATTCAAGGTATGGGAAAAAAATTACGAATGGAAAAGAAAAATGTTCCAAGCAGTCAAAGCTAAATGGGAGATAGCTGCTGGATGTCATAGGTGTATAGCATATAAAATATTCTACCTTTTGAGCAGTAACTGAAACATTAAGTTATGAGCCAAGTAGATTGTATATTACTATATTCATATAACAGCTTGCCAAGATTGATGTACCAGCAGAAAGATTGACAAGGAAACTTAAATCTAATCAAACTAAATGTAATGGATTACTAACCTGGTGAGATGTCTGTTAACATCAAAAATAACCATAAGCACTTCAAATAAATTAATAGCACTCCAGGCACTTTCCACGCGAACCTTTACATCTTTATATGGGTACCCACCTTTATTCAACATCAGTCCAGGGGTATCAAAGAAGCACTGAATAGCACATAGATATAGTCAGCAACGAGCCAACGATGTTTGCAGATGACAGAATAGCAGAATAAAGTCATTAGAAAATGTGATTTCCTCACATTTTAAGTTTTCTAACTCAATGAGAATCAGATAACTGACATGGAAAAACTACATAACTGAGTTTTAACTTTAGTTTGATATGCTTAATTTAGAAGTGCATTTACATTTTACAAGAGGAAATATTTTTGCCACTGCAGAAGGAAAAGACTGTTTAAAGAAGAAAACCTAATAAAATTGGCCATAAAACAGCAAATACATCTTAATTTATGTTAATGAGACATAATATAGACTAAATACATATTCTGTCTTTTGTTTTCATTTAATCAAACATCATTCTACATGCACAATTAGCCACTTTTAAACTTAACTTCACAACGCTACAATTAGCAGATGAAAACAATTAAAAAATAAGGAAAAAAAATATTCAAACTTGGAACAAGAGGAGCTGAAATCAAAAACAAGAACAACGGAGAAAAAGAGCCTGATTGGCTTTTGGAGTTCCGAGATGAATAGAATATCATTGAAACTTAATATAAGATCTCTAACTAACAGAGGCTGTCTCTTTTCAATGAAGGAAAATATTGTCTCAATGTCAACATGACTGGCTGCTTCTCCTTCTTTGAAAAGGAAAGGCCTAGTTACATTCACAATGAAGAATTTTAAATTGAATGGTAACAAATGCACTTGACAATTGTCAATTCAACTTGTCAGATTAATGGATTCCAATGCAAGATAAACAACTGGTTTCATCTTTGGTTGTTTGGACTGCTGCTTTTGGTTGATTTCTCACCACTAAAATTTTGATTTATTGGGAAAGGTAAACAGTAGTCAGTGTTGCATGTGTCTTTGATAGGGGAAAGGATTATGCTGCTTCAATGCGTACTGGCATGGGATATGTAGTTAGAGTAGAAACATATCACGATATGATTTGGGAAAGGTCTTTTTCATCAGTTTTATATGATTTGTCCTTCAGGGTTTGATCCTGTTATACAGAATATGTTCATTTTGTTTTATAAAAGATGCAACATTTCACAATTCAATCAAGTTATGGTCATCATCTCTATATGATGATGATACTGATTCACTTTTTGGAAGATGTACAAAAGGTAAGTTGCATAAATTTCCAAATAAAGGGTGTACCATATAAACTATTAAAACAAAATAAGAAAAACATACAATTTGTGTGTCCCCCTTTGTCATTGCTCCTAAAACTTCATGAGTGGTTGTATTTGTCTTCCGTGAAACAGCAGCGACCTTTGTTCCAACCTATAACAAATGAATTAAATCAAAGAATTAATATATCATATCTTCACATGCCAACATCAACTATAAATCGTAGAAATTCCAAACCGAAAATCACATTAAAATTCTCTACCATGAGACCAAGTTATAAATCCATACTAGCTACTAATACTGAAGTTCAAAATTTTATAGTTGGTGAGACTTGAGAGTGAGATATACATTTTCCATCATTCAAATTAAACAAATCTCGAAACAATAAAATCTTAAGCACCCATCATTCAAAAAAATCTAATTTCCACAAGACCAAAAATAAACAAATAAACACAAAACCTCATAATCCAAAACAACAACAAAACGAAACGAAACCAAACCATGAAATTAGTGAGCGCAGACTTCCCAGCATTGGGCGCACCAATGATCCCAACAGTGAGCGACTTCTGGTCCTCCTCTTTGACCTCTTCTTCCTCCTCCTCATCCTCCTCCAAAGCAGCGCGAAGCAGCGTCTTAGCGAGCAGTCTGTTCCTCCTCTCCTCTTCGTCTTCCTCGGAAATCCTCACTTTCCCTTTCCGGGTTTCTTCCCCGAACACGACTCTGTCGGCTCTCTCCCTGAACTTCTCATCCCAAGTTGTCGAATTCGACTTGGACTCCCGCTGCTTCTTATAATCATCAACAAGAAGTGAGAAGTGCGAACTATCGAAGACTGAATGGTCGGTGGTTTCATGATAGTTATCGTTTTCATTGTCGTTTTGTTGAGGTTGGGCTGCGGAGTAAAAGCGATTGAGGAAGAGAGGATTGAGATGGGGTTTTGTGGGTTTTGATGTGAGGGTTCGAAGAGCTCTCAAAGCTTTCATTTGAAAAGGTTGTGTGGTTGTGTGGTAGTTTCAGTTATGGCGAAAACTAAAAGCATGAATTTTGAATATGATGAGAGAAGAGGAGAAATAGAAAACTGAGAAGTGAGAAGAGTCAAGACTCAAGAGAGTGAGGCGGGGTTTGAGCTTTGAGGTTTTAGGGGTTTTGACTTGTTTGTTTCGTTTGTATACTGAAATTCGACACCAAAACTAGTAATTATTGAAGAAGAAAAAATAAGAAAGAGCAAATAATAATAATAATAATAATAATAATAATAATAATGGGAAGAGAACTCCATAACTAGCCAAACAATTATGGGGTTTATTGTTTTTGTCCAAGATTAATATTTTTACTATTTTTATTAAAATTTTCACTTTTTGGACAAGATTACCCTTCTTTACAAATTTTTTTCCCCTCTTTCTCTCTCTCCTTTCTCACGCCTCCTCCTTCTCTCTTTCTCTCCTCCTCTCTCTTTCACGTCTTCTCTCTCTCACATGTTCATCTTCTTCTTCTTCTTCTTCTTCTCTTTCTCTTTCTCCTTTTTTTTTTCCAGATTTAAAAAAAAAAAATCAGGTTTTTTTTAAACAAAAATTTTCAGATTTGGGAAATTTTCTAGATTTTTTTGAAAAATTTTAGTTTTTTTTTTTTTTTTTGAAAAATTTTCAGATTTAAAAAAATGTTTGGATTTGAGTTTTAGTTGTTGATTTGTTGTTGTATTTAAGTTTAAGTTGTAGTTGTTTTTATGAATGGTGGGAGTTGTGTTTGGGTTTAGGTTTTGTTGAAAAAAAAATTGAGATTTTTCGGATTTGATCTTTTTCAAACAAACTTTTTAGATTTTATTTTGTTTAAACACACCAGGCAAACGAATTAAACACACCAGGCAAAAATGAATTAAACACACCGGATGAATTAAACACACCGGGCAAAATGAATTAAACACACCGGATTAATTAAACACACCAGACCACCAATTAAACACACCAGACAAAAACAATTAAACACACCAAGGTAAAACAATTAAACACACCAAGGTAAAACGAATTAAACACACCAGACCATCAATTAAACACACTGGTGCAAAACACACCGGTTTGCACCAGTGTGTTTAATTGGTTTGCCCTGGAGTGTTTAATTGGTTTGGCTTGGTGTGTTTAATTTGTTTGGTCTGATGTGTTTAATTGGTTTGCACTTGTGTGTTTAATTGGTTTGGTTTGGTGTGTTTAATTTGTTTGGTTTGGTGTGTTTAATATGTTTGGCCTGGTGTGTTTAATTAGTCCGGTGTGTTTAATTGGTGGCATTGTGTGTTTAATTGGTTTGCCCGATGTGTTTAATTCGTTTGTCTGGTGTGTTTAAATAAAACGAAATATGGAAAATTAATTTGTAAAAGATCAAATCTGAAAAAATCTTAATTTTTTTTCAACAAAACCCAAACTCAAACAAAACTCCCACCATTCATAAAACCAACCACATCCCAAACTTAAATACAACCACAAATCTGAATTTTTTTTAAGCACAACCACAACCATAACCACAACAACAACTCAAATCCAAACATTTTTTAAATTTGGAAATTTTTCAACCAAAAAAAAAAAACTGAATTTTTTTTTTAAAATCTGGATACATTTTCAAATCTGAAAATTTTTGTTCAAAAAAAAACCTGAATTTTTTTGTAAAAATCCCTAAAATCAACCACAAACACAACCAAACTTAAAAATCTGAAGAAAAAAAAATTCAAAAAAAAAAAAACTGAAATTTTAAAAAAAAATCTGGAAAAAACGTGAAAGAGAAAGAGAAGAGAGGAGAGAAAGAGAAGAAGAAGAAGGAGGGAAGATCGGACGTCCGATCGTTGATCAATCGTCCGATCTTCAAATATATATTTTTTTAAAATCTGAAATATGTTTTAAAATCTGGAAAAAAAAAGAGAAAGAGAAAGAGAAAGAGAAGAAGAAGAAGGAGGAGGTGTGAAAGAAGAAGTAAAGAGGAGGAGAGAGGAGGAGAGAAAGAAGAAGAAGAAGAAGAAGAAGGAGGCGTGATGGTTTGATGGAGAGAGAAAGGAGAGAGAAGTGGGAGGTGTGAAATGAGTGAGAGAAAGGAGAGAGAAGAGATTAAGAAAAAAAAAGGGCAATTATATCCTCACAGCCCATGTAATGACAAAAACAATAAAAATGATAATGTTGGACAAAAACAATACCTCCCCATGATTTTTGATTAAAAACCCCTATTTCCTCATAATAACTTGTTTGAAAAAACTAAAACACTTCCTCATATACAATATTCTTTGTATAATTGTAATGGTTAGGGTTATCGCTATTGATAAAAAATTTCAATCCTTGATGTGATCTAACTCTTAAAACAGCAACGTAAAGTTGACCGTGGCTGAAAACAAGTTTCGGCAAGTAAACACATATCTGCTCCAGAGTCTGACCTTGACTTTTGTTTATCGTCATTGAAAATGATGAACGGACTGGGAACTGCCTACGCCTAAGAACAAATGACCATTTAGAGTCTGAAGAGGTCATTATTATTCTAGGAATGAAAACCTTTGTTCCAATGTTTGAGCCCGTTATGATTTTCCCTTCTATTGCCAATGGTGCTAATTGGGTGACTATTAACTGTGTTCCATTACAAAAACCTGCACTTGGGTTCATATTTCTCAACAAAATTATTGGATTCCAATTTTTAAATGTAACTAATGATTGGGAAGTCCTAGAAATTTCAAACTATTTAAGAACTCAACAAGGAACATCATATCTTGATCAAACACTTTCCCAGAAGCCTTGCAAATTGAATCAGAACTGAGATATGTTGTTATCTACCCTGGAATGACATTCAAAACATAAGAGTTGATCTCATCGACTGTTTGATTTGTTGGAGTTAGAATTCCTCTACTTCTTAAGTATTATGGATCTTTATATTTGTTAATTAAATGTGGATATGTAATTGAGACAATAGATGCAACAGGATCAACATAATTGGGTATAAGTAGATTATCTGATATTATAATCCAACATGAGTCTTCTTCACCTTCTAAAGAAATAGTTGACAATTTTCCATCTCCCAGTGCAAGAACCCATTCAGTAAAGGATGTCGAGTCTTTTATTCTCATATTGTTTGTTAAAACTAATACTTGACACAACTTTCATATGGGTGACTTGTTACTTGAAGTTTGAACAACATCCTCTCTTCGTCCTTTAAGAACCATATGCAGGGTTTGTCGAAAATCTCCGCCAAGAAGAACTGTTATCCCACCAAATGGTTTTTCATGTGAGTGTACATCATTAAATCTCATGATGTTTTCAATGATCGGTCTACTGCTTCGAAGGCATTTTGGTGGTCCATTGGAGCTTCATCCCAAATGATCAAACTGTTTTTTTTTATGAGTTTTGCCATATGTGTTCCTTGATGTATGTTGCAAGTTGACTGATCGTTTAAGTCAATTGGTATTGAACACCTTGAATATGTAGTTCTACCACCCGGTAATAATAAAGATGCAATTCCCGATGACGCAACAACAAGTCAGATCTTCCCTTTTGACCTTAAGCGGGAGAGAATGGTCTTATATAAGTACGTTTTTCCAGTCCCACCGGCACCATATACAAAGTACAAACCCCCTTTGTTTCCAATTACCAATTGCACAACGATATCATGAACATTCATTTGTTGGACATTGAGGCCACTATACAATTCTTTGTGTTCCATAATCAACCTCTGAATATCATATGAAAGTTCTTCCCTTATTAATCTATTATTAGCATCTCGAATAAGAGAGTGATTTGGAAGGGGTAAAGGCGAAAAATCTTTGAGAGATCTGTTATTCTTTTGTAAAATCTATTCTATTTCGTAGAGCGCTAAATTTTTAAGTTGGGCCTCCGTCAAGGTAAGTTGAGGAAAGTTTAAGATCCTCCGTTGACGATGAAAAATATCTTTTGATAATAGATCCCAATTATCTTCCCAAATTTTTAACGGCTCAGAAACCTCACAGAACAATAAAAACATGACGAATAACTGACACAATTGTGATCCAGTAGACCATTAGGATGCCTTAACAATGGCTTCATGCCATTCTTTATCCTCATCTAATAAACCAAGAGCATAACATGTAGCCTTGTATGTTTCATATGTTACTCCATTGGTAGTTCTGATATCTTCAAAACTCTGAACTCCTTTCATAATGTTGAGTAGCATTCAAAGGTAAAATCTCTATCCAAATGATAGGTGTACATAAAACATCCGGCCTATACATTTTCTAGATTTCCTCCCACTACAAAAAAAAAATCTATCAGTGACGAACTATTTCCGACGGCGCAAATTGCTGTCTAAAATGGTACCATTTCCGACGGCCATTTCAGTGCCATCGGAAATGAGTAAAAATATGATACCACATTTCCGACAGCCTTTGGCCGTCGAAAATAGTTGAAAAAGCCATCAATTTTATTCTCAATTCCGACGACACAAAAAGTGCCGTTGGAAATAGTCTCATTCCATTTGAAAATAAAAAAAAGGAATACACTATTTTCGACGGTCTCAATGCCGTCGGAAATAGTCTTGTTCCATTTGAAAAGAAAAAAAAGAATACATTATTTCCAACGGCTTCAATGCCATCGGAAATAGTCTCGTTCTATTTGAAAATAAAAAAAGGAATACACTATTAATGCCGTCGGAAATAGTCTTGTTCCATTTGAAAATAAAAAAAGGAATACATTATTTCCGACAGCATTAGGCTGTCGGAAATAGTCTTTGCTTTGTAGACCTCAATTTCATGGAATAAATAAATAATTTATTATTAAAATATTATTTAATAAATTATTATGGAATGTATGTAATTTATAACACTACACAAAAAATGTGACTTGTAGGTCAATATTTTAAATGTATCACTATATGTGTTAAATGTATCCAAAATTCACTGTCAACAAGAATTCTAATAATTTTAATAAAATATTATTTTAAAAAACAATATCTCAATAGTATACAAAAAAATATATTTACTGTAATTACATAGTATACAAACATATCAATAGTTTATATATAAATAATATGCAAAACACATCAGATATAAGGTTATAGCAAAATGGTAAGGGAAACCCTTACTGTCATCCAAGTCAAGGGTTCAAGCCACAAGAATTTCAAGGATTTATAGTGCCACATGCTAGGTGATGTGGCGGTGATGTGGCGCGTGACAGGTGACGTGGCACGTGACAGGTAACGTGTCGACTATCAAGTCGAGTCACGCTATTTTTTTAATAATTCGACTATTTCCGACGGTAATAAGCCGTCGGAAATAGAGGTAAAGCCGTCGAAAATAAAAGTAATTTTGACCACCTTGAATTACTATTTCCGACAGCATTTTCATTTTTTCCAATGGCCATGGCCGTCGGAAATGGTAGTATTTGTGACAGCTTGTCAGTGAATAGTTATTTCTGACAAGCGTATTTGCGACGGCCTCCGACGGCCTTTTCCCGTTAGAAAAGCGTATTTTTGACGGCAAATGGTCTTTTCCGACGGCATTTAGCCGTCGGAAAAGACCATTTTTTTGTAGTGTCCTCTACCATGCTTTATTTTGTGAATTCCATACACATTTTGTTGGAAAATCTGCATAACTTAGCTCTCTAGCATCCTCATATTTAGCATTTGCTTCCATCCATTCCGTGAACATAGTTTTTTGTAAATCTAATATGTTTAGAACATTGTTCAAGTAATCTAAATCTCTGAAAGTGACAACATTTTCTTCTGGAATATGGAAGGTAAGTCTCTCTACACCTAAGCTTCGATATTGAATATCAAATTCAAATATTCTCCAACATGCCTCACATGCAGATAGATATCGACAGTCTAAAAATGATTTTATCTCATCGATTTCCATTTCTTGTTATGATCCATTTGTGCTAGTTCGGATAGCGTTCTCCTCCAAAACCATTGTTGCTTTGTGAGGTCCTTTATTTGTATACTTGAATAGGTATTTTATTGACCTCGATTTGTTGCACCACTCTACATTTATATGTGCTTGATATTTAACAACCAAGTCAAGGTTATAAGGCACAACGAATCGATTATCTAGTATAATATTGTTCTTCTTGACAAAACTTTTGTCATCTCTTATTCGATAAACTGGAAATCTATTACCGTCAATTGTTGTTTGTTTAGTAAACTTTTTGGGAAAATACTTTGAGTAAGATCCTCTCACCGTACATGGAGATTTAAGATTAGCACTTCCACATGGCCAATGAATCATATATTGCGCAATAGATTCATATCCAATTGGGTCTGCTTATTTGTCTGGGATTTTTGCTGAAATAATCTTATCTATGTTTGTACCAATTTGGCACCTATTGTCTGGATAAAGGAAAAGCAAGATATGTGCATGCGGTTGGCCCCTTTTTTGAAATTATATCGTGTATATAGTTGAAATGAATTTTTTAAAATAAAAGTTAAGTATATGATATATAAATTTTGAGTTTTCTAGATACAATACTTTAGAAAGATAAACGTATCGGCCAAAACTGTTCCAAAATGTTTTTCTTGAACCAAGTCTCGTAGTAAATGATCAAGCTTTATTTTGAAGACTCTTGATACAATATTAGGTCTATTATCAGACTTTTGTCTTGGCATTGATTCCAAAAAATGTAGTATTTCATTCCACCTTGGATTTGCCATGAAAGTAATAAACAAATCTGGATATCCGAAATATCTACAAATGGCCATAGCATCTTGGAAATTTTGAGCCATGTATCGAGGGCCACCAGTAAAACTTGAAGGGAGCACGATGCGTTTTCCAGTAGATTCTAGAGTTAAATCACCCTTCAAAACAGCATCTTTTAATCCTTTGTAAAGCTCAGCTCATAGTTATGGTTGGTTTAATCGAACCCAACGTAATCTACCCTCTTCGATGCATGTATAGGCATCAACCAGATACTGTTGAAATAACCTTCCACTTAAGAAAATTGTTTGTGCTTCATTTTGTCGTTTTTGCAATATGTATGCATAGTATTCCCTTATGGTCACACACCGTCTCTTGGTTTTTCATTTGCCATCATTAGTTATGTAATTAATGCCTAGCTGGAAACCATCTTCACCATATGGGAATAGCAAAGGATATTGCATAACCATAAATGATGGGTGTAGCTCGCTAATCCTTTGCAATCCATCTGATTTATGCTCAATAATAATATCGCGCATAACGTTATCATCTAGATCCCTGACAATTAGAGCTGCAACTTCTGATCCCGTTGGTAAATTATACACATTAGAATCATTAGAACGACTTCTTTTCAATCTTAAATGAATGGGGATAAATTCTGAAGCTCTGAAACGATCTCGTGTCATTTTGAAGACTTATGCTAGGTCATTGCATTCATCAAATGTTTTCACCAATTTGGAAACAATGTCGAACTCTAATCTTGATGAAAGGGTATTATCCCCAGACAATGCTTTCAATCTATTCATAACCTCGTTCTCAATATCGTATATACAGAGTTGTGTGAATTTAGGCTTCTCTCCAGTAGCAGGAAGCAACGAACCCATCAGCAGGGCCAGCCTATAGGGCCAGCAAACCCAGCAAAATGCTAGGGCCCCCAACTGATCCAATTTTCTTCTTCTTCTTTGGGGCCGCATGATCCAATACATTTAAGTTCAAACCAAGCCCAGATCCAAACATTTTCTGCTTTTATTTATTTAGTTTCCTTTTAGGCCCAATAAACTAATTCAATTAATAAAAAAAACTTTAAAGGCCCAATATTTGTGATTATAATTCTGAGACCATTAGACGAATCAAAACCTTCACGGCTTCACTCTGGCTCTCTCTTTTCTTCTCTTTGCCTCTCAATTTTCTTGAGAATTTGAAACTCTATCTTTGATTTTTTGTCAATATTGAAGCCGTTTTCATTTGAAGAATCGAAGGTATGGTTTTTGTTTTCAATTAATTTCTACATGTTGATTTTGACTCATCTTTTAATTATTTATTTTATTTACAATAGTATTAGTATCCACTAATTTTAGGCTTTAGTGGCTTTAGTGATCTTAGTTATCCTGGGTTCTTTCACTTCTTTTATAATAGATTATATAAATATATAATTATAAATAATTATAATCAAATTGACTACAAATCTACATTCTACAATTTACACAAATACACTGATACACAAACAGATTTCAATTGGCCATGGGTTCTTTTATGGCCAATCGGATTTAAACTGAAAAAACAATACAAGTTAAAATATATTTTTAGGCAATATAATATAATTATATATAATACAATATGACGGGTGTTAATGTGTTACATAATAATATAATTAAAAATACAAGTTAAAAATTACAAGTTCCAATTAGAGTCATTAGACAATATATAATCTTTTAATTATATATGTGTGTCAGTACATGAATGTGTTATTGTGTAATGTATGTCGGTATGTGTTATTAATTGTGTATTTGTGTCAACAATGTCACAAGATAGGTTGAGTAGATTGGCTATGTTATCTATCGAGAAAAAAAATGTTAGCTAATCTTGATGGTAGTAGTATAATTAGTAAATTTGCACTTCAGAAAGTAAGAAAAATAGAAATGTAAATAATGTTTTGTTTTTATGTTTTTAGATACGATAAATCTTTTTTGTTTTAATTTATGTGGATTACATTATATTTGGTAAATGAAGAATTATTTATTATTATTTTTTTTATGTTAATGATAATAAATTTATATAGGGCTCCGATTTTTGTTAATATCATAAAATCGCCCAGGCCCCAAAATATCTGGAGACGGCCCTGCCCATCAGGTGGTGGTTCTGTCCACTAATACGATAAACATAAGGACCTCCACCAACATTAATAGTATTATCAACTTTAGCACCCGTGGAAGTAAATGAAAATATTGAATTATATCCTCTAATATTTTGTTTGAACTTGGTTGATCTATTTCCTAAATTTAAGAAATGGTGTTGCATCCTTTAAAAAAAGTAGTTGTATCTTTCCGTCTTTACAACACAATGAATATTTTGGATTAGACGTTTGTTTAGATTTATCATTCCACTCTTCGTACCAAACAATAGCTCTACATTGTTGGCAAACGTGTTTTGGAGCACCAAAATTCCAAGGTTCAACAGTTCTTCCTATTATAATACAGGGGACATATGTTAAATTATAGCACGATAACTATACCACTTAAACTTGATGATCTAATGAAGTTTGTTTTAAAGATTCTTACTCTGTGAATTGTGTTGGTTTTCAGTTGGCTTTGAATCGGAACCTCCAAATGCTCTCTTATCTCCTATATTACCTGAGGTATTAAAATATTGCTAATTAAATTTTATTTGGTTAATTCTATTTATGTATAGATTAACGTAACCTTAAATTGTAAACATGTGCATTACTAACCTGCTACCCTTATTTCTATTGTTGATTCAACTGCTCTAGTAACTGTTTCAAGGGTGTAGCCGTAATAAGTGCTATTTGCAACTGAATAAGAGGATTGACACACATTGTTTGTCAATGGGAGGACGTTGTCATTTTTGTCGGTTACTAATAAAGAGCCCATAGTTTTTGAACGTTTGTTTGATCTAAGCAGACAATGATTCAATCTACAACTTCTACCTTTATCAGTCTCATCCATCTAAAAAAAGTTATAAAAAAAAAAAATACATACAAACTACTTTACAACTTTAATAAAACACATTAAAGAAAAAATAAATACATTAATATATGGGTCCAAACAGGAAAGATTTTTAGATGATGTAAAGTAAAGTTGAAAATGGATGTTAGGAGTACCTGTATATTACTTTCCAAAGCAATAAAGTATAACTTTGAGTACCTATAAGGAATTCATATGAGGTAAGAAATATTGTAATTAAATTAATAATAAATGGATTTAAGTATAATAATTATTTAATTAGAATGGATATATGGTGATTATCTAATTAAATGTAACATTAGAAAAATAAATCATAGGAAAAAAAAAAAACACTTGTATAGTCACACAGAAAAGTTCAAACCATATACTTAACATTGATAGGCGTAAATGCTCATACAAAATATATTTCAAAGGAATTAACATTGTAACATCAAGATTCAGACAAAATACAAACTACATCTTATAATAAAAGTAGTAATATGATGATGATGATGATGATGATGATGATGATGTTAAAAATTATCAGCAGTAGATAATAAACAATCATCATTGTTTTTTTGTTTTAAAATTGCTTCGTATTTTTTAATTTTGACCTTTAAAGCTTTATTCTCTTCAAGTGCCTCGTCAAATCCTCCATTGATTCTATGATAACACCACTTGTAGTATTGGAAGTTAGAGAAGTTGACATCACAAACTTCAAATTTGTATTTCATTTGCAGATAATCAATTGTTTCTTTAGCGACATCTTGTTCAGACTCAATTTTATGTTTTGAAGGGACACCCCAAAACACTTGGGTTTTGAATGTGGAGTCAATATTAAGTTCGATCTTAACGTATGCTTTAAACAATTCTGGAGCCTTAACTTCGTATCTGTAGCCATATTTTCTTATTTTTAATTTGTCCACCACATTATTAAGTAGGCTTTTATAACATATATCAACACACAAAGGTTCCATATCGACTAATCTGCACATGCATAGAGAAAATATAATTATATTACAATTCATTTAATTAATTGGAAATTTCACAATGTCTACATGTGGAAATGTTATATTAGGATATGTAATTTAATTATTTTTTTTCAGGTTCTATTGTGTTTTTTTATGGTAAAATAAAAATCTATATTTGGTAAAATTGATTTTTTTTTTTAAATCCATATTACCAAATTAAAAAAAAAAAAAATTACTATAACAAATATAAAAGAGAAGAACATTATCATGTCACTTTTTCTAAAAAAGTTGGAAAATAAAACAAAGCATAGCTAATTAAGCATAACAAACTACATCACATATTAGTCAAACTATTCATGGTATATATACAAAATGCTCATTTAATATTCAATAAATTGTGAATTTTCAATAACAAAATTTGAATGGAAATAAAAGTTAAGCTAATCGTTAAATATTGCTATATTTATCTACATTTTTTTTTTTTTTTTTTTTTGTGATTTCTTTAGTTGTTTCTTTTGTAATTTTAATGTTTTATCAATTCCAATTAATATTAAGAAAATGTTATACAATATTAGTAAATATTTTTTTTAAAACGTAGACACTGATCTCTACTTATTATTTTTTTTAATTTTCTGTTTATATTATTCTTTTTTATAGTAGAAATTTATTCTATACTTATAATAAGGCTGCATGTAACACTATATAATATTTGTACTTATTCAAAAAAATCTAAAAACAATTATATAAAAGAAGTCCAAATGTTGTTCATAAAATCCAAAAATAAGACAAACAGAAATCAGCAACAAAAACTTTATTTTTTTTTCTTATCTTTATGTACAATTTTTTTTTTCCAATTTCTGTATTTTTAGTTTTTATCTTTATCTGGTTTTAGTTGTTCTTTTTTTATGAATCACTTTGTTTTCTAGGCTCAATATTTAATATTCAATATACAGTGAATATTAAATCACAAAATTTGAATGGAAGTAAAAGTTAAGCTAAGTGTTAAATAGTGTTATCTTTATCTACATTTGTTTTTTTTTTTTTGTTTTTTTTTTTTTTTTTGTGATTTCTTTAGTTGTTTCTTTTTGTAATTTCTATGTTTTATCGAATCCAATTAATACTAAGAAAATATAATACAATATTAGTAAATATATAAAATAAAAATAAAAAAACAGCAAACACTGATCCATAACTTTTTATTTATTTATATTATTAAAAAAAAAACAGAAATCTATTCCATATATACTTATAATAAGGTCGCACGCAACACTACATAATATTAGTTCATATTAAAAAAATATATATATAAACAATTATATAAAAGAAGAAAGAAAGAAATAAGTCCATATTCAAATTGATGGATGCACACACCGACGAATTATATCAAAGAAAAAAAAATTGCTACACATGCAACAACACTGAGAACCAATGTAATTGTGAGCCGTAAAAAATTTGTAATTGTTGTAATTTATTTCAAAATACAACATCTAATCCTTAAGATTAATTAATTGCGTGACGGATATATCTACGTTAAAAATAAATAATAAAAAATCTTCTCAACCAATTTATTTCTCTTTAATCGATCAACTCTCTCTTCCTCATAATCCTCCCCACCAATTTCCTCTGCAACTAACTTACAAAAAAAAAACTTAAGTTTAACAATGTTCATCTTAAAAAAAAAATTTAAAAAAAAAAAAAAAAAACATTGTTTATGAAGCGTGTAAACATTTCTTTTAAAATTAAATTCTTCTTCTAGTGTATATAGCAAACATGTGAAACGTAGAATTAAATGATAATCATTAATCAAGCAATTAGACACACTTGATGATGTCCTTGGTAACAGTGAGATTTTTCTTATTTTTATTAAGGATTGTGTGAAGAAAAGATTTATTTTCTCCAAGTAAAAACATCAAATAGGGACTTAATTTTTTAACATTATCTTTATCTTCAATTTTTTTTTTTTTTTTTTTTTATAAATTTTTTATCATTATCTACAATTTCTGGTTTCAGTTAAAAATTTTTTTTTTTTTGAATTACTTTGTTTTCTAAGCTCAATCTAAATTATAAGATAAGTAGATAAAATGATAAATTGTAGCCCATAAAATCTAAATTATAAGAAAAGTAGAAATCAATTAATTTTTTTTTAATTTTTTATCCTTGTCTATAATTTTTTTTTTTTTTTTTTTTTTGTGATTTCTTTATTTGTTTCTTTTGTAATTTCTATATTTTATCTATTCCAATTAATATCAAGAAAATATTGTACAATACAGTTAGTAAATATTTAAAGAAAAAAAAAACCGTAAACAATGTTCTCAAGCTTATTTTAAAATTATTTTCTATTTATATCATTTTTTAAGTAGAAATCTATTCTATATTTATAATAGGGTTGCATGCAACACTACATAATATTAGTTTATACTTAAAATAATTTAAAAACAACTATATAAAAGAGGATATAATAAAAGAAGATCAAATGTTGTTCATAAAATCCAAATCAGTAGTTGAAATATTAGTAAGTATTTTAAAATAATAATAAAAACATAAAACCGATCTCTAACATTTTTTTTTCCTGCTTAAATTATTCCTTTTTAGGGAAAAAAAAACGTAAAACTAATCTCTAACAATTATATAGGTAAAAAAAACAAAAAGGAAAAGAATATACCTTTCTATGAATGGCTGTAGGAACGATATCAATCTACACAAAATTGAAAAACAATTATACAATTATGAACATATTAAATAATGGAAACAAAACAAAATCAAAAGAATATGTACCTTTGCACAAAAGAATGTATCAATCTAGTCTAGCATTGACATGTGTGAGGGCTCTTTATAGAAAAAGTTGGATATTGAAGAAGTCTTTTTTTTTTTTTTTTAATGGTACTTGAATCTTAAGTCACGGTCATGTCTTGCCTCCCCCCAGTATAGTGACCAGTTTCATGTTTCCTCTGAATTTCATCAGTTCCAAGCTTAAGTGCCTGCTCATCCATTTTCATTTTAAAGGCGAACATTTCCCTATGGTTTATAGTCAATAGCAACCCTTTCTCGTCGAGCTTTATAAAGCTTTAAGAGAGAATAGGGAGTAAGGGGGGACCTTCACTTCATTAGAAATTAGACCCGGACCTTCTTTCTTCTTTTGTGGAGTCTTGAGAAAGTTTTGGATTTGGCTCCACTTCCTATGAGCTACCAATTTAGTGGAAATGCAAAAGAGTAGGCTGCAAATATAAATAAGTTGCATGAACAAGTTCGCAATTGAATCATTAAGCAAAATGAGAAGTATCGAGCTCAAGCTAACAATCATAGAAAACTAGCTGAATTCAAGGAGGGTGATTTAGTTTGGATTCATCTTAGAAAGGAGAGATTTCCTCAAGGCAAGCATGCAAAGTTAAAGCCATGAGCTGATGGTTCGTTCAAAGTGATTGAGCCAGTAGGAGATAATGCTTACAAGATGAAGCTTCCTAGAAATTATGGTATATCAGCAACTTTCAATGTAGCTGGCCTTTCTCCTGATCATGGTAAAGAAAATGAAGAGAACTCGGGATGAGTTTTCATGCAACGGAAGCGTATGACAATAAAACTTAACCCCTTCAATTAATACAATATGCACATGGTTCATTTCAATAAGCGCTTAATGCATTTATCTCATTTAATTAAAGTGTAAATTCATTGCTTTTCTTTACATTCTTGCTTTGTAATAAATAAATATAGGTAGGGGTGGACATGGTTCTTTGACCCAAACCGAATCGAAATTAGGTGTTTTGTTCAGTTTTGAGGGTGAGTTCGGTTCAATTCGATTCGAACCGAATGAACCGCATAGAATATGGGTTAGTTTCGATTTTGGATCTTCCAAAACCGAACTGACCTGATGAACCGAAATATAAATATAAAGAAAAACCTAATTTTTCTTTTCTCATTAAGACCCTATCTCTCTTCCGCCGCATCTCTCTCTCTCTCTCTCTCTCTCTCTCTCTCTCTCTCAGCATCCCTCATTCCATATCTCTCTCTCTCTGTCTCCGCCTGCACTTGTCTCTTTTCCCCGACTCCGCCTACAGTCGTCTTTGTTCCTCGGATCCACATGCACTTCCCCGCCTCTGCCTACACTCATCTCTCTTCCACGGCTTCGCTTCACTCGTCAATCGTCAAGGTTTTTTTCTTTTTCTTTTTCTTTCCGGTATTTTGTTTTGCTTTCTTTGTTTTATGGGTGTTTGATGTTTCTTTCTTTTATGAGTGTTTGAGGTATTTTATTTTATTTTTAACATGTTTAATTTGATGGATCTGCATGCATCCTATTCATTTTTTTGAGTTCATTTTCATATCATTTTTTTGTTAATGGGATTTAAGAAAATTGATTGATGTGAGTTCTTATTTTAAAGAAGTGATTTATGCATCCTATTCGATTTTGTGACTTCATTTTCGATTAGATTTCTGGTAGTTGGATTTGAGCATTATTAAAATTGATTTTTGTGAGTTCTTGTTTTAATGAAGTGATTTATGTATCCTATTCGATTTTGTGACTTCATTATCAGATAAATTTTATGTTAGTGTGTTAATTGTGAATAGTGTATATTATTTGTATAAACTATAAAGTATAAACCATGTTGACAACAATAGGATATATCGCTTACAACCGTTAGTTTTCTATTATATTCAAAGTTGTGTGTTTTGTTTACTGTTTTTTGACTATTTTTGTTGAAGTATAACAATGGACGAGGATTGAGAAGAAATGAAGGTAAGAATTTAATTTGGTATTTGTTTGTTTAGTTTTGCATTTTCTCTATTTATAATTATGTGTTTTTTTCTTCTATTAGTTAATTATATTTTCCCCTATTTATAATTGGAGGTTTGAAGTGGAAGAAAAACAGGATAACATTTGAATTATTTTGTTATGTTTTATTATATTATGGATTGTATTTTAAGTTTAATTTTATTATGGATTGAATGTTGGATTATTTGTGTGTGATCTTATTTTATTTTGGACGGCATTTTGGACTTCTATCATTCTATATAATTGAAGTTATGTTGACTGAATTTGGTAGAATGGTAGCTATTTAGTAGGTACTTTAGATTGATTTAGACTGATTTTGAGTTTTTTTTTTTTTTTTTGAAGTGTTACAAGAAGTATTACAATAGGATTGTCGGGACCTGCCGAGATCAAACATTACATGTGCTACCCGGATATCTACTCACAAAACTGGAGATAACCACTCCTACAACTCGGGAAGAAAACTCCCCACATATGCTTGTAAAATGCGCATGGTGGGATTTGAACCCCTCACCACTTATGTGGAAGGGAGGTGCATTACCAGCTCTGCTAAAAGGTGATGTGCGACTAAACAGCCCAAAATCGGTTGCCTAAAGGACCAGATACAAAAATAGCTGTTAAAAGGTATATATAAATTTTTAAATGAGGACGTCCTGATATAACTTTATGAGGATATTGAATGTGAATCACTAGTTTTACATGTTTTGACTCAAGTGTGTATGCACTTGTCAAAACTAGTGGCTCACATTCAATATCCTCATGAAGTTATATCAGGACGTCCGCATGAGAACAGGAATGTATATATAGCCCAAAATCGGTTGCCTAAAGGACCAGATACAAAAATAGCTGTTAAAAGGTATATATAAATTTTTAAATGAGGACGTCCTGATATAACTTTATGAGGATATTGAATGTGAATCACTAGTTTTACATGTTTTGACTCAAGTGTGTATGCACTTGTCAAAACTAGTGGCTCACATTCAATATCCTCATGAAGTTATATCAGGACGTCCGCATGAGAACAGGAATGTATATATATATATATATATATATATATATATATATATATATATATATTAAAAAAAACCTCAAAGCCCTATAGGCGAAAAATCGAATTGAACCAAACCGAACCGAACTAGGATAAAGGTGTTTGGTTCAACTCAGTTTTATGGTCCAATTTGGTTCAAACCGACTCAAGATTTCAAAAACCGAATATATGTCGGTTGATTCAATTCGATTTTAGCCAAAACTGAACCGAACCGAATCGTGCCCACCCTTAATATAGGTAACCTATTCATTGAAGGTTGTTCCATGACACACTATATAAACCCCTTCTCCCACATGAAATAAATCATCCATCATTATGAGAATTTATTCTAATATTAATTTAGTGAAGAGAGTATTCTTCCTATTTTCCAGCCCTTATCTCTTAAGTGGATTCCTTAGATCGGGGAGTTTGTCTTTCTCGGAGTGTTGATTTTGTATTTTCTATTTTAATCTCAATTTATACAGTGTTAGTCCACGTGTGTTGGGGGTTTCCCAGTCTTAAGTTGGTTCGAAATGCTTGTGGGTTTATAAAGGGGTTGCGATGTGATGATGAGGTACATTTCCAAGATTTTTTTAACTCTTGTTTGAGTAGGTTGAAAGATGAGGAGGTGGCTTTGTTGAGCATTGTTCTTTGGAGGATGCTTTTGAGAAACTAGTTTGTACATGATTTAGGAAGAACGGGTTTGGAAAACCTCTATCAACCGGCCAAATGAGTATTTGATAGAGTTACAAGCTTCCAAAGATGAGGGAGATGGCTCACGGGAGCAGGGTTTATCGACAGTAATGAAATGGGAGAGGGCTGTTATAAGATTAGCACTGATGCTGCTTTTAATGTTGGAGGTAATCGGGTAAGGGTGGGATTGGTGATTCGAGATTCTAGAGGCCAAGTTATGGTGACTAGTATGTGTAAAGTCTCATTTATTGATTGGCTTATTTCGTGGACAAACTACAATTGGGGTTCACTGTAAGGGTTGTTAGGATTATGCTCAATAGCAAGAGTGTAATATTGTTTTTGATAATCTTTTCATATTAATAAAGTGATTTCTGTTTTAAACAAATCTTATAACATTTATAGATTGAATATTATAATTGTCAAAAGTAAATAATCATAAGGTCAAAAGACTATGAGAAAAGAAGAATTGTTCGTACATCTGGATATGTATGAGGGGGACACAATTTTTTAGTTAGTCTTGAATAATGTTCACAACTTAAGGTAAAGGTTGGGCACCTTTATCTTGTTAAAGTTGTAGATTCTTTTGCTAGCATTTGAGTGGGATCAAATGTGTTATGATGGGTCTAAATCATCAAAGTGGCTTTGAGTAAAAGAATCTAGTGCACTAGGTGCATTGAACTGGATCACAATGAAATACTTTATCTAGAACCGTTAGTAGATAAAAGTCTTTTTATTATGAGGACAATCGGAGAGTCTATTTTAATCCTAAGATAAATGATGGACTTATGGTTGCAAGTGTTATCATTTGAGTTATCAATGAGTACGATTATATAGCATAGTCTATCCTCGATAGTTGGTGGTATTCATTTGTTAATCGATAGAGGACTTCATTTATAGATATGGACATCGTGCCTCCATTTATACAATGAGAGTATAATATCATCATATGGATGTTTTGAGGTAATTATATATTAAATCTCAACGTTGAGTTTTTGATAGTATCTATTGAAAACATGGCTTCTGGACAAGTCAAAATATCCAAAGTTCAAAATGTGGTCATATGAGTAAATATGGTAACTTGGAGAGCTATATGCGGTCTATGAGCTCTTGGCAATTACTGATATTATTCACGAGGATTCACCATCTCCAATAAGATTGTCTCCAATAAGATTGTCTAGGGTATGAATGAGAAACATTTACTTGTTCTATCTTTATTTAAGAGTGCAATTTTAGTTCTTTAGTGGAATGAACTAAAATTAATAGATCGAACCTAAGTGAATCATTTGTTGATTGTGATTGGGTTATGTCTATTGAAGCTTAAATTAGATAGCCCGCTAAGATCCCCAATCCACACGGACTTGCATGGATCACTTGATATATTTTACCGGACTAATTTATGGGTCCATCTAGAATTGTATTAAGGCATGTGGACTTGTTTCTTTTAGTAAGAATGAGCCTAGTTCACATGTGGGCCTTTTAATTAAAGGTCCAATGGATTTAATAAAATGAAAAATAATATTTGGGCCTATCTTTATGTATGGGCGGCAAGGCTTGAAAAATAGCTTAATATATTATTTTATTTTATTATTTGATTAAATGAAAATTAATTAATTGATTGATTAATTATTTAATTAAGAATCAAAATCTTTTTCTGACTAGGAAATATGTTTCTTAGTAGTATACTATTGTGGTAGTATAATTAAAATAAAAGACTTTATTTGGTAAGTAGATAAATAAGGGATTTATTTATCTAGTCAAATAAGGAAGTCTTTTATATAGTCACAAAAACACTATAGAGTTGGATTAGAGTTTGGATTCTAAAGATTGATAGGAGTATGGGTGAAACACAAATCCTCTTATAGTGAGGATTTCGGCCACCTTCTAGATCACCTATCATAGAATTCGACAACCCTAAATATATGTGGAAAGCAAATCTCGGCCAATATAGATAATATATGTGGAACGCTTTTTTCGGCCACTAATATATATTATATGTGCATGCAAAATTGGTGGCCTATATATTGATATATGTATATATTATTTATATGACATATATAATTGGTTGCCAAGAGATATATATTATTTATATGGGATATAGAATTGGTCGCCACTAATATATATTATATAAATGACAATCAGGATTCGATCCTAAAAAGATATATATTTTATGGCAATAAGAATTGAGCAAACCCTAATTGCTTGAGAGAGAGTTATTTTTCTATAGCTAGAAAAATAAAATCCAACTCTAGACGATAGTGTGATATTTTCGACCAAGAGGAATAGAGAGATAAGATTGTTATTATTTTCGATAGTGCACTAGTAACTTTTACATCAAAATGTTTTGTGCACAATTTCGAATAAGGTTCACCCGAGTTTCGAATTAACAATTGTGAATTCAAAAGTGACCGGAACATTCTTTGTAATCTCTTGGAATTTATTGTGACTAACGAAAAAGAAAAAGCTTTTGTTATCCATCCTCAGGTACACAATTCAAAGAGAAGGGAGACCATGCTCCTAAGTGATTCACGTTCGTGATTGGATTGGAAGATCTTACGGATTATCATCGATGCAACGTCAATCGGATCACGCGACAAAGGTACGATATCTTTTAGATGTATATTAATTAATTAAAGGGTTAAGGTTCAACTTATGGAAAAAATTTAAACTATACTAAAACCTATTTTAGTCTCGCTTCCGCTGCATGCAATCGTTTTTTCCCTACAAGGGTAGCTTAGGAATTGGTGTTCAAATTCAATGCCCTTTGAAGACCTCATCTTGATAAGCACCAAAGGTAATATTCTAAGTGTTTACTTGCTTTGAAGAGATAGTTACACATACTCACAACTCATGCATATGTTTAATTATTGTATGTCTAATTTGTGTGCATTAATGTTCATTAATCTCTCTTCTTGCATGTTTACATGATTGCATTTTGTATGTTAATTACCATGTCATGATTAGACTTAGGAGTACATACTTTGCAAAGGGCGGTGTTCAAAGCGCTCTACAGAAGTGTTGTACGAACAACCCCTATCTTGACCTAATGGAAAATGGTTTTTAAATGAATCAGACCTGATGCATTTTATTGAAGGCACTATACGGTCGCTGTTCAAAAGCATTGTACGTACAGCGCCTATCTGAAACCCGAGAGAAACAGAGTTGTGGCACTGTTCAGGCGCTCTACAAAAGCGCGGTACGAACAGCGCCTATGAAGATTATTCTTCATGTTCTTCATGATTTTCCAGGAATGCGATGTACAAGTAGCTCTACGTACAACGACTCGTATAGTGCCTAAGGCAAAAATAGGGGAACTTATCAAAACGCACCATTTTGTCTTTGACACCCTATATATATGCCTCTATGACTTTAGGTAAAAAAAAAAAAAAGTTTATCATCTGATTTCATACTTAGGATATTTTTCAAAAGTAAGAAAAATACATAAGAACTCACCTTTGATTACTCAAACACTTTTCCATGATCATCAATCATCATCTAACATCATCCTTGACCATCTAGATGTCATTTTGCATGGATTCTTCATCACACTTAGCTTGGTAAGTTTTTTCACTAATATCTTACATATTTTGTGTCTTTTTTAACAAGCAATCTCATTCATCACTTGTATGTATTTCATATATATTTTAGATATAAGATTGAGATTAGTGTATTGAATGTTTGAGAGTTGTATTGTGATAGCTATCTAGGTTTTCATAATCTATGTTTAGCTAAGCTATTTGACATGTCATTTAGTCATTGATATCTAGGATTATCTTAATTGCAATATTGTCATCCTAGATAAGCATATAAGGTTACCTAGCTCTAATTGCATTTTTGTATATTTCATATATTCACTTAGGTTGTATTATCTCTTCATTGAGAAGTGAGACTTCTGTAGCTTCCGGGATTAAGTTGCGTAAATCACAAGCAATTGGACTATGTCTGCTTATACCAGGATTAGGTAGGTGTGATTATATATTGGGATTAGGTTGTAATCTTCAACACATTTAGTGGATTCGAGGTTCGAGTGTGGCGCACTTATTAGCCCGTGGTTTTTCCCGTGAGGGTTTCCACGTAAATATCAATTGTTATTTAAATTCCGCACATATTACACTTGTTATATTACTGTTACTAGTTAGGGGTATTTTCGTAAAATTGACCTATAACAAAAATTGGGTAAAATCGATTAAAATCTATTCACCCCCCCCCCCCCCCCCCCCCCCCCCCCCCTCTCCCCCTCCCTCCCTCCCTCCCTCCCTCCCCAGATTAATATTAAACACACCGAGTATTTGTTTCAGTGTGCAATATGTGGAGGCAGGATATTCTCCTCAGGTTGCGGAGGCCATGGCCCTTCTGCTTGGTATCGCTTTCGTGGAGGATGTAAGTCTATTGTCGAAAATAGTTGAGTTCGATGCTCTAGGAGTGATTAATTTGATAAATACAAGGAATCCAACATCTACATATATTGGGCTAGTTGCAGGGCCGGCCCATGGAGGCAGCAAACCTAGCATTTTGCTGGAGCCCCCAAATGACCCAATCTCATTAGTTTTTAAAATCTAGTCCAATCTACTTATTTCTTTGGTTTTTTAAAATCAGTTCCAGTCTACTTGTGTTTAAAAAGGCCCAAACTCACATGTTTTTTGCTGCTTTTTTTTTTTCCTTTACAAAATTTCAGGCCCAATTAAGTACATAATTAAAAAAAATAATTAAACTGCTCAGTAACGGCCCAAAATCCAAATGAATTGTTATTGCTAATAGACTATTTGTGAGATTACCTATTTGAAACAAGTCAAAAACAAACAATATAGACTCTACGTCTATGCACTTTCTAGTCTCTCTCTCTCTGCACTTTCTCAATTCTCACAAACTTCTCTCACAAGTCACAAGTCAGACTCTAACTCTTTGCCTCTCCGCCTCTCTTTCTTATTTTAAGGTATGGTTTTTGACACTTGTTTTTTCAATTAATTACTTTAAATCTCTTTATTAATCTTGAATTTTGATTATCTAAGAAATTGATTGTGTGAATTTTTTTTATTAAGTTTAGAGTATGTTTTTTGTTGAGATTTTGAGAAAAAAGAGGAATAGAAAGAGTTATTTTGAAATTCGAATTGATCTTGATTCTTGTATAAAGTGAATAAGTGTGTTAAACTTAAAGAGAAGGTGATGATGTTGTTGCCTAGTAGTCGATGCTCTTTTCCCCTGTTTCGGTGGAGTGTGAAGGGGTTTGTTTGTGAGGTTTTTTTCGCTTTGTTAGGTGTGGGCTGTGTTTCAAGTGTTTTTATTTAGCGTTTGTAGCTGTTTGTAAGCTTTTCCCTTGTTTTTTGTTTCGCTTTCTTCAGGTTCTGTTAGCCTCTTGGGTGTTGGTTGGTTGTAGCTCAAGTGCTTTTGTCTTCTGTTTTTGGGGTCCTTTGATCCTTTAATAAAATAGAAGTTTCAAAAAAAAAAAAAAAAAAAAAAAAAAACTTAAAGTGAAGGTTGTGAAGTATATATCTGTTTAAATTTTTTGTTATATTTACTTACTAGTTAGAATTTATATTTTTGTTTTATCTAACAAGTTTTATAATATATATTTTTTAGGTAAAATCTTGATTCTTGAATAGTTATGACGAGTCCACGAAAATATGATTCTGGAAGCCAGAAAAGAAAGGCTAAAGAAAGAAGAGATATGCTGATACAATCTTTTACGGGTTCTATGGATAGGTACGTAAAAAGAAAACCTAATCAATCTAAGAATGAAAATGTGAATGTGAATGTGAATGTAAATACTAGTTTGGATGAGAATGATAATGCACGTGATTCGAATGAGAACGAGCATGTAATGGGTTGAACAAAAATATAGATGATTTGAATGAGAACAAGCATGTAAATGGGTTGAATGAAAATATAGATGATTTGAATGATAATATAGAAGATTTGAATGAGAACATAGATGGCTTGAATGATGAGGCATATGATTTGTGTGATCATGGGAATTGGAAAATCAATATGTCTAATTTCGTAGAAAGAGATTTGATAGTAGAAATGGGTCCCGTAAGAGTTACTAATTTCGTATATCCTGTTGAAAATAATAGAAGTTTTAATGATAAATATTACACTCGCTCTTTAGCAAATAGGGAGAAACACGATAGGCATTGGCTAGTGTATTCACAAATAAAAATAAAGTCTTTTGTTTTTATTGTGTATTGTTCAAGGAAGGGTTGTCAAGTCCTTTAACTAGTGCAAACCAAGGGTACAATGATTGGTGCAATATTTATGGTAGACTAGTGGAGCATGAAAAGAGTATTAGTCATATGCTTAGCATGAAATCTTGAAAGGATGCATAATTACGATTGAAAAAAAATGTAACAATTGATGTTTCTTATGAAAGAGCTATTAGTAAAGAGAAAGAATATTGGAAAGATGTTTTAAAAAGAATTATGAGTGTTGTCAAAACTCTTGCTACTAGTAATTTGGTTTTTCATGGAGGTAATAAGAAGATTGATGATTGTAATAATGGAAACTTTTTAAGGATTATCAAAATGATTCCTGAGTTTGATCCGATAATGCAAGACCGCCTTAAGCGTATTCGGAAGAAAGAAATTCGTTATCATTATCTTGGCTATAATATTCAAAATGAAATGATACAATTGTTAGCTAGTGAATTGAAAAACATAATTCTTGAGATTGTAAAAAGTGCTAAATATTTTTCTATTATTCTTGATTGTACTCCAGACACTAGTCACGAGGAATAAATGACTCTTATATTAAGAAGTGTTAATGTTTCAACAAGTCCGATAAAGGTTGAGGAGTTCTTTATTACATTTGTGAAAGTGATTGATACAATGGGAGAATCACTTTTCAATACACTTAAAAGCCTTTTAGGATCTTATGAGCTTGATTTTAATAATTTGTAAGGGCAAGGCTATGACAACGGTTCTAACATGAAAGGGCAACATAAAGGAGTACAAAATAGAGTTATAAGAGAGTATCCTAGAGCATTTGATACCCCATATGGTAGTCATTCTCTTAACCTTGCAATTTGTGACATGGCTATGAGCTGTTTTCAAGCTAAATCTTTTTTTGGGATTGTGCAACGAATTTATAAATTGTTTTCAAGTTCAACCAAACGATGAGAGATTTTGAAGAATCATGTTAAATATTGTGACGGAAAAGGTCTTACACTCAAATCATGGTCGGATACACGTTAGGAGAGTCGCGTTTCTAGTGTTAAAGCAATAAGATTTCAAACCCTGCAAATAAAAAAAGCATTGATTCATCTAATGCAGAATAGTAATGATGCTACAACGGTGAGTGATGCTCAATCTTTAGCAAAGTGTCTTAAGTTTGATTTTCTTGTTGGCATGGTTATTTTGTACGAAATATTTAATAAGGTTAACAAAGTTAGTAAAGTGCTTCAGAAGAAAGACATAAATATCGATGATGCTATATCTCTCTTAAAGGGTTTCATTACTTATTTTGAAGAATATAGAGAAAGAGGATTTGATGAAGCTATGAATGAAGCTGAAAAAATTGCTATTGAAATGGAGATTAAATCCAAATTTCACGAGACACGTGTTCGTTCCAAAAAGAAGTTTTTTTTGATGAGATTGCTAGTGATGAGCCAATAGAATCAATGTAAGAAGCATTTAGAGTTACATATTTTTTATCGAGCGTAGATAATGCTATTTCTTCTTTGAAGAGTAGATTTGAGCAATTTCAAATATAAGAGGACACTTTTGGGTTTTTATTTAACTTGAGTAAATTAAGCTCTTTAGATACTGAGAGTTTGAAGTATTCTTGTGATACTTTTGAAACTTTTTTGCAACATGAGGATAATTATGATATTGATGCAGTTGAGTTGTTTTTAGAACTAGAGTTGTTAAGTAAATCATTACCGGAAGACACAACGAAATCTATTGAAGTCTTGGAGTATATAAAAAACATTCACATTTGCTTCCCAAATGCTTGAATAGCTTATAGAATTTTATTGACTATACCAGTTATAGTTGCTACCGCGGAGAGAAGCTTTTCAAAGTTGAAATTGATTAAAAGTTATCTTCGGTCAACAATGTCACAAAATAGGTTGAGTGGATTGACTATGTTATCCATCGAAGAAAAAAAAAAGTGTTAGCTAATCTTGATGGCAGTAATATAATTAGTAAATTTACACTTCAAAAAGTAAGAAGAATAGAAATTTAAACAATGTATTGTTTTTATGTTTTTAGATACGATAAATATTTTTTATTTTAATTTATGTGGATTACATTGTATTTGGTAAATGAAAAATTATTTATTTAAGTTTTTTATGTTAATGATAGAAAAAAATTTATAGGGCCCCGATTTTTGTTAATATTGTAAAATGGATTGGGCCGCAAAATGTCTGGAGACGGCCCTAGCTAGTTATACAAGGTATTCTTGCATTGTACCACATGTATGCAACATGGTGTAGTTGGTACAATGCCTTTTGTAACTCGAAAGGCTAATGTAGTAGCCCATACTCTTTCTAAATTGGCTTTGACAATTATGGATGACTGTTTTTGGTTAAAGAACTATCCACAATGTGTGGAGAAGTTTGCCCCAGAAAATTTTCAAGTTTAGGTTGTTTGCTGTTCATTTCTTTATAAAGTTAACCATAACATTAACATTGTCCCAAAATTCTTATTTCATTTATTTTCCTTTTTCAAGAATCATGACCACACCGCTCACATGTCCAATCTAATAGAACATTAGGTTATTACGTAGAACCCTGTAAATTTCTACTATAAGGGGGGTGTATTCAACCCAGATTTCATTGGAGTTTGGTAGATTTGTTTTAAGTGATGGATTTCAGTGGAATTCACAAATCCCACGGATTTCATTAGATTTTGTAGGAATTTTGTAAAGAGTTCGTTGGATTTCGTTGGAATTTGTTATGTAGAATTGGATGGATTTGGATGGATTTGTCTTTTAAAATAAAAATAAAAAATTGAGTTTAAAATGGATGGATTTGTCTTAAAATGGATTTGGATTTCCCATTTAGCCCAAGTTTACTGATGACCCATTTGGCCCAAGTCCAAAAAATACCCAAAATTGTCAAATCAAATCCCCAACTTCTTCTTCTTCTTCTTCTTCATCGACAACCAGCCACCACCACTCCATGCTCTGCCGTCCCCGTCCTCGATCTGTATCACCACTCGTGCAGTGGCTGTAGATTCGATGCCGCCATGCCAAAAACCTTCCTCTGCGATTGTCAATTCACCTGTAAATCAGCACACCCTTGTCATTGATGTTGTTCTTGTCCAGGACTGTCAATTGGATGATGATTGAGGTTTATTGTCAAATTGGGTGGTGTTCTTGAGTAGAAAAAAGTAGAAGATAAATCACACAATTGAGCACAGAGGCGGTGGTGAGAGAATGGTGGGAGAGAGAGAGAAATCTGATTTTGTGATTTTTTTCCAAAACACAAAAAATCTGGAAACAAGAGATTATGTGAACTCTTGAAAAAAAATCTGGAAACCGAGAGAGAGAGAGAGAGAGAGAGAGGTATGAAATCTTCACAAATCTTTGGGTTGAGGCCAAGATTTGGAAAATACCTCTCTATTTATATTTTTCCCTTCCAATTCCATCCAAATCCAACCAAATCCATCACTTAAACAAATCCATCCAAATCCATTGGATTTCCAATACACCCAGATTTCGTTGGATTTGTTTGAAATCCAACGAAATCTGGATTGAATACCTCTAGACTTTGTTGGATTTCAAACAAATCCAATGAAATCTGAGTAACAAATCCAATGAAATCTGAGTTTAATACACCTGGATTTCTAAAATCCAATAGAATCCAATGAAATCCAACCAACTCTGAGTTGAATACACCACCCTAAATTAATATCCTCTCTAAATTAATAAAAAATCTCGATCCCGACTCGGAACTATGTAAAAAATTAATAAACCCCTCTATCGTAATAATTAATAATTTCTTTTTAAAACCTAGCGCAAAATTTCAGTCCCAACTGTTGCATAAATTAATAATTTCATAAAAGTACAAAATATATTTCATATTAATCAAGAACTAGAAAAATACTTCAAGATGCTAGTTTGCATTATACCAGCATGTTTGATATTTTTGACTTCATCCTTCATCTTTTGTATTGTCCTCAAGTTATTGTGATCACCTTCTTATTATAGCCTAAAGGTTTCAATTAAATTTAACATTTCAATAGCCTTACTTATAGAGATTTTAGGTACCTCATAACTATTGTCGTCATCATTATCTATCTCAACCATACTATCATTATTCTTCCTTATGATATCATTGATGATATCCTCTTCATTGGAGTATAACACACTTCTTCTTTCGTCAGATGGTTAAGTGGATGATTGACATTCACAAGATTGCTATGGTGGAAGCTTTGAATTTGTTGTTCTAATTCTCTCATAACACCACTATTCTCAATGTCTCTATCAGTTTCTTCTTGGACTGTACGAATTTTACAATGACGAAAACAATTAGCGATGATCTTGGGCTTAACATCAAATGTCCATGCTGCAACAACCGTACGAATGGCTTCTAAAATATCAATCTTTTCATGATCAAGTGTGTTGGATTCCAAACGTTCAAACAACATACAATTAAAGCAACGACAATATTACACTTTGAAGTTTCAAATTATTCCAACATCACATGGTTGTAGCTTTGATGTCAAATTTGGTGGTAGATAGTGCACTATGGTGTTCCTGAGTTGGATGTGATTTGGTAGTTCTGTAAGTGGTATAGGGTCAGTGTAATTGTAATTAGAAATCCTGAAAAAAAGGAACTTTCTTTGAAGAAGAAAACCGACTAAACAAGGAATCCCGAAAAGGAACTTTCCATAAACAAGAAAACTGACTTCCACACGTTTTTTTAAGACTAAAATAACACTTTACAAGGTAAAACCCTTCAAGTTAATAACCCCTCTAAATTAATACTCAAGGTTGAATCACAAGAATATTAATTTAAAAGGGTTCTACCGTATTGACAATCCCACTGATTTAGTACACCAAATCACTAATTAGGCTGGTAAACCAATTAATGGAAAAGCTTAAAGCAACTCCAAAAGATTGCAATTTTAATTTATAAATAAATAAATAAAATTACATGGGTACATCAAAATGATGGAGAGACTGTAATGATAACATTAATATAACATACCAAAAGTCTTGAACAAATGAATGAGAGAGAGAGAGAGAGAGAGAGAGAGAGAGAGAGATTAGTGTCATTTACATGATGGAAGACTGTATTATCATCTAGTTCTAGTACCCTAAAGCTTGGAGGCTTGGGCTGTGGTGCTTCTACTTAAGGCAATTGCTGTCTTTGAACCAGATGGTCGCCCCAAATGCTTGCAGATAAAATCCCCAGCCACCATGAGCCTTCCAAGATCTACATTAGTCTTCACTCCAAGACCATGGAGCATGTAAACAACATCCTCAGTGGCGACATTCCCAGAAGCACCCTTAGCATATGGACATCCCCCAAGACCAGAGACTGATGAATCCACTGTGCTGATCCCCATCTGTGAAGATAATGAACAGAATTTAATACAAATTTTAAGTCTTAGGAACATTTTAAGATAAGAACTTCCTCTCACACCTGTACTGTGTTTCTAGATTGTTGCTTTCATAAATTGTTAAATCAAACAGTTGAAAAAAAAAAAAAAAACCAATGGTTAAACAATGTAAGCGAGATTTAGTGAAGTTTGAAGAAATTATCAAGTTGCAATTATCTAGTTTGAATGTTTCATATAATTTAGGTTTACATGAGAACTAAAAATTAGCTAAACATGTTGCAGTTGGAGTCTTAAAAATGGGTAAGCTCCCCGCTTATTAAATGTCATGAAGTTTGAGAATCTTGTCATTGTGTGTGTTTGTGCACACTAACAGTTTCTGTCCAGCTAATATCTTCAGTTCTTTAGAATTAACATCAACTAAAAGCTTAAGCTTTAAGGAAAAAAAGACCCATAATTGTATCAAGTCTAATAAACCCTCTTCACTGTATGCCTGAATTCAATCAATAGATTTGTCATGTAAATCCAAACACAATCCCTCATTTCTGTGCTATAAAATAATTCAAAGCGTTAGGGTTTCAATTGGAGGAAAAAAATAATATACCATAGTGACAATCATTGATCTCAAAAGTTTAAACTTAGAAAATAAGAGACAAATATAGAATTCAAATCATAACATATATCTTTGTTATACTTCCCTAGTCTATAATTCGGCATATGTAGTTTGGTTTAGCAATACTTTTGAGGAAATCTACTATCATATACCTTTTAAGGATGACTCATAACCTTTACTTTGGTCTTATGAAATCTAAGGATGAGGACACATGGTTTTAAAGATGTTGCAATCAACAAGATGAGCTTACTACATTCATCAAATAGGTTATAGGTATTTGTTTTCATAAAGAAAATAACTGCATATAAGGGTCTCCCATTCTAATTATGAAAATGCATCAGAATTAAACCACTTATGCTATAATGAATCAAGAAAAGTGCATCTCTCAGTTAAAATCCAGCCATTGGTATATCACAATCATTGGATAAGGATATCATGAATATAATCAGCAAAGTTTTGCTTGTACCTATATTTGTTTCAAGTGTCATTTACAACATTTCTATGCCTGAGGAATAAAAAACTCGATAGTTGACAAATGATGAACAATGATAAGTGGATAAACAATAGACAAACATTTCAACCACAATTGCAATATGCAGAAAATAAAGCTTAATGTTAATTGTCTCATGGATAGCGGTCAATTTCTGCCAAAACTAGTTAGTTTTATCATGTATAAACTATAATGAGAAGGATACTTACTTGAAGTGATGCAAAAATATTTGAAAGAGCTTGCCCATAAGTGTCATGGAAATGGACAGCGAGCTTATCAACAGGGACAACATCAAGAACAGCTTCAAGCATTGGAATGACAGTACCTGGGCCATTGGAAAGAAGAAAGAGCTCTGAATATACATTAAACCAGAACAACTAATATGTTAATACACAAAAGGCAAACACAACATTGTCTTTTAGAGAAAGATGCTGATTCAGGCTTAAAAGTTTAGTGATTGAGTCTAGCATAAATTGTTTTCTATAAGTCTCAAATCAACTTTAAGTACTTCAATAATTCTCAAGTGGGATGTCACAATGTTACAAAAGATTAGAGTGTCATCTTAACATTGGACACAGGTGACACAAGGTTTTCCTCCGGACGATCAACATGGTGCCTTTCCAACTACGTAAACAACAATAAAGAAAGCAATACCCCATCTTATTTTCCCCTTGAACTTGTGAATGATGTTCTAGATACACTAAATAACAATATGGAAGAGCAAGAGGTGATTCAAGCACAATCTCAATGTCTCTGTCTATCCCCAAATATTATTCGCTATTTGCATAACATATTCACATACAAAACTCAAACACTAACCATATGGTCCAAAACTTTGGTCTTTATGTAAAACTGGAGCATATTTCTACACATTCATAGTGCATCTTTTACAAAGGACTCTGCCAATCTTCATGTTGAACATATTAGAAATAATAACACAGGAAAATATGCAGTGTTAAAAGTGTAATACTTATGTTATCCATTTTCCTTGATCTTTTCATGACAGCTAACAAGAGTTACGGAAGTGGCCTCTAACCACATCTGAATTTTGCATGTGAGCCACTAAATCATTCTTAATACACCCCAGTCAACCATTAGACAATTCCTTAAACTTCCTCCCCATTGAACAAGCTTCACCATTCCCGTCAATACAACATTTGATAGTAATGAAATCAGCACTTGTAGCTCCCACCCTCTGAAAGATTCTATCATGCTGTTCCCTATTTATCATTCATCTTCCAACAACTGATTGTTCACTTTCAACTCTTAACATGTTATTCATAAGAGTAAAAGGGTAGGCTCCAATCAATCCATTCAAGCAAGGGATGTGGTAAAAGTGTCCGATGTTTGCTAAGATATATAGGAGGAGACCCGGATGAACTGAACTAGAAAAAGAGACGCTAGAAATAAAGTCTAGTATTGATTTATGAAATACTGCAAATTATACAATGAAATGGAAATTAAATATACTGGCAACAAGAAGCAGCATCATAAAGGTTCTAAAAACTCTCTTATGGAATATCATGTTTTGGCAACAATTTCAGGGTGAAAATCTAGCAGTTCACTTATAACATAAGAAATTAATAATCTGATATAACAAAGGCACAAGGCTGCTTCAAAAATTACCAGGGGTACCAACACCAATTGTATCACCAAGGGAAATTTCTGAGCAACCCATGTCAGAAAGTTGTTTAGCTACATGTGCTACCCTTGATGGAGACACCATTCCTTCCACTGGACATCCCACAACACAAGATATGTATCTACAAAGGCAAAAATGAGAAGTATTTCTCTAGTTGTATCAATAGAAACTTCTACCTACTCAAAAAGTATATAAATTAATAAGAAATATGGCATCTAATTATTCAATTGGTAAAATATTCAAGATCCAATTTCTAAGTGCAATCAATCACTCAATTCAAATTTCAATCATAGTGCAACAATTAAAGACATAGGATGTGTTTGAGGAGATCCTAAATATGAACTTCACAAAAAAGAAAGTAAAGAAAAGACGAATAGTTACTTCAGACAAAGGGAAGATAGTTCTCTAGTTTCTCTTTTGAAGCTTTACGAGCATCAGTCCAAACCTCTAAGCTGAAGAACCAATGGTTCCCACCTTCATAAAGTTTATCTAAGTCATATCTTATAAGATGCGAGATCAAAACTTCAAAAGTTAAATCCTACAGCAAATTAATGTTTGAACATAACTTTTAAAAAACATTTATTGATACTAATCTCTTACTCGTATAGGCCCTGTTGTGTTTTTGGCTCATCAAAACCTAAGTCAAGGCTTAAGAAGGAATCCTATTTGGATTAGGAGAAAATAAAGTGTGCACATAATTTCCTATTGGGATTAGGAGATTATATTTTCTCAAGAGTCCCAAATCAACTAGGATTAGGAAATAAGTTAGCTTTTCCTATTCTAAAAGGATTTAGGAGTCCTATTCTAGCAAGGAATGTAACCCAAGCCCTATATCTATAAATAGGGCTGTTGGGAGCTTATTTTTTAACACTGAAAAAACAGCAAGCATACAAGGGGTAGAGAGCAAGAGTGATAGAGAGGTTCTAGCAAAGTTTTGGGGAATTAGCTAAGGGGTTTCAATAAGTATCTTGTAACCAAGCGTTTTTCTTCATAGTGCTAGTGATTTCTCAAGAGAGATCACACGAGGTCGTAGGCAAAGTTAGCCGAACCTCGGTAAATTCTTGTGTTTGTGTGTGGTGTGTTTTCTTTATTTGTTCATATTTTATTCTGCATATTCGCATATCATTATCCTATAAGTTTATCATCGTAGTCTATCAAGAAAACACGATCAATAAGGGAGTTTAAAATCAACAGGCCCATCATAAAATATTGAATAACTTAAGTGACTTTGAGTTTGAGGTTAATATAGTCACATAACCTATTATGAGACTTAATGTAGCAGATTTATTTCATAATTAAATGCAGAAGTGAACATAAATGTTCTCCTATGTTCCTTAATATAATCAAAGGGCATACCCACGAACAGGAATTGAGAGCTCTTTAGAGGCTAGAGAAACATCACGGTAACGAGTTAAGCTATCTTCAATGCTACAATTTATGTTTGACTTTGAAAAAGACTCGGAAGCTGATGCAAAGATGGCCACTTCCCGGGCTCCAGCTGCAACAGCGGCTTCAAAACCCTACAAGGCAGCATTAGAAATATAAACAATTCCTTTGACATGGATTCTAGGTTAAATAACAGTTCAATAATTCTACACTTAACTTAATACATAAATAAAACATACTTTAAGATTTGGAGTTAACACTGGAAATCTAGCACCTTCAACATTTTGGATAGCCTGCACTACCTCTTTCGCATCTGCTAGCTGTGGTCAATCAAAATATAAATATTACTTGATCTTATTTTGGAGGAGCGCCTCTTTCAGGTATAGCACAGCAATATTCAGATATTGGTGCACTAAGAAACTTCTCTCATTAAAAATCAAAACAGTAAATCATCACAAACATTCTTTGCCAACTTATGAGATTCTAATAAAATAAGTAATATATTACAATAGCAGTATCACAATTGGATAATATAAGCAATATAATCAAAGAAGATGATGTTAGAGTCTAAATACTATTGTTACTTGTTAGAATTTAAATCATACTATTTTTCCCTATCATATAGGCTAAATTTTGAGATTATGAAATCAAAAGCTTATTTGATCGAAAATGTTTTGTTTTACTTGAAAACCCCATTCTATCAGTTGAATTATGTTAATGTTGGTCTTATTGTTTGGGTTCGATCAATGTGACACAATTATCGATTAATGTCAACCTTACAAGTGAAGGGACGTGTTAGATGTTAAATTGATCAAGTCCTATCCCATAAGCTTAAGCTTTTAGGATTGATAGTTTTTCAACAAAGGATTAGTACTTCATACAACTTATGACTTCCAAAATTGATATGTTGTCCTCTGCTGGAAAGGGAGCTGTATATGCTTAACAAATAATTACCATTTCATACCTGTGGTACCCATTTTGGTGAGACGAAACTCGTGGCCTCAACAACAGGCAACCCTGAAGAAGCTAGCAATTTTATTAGCTCGATCTTCACAGCAGTAGGTACAATGTTTTTCTCATTTTGCAATCCATCTCTAGGACCAACTTCAACTATCTTTACAAATTCTGGAATACTTTTCGAGAGCTGCAAGATCATACACAAAGTATCAAATTATAATACTACAAATCTCTTCTCAATAAAAAAACAACCGGAACAAAGCTCATAGAAGAAGAAATGAAATACGAAAATTAACGCGTCAAAATCAAACATTATTCAAGCTTTACAATAATCCTGTAACCGTTGAAGATAGTAAAGTTTCACTCGACACAAAATGGCGTAATGGGCAAAATTGATTTACCTTACTTGTCAGTCCCCTTGTGGATTTATCAGTATAATGGGTGCTGTAATGACGTTTTAACGAATATGAAGCATCACGGACATGGTCATGTAGCCTAATATTCTGATTTAAGTTGGTATATGTATGATCTAAGAAATTCACCGGCCACATCTTCCTCTGTTGTTTTCTCCAAAGCAATGTTTCACTTCTATACTCATCACTGCAATCCCTAATTAAAAAAACAATAAACAATAAACAAAAAACAACAAACAAAAAAAGACAAAGCAAAACTATTCAATAAAATAATGAGAAACTATGATATTGATAATTTTGTTTAATTAATTACCACATATCATATTCTATCGTTGGAAGAAGATGACTGATAACACATAATGACAATGAAAACCCGAATGGTCTTGTAAACGTAGTATACAAGTTAGAGTAACAATTTGTAGACTCGAATATGGAAGAACTAAGTGTGTGGAAATTATTGGGAAAAATAAAATTAAAAGAAAAAGTGCTTACTTGACACCTTTTAATGGAGTGAGGCCGATGATTGAAGAGTCTTCCAAGTTGAGGATCATTAGAGGAATTGAACAGCGCCCGAAATTTATCAAATTTCTTGGCTTTTAGCATTTTATTCAGAGAGCGACTGTAGCAAAATAAGAAGATTGTGATGGAGATTGGAGAACAGATAAGTAGGGATGGTTTATTCTACTATTACGGGGCCATTTGGTATGGGGTATGTTTACATGGGAATGGGAATCTGACAACATTCCCATGTTTGTTACTGGGTTTGCGTTTTTGGATTCCCAGGAAAGTAAGAGGGTAATGTGATTCCCATCCCAACAGGTGGGTTTCAGATTACCCTCTATCTGATTCCCACCGTGGGACCCACCCTCATTAAAAAAAATTAATAAGTAAAAAAAAAAATTCTTCCAAAAAATTTCCACTTTCTCACTGCCCAAACACCAAATTTTCGATTTCAAAACCTAACTTTCAAACAATTGCTTACATAAAACTGATTGACAGAGATTTACCAAAAGATTTAATTTTGAATCCAAAACACGAACCCAAAAAGAACAGAAATTTCAAACAATTCTCATACCACAATCAATTAACATGAACAATTACATAAAAAATCAACACTGACAATCACATAACATCAAAAATTAAATAAAAGCAAACAGAGATGAAGTAAGAAGAACACAGATAGAAGATGAACTGAAGAACAGAGATGAAGAGGCAGATCGAAGATGAACTGACCCTCACCGAAGAGAGAAGCAGTAGTCGACGGCGAGGAACGAAGATTCCGGTGAAGAAGAGTTGAAGAACAGTAGTCGACGCCGGAGATAGAAGCAGTTGTCGACGGCGAGGAAGGAGTCGACAGCGAGAAAGAATAGACGGAGAAAGTCGACGGCGATGAACAGATGAAGAACAGAAGCCAAGAAGAGATGAAATGTTCTTTTTTTTTCCTTTTTTTTTTTAGTGCAATATTTTTTTTATTATAATAAAGTAATTTGTAATTTGTTTTTTTATATTTCAAAATTATTTATTATATGATAAGTCTCTTATTAAAAAAAATATTATTATTTTTATGTAATTATGGAAAAAAAAAAAAAGCAAATTCCATGTACAACCAAACAATGTTACATGATATTCCCATGAATCCAACATAATATTCTCATGTACAACCAAACACATGTATACAACTTTCCTAAGAATCACATTACTAGGTTTTACTTTCCTAGAAATCACATTATTTTGATTACCCCATACTAAACGGCCCCGTAGATAATAATAAAAGTGTTTGTTTAAAGAAAACCAAATCAAATGCTATTAACCAAAAGAGTAATGCTATATTGTCCAAATTTAGTATCTAAATTTGGTACCCAATGATATGGCTGTAGGTGGTCGAACTACGCGTTATGTGAATCGGGGTCGGGTTGTGTTAGGCCTAAGGCAACTCGCTTGAACTTGTAGGATGAATGAAGTCGTCTCCTCGTTTGAACATGCAAGATTATGTTGATCGACCTAGGTCAGGTGCCTTGTTGAACCTGCAAGTAAAATTAGAACAGAAATAATACAAATAGAGCGAAGATGGGTTTGAGTTATTTAGCCTTAGGTGTGCTTTGGCTGAGCAATATTCTGTGATGATCGTAATCGTCAATCCGATCAAATTCCAGTTGCTGGAATGTTTATAAGCAGAGTTTCTATACGCTTTTAGTAAGCTTTTGATAGGAGAGAATTCAGAGTGTCCCAGTAATGAGAGAGCTCTCTTATTTATAGGGAGTGATCCCTCGCCAACGTTCACCTGATTGTGAATTGGTTGTGGGCGAGATTTCAGGATAGAATCTCTCACATTACCCACTCTTTACAATTGAACTGACTTGGTCTCTGAACAAACAAGTCTCATTTGATGCTAGACTTGGGTTAACCCGATATAGTGGGCCTAGATAGGATCCATCACGGAAAGGGCCTGTATTTTGACAGGTTAGGCTTATTAGCCATTTTTGGCTACCACAGTTTGTCCCCCACTCTCTAAAGAAGAGTTCAATGAGTTAGAGAGTGGTTTTAGTTGAGTCGACCACTGGTTTAATCGACCGCTTTTGTCGTTGAGGCGAATCATCATTTTTCAGATGTTATGATTGGGAGTTCTTGTCGATTCGTCGAAGTAGAGCTTTAGAGATAATCGATCGTTCGACGAAGATCTAGTTTCGATTTTGGAAGTCAAATTGATGGGATGTCAAATCGATAGGATGTAAACGTTTTGGTTTCCTATGCTGACATAATGCGCATTTAATTCACGCACCTTTTTCAATATAAAATTTTTGAATTTCAAACCGAGCGGTTTACCTTGGTTAACCGGCAATTGAAGGGGTGTTGACACGTGGCAACTAAGGTTAACATATTGGTTTATAAATAAACCGTTCCATATGCTGGAACCACTTTTGCACGACTCGAAATCTTCAACTTCAACTTCTCTGGCTTCCTCTTTTGGTGATCTCTTCTTTCTCTGAAGTGCTGGTTTTTCTACGGATTTCTTCGTAATTTCTTCTCAAATTTTCTTCAAGGTTAGTAAAGAGTTGTTTTTTTTTGTATACCTTTGCATGAAAATTTACCTTTATGAATCTCTAGGAAAAATAGGAGTTTTTGATATCTTACCTGAGAAATGTGTGTTCTTTGCTGTGTTCTTGATCGTTTTTTATGCTTTTGATTCATTGCCATGTTGATTTTGCTCAAATGATGTGTTGCTTCTGATTTACGTGTATGTCGTTGTGATGAAAGTAGTCGTTTAGATTCGAGGAAATGCTCGACCATGGGTAGGCAAAGCTTTTTATAAGGCTAGGTTGAATTTCAGGAATAACCCTTTTTCTTTTGTAAAAAAACCCTAGGTTTTGATCTAGAATCCCTAGGTTGTGTTTGTAGCGTTTAGTTTGTCTGACTTGTGCATTTTTGCATTTGTCAACTCTTGGAGATATCATGTCGGGCGACAATACGGTCTCAGATCCACAATACAGTTGGACTTCTAATGATACTAAGGGTGAGGGTGAGGGTGAGGATGATGGAGTCGACAGCAGGACACAAGATGTCGACCGACTGGTCACAATTGAGGATCCGTCGAAAGTCGTTACTGTAAATACTAGAGGTATGTTAGAGCAGGGTGTCGTTCGTGCCATAGCGGGGTTGGTTGAATTCCCGGGGTATAGGGATGATGCGGAGGCATCTACTTCAGGTCGTCCGCTAGGTGTTTTGGATGGTAGTCCGGCAAGTTTGGTTACGGAAGATAATTTGCATTATTTGCAGACGGTATATGGCATTCCTAAGTCGGTCGAACTACGTGCTCCGCTGGAACATGAACAAGCAGACTGGGATATACCAGACTGGACATGTTTATATGAGTATACTCTACGTCTGGGGTTTAGGTTCCCAGTTCCTTCGTTGGTTCGACGATTATTGAAACACTTCGACATTGCTCCTAGCCAACTGATGCCAAATAGTTGGAGAATATTACCGAGTCTGACCGTTTTGCGCGAGAGATATAGAATTGATTTTGGGTTAGGGTGTGTCCTGCATAACTATTATTTGAAGGAGCATGTGGGCGACCAAGGTCGTTACATACTAATACCCAGAGACAAGAATAATCGACTTATTATTGATACTACTACAAATGACCGTCATTGGAAGGATACCTTCTTCTTTGCTAAAGGTTTGCCAATCGACGGTCCTTGGGGGAATCAACAATTTGTCCTCCGGCAGTATGGAATCGAAAAAGTGAGTGTCGACCGACATTTCTGTCGCTTTGGAATATTCGTAACCTAAAAACTCCTAATATTAATTAGTAAATGTTTTATGTAGAAATAAAGCATGCGGATAACGATACGTCGTGCGACGACGCACCCGAGCGTACTAAAGAGATATTACGCATCCCTGCTAAAGATAGAAGTTGTAGAACATTGCTTGTGGATGGTAAGCTTAGGTCTAGCAGTCTGTGGCGATAGTCGACCTTGAATAGATCATGAGAACCATATCCTCTTGTGAAAGATTCCGTGTCATATGTCTGGATTAAGAGGAGTCTTGAAATACTTGGGTGTAATATGATTTTTCTGTCACCCGTTATTGACATTGAACGTCATTTCGCAGTGACGTCGATGTCGAATGCAAAGATGAACTTGCCAGATAAGGCTGATGCCATAAAGCATTATAGGGATGACCTCGCAAAAAAGCGAGCAGCAGCAGCAAAAAGGAGTCAAGCGGGCGACAAGTCGACAGAGGGTGTTCCTGCTACACAAGAGCATATCTACACTTCGTCTCATAAGCATAACTTGATGCGGAAAAGGCAGAAAAAGGATTCGACTACCGATCATGGGAAGAATGTCGGATCAAGCTCAAAGATGAAATCTGCTGATATCGTTTTCGAGCCTGATTCGTCGATGGTGCTACTTTCCTCTGGGCTATTATCGTTCAAGGAGCCGACTGGCTTTCTCGAGAAGTCGAACTAATTTCTTCTCTCTGCTGATGAAGAATTTTTGAAAGGAAAAAAGACGGAGGACGTATTCAATACGAGCATTCTTTCAGCGTTCCAGGTGAATTTGTTTATTTGAATACTTCTTTTCAATTCAATATTTTTGTCGTTTGCTTCCCTTTGATTTATACGACATTTCTTTTGTAGGCCTTGCAAGCACAATTGCATCTTCATGACAGGTATAAGGTAGTTAGTGACAACTGCGCGAAGTTTAGGAAGGCGAACGATACCCTCAAGGCAGATAAGGCCAAAGTCGATAGCGCTTTGAAGGAACCAAAGCAGAAATACATTGCTCTGGAGAAGGATTTGAAGGGTAAGGAGGAGGAGAGGGACCCACACCGCGAGGAGTCGACAAAGGTTAAAGCGGTTGTCGTTAAGCAGAAGTGTCTTGTCATAGATTTGAAAGAGCAACTGAAGTCGATTGCTGTTGCAACGATGTGCAAAGCGAGGGCGGAAATTTTTAAGGAATACTTGTCCGGTGAGCATGTAAATTGGAGTCGTGAGGAGATGCATGAGGTGATCGACACTTATGAGGAGATGCTTAGGCTTGAAGAGTCTTTACCTGGGGAGGCAACAGGTGAATAGGAGGTTGCTAAAGGAGATGTCGATAAGAGCCTTGACGAACGACTCGACGATACCACAAGCCCAAATGACAACGTTGTTGATCCGCCGGCGAATTGATGCCCAATTTTTTTTTTCATTTTACTTTTTCTTCAACTTTTATTTGGTCTATATAATTGTGGATGATGTGGTCGATTCGACCATTATTTAATACGGTGCCTTTGCATTTCATACTACATTTTGAATCAACTTCATGTGTTATCTTTGATTTGACATTGTGAAACGACACGACCATCATATAATGGGGTTACACAATAGTAACTTATAATTGAATAAGATCAGCCTGTAAACTAATGCTCATACGTAGATCGGTCGATGCGACGTTTTGTTTTAACTACGGAAATAGCGTTGATGTCTTAGTTGACAACATTTAATGAACAGTGACTTGAGTTTGGTCGAACGATATTATATATACCTTTAAATATCGCGTACATGGGTTAGCAGATCGACAAGACCTTTATTTACATTAGATTTCATCGCGTACGTGTGTTAATAGATCAACACGACCTTTCTTTACATAGTAAAATCGCGTACATGCGTTGAAATGGTCGACAAGACCTTTTACATGGAAATTTTCTCATACATGCGTTAAAACGGTCGACAAGACCTTTTAAATGGAAATTTTCGCGTACATGCGTTAAAACGGTCGACGAGACTTTTCTTTACATAGTAAAATCGTGTACATGCATTTAATGGTCGACAAGACCTTTCTTTAGATAATAAAATCGCGTACATGTGTTTAATGGTCGACAAGACTTTTCTTTACATAGTAAAATCGCGTACATGCGTTTAATGGTCGACATTTGTCATTTGAGTCGACTTTTGTCCCCATTGCTATTCCCCCACTCTTAATGTGCGTTTGTCGAATGAGGATATTGAGAGTTGATCTTGTAGATGTCAATTCATGGATATCTTATAGCATTTGAAATAGAAATATATTGCTTGTCGAAGTTTGACAGCTTGAAAAGCAAGATGTGATATTTTTTTTGTGAGCTCAGTTTTTGCACTTAGTTGCACTAAGTTTTCATCATTGCTCCTTGTTGGTTGATTCGTTAGTTTTGAAATATCGATAAAAATGAACAAGTAATAGTATAACGAGTAATATATCAAAACAGTGAGTTTAGAAATGGTACTGTTTTAGATGTAGGACGTTCCAGCTGTTGTGCAGCTCCCGACCGTCGAGTCCTCTCAATTTGTATGCTCCTCGTCCGACTACGTCTGTTATTTGATATGTGCATTCCCATGTTGGTCCCAATTTTCTTGCTCATTCTTCCCTCGTGTTTTGGAAGACTCGTCATAGAACACAGTCTCTAATTTTGAAAACTCTAGTCCGTACCTTTTTATTGTAATGTCATGCGACTTGTTGTTGGTACGATTGGATTCTTAGAGCTGCACGATCTCGACATTCGTCTAGATGGTCTAGTTCGAAATTGAGTTCCAAGTTATTTTGTTCCTTATTGGGGTTTTCACTTCGAGCGGTCATAAGTCGTGTCTTTATTGGGATTACTGCCTCAGAGCCGTAAACAAGTGAGAAAGGGGTTTCTCCAGTCGATCGACGTTGAGTAGTTTTGTACGACCACAATATCTCTGGGAGTTTTTCCGCCCATTCGCTTTTCTCTGCTTCCAGTAATTTCTTTAGTGTGTTGACGATGGTTTTATTGGTCGACTCCGCTTGTGAAGGAACCCAGGGTTACGGATCGCGCATCGGAAAGGTTTTTAAAATTTTTATATGCAATCATAAACTAACCCATTTGTACAGTAATAATCAAATGCAATAAGAAGGAGATGAAACGATTTCATACCAGCGTTGGAGGCTCCTTCTCTTTAATACAATCTGCTCCCTGATTTGAACCACAAGATTTCCCTTGTTATGACCCGGGATTGATAACGGCGTGTGGGCGCGTCACGGTACTCAGGAACAAGGAGGATGAAGAGACACACGAAAACAACACCTTGCTTTGTTTATAGAATGCGACCACACAATTTGTGAAGAACAAAAAAAACAAAAGAAATTGTTTCTTTTAATTTTTTTTCTTGAGTTGGCCGCACCCCTATTTTTCTCTTTAATTCTTTTGTGTTGCGTGAGTTATATATCTTGTGTTAATCAGTTTCTTAAAACATATATATCACATATATATATATTAACTGATTGTTTTAATTAATTAATCTGTTAAAATATCTAATATTTATAAGGGTAATTAATAACATTGAATTTAAACCTTTTAAATTCAAATTTGATATTTAATTTAATAAAAATAAAATAATCAAATTATCTTATCTTTATTCAAACACAAATATCAATCAACGTCCTCCAACTAATGATTAATTACATAATAAATAATCTTATTATTTAATTAATTTAATCACTAATATTCATTAATTAAATAATATCATTATTCAATTAATTCCCAAATAAATACGTGTCACTTATGTAACACAATTAATTGGACAATCCAATTAATCAACCATGACCCTTGTTACCTAAATCGATCAGGCTAGCAAGGGGACCTAATGGACCCACAGTATTTTGAGCTCCAATAATCATCTGAAATAATTAATTAAACTCTTTAATTAATATTTCATGATTATTAACTTCGGTGTTATTCCACTAAAAACCCGAAGTTGCACTCTCTCAACTATATACGTTTTTACACAAACCAATAACTTTTGGTGTCCATCGATATAGCTATTACATATAGTATAATCCTCCACAAGTAGTTCATAATTAGAGCTGGGTCATAATGTCTGTTATACCCCTCTAATTATATCTTTCCATTAAGTACCATTGATCCTCTAATGAACAATAAATCCTACATTCCTTACGGAATTAGGAGAGCGCTCAAATTGTTCAAGCCCCGAATCAACCCTTAAGGGAACTACTATCTACTTCTCACAAGAAGGAGTGGATTCCACTATTGTGTACAAACATTCCCAGCCACAAGCCAAACCGCGATCCCAACATACGGAGCATATTGATCGGGAATGCAACTCCAACCTCACCTATGGTATATCAAAGACCATGATCTAACCTGAAGGAGTCCATAAGACACTCATGATTAAGATCACCCACATATAGCCATCATTAGTTGATATATATGAATGAGCAAATTGCATCCAACCTCCCTGAGGTTTGACCTTTGACAACTAAAAACAACTTTATCATTAATTGACAATGACATCCACTACCATTAGTCAAAACTAGTTAAGTTTAACCATTGACCGGATTTTGACGCTACAAATACCTAAATGCCTATGAATTAAAATATATATATATGATTTTAAAAATATATAAATATATGAAAACAAATTTGTATCTACACTATACAAAATTGAAAATTATAAATTAAAAAATAAAAATAAAAAACGTGGAGACATAGGTTGTATCTCTATATTTTTCTTCAAATTCGAAATTCTAAAAAATTAATAATTTGGATCATCAAAATCCAATCCAACAACATTGTCTTCGGATAATTTTTTATTCTTCCATATGGATTCCCGAATTTTTCTTCATATTCAAGTTTTTTATATTTTTCAAAACTAAAAAAAAAAAAAACTAAAAAAATCTGACTCATCTAAATCTAATCTAACAACATTTTCTTCTTCCATTGATGTATTTCTAGATTTTTCTTCATATTCAAGTTTTTTAGATTTTTCAAAAATAAAAAATAAAAAATGTGGCCAAGATGAATGGTGAAAATTTAAAGCTTTTAAATCTACTTTTTAAACAAATAAAAAGGCTTGAAAGGATGAAAATACCCCTATCTCTGTTAAGTTTGACTAACTGTGACTAATGGCAGGGGAGGTCATTGTCAGTTAAGTATAAAGTTGTTTATGATTGTCAAAGACCAAACTTCAAGGAGGTTGGTTGCAATTTGCTCTATATGAATCTCATCGTTAAACGGATCTTAATGAGAGATTCATATAGATCATGGCCCAGTCCTAAATGATCACATCATACAAGGTGCCTCTATTCTCATATCTCTATATGAATGATCCAGGATAGGATCACCGTACACTACGAAATAGACCGCAGCTGTAGATTAACCACAAATAAAGTACCCAACTTTATTTGCTGTCTACAGACTCTTTAGATTGCTCGTTTTAAACTGCATCCATCTGTATATGACACTCATATACTTAGTTCGAAATTACATCTAACAATCTTGGATGTTAAGTGCACATGTTATATACATAAAGTATGACACAAAATGAATGAATATACTACTTCTTTTATTTATGTTCAAATCATATTTACAAATTACAAGCTTTAGGGCAAAACCCCAACAATCTCCCACTTGCACTAAAGCATGTGAGTCATGTCTCGTAACCTTAGACCTTCTAGGTGACCTTCAAACACTTTAGCCGGTAAGGTCTTCGTAAATGGATCAGCATGATTGTCTTGTAAGGCTATCTTGGTGACAATCACATCTCCTCTCTGCACTATCTCTCTAATGAGATGATACTTTCTCTCTATATGCTTACCTCTTTTATGGCTTCTTGGTTCCTTGGAATTAGCCACAGCACCACTATTATCGTAATAAAGTGTGATTGGCTTATCCAGATCTAGAACAACTTCCAGATCGCTTAAGAACTTACAGAGCCAAACAGCCTCTTTAGCAGCTTCACAAACGTCTACATATTCGGCTTCCATGGTGGAATCAGCAATACAAGATTGCTTAATACTCCTCCACACAATGGCTCCACCACTAAGGGTGAATACTGATCCAGACGTGGATTTCCTAGAATCCCTATCTGACTGAAAATCAGAATCCGTATATCCTAACGGGATCAAATCCTGTCCAGAATACACTAGCATATAATTTCTCGTTCTCCGAAGATACTTGAGAATAGTCTTGACAGCAACCCAATGATCCAATCCTGGGTTGGACTGGTATCTACTGGCTACTCCCACTGCGAAGCAGATGTCCGGTCTCGTGCATAGCATAGCATACATGAGACTACCTACTGCTGACGCATAGGGAACATGTCTTATATCCTCAACTTCTTGAGGTGTCTTAGGACACTGTTCCTTAGACAAGTGAACTCCATGTCTGGAAGGTAAATTACCTTTCTTGGAGTTCTGCATCGAAAATCACACAAGAATCTTGTAGATATACGATGCCTGAGACAGTGCTATGAGTTTGTTCTTACGATCCCTTATAAGTTGGATCCCTAGAACATAACTCGCCTCTCCCAAATCTTTCATTTGGAATTGGCTAGCTAGCCAGCCTTTTACTTCCGATAATACCCTTACATCATTCCCAATGAGTAGGATATCATCTACGTAAAGAACTAAGAAAACTACATTCTTGTCAATGATGCGCTTGTAGACACAAGGCTCATCAATGTTTTGCTCGAAGCCATAGGTTTTGATCACATCATCAAACCTTATGTTCCAAGATCTAGATGCTTGCTTAAGTCCATAAATGGATCTTTGCAACTTGCAAACTTTTTGCTCTTGATCTGGAGACACGAATCCCTCTGGTTGCATCATGTAGATGCTCTCTTCAAGATTGCCATTCAAGAATGCAGTCTTGACATCCATTTGCCAAATTTCATAATCAAAATAGGCAGCAATGAATAAGAGAATCCGAATAGACTTAAACATGGCTACTGGCGAGAAGGTCTCTTCATAATCGACCCCCTCTTTCTAGGTATAACCCTTGGCCACTAGCCTTGCCTTGAAGGTCTCTACCTTCCCGTCTACTCCTCTCTTTCTCTTGTAGATCCACTTACACCCTATGGGTTTCACCCCATCCAGTAAGTCTACAAGTTCCCAGAATAAGTTAGGGTACATGGACTCCATTTCAAGATTCATGGCTTTAAGCCATTCCTCTTCATCAGGATCTTCCATTGCATTCTTAAATATCAATGGATCATCCACACTATCAGCAGAGACAACATCTTGTCCCTCACTTACACCCAAATAGCGTTCAGCTGTCTCACAACCCTTTCACTACGTCTAGGTGAGAGTGTATCCTGACTAGGAATCATCTGACTCCAAATGTTAATGGATCAACAACTCTTGTTGACTGAGTACTGGTCTCACCAGGCTCCAACTTATTCAATACAATTTTAGAACGAGGTTTATGGTCACTAATATAGTTATCCTCAAGAAGCGTTGCATTTGTCGATACAAATACTTTGTTATCTTCAGGACTATAGAAGTATCCACCTCTGGTTTCTTTGGAGTATCCTATAAACAGGCAGACCACAGACTTGGGATCTAGCTTTCCAGTTATGTTCTTCAGCACGTGTGCTGGACACCCCCATACGCGAAAATGTCGCAAACTAACTTTACGACCATTCCACAACTCTAGGGGAGTCTTAGGAACAGATTTGGATGGAACTACATTCAAAATGTATGCCACTGTTTGTAATGCATATCCCCAAAAGGAATTTGGTAATAATGAGAAACTAATCATATATCTCACCATTTCCATTAGGGTTCTATTTCTCCTCTCTGCAACACCATTCTGTTGTGGTGTACCAGGAGCTGTGAGTTGGGACACTATCCCATACTCAACCATAAAGTCTTCAAACTCTTGGTCAAGGTACTCACCTCCACGATTCGATCATAGAGACTTGATAGTCTTTCCTAACTGGTTCTCAACTTCAGCTCGAAATTCTTTAAACTTTTCAAAAGTTTCCGACTTCCGTTGCATTAGGTAGACATATCTGTACCTCGAGTAGTCATCTATAAAGGTGACATAATACTCATAACCACCCCTTGCTTTAACATTTATCGGTCCACAGATGTCTGAATGTATAAGCTCAAGTGGTTCTTTAGCTTTAAGCCCTTTTCCAGTAAAAGGTTTCTTGATCATTTTACCTTCTAAACAGGATTCGCAGACAGGTAAGGTGCCAACCTTTAACTCACTTAAAGATCCGCTTTTAACTAGTCTGTTTATCCGATCAAGGTTAATATGACCGAGCCTTAGATGCCAGAGATACGTTTCGTTTTCTGGAGAAATCTTATGTCGTTTAGTTTTTTGTTTTTCAACCTTAAACATTTCGGTGTTGAGCAGTGTTGTATGTATTAACGGTCTTAACACATACAAATTGTTTTCATTGATTCATGAACAAATATTCAGACCATTCTTTGCAATAATAACTGATTTATTATCAAAAGAAACATAATATAATTGTTCTAACAACTTAGAAACGGAAATTAAATTCCGTGTAAATCCAGGAATGAAAAATACATTGTCCAACAATATAAAATTATTATTACAAAAACGCAATCTAATTACGCCTACTGCTCATGCCGACACGACATCCCCTGACCCCACACATATAGAGAAGGCTCCCTCCTCAAGCTGTGTCCAAGAATCAGTCCACTACAAAGAAGAACAAACATGGTTAGTGGCCCCTGAATCAACTATCTGTTAGGATTATGCTCAATAGCAAGAGTGTAATATTGTTTTTGACAATCTTTTCATATTAATAAAGTGATTTCTGATTTAAACAAATCTTATAGCATTTATAGATTGAATATTATAATTGTCAAAAGTAAATAATCATAAGGTCAAAAGACTATGAGAAAAGATGAATTGTTCGTACATCTGGATATGTATGAGGTAGACACAATTCTTTAGTTAGTCTTGAATAATGTTCACAACTTAAGTTAAAGGTTGAGCACCTTTACCTTGTTAAAGTTGTAGAATTCTTTTGCTAGCATTTGAGTGGGATCAAATGAGTTATGATGAGTCTAAAATCATCGGAGGGTCTTCGAGTAAAAGAATCTAGTGCACTGGGTGCATTGAACTGGATCACAATGAAAAGCTTTATCTAGAACCGTCAATAGATAATAGTCTTTTCATTATCAGGACAATAGGAGAGTCTATCTTAATCCTGAGATAAATGATGGACTTATGGTTGCAAGTGGTATCATTTGAGTTATCAATGAGTACGATTATATAGCATAGTCTATCCTCGATAGTTTGGTGATATTCATTTGTTAATCGATAGAGGACTTCATTTATAGATATGGACATCGTGGCTCCATTTATTAAATGAGAGTATAATATCATCATATGGATGTTTTGAGGTAATTGGATATTAAATCTCAACGTTGAGTTTTCGATAGCGACTATTGAAAACATGGCTTCTGGACAAGTCAAAGTATCCAAGCTCAAAACGTGGTCATATGAGTAAATATGGTAACTTGGAGAGTTATAGGCAGTCTATGAACTCTTGGCGATTACTGATATTAATCACGAGGATACACTATCTCCAATATGATTGTCTAGGGAATGAATGAGGAACATCTTCTTATTCTATCTTTATTTAAGAGTTCAATTTTAGCTCTTTAGTGGAATGAGTTAAAATTAATGGATCGGACCTAAGTGAATCATTTGTTGATTGTGATTAGGTTATGTCTATTGAAGCTTAAATTTAGATAGCCTGCCAAGATCCCCAATCCACACGGACTTGCATGGATCACTTGATATATTCTACCGGACCAATTTATGGGTCCATCTAGAATTGTATTTAATATATTAAGAATATAATTTGCACATTATTTATTTAATGGGCTGATCAATTATATTAATATATTAATGAAATGTATGTGGGCTTGTTTCTTTTAGTAAGAATGGGTCTGGTTCACATGTGGACTTTTTAATTGAAGTCTAATGGATTAAATAAAATAAGAAAATAATATTAAGCTCATATATATATGATGTGGGCGGCAAGGCTAGTAAATTAGCCTAAGGTATTATTTTATTTTATTGTTTGATTAAATGAGAATTAATTAATTTATTAATTAATTATTTAATTAAGAAACAAAATCTTTTTCTGATCAGGAAATATGTTTCTTAGGTTAAATACTATTGGTAGTAGTATTCGAAAGATAAAAGACTTATTTGGTAAGAAAATAAATAATAAGGTTTATTTATTTAATCAAATAAGAAAGTCTTTTATTAAGAATTAAACACTTATGAGTTGAATTAGGGTTAGGATTCTAAAGTTGATAGGAATTAGGGTAATGCACAAACTCTCTTTAGTAGAGAATTCGGCCAACCCTAATACACATCACAAGGAGAATTCGGCCAACCCTAGTAGAAAGAGAAGTAGAATTCGGCCACCCTATATAATACACATTATAGGGTTCGGCCACTGAAGGCTAAGCTCTCTCAATTGATTCACTTGATCAACTTCTTCTTCTTCTAGCTTGAATAATTCTGATAGACAAGTGTTTGATTTTTTCGGCCAAGACACAAGAGAGAAAAGATTATTCTATTTCGATAGTACACTCATTGCTTATACATTAATAGGCTTTTTGTGTACAACTTCGAATAAGGTTCACGCGAGTTTCGATCATTAGATTGAGAACTCAAAAGTGACCGGAATAATCTTTATAGTCTTTTGGATGTTTTGTGACTAACAATAAGAAAAAGAGATTTTGTTTATCCATCCTCAGGTACGCAATTCAAAGAAAAGGGAGACCACGCTCCTAGGTGATTCACGTTCGTGCTAGGATTGAAGATCTTGCGGATTACCATCGACGCAAGTCAATCAGATCACGCGACAAAAGGTATTCTACTTTTATTAATATATATATATGTGTTTAATTAATTTAAAGGGTTAAGGTTCATCAAAGGAAAAATTTTAAAATATACTAAACTTGTTTTTAGTCTCGCTTCCACTGCATTGACCGTATTTTTCCCTACACTATCCAAGGTGATTGTAAGGTTCCCATGTGTTGATTGGCTCATTTCGTGGACAAACCACATGTCGGGGGTTCTTTGTAAGGGTAGCCTAGGTATCGATTTTATTGTTCGAAGCCCTTTGAAGACCTCGTGTTGATAAGCACCGAAAGTAAATTTCTATGTGCTTACTTTTCTTTAAAGAGATTAGTTGCACACACACACTTAACATACATTGCATATGTGTGCATTCTCTTCACTTGTCACATTTCACACTTGCACTTATTTGTTATATTTTGTTGTGTGTAATTGTGTCGTGTTGTCTTGTAATTCGTTTCCCGATTGCTTTCGGAAATGTCCGTGCATGCACTAGAATGTGCTTGGTTTAGCGCGAGGACCGCCTACGGAGAATGCCCTTGGCTTCTCCTTAGTTTTCACCTTTGTTGGTGATCGGCGGTTATTATCGGCAGTCTGGCCGTCGAATGAAACCGCCGTTTGCTTCCAGTAGTGTATGGAGCAATTCTGCAGTTATGATCGGCGGTCTCGACCGTAGTTCGAAACCGCCATTCAAGACCTGATTAATTTTATCTCTTGGCCTAATTCAGCGGTTGATTCGGCGGTCACGAATGAAACCGCCGTTTTCATACCTGATTGATTTTTAATCTCAAGTTTGAATCGACGGTTGGATCGGCGGTCACGAAACCGCCGAATGAAACCACCGTTGGTCCCTTGTTCCTCTCGGGCCAATTCGGCAGTTATTATCGGTGGCCTGGCTGCCGATTGAAACCGCCAATCGGTGCGTTTCAGGGGCAAACTTGTCTTTTCACATGCTCTGTTTTCCATGCCTATAAATACATCACTTTCTCTTGTTCTGAATGTGACTCTTTAATCATCAAGAACCCTATTTTAAAAAGAGAGATTTTTAAGAGAGAAAGCAATCAAGTTTGCTCATCAAACACTCAAACCAAAATCCATTTGCATCAAAGTTCATCTAGCATTCTCTAGCATATCTACGATGCTTGCTTGCATGGGTCTTTGATCATCACACTTGCTTTGGTAAGTTTTTCACTATTATCATACATAATTAGTGTTTAATTTATTATGGCATCTCTTTTATTACTTGATTGTTCTTAGATTATATTCTAATATTCAAGATAGAGATTGTTGTGTTGATTTGATTGAGTGTTGTTTTTATGATAGATATCTAGGTTTCTCTAATCTATGATTATCTATGCTAATTGACATGTCATTTAGCTTTAATATCTAGGATTGTTTTTAATTGCAAATTCATCATCTTAGATAAGCATATAGGGTTTCCCTTGTTCTATGTTGCATTTGAATATTCATATATTCACTTAGGGTGTTAATCTCTTTTTAGAGAATTAAGTCTTGTGTTGTGACTGGGATTAGGTTGCTTAATTCGCAAGCAATAGGACTAGGTTCACTCATACCGGGATTAGGTAGGTGTGTGATTACTTCCGGGATTAGGTTGTAATCGTTTTACACATTTAGTGGATTCGAGGTTCAAGTGTGGCTTACTTACTAGCCCGTGGTTTTTCCCGTGAGGGTTTCCACGTAAAAATCAAGTGTTATTTAATTTCCGCATTTTATACTTGATTTATTGCTTTATCTATTTAGGGGTAATTTCATCATTTTGACTAATCACGAAAAATTGGGTAATAAACTTAAAATCTATTCACCCCCCTCTAGATAGTTTTATACACACCGTGCTATAATTTGTTTCAATTGGTATCAGAGCGGGTTCCTAGACATACATAGGTGATCCTTGCTTATTTTGGTGTGTTTTGCATTTTGTGTGATTTTTGATCATTCATACATTTGCATTCATTTCATTCATTCATAAACACTATGAGTGGAAAACGGTGGAAATGGTGGTGGAAATGGTGGTGGCAACGAAGGTGCTTCAAGCACAAGGCCTCCACTTCTTACCGGATTGAACTATTCCCAATGGAAAGGGAAGATGAAATCCTACATATGCCAAATTCATGACCGTGCATGGATGACGGTGGAAGACGGATATGATCTACCCAAGATGACTCCCGATGGTGGAGGAGAAGAAGTATTGAAGCCAAAGGCGCAATGGAATGCGCAAGAGTTTGAGGCTTCAAAGTGGAATAGGAAGGCGATGCATGCCATCTTGTGTGCTATGGATGAAAATCAATATAAATTGATTCAAAATACTAGGATAGTTAAGGAGGCTTGGGACATCCTAGAGATTGCACATGAGGGAACCGAAGTGGTGAAGGACTCTAAGCTTCAAGTCCTCCAAACTCAATTCGAGATGCTTAAGATGGAGGAGAATGAGTGCTTCAACGACTTCGAGATCAAGTTGATGGATATAGTCAACCAAAGCCATCAACTTGGTGATCCATATTCGGATAGGAGAATCAAGCAAAAGATTATGAGATCTCTACCCGATAGGTTTGAATCGAAGGTGATGGCTTTAGAAGAAAATAGTGGATATAAGGATATGAAGCCGAGTGAGGTGATTGGGAGACTTCTAGCTTATGAGTCTAGGAAAGGGCCTATCTCCATACCCACTAAAAAGCAAAAAGGAATTGTTTTAAAAACCTCCAAGGATGAAAATGAGGCAAAGAAGGTTGACTCGGATGAAGAACTTGCCTTGTTTGTAAAAATGTTCAACAAGGTTATGAAGTTTAGAAGAAAGGGCTTTGGATCAAAAGGTCAAGATTTGAAGAAAAATGGCTCTTTCAAGAAGTTTGAACCTAGGCAAGAAAGGACCGAAAGGAAAGGGGTCCAATGTTTTGAGTGTGGTGGCATAGGTCACTTTGCCCCCGAATGTGCAAATCACAATGTTAAGAAGAAAGGTAAAGTGATGGCCGCCACATGGAGTAGTAGTAGTGATGACTTCATTGAGGGAAATGAGTCTTCAAGTGATGAAGAGCTCATGGCTAACCTCCTAGCTTTTGCCTCCTCCCATAAAAGCAAAAGTGCTAGTGAGAGAGAGGAAATGAGTCAAGAGGAAAATGACTCAAGTGAAAAAGAAAGTGATTCCTCTTCGAACTCCATAAATGGATTTGTGGAGAAAAAGGTGCTTGCTAAGTATCATGCCAAGTTTAATGATTTAGCAATCAAGAGCACAAGAAAGATTAAGATGTTGAGAGAAGAAAATCTTGAGCTTGCATCGCATAATGACCACTTAGGTGAACAAGTGGAAAAATTCAAGAAGATGGAAGATAAGCTAAGACAGGAATTAGTCTTATCTAGGAGGAATGAAGAAAGCCTAAAGAGGGAACTTGAAAAAGTAAGAGAGTCTATGACTAGGATGGATTCTAGCACCAAGAAGCTTGACCATATGCTTGGTGTTGGAAAGAGTCCATGTGACAAGAGGGGTCTTGGGTATGAAGATGGTAAGAAGATCTCAACTTCTAACAAGACCGTGTTTGTCAAGAGTTTGAAGAACGAAGAAACTTTATATGTGCAAATTCCTAGGAAGAAGTTAGAAGTAGGACAATGTTCAAATGCACAAGTGAAGATGGGGCCAAGAAGGCAAACTCAAGCTCAACCCCCTAGGGTCTCTCAAGTCAACATTCCTCTACAATTGGCTTACAAAGGAAAGAGACCTATCATGCAACCTCAAGCTAGGAAGCAATCTAGACCGGTTCAACAACGAAGACGGATTGAACCCTTTCATCCTCAAAGACAAGGACAAGGTATGATTCCTTATTTTACTCCTATATGTCACTTTTGTGGATTTGATGGTCATATTAGACCACATTGCTTTCGATATATAAAAATGTGCAAAACTAGAAGCATGATAGAGAAGAAAAAGAAAAGAGCCATGATGCATGTTCCTAGGAATGATAATATGATTATGCATGATTCTAGAACATCTAGAACCCATGTACCAAAGACCACTAAGAAAGCTAAGATTGTTTCTAGGTGGATTAGAAAGAATGAAAATGTTTGCCATGTTGCTCAAATAGCCTTGAAGGCAAATTCTTCTAATTTTTGGTATTTAGATAGTGGGTGCTCTAGGCATATGACGGGAAACAAGAGTTTCTTCGAGACTCTTGTTATGGAGGAAGGAGGATATGTCACTTTTGGTGATGGATCCAAAAAGAAAGTTGTAGGGAAAGGAACCATTTCCGTTCCCGGATTACCCTTTTTATCCGATGCTTTATTTGTTGATAGCTTGAAAGCCAATTTAATAAGCATCTCACATCTAAGTGATGAAGGATATTCCGTCTTATTTTATAAAGATGATTGCTCGATCCTAAAGCCCGATGGACAAACCTTATTGAAAGGTATGAGATCTAGCGACAATTGCTATTGTCTTGAAGCTAGAATAGTCTCAAACAATGTGTCCATGGATGAGCAAATAGAGTTGTGGCATGAAAGACTTGGCCACATGAACTTTAGGGATTTAAGAACCCTTGGAAAGTTCGAGTGTGTGCGTGGCCTCCCTAAGCTTGGGAAGAAAGCCAATGGTATTTGTGGACCTTGCCAACAAGGAAAACAAACTAAAAGCATGCACAAAAAGGGCAAGTATCTCTCCACCAAGGAGCCCCTAGAGCTTCTCCACATGGATCTCATGGGTCCTATGCAAACCGAGAGTTTAGGTGGAAAGAGATACATTTTTGTTTGTGTTGATGATTTCTCTAGATTTACATGGACATATTTTCTTAGAGAAAAATCTGAAACTTTTGATAAGTTTAAAATGCTTTGTAATAAAATACAAAATGAAATGAATTCTAACATTAAAAGCATTAAACGGATTAGAAGTGACCATGGGAGGGAATTTGAGAATGCCTCTTTTGAAAGCTATTGCAATAGCTTAGGCATCTCCCATGAGTTCTCGGCTCCTAGGACACCTCAACAAAATGGAGTTGTTGAGAGAAAGAATAGGGTCCTTCAAGAGATGGCCCACATTATGTTACTTAGCAACAACGTCCTTAGGAACCTATGGGCCGAAGCCGTCAATACGGCTTGCTATATAGGGAATCGTGTTTTTCTAAGGCCCGGATCTAGAAACACCTCCTATGAGTTATGGAAAGGTAGGAAACCAAATGTTAGCTACTTCCACACATTTGGAAGCAAATGCTACATTTTAAATGACCGTGATCAACTTGGCAAATTTGATGCTAAGAGTGATGAGGGTATCTTTATTGGCTATGCCTTGAATAGTAGAGCCTATAGAGTTTTCAACTTGAAGACTCGAACCGTCATGGAATCATCGAATGTTGTTATTGATGATACAAGGCTCAAGTCTAATGACCATGAGGAGGAGGAAGTTTTAGAGGATGACTCTCCTTTGGAGAGGGTTGTGGTGACTCCCAATGTTGGAACGTTCAATGACAATAATGAAGTCACACAACCTATTACTAGAGTCCCTCTCTTGGACTCTAATGAACCCGCTCCATGGGTTAGAAGGCTCCATAACAAAGAGGATGTTATTGGAGATGTGAATGAGGGTGTTAGGACAAGGCGTCAAATAGCTAATCTCATTAGCTTTACATGCTACACCTCTCAAATTGAGCCTAAAAAGGTTGATGAAGCCTTAAATGATGAATTTTGGGTTCTTGCCATGCAAGAAGAGCTAAACCAATTCGAAAGGAATGAGGTTTGGACTCTAGTTCCTAGGCCTAAAAACACTCATGTGATAGGCACTAAGTGGATTTATAGGAACAAATCCGATGAGAATGGCAACATAGTGCGGAACAAGGCTAGACTTGTAGCACAAGGGTACTCTCAAATTGAGGGTATCGACTTTGAGGAGACTTTTGCTCCCGTTGCCCATTTAGAGTCAATTAGGCTTCTCTTGTCCATTTCTTGTGTGCACAAGTTCAAATTGCACCAAATGGATGTCAAGAGTGCCTTCTTCAATGGCTTCTTGCAAGAGGAAGTGTTTGTTGAACAACCCAAGGGGTTTGTGGATGCATACCACCCCAACCATGTCTATCGCCTCAAGAAGGCTCTATATGGGTTGAAACAAGCACCGAGGGCTTGGTATGAGTGCCTCACTCAATTTCTTGTTGACAATAACTACACAAGAGGTAGTGTTGACAAGACACTATTCATCAAGAAAGACAATGATGAGCTTTTCATAGCTCAAATATATGTTGATGATATAGTTTTTGGCTCCACCAACAACACCAAGGTCCAACAATTTGTTGATGTCATGTCTCATGAATTTGAGATGAGTCGTGTTGGTGAGCTTAGTTACTTCCTAGGTTTGCAAATTAGGCAATTAGATTATGGGATTTTCATAACCCAAGCCAAATATGCCAAAAACCTAGTGAAGAAGTTTGGTTTAGAGAATGCCAAATATTGTGATACACCCATGAGTACCACTTTGAAGCTAAGCAAGGATGCTAGTGGTAAAAGTGTGGAACAAACTCTATATCGGGGCATGATAGGTAGCTTGCTTTATTTGACCGCAAGTAGGCCCGATATATCTTTTAGTGTGGGTGTGTGTGCTAGGTACCAAGCGGATCCCAAGGAGTCCCATCTCTCTTCCGTAAAGAGAATCATTCGCTATGTGAATGGGACTTCCAACTATGGGATTTGGTACTCTTTTGACACTAATGCTAGTCTTGTAGGCTTTAGTGATGCGGATTGGGCAGGAAATTGCGATGATAGGAAGAGCACATCGGGCGATTGCTTCTTTCTAGGCAACAACTTGGTGTCTTGGTTTTGCAAGAAGCAAAACTCGATTTCCTTGTCCACGGCTGAGGCCGAGTACATAGCCGCGGGGAGTGGATGCACACAACTCCTATGGATGAAGCAAATGCTAGTAGACTACGGATTCAACCAAGGTACTCTCACTCTCTTTTGTGATAACATGAGTGCTATTAATATTTCCAAGAATTCGATACAACATTCTAGAACTAAGCATATTGACATCCGCCATCACTTCATTAGAGAGCTTGTTGAAAATAAATGCATAGTACTTGAACATGTAGGTACTAATGATCAACTTGCGGACTTATTTACTAAACCCTTAGATACTACTCGATTAAAAACTCTTAGTAGATCTATTGGGATATGTCTTGTGGAGTGATGTTCTATGATTGACCCCATATGGGGAACTCAAGCAAAGAGAGCTATTTTGCATTCTTGTATCTTGCAAAAAATTCTAAATAACTTATGCCTTTTCTTTTAATTGTTTGAGTAAGCTTGGTTGCACATATGTATATATGTTTTCTATTCAATAAGTGTGAACCTTGCTTGTTTACAATCCATGTCATATTTATGTTCAAACATGCATTTTTGGACTATGAGATGTATGTAGGAAGTATGATTTGAATGACCTATGATTATCTCCATGACATGATGTTTCTTAAATAACATGCTAATGTCAAATGAAAAAGCATGAAATTCATATAACATGCTCACATGAAAAGCATGAATTGATGATTGCATTATCTTAAAATGCAAAACCTTGTGTGAAAGCTTATGAGACTCAAAATGAATAAAGGATCTTGTATCCGTTCAAAGGAATTTACATTCCAAATGTCTCTCCTTCTTTATTGGTTGAACATGGCTACTATCATACAAATATCTTATCCGGAAAAATCAAATAGGGTGCAAAGTCGCTCATGCCATGTTTCGCTTATAAAGTTGGATATAGTTGTTCTTAAATTGAAATCAATATATTCTATATCCTTGCTTTACTCATGACATTGGTGAAATTGGTTTGAATTCTTATTAGAAACCTTTGTCTTTTGCTTTGCCAAATACCATTGTATTTTGGACTTGAATGCTACATGTCTTGTATGCAAAGCATGTTTGATTCACACATTTTCTTTCAAATAAATCTCCTTGTTTCTCTCCAAATTAATTGAGATGCATAATGTGACTTATATTAATTATGCAAATCTTGCATGCTACTATCTCTCGTTGCTATGAGTGACCCGGTTGGGGACTACTCCTTTGCCTATATCATGACAAAAAGGGGAAGTAGTATATGGTAAGGGGAGTTGCAAAATATAGAAGCAATTGTGCATATTGGGGAGAACATTCATTGAGGGGGAGTAACTCGTTGAGGGGGAGCATTGCATACACATACATTTCATAATGTTGTGCCTAATCTTTTAAAATGCAAATGCTTGTTTTTGTTCTCACTTGATTCATCTCACTTTTTACTTGCATTGGAAATGTTAGAAACTTTCTTTTCAGGGCTTGATTATTCTACAAGAGATTGAAGACTTGAAGTTTTATTTTCTTATCTCTTTATACTATAGAATATCATAGTTATCCCATTGTTTCTATTTTAATGTGAGGAATCAATGTGAGTGGTGGTTTTGTCACGAAATAGCCAAATGGGGAGATTGTAAGGTTCTCATGTGTTGATTGGCTCATTTCGTGGACAAACCACATGTTGGGGGTTCTTTGTAAGGGTAGCCTAGGTATCGATTTTATTGTTCGAAGCCCTTTGAAGACCTCGTGTTGATAAGCACCGAAGGTAAATTTCTATGTGCTTACTTTTCTTTAAAGAGATTAGTTGCACACACACACTTAACATACATTGCATATGTGTGCATTCTCTTCACTTGTCACATTTCACACTTGCACTTACTTGTTATATTTTGTTGTGTATAATTGTGTCGTGTTATCTTGTAATTCGTTTCCCGATTGCTTTCGGAAATGTCCGCGCTTGCACTAGAATGTGCTTGGTTTAGCGCGAGGACCGCCTGCGGAGAATGCCTTTGGCTTCTCCTTAGTTTTCACCTTTGTTGGTGATCGGCGGTTATTATCGGCGGCCTGGCCGCCGAATGAAACCGCCGTTTGCTTCCAGTAGTGTATGGAGCAATTCTGTGGTTATGATCGGCGGTCTCGACCGCCGTTCGAAACCGCCATTCAAGACCTGATTGATTTAACTCTCGGCTTAATTCGGCGGTTGATTCGGCGGTCATGAATGAAACCGCCGTTTTCATACCTGATTGATTTTTAATCTCAGGTTTGAATCGGCGGTTGGATCGGCGGTCACGAAACCACCGAATGAAACCGCCGTTGGTCCCCTATTCCTTTCGGGCCAATTCGGCGGTTATTATCGGCGGCCTGGCCGCCGATTGAAACCGCCGATCGGTGCGTTTCAGGGGCAAACTTATCTTTTCACATGCTATGTTTTTCATGCCTATAAATACATCACTTTCTCTTATTCTGAATGTGACTCTTTAATCATCAAGAACCCTATTTTAAAAAGAGAGATTTTTAAGAGAGAAAGCAATCAAGTTTGCTCATCAAACACTCAAACCAAAATCCATTTGCATCAAAGTTCATCTAGCATTCTCTAGCATATCTACGATGCTTGCTTGCATGGGTCTTTGATCATCACACTTGCTTTGGTAAGTTTTTCACTATTATCATACATAATTAGTGTTTAATTTATTATGGCATCTTTTTTATTACTTGATTGTTCTTAGATTATATTATAATATTCAAGATAGAGATTGTTGTGTTGATTTGATTGAGTGTTGTTTTTATGATAGATATCTAGGTTTCTCTAATCTATGATTATCTATGCTAATTGACATGTCATTTAGCTTTAATATCTAGGATTGTTTTTAATTGCAAATTCATCATCTTAGATAAGCATATAGGGTTTCCCTTGCTCTATGTTGCATTTGAATATTCATATATTCACTTAGGGTGTTAATCTCTTTTTAGAGAATTAAGTCTTGTGTTGTGACTGGGATTAGGTTGCTTAATTCGCAAGTAATAGGACTAGGTTCACTCATACCGGGATTAGGTAGGTGTGTGATTACTTCCGGGATTAGGTTGTAATCGTTTTACACATTTAGTGGATTCGAGGTTCAAGTGTGGCTTACTTACTAGCCCGTGGTTTTTCCTGTGAGGGTTTCCATGTAAAAATCAAGTGTTATTTAATTTCCGTATTTTATACTTGATTTATTGCTTTATCTATTTAGCGGTAATTTCGTCATTTTGACTAATCACGAAAAATTGGGTAATAAGCTTAAAATCTATTCACCCCCCTCTAGATAGTTTTATACACACCGTGCTATAATTTGTTTCAGTGAAGAATCATCTTCCACTAAACACGACTCAAGAACAAGTAAATCGTATTTACCTTTCGTTTTCTTCTTCTTGGCTACCTCCTCTAGATACTGAGGACAGTTCCTCTTCCAGTGCCCAACCTTGTCGCAATGGAAACATTTTCCCTTGCTCTTGTCGATGGAGGCGCCTTTCTTTTTGCTCTGGGCTTTTTTGGGTTTGGGCTTACCCTTCGCCTTCCCAGCAGACCTCTTCCTCTTCTTATTATTGGAGGAAGATGGCTCGGCAACATTTGCCTCACTGGTCTTGCCCTTGCTGTCCTTAGTCAAGGACTCAAAGGTAGTGAGCTCATTGTGCAACTGTGTGAGACTGAACCTAAGCTTGTTCATCCCATAGTTGCTCTTGAACTGATCGAAACTCTTCGGAAGAGTCGTCAGTATGATGCTCACCTGACTGGGTTCATCAATGGCCCCGCCATTGATTTATGCTGTGTTCAAGTAGGACATCATGTTCAGGACATGTTCCCGAACTGATGTACCCTCCTTCATACGAGCGAGCATAGCGGAACGAACATCTTCGTGCCGCTTTTGCTCAGAGGGTTGCCCGAACATAACCTGTAATGACTCCATTATTTCAAATGCGGAAGTCATTGCTTCTTGCTTTGTGACAAGCATGTCTGTCATACTAGCTAACAGATATGTTCGGGTCTTCTCATCAGATGAGACCCATTTCTCGTATGCCTCACGAACTCTTTGTGCGGCATGGGCAGTAGGCGCTGGAGGACATTCCTCCGTAAGCACAAACTTAAGGTCCTTGGTGACCAAAATTGCATTGATACTGTGTTTCCATTTAATGTAGTTATCACCAGTTAATTTTTCATTGCTATGATTTGTAATAGTGCAGTTGACATGGCTGAAAAAACATAAATTAAGAATTCATTCAGTCATACATTCAAAACATGTGCGAATGTTCGGCATGATGCATGAAAATGTTTAATGAACAAGAACAACCCTAAAAAGTGTTACTACACCACGACAATCCAACATACCACAAGCAAGTGCCGCCTTAGGGTCGGTCAAATTCTTGCATGTTGGGTCGAGACATTCTCAATCAAATGTTATACCAAAACAACTCTTATTCCTCTAACATTCAACCATCGTTTATTTCAGTCAGGTTTATAATTAACCAATTTAATTAAAACCTTGTGAGCGTAACCCATCATTTCAGATCTCTAAAGCTTAACTCGAGAATTACCGCCTTAGGGTCGGTCAATCCTGAAATCCCCTCTGAAATCCCCTCTGAAATCCTATCCGATAGGAAGTCAACCTTAGTATTGATTCTTATGGAAACCCTCCTTAGGGAGGACGAAAGCAAAGCCGTCACAAGGCCCCACTTGAATCTCACGGTGTTGAACTAATGATGGAGATCGCGGGATATTATGTCATATATCCCTCTCCCACTCACTATTTTATAATTAGGGTTTTCTATAGTAGTTAATGCACCTAGATTTTTACAAGATTAAACGACTAATTTCAATCTAAGCATCAAGTGCATTAATCACAAATTATTAGAATCCTATTCCAATAACTAATAAACTAATTCGATTTTTAACTCTTAAAAAACTAGTTCATTAGTGATAATTCTAATATATGTAAACTATTTACTAAGACTAGAATTATTAAATGTGTATTTACCAAGTTTTAACTATTAAAACTAAACACATTATTAGGTCCAATTATTATTAGGGGCTTAATCGAATTAATCCTAATATATATAAAGGACTCTACTAATCTAAGTAATTAAACTCTTTAATAAAAAGATTAGTGATTAATAAGAATTACCAAGTTTTTACTCCTAAAAACTAATCCCATTAATGTATAGACAATTATGTGAATTACCCATTTTAATTAAATTAAAAAAAATAAACACATAATATAGATGGCTATAATGCATGTATGACATATCAATATATATATATATATATATGTGTGTGTGTGTAGGCACACCTAATCTAAATGATATGCATATGCATGGCAATGCTTTACATCTCATATTAAAAAGCATACATAAGTTGACCGAGTATAATGGGTTTATCTAACTTAAAAAATTTCTAATTACAAAAAATATCCAAGGCATTCCTCGGTCTTCTTGTAATCCCAAAAATCTTCAAGTCTATCTGTAATATCTTCTGCGTCTTTCGGGTCCAAAAATCAAGTCCAACTTGATTTATTTTATTGGATCCATCTCATGGATTAAATCCCTTGAAGCCCAAATGTTACTCTAACATTTTTCGGAGGCTCGGGATTTCCCAAAAATAGCCCAAACGGTGCTTGACTGCTGCACTCCATGCGCGCTTGCTACACACATGCACAACAATTGTACACATGTTGCACATGCACACAACAATTGTGTGTGCGCCTTGAGTGCAACGCTTGCACTAAACAACACCTGCATGTTGCATTACGTGCAACACTTGCACACAATCATACGTGTGCCTAGTGCCTTGTGCACATGCGCTGCCTTTTGTGTGTCCAACACACACTCGACTTCTTCGTCTTCTTGACTGATTTCTTCGTACATATTTTACAATAAAATACATAACAGAAAATTTACAGCAAAGAAAATACAGCAGAAAATAAAAAAAAATATTAAAATATTAAAATTACATCCCGGGATTAATATTACATAAAATATTACAACCATTAAAACGAACCCTAGACCCTTTGTACCATACAATTAACGATCAACCATGTTTATAATAAATAAATAAAAAATTATAAACATCATACAATCATTAGAAAGTGTCTACACATTCATACATGCAATCAGGAGCAATCGAATTCGATTATACTGTACAAAAATTGGTTCTGATTCCGCTTGTGAAGGAACCCAGGGTTACGGATCGCGCAGCGGAAAGGTTTTTAAAAATTTTATATGCAATCATAAACTAACCCATTTGTACAGTAATAATCAAATGCAATAAGAAGGAGATGAAACGATTTCATACCAGCGTTGGAGGCTCCTTCTCTTTAATACGATCTGCTCCCTGATTTGAACCACAAGATCTTCCTTGTTATGACCCGGGATTGATATCGGCGTGTGGGCGCGTCACGGTACTCAGGAATAAGGAGGATGAAGAGACACACGAAAACAACACCTTGCTTTGTGTATAGAATGAGACCACACAATTTGTGAAGAACAAAAAAAACAAAAGAAATTGTTTCTTTTTATTTTTTTTCTTGAGTTGGCCGTAAAGATGCACGTTTGGGGAATGGGGATGGATATAGGTCCCCCCATCCCCATCCCCATCCCCACTTCCCATACCCTTCCCCCCCCCCCCCCCCCCCCCCCCCCCCCCCCCCCCCCCCCCCCCCCCCCATTTGGGGAAAATGGGGATGGGGAATTTTGGGGGGACCTATATCTATCCCCACCCCAATTCCCCATTTTCCCCGTTTTCCCCGCTTTTTCCCATTTCCCCGTTTCCCCCATTCCCCAATTTCCCTATTTGACTAAAAATTACAAATTAAACTAAAAAAATAAACATTCGATTACAAATACAAAATAAAATTCATTAGTGTATTTTATATAAAATGTGCATATATACTTAGGGAGTTAGGGTTTTCAAAGAATAAACAAAAAAATTAAAAAAATATATTATAATTATATTTATATATGTTTGGGGGAAATGGGAAAATGGGGATGGGGAGGGGTCCCCCCATCCCCATCCCCATCCCCATCCCCATTTCAATTTGGGGATGATTTTCATCCCCATCCCTCCCCATTTCCCCATTTTTTCCCAAAAAAACAATCCCCAAATGGGGATGGGGACGGGGACGCGGGGAATTGGGGCCCCGGGGAAAAATGTGCATCTCTAGTTGGCCGCACCCCTATTTTTCTCTTTAATTCTTTTGTGTTGCGTGAGTTATATATCTCGTGTTAATCAGTTTCTTAAAACATATATATCACATATATATATATATATTAACTGATTGTTTTAATTAATTAATCCGTTAAAATATCTAATATTTATAAGGGTAATTAATAACATTGAATTTAAACCTTTTAAATTCAAATTTGATATTTAATTTAATAAAAATAAAATAATCAAATTATCTTATCTTCATTCAAACATAAATATCAATCAACGTCCTCCAACTAATGATTAAATTACATAATAAATAATCTTATTATTTAATTAATTTAATCACTAATATTCATTAATTAAATAATCTCATTATTCAATTAATTCCCAAATAAATACGTGTCACTTATGTAACACAATTAATTGGACAATCCAATTAATCAACCATGATCCATGTTACCTAAATCGATCGGGCTAGCAAGGGGACCTAATGGACCCACAGTATTTTGAGCTCCAATAATCCTCTGAAATAATTAATTAAACTCTTTAATTAATATTTCATGATTATTAACTTCGGTGTTATTCCACTAAAAACCCGAAGCTGCACTCTCTCAACTATAGACGTTTTTACACAAACCAATAACTTTTGGTGTCCATCGATATAGCTATTACATATGGTATAATCCTCCACAAGTAGTTCATAATTAGAGCTGGGTCATAATGTCCGTTATACCCCTCTAATTATATCTTTCCATTAAGTACCATTGATCCTCTAATGAACAATAAATCCTACATTCCTTACGGAATTAGGAGAGCGCTCATATTGTTCAAGCCCCGAATAAACCCTTAAGGGAACTACTATCTACTTCTCACAAGAAGGAGTGGATTCCACTATTGTGTACAAACCTTCCCAGCCACAAGCCAAACCGCGATCCCAACATAAGGAGCATATTGATCGGGAATGCAACCCTGACCTCACCCATGGTATATCAAAGACCACGATCTAACCTGAAGGAGTCGATAAGACACTCAGGATTAAGATCACCCACATATAGCCATCATTAGTTGATATATATGAATCTCATCGTTAAATGGATCTTAATGAGAGATTCATATAGATCATGCCCCAGTCTTATATTATCACATCATACAAGGTGTCTCCATTCTCATATCTCCATATGAATGATCCAGGATAGGATCACCGTACACTACGAAATAGACCGCAGCTGTAGATTAACCACAAATAAAGTACCTAACTTTATTTGCTATCTACAGACTCTTTAGATTGCTCGTTTCAAACTACATCAATCTGTATATGACACTCATATACTTAGTTCGAAATTACATCTAACAATCTTGGATGTTAAGTGCACATGTTATATACATAAAGTATGACACAAAATGAATGAACATACTACTTCTTTTATTTATGTTCAAATCATATTTATAAATTACAAACTTTAGGGCAAAAACCCCAACAGCTTGCCCGTTGGCTTGAGGATAGCGTGGCGTAGAGAAGCTCAACTTGATCCCATATTTATCGTAGAAATTTTTGAAGTCGTATGAAATGAATTGGGATCCATTGTCGGTCACGATCTCCCATGGTACTCCAAACCTGTAAATTATGTTTTCCATACAAAGTTGCGTACCTCAATGTCGCGTATTTATTGGTATGCTCTGATTTTAACCCATTTGGTGAAATAATCTGTTAAGACTAGCATGTATACGACACCTCTGGGTGCTGCAGAAAGTTTACCTACAATATCCATTCCCCATTTCATAAAAGCTAAGGGGCCGAAATTGAATTTAACATACCTGGGGGGAGATGCGACAGGGCGTAAATTGTTGACACTTGTCGCACGACTTCATATGATTTTGGGAATTAGACCGCATTGTTGGCCAATAATATCCTGCTGTGATGGCTTTGTTCAACAAACTTCGAGCGCCAGAATGGTTTTCGCATTCCTCGTAGTAAAGACCTTTCAGGACGTCGTACGTCTCTCGAGGGGTGATGTATCTCAAGTAAGGTCCTGTAAATGATTTTTTTATAAAGCTTACCGTATATAATGCAGAATTTTGCAGCTTTTGCTTTGATCTTCCTTGCTTCTGATTTGTCTCCTGGTAGAATGTTAGGTTAAAGGTAATTAAATATTGGCTCCATCCAGCTTCTACCTTGGTCGACAGGTGCAAGTACTTCTGCTTCTTGAATTGTTGGCGACATAAGATGCACAATGGGTATTGATTTCGAACCACTTGTTGTTGTCGATCCAAGACTCGCTAATGCGTCTGCTCGAGCATTCTCAGATCTGGGTATTTGTTTGATTGTAAATTCATTGAAGGTCGACTGAAGTTGTTTGGCTTTAGTCAAATAAGCCGACATTCTTTGGTCCCTTGCTTCATATGAGCCATTCATCTGTCGAACGACTAGTTGATAATCGCTCAATACTTGTATGTTTTTTATGTCTAGGCTTTTTGCAAGGTCGAGCCCAGCGATCAAAGCTTCATATTCGGCTTCGTTGTTCATCGCACGGAAGTCACAATGGATTGAATGTTCCAATATGTCCCCATGTAGGGACTTGAGCACCAATCAGAGTCCACTACTTTTGATATTGCTATAACCGTCGACCGACAAGGTCCATTTTCTGGTGTTAGCAGTCTCCATAAGGGCTATTAATTCTTGTTCTACCTGCATATTTTCACTAGGGGTGAAATCTGTAATAAAATCAGCTAATACCTGTGATTTCAATGATGTCCGTGGGTGGAAGTTGATGTCGTATTCGCTTAACTTGACGGCCCATTTCGTCAGTCGACCTGAAAGCTCAGGTTTATGCAAAATATTTTTTAGAGGGTAAGTAGTTAATACCTTAATTGAGTGGCATTGGAAGTATGGCCTTAGTTTTCGCGCTGCAACGACAAGGGCCAATGCGAGTTTCTCCAGTCGACTATACCTAGTCTCAGTGTCGAGTAGAACTTTGCTTACGTAGTAGACTGGGTGTTGATTGTTATTGAAAGTAATTAAATACTCGAGGTGTGTTTAATATATAAAGCTAGAGGGGGGGTGAATAGATTTTATCTAATTATTACCCAATTTTCGCATGCATGTCAATTTTACGAAAATACCCCTAGCAAGTCAAAAATACATACAAGTGTAATAAGATGCGGAAATAGTAAAAGACACTTGATGTATACGTGGAAAACCCAACCACTGGGAAAAACCACGGGCTATTAAGTGCGCCACACTCGGACCTCGAAATCCACTATATGAAAAGACGGTTACACCCTCAAGTGATTCTCGGACTCTCACCCTAGATAACCTCAGGCTATGGACACTACCAATCGCCACTCTTGGTTCAATCCCTAGTGATATCCCCTGATACACTACTCTTGGCGTGAGCACCCTCTAATCTACCACGCGGGCCTTTTATAGCGGCTCTAGTCCAATTTGCTTGAGGCCTAAGCACACTTAGCCCCAAGACTTCAATCTCTCAAAAGAGATGCACAACCCTATGTGAATATGTATGAATATTCAATTAATGCAATAAGAGCTAGGGTACTCTAAATGCTTACCTAGGATTATAAGATGACAATATAATCAATCATAGATATCACATATAGCTATATGACATGGCATATAACTTTAGCTAAGTAAAGGATAACCAATCCTAGATACAAAGCTATCATATAAAACCCACAAACATTCAAAGGATTAACTAGTTGATTAAAAAACAATCTATCAACCTAGTTATCAATACATCACACAAGAATGTTCATGGCATAGCTTTTAGGCAATAATGACCTAATCAAATAAGCTATGAAAAATAATCTCAATTAACAAATGAGATCAATTAGCTAGATGGCATATGAACATTAAAGCCTAGCTAATAAATAATAACCCAATCAACACATAATCTTAATCTTATATGTAGAAATTAATCTAAACACATATAAGTAAAATATGAGATAAAATTGATAAGTAGAAACACTAATTATGTAAGATAAAAGTGTTCAACAAATCATACCATGTGTGTTGAAGAAGTCCCATGCATTAGCATATGCTAGATGATCCTAGATGATGCTTAGATGAAGATTTATGCATGTGGGAATGGGTTTAGAGAGATAAAGATATGATCTTTAAACTTTCTCTCTAAATATCTCTCTAGGGTTCTTATGATCAAAGACTTGTATTCTGAAACAGAGATAAGGATGTATTTATAGAGACCAAAAACAGGGCAGGTGAAAATACAATTTTGCCCTTGAAACGCACCGATCGGCGGTGTCATTCGGCGGCCAGGCCACCGAATTGAACCGCCGAATGGCTCCCGAGTGGAACAGGGGAACTTCGGCGACTTCATTCGGCGGTTTGGAAACCGCCGATCCCAACCGCCGTTTTGGACCCGAGAGATATATTTCAATCAGGTCTCATTCGGCGGTTTCGAACGGCGGCCAGGCCGCCGAACGTAACCGCCGATTCACCAAAAATGGTGAAACCAAGGAGAAGCCAAAGGCATCTCCACCGGCGATCATCGCGTAACACAAAGCACATTACCGTGCACGCGCGGACGTTTCCGAACATCCTTAGGGAAACGAATTACTCCACACTAAAAGCTAACATACATGAAGTGCAAGTGTGGGTATTGAATGCATCCTAATGCCTATCATGTCATGGCATTTCATATAAAAAGATGCAAACAATCCAACATGCAAGAAGAGATATTGAATAAATCAATAAAGCACAATGCACACAAAATATAAACACACCATACAAGAATAAGAGTTATGCATGTTGTGTGTGTGTGCAACTATATCTCTTCAAGCCAAAGTAAGCACAAGATATACTTTTGGTGCTTGTCCTCTTGAGGTCTTGGAAAGGGTCTTGATCTTCAACAAATCACCTAGACTACCCTTACAACCAAACCCCAACATGTGGTTTGACCACGAAATAAGCCAATCAATTAATGGGAATCCTTACAGTTATCTTCTTCTCTAACTAGTACGGCACTTACGGCTGTGTCAGATACTGCCAGATATATGAGCAGCGTTTCATCGTCCTTTGGTTTCGACAGTAGTGGCGGTGACTTTAAGTAGGTTTTCAAGTCTTGTAACACTCTTTCGCAATCGTCATTCCACTCAAATGCTTTGTTCTTTCTAAGGGTGTTAAAAAATGGATGACATCGTTCGAACGACTTTGAAATGAATATATTCAGTGCTGCTACACGACCTGTGAGTTTCTGTACGTCTTTGATACATCTAGGTGATTCGATATCTTCGATCGATCGTATTTGATCTGGATTGGCTTCGACACCTCTTTGGGTGACCAGATAGCCTAGAAACTTCCCTGAAGACACACCAAAGGAACATTTAGTAGGGTTAAGTTTCATACCGTATTGGTTGAGTACGTCAAACGACTATCTTAGATGGTCGATATGTTGTTTTGCGATCAGGGATTTGACCAGCATGTCGTCGATGTAGACCTCCATTGTCGATCCAAGCATCTTAGCGAACATCTTGTTGACTAGCCGTTGGTAGGTTGCACCTGCATTTTTTAAACCAAAAGGCATTACCTTATAACAAAAAATACCTCGCTCGATGATGAAGGCTGTTTTCTCTTGGTCGTCAAGATGCATCAAGATTTGGTTATAGCCTAAGTAGGCGTCCATGAAGCTCAATAGTTTGTGTCCTGTAGTGGCGTCGACTAGCATGTCGATGTGAGGGAGTGGAAATGAATCCTTTGGACATGCTTTGTTGAGGTCTGTGAAGTCGATGCAGACTCGCCATTTTCCATTTTTCTTCTTTACTACCACAATGTTTGCTAACCAGTCGGGGTATTTAACCTCCTTCACTGAACCGATGTCGAACAGCTTCTGGATCTCTTCATTAATCACTTTATTCCTTTCTGGAGTGAACTTCCTTCATTTTTATTTTACTGGTTGGTGATCTGGGTCGACCTGAAGTCGGTGAACTATTACTTCTGGGTCGATGCCAACCATATCCGAAGTTGACCAGGCGAAGCTGCTGCGTCGTTCCTTTAGAAATTCAATCAATTGCTTGCGGATGTCGTCTGATAATCTGGATCCAATGAGGACTTTGTGGTCTGGCTGATCAGGTTCGATACACACCTCGTCGTGTTTTTCCATATTTTGCTTGCTTAGGGTCGGCTCGACTTTGGTATCCAGTAATTGCTATAATTCCTATTTCTTCTTTTTCATGGCATTCTAGTATCATTCTCTTGTTGCTCTTTGTTCCCCTTTAATCTCTTTTACTCCCCACTTGGTTGGGAATTTTATCATTTGGTGGTATGTTGAGGGAATGGCCTTTAACTCGTGTATCCATGGTCTACCAAGGATTGCATTGTATGGAAACTGACAGTCGAGTACTAGGAAATTGATATATAGGTTGACTCCTTCAGCGTAGGCAGGTAGTACGATTTCGCCTAGAGTGCTTTTCTGTTCTCCACTTAAACCTGTCAGCATGGTCGTTCAACGACTTAGTTTGGATTCATCGACCTGCATTTCTCTTAGAGCACTGTTAAATAGTATATTACAAGAACTACCATTGTCAATTAAAATGCGTTTAGTTAGACAATTAGCAATATGTAACGAAATAACTAATGCATCATGATGAGGAGAAAACAAATTTGATTTGTCGGTAGATTTGAAGGTGACGGTCTCGTCGACTTTTGAAGGGTGTTCCCGGTTTGGTTGAATTTCGGCATTCAACACCTGTCGTGTGTGCCTCTTTGCTGCAGAATAGCTTACGCCACTGACTTCAGATCCACCTGCAATGTAATTGATCACTCTATCCTGTCTGGGTGGTTATGGAGGACTGTCGTTCGCACTGGCTTGCCTTTGGTCATCACGTCTTGCGAGAGTTTGTTTCCCCTTGTCAGTTAGAAATTCTCGTAGATGTCCTTGTTTTAAGAGTTCTATGACTTCATATTTGAGGGCGACGCAATCCTCCGTACGATGGCCGTGATCATCATAAAACTCGCATCGAAGCCTCGCATCTCGATATTCTGGGAGCGCATTCATCTTTTGTGGCCATTTGATTATCTTTCCCATATCTCTCATCACTGCTACGAGGTCGACTGGTTCAATGCTTAGGTTGTATTCTAGTGCTTCAATACGTGGTCGATTGGATATTGGGTTGCCACGCCCATAAGGATTTCTATTGCTGGAACCTTCGTGTCGTGATTGATCATTTTTCCTATTGTTTGTCGGATAAGGTTCTGACCTTCTATCATTAGGCCTTCTGTCTACTCGATTGTTTCGTCGACTTTCATAATTGTTGGCTTTTCCAATGAAATTTGCTTCGTTTTCCTCCCATTTGATTTAGGCCCATGCTTTTGCCAGTACGTCTTCTATTGTCCTGCATGGATATTTAGTGAGTTCTTTATATAAGTCAGAATCAAACCTGAGGCCTTTCCTGAAGGCGTAGATGGCGGTCGCTTGATTACAATGTGGGATCTGTACTTTCTCTCTATTGAAGCGTCCGACATAAGTTCTCAAATTTTCACCAGGTCTTTGCGTTATTGTATAGAGGTCGTCTGACTGTTTCTCTAGCTTGCGGCTGCTTGCAAATTGCTCCATGAATGTATCTGTCAACTGCATAAAAGAATTGATAGAATTGTTAGGTAAATTCGTATACCATTGTAAAGTTGGGCCATTGAGGCTAGACCCGAAGGCTTTGCACATGCACGCTTCTCTCAGGTCACGTGGAATTGCAGCAGTGAACATTTTTTATTTGTACTGTGCTATGTGGTCGTCCGGATCTGTCGTTCTTCCCTCGTATTGCTTCATGTTTAGGAAGTTGAACTTTCTAGGGCATCTCGATGAGAGCAATGGCATCGATGAAAGGTGAATCGGTGAAGCTGTTAGCTGTGCTTTTCTTTATTGGAGCTGGAACTCCTGGAATTCTTTGAATAAGGGCTTCCATTTCTGCAAACCTACGAGAGAATTCCAAATTAGCAGATAAAGGTAAATTGGATCCGGGTTTTACCAATCCGGGTGTCGATTGGAGCGATGCGGTTGTCCTGTAGATGTTGTTAGGCTGTGGATACATTACTGGATCTTGCTCGTTCAGCATCTCATTTTGGATTGGCATATTGTTGAGGTCGATTTCGACTCGAGCCGTTTGAGGCGTCGGCTGATTCTGATGATCGACCGGATTCATATCTGGTCTGATGGGATTGCCTGGTGCTCTTGGAGTTATTCGATCGACAACTTGTTCATCATTTGGAACTAAGACTGGATGTTCTGACGTCATTGAGTCAGGTGCTAATCTGTTGACCAAGGTTCACAGTTCCTCATTCGTCTCTCGGATTACTGCATTCTCTGCTTCGAGCACCTGTAGTTTCTCAACGTTTGCAGTCATTTGAGCAATCAATGCAGCGATCTATTCTTCAACAGTTAGGGTAGCTCCACCTCCAGACATGATTGGTCGCTCAAGTGATTTGATTAAGTTCGAAAGATAGTTGCAATGGGCCCCACAGTGGGCGCCAAACTGTAGGTGGTCGAACTACGCGTTATGTGAATCAGGTCGGGTTATGTTAGGCCCAAGGCAACTCGCTTGAACTTATAGGATGAATGAAGTCGTCTCCTCGTTTGAACCTGCAAGATTATGTCGATCGACCTAGGTCGGGGTGCCTTTTTAAACCTGCAAGTAAAATTATAACAGAAATAATACAAATAGAGCGAAGATGGGTTTGAGTTATTTAGCCTTAGGTGTGCTTGAGCTGAGCAATATTCTGTGATGATCGTAATCGTCAATTCGATCAAATTCCGATTGCTGGAATGTTTATAAGCAGAGTTTCAATACGCTTTTAGTAAGCTTTTGAAAGGAGAGAATTCAGAGTGTCTCAGTAATGAGAGAGCTCTCTTATTTATAGGGAGTGATCCCTCGCTAACGTTCACCTAATTGTGAGTTAGTTGTGGGCGAGATTTCAGGATAGAATCTCTCACAGTACCCACTCTTTACAACTGAACTGACTTGGTCTCTGAACAAACAAGTCTCATCTGATGCTGGACTTGGGTCGACCCGATATAGTGGGCCTAGATAGGATCTATCACGGAAAGGGCTTGTATTTCGACAAGTTGGGCTTATTAGCCATTTTTGGCTACCACAATGGCAATGCTGTAATCCTCCATTCATTTAAATCATACAAATCTAATACAATTTAAATGAATGGATTACAACGATGCCATATCATTTGAGTACAAAATTTGAACAAAGTATCATTATTGTAACTGAAAAATAATAACATTACTATTATACGAACCCGAAAAATTTCATTGGTTTGGGTTTTGACCCACGGGTTTTGAAGAAACCTAAACCCGCCCCGCGAACCCAAAAAAAAAAAAAAAAAATTGCAAGAATGAAATGAAAAAGAGAAAAGAAATATCCAAATCCAATACAACAGAGAACCAATTCAAATAGTGATAGAATGAAAATCAATCTATATTTACGGATTATATATATAGTTGAAAACCCAAAACAATAAAGAAGACCCTTTACAAGGTATATATCCACTCTCTCTCTCTCTCCAAAAAAGGACGGGTAACAACAACATAAAGCCAAAGCAGAACCACAGCAGAACATACCGGTGGTGATTACTGAGTGAAGAGTCTGAAAACGGCGCCTGTTTGGTGTTGGTGACGAGAGAAGAAAACTGAATCATGCCGGTTTGGAACTAAGCAATGTCTTTTCAATATGAACGGGTATGCGGGTTCGGGTTCGGGATTTTTTCTAGACCCAAACCTGAAACAGGTTTCAATTGTAACAACCAAACACGACCCATACTGGTGAGTATTCGAATTCGAGCCATAAATTGTTGAAACAGAATATATTACTCAAAACATGTTTTCAGTTGAAGAGGAGTTTTGATCTTTCATTGAGAATGATGAGTATGAATTCAAAGAAAGAACAGATCGAATATAATGTTTCACAAATCTCATATCTAAAAAGACCAAAAATAAATATATATCCATCAACAGGTCTACAGTGACTCTGAAATCTCACATAAATTAAAAAATAAAAATTAGAATAAAATTGCACTACTTCTTCGATCTCTTAGAGTCTTGACAACATGATCGGTAGGAAATGGTCTTTCTACCTCCCTTTCTTGTAAAGAATACAACAATATGTCTAAACAATTCCTCCTAAAACTGCGAGTAAACCAACTGAAAACATCATTCAGCTATTTTATCGCAAAACCTTTTTATAGATACTACTAGAAACATCACTATTTAGTATTATATGTTTAGAGTTAAAAAATAGGGACAAAAAATGATACCAAAAAGTTATGGAGAGGTAGAAAATGTAGAGACCTACCATATTACGAGTGCATGCATGGCGAGTGAGTCAACTCAGTTAAACAGACAGGGGCGGAAGAGTGTAGAGGCCAGTAGGAGCCCATAGCCGCAATTGGCTTTTGTTTTTATTAAAAAAAATATATATTTAATTTAAGAGGTATAAAAATGTCCTTACATTACAAAAAAGCCAACTATTAATTTGTGGTCATTGTTATGGTTAAAGCTAGGTGCTAATCGGACAGCAACCCAGCGCCTAGCGCCTAGGTGGTCGATTTTTTTTTTTTTCCTATCTATAAAACCAATAATAAAACTCATATTATGACCAATTCAATCAAAATCATCAAAATCTAGTCTAAATTCACAAAAACCAAATGAAATCCAATCACAAATTGTCAATTTTACAATTCACATTTCACAATACAATATTCCAACAACAAAATCATCAAAATCTAGTCCAAATCTACAAAAACCAAATGGAATCCAATCACAAATTGTCAATTTCATAATTCATATTTCACAATCCAATATTTCAACAACAAAATCATCAAAATATAGTCCAAATCCACAAAAACTGAATGAAATCCAATCACAAAGTATCAAACATTCAAAGTTTCAAACAAAAAATCAAAATCAAATCAAACTATCTAAAATTGAGTTCTAATTATTCGCCTTCTACTACATATTCTTCCAATTGAAAGACAACGTCATCATCGGATTAAAACTCAACATTTGTTTCGACCGCCTCATTGTCGGATTGAAAATCATTTTCAAGATCTCTCATTTCACCATCATCAACAATCCATCATTGTGCATTACTAGCATCATTTGCTAGTAGTATATCTACATTTTTATCGGTCCCCCTTTTTCTCTTGTCCATCAATCTAGAATTAAATTGGGCGTACACTAGATTGTTCAACCAATTTGTATCTAGTCGATTCCTTTTCTTCGTATGTATCTACATCAAAGTAACATAAATAGATATTTAAAATTAAAAGTGACTTCATAGTTAAGTAGTTATCAATATTCAATATACTAATAATCTATAAATCTAATATAGTAACTTATCCCCTCAAACGTGTTCCAATTTCTTTCACAATTGGTTGCAACCGGATGAACTAGTCGTTAAGAAGAGGATCCTTGTTGCTATTGTTTGCAAGTTTAGTGTTTCAGATCCATAGTTAGTCCACCAAGTTACTACATCAAAAATAGTAAAATACATAAGCTTTAAAAAAAAAATTTACTAACTACTAAAAAGTAAAAACAAATGAAACAATTAAAATTTAAAACAAATTTACTAAGTATTCAATAATCAATATTCATTATTACTTTGTTTACCTAGGTTGTAGAACTCATTGTTCTTCTAACATCCTTTCAACGCTTTGGTACACCTGACTGGACAGGACAAATGGGCCGAACAGTATTAAATGAAGTCTCCAACCATCGTGACAATAGACCCTTGGGGCCTATTTGGTACACCTGACTGGACATGACAAATTGGCCGAATAGTATTAAATTAATATTGTCCAATGTTTGGCAATAATTTTAAAACCAGATTACTTCCTCTATCAATGGAGGTGGAATTGACGAATCGACGAAACACACATACACCGACCAATCGACAAATACACGTACACCGATGATGACAGTAGACCATGAATATGCGTATGTCGCCGTCAACGACCATGACCAAACACAATAGCGACTTTTGATTTCTCTGAAAAAACGAAGTGCGTAACTTTCTCTAAAAACGAAGGGTTTTGAATTGAGGATTCGGGGTTGGAGAAGATGAACAGAACAGAACAGAACAGAAACAGAGGAGCACAGAACAACAACCCAGAAATCTCGAAAAGCAATCACAAAGTCTCGGAACACAAAGTCTCGGACACATGAACACAAAGTCTCGGACAAATAAACACAAAGTCTCAAAACACAAACACAAAGTCTCGGAACACAATCACAAAGTCTCAAAAACACTGGGTTGTTGTTCTGTGCTTCTCTGTTTCTGTTATGTTGTTGTTTCTCGTGTTTAACAATGGAAGATTCAAAACCAAAACAACATAGGAAATGAGAGAAATGCGCTCGACCCCCAAGTGCGCCAGCGTAGCGCCACTAAACTAATCCAATGAAGATGCATTGATAATGTTATGAAGTTGGTTTTGTTCGATTTCGACCTCCATTGGAGGTCTATTAAACAAATCTCTATGAAGAAGATGAAAGAATAAAATCAAAAAAAAAAAAAAAAAAAAAAACTGAAAAGTAAATAAAAAAATAGAGTAAAGTAAGTGTATTTTTGGAAGTCACTTACTTTGGTGCATTTAAAACATAAGTTATTAGAGTGATGATAGTCTTGAAACACCAACATAAAAAAGTGACAAAAACCCCTATTCCCTCATATTTGCATCCCTAAAAAAAGATATGTACATCCCAAATTTTTAACTTTTTAAAAATCCAATATTATCCTCGAATAAAATTACTAAAATAGCTTGTTTCAAATATATATATATATATATATTTTACTAAAATGATTAAATAGTTTGTAAATACACCCATAAACGATTAATCTTTGAGTTTCAAATATATCATAAAACCCTTTCTATTTTTCCAACCCTAATTTCTCTTCCTCTTTTATTTTCTTATTTTTGTTATGAAGATTAGCCTGAAAATTTTTAACATAAACCCAGCCAAAGTCTACAGTCTACTGCACTTAGAGTTTATAACCAAAAAAAAAATTGAATGCTATGGTCATCTAGTGTTCGGTACTTGATGGTTGTTGGATTCTCGTTAAAAATTTAATTTTGTTTGTTCTCATGCATCAATTTTATAAGAATTTATCCACATCCCAAAAATAAAATAAAAAATGCAGAGAAATTCAAATATCTTTGAACATATAAAGCTTCCGGAAAGAACTATTCTTTTATTTTTGTTTCCCCTTATATATATAAATGTTCAAATCAGTGGGCATTGATATAAATATATGAGGACATTGGATGTGAGCCACTCATTTTCCATGCTTTGACTTAGTGTGTAATTGTGTATGCACTTATCAAAAACTTTTTCATAATAAGTGGCTCACATTCAATGTCCTTATATATTTATATCAGTGCGCACTAATGTGAATGAGACCGTATATATACAATTTTTTTATTGTCAGTTCGAACTGACAAAATATATATCAATTCATTGCCTGTGTGCCATTATATTTAAATACTTTGACTTGGCTGCATGCATTTATCAAAACATCTTTTAAATCCAATGGTTTAAATGTAAGGAACTGATAATAGAAAGACTGCGTGTATATATATATATATGACAAATTTCTTCAACTAAACACGTGTGTTGATAATATAAATTTTATACTTTTTTATTTGATAATTTAATCATATAAATTTTTATTTTTTATTATTTTTATCTGTCACCCTTAAACAAAATTAACTCAAATTCCAACTCATTTTAATATACTCTGTAATTAGGAGATAGAAATAAAATTTTTGAACAAAAAAATAACAAAATTTTAATAATAAAATGTGTATATGGGCCTATGGGGTGTAGTTACAAAAATACAATATAATAGTATTAAATAAAGGGTAATTTTGCCATTAAATGAGGTTTATTTACAAACTAGAGTTTTTTTAAATTTTGAATGGAGTGTACTTACAGAAGAGGTGTGCATACAGTTTTTAAGGGTTTATGTGTCACCCTTAAATAAAATTAACTTAAATTCTAACTCATTTTGATATAACGTTAATTAGGAGATAGAAATTAAATTTTTTGAACCAAAAAAATAACAAATTTTTAATAATAACATGTGTATATGGGGTGTAGTTATAGAAATACAATATAATAGAATTAAATAAAGGTTAATAATGCCATTAAATGGGGTTTATTTATGAACTAGAGTTTTTTAAAATTTTGAATGGAGTGTACTTATGGAAGGGTGCGTATACAGTTTTTAAGGGTTTATCTGTCACCCTCAAACAAAATTAACTCGAATTCCAACTCATTTTGATATACTGTTAATTAGGAGATAGAAATTAAATTTTTGAACAAAAAAGATAACAAAATTTTAATAATAAAAAGTGTAGATGGGGTGTAGTTACATAAATACAATTTAATAGAATTAAATAAAGGGTAATTTGGACATTAAATGGGGTTTATTTATGAACTAGAGTTTTTTTAAAGAAAGCTTCTTTTGACAATCCAATTTTTTCTTTTTACACTTTTTTTCTAAAGACACTCCATTCTCAAAATTTAAATTAAAAAAAATTCTAAAGACACTTCATTTTGTTATAAGATTATCATTTTTATTTTTTGACAATTCTATTATAAAGACACTCCATTTTAAAAAATAAATTTCTAAAGACACTTCATTTTATTTTAATAAAAGTTAGGATAAACCATCGTAGCCTTTGGATTCATCCGATGAGTAATCTTTTTTGAATTAAATTATTAAAAAAAGAAATTATCTCAATCATTATATTAAATATTACATATTAAACTCTCTCTCCTTCAATACATATCTCTAATTTTCTATCTCCATTCTTTCTCGGTCAAGACTAACAATTAAGAAAAAAAAAAAAAACTTACTAATAAGCTTAATTTTTAGGAACCGTATATGTATATATTTAAAAAAAAAAAATCGAAATATAAAAATACTTTTTGTTACTCTTGTAGATATATGATTGCCTAGAGAACTTTAATTCTTTCATTAGTCTTAGAAATTCTGAGTTTAATCTAATTTAATTGCAACAAATCAAGTTTTCATTTATCTATTTTTTTTTTTTTATAAAAAAACAAAGTATTTGTATTGACTTTTTAAATATATATATATATATTACTGTTAGTAAAAAACCAAAATATTCATAAGTTTTTTTTTCTTTAACTATTAATTAAAGATTGATTGAGAAAGTATGGATATAGGATTTTATTTTATTTTTGAAAAAATGGAGAGAGAGGGAGAGAGAGTAATTAGGAGAGAGTGTTTAATATGGTAATAATAGATTTAGGAGAGAGTGTAATACGTAATATTTAATTTAATGATTTAGGTGAGAGAATTTCTTTTATAATAATTTAATTAGTTTGGAGTATATTTAGAATTGTTTTGTCTTGTTTAGTAATTTTAATTCAGGTTAAAATTGTCATTAATTAAAAAAAAATGGAGTGTAAATAGATAATTTATGAATTATAATGAGAAGTTCTCTTTTTTAAATTTTAAATGGAGTGTATTTACGAAAAAGGTGCATATACGGTTTTTAAGGGGTTCAAATATCTCCAATCTCACTTAATCCAATATATTGTTATACTGGCCCACACTATACTATAGATAGTCCGGTATGTAAGTACTTGCCACAGCCAGACTTGACCACTTGGGCTTTTGTCACACGACTCAACTCTGTCAAGGTAATTTCTCTTGTTGTATTTACATTTTTTAGTCAAAAAGCTGACTAAAGCGAGTCCTACTAATTTTCTTTTATTTTTTTGAATTAAATTTAATTTTGTCTAAAAATAATTAAAGTGGATCCTATTAACATTTTATTTTAATTTATTTTTTCAATTAAATTTAACTTCCATGCAGAAAAAAATAACGAAACTGGTTCCACTAATTTTTTTAAAGTTTGTTTTTATAATTTAATTTGATATATTTATAATTATATTTTAAGTTAATATTTATATATATGTATAAATATTTAATTTTAATATATATATATATATATATATATATATATATATAAGCCAATTTAATACTGTCAAATACCAAATAATATAGGGTACTAAATCTAATCCAATTCTAATGTATATGCTATTGTTTCTTGGTTCTTATTACCAAATGCATTTTTATCAAATAAGTGAATAACCTTTAAAAAAAAAAATAGTAACTTTTGACTTTACTAGGTTTTGGAGAACATGCAAGGCATGTGCTTAAATTAGTATTTGAGTTTCATATTTACAAATATACATATCCTTTAAAAATAAGAAATGTTAATATAACACATAGTTTTAGTTCATGTAAATGTTATTACATTGATATAACACCTTGAGGAAATCTTAAACTCATGGGTTAGCAAGAAGCTCCTCTACACTTGCCTCAAAAGAGATCCTTCTCACGATGATAATTGTCTGCAACTTTAATTGAACATCTCAACAATTTAAATTCAACAACTAATTTTTTTTTTTTTACATCCAAAAGTACTCTTCGACTAAATTGCATAAATTGTGAAGAAATGATCACTCAAATCTTCAATAACAGATATCCATATCTTCAAAACTTTATAATATTCACTAATTTGTAGTTATTCTATCAACCACTTATAGCAATTAGCATCTGAATTGAAAATCCCTACCATATACATTACCACATTATTTCATTGGCGATGCTAATTGTTGAAGTAAAGTTCACGTCTCTACAAACTCCATTAATGGTATCCACTGGATGATAGATCACCAACAACAATACCATCAATCTAACACTGCCTATGATATTTCTATTAAGTAATTCTACAAACTCGAAGGCTTGTATTTGTCATTTCACTTTAAAAAAAAAAAAAGGGATGCTATAACTAAAATCTTACTAAAAGCTATCTATTAAGTAATTATATAAAGTTTAAGGGTTGCATTTGTAATTTTACTTTTAAAGAAATTAAAAAATAAATAAATAAAGAGTCAAAGAAATTAAAAGAAAAAAAAAAAGAGGAGGCTTGTATTTGTATTTTGCATGCGTGCCTCTTTTTGTTTGGGGTTGTTTTCCCCTAGGTCTTTGTGCTTTATTGTTTTTTGTCACTTTTTTTTTTCTTTTATCATTTATATATATGGATTCTGTCTAGGGGTTTTTCAGCATATGATCGCTTGTGATGCTTTTTTCCTTTAGATCAGTCCAGTTTTATTAAAAAAATAAAATAAATAAATAAATAAAATAAAAAATAAAAAGATGCTATAACTAAAATCTTACTAAAGCTATCTATTAAGTAATTATATAAAGTTTAAGGGTTGTATTGTAATTTTACTTTTAAAGAAAAAAAAAAAAGTCAAAGAAATTGAAAAAAAAAAGGGGTCTATAATTCCAGCTGACCACTTCACACTTTTATATATAGTTTAGGATATTATAAATCTCTAACTTTAAACCCAAACAAAAAGAGAAGCAAAAATGACGAGATGAAGTTGATCGGTCGGTTAACCTTTCACACATACACCACGAGATTATGAGTTCGAGTCATCCCCTCCCAAAAAACCCCGAATTTATATAATAATTAAAAAAAAAAAAAAAATTCCTGGAGAGATGTACAAATGAAAATTTAGAAATCGTACTTGATGAGTGCAAAACGACACTCATCGTACTTTTCCTAAAGGCACTCTAGTCTTGAAACTTTAGCATCTTGAATGTAGGATCACGTTGCGTGCAATGTGTACTTAGAGTGGCATGACTTTAATCTTTATTTAACATCTCTTACATGCATTTTTTCCTAATGAGCACAACATTGATTAAGGGGGGTGTATTCAATTAGGATTCTTGAGGACATTTAAAGACATTATAAATCCTGGTGTATTCAATTTGGATATTTAAAGACTTTAAAAGAGTCCATATGAATCCAGTGGTATTCAATTAGGATTTATATGGACTTTTAAAGAATCCTTTCAAATCCAGGTGTATTGAATTAGGACTTTAAAAATGTCTATAAGAATCAAGGTGTATTCAATTAGGACTGGATTTTAAAGGATTTTCTTAAGTCATGGATTTTGATGGATTTTGGTGGACTTGATGGTAAAAGATATAAATATCTAATGTCATAACATGTCCGGCCTTCTCCCCAAAGATTTTGGTGGATTTTGCTTTCCCTCTCTCTCTCAAAACAGAAACGAAAAGCACTAATATGTAAAAATTAAAAAAAACCGATGCATGTGAGAATAATAAGCTTCCATCCCCAGCATGTTCTGTGAATTAAAAAGGAAAAAAAAAAACTGCACATAATTATATATGTGAGAATATGTTGCAGTCATATAATTATATATAACAAGTACAAAACTCACTACGTGCCAAAACTGCACAAAACAACACCAAATTAATCTGTAGAGCCTTCAATCAAACACCAAAATGCTTACTCTTTATTAGCTTTTTTTTTTTTTTTTTTTTTGAAAAACTCTTTATTAGCATTTTATTTTAAAGAAAAATAATTCATCTGCACTTCATGCAAGCAGTGCCTTTACGCAGATAAGCCTTATCCAATTTTGGGTTCAATTCAATCGCTTTGTTTGCATCAACAACAACCTCAGACTATATATATACGTAAATATAGATTGACTGGTGTATCAAATTTTGCTCATTCCAACTTCAAAGGTTTTTTTTGATAATTAGCTATAATTAGCTATAATTAGCTTACTATTGATAAGTCAGAGATAACAAATTCATAAAAGCCTTAGCCAATTTTGGATTCGATTCAATCTCTTTGTTTGCATCAGCAACAACCTCATAATATATATATATACGCAAATATAGATTGACTGGTGTATCAAATTTTGCTCATTCCAACTTCAAAGGTTTTTTTTTTATAATTAGCTATAATTAGCTTACTATTGATAAGTTAGAGATAACAAATCCATGAAAATCATTGGATGTCTAAACAAATCCATAAAAGTCTGAGATAGATGTCTAAACAAATCCATAAAAGTCTGAGATGGATGTCTAAACAAATCAACGAAAGTCCATATGGATTTATAAAAGTCTGTAGAAATCCATGAAAATCTGTAACTTAAAAAATGTCTTTAAATGTCTTCAAGAATCCTAATTAATCCTAATTGAATACACCCCCCTAAATCTCTTCGCTTTTGGTTTTGCAAGTCGAATATTGACTTTTGAGTCTTTTACAAAGAGTTGGTGCTTTATTGTTGATTTGTTGATAATTGAAACATGTCCATGTGTGCTTATATTTGTTTTGCTCGAGGACGACCAAAAGATAGGTTTGGGGGTATTTGATCGAACCAAAATTGGTACGATTTTGGCTCTCACTTCCTTTTCCTTTTGCTTGATTCTCAGGCATTATCCCGTGATTTAATTGTGTAAATTAAGTGTTTTCAGGTATTTACAGAGTTTAGGGGCATTGAGGTAATTTTGGAGAAATAGGGGCAAAAGTGTAAATTCTGAAGAAGGTTTGAAGTTATTACAAAATCAGAGGAGTTTAGGGGTCCTTCCCGTAATTTGCCACGCAAGGTAGGCGAGCGCGCCACGTCACCAACACAAAACGGCGCGTTTTGATGGTAGGTGTGGGCCTCTAAGTGAGCCCCATCCCACTAATAAATGCACCCCAAAGAAGAGAAGCAGCCCACGCTAAACACTCTAAATGAAACGGTGCGTTTCATACTACAAGCATGCACCCCATATCCTTGCTGATTACACCCCAAAGAAGACAAACGAGAAGCTGCTGTGTACACCCCACAAGACTACTAAATGCACCCATTTTGTCTTGCAACTTCATCTTCTTCCTCGCGTGTAGACTGCCATGGCCGACCTCTCCAAACCCTAACGCTGCCGCCTAAAAGTGCACATTCCTTGACCTACCGCCGGCCGGTTTCTGGCTCAAATCAACGGTGAGATCAGCGGCTACCCCATCGTAAGCATCCCAGCGCTCCAAACTCGCCGGAATTCAATCTCCTCTCCACGCCTGCTTCGCCTAATCTCTCATAAATGTCGACCTTATGTCGAAATTTGTCCAAAATTGTCGCCATGGCGACAAGGAGTGTATTTGGCACTTGATGGTGTCGCCACTTACGTCGCCATTTGAGAAGTGGCGACCTCTTCTCTGTCATGCTTTGATAGGTAGGGAAAATTACAAGAAGGTCCCCTAGAGGGGCCAAAGTGGCAAGATTGCAAGTCTAGGGGTGTTTTGGTCATTTACCACCCTAAACCTAATTTGAAAACCTTATAAATACATCACTATTTTCCTCTTCTAGACATCTCTTGTGAATCAAGAAACCTCATTTCTTCCACCATTCCTAATCCCACCATTTTTCCTCTCCAATAAACACTTAGACTACTCCACCTAGATCACTCATCTCAATCCATTTTCTCCATCCCTTTCCTTTGTCACTTTCCATATGACTTCACATATCTAGACACATCCTCAACACCCAATCTTTGCACAAGATTCAAGCAAGGAAGCTCAAGGAAGGATCAAGCTTACAAGAGAGACCTAAGGGTGATTTCTCTCCATTTTACTTCCTTTCTTTGTTTGTGATTATGTGTAATTAAAACCCCCTTTCTAAGGGATGGTTTGATAGACTATTTGGATATTGTGTATTTATTTAAGCTTGAAATATTATGTTTATGCAATTATAGTTTTATTCACTTTATAATTATGTCTTGCACTTATGTGATTGATTGGGTATTGACACACTTAGTTGATTACAATATGTTGTAGGATTATTTGCGATAAAATTGATTAAGTTATTGACACACTTGATTAATTGTAGCACATAGTGAATATGATAGGCTTTTGGAGGGTAGGCCTACCACGATTGCATAGGCCATTCGATCGTCACTAATCAATCCCACCTTGACCCCCTTTTCTTAATCGGTTAGGCATTTTGGTGGGAAGTTGTTTAGGATTCGTAGTGACAGTCCAAACACATCATCGAATGAGATCGGTCCTTGATTGTGTGAATAATGCATTAATGAAGCTTTGTATGAATTTCTCAATGGTCCATTAGCTATTCTATCATTCCCCTAGAATTCTTATTAATTGTTTAATCACCTTCTTATCTAAGTTGTTATATTGGATTCCTATCTATTCATATTCTCTTTATATTTTTTGTTATATTTACTTTCATGTATGTTTGACACCATTCAAACTACCATGATTTAATTTATTTTGCATTTTATGAATTGTTAAATAATTCAACTAATTACTCTAATTCCTTGTGGAACGAATCCTAACTTACCACTGTAGGGAAAAATACGGTCAATGCAGCGGAAGCGAGACTAAAAACAAGTTTAGTATAGTTTAAAATTTTTCCATAATTTGAACCTTAACCCTCTAATTAATTAAACATATATAATCAAAAGTATCATACCTTTGTCGCGTGATCTGATTGACATTGCATCGATGGTAATCCGCAAGATCTTCCAATCCAATCACGAACGTGAATCACCTAGGAGCGTGGTCTCCCTTTCTTTGAATTGTGTACCTGAGGATGGATAACAAAATCTTTTCTTTTTCGTTAGTCACAAAAACTTCCAAGAGATAACGAAGAACGTTCCGGTCACTTTTGAATTCTCAATCTAATGATCGAAACTCGCGTGAGCCTTATTTGAAATCGTGCACAAAACCTTTTGATGTAAAAGTTACTAGTGCACTATCGAAATAAGAACAAACTCTTTTCTCTATACTTCTTGGCTAAAATTATCACACTAGTCTAAGAGTTGGATTCTATTTTTCTCAAACAAAAGAAAAAACTCTCAAGCCAAAGACTTTTAGGTTACCGAATTCTCTTTGCACAAATATATATATATATAAAATATGTAATGATGTATATGTCTTGCACTTAAATTCAACTTGCATATATCAAAAAATATATAGTGCACGTATTCAACTTCTATATATATATTATATATATGCCCGAATTCTTGCCTAAATATAATTAGGGTGACCGAATTCCTTTACCAAATAGGATTTATGCCTTTTGACTTAAATCCTAACACTAGGTAGATTTCCTTAGAATTCCAAACCCTAATCCAACTCTTTAGTGTATTTTGTGACTATATCAAAGACTTCCTAATTTGACTAGATAAATAAATTCATTTTATTTATCTACTTATCAAATAAAGACTTTGATTCTTATTATACTACCAACAATAGTATACTACTAAGAAACATGTTTCCTAGTCAGAAAAAGATTTTGATCATTAATTAAATAATTAATTAATAAATAAATTAACTTCCATTTAATAAAATAATAAAATAATATAATATAATAAGCTAATTTATTAGCCTTGCCGCCCAAGTATTCTATCATGGGCCATATATTTTTTTTCCATTTTATTAAATCCATTGGACCTTAATAAAAAACCCACATGTGAGCTGGACCCATTCTTACTAAAAGAAACAAGCCCACATGTCTTTCATTAATATATTAGTATAATTTAACAGCCCATTAAATAAATAATGTGCAAATTATATTCTTAATATATTAAGTACAATTCTAGATGGACCCATAAATTGGTCCAGTAGAATATATCAAGTGATCCATGCAAGTCCGTGTGGATTGGGGATCTTGGCGGGCTATCTAAATTTAAGCTTCAATAGACACAACCTAATCACAATCAACAAATGATTCACTTAGGTCCGATCTATTAATTTTAACTCATTCCACTAAAGAGCTAAAATTGAACTCTTAAATAAAGATAGAATAAGAATATGTTCCTCATTCATACCCTAGACAATCATATTGGAGATAGTGTATCCTCGTGATTAATATCAGTAATCGCCAAGAGTTCATAGACCGCCTATAACTCTCCAAGTTACCATATTTACTCATATGACCACGTTTTGAACTTGGATACTTTAACTTGTCCATAAGCCATGTTTTCAATAGTCGCTATCGAAAACTCAACGTTGAGATTTAATATCCAATTACCTCAAAACATCCATATGATGATATTATACTCTCATTTAATAAATGGAGCCACGATGTCCATATCTATAAATGAATTCCTCTATCGATTAACAAATGAATATCACCAAACTATCGAGGATAGACTATGCTATATAATCGTACTCATTGATAACTCAAATGATATCACTTGCAACCATAAGTCCATCATTTATCTCAGGATTAAGATAGACTCTCCGATTGTCCTGATAAATGAAAAGACTATTATCTATTGATGGTTCTAGATAAAGCTTTTCATTGTGATCCTGTTCAATGCACCCAGTGCACTAGATTCTTTTACTCGAAGACACTCCGATGATTTTAGACTCATCATATCTCATTTGATCCCACTCAAATGCTAGCAAAAGAATTCTACAACTTTAACAAGATAAAGGTGCCCAACCTTTAACTTAAGTTGTGAACATTATTCAAGACTAACTAAAGAATTGTGTCTACCTCATACATATCTAGATGTACGAACAATTCTTCTTTTCTCATAGTCTTTAGACCTTATGATTATTTACTTTGACAATTATAATATTAAACTATAAATGCTATAAGATTTGTTAAACCAGAAATCACTTTATTAATATGAAAAAGATTGTTAATTACAATATTACACTCTTGCTATTGAGCATAATCCTAACAACCGCTTTACTAATTTTCTATCTAAGTGGATTTCTAAGTGGTCAAACTCGGTTTTCAAACGATCACATTTAAAACATTATTTTGGTGTGCAAAACGACGCTCATAAAAACTGGCGCCGCTGCCGGGGATTAGTGTAGAATATGCAAGTTGAAGCTACTCAATGAAAATTAAGAGTAGAAAAATGCACAAATTAAATTGTAAGCCTGGACGCTAAAATGTGGAATATGCAAGTTATAATGAGCAAAAATGTGCTTAATTTATAATGTATGCCTTAGTGTGACCTTTGGGTGTTTGTTATCTATTCTTCCCATTTATTGACTCACCACTCACCTTAGGCCCCATTACAACCAAATTAAAGACCCATTTGATCTTTAGGAATGTCCACTTTGGAAATTTTGGTTGATGCATGTTCTTTCCGGTTCATGGTTTTCGATTCCATTCATGAGACATATTTTCAGAAATTGTGTTTTTTTAAATGATCATGTGCAATTATATTTGATATTTTGAAATTAAATGAGCTACTCAATGAAAATTAACAGTAGAAAAATGCACAAATTAAATTGTAAGCAAAATATGTACGAATTAAATTGCACATATTCTTGTTTGTCACACTTTTACCAGTGTGATTAAAAGTGTGATTATTGAAGGAAGATTGAAGATATTGGCGTGATCATTTTCTTGTTCGTCACGCCAATTAATACCGGGTCACCACTATTTGATCGGACCAAAATTTGTATGATTTTGGCCCTCACTTTCTTCTCCTTTTTGCTTGATTCTCGGGCATTATCCCGTGATTTAATAGTGTAAATTAAGTGTTTTCATGTATTTACAGAGTTCAGGGACATTGAAGTAATATTGGTGAAATAGGGGTAAAAGTGTGATTATTGAAGGAAGATTGAAGATATTGCAGATATGGAAGAGATCAGGGGCCAAATTGCAATTCGCCATGCAAAGCAGGCGAGCGCGCCACATCACCACAATGATCCGGTGCGTTTTGGCTAAGTGAAGGGTATTGGGCTTCTAAATTGCACCCAGCCCATTTGTTAACGCACCCCACATGCAGCCCATTAATGAAACGGTGCGTTTAAGAGGCAAGCTAGGCCTCTAAACGCACCCCAGCTTCCTGCTAACTGCACCTTGCATGAGACAGGGTTGGCGTCTAAGCGCACCCCACTTATCTGCTAAATGCACCGTACCTTCACTATTCACCTTCTTCTTCCTCTCATGCGAACTAGCCAAGGCGTCCCTCCAAACCCTAAATCACGCCGCCACCTCAACGACCACCTTTTCCGACCTACCGTCGACCAATTCCGGTGGAAAAATAACGGCCACATCAATGGCAACCCAGTCGCAATCCTTCCGGTGGCCCAATCGGTCGGAATCATGCCATCCTGAACTCGCCTCCTTTGCTCTCTTGTCACCACTTGTCCTTCGTTGTCGCCATGGCGACATGAACTTAATTTCTGGACCTGATGATGTCGCCATTTGGGTCGCCACTCTCGTTGCCAGTTGAAGAAGTAGCGACATCTCTGTGTTCATGCCTAATTGGCTGAACTTTGGTGGTAAATTACAAGAAGGCCCCCTAAAGGGGCCAAAATGGAAATATTGCAAAGTCTAGGGGTATTTTGATAATTGACCACCCAAGACCTATTTTGAAAATCCTATAAATTCATCACTATTTTACAACTCTTGGCAATTCTTGACAACCAAGAAACCTCTTTTCTACCATTCCTAATCCCTCCACTTCTCTCCTACCTAATCTAAATATCTAGATTTCCTTCCCTAAATCATTCCTTTCTTCCCATCTTCTCCACAAATCTCCTTAGTCACTTCCCATTTGACTCCACCTATCTAGACACATCCTCGTCATCCACTCTTTGCACAAGGAGCATCATAGGCAAGGAAAGGATCAAGCTTACAAAAGGAGACCCAAGGGTGATTTCCTAATCTTTTACTTGCATTCCCTTTGGTTGTAATATATGTAATTAAACCCCCTTTCTAGGGATTTGATGTGAGAACATTTTGGATTGGGTTTTGTTTAAGCTAATATATATTTTAATCTCTATTTGTGTTCTATTCATTTTATAATTAGATTCTATGCATTATATAATTGACATGTATATCCACTAGTTGATTATACTCTTGCTTAGGATAATTTGTTATATAATCTTGATTGGATTGACAAACTTGATGGATTGAGAACATAGTGACTAGGATAGATCGTTGGAGGGTATATTAACCGCGATTATCTAAACCGTTAATTGTAACAAACCGATCCCGCCGTGACCCCCTCTCTTTAATCGGTTAGGCATTGCGGTGGGAAGTTGTTTAGGGTTCATAGTAATGGTCTAAACACATCCTAGAAATCAATTGGTTAACATTTGTGAGGTTGGCTCACTAAGGTAGCTTGAGAAGCACTTCCCGTAATCCACTTATGATCCCATTAATTCCCTAGCAATTCTATTAATTGTTTATCCCATATATCTCTTATCTAGATTTCTATCTTATTTTATTAGGTTTATTAGGTTTATTAGGTTTATTTTACATGTATGTTTGATGGCTTGACAAACCATTCAACCATCCATTGCTTATGTTTTATTTTAACACATATAGGAATTATTAATTTATTCAATAATTACTCTAATTCCTTGTGGAACGAATCCTACTTGCCACTTTACTAATTTTACATTTAAGTGGTGAAATCGGTTTTCAACATGAACACATTTAAAAACAATCATTTTGTTGAGTACCAACGACGGCTCATCAAAATTGGTGCCGCTGCCGGGGAAGGAAGCAACATTTTGGAAGTTCGAAGTGTGGGAGCACCATGCCACGTCTTGCCTAGACGTTAAATCGTGCGCTTGGTGGGAGGCAACCCACCTAGGTATATTTTCTTTCCTTAGTTTTGAATTGATTTATTTCTTGTTTTTTAATTTCTTGTTTAGAATAAGGTTGTGAGTTGTTTGTGATAGTGGATTTAGGACTTGAATGATCACATATTTTGTCCACATGGATTGTGATGATAACTCTTGATGAACTTGCATTTCTATATCTCTTGAGTTGATTATGAGCATATAGGATGACATGGAACCACTTGATTCATTATTTTGGGATAATTTTTAAGAATGGACATTAATTGTGTTTTTGAGACTCTTTGATTGAGGATGTGTGTTGCGCCGCGTTTATCGGTTTATATGCCCTAAAGACATGTAAACTTAAAAATTCTTGGCCAAGAAACCTTTTGATGAGCCGTCAAATTTTGATGACTCGCTTTTTGTGTCGTTACCAAATTGCGAATTATCAAAAGTTGTTTATAAATGAATTCTTACGCAATATACTTTAAGTTTTGAAAACTAGTAAAACGGTAAGCTTAAGATTCGTTGCACATGGATTAGGTTAGATTAATCGATTTGCTATCTAATCTAAGTTAGTCTAACTAATGCGCAAGAAAATAAATCATGTTAAGTTTGATAAAGTGTGGTTTGAGAAACCACCAAACAATACATGAAAAGTAAATTGCAAGAAATTAAAGAGAATATGAATGGAGATAGGAATCCAATACAAACAACCTAGATAAGAAAATGGATTAAACAATTAATAGAAATTCTAGAGAAATGATAGAGTAGCTAATGGACTATGAGCAATTCATACAAGACTTCTTTAATGCGCTATCTACACAATCAAGGACCGATCTCATTCGAAAGTGTTGCTTAGATCGTCACTACGAACCCTAAGCAACTTCCCACCGCAATGCCTAACCGATTAAGGAGAGGGGGTCATGGCGGGATCGGTTAGTGACGAATGAATGGCCTAGGCAATAGAGGTTGATCACCCCTCACAAAGCCTATCCTATTCACTATGTGCTATAATCAATCAAGTGTGTCAATAACTCAATCAATTTTATCACAAATAAATCCTTCAACAGATTATAATCAACAAGTGTGTTAATACTCATTTAATCACATAAGTGCAAGATCTAATTAAAAAGTAAATAAAACTATAATCATGCAAACATAATATTCAAAGCTTTAATAAATACTCATGTCCAAAAAGTCTTCTCAAATCATCCCCTAAAATGGGGGTTTAATTACACATAATTACAAACAAGAAAAGGAAGTAAAATGTAGAGAAATCACCCTTGGGTCTCTCTTGTAAGCTTAATCCTTCCTTGAGCTTCCTTGCTTGAATCTTGTGCAAAGAGTGGGTGTTGAGGATATGTCTAGATAGGTGGAGTCATATGTAGAGTGACAAAGGAAATGGGTGGAGTTTGTGGTGAGGTAATCTAAGTGTTTATTGGAGAGGAGAATGGTGGGATTAGGAATGGTGGAGAAAGGAGGTTTCTTGATTCACAAGATATGTCAAGAGTTGTTTAAAAAAGGAAATTAGTGATGAATTTATAGGATTTTCAAATTAGGTCTCGGATGGCAAATTACCAAAACATCCCTCCTTCATGGTAAATTACCATTTAGTCCAAGAGAGGGGTGCATTACGTAATTTTCACACCCAATCAGCCATTGATAGGGAAGCTTCGTGGTTTTGGGTTCAATGGCGACGCTTGGGCGACGCAAATGGCGACATCTTCTGGTGTGAAAATCAACCCCCTATCGCCATGGCGACAACGAATGGCCAAATGGCGACAAAATAGGCACAAGTGGTGACATGAGGTGTGGGAGGCGTAGAGATTGGAGGCCGTTATTCAGCCCGATTGAGCCACCGAAAATGGACCGATTGGACAGCTAGTCGGTTCGCCGTGATTTGGGCCTAAAACCGACCGGCGGTAGCTTCATTTTCGATGACTTTCAGGTGGTGGCGGTGGCGGTGGCGGTGGCTATAGGGTTTGAAGCTTCCATGGTTGACCAGTTCGTGAGGAAGAAGAGGGTGAATATGAGGCAAGGGGTGCATTCAGCAAGATGCCGGGGTGCATGCAGCTGCATCACCTTTGTCTTATGTGGGGTGTGTTTAGATGAGAACAGGGGTGCATGCAGACACAATTTAGGCAAGGTAGGCCAGCGCTTGGGCCATGTGTTGCGCCATGCATTTGGCCCGCACCAGGTATGCTTGACTTAATTAAAACGCACCGTTTTGATTCATGTGGGCTGGCGCTTTGGGCTTGACTTTGGGCCTATTTGTTGGGCTGATGCCTAATTGCTTCCTTTAGCCAAAACGCACAGCATTGCTGACGTGGCGTGCGTGGGCTGTTTTGTGTGGCGAATTGCAATTACGTCCCTCATCTCTTCCCTATCTACAATAACTTCAATCTTCCTTCACTAATTACATTTTTACCCCTATTTCTCCAATATTACTTCAATGCCCCTGAACTCTGTAAATACCTGAAAACACTTAATTTACACCATTAAATCAAGGGATAATGCCCAAGAATCAAGCAAAAGGAGAAGGAAGTGAGGGTCAAAATCATACCAATTTTGGTCCGATATTAGGTTGCCACCGGTATTAATTTACCCGGTATTAGGTTGCCATTGAAGGAGAATTGGTACAATTTCGACGATTTAATTGGCGTTTAGAGGAAATCCGAAGGAAGCAACATTTTGGAAGTTCGAAGTGTGGGAGCACCATGCCACGTCTTGCCTAGACGTTAAATCGTGCGCTTGGTGGGAGGCAACCCACCTAGGTATATTTTCTTTCCTTAGTTTTGAATTGATTTATTTCATGTTTTTTTAATTTCTTGTTTAGAATAAGGTTGTGAGTTGTTTGTGATAGTGGATTTAGGACTTGAATGATCACATATTTTGTCCACATGGATTGTGATGATAACTCTTGATGAACTTGCATTTCTATATCTCTTGAGTTGATTATGAGCATATAGGATGACATGGAACCACTTGATTCAATGTTTTGGGATAATTTTTAAGAATGGACATTAATTGTGTTTTTGAGACTCTTTGATTGAGGATGTGTGTTGCGCCACGTTTATCGGTTTATATGCCCCAAAGACATTGAGGACAATGTCTAATTTAGGTTTGGGGCTGTGTGCGCAACATCGTCTCTTGTTTGCAATTGTGTGCAAATAGTTTGAGCCAAATTTTTCAAAATTTTGAAAACCTTGTGATAATGCCATGCTTGAGCATATTTTGCTTGTTGAGATTTTGGTTTTGTGTGTGTAAGGAATTGTGCATCTTTGCCTTGCTTAGTTTAGATTAATTTCATGCCATTTAGGGTTGCATTGAACAAAGCGCGCTAGTTCTTTTCTCTTTGTGTTAGAGTGAATATTCAATTGTGCTTGAAGGTTAGGAATTAATAGTGGAGACTTCCCGTGAGGTTCACAAACACGGCCTTAAAAAGCGTATTTTGAGGGAAAGTTTTCACTCTTTAAACACTCGTTCAAACACACATGTCATGCATATTTAAATTGTCTCATTCGCGCTTAAATGTTGTTTGCCATAGAACATATGGACTGCTTGTGGATGCCTTTATTTACTTTGTGGACAAACCTTTAGATATGATTTTAGGCAATGCATGTGAAAAACCACCAAATTGGCATAAATACTTCCAATCCCTCTATGTGTGTGCTCCATTGCCCATTTGAAGCCAAACACAATTAAGCTTTTCATTCATGAACCACATCAATATTAACCATATAGCCTATACACTAGACTTACTTTGTACCAAATGGTTTGCTAAGGCTTAGGGGTTGAATGTAAGCTTTAAGGAGTATGAAATTGTAAGGTGTGTACCTAGGCAAGTATGTATGTGCAAACGCATTAAAAAAGATGAAATGCAATGCTTGAAAAGAAAAAGAAAAGCAAGAAAAGAAAAGGAAAGAAAAGCAATGCAAAAGAAAGAAAAGAAAATGATGAATGAAGCACTAAGTGCCTAGATCAATTATATGCAATTAAATGGGCTACTCAATGAAAATTAAGAGTAGAAAAATGCAAAAAGTAAATTGTAAGCCTGGACGCCAAAGTGTGGAATATGCAAAGTTGTAATGAGCAAAGTGTGCTTAATTTAGAATGCATGCCTTAGTGTGACCTTTGGGTGTTTGCAATAAATTTTTCCCATTTATTGACTCACCACTCACCTTAGGCCCCATTACAACCAAATGAAAGACCTATTTGATCTTTATGGATGTCCACTTTGGAAATTTTGGTTGATGCATGTTCTTTCCGGTTCATGGTTTTCAATTCCATTCATGAGACAAAATTTCATAAATTGTGTTTTTAAATGAACTTGTGCAATTATATTTGATATCTTGAACATAAACTCATATTGCATATGAATTATGAGTGAAGCCTAGGAATCTGTGCGAAAATGAGAGAATCCGGTGAGGATTAGATGTCGATGCGAATTATATTCTTTTCCTAATGGCACTCTAGTCTTGAAGCTTAAGCATCTTGAATGTAGGATCGCGTTGCGTGCAATGTGTACTTAGAGTGGCATGTCTTTAATCTTCATTTAGCATATCTTACAAGTATATTTTTCCTAATGAGCACAACGTTGGTTAAATATTTTCACTATTGGTTTTACAAGTCGAATCTTGACTTTTGATTCTGTTACAAAGAGTAGGTGCTTTATTATTAATTGTTTGATAGTTCAAACATGTCCATGTGTTTATATTTGTTTTGCTCGAGGAAGAGCAAAAGATAGGTTTGGGGGTATTTGATCGGACCAAAATTGGTATGATTTTGGCCCTCACTTTCTTCTCCTTTCTGCTTGATTCTCGGGCATTATCCTGTGATTTAATGGTGTAAATTAAGTGTTTTTAGGTATTTACAGAGTTCAGGGACATTGAAGTAATATTGGTGAAATAGGGGTAAAAGTGTGATTATTGAAGGAAGATTGAAGATATTGTAGATATGGAAGAGATCAGGGGCCAAATTGTAATTCGCCATGCAAAGCAGGTGAGCGCGCCACGTCACCACAATGATCCGGTGCGTTTTGGCTAAGTGAAGGGTATTGGGCTTCTAAATTGCACCCAGCCCATTTGTTAACGCACCCCACATGCAGCCCATTAATGAAACGGTGCGTTTAAAAGCTAGGCCTTTAAACGCACCCCAGCTTCCTGCTAACTGCACCCCGCATGAGACAGGGTTGGCGTCTAAGCACACCCCACTCATCTGCTAAATGCACCGTACCTTCACTATTCACCTTATTCTTCCTCTCACGCGAACCAGCCAAGGCGTCCCTCCAAACCCTAAATCACGCCGTAACCTTTTCCGACCTACTGTCGGCCAACTCCGGTGGAAAAACAACGGCCACATCAATGGCAACCCAGTCGCAATCCTTCCGGAGGACCAATCGGCCAGAATCATGCCATCATGATCTCGCCTCCTTTGCTCTCTTGTCGCCACTTATCCTTCATTGTCACCATGGCGACGAGAACTTAATTTCTGGACCTGATGATGTCGCCATTTGGGTCGCCACTCTCGTTGCCAGTTGAAGAAGTAGCGACATCTCTGTGTTCACGCCTAATTGGCTGAATTTTGGTGGCAAATTACAAGAAGGCCCCCTAAAGGGGCCAAAATGGAAATATTGCAAAGTCTAGGGGTATTTTGGTAATTGACCACCCGAGACCTATTTTGAAAATCCTATAAATTCATCACTATTTTATTCTACCATTCCTAATCCCTCCACTTCTCTCCTACCTAATCTAAATATCTAGATTTCCTTCCCTAAATCATTCCTTTCTTCCCATCTTCTCCACAAATCTCCTTAGTCACTTCCCATTTGACTCCACCTATCTAGACACATCCTCGTCATCCACTCTTTGCACAAGGAGCATCATAGGCAAGGAAAGGATCAAGCTTACAAAAGGAGACCCAAGGGTGATTTCCTAATCTTTTACTTGCCTTCCCTTTGGTTGTAATATGTGTAATTAAACCCCCTTTCTAGGGATTTGATGTGAGAACATTTTGGATTGGGTTTTGTTTAAGCTAATATATATTTTAATCTCTATTTGTGTTCTATTCATTTTATAATTAGATTCTATGCATTATATAATTGACATGTATATCCACTAGTTGATTATACTCTTGCTTAGGATAATTTGTTATATAATCTTGATTGGATTGACAAACTTGATGGATTGAGAACATAGTGACTAGGATAGATCGTCGGAGGGTATATCAACCGCGATTATCTAAACCGTTAATTGTAACAAACTGATTCCGCCGTGACCCCCTCTCCTTAATCGGTTAGGCATTACGGTGGAAAGTTGTTTATGTAGGGAAAAATACGGTCACGCAGCGGAAGCGAGACTAAAAAGGGGTTTTAGTACAGTTTAAAATTTTTCCATATTTGAACCTTAACCCTTTAATTAATTAAACATACATATCAAAAAGTAACATACCTCTTGTCATGTGATCCGATTGACTTGCGTCGATGGTAATCCACAAGATCTTCCAATCCAATCACGAACGTGAATCACCTAGGAGCGTGGTCTCCCTTTCTTTGAATTGCATACCTGAAGGATGGAAATCAAAATCTCTTCTCTTGATCGTTAGTCACAATAAATTCCAAGAGATTACAAAGAATGTTCCGGTCACTTTTGAATTTACAATCGTTAGATCGAAACTCGCGTGAACCTTATTCGAAATTGTACACAAAACCTTTTGGTGTTAAAGTTACCAGTGCACTATCGAAATAAGAACAATCTCATCTCACTTTTCTCTTGGCCGAAAATAATCACACTAGTCTCAGAGTTGGATTCTATTTTTCTCTCGCAAAAGAAAAAACTCTCAAGTCCAAGACCTTAGGGTTTGCCCAATTCTATACAAAGAATATATATATATTTTTTTTAGTGGCCGCAAGTCAACCTTTAATTATATATCTATATCATAAGTTCTGCACGCCTATTAAAGTGCACAAATACTGCATATCAATATATGTTCCACTAATTACTTGCCCATATAATTAATTTATATATTGTGAATTCTCCTTGCCATATATATCATATATATATGTAACTTAGGCGACATGCCATATATTAAAAATCTGTATCTCGGCCAAGTGCCATATATATCTATATATTGTCGCAGAAATCTTCTACCAAATAGGATTTATGCATTTTGACCTAAATCCTAACCCTAGGTAGATTTCCTTAGAATTCCAAACCCTAATTCAACTCTTTAGTGTATTTGTGACTATATAAAAGACTTCCTTATTTGACTAGATAAATAAATCCCTTATTTCTTATTTATCTACTTACCAAATAAAGTCTTTTATTTTATTATACTACCACAATAGTATACTACTAAGAAACATATTTCCTAGTCAGAAAAAGATTTTGATTTTTAATTAAATAATTAATTAATCAATTAATTAATTTCCATTTAATCAAATAATAAAAATAAAACAATATAATATCATATATATATCTCGGCCATGTGCCATATATATCAATATATCTATATATTGTTTTTCTATTTTATTAAATCCATTGGACCTTAATAAAAGGCCCACATGTGAACTAGACCCATTCTTACTAAAAGAAACAAGCCCACATGCCTTTCATTAATATATTAATATAATTGATCAGCCCATTAAATAAATAATGTGCAAATTATATTCTTAATATATTAAATACAATTCTAGATGGACCCATAAATTGGTCCGGTAGAATATATCAAGTGATCCATGCAAGTCCGTGTGGATTGGGGATCTTGGCGGGCTATCTAAATTTAAGCTTCAATAGACATAACCTAATCACAATCAACAAATGATTTACTTAGGTCTGATCTATTAATTTTAACTCATTCCACTAAAGAGCTAAAATTGAACTCTTAAATAAAGATAGAATAAGTAAATATTTCTCATTCGTACCCTAGACAATCTTATAGGAGATGGTGTATCCTCGTGAAGAATATCAGTAATCGCCAAGAGCTCATAGACCGCCCATAGCTCTCCAAGTACCATATTTACTCATATGACCACATTTTGAACTTGGATATTTTGACTTGTCCAGAAGCCATGTTTCAATAGACTATATCGAAAACTTAACGTTAAGATTCAATATCCAAAGCCTCAAAACATTCATATGATGATATTCTACTCACATTTAATAAATGGAGCCACAATGTCCATATCTATAAATGAAGTCCTCTATCGATTAACAAATGAATATCACCAAACTATCGAGGATAGACTATGCTATATAATCGTACTCATTGATAACTCAAATGGTACCACTTGCAACCATAAGTCCATCATTTATCTCAGGATTAAGATAGACTCTCAGATTGTCCTGATAATGAAAAGACTATTATCTATTGACGGTTCTAGATAAAGTATTTCATTGTGATCCAGTTCAATGCACCCAGTGCACTAGATTCTTTTACTCGAAGACCCTCCGATGATTTTAGACTCATCATAACACATTTGATCCCACTCAAATGCTAGTAAAAGAATTCTACAACTTTAACAAGATAAATGTGCTCAACCTTTAACTTAAGTTGTGAACATTATTCAAGACTAACTAAAGAATTGTGTCTACCTTATACATATCCAGATGTACGAACAATTCTTCTTTTCTCATAGTCTTTTGACCTTATGATTATTTACTTTTGACAATTATAATAATTAAACTATAAATGCTATAAGATTTGTTAAACCAGAAATCACATTATTAATATGAATTGATTGTCAAAAACACTATTACACTCTTGCTATTGAGCATAATCCTAACAGTTTAGGGTTCATAGTAATGGTCTAAACACATCCTAGAAATCAATTGGTTAACATTTATGAGGTTGGTTCGTTAAAGTAGCTTGAGAAGCATTTCCCGTAATCCACTTGTGATCCCATTAATTCCCTAGCAATTCTATTAATTGTTTTCCCCATATATCTCTTATCTAGATTTCTATCTTATTTTATTAGTTTTATTAGGTTTATTTTACATGTATGTTTGATGGCTTGACAAACCATTCATCCATCCATTGCTTATGTTTTATATTATCGCATATAAGAATTGTTAATTTATTCAATAATTACTCTAATTCCCTGTGGAACGAATCTTACTTGCCACTTTACTAATTTTACATCTAAGTGGTGAAATCGGTTTTCAACACGAACACATTTAAAATCAATCATTTTGTTGAGTACCAACGACGGCTCATCAAAATTGGCGCCGCTGCCGGGGAATTAAAGCGATTGTTGAATTAATTAACTTTTCTTTGTAGGTTTTTATTAATTTTTAGTCTTTTAGTTTTTTTTAGTCTTTTAGTTCTTTTTTATTTCTTTGGTAGTTTTTGTTTCTTTTTGTTTCAGGATTCTATGGATTTCTTCACGGAATATCAAGGGTCGAGCTACGAGACTCATGGGAATAACTTCAATATGGATTGGTGGATGAATCAAGATTCCTCCTCATCACACCAATCAAATGCCATTGATGATGAGAGGAAACATTTCATGGAGGATTACTTTCGAGAGAGCGAGAGAATCCAAGCTTCTCAACAAGAGACTATAGAGTTATTCCAATCCGCACAACAAGCACATGAGAAGAAGATAAGAAACTATGTGGTTTTTAGTCGGCCGGATCAATCACTAGAATCAGGCTATCCCAAGCAAGGGAGGATAAGGAGCCGTGTACACGCTCTTGTACAAGTATATGAGAAGGGTGCGGAAGTTGAGGAAGAACAGCCGAAGACCCAAGAGCGATGCACAAAATTTGAGGAAAAAGTATCTTTGCTTCAAGAGAGATTGGTGAAAACCTCCCAATGAAAGGAAGAATTGGAAAGAAAAATACAACTCATGATGAAGGAGTTTGAAGAAAAGGAGGCCTTGGGAAAGGTGAAGATTGAAGAGTTTGAAATGGAAAATAAGAAGCCCACTCTTGAAGTAAACTTGCTTAAAGAAGAAAATGACACCTTTCGGAGGAAGGTAAGAGAAGTCTCCAACAAGAACAAGGAGTTGGAAATACAAGTTGGGAGACTTGAAGTTGAGAAGAATTCCGCATCTAAGGGATTCAAAGACCTTGCAAGGCTATTTGAAGAATTTGAATAAGAGTGTGCAAGGAAGACAAGGAAGTTGCTTATGGAAGTGGAGCGAAAAACGAAAACTTTGGAAGAAACGAATGAAGCACTTGGTAGGAAGGATGAAGCCCTCAAAATAGTAAAAGTCAAGGAGTGTGACTACATTGTCAATCTAGACAAGGTAGAGAAAGAGGTCAAAGCACTACAAATGAGACATCACCATGGACCTCATAGTCACTTATCAAGAGGGAGTTTTCTAAACCATCCTCGTACTTGCTATTTTTGCTTTCAAAAAGAGCACTTAAAAGCTCATTGTTTTAAATTCCATAAGCATGAAAAATTGAAAAAGTCTAGGAATAGGAAAAAGCCACCTAGAGTTAAGCAAATTTGGGTAAGAAAAGACTTGGTTAACCAAGTTAGACCCAAAGGATACGAAAAGGGGAAATCAACTCAACTTGTTTGGGTTGTGAAAAAGAACCAATTTCCAAACTTGGTAAAACCTCATTTAGTTGATGACACCCTTAGCACAAGTACATAATAGAGAAAAATTCTTTTTGTGCATTTTATTTTTATGCTTTCTTTGTTTAATTTGTTTCTTTTGAATAAATGGTGTTCCAAACTCTTATTGGCAATTACATGTATCGAGTATATTTTATTTGCCGGAACTTTCTAATGTGCCTAGTGCTTGTGTAGATTTTCTATTGCTTCTTGAGGAAGCAAATGTGTGTTGCTTGTGCGTCAAGCAAGGTTCTTTATCTCTTGGGATGAAACAAGGACAACTTGTGAGTCTTGGAGGGACAAGCAAGCCAAGAGTGCTCATAAGAAGGGCGAGGGCCTTATCCTAAGGAAGCAACATTGTGGAAGTTCGAAGTGCGTGAGCACCATGCCACGTCTTGCCTAGACGTTAAATCATGCGCTTGATGGGAGGCAACCCACCTAGGTATATTTTCTTTCTTAAGTTTTAATTTGTTTAATTTCTTGCTTTTTAGTTTTTTTTTTGTTTAGAATAAGGTTGTGAGTTGTTTGTGATAGTGGATTTAGGCTTGAATGCTCACATATTTTATCCACATGGATTGTGATGATAACTCTTGATGAACTTGCATTTTTATATCTCTTGAGTTGATTATGGGCATATAGGATGTATGGAACCACTTGATTCAATTCTTTGGGATAATTTTTTTAAAAATGGACATAAATTGTGTTTTGAGACTCTTTGATTATGGATGTGTGTTGCGCCGCGTTTATTGGTTTATATGCCCCAAAGACTTTGAGGACAATGTCTAATTTAGGTTTGGGGGTGTGTGCGCAACACCGTCTCTTGTTTGCAATTGTGTGCAAATATTTTGAGCTAAATTTTTTGAAAATTTTTGAAAATCTTGTGATAATGCCATGCTTGAGCATATTTTGCTTGTTAAGATTTTGCCTTTGTGTGTGCGAGTAAGGAATTGTGCATCTTTGCCGTGCTTAGTTTAGATTAACTTCATGCCATTTAAGGTTGCATTGAGCAAAGCACGCTAATTCTTTTCTCTTGATGTTAGAGTGAATATTCAATTGTGCTTGAATGTTAGGAATTAATAGTGGAGACTTCCCGTGAGGATTCACAAACACGGCCTAAAAAGCTTATTTTGAGGGAAAGTTTTTACTCTACAAACACACATGTTAAGCATATTTAAAATGTTTCATTCGCACTTAAATATTGTTTGCCATAGAACCTATGGACTGCTTGTGGATGCCTTAATTGACATTGTGGACAAACCTTTAGAGATGATCTTAGGCAATGCATGTGAAAAACCACTAAATTGCCCTAAATACTTCCAATCCCTCTATGTGTGTGCTCCATTGCCCATTTTGAAGCCAAACACAATTAAGCTTTTCATTCATGAACCACATCAACATAAACCATATAGCCTATACACTAGCTTACCTTGTACCAAATGGTTTGCTAAAGCTTAAGGGTTGAATGTAAGCTTTGAGGAGTATGAAATTGTAAGGCGTGTACCTAGGCAAATATGTATGTGCAAACACATTAAAAAGATGAAATGCAATGCTTGAAAAGAAAAGAAAAGACAAGCAAATAAAAGAAAAGAAAAGCATAGCAAAAGAAAGAAAAGAAAAAGATGAATGAGGCACTAAGTGCCTAGATCAATTATGTGGAATTAAATGAGCTACTCAATGAAAATTAAGAGTAGAAAAATGCACAAATTAAATTGTAAGCCTGGACGCCAAAGTGTGGAATATGCAAGTTGTAATGAGCAAAAATGTGCTTAATTTATAATGTATGCCTTAGTGTGACCTTTGGGTGTTTGTTATCTATTCTTCCCATTTATTGACTCACCACTTACCTTAGGCCCCATTACAACCAAATTAAAGACCTATTTGATCTTTAGGAATGTCCACTTTGGAAATTTTGGTTGATGCATGTTCTTTTCGGTTCATGGTTTTCAATTCCATTCATGAGACATATTTTCAGAAATTGTGTTTTTTAAATGATCATGTGCAATTATATTTGATATTTTGAACATAAACTCATATTGCATATGAATTGTGAGTAAAGCCTAGGAATCTATGCGAAAATGAGAGAATCCGGTGAGGATTAGATGTCGAGGCGAATTATATTCTTTTCCTAACGGCACTCTAGTTTTAAAACTTCAGCATCTTGAATGTAGGATCGCGTTGCATGCAATGTATACTTAGAGTGGCATGACTTTAATCTTCATTTAGCATATCTTACATGCTTTATTTCCTAATGGGCACAACGTTGGTTAAATCTCTTCGTTTTTGGTTTTGCAAGTCGAATCTTGACTTTTAAGTCTTTTACAAAGAGTCGGTGCTTTATTGTTAATTGTTTGATAGTTGAAACATGTCCATGTGTGCTTATATTTGTTTTGCTCGAGGACGAGCAAAAGATAGGTTTGGAGGTATTTGATCGGACCAAAATTGGTATGATTTTGGCCCTCACTTCCTTCTCCTTTTGCTTGATTCTTGGGCATTATCCCTTGATTTAATGGTGTAAATTAAGTGTTTTTAGGTATTTACAGAGTTCAAGGGCATTGAAGTAATATTGGAGAAATAGAGGTAAAAATGTAATTATTGAAGGAAGATTGAAGTTATTGTAGATAGGGAAGAGATGAGGGACGTAATTGCAATTCGCCACACAAAACAGCCCACGCACGCCACGTCAACAATGCTGTGCGTTTTGGCTAAAGAAAGCAATTAGGCATCAGCCCAACAAACAGGCCCAAAGTCAAACCCAAAGCGCCAGCCCACATGAATCAAAACGGTGCGTTTTGATTAAGTCAAGCATACCTGGTGCGGCCCAAATGCATGGCCCAACGCATGGCCCAAGCGCTGGCCTACCCTGCCTAAATTGTGTCTGCATGCACCCCTATTCCTCTCTAAACACACCCCACATAAGACAAAGGTGATGTAGCTGCATGCACCCCAGCAGCTTGTTGAATGCACCCCTTGCCTCCTATTCACCCTCTTCTACCTCACGAACTGGTCGACCATGGAAGCTTCAAACCCTATAGCCACCGCCACCACCACCACCACCACCTGAAAGTCATCGGAAACGAAGCTACCGCCGGTCGGTTTCAGGCCCAAATCACGGCGAACCGATCGGCTGTCCAATCGGTCCATTTTCGGTGGCTCAATCGGGCTGAATAACGGCCTCCAATCTCCACGCCTCATGTTTCCACTTGTACCTATTTGTCGCCATTTGGCCATTCGTTGTCGCCATGGCGACAGGGGGTTGATTTTCACACCAGAAGATGTCGCCATTTGCGTCGCCCAAGCGTCGCCATTGAACCCAAAACCACGAAGCTTCCCTGTCAATGGCTGATTGGGTGTGAAAATTACGTAATGCACCCCTCTCTTGGACAAAATGGTAATTTACCATGAAGGAGGGATGTTTTGGTAATTTGCCATCCGAGACCTAATTTGAAAATCCTATAAATTCATCACTAATTTCCCTTTTTAAACAACTCTTGGCCATTCTTGACAACCAAGAAACCTCCTTTCTACCATTTCTAATCCCTCCACTTCTCTCCTACCTAATCTAAATATCTAGATTTCCTTCCCTAAATCATTCCTTTCTTCCCATTTTCTCCACAAATCTCCTTAGTCACTTCCCATTTGACTCCACCTATCTAGACACATCATCATCATCCACTCTTTGCACAAGGAGCATCAAAGGCAAGGAAATGATCAAGCTTACAAAAGGAGATCCAAGGGTGATTTCCTAATTTTTTATTTGCCTTCCCTTTGGTTGTAATATGTGTAATTAAACCCCCTTTCTAGGGATTTGATGTGAGAACATTTTGGATTGGGTTTTGTTTAAGCTAATATATATTTTAATCTCTATTTGTGTTCTATTCATTTTATAATTAGATTCTATGCATTATATAATTGACATGTATATCCACTAGTTGATTATACTCTTGCTTAGGATAATTTGTTATATAATCTTGATTGGATTGACAAACTTGATGGATTTAGAACATAGTGACTATGATAGATCGTCGGAGGGTATATCAACCGCGATTATCTAAACCGTTAATTGTAACAAACCGATTCCGCCGTGACCCCCTCTCCTTAATCGGTTAGGCATTGCGGTGGAAAGTTGTTTAGGGTTCATAGTAATGGTCTAAACACATCCTAGAAATCAATTGGTTAACATCTATGAGGTTGGTTCATTAAGGTAGCTTGAGAAGCATTTCCCGTAATCCACTTGTGATCCCATTAATTCCCTAGCAATTCTATTAATTGTTTTCCCCATATATCTCTTATCTAAATTTCTATCTTAATTTATTAGTTTTATTAGGTTTATTTTACATGTAAGTTTGATGGCTTGACAAACCATTCATCCATCCATTGCTTGTGTTTTATATTATCGCATATAAGAATTGTTAATTTATTCAATAATTACTCTAATTCCATGTGGAACGAATCCTACTTATCACTTTACTAATTTTACATCTAAGTGGTGAAATCGGTTTTCAACACGAACACATTTAAAATCAATTATTTTGTTGAGTACCAACGACGGCTCATCAAAATTGACGCCGCTACCGGGGAAATTGGTATGATTATGAGTGAACATTTTGGAATGAATGTTTAGAAAGGAGGTTTCTTCGAAATTGGTATGATTATGAGTGAACATTTAAAAGATGGATATGAATTCAAAGAAAGAACGGAATCTAATGTGTAACAGATCATGTCTAAAAAGACCAAATATATATATATATATATCCATCAACAGGTTTACAGTGACTCCAAAATCTCACATAAATTAAAAAAGATTTCACAAATTCTCTTGACAACATGATCAGTAAGAAATGGTCCTTCTATCTCTTTTTCTTGTAAACAATACAACATTATGTCTAAACAGTTCCTCCTAAAACTGTCTGAGACTCCTCTTTTGCAGTGTATATTCCACGATATCCAAAAGCTGTTTATCAACCAAAAGAATCCGGCAATGAATTATTGGCCTCCAGTCAATCTAAAATTGCATTCGACTGACAAGCCTGCCTAGTGATATTCTTCTGTCTATAGCTGCGTCGACCGAGCTCATCTGAAAACAGAACCAGAAATCAAATGATGAGAGAGGGATTTTGGTCACCATTATTATGAGAAACCAGATATCTTAAAGCTTGGTCTTATGCAAGAGTAGCCAAACTTTGTAAAAGAAGCTGACCTGGGCCAAGTCTGAATTCACTGTTCGATCATAAAAATTAATGGTAATGATGCTACGAAAGGAATTATCCGTGGGGTATGATCTTTGTTCCACCCAAACCCCCACACTTAGTAATCAAGCATAGGGAGAATGAATAACAACAAAATAAATCCAAATTTTAAAAGGGCAAAAACATACACTTATTTTAAACATTGAAGAATCATTGATTTGTTTCAAGCAATCTTGTCAAAATTGTAATTACTAAGTACCAGCAAAAATAATGTAAATACCTACTTGAATCTTTTGACGCCCACAACAGTTGGAAGCATTGCGTGGAAACCAGAGAATGGCAGTTTAAAATAAAACATGCCCATCATCCGATAGTTGGAGCCAAAATATAATTGACCAAAGGTTCACATATTTCTTTGCAAATCATGTTCATTTTTATAAGGAAGAAAACTAAAAATCGTAAACAACTGTATCTGAAAACATGAAACATAAAGCCTACCCATCTGGTTAGATGTACAAACCAACTCCATATATTAAAGAGGTAGTTATAACTTACCTGGCTAGTTTCATCATGCACCACCTGATACTTCGCTAAGGACATTCGTCTCTCCTCCTGTTAATAATTCAAATTGTAACTAGGATTAATTAGTCTGCAATATAATTAGAGATAACCACCCTTAAGTTGCTTTTAAGAACAACTTACCATGGACATTGCCTCGTCATCCCAAACTAGATAGACCTCATTGATGGCAGGCTGGGGAGCAGGAGCCTTATTGGCAATTACAGGGGGAGGTCCAATTGAAGGACCACCAGTATTTGGACCAGAGGCAAAAGAATGAGAATTGACTAGTGAGCCACCTGCAAAGATGACAGAAAATTTACAATGATCAGACAAAAACAATTTCATAAGAATGATTTCGAAATACAAGATGTAGTTTTGGGAAACGGTACTAAATTGCAAAGATGACAAAATCCATAATACATACATAAGAACAGCAAAAGTAAACATACAAATTGAAGTAAAGAAAAAATAAATAATAATAGAACAACGGATGGATATTGATCTGTAATATACACTGGTAAAAGTAAAGCATCAAAGTTCAAACTCATTTGAATAGCAGTGAGCTTATATCATTAAACGGTAAATAATTGGTAAAGAAACCCAGAGTCTGTGCCTAGCTAATTCATCTCTAAAGTCCTTATGCAAGTTTGATTTGAACCAAAGACCTTTTACAAAACTTTAAGAGACCTTGCCGGCTAAACTAGTTTGCTCCCAAAATTCATCCCTAAATAAAAACTAGGGATCTAATTTTTTTTAAAAAAAAAAAATAATTCTTCAAAAGCATGGGAATATGGCATGTATAATTGTATAAATGGTCGGTGGTCACCAAGGTTCCAAATTAGCATCAGCACATACCCAATTACCATATAATGGCGACAATACTACTCAAAAGCATGGTAAATAATAAAATTAAATCTTCATTTATTTACAACAGAGTCAAAGTTTACCAACTCATTATCTGCAAATTTTCAAATATGAGCTTGTGGAAGACCATTCCAAGTAAACACTGAAAGGAAAAATCATACCTTGCATGCTTGGGAGATGGTAGCTGCTGGTCATAGATGTATTGGCATTTGAATAAACATCAGTTGGGACTTTTATTTCTGTTGAAGAGCTTGCCGGCAGCATAGGAGCAGAAAACGGCGAACTTTGAGTAGGTGTATTGTTGTTAACAACTGGGAACAAGGGTTGAGATACAGAAACAGGTGGTGTGGATGAAGGCAACCCAGGAGAAATAACTTGTGAAGGTTGAAGTGCAGGTGATGTCATTGATGGCAAAGGAGGCCGTGGATTTTGCACAGGAAACAAAGGCTGTTGGCCATATCCTGGATGCTGTGGATACCAAGGTTGGGGGCGAGGAGGAATTGGCCACCCGGCAGGAGGCATGGGTACTGCAGAATTGTAACTGTAGCCCAAGAACAATCAAGAATTCCAGTAAGACATTAATCATAGTTTTCTATTACACACAGCAAAATCATAATGTTGGTCCTAGGCCAACCAACAATGAATGATAAGGGAGGTAGTCCTCCCATCACCATAAGCAGGGCACTTCATTTTCTTTTCCCAACCATAGCAATTCAGCATTATCAGAACTCCCTTCATTAACAAAGTGGAAAAGACAAAATGCTTGTATGTGTGAAAACTTTCTCATTTCAAAAATAAAAAAGCATTCAAAAGGTACAAAATAAAATGGATAATGAGAAAGGAAAATGAACACGCTGGAATTCTGCCAATATGAAATCTCAGAAATCAGAATGTCTAATAACATTCAAATTTTCATCTGTAAATAAGCAATATTAGCATTATGATGCCCTATATTCATAAAGTGCAAAATAGAAAATGCTTTTATGCATGAAAACTTGCTCATTTCAAATAACAGGCTGGAATTCTACTAAAATTACACTTTAATATTTCCAAAGCTTGCAGCGATAATTATAAAGGCCGATGTCGTTACCATGTTGCAATCATAAATATGTTGTATAAACTAAGTAATAAAAAAAAAAAATAATTTAAAAAAAACAAAAATTGAGGGAAGATGTGTATGTCTAAAGTTAAGCATCCAAATATAGCAGGTAAATGTATAACGCATGTTACATGACAAATTGTATGCAAAATTTCATCAAAAGATAATGATTAATTATAACCGAAAATAAAGAGAACGGGAGAGAGGAAATTTGAGAATAATTTAAAGCATCCACCACATGATGAGAGATGATGTAAAAAGTATGGTACTTTGAGAAACATATCCTGGATTTCCTTTTACTATCATTATGATGCATGAACTGAGCAAGACTATATAGTAAACAGAATCAAACAGATAACATACATTGGTGGCATTGCACCTAAAGTTGATTGAGGAGGATAACCAACACCAAGTTGTCCTGGAACCGCACCACCAAGCTTAGTGTATGGTGTATCCACTTTTGCCACTTTTGAAGGAGACTCTTCTTCTGCAAGAAACTTATCATTGGTTAGAAAGTGAACTGAAGCCAAGCCTTCTTAGTCTAGCCGTGTAACTTTTGCATGCACATCTTCAAATTTTCATATAGCAGAATTACTATCCATCACTACAGCAAGAACACTCAGAACATCAGAACATGTACTTCTCCATTATCTTTATTATACATTTATACTACAGAATCAAAAGATGACATGTACTTCTCCATTACCTTTACTATTCAACAAATGTAGCCCCTATGAGAAATTTATCCTCTATATACCATCAAGCTTAAATACCAAGCCAAACTTAACAAAATCAACTTGCTCATAATCGAATTGAAACACCAGTAAACCTCAACTAACTGTCTAAATTGGTGAAACTATTAAGTCAATCCTAACTCCCGTTGAAGCTATAAATCCAATATATCATATCACATAGTCAATCTTGACTTAGCAATCCATAATTCTATATTGAGTACCAGAGTTAAAAGAAAAACCTTAATAAAGGACAGAGGTCAAATGTGTGTTCGAAATTCAGCCAAATAAAACATCTGTAAGGAGAAAATGTATGAATACTAAGGAAAGGACCTGTTTGTGTTTTTCCCATCTGAAGTCTTAAAATCCCTTAAATGTCTTAGTAAGACATTTTTGTTTGTTTTTTAAGTTAACTGAAATCCATGGCAGTGATTATATAATATAAGATACACCACAGATGGTGCCATCTTCCCACTGTATAGTGACTTCCCACATCTACTCGTCATTGCCACCCCTGCCACCATGGCTTAATTAACCTTCCTCAAGCTCACACACACAACACAAATACAAAGATTACAGTTGCAGCATATATATAAAAAATCAGTTGACTTGAAGATAAAGAGAAGATAAGAAGATCACTGTCAAAAGTTATGAGCGGTTGAGGTATTTTCTTAGAATATTAAATAAATGGAAATAGCAATTTATTAAAATAGTTAAATATTGTTTTGGGATTAGAAAGATAAGTGCAAGTGTATATAACAAATAAGGGTATAAGGGTATGAAATATGAATGTCAAATTACAGGTTTTCTGATATTTTTGTTTATTAAAAAGCAACATCAGAAATTAAAAAACAAAAAACAAAAAACAAAGGTGCTGTTTGGAACCATTTTTAAAAATGGTTTTCTGATTTTAAAAATAAAAAACAACTTTAATATTGTTTGTTTACACGTTTTACAAAACTGTTTTTGAAAACAAAAAACAACTTTTTGAAATGTGTAAATAAAAAGTTAAAAACAACTTTTTATTGTTTTTCACCATTTTCAAAAAAATCATTTCAAAACAAATCAACTTTTCTCTCCAAACAACTACTTTACCCATTTTAAAAACAACAACCAAACACTTTTACATCGTTTTCCGTTTCAAAAAACTACTTATAAATAACACTACCAAACACATTACATTTTTAAAAACATCATTTTTAAAACATGATTTCCATTTTAAAAAAAAAGTTTTCAAAAACACCATTTTAAAAACAATACCAAACGTGCCCAAAAATGTTGCTCAGACTTCAGATTTCATAGTCAAAATCTGAAATCAAAATTAATTACAACGAAAATAGCATAGAGATGCTGAAACACAATGCAGATGTGACTAAATAAGAAATATAATTGCAAAGTTCTCACCTTCTTCTCCATAGTGAGCAGCCAAGATGTCAGGTGGAATTCCTTGCATCCCATATATTTCAATATCAGTTGACTCTCTGCCAGGCTTTGCATTGGGAACCCTGTAAAAAGTATTCAGTAACAAGTGAATACATTATAGATGTCTTTCTTATCAAACCTCGATGAAGTATAAAGACCAGAAACCTTCTGTTGTTTACATTCCAAAAACAACAAAGAATTCACACACCGACACATAACCCAATGCACTTTAGTAAAACCACTATGCAAGCCTAAAACAAACTGATTCTAAGCAAGAACTTTGCACAGTACATTATATACCAATTTATAAAATTCGAACAGAGGCAACAGCCTCACGGCCAAGAGCACCTTGAGTCGGCTGCCTCTACCTTAATCTTACTAGGACCCGCCTCAATGCAATTTTCGCCTTGAGGAGGCTGAGGCGGTGCGAGGCCTTACCTGCACAGATGAGCAGTTCCCCGGCGAAGTTTGAATCCAACCAGTATGTCGCCGTAGTATGGACGCCGCAATGGGAGGAAAATAGGAGGTGAGGGTTGGTGGCGGCTGGTAAAGATTAGGGTTTTTGCTTGTTTGGGGATGGTGGTTGGTAAAACATTGGGGTTTCGTTTTGTTTAGTGGCTAGTAAAAAATTAGGGTTTCTTTTTGTTCGGTGGCTGGTAAAAAAATAGGATCTTTTTTTGTTTGGGGTAAGTGTACGGAAGTCGGAAGATAATAGGGTGTTCTGCACTGGATTTTTTTCTTAAATTAGGGCTTCTAATTTTTTGGAATGTGTTTGTTTGGGGTGAGTGTATGGAGGATTGCGTGTGCTACAAAGCACTAGAATGTTTTTTGTTTTTTATTTTTAAGAAACCCTAACCGACTCACGCATTTTAAACATTGTTATATACAACTTGAAAGTTAATACAAATCTACACTACCCTTCTGTTAATGTTTGCCAATGTTGATTGGTACAAGAAAACATTAAGCACCTTTGCTACTTTGCATTGAAGTGTAAGAGCTAAAAAGAGCACAATAATCTAACCTACCAAACGGAAAAAGAAAACATAGTAATAATAATAATAATAATAAAACCCTAGTGATGAAGAAATCTAAAATTCCTTTTTACTTCACCGCAACCTCCCAATTCCCAATTCTGCCCATGGTGAACCCCAAAACGTGACCCTCTCCCATAGGGATGAAAATCATCTCCCTCTAGTTAATTATTTATAATATCAACCTTTACTTTAACACTCCTAAGACTATCAACAAAGAAACTCAACAGAGAACAATACAATGTCAATCCTTCTTAGCAATAATTCACCATTCACTCCTCAATCTCTAATCAATTTTATCATCATTCGATATCTTACAACTATGATCAAGTGATAAGCATGAACAAAAACGCGAAATTTACACATTAGTCGCCTAAAAATTTAATCAATTAAAATAGAAACATAAAACATAAAAGAAAAACAGGAATATTACTTGGTGACGCTCTCTTTGTGGACCTGAAGGACGTGAATGGCCATGCCACTGGCGGTAGAAAGTTTCTTGTGGCAGACATGGCACTTGAAGTGCTTGGCCTTCTGGTGCTGCACCAGAATCTTCTCGTCGTCGAACTCTCTGTCGCAGTAGTAGCACCACACCTTCGATGACACTCTCTTCTTCTTCTTTCCCATTATTTACCCTCCAAAAATCCAATCTGCTTCGATTTTAGGGTTTCTCTCAAGTCTCGATCTCTGATGAGTAATTGCAATCAGATGAGACTTAATGGAGGTTAAGGCCTAAGGGGCTGTTAGCTTGACCACTTTTGACCCATGAATAGTCCAAAATGCCCTCACCTATATAAAATAAACAATAATGTTATTTTGAATCCAAACCTACGTGGCAAATTTTGAATCCAAAAAAGTGATCCAAATTTTGAATCCAAACCTACGTGGCAATATCATACACAACATGGGCCCACGTCACTTTTCCCAAAGATCCCATGTGATGTTGCCACATAGGTTTGGGTCCAAAATTTGGATAACTTTTTTGGGTCATCTAACATTATTGTAAAATAAAATAACAAATAAATTAGAAAAACTCAAAATAATAATAATAATAATAATAATAATAATAACAATAATAATAACTTGAAAGTGGCCTCCATCAACGAAATTAATCCCCTCTTCCACCATAACCCTTCACCGAATCAGAAATTCAGAACCCAAAATACTAAAGGGTTGTTCAGTAATGGTATCAAGTTTTGTTTTCTTTTTTATATTTTCATTTAAAAATGAGAAAATGATTATTATAATAAAATTGAAAATAAGCCATAAATAAAATGAATTTAACTTGAGAGTGGTTCCCAAAATTCATAGTGGTTTCTAAATTGAACCTTGAGTGGTTCCCAGATTTTGGTGCTACCATACTCGTGTGGGTATAGTAGCCAAGCCAAGACTTTGATTTGAAGGCTAATCACAAAGCAACACTGGCTTTGCATGGCGATGATGAAGCCAAGCTATAATTAAACGTGTATAGCCTATGAAGTCAAGTGGAATCCATATATATATATATATATAATACTCCCCCTTGAATTCCCACCATTTGAATTTTAATTTGCTATGAAAAACCTAGTGGGACAAAAACCTTAGCAAAACATATACAATGCTCTTCTAGATCAAATTGTGTTGGACGTGTTCAAAACTGTCTCATTAAAACCTTTCGGGTAAAACCCAGTGATACAAAATTCGGTAGAATGAAAAAGAGTACAGTACACATATGTCATTTTTTTTCTTGGGTGCAAAAAGCATGAGTTGTGATTAACATTCTTTGATTGCTTTAAATTTTGTGAGCTTGATATGAAAAGTTTTCAAATTTGTGCATCATTGCTCTATGAACATATCTTCGTTAAGTTTTGCATTTAGAGCACTCTTATTCGTGGATATAGTGGTTACTTGATGTGAACACTCTTAGATGATGAAATTTCATTAAGCAATTATAGTGTAAAATATACCTAGAGGGAGGTGAATATGTATGCGCTCAAATTCTTCTAAACTTCTTTTTCAATACAACAAGGTTGTACACACTTGGTGTGTTTAACAAATGGATTGCTTTAGCAAATCAATAAGAGTTCAATTACACAAGTGTTACAAGCAATACAAGTTATAAAAGTAAAGAAACTTAGAGTACGAAAATGAGACAAGATATTTTTACATGGTAAACCTCCTAAGAGGAAACATCCACGGGTTGATACCACAACCACCGGTAAACCGCAATTCACTATGATGAAAATGAGATACACATTCAAAGGCAATCAACACATGATACACTCTCCAAGCTATCAACTCCTAATCTAACCTCGGGTCTAGTGAATCACTTTGCCTACTTTCTATCGAAGATGTGACCAACACACCTCTAAGAAACAACTTTCTAACCAAGACGCTCACGTCTCTAGGAAGATTTCTTACTTGTCTATCTGGATCCACTTGATCCTAAACAAGACTTCTTGCTTAGTTATCCAGATCACCTTGATCCTAACTAAGACTTCTTGCTTGACTATCCAGACCATTTGTCCTAGTCAAGTTTTCTTGCTCTAAACAAAGCTTCACTCACTTTGAAAAGAGACTTCCACCTTATGCAAGGTAAATGATCTAAGTGAAATACAAATGATGCAAACACAATCAAATAGAGCAAGTAGATCACACAAACTCTATGAACAAGCAATTAGATAACTAGAATATGCTTTCAACAATCAATCACAAAGTTATCTAGAAATCTAAACATGTGAATCAATAAGAACTAGATTATAATAATGAATATCAAAATCGAAAATCCTAGTTCTTAGAAACATGTAACTAAATCTAGAAATCAACAATCAAGCTCATTACATAAAGCATTTATAGAATCAATTCCATGTTCATCAAGTTTAGCTAAAAGATATTCAAATATGATCACAAAGCTTAAATTCGAAAATAAATCAATCAAACAAACCTAGAACATGAATCAACATCATCCTTAATACTTTTCATTCATCAAATAAGAAGATTCAATAAGATGATCACAAAAGAAAATGAAAAGAAGTTGATTCACTTACAAATGATGACTCACTAGTAGAGATTGGTTTACTGCAGAAAATCAAGACATCATTTGGCTTGAAAATGCTTGGTGTTTGTTCCTCTCTTCAAGACCAACATTTTTGGCTTTTGAATCACTTGATTCGGAGTTCAAATGAGAGTGTTATGATCAAAACAAGAAATTAAGAACTTGAAGAAATTTCAGCATTCTTTCTTTTTCAATTTTTCATCACACTTGAATTTGTAGGGAAAATGAGGATATTTAAAAGAGAGAGAGAGAGAAGGGATTTGGTTTTGAATTGGTGGCTGCCACCTCAACCACCCCGTGGAGGCGTGTGGGCCTCACGGGGGCAGAGAGGTGGCCTTCCCGTGAGGCTCACACGCCCTCACGGGAAGAAAGCCAAATGGCCTTTTGGCCAACCTTCGCCTCCCTCGCGCTCCTCTCGCGTTTTTCAGCCGTATTCCGGCCTCTGAACTCTGAATTTGAATCCGTCTTTTGATTACAAACCGTGACTCCTTCACACACAAGGAACACTACGAAACTTTGACATAAGGTTGTAAATTCGACTCGATACACGACAACGAAGACAACGCATTGTAAGAGAACGTAAAGTAACGTACATTCCTAGTTTGAACTTGAAAACTAATGAATGAGTAACCGAAACGATCATAACTTAATAAGGAATCATATGAGAACATATTCAAGTCCAAAACAATAAAAACACAAACAAATAAACACAATATCACACAAGTATGCCATTTCCTAGAGATAGTCCTAGAACATGCAATTTTACAATGTTTGTCAAACTAAGACTAATGCATGTGCATACTTCAACAAGTGTGTAAATGTGTTATACAAATTTAGCGTAACGATGTAGGGACACAAATGTATGTAATGTGTGTGTGTGCGCTTACGCCTTGTAAGAGGAAGAAGTATCTTGATACCTTAGCATCTAAGTAAGTGCTTTTCCTCTTGAAGATAACCTTTGCATGAGAAGTTGCTTTTCTTATTTGTAGCACATAACAGCACCGAACTACCTAAGCAACTAAACATTACAAAGAAAGAGAGTTTTGATATGGAATCAAGCCAACACAAATCTAAAACCTAACAGATGACTTATGGTCAGTATCCATGACATTTCTATGCTCATAGATTGTATGAGCATATTGAGCCATAACACCAAAAATGCTAGTTGATCGTGTGTTGTCAAAGCTTGTATATAGGCATAGTAGATGGTTTGATGTTTCTATTGTTTTTAGTTCTTATATATTTATATAGCTTGTAGCTTTGGTGTTTGTATTTTAAGTACTGTTTTAATCCCAAGATTTTACATGTCACCATGGTCTAACAAGTCATTTTGATTTGTGTCTGGAACCTTTATTTATGGGATTTGGTACTCGTATGACACTAATTCCACTTGAGTTGATTTTAGTGATGCAGTTGGGTAGGTACTTTGTTGATTGGGAAAGCTTATCTAGAAGGTGTTTCCATGTAGGAATAACTTAATGATGTGGCTAAACAAGGAGCAAATCTTGATCTTTTTGTCCACTGTGAAGGAGGAGTACATAGCCGTGAGGAGCATATGCACACAACTCCTCTAAATGCAATGTGTGTTTGCAAATGACGACTTGGATGAAGGTACTCCTATCCTCCTAGTGATAACTTGAGTGCATAGAACTTTCAAGAAATTCGTGATTAGCACTCTAGAACAAAGCATTGTCATTCATCCATTTCATTAGGGTATTAGTTGAGAATATGATCATAGATCTTAAGCATGTCGAAATTGCATATCAACTAGCTAACTTGTTTACGACCCTCTTGGATACATCTAGATTTGAATTACTTAGTAGATCTATTGGATTTGTGATATACCATGATTTGGTTGGAATGATCCCAACAGTGTATGATTCTTATATACAAAAAGTTTATTAATGTTATGCTCTTTTGTGATTGCTTAAGATGCACGATGAATAAAATTGAATAATGTTGAATAATGCTGATCGCACTCCAAATGTTCACATTTAGCGCTCCCATTTCCTATCTTTTGTGTTCGTTTCTGAGCACTTTTGTGTGTATAATGTGTGTTTTAGCTATGTGCAGATAAATATCCCACATAGAAGGTGTTTGTATCGAATGTGGGCAAAATAGGGCAAATATGTATGAAGAAGACCCTCGCTGGTTCATTCCACGAGAAAGTAACCACGAACCAGAAAGAATGAAGCCGTGGAACCCACGCGGGAACAGGGAAGCATAAAGTTACGGAGAAGACCAGCAAGTTCAAGCCTCCTGGTTAGCTAGGAAGAACCCGCGGGACAAGAGAGAATGAAGCCGCGGGAATCCCACACAGGAATACCTCCGCGGGAACAAAACCGCGGGACAGAAGGAACAAACCCATGGGAACCCACGCGGGAATTCCTCTGTGGGAAATAAGCCACGGGATAAACGTGCCAGACCTCTTTCAGAGTTGAAATGATGATATTTTCAAGGGTATTTTGGTCTTTTCACACCCCATTCATGCCCAAAGCTTGCCCAACTATATATACACCTCTTTAGCTTCTCTTTTAAGAATATACACCACCTCACCTTGCTCCAAGAAACTCCTTCTTGGATTGAACACAACAAAAGAGAGAGAGCAACTCCAAGCTTCCATGGGGGATTTTCCTCCATGGAAAACCTTCCATGGAGAGTAGATATGTAGAGATAGGAGGGCTTGTGTGTCAAAACCGAGCCATAGGAGTTCATTAGATAGGAAGAGCTTTTTGAGGCTTGTCTTCAAGGGTGATTTCTTTACTTCTCATCTCTTTGTAATCTATTGATGTGTAACTTCATGTGAGAATATTTGTAACCAACACTTAAGCTAATATATGTACGTATTGTTCATTTGATTTGATTCTAGTATTGCTCTATTCTATTGCTATCACTATTAATCTCTTCTTATGATATTCATGAGCATGAAGAGTTAGATATTAATATGTATGTATGGATGAGATTAGGAGTAGATTAACTAATGATGTAGGAGTAACTCTAATCAAATATCTCATCTATGTATGCATGTTGGTAAAAGACTTAACATGTTATGTTTGGAATGATTATAGTGATTGAGAGTTAGGTTTGTGCTTGGATTACCATTCCAGGTATGAGCTCAACTATTAGCTCTATAGAATGGAATTAGCTTGTTGTGCATAACTATACCATGATAGCTTTGGTTAATATGTTCTTGTTCTTAATGGGTCTAGACCAAAGACACAATCAGTCTTCCGACTTGAAGAGTGATGACATGATTTCGGTAATCCCCTAATCAAAAGAACGAACCCTTTACTGAATTAATTGGATTCACATGTTAAACAATCGACATAAATTGCATATTGTGTTTAGTGAACCGATTTCCCATATGTGTTTCATATCTTGCTTATCTCCCAGCCACCTTTATTTTTGTAGCTAGGGTGTCTTGCCTCTAGGAGTAGATTAACTTAATTAGGAGTAGATTAATTAGATAGCCAAGACACCCAGCTACATTTCTATCCTAGTTAGTTAGTTTACAGTACACACACACACACACACACACACACACACACACACACGCATCCATTTACATACTTTAATAAATACTAGAACTAGATACGCATCCATTTACATACTTCAATAAATACTAGAACTAGATACAGTTAGCGGATTCTATCTCCCTGTGGAATGAACCATACTTGCTGCTATGCGATCGTAACGATCCGTGCACTTGCGGAAAGACAACCACGCATATATCTTGTGAACCTGTCACAAATAAAGTCGCGTCAAATGCTTTTTGTGAAATCGTGCATTGTTGCTTAGTATGTAAATTCAATTTTTTCTATGTTTGCTTAAGTACTCCTTCTTGAGAAATGTTCTCTTTGATAGTACATTTGATTGACCTAAAAATTTTCTTCATGTTCATGATTCTTATGATATTCATTCTTAAGCTCTCTCTTGAAAAGGGCTACTAGCACATAGAGTGCAGTTACCCAATATAGGAAAAGGCTACCTATATAAAACTAAGTGTAAGCCATCAAGAGACTTACTTTTGCATGAAAAATAGAAATACATGCATTCTAGGTTTATAAATGAGAAAAATAAAATTGGTTGGATAATTTGTCTTAATGATGTGCTGTGGTGCATTGCATAATAAGACCTTAAATTTTGATAAATAATAATGTGTCTTGCAATGAATAAAGTTAATATATATATATATATATATATATATATATATATTTGATGTGATTGAATCACTTTACACACAAATGCTTGGATATATATCTTCTAATCATAACAAAAGGGTTTAAATTGGTTTGACTTCATTTGGAAATCCTTTTGATCATTGCTTTGATTGATTCTCATGCATGAGCTTGATAGTGCCTATATTACATGCTGAGCAACATTTCCACACACACACCTTTTCTGAATCAAATCTCCTTGAATCTCTTTTAATCACTTGAGCTGCATAAAGTTTGTTTATATGATTATGCATCTTGTCTTGTGAGTAGCTGTTTTTGCCGAGGCAACTTGAGTTGGGAAGCTCCTTTGCTTATCTCATGATAAAAATGGGGAGAAGTCTTAAGAAATTTAGGGGAGTAGATATATTTTCTTATCCTTGTGCATAAAGAAAAATAGCTACATATTGAAGGGGAGTAACCTATTTAGGAGGAGCATTGCATATTTTTGCATGTTTTGATTATCTCACGTGTTCTAATTATTTGGGAAAAGTTGTTTGTATTTATTTTTTACATGTGTGCTTGTAAGAGATTGAAGACCGCCTTGCAAGATTAGATTAGGGATCTCTTTGTAATGTGAGGAAGTGATACATGTGATGTAGTAAATAGCTTTTTTTTTTTTCTCTATTTTTGTGTGATTTGGGTTTTGTCATGAAATAGCCAAATTAGGAGATTGTAAGTGCAATTATTGTGTGATTGGCATATTACCGTGCCAAAACATTGGGGTGTTTTTGTATGTGTAGTTGAGGCTCTTCATGTGGTCATCAACATTGTAATCGTGATCGAAGACAACTTTCCTGGCATCCCAAGATCTTTAAAAACCGAGCTTTAAATGTATAGTCTACTCGACTTGTTCTCTTGAAGAGATTTGGCGTACACATAAACAATTTGCATACTTGTGTCCCTGCATCATTGTGCAACACTTATACACACTCATATTGATCATATGTTCATGCATTAAGCATTTAGATTGATTTCTAGGCTTGTTGCATCATTATATTGTGTTGTGTTCATTCGCAGTGTTCCATCGCGATTTGTTCATCATACTAATACACTTACACATTTGATTTGTGTGATCATGCATTGCATTTCATCATTTGATATCTTGCTATGTGCATGTTTTTTGATATGTGTTATTTATGGTTTGGTTTTTTGGGGTAAAGTATCTAGTTTCAAAAGATTCTATTTTCAATGATTTAAATGTTTTTTAAAACTGACCTTTGTATTGTCCTGTATCCATAACTCTTTATATAAAGATTCAAATTAAGGTTTACAATGTTTTTGATAAACTGGACACTCATATCTTTCCAATGGTATATTATTCAAAAAATTCTTTGACCGTTTGGATTGGTTTTGAAGTCTTCAAAAAGACCACTAAAACAAAGCAACTTTGTTGTTGTCCAAATTTGACCTTTAGTCACTCAAATGAGCATAACTATTTTAAAAAATATTCAAATCTTGTTTTGTAAAAATGAGTATAAAATATACATCTATGTCTTTCCAACGGTATATTATATGATAGGTTTCAATGTCGTTTGGTCATGTTTTGAGTCGCTTGAAAACTAAGTTGTTGTGTAGTGATGATTTGTCGCAGACCAGGAACGCGAATTTGAGGGAGCGAAAATCTCTCCATATAAGTTCAATGTCCAGCTTTCGCTATCTAGTAAAGCAAACTTGAGAGCAAAAATCTCATCAGAAGTTCACTGTTCAGCTTTCACCTTTGTGGGGAGCGAACTTGGGAGCCAAAAATCATGTTTTCGTATTTTGGTCATATCTCACTCAATATAAGTGTGATTGAGCTCATTTTTGAAGTGGGATTCACAAAATTTTAAGAGCTATCTTCCAAACTCATTCTAAACACTTCAAAACCCTAGATCTAAGTCTTGGATTACTTTATTGAGTGTGGGTCTCTCTCCAAGTTCAAGATATGAAATAAAATCCCCATATCCATGATCTTATCTTTCAAAAATCACATTTTCTCCATGGATTGTATGTTGGATCTAGGTTTTTAGTAGTTTGGGATTGTCTCTTGATTAGGCTATGTTAGGTTTTTGGTTCTTGTTGGCATGTATTCCATATCAAAACGTTGTTTATCTTGTATTAATTAGTGGTCGTAGATATGATGATTTAAAACTTCAAAGAAAGACTCGGCTACGGTTTATGCAAGATGGTGTCTTGAAAAGGGGAATAAGCTTCATTGCTCATCAAATGTATAATTGACCTTATTCCTCTTACAAGGCATAGGCACACACACACACACACATGACATTCATTTGTGTCCCTGCATAGTTATACACCTTTTATATAACACATTCACACACTTGACAAAGTATGCACATGCATTAGTTTCAAATTGACAAACATTGTGAAATTGCATGTTCTATGACTATGTCTAGGAAACGACATACGTGTGTGAACTTGTGTTTATTTGTTTGTGTTTTATTGTATTTGGACTTGAACTTGATCTCATATGATTCCTTATTGAGTCACGGTCATTTCGGTTACTCATTCATTAGGTTTCGAGTCCAATCTAGGGAGCTACGCTACTTTACGTTCTCATTCGTTGAGTTGTTTTCGTCGTCGTCATCCGAGTTGAATTCTCAACCTTTTGTCAAAGTTTCATAATCTTCCTTGTGCGTAAGGGAGTCACAATTCATAATCCGAAGACGAATTCAAAATCGGAGTTCAGAGGCCCAAATACGGCCGAAGAACGCGAGAGGAGCGCGAGGGAAGCAAGCATTGGTCAACGGCCAAGCTTGGTTGGGCACGTGAAGAGGCCGTGAGCCTCACCGTCTCACCACCTCTCTGCCCCGTGGGGCTCACACACCTCTCACAGGGTAGTGAGGTGGCCTCACTTGATTGGCTGCCCTTTCCTTCTTTTTCATCCTTTTTAAAATCCTCCATTTCCAAGTGGTATTGAAGCTGTTTGATCGGGTTTTCTAGTGGTTCTACCCAGAAAACCGAACAAGCTCGTAGATCATAGGTATTTGACTTATCTTTGTATTTTCTTCTTTTATAACCTTCAATTACCTTGGGGTTTCTTCTTCTATATGTATATGTTTGTATGATGAATGCTATTGAGAAAGATAGCTTTATAATCAAACCTAATCAAAGTCTAATTAGAGACATATGTGAACTAGTTTTCTAGGATTCTAGGTTTTTCACATGTTTGAGTGTTGTATTATGATTAGTTTGATATCTAAGGTTATTTATGATTTGATTGATGTATTTTATGATCAATAACCTTAATATATGCTTAGATCCTCTTATTGAACAAATCTAGGATTAGCACTTGTGTTTTTGTATTTAGAGCCTAATAGGATTTAATTGACTATTCATTATATTCTTACTCTAAATCTTTGGCTAGAATATTCATTGAATACATTTTGTGATTCTAGCATTTATGTGTATGTTTGTAACATCTTGAATATGTGCTTCATGTCTATGATCTATTCAAGTGTTATATGTGTGAATAAAACTAGAAGTTATATGTGTTAGGTGTTTTCACATGCTCTAGGTTTAATTTAAGTTTTGCATCTAGACTATTTTGACTTGTGTTCTCACATGTTTTAAGTCTAGTTTCCATGGAATGTATTGATCACATGTTCTTCCTCACGACCTGGCAACCATGGATAGCCAGCCAAACCTTGGGTTTTTGCAGCCGCTAGAAAGCGGCCATTTCTCGTCGTATTTTAGTCATTTTCCGGTCTAGAAGATCACCAAACTCAACGCGACCCTCTTCACCGCGATCCAGTCATGAAATCTGGTCCAGCAACTTTGCGGTTCACTTTTGCCATCATTAAACCGCGAAGCCACCACGAAAAGAGATCCATAGTACTTCACAGTTCAACATCCGCTCACAACCCACGGACCAAGGACCAATAAATCCCCAAAATCACCCAGTGCGTGGGTCCACACCCGTGTATCACCCGCGGAATGCAGAAGCAATCCAAGTCTGATCTCATCTTACGAAAAACACCCCTCTGAGGGACTTAATGGTAATTTGCCATTCTAGGGGGATTTTTTGGTAATTCACCATTCGTGCCCTAATTTCTGAAACCCAATAAATACATCATTTTGTTTCTTTTCTTTATCTAACCACTAACCCTAGATCTATGAATTCTCTCCCACCAAATTAAACCATCTTACATCATTTTCAACCATTTTCTACTCAACAAATGGCACTAGGAGATTGGAGAAAGCTTCAAGGAAGGAGATTAATCTTCATGGGTTTACTCTCACTCCCTTCTCTTAGTTTTTATTTTGTAATAGACATGAGTAGCTAAATCCCCCACTAAGGGGTTGATGTGATTCATTTGTGGATGTTTGACATTTGTATATGAACTCTATCTTTTATGTAAATCTATCAAATATGTTTCATTCTTTGGTTTAATTGATTTCAAGAATTAATTTGTCTTAGATTGCACACTATTCTCTTTGCAAGTTGTTTGAGAAATTATTTGAGTAGATTAACTAGGTATACACTCTACTTGGTTTTCCAAAGAGTCAATTGAATGGAAGGATTGAGCAAGAGTACACTTCTTAAGCAAAATCCGGACTCTATAAGCTCAATTTTTATCTATGAAACAAATTAAGGCTTGTTCAATATTAATCTAGAGAAAGGGGGGGGTGGGGTGGGGTGGGGGGATGGGGAGTGAATGTTTTACTCAATTTTCGTTATTAGTCAATTTTCCGAAAATACCCCTATCTAGTCAAATCAATATATGATATTTACATGGAAACCCTAATTTCGGGAAAAACCACGAGCTGTTAAGTGAGCCACACTTGAACCTCGAATCTACTAATGGTAAAGGAGATTACAACCTAATCCCGGTATATAACTCTCCACCACTACCTAATCCCGGTATAAGTGAACCTAGTCCAATTGATTGTGGCCTAAGAAACCTTAGCCATCAAGACTTAATTCTCAATGAAGAGATAATAAAACCTATGTGAATATATGGAATATCCAAAATGCAATTTAGAGCTAGGGAACCCTATATGCTTATCTAGGATGATAATATTGCAATTAACACAATCCTAAATATTAATAGCTAAATGACATGTCATAAAGCTTAGCTAAACATAGATTAAATAAAACTAGATAGCTATCACAATACAACATTCAATCATATCCACAAATCTCTCTATAGACTTTAGGTTTCTTGTATTGAAAGAGTTAGGTTCAGAGAGATGAGAAAGTGATGTATTTATAGACATAAAAAACAGAGCATGTGAAAAGACAAGTTTGCCCCTGAAAATGTACGATAAGCGGTTTCATTTGGCGGCCAGACCGCCGATCATAACCGCAGAATTGAACCCGAGAAGAACAGGGGTACAATGACAGTTTCATTCGGCAGTTACCAAACCACCAATTCAACCGCAGAATCAAACCCGAGAGATTAAATCAACCAGGTCTGATCGGCGGTCGTGACCGCCGATCATAACCATAGAAATGCTCCAGAAACTTTTGGACACAAACGGCGGTTTCATTACGCGGTTTCATTCTGCGGTCATGGCCGTCGATCAAACCGTCGATTCACCAAAAGTGATGAAACCAAAGGAGAAGCCAAGGCATTCTCCATGGGCGGTCTTTGCGCTAAACCAAGCACACATTAGTGCGTGCGCGAACGTTTCTGAACAATATCGGGAAACGAATTACAAGACACATAAACACACAACAATATTCAACAACAAAGTACAAGTGTGAAATGTGACATGTGAAGAGAATGCACACAGGAGTACAAACATTACAAGAGGATGTGTGCAACTAAATCTCTTCAAAGAAAACTAAGCACTAGAGATATACATTTGGAGTGCTTGTCACCTTAAGGTCTTGGAAGGGTATTTGAGCTTGATCCTCAATCACCTAAACTACCCTTACAATTTCAACCCCAATATGTGGTTTGTCTACGAAATAAGCCAATCAATAAATGGGAACCTTACAATCTAATCTTAAATAGGTGGTCAATTCTATACACTCTAGGTTGATCACTTGTGAGAGATTAAGAATCAACACTATACACTCTAGATTGGTTACATTATAAAGAGATTAGTCCCTTAATTGATATATGTGCATTCATGGAAAATCCCAAGTGAGTGGTCAATACTATACACTCTAGGTTGATCACTTAGGAGGGATCATCTCAAGTGTGTGGCCAATACTATACACTCTTGGTGGGACATTTATGAGGGATAAATAATCAACACTATACACTCTAGGTTGATTACATTAGATTGATGTACATTCATGAGAGTTCTTGATTTGCCCATTATTCACTTGTTGGATCCATCAAGTCATTAGTCTTTTTTATCATACATTCACACCATTTGCATTTTAACTAACTTAGTTCATTTTAGTCATTTAGATTAATTGTAGCTGCATCTTTAGTTTTTAATCTCAAAAACCAATCATCATCATTTTACTTTTAAGCATAGCTAGTATTATAATATAGTTATTGTTATCCATTAATCCCAGTGGACGATACTAGTAGGGATGGGCGTTTCCCCATGGGGCCCCATCCCCCATGGGGTTTTGGGGGGTAAAATTTGCCCCCAAATGGATTTTAGGGGTGGGGGTGGGGGTGGGGGGGTAGGGGTCCCAAACATATTTTGGGAGAGGTGGTGGGGGTACCCCCCCCCCCCCCCCCCCCCCAAAAAAACCCCATTGGGCCCCTAAAATAATGTATATATATATTATTTATATTTATATTTATATTTATATATATAAATTTTAACAATTAAAAAAAAATTATAAATTATAATATTAAATTATTAAAATTAACATGACTATTTTGTATTGTATTTTTATTACTTTTTGGATTGAAAATTTGAAATTTAGAATTGAAAAGGAAATTAAATGGGGGAAATGGGTTTTGGGGGTGGGGAGGTTGCCCTAAAATGTTCCCCCCCCCCCCCCCCCCCCCCCCCCCCCCCCCCACTGGTCCCTAGATACTTGACTTGCCACTTTACTTGTTTTGTGAACATTTAAGGCATTATTGCGGTTTTATAAATTTTGTTTTACAAGCACTTTTCCATAACCAAAACGGCACTTGTCACGCACCTCTCGTGTTCTTTGACTATTATCCAGCATCCGAACTCAGAATTCGAATCCTTTTTCAGATTATGAACCCTAACTCTCTCACAGACATGGACATCTATGAAACTTTAATCAAAAAACTTAGAATTCAACTTGATACACAAGGACGAAACCATGCACGATAAACACCAGAAAGTTTCGTAAATTCCAATTTGGAACTCGAAAACTTATGAATAAGTAACTGAAACATTCGAAACTCAATAACGAACAATTTGAGATCATAATCAAGTCCGATACCAATAAAACACAAACAAACAAACAAACACAAGAACACACACGTATGCCATTTCCTAGAAATAGTCATAGAATATGCAATTTTATAAAAGTTGTCGATTTAAATCTAATGCATGTGCATACAATAATAATGTGTGTGTATGTGTTATACCAAATGAGCACAACGATGTAAGAACACAAATGTTATGCAATGTGTGTGTGTGTGCCTAAACGCCTTGCAAGAGGAATAAGGTCTAGATATACCTTTGATGTGCAACAAAGCTTGTTCTTATTGAAGACTTCTCTTTGCTTGATGTGTTGCATGTCATTCTTCTTTGAAGCTTAAGTTCTCATAGACCTAGACAACTAATTAATACAAAGAAAATGTCGTTTTGATATGGAATTATGCCAACATGACTCAAAAACCTAACAATCTCCCCCTTTAGCAAATTCCATATCAAAACGCCTATGCAAATATCTAATCATGCAAATGATGATTGGTCACAAAACACACCCTCACATTAAAATAAGTTTGTTTTATCTAGACTAATCTTCAACAAGTCTTGAACTTATTCATTTGATCTTCTCTTGATATCACCTAAAATCAACTTGAAAAACAAAGCATATACAAGAGAATATATGTGGCAATATACATACTTGGCAAGAATATATGATCGAGCCAAAATAATTATGATTTTGGCCCCCATTTCCTTTTCTTTTTGCTTGATTCTCAGGCAAATTCTTGTGTTTTAACAATGTTAATCAAGTGTTTTAGGATTATTTATGCCATAAGGGCATTCGTGAAGATGGAGAAAGATTGGATACAAAAAGTGCAAGAAGATGAATATCAGAGCATTGTCATGGTTTTGTATCGTGAAAGCCAATATGGACTCAACTCATTGGAGTGTTGCTGTCTAAGTGTCGTTATATGGACACCGCGATAGAGAATTAGAAGTAATGAAGATAAAGGCCAATGAATTGTTGCTGTTGAAGTGTCACTATAAAGGACACCGTGACCGAGAGTTGTAAAACTGATAAATCAATCAGGTCTTCTGTCGCGGTTGCATTGTCGCTGCAGAGACTACCGCGACAGATAAGAAGAAAAATCAAGAAATCAATTAGGTCTACTGTCGCTGTTAGAGCGACCGTGGCAATCCATTGAATATCTCAGATCCAAATGTTGTTGTCTATATGTCACTATCTCCAAGACAACAAAAATGATGATAAGTGGCCACGATAATTAGATCGAGGACCATATAACCGTCTGTCGCGGTCATGTTCGCTGGTGCTAAACCGCGAACTCGTGACTGCGACACATGCCACATCAGCTGAAACAAATTACGGTGTGTACAATATTAATCTAGAAGGGGAGTTAATAGATTTTAAACGATTTTACCCAATTTTCGCATACATGTCAATTTTACGAAAATGCCCCTAACTAGTCAAAAAGACAAACAAGTGTAATATGGTGCGGAATGTAAATAACACTTGATATTTATGTGGAAGCCCTCATGGGAAATACCACGGGCTAATATGTGCGCCACACATGAACCTCAAATCCACTAATTGAAATGATTACAACCTAATCCCGGTTTAGTGATCTAATCCCAATCAATAATCATCACAACTACCTAATCCCGGTATGAGTGGACCTAGTCCAATTTCTTGTGATTTAAGCTACCTAATCCCAATAGCAACACAAGACTTAGTTCTCAATGAAGAGATAATAAAGCCTATATGAATATGTATGAATATTCAAATAGCAAATAAAGCTAGGTAACCTTAGATGCTTATCTAGGATGATTAAATGACAATGAATATAATCCTAGATATCAAGAGCTAAATGACATATCATAAAACTTAGCTAAACATAGATTAAGCAATCATATGAAGCTATCACAATATAACACTCAATCAATACATCACAAATAATCTAAAACTTGTATTTAGCATATGATTTAAAAACATACAAGTAATTAAAGAGATGTCTTAATATGGAAAACACTTAAATTAGATGAAGTTAGTGAAGAACATACCAAGGAAGATGTGATGATGCAAAACCATGCATGAATGCATCCTATATGGTCATGGATGATCCTAGATGAACTTTGATGAACAAAGGAAATGCTTTGAGTGTATAAATGTGAGTTCTTGAGAGTTTCTCTCTTGAAAATATTTGTCTCTCAAAAGTGTATATATTTTTTTGCTCTCTCAACTCAATCAATCACGAAGTGAAGAAGAGGAGAATATATATATGTTAGGTCACAAAAAGAAAACTACACGTTTACATGTATATATATATTAATAGACAAAACGCACCATTTACATATATATATATTTTAACAAACAAAACGCATCAATTTTGGATGTTGGATGTAAAAGGCAAATGAAAATGATCCAGTGTGGTGAGCTCACATGAGAGATATGCAAGAGGTCAAATGATTTGTCAAAGTCATGCACATGCAATCATAACAAACATGAGCTCACATTAAAACATAATGCACACAATTAAATGGTATTGAAAAAATGAAAAGCAAAATGTATGGTGTGTGCAGCGTGTGCTCAACGTGGGCCGAGAGGCATTTTTGGCGTGAGCTGCACGCCTCTCACACGCCACCTCTCTTTGTGTGGCTTTTATGCCACACAAAGCCGACTTCTGTTCCGAGTGATCTTCAGTCCAGTTTTGACTTTGGAACCCAAAATTCAGTTCCGTCTTTAGAATAGACCAGGACTCAATCATAAATATGGAAAATTATATAACTTTCCACTCTAAGCTCGAAATTGAATTCCAGTTTCTGATAAAAACACTGAATGTCCCAAATGTCTCGGAAATCATTCGAAACATATAGACAAGTCTCCGAATCGCTCGGAACTCATTTCCGGGCAAATCCACACATAAAAATATAACAAAGAAGTGTAAATGTGAAATGTGACATGTGAAGAGAATGCACACATATGCAATATATGCTAAGTGTGTGTGTGCAACTAATCTCTTCAAAGAAAAATAAGCACAAAAGATATACCTTTGGAATGCTTGTCACCTTGAGGTCTTGAAATGGCCTTTGAGCTTGTTCCTCAATCACCTAAACTACCCTTACACATCAAACCCCAATATGTGGTTTGTCCACGAAATAAGCCAATCAAAATATGGGAATCCTTACATCAGCATTTCTGGCAGTTACAAGGCATCATCTTATGCCCATATAAATACTTGTCTTCTCCATTTTCAGAGAAGGTTTTCCACATATGAATTTCTCAGATTTAGAAGAGCATTCTCTCCTCCATTTCTCCCAAACTCAACCTCATCCATCTCTAAACTTGAACTACCTTTTCCATTTCAAACTCAACATAAAATCTAGATTACTTTCCCCTAATCATTCCTCTCTTCCTATTCTGTACACTCCCTACCTTTGCCACTACCCATTTGACATTCATCTATCTAGACATCTCATCATCTACCACTTTTTGCACAAGGAACAACAAGGCAAAGAAGGATCAAGCATTAAAGTTGTAACTTTGTGTAACTAATCCCTAATCTAGGGGATTAATGTGAGGAACTTTTAGATGTGGGTTTTTGTTTGAGCTATAATATTTGAATCCCCTTTTATGTTCTATAAATTTGTTAATTAGATTCTATTGAATATTTTATAATTGATTTTGTATGCCACTAGTTGATTATAATCATGATAGGATAATTTGTGATGCAACTAATCATGGATTGACACACTTGGTTGGTTAGAGCACATAAGTGGATAGGATAGATAATTGGAGGATATATCAACCCAAATTATTTAGGCTTTGGCTAGTAATTAACCGATCCCACCTTTATCCCCTCTCTCTAAATACCATAGGTGAGGAATTTAGGTGGGAAGTGTCTTGGTTTTGTTTCGACTACCATTTCACATTTAAGATTACAAACGGTCCGTAATTGTGAGATTGGTTCGTTAATGTAGTTTAGTAAACATTGCCCAACATCCATTTGCAACTCCATCAATTCTTTAGTTCCCAATTAATTGATTAAATCCCATTATCTTATTTAGGTTGTTGAACATTCTATTTTTCCTATCACTTTTGTTACATTTTAGTTTACATGTTATGTTTGTTGGTTTCTCAAACCAAACACTATCCAAACATCTATGATTTACATTAATGCAAATAGATTAGTTAAATAATCCAACCATCAACTCCGATTCCATGTGGACGAATCCTTTGCTTAACATTTTACTAATTTTTACATCCTAAGTGGGTTTACAATTGGTGAAACTTGGTTTTTGAAGTGAACTATAAAATATCTTTTGTTGAGTACAAAACGGCCTCATCAATATAGCAATAAAGTTCAAATGGATATATGTATACTCCCCCTAAATACATGAATAATATCCATCACAAAAAAAAAAAAAAAAAAAAAAAAAAAAAACAACTCATCCAAGTTATTACATGCCATAAGAAGTTCAAAAATACTAGATATCAATTGAGTGTAAATTAAAACAAATAAAGATAAAGATAAGCTAAACCAAATATTTCTCCCCCCTTTTGATATGAAATGAGGCCAAAAAGAAAAGATAAGATACCTCAAGATCACATAAGTCTTTGCTAGCCACTTTTGCCATCAAAGAACTTTGACTGGTTTGATGATCTTACATAGCATTTGGAGGTGGATGCCTTGCTTGAAGAAATGCTTTCTTCCAAGGCCTTGATCTTTGCATCTTGTTGTACCACCTTCCGGTTTAGCTCCTCTATACTTTTCCTTGATTCTACAAGCTCTTCTTACAGTTGTAAAACCCAATCCGATAGATAACTTGAGCTTGACACATTACTAGACTATTGAAAACAAGTTAGTCTTACAATGTCATAAATGTGACCAAGTAAACAAGTATATATGAAAACATACAAGAAAATAATGAATCAAAATGCATATCAAAGAATATGAGATAAATATCATGCATTTTCAAGATCCGATATTTTAAACAAACAATATGCCAATATCTACCAAAACAAATCATGTGAACATGTACATATCATAAAAGAGAACAAAGTCTAGCATGCAATGCTCCCACTTGATAAATGCTCTATCTAAGATCAAGATAGAATATTGTTCACAATGATATCAATACAATCACACATTCAAGCAATTTTAAAGAAATTCAACAAGATAAGCTTCAAAAACTATGAGAGATACACCAAGATTTTCAATCTCTCTCATAATTCTTCTAAAATTGCTAGCAAAACAAGTTCACTTGAAAGCAAAACAAGTGTGTGTGTGAATTTACTTCAAGCATATGTAAAGAAGTAATTGGATTATTAATATGCAAACCATATTAAAATCTATTCATCTTAAGGTTTTCCATTTAAGGTCAAACCGATTATCATTCGGTATTTTTGCTTTAAGAGAATAGATTTCAACATATGAGCGTGTGTGCATGTGGCTCTTTTTTCAACTACACTCCTTTAAGCTTTTTGATGCTTTAATCAATTTTTTTTTTTAATTTGATTCTTTTCAACGCTTCTTTGATTTTTCCCTTTTTTTTTCTTAAACACTTCATGACGACTTTCACTCATCATATTAGCATAGCCCTTTCCTACATTGGGCGACTGCACAACCAACATGTGTAACCCTTTTCATGAAGGTGCTCGTTGAGTTTTATGTAGTTACCGAAACAAAATGGATACTAACCATAGGTCATTTTTCATGTACTAGTCAAAAGACTATTAGGTGCATCTATAACTTATATATTTTCAAACTCAACTTACTCAAACAAAACATACAAGAGAAGCAATATGTGCACTTTCAAAAACCAAGTTTTAAGGCTTAAGAGCACATGATCTAAAAGCAATACAAAGATATTTACTTAAGATCATTACTTCTCAAGAGAGTAGCTTTCAAAGAATATGAAGCTCATATTTTTCAAAATGCCACTCATCAATCAAACAAGTACAAGAAATAATTCACGCATCATGTAAAAAGATCTTTGTGAACAATTTCACTAAATGATCTTTAGATTGCAAATATTAATGAGAACCATATGTATGCTAAACAAGTTCTCTAAACTAACATGCCACGTGATGTCATGCACACAAAGAGTTGAGAGATGAAACAAGAAAGCAAGCTTTAGAATAAAGATATACCTTAGCAAGCTTTTCATCAATGTAAAGTCTTTGCTCTTTTTTATGAGCTCTCTTTGCTTGTTTGTTTTCATGACAAAAAGTTATTGGTGTGCGAAATATACAAACATGGTTAAATTGCCTAAAGCTAACTTGGGGGGGGATGTTCAAGCCTTTAATCCCTTAGAAACAAACAAAAGTTTGTCCCTCTAGGTAGCTTGTATCACAACACATAGTAGATATGGAAGCACATATAGACTATTGTAAAGCATATTCAACTTAATCACATCAATAAAGTTCATGACTTACAAGTGAAGAAATCAAACTAAAACTAAAAAAAAAAAAAAAAAAAACTATTCACTTGTATTAATATTTATGTACAATATATACAAGTTCAAATGAAAGAATGACTATATACAAATAAGTCACTTTACAAAGATAAATGATATATATACAACTTTGATTAAAAGAATGTTTGCATTCTATTCTTTACAAAGAATCTTGTTTGCAAAGATGTGAGAAGTGAAGATCCAAACAAGATATAATTGATCACACATACAAATATAAGAGATAAGGATAGAGACATTTGACACATCATTTTTACGCGGTAAACCTTCGAAGAGGAAACATCCATGGGTTGAATCCACAACCACCAGCAAACCGTATTCCACTATGTTAAATATAAAAGTGACCAATCCCATGATACACTCTCTAAGATATCCCTTCTACTCTACCCTCAGGCATACTAGTGAAACACTTTGCCTATTTCTATCCGTGATACTTTCACACCTCTAGAAAGCAACTTCCTATCCAAGACGCTCATGCCTCTAGAAAGACTTCTTGCATGACTATCCGGATCGTCCCGATCCTAGCCAAGACTTCTTGCTTACCTATCCGAATCATCCCGATTCTAGTTAAGACTTCCTCACTTAACTATTCGGATTGTCTCGATTGTAGTTAATACTTCATGCCTTTTGCAAGGACTTCCTAATTGTGATCAATAAATGCAAAATGCAAACAAGCACTCAACATTGAACATGAGATCAATACATCCTATGGGAACTAGACAAAGTCATGAAAGTTCACACATCAAAGTTATCTAGTTACTATACATGAACAAAAACGTAGAACATGTGAATCACCAAAAATACACTTAACTCATAGATTTATTCATGCAATCTAAATCTTGAAACAAAGCATAAATATTAAGCACATATTCAAGACTTTAGTATTAAAAAACTTTCTAGATTCACAAGATATGATCAATCAAAATTCCAACAATCAGTTAGAGCATATATTCACAAAATAATTAAATCCTAATAGGCTCTAAATATAAAATCAAATGTGTTAATCCTAGATATATTCAACTAATGAGTTCTAGCACATGAAAAAGGCTATTAATCATCAAAATAAGATCAATCAAAGCACAAATAACCTTATGTTATATGCTAGTTACAATACAACACATAAACATGTGAAATCTTAGATTTGAGAAAACCTAGGCCACATTTAAGTCTCTAATTAGATAAATCTAGCTTATAATTGAAGTTCTATCTCTTATCAACATTTTTTCAAGTCACATACACTAAAATAGGAAGAATACCCAAGGTAATTGAACATTTGAAAGTGCAAAACACAAAGGATAATCAAATACCTTGTTAACTTGAGTGCAGTCACGAAATTGGTGTAGAACCACCAGAAAACTTGAACAAAAGACTTCAAGGTTGCTTGGAGATGATAGTGGACTTCAATATGAAACTTCTCCAAGTTGAATAATTCAATTTTGCGTTGAAATGAGTGAAATATGGTGATTTGAAGTTGAGAGAAAAATCTAAAAATTTTATGCACTTACCTTCTTCTTCAATTTCGAAAATGAAAGGGAGAGGGGATTTAAATGAGGGAAATGTTGGGATTTATGCCCTAAAGCTTGTAATTTGTAAATGTTATAAATACAATAATAAAAGAAGTAGTTATTTCATTCAAATATATTAATTCATACAATTATATTATATATGCAAACATCCAAGATTGCTAGATGTAATCTCAAACTGAGTATATGAATGTCATATACAGAGGAATTCAGTTTGAAACATGCAATCTAAATAGTTCGTAGAAAGCAAATAAAGCTGGGTACTTTATTTGTGGTTAATTTATAGCTGCGGTCCATTCCATATTGTACGATGGTCTTATCCTAGACTACTTTTATGGTGTTATGAGAATGGAGGCACCTTATATAATATGATCATATAGGACTGGGCCACGATCTATATAAATCTGTCACTAAGATCCATTAGTTGAAAAGATTTATATACATCAACTAATGATGGCTATACATGGGTGATTTAAATCCTGAGTATCTTATTGACTTCTTCAGGTTAGATCGTGGGTTTTGATTTACCATGGGTGAGATCAGAATATCATTCTCGGTTAATAACTCTGTATCTTGGAATCACAGTTTGGCTTGTGGCTGGGAAGGTATGCATACAATAGTGGAATCCACTCCTTCTTACGAGAAGTAGATAAGTAGTTCCCTTAAGGGTTGATTCAGGGCTTGAACGATTAAGAGCGCTCTCCTTCTTCCATAAAGGAATTAAGGATATAATCATACAAGAGAATCAATGGTACTTAAAGGAAAATATATAATTAGAGAGGTATAACAGACTTTATGACCTAACTTTAATTATGAACTACTTGTGGAGGATCATGCCATGTGTAATAGTTATATCAATGAACACTGATAAAATTGGTTGTGTAAAACATCTACAGTTACGAGAGTACAACCTTGGGTTTTTAGTGGAATAACTCCAAGGTTAATAATTGTGAAATATTAATTAAAGAGTTTAATTAATTTTTTCTAAGAATTATTGGAGCTCAAAACTGTGGGTCCATTAGTCCCTTTGCTAGCCCTATATAATTGATAGTATCAAAGACTCACGGAGAATTAGATGGTCCAATTAATTGTATTATGAAAGTAACTTAAATATATTTGGGGAATTAATTAAATGATGTGATTATTTAATTAATATATTATTTAATTGTTGAATTAAATATTATTAAATAATATGATTATTTAACTGACATATTAATAATTAAGAATTATTAAATTGTCATATGGAGGTTTCCGTTTCTAACCTTGACAAGAGCAATAAAATAATAAATGATTATTTTTATTTACTCTAAATAGGTCAAAGGTTTAAACCCTAGTAAATAGTAATAATAATAAAAAAAAGGATTTAGAATCCTATTTTAACTTGGATTACTAAACCCTAGGTTTCTAGTATATAAGATATACTTGTCAGGAAAAAGAAGCTATTCGGAACCCTACAGAGAACAAGGAGGTGCGGTAATAGCAAGGAGAAAAATAAAAAGATTTTTTTTTTCTCTTTGCTCATGGGTTGGCTGAATTCTCAATAGGAAACAAGGCGTTGTGTTCCGGTTCTCTCAAGCCTCCATTCAACCGCTCCCGAAATATGTGACGTGTCCACACACACAGTTGCTAGATCGCGGGACATAGCTAGGAAGACTTAGTGGTATTGGATCAAAAAGAAGGATCGAAAAGAAAATGAAGGAGTGTTCTTCAAAGGTATGAAAACAAATCTCTTCCTCATATTCGTGTATATACAAAAGGTCCTAAGAAGATGATAGAAAATTTTTGAAACCTATCGTTCTTAATTTTGTTTTTATTAATTTAAAAACTAATTATTTTCCGTTGCACGACTTACTTACAAGAAAAAGGGAGGATTTCGAGCAACCATTGAGGGGCTGCCATATCAATTCCCCTGTGGAGACGCGTCACCTCCACGGGGTAGAGGGCATCCTTTCTCGTGGGGCCCACGTGACTCCATGGGGAAGGGGTGCAAATGGCACTCTGCCATTTTCCTCTTCCCTTGCGTACCTCTCACGTTCTTCAACTGTTCTCCGGCCTCCGAACTTCGACTTTGAATCCATTTTTTGGATTATGAACTGTAACTCTCTCACGCACATGGACGACTACGAAAATTTGACCAAAAACTTTGAATTCGACTCGATACACAAAGAAGAATACCATGCACGTTAAACACAAAGTTTTGTAACTTCCAACTCGGAACTTGAAAACTTATGAATGAGTAACCGAAACAACTAGAACTTAATAAGGAACAATATGAGAACATATTCAAGTCTGATATCAATAAAACAAAAACAAATAAATACAAGAACACACAAGTATGCCATTTCCTATAGATAGTCTTAGAACATGCATTTTTACAATGTTTGTCAATTTAAGTCTAATGCATGTGCATACAATATTATGTGTGTGAATGTGTTATACCAATTAAGCACAATGATGCAGGGACACATATGGATGCAATGTGGGTGTGTGTGCCTAAACGCCTTTGTAAGAGGATAAAAGTCTAATTATACCTTTGATATGCAATAATGCTTACTCCTCTTGAAGGTTTCACTTTACTTGATGAGTTGCCAATCTTTCTTGAAGCTTGATTAACCATTGAGCATAGACAACTAATCAATACAAAGAAAATATTGTTTTGATATAGAATTATGCCAATATGTCTCAAAAACCTAACAGTGTGTCTTTCCAAGAGAATAAAGACCAAACATTTCAACTCAAACAAATATATTAAAAATGACTTTCTCTAAAAGTCTTAACAACAATCATCACCAAATAGATTTCAAAAATGAACTTCTCAAAAGTTAATCAACAAATTTTTACTGTCATAGCAAGTTGCGAGATAGCTAAGTTCATATCAAAAGAGAAACAAAGCTAGCCAGCTAAGCTTCTCAAACTTGACACAAGCTTAAGGCTAATCACATGTGCAACTTATAATAATGGTAAAAACACTCACCCTTGACCCATTTGGTCTTGGGTGAACTAACACAAACATCATCACAATCTTTCTTAACGACAATGTTGAACCTAGAATAGGGATTATCTATAATTTGATTCATAAAAAGGTCATTAATGCTCATCTCATCAACTTTTTTAGCAACACAAGCTTTGTTAAGATTCACGTGATTGAAACTCTTCTTCAGCCAATGTTTCTAAATATGCTTTGTAGGAATATCATGCATATCAACTTCTAATGCCTTAGCATGCTTGGATTTAAGGTCTATCTCTTTATCTCTAGATGCTATTTTGCAATATTCAATGTATTTAAAGCACTTGGGCTTGATATGGCCAACAGTATTGCAAAAATGACAAATAGGAATAAATGAAGAGATAGTACCTTTTGGATTTGAAGAAGCACTAGTGGGATTTTGGAATGATACCTTGTCTTTCCTTTTACCTTTGGCTTTGGGAGGATTGATCTTAGGAGACTTCTTGACTTTCTTGCTCTTTGCCTTGCTTGAAGGAGGTGATGCTTCCATGAGCTTATTATCAACTACCAAGCCGCTAGAATCTCCTAGAGGATATGCAAGATCCATTACTTTGTTCATCTTGATCGAGCCACTAGCTAAGTCCTTAATGACTTGCTTGGCAATGTCAATCTCCTTAAGATAATCTCGCTATTTATCTTTCAAGATAAACACAATCTTCTCCTTGTCATGGACAAGATTTTCCATCTTTCTTATCTTCTTTGCAAGATCATTCTTTTCACACATTAGCCTATGTGATGTATCTACAAACTCATCCATTTGTGTCTTGATCAATTCATTTCTATCTTTAATCTCTCTCAATGCTTTATCTCTTTCCTTTTCAAGGCTCTTAATCTTAGCCAAGAGATTAAGATTGGATGTATTAGAATTCAAACACTCTAGATGAGATTGACCAACTTCATTGTTAGGTTGCAAGGACACTTGATAATCATCCTCTAACTTAGAGTAAAAAGCCGTAAAAGCAATAAAGTTGCAAACATGTTATTCTCCATTAGAGGATTCATCACTTGAGCTCTCGTCACTCCAAGTGGCCGTCATAGCTTTGCCTTTCTTATCCTCTTTGATATTCTGATTGAGGCAATTTGAGGCATAGTGTCCAAAACCTTTACACTTAAAGCATTTGACTTTGGTTTTGCCCTTGGCTTGACCATCCTTCTCATTCCTTGGAGAAAACGATTTCTTGACTTCCCTTCTTTTAAACCCATGGCCACTAGGCTTGACACCTTCTCTTATAAACTTCTTAAACTTCCTAACTATTAAAGCCATCTCGTCATTATCATCTTCGCTCTTCTCCTTAATTGCCTTGAGTGCTACACCCTTGCTCTTAGCTTTGGGTTTTAGGCTCATTTCGTATGTTTGAAGTGACCCGAGCAACTCATCGACACTTATGCAATCAACATTTTTGCTCTCTTCAATAGTGAAATGAGCATTTACAATAATTGAAACTCATCAACACTTTGGCCTTGAACCTCTTAAGCAATGACCTTAAGATCTTCCAATTGAGATGCTCACGGGAGATTGGCACACCAAGCACTTGGCATTGATTAGAGATGCTAAGAAGCTTGTACTGGAAGTCTTGAAACTTCTCTTATTCATCCATCTGCAAACTCTCAAATTGTGAAGTGAGCATTTGAAGTCTAGATTTCCTAACCGCCATGGTTCCTTCATTAGTTACTTGAAGAGCATCCCATGTTTCCTTAGCGGTTTCTAGATTTTCGTTGTAGGTGAATTGGTGACTATCCACACCACCAAATATGTTTTTCACCGCTGAAACAAATACGCGGTGTGTATGATAAATATCTAGAGGGGGGGTGAATAGATTTTAAGCTTTATTACCCAATTTTCGCATGCAAGTTAATTTTACGCAAATGCCCCTACTAGTCAAAAATACAAGCAAGTGTAATATAGTGCGGAATTTAAATAACACTTGATGTATACGTGGAAACCCAACCACTGGGAAAAACCACGGGCTGTTTAGTGCGCCACACTCGGACCTCGAAATCCACTAATTGAAATGGAGTTTACAACCTATGTAGACCTCGTCTAACACTCCGGTCAATAACCCCCCACTTCTACCACTCGGGCCTTTAAAAGTGGCTCTAATCCAATTGCTTGAGGCCTAAGCAATCTTAGCCTCAAGACTTAATTCTCAATGAAGAGATTATGCAACCTATGTGAATATGTATAAATATTCAAATAACAAACAAGACTAGGTAACCTTAGATGCTTATCTAGGATGATGATATAATCAATTTAAATCAACCCTAGATATCAATAGCTAAATGACATGTCAAATAGCTTAGCTAATCAAGATTAATCAAAAACCTAATTAGCTATCACAATACAACACTCAATCAATTCATCACAATTAATTCTCTATTCTTGTATTTAGCATATGATCTAAAACATACAAGTAAATTAAAAGAGAATAACTTGATAGTAAAAATACTAAAATAAGATGAATTAAATCAAAATCTTACCAAGCAAGTTGTGATGATGCAAACCCAATCATGGATGCATTCTATATAGTCATAGAAGATGCAATATGAAACTTGATGCATAAAGGATTTGATTTGAATGGTTAAAGGTGAGTTCTTTGAGAATTTTTTTGCTTGAAAAAATATTCTAAGGAAAATATGATATTCTGAACTCTGCACTTTGACCTAAAGTCAAAGAGGCATATTTATAGGGTGTTAAAAGCAAAGTGGTGCGTTTTGATAAATGACACAAAATTTGCCTTTGGCGCTGTACGTAGAGCGCCTCTTGTACAGCGCCTGTACAGTGCCCATACTCTGATCTCTTGGGAAAACAGAGTGGCGCTGTACGTACATCGCTGTACGTACAGCGCTTTGTACAGCGCCTGCACAGCGACCCAACAGTGACCGATTTAAATCGATCAGGCCTGTACAGCGCTTATATGGGCGCTGTTCGTATAGCGCTTTGTACAGCGCCCATCACAATGAATGCAATCCTAAGTCTAGATTGAACATGACTTTGGTCAACAAAATGCAATCATGTAAGGCATGCAAGAAGAGATGTAAATGAACATTAATGAGCATATAATAACAACACATACACAACGTACAAGAAAATGAATTAAGCATGAGATGTGAGTGAGTGTGTGTGTGCAACTAATCTCTTCAAAGCAAATTAAGCACATATAAGTTTACCTTTGGTGCTTATCAACCTTGAGGACATGAGAGGGTCTTGAGCTTGATTATGAACCACTTAAGCTACCCTTATATACAATCCCCAACACGTGGTTTGTCCACGAAATAAGCCAATCAAGATATGGGAATCTTTACAATCTCCCCATTTGGCTATTTCGTGACAAAACCACCACTCACATTGATTCCTCACAACATAATAGAAACTATAGGTCAACAATGATTATCTACATTACAAAGAGATATTTTTATATATAAAAAATCTTGAAGTCTTCAATCTCTTGTAGAACAATCAGTCATTGAAAGTAAAGTTTCTAAACTTTCCAATACAAGTAAAAAGTGAGATGAATCAAGTGAGAGCATAAACAAGCATTTGCTTTCTAAGAATTTAAGTACAACTACAACATCATGCAATAATTGTGAATGCAATGCTCCCCCTCAATGGGTTACTCCCCCTCAATGTATTGTCTCCCCAACATAATTGCTACCACAATTAGCAACTCCCCTTACCACCATTCTACTCCCCCTTTTTGTCATGATATAGGCAAAGGAGTAGTCCCCAACTGGGTCACTTAGCAAAGAGAGATAGTAGCATACTATATACTTGCATAATCATATAATCCACTTTATGCAACTCAATCAATTGGAGAGAAACAAGGAGATTTATTTAAAATAAATGTGTGAATCAAAACATGCTTTGCATACAAGACATGTAGCATTCAAGTCCAAAATACAATGGTATTTGGCAAAGCAAATAACAAAGGTTTCTAATAAGAATTCAAACCAATTTCACCAATGTCATGAGAGAAGCAAGGATATAGAGTTTTCATTGATTTTAATTTATGAGCAACTATATCCATCTTTATAAGCGAAACATGGCATGAGTGACTTTGCACCCTATTCAATTTTTCCGGGAATGAAACCCGTATGATAGTAGCCATGTTCAACTAATAAAGAAAGAGAGACAATTTGGAATATAAATTCCTTTGAACGGATACAAGATCCTTTATTCATTTTGAGTCTCATAAGCTTTTTCATACAAGTTTTGTATTTAAAAATTGCAATCATCAATTCATGCTTTTTCATTTGAGCATGTCATTTGAATTTCATGCTTTTCATATGTCATTAGCATGTTATAAAAACAACTCATGCTTTTCAATTTTTAAGCATGTCATTAAGAATCATCATGTCATGGAGATAACTATAGGTCATTCATATCATACTTCCTATGTAAATCTCCTAGTCCAAAAATGCATGTTTGAACATAAATATGACATGGATTGTAGACAAGCATGGTTCACACTTATTGAATTGAAAACATATATACATATGTGCAACCAAGCTTACTCAAGCAATCAACAAAGAAGCATAATATTTTTCAAATATTTACGTGCAACAAGTATGCATTAGCTCTCTTTGCTTGAGTTCCCCATATGGGGTCATCATCATCCTTCATCAATGAAGGTCATGAGGTCCTATAGACCTCTCAAGTCCATTTGACTTAGTTGAACCTATTTGAGACTTGTTGTAAGGATTCCCGTTGTTTTTAATTGGCTTATTTCGTGATCAAACCATATGTGGGGGTTCTTTGTAAGGGTAGCCTAAGTATCGGTCTTAATGTTCGAAGCCCTTTGAAGACCTCGTGTTGATAAGCACCGAAGGTAAATTTCTATGTGCTTACCTTTCTTTGAAGAGATTTAGAAGCACACACACACTTTGCATTCTTACATTTGTGTGCATTCTCTTCATATGTCACATTACACACTAGCACTTTGATTGTTATATCTTGTTGTGTATTTATGTGTCTTGTAATTCGTTTCCCGATAGTGTTCGGAAACGTCCGCGCATGCACTAGAATGTGCTTGGTTTTGCGCGAAGACCGCCCACGGAGAATGCCCTTGGCTTCTCCTTGGTTTTCACCTCTGTTGGTGATTGGCGGTTATGATCGGCGGCCTGGCCGCCGAATGGAACCGCCGTTTGCTTCTAGGAGCAATTCTACGGTCACGATCGGCGGTCACAACCGCCGTTCGAAACCGCCCTTCATACCTGATCGATTTCGATCTCTCGGGTCTGATTCGGCGGTTGGTATCGGCGGTCACGAAACCGCCGAATGAACCGCCGTTTATGCTCTGTTCTTCACGAGCTCATTTCGGCGGTCATGATCGGCGGCCTGGCCGCCGATTGAAACCGCCGAACGGTGCGTTTCAAGGGCAAACTTGTCTTTTCACTTGCCCTTTTCTTGATGTCTATAAATATCACACTTTCTCATTTTCAGATTTAATGTTCTTTAACTCTAAGAACCCTAAACTTAAAAGAGAGACATTTGAGAGAAAATCAAATCAAGAACACCTTTTTAACACTCAAAAACCATTCTCATATGCATCAAAATATCATCTAGCATTTTCTAGCTTAGTTAGGATGCTTGCTTGCATGGGTTTTGGTCAACACATATTCTTTGGTAAGTTCTTCACTATTATCATACATAATTAGTGTTTTATTTATCATTGACATCTCTTATATTATTTGTATGCTCTTGAATATATTCTAGATACAAATTAGAGATTGTTGTGTTGACATGATTGAGTGTTGTATTTTTGATAGCTATCTAGGTTTTGTTAATCTATGTTTAGCTAAGCTATTTGACATGTCATCTAGCTTTTAATATCTAGGATTGAATTAATTGCATATTCACTATCCTAGATAAGCATATAGAGTAACCTAGCTCTTAATTGCATTTTGGATATTTTATATATTCACATAGGTTGTATATTCTCTTCATAGAGAAAGTAAGTCTTGTGTGTAGCATCCGGGATTAGGTTGCTTAGAACGCAAGCAAATTGGACTAGGTTCACTCATACCGGGATTAGGTAGGTGTGTGATTACTTCCGGGATTAGGTTGTAATCGTTTGCACATTTAGTGGATTCGAGGTTCGAGTGTGGCTTACTTACATAGCCCGTGGTTTTTCCCGTGAGGGTTTCCACGTAAAAACCAAGTGTTGTTTTAATTTCCGCACCATATTACAATTGCTTGGTTATATTATCTTGAGGGCATTTTCGTAATTTTGACTAACACGAAAAATTGGGTAAAAAGCGTAAAATCTATTCACCCCCCCTCTAGATAGCTTTATACACACCGTGCTATTATTTGTTTCACTTGTTAGTCTCATAGCAAGCGGGTTTATTTTTCCTTATCCACATAGATATGACATTTTTCTTCTCAGTGGTCAATGGTTCAAGAGATCTAGAAATAATAGGATCATGAACATGAATATTTTCCTTCCTATTAGCATGCATTATAGCTTTTGTCATTCTTTTTTCAATCATGCTTTTGATTATACATAATTTAATGAAATGAAAGCAATTTGGTCTAATGTGACCATCAATACCACAAAAGTGACATGTATGGATAAATTTAGAATTCATACCATGTCCTTGTACATGCATAGGAGCCTTTCCATGACTTTGTGGTTGAGCGGGTTCAAACCTTCTTTATTGTTGAACCGGTCTAGCTTGCTTCCTTGATCCATTTTGCATGATTGGCCTCTTTCCATTAAGAGTCATTTGTTGAGGAATGTTGACTTGGGAGACTCTAATGTGTTGAGCTTGAGGTTGTCTCCTTGGGGTTTCCTTCACTTGAGCACTTTTTGAACATTGTCCTAGATCAATTTTCTTCCTAGGAGTGTGCACCGGTGAGGTTTCTATCTTGCCCAAACTCTTGACAAAGACGGTCTTGGTTGGAGTAGTGATCTCCTTGCTTTCTTCATACCCAATACCTCTCTTGTCACAAGGGTTCTTTCCACTACCAAGAATGTGGTCAAGTTTCTTGGTGCTTGTAGTCATCCTAGTCAATGACTTTATAGCTTCATCAAGCTCCCTCTTCAACCCTTCTTCATTTCTCTTAGACAAAGCTAGCTCATCTCTTAGCTTGTCTTCAATCTTCTTGGATGCCTCCACTTGTTTACTTAAGTGGTCATTGTGTGTTGAAAGCTCTAGATTTTCATCCTCTAAAATCTTCAACTTTCTATTGTTCTTCTTCAATGAACTTTCACACTTGACTATAAAATCATTAACATCCATTTTCTCTACACTTCCATTTGTAGAGTTAGATAAGGAGTCATCTTCACTTGAGTTATCTCCTCTACTCTCCTTCTCACTAATGGAGTCATTTCCCTCATTAAGACCTTCACCTTGGTCTTTTGAGTTAATGAGAGCCATATCCCAATGAGTAGCTACACCTATCACCTTTAGAGCTATTTCTTCATCTTTTTCTTCTATGGGATCACTAGTCAAGTCATTCTTACCAACAACTTTATCTTCTACACAAGTGGTCCCAAATGCCGTGTAGTAGATGGTAAGCTCATCATCACTTGATGACTTGTCTCCCTTTCCGGAGTCATCACTTTCACTCCAAGTGGCGGCCATCACTTTTGCTATCTTGTTCTTCAAATTCCCATAATCGGGGTGAGATGTGTCCTATATCGCCACACTCATATCATTGGACCCCTTTCTTTTCACTCTTCTCTTGCCTAGGCTCAAAACTCTTGAAGGGAGCCTTTTTCTTCAAGTCTTGGCCTTTGGATCCAAAACCTTTCTTCTCGAACTTGACGAATTTCTTGAATCTTCTAAGCAACAATGCCGTGTCTTCGTCCGAGTCACCTTTTTCCTCCTTCACAACCTTGGAAGCTTTCAAAGCAATTCCTTTTTGCTTTTTAGGAGGTGAAATGCTAGGAGCCTTCCTAGATTCATAGGCGAGGAGTCTTCCAATTACCTCGCTCGGCTTCATATCTTTGTAAGTGCTATTTTCCTCTAAAGCCGCCACCTTTGATTCAAACCTAGCAGGGAGAGACCTCATAATTTTCTGCTTAACTCTCCTATCCGAATAAGGATCACCGAGTTGATGGCTTTGATTCACAATATCCATCAACTTGACTTCAAAGTCATTGAAGCACTCGTCATCTTCCATCTTAAGCAACTCAAATTGCGTTTGAAGGACTTGTAGCTTGGAATCCTTAACAACATCGGTTCCTTCGTGTGCAACCTCTAGGATATCCCATGCCTCATTGGCTGTCCTAGTGTTCTGAATCAGTTTGTACTGATTTTCATCCGCTGCACATAGAAGAGCATGCCATGCCTTCCTATTCCATTTTGAAGTCTCAAACTCTTCAGGTGACCACTGAGCCTTAGGCTTGAGTACTTCTTCTCCACCACCCGTGAGAGTCATCATAGGAGGTGCATACCCATCTTCAATAGCCATCCATGCCCTATCATGGATTTGGCACACTTACGCTTCCATCTTGCCTTTCCATGAGGCATAATTCACACCGGTGAGGAGAGAAGGCCGTGTGCTTGAAGCACCCTCATGGTTGCCACCGTATCCACTCATTGTAACAAATGAATGAAATGTATGCAAAATGTATGAATGAGCAAAGATCACACAAATGCACAACACACCTAAAATGAGCTAGGATCACCTAAGTATATCTAGGAACCCGCTTTGATACCAATTGAAACAAATACGCAGTGTGTATGATAAATATCTAGAGGGGGGTGAATAGATTTTAAGCTTTATTACCCAATTTTCGCATGTAAGTCAATTTTACGAAAATGCCCCTACTAGTCAAAAATACAAGCAAGTGTAATATAGTGCGGAATTTAAATAACACTTGATGTATACGTGGAAACCCAACCACTGGGAAAAACCACGGGCTGTTTAGTGCGCCACACTCGGACCTCGAAATCCACTAATTGAAATGGAGTTTACAACCTATGTAGACCTCGTCTAACACTCTGGTCAATAACCCCCCACTTCTACCACTCGGGCTTTTAAAAGTGGCTCTAGTCCAATTGCTTGAGGCATAAGCAATCTTAGCCTCAAGACTTAATTCTCAATGAAGAGATTATGCAACCTATGTGAATATGTATAAATATTCAAATAACAAACAAGGCTAGGTAACCTTAGATGCTTATCTAGGATGATGATATAATCAATTTAAATCAACCCTAGATATCAATAGCTAAATGACATGTCAAATAGCTTAGCTAATCAAGATTAATCAAAAACCTAATTAGCTATCACAATACAACACTCAATCAATTCATCACAATTAATTCTCTATTCTTGTATTTAACATATGATCTAAAACATACAAGTAAATTAAAAAAGAATAACTTGATAGTAAAAATACTAAAATAAGATGAACTAAATCAAAATCTTACCAAGCAAGTTGTAATGATGCAAACCCAATCATGGATGCATTCTATATAGTCATAGAAGATGCAATATGAAACTTGATGCACAAAGGATTTGATTTGATTGGTTAAAGGTGAGTTCTTTGAGAATTTTTTTGCTTGAAAAAATATTCTAAGGAAAATATGATATTCTGAACTCTGCACTTTGACCTAAAGTCAAAAAGGCATATTTATAGGGTGTCAAAAGCAAAGTGGTGCGTTTTGATAAATGACATAAAATTTGCCTTGGGCACTGTACGTAGAGCGCCTCTTGTACAGCGCCTGTACAGCGCCCATACTCTGATCTCTCGGGAAAACAGAGTGGCGCTGTACGTACGGCGCTGTACGTACAGCGCTTTGTACAGCGACCCAACAGCGACCAATTTAAATCGATCAGGTCTGTACAGCGCTTATATGGGCGCTGTTCGTACATCGCTTTGTACAGCGCCTATCACAATGAATGCAATCCTAAGTCTAGAATAAACATGACTTTGATCAACAAAATGCAATCATGTAAGGCATGCAAGAAGAGATGTAAATGAACATTATTGAGCACATAATAACAACACATACACAACGTACAAGAAAATGAATTAAGCATAAGATGTGAGTGTGTGTGTGCAACTAATCTCTTCAAAGCAAATTAAGCACATAGAAGTTTACCTTTGGTGCTTATCAACCTTGAGGACATGAGAGGGTCTTGAGCTTGATTATGAACCACTTAAGCTACCCTTACATACAATCCCCAACACGTGGTTTGTCCACGAAATAAGCCAATCAAGATATGGGAATCCCTACAACCGCCCATGATGCCATCTAGCCAAATCGAACTTATTAGCAAACCACTAACTCCTAGGCTTATGATCAACCGGCCCATCCTCAAGCATATTGTTCGGAGGGAAGTAACCCTCTTCAACCATCATCTATGCTCTCTCATCGATGGAGCGTATATATGCCTTTATTTGGAGTTTCCAAAAACCATAGTTGTAGTCCTTGAGTAGAGGAGGCCTAGAATTAGAGGCACCTTCGGTCATCATATCCTCTAGAACAACCATGACTCTAAAACTTAGCAATTTGCCGTGAATGTAACCTAAATCTCGTTAATTACCTTCTAACGACCCGCTCTAATACCAATTGAAATATACAAGCACAGTTAAATAGTCAAAAGCTAACCTAGGGGGTGAATAGGTTTTAAACCTCTTTTCAATCCCTTGAAAACAAATAAAAGTTTGTCCCTCTAGATAGCTTATATCACAACACATTTAAACATGAAAGAACATATAAACTATTGAAAAGTATATTTGATTAAGCATGCCAATCAAAGTCTATAACTTGCAAGTGAAGATATCTTACTAAAACATAAATCAACTCACACTTGAATATATATTAATCTTCAATATTCACAAGTACAAATGTATGAATGACTATATACAAATAAGTCAACTATTAGCAAATACAAAAGATATTTACAACTTGATCAAAAAGAATGTTTGCTTCTCTTTCCTTACAAAGATCTTGTTTACAAAATCATGAAGAAATGATGAACTAAACAAGATACAATCAATCACACAAAAAAATATAAGAGAGTAAGGGATAAAGACATTTGATATGTTATTTTTACATGGTAAACCTTCGAAGAGGAAACATCCAGGGTTGAACCATCCAACCACCTCCGACAACACCACATTTCACTAGTTGGATAAAAGTATACCCTCAAAGTGACCAATCCGCATGATTGTCTACTTCCTATTTATTGTTGCATGACTTGGTAAGTAAGAACATTTATATCCCTTATTTATTGTTTCTTCTTATTCAAGATACTTCATTTATTACATTTTTGTATGCAAAGACTTCTTTTAATGCATATGTTTTGAAGTCATGAATGTTGATTGGGGTTATCTTATAACTAGGGTGTTAGAATTAATTTCTTCATCTAGTCAAGCCTACTTGTATGTTCATTTAGGCATCTTTGATAAATAGGATTGTTAGATTGCATTTCTATCTTTCTAGTTAAGCATATCGTGTGTTGTCTTGCACTTTATTGCATTTAGGACAATGTTACATATTCACTTAGACTTAATTCTCTTTATTATAGTCTAAGTCTTGTGGCTACATATAGTAGTTTCACAAGCATTGTCAAGACCCACTTTAAAGGCCTGCATGTAGAATAGTTTGTGTTTCGAACCTTGAGAAGAGTGACTAGGGTGTCAACTTAGGTTGTAAACAAATATTCAATTAGTGGTATGTTAGGTCTCATATTTTGATTGGCTTGTTTCGTGGACAAACCACATGTGGGGTTCATTATAAGGGCAGCTTAGGTATTGGTATTCAAGCTTAAGGCCCTTTCAAGACCTCATGTTGATAAGCACTAAAGGTAAATTTCTAGTGCTTACGTGCTTTGAAGAGATCTAGTTGCACACACACACAACTCATGCATAAATGTTGTTCTTGTATGTTGTGTGTTTTTATATGTGTGCATTCATATTCTTGAATATCTCTTCATGCATGTTTTATTGAGTGCATCTTGCTCAATGACAATGCCATGACATGTTAGGCATTAGGATGCATTCACTTCCCACACTTGCACTTCAAGTTTGTTAGTTTTAAGTGTGGTGTAATTCGTTTCCCAAAATATGATCGGAAACGTCCGTGCTTGCACAATAGTGTGCATGTCTTAGCGCGATGATTGACCACTTGAGAAGATCTCATTCTTCTCTTGGATAAGTGTTAAATTTTGTTGGGTTGATTGGAGTAAGGTGTCTAGTTTCAAAAGATTGGATTTCAATGTATCATGCAAGTGTTTTCAAAACTGACCTTTGCATGGTCTTGTGACCATAACGTTTTATACAAAGCTTCAAAATGAGTTTTGAAAATTTTTGTATAAACTAGACACTCATACCTTTCCAACGGTATATTATTTGTAATATTTCATGACCATTTGGATTGGTTTTAAAATCTCCAAAGTTACAACCAAAACAGGGCAACTCTGTTGTTGTCAGTTTCTGACCTTTGGTCACTCAATTGACCATAACGTTTTCTACAGACATCAAAATGTCATTCTGTAAAAATGAGTAGAAAGTAGACATCCATATATTTCCAACGATATATCATATGAAAGGTTTCAATGTCGTTTAGTCATGTTTCGAAGCACTCGAATCCTAAGTCGCTGCACTAACGCGTGTACAGCGAAAATGCCCATAATTTTTCCATTTCTTCCAAAACGACATAGTTTCACTTGGGCATTATAAATACATATATTTCTCATCATTTTGAGGGCTGCGCCACAAAATCAAACCCTAGAAAGAGAGGCTCCATATTCTTGAGAGAGAAAGAGAGACTTGAGAGAAAAAGCTTAAAGATTACATCTTTATCTCAAACCCATTCCCACATGCATAAATCATCATCTAGGCATCATCTAGGTTTATCTAGTATGTGCTAATGCATGGGTCTTCTTCAACACACATGGTATGATTTATTAAACACTAATTTCATCTAATCTTAGTGTTTTTACTTATCAAATTATCTCTTTTATCACTTGTATGTTATTTGAGTAATTTCTACATACATGATTGAGATTATGTGTTGATTGGGTTATTTTGTGATAGCTAGGTTTTATTGTTTACATGCCATCTAGCTAATTAATCTCATTACATGATTGAGATTATTTTTTGATAGCTAGGATTTCATAATTGATATATACATCTAGCTAATTAATCTCATTGAAATGTTTGAGATTATTTTTGATAGCTATTGTATCTAGGATTGGTTATCCTTTACATAGCTAAGCTTTATGACATGTCATTTAGCTTTTGATATCTAAGATTGTATTAATTGTCATATTATCATCCTAGATAATCATTTAGTGTTCCCCTAGCATTACTTGCATATTTGGATATCTTTGCATATTCACATAGGGTGTTGATCTCTTCGGAGAAGTAAGTTTTGTGTGATAGACCGGGATTAGGTCGTACACCGGGATTAGGTGGTCACATCAAGCAATTGGACTAGGTCCGCTTTTAAAGGCCTGCGGATAGTGGTAGCGGGATATTGGCCGGGATTAGGCCGTCAAACCTGGATTAGGTTGTATACGCTATCACAATCAGTGGATTCGAGGTTCGAGTGTGGCGCACTTACCAGCCCATGGTTTTTCCATGTTGAGGGTTTCCACGTATATTTCAAGTGTTATTTATATTTCCGCACCATATTCCACTTGTTTTTATTAACTAGTTAGGGGTATTTTCGTGAATTTGACTTAATGCGAAAATTGGGTAATAATTGATAAAATCTATTCACCCCCCTCTAGATTAATATTAAACACACCGAGTATTTGTTTCATGGTGTTTCTATAACTAAGTGGCTAGCGAGGCTAGTCCCGTGGTTTTTCCCAATTGGAGGTGTTAACCGCCAAAAATGGCAAGGGTCCAAAGAAGCATTTTCCATCCCTGCCAAGATTAATTGAAGTAGAGGAACACTACATGGAGTATCCAGCTACCCTGAGAAGATGCCAGACTAGTATGTCCAGATATACCTTCTGCCAATCCAGAGCAAAATCAGGGACTCCTAAATCCCCAGGTATTAGGAGATAGAGAAGTCAAGGTCTTGGTACCCCGCCATTGTGTCGACTTGGTATCTTGGTACCCTGATACCCCACTACTCAAAGGATACTGATACCTCAGTCTAGTAGGATGCGGGATACCCGGAAACCCCAACCCCTCATAGAACCAGGCTACCAGACAATGGGGGTCGAAGTAAAAAGGAGATTACTAAGGAAGAAAGAACCGATACACCAAGGAACCAGATTTATGCTACTAGAAGGATGGTGCCAACTTTTTAAAATACAAGGAAAGTTGACTTCTCCCTCCATTTTGAACGGGATTAGTCAACTTTGTGAAAATCGCCATGGAAGGAAACATAATCACTTGATTATGGGAACCATTCCTACGCCTAAAACGAAGCCACCATCAACATCCCGTTAATTTCTTAATTGATTGCCAGAGTAATGAGCAAGAAACAAGACCTATAAATATTACAAGACTCTCGAAAGAGAGGGGATCCAATTCTAGAATCCGCAACCCTATAGTTTTCTACTTATCGACTAGCACGAGATCGCCATTGCCAACTGTGTCAGGAATCTCCGACCTAAACATCACAAAAACCCCCCATTGTATCAAAATTGTGTGTTATCACCATTGTATCGTGTATTTTATTTGATTCATAAATAAAACAGTGTTATTCCTTTATCATTGATAATACTCACATACTGTGTTAATTGGAATTTGATCCCTCTAACATTTTTCTGCTAACAAGAGGGTTTTCACGTAAAAAATCAAGTGTTAATTTATTTTCCACAATTTACTTGATTTTGGTTGTTTGTGTTTTTAATCTTGATTAATCAAAAAGTTGGTAATTAATTTGATTAACAACCCATTCACTCCCCTCTAGGTTGTTTTAGACATGTTAGGGTAGTTTCAGATTTTTATGCAGGAAAAAAAAAAACTTGCCCGCCAATTAGTTGTCGACTAATCGGCCTAGGCGCCGGGTCTCCGCCCGACTTGTGCCTAGCGCCTACTAGAACACTATTCACTTCCATATACTGGTTTCTCAAATGTTGATGTAGGCAATGTTTAGGTAAACAGATCTACAAGAATATCTCTAGACCGTATTTACTTAACATCAATTTGTTGGTTCTGTTGAAGTTCTTGAGTATAGAAAAATTTAGGAGAAATATGTTTGGTTCTATCTCCTTTGATATATCCCCCATTAGATTGAGCAATACAAGCTATATTATCTTCAAATATTGGTGTCGGTATTTCTGGGGGATAATGAAAATCCACAAGTATTTTGAATATGATGAATAACTGGCCTTAGCTAGACAAATGCTCAGATTGTTTCATGAAGTGTAAGGATCTCAGAATGATTGGAGGATGTAGCAACAAAAGTTTTCTTTATGGAGCACCATGAGATTGCTATGCCATTATAAGTAAAAGCATACCTTGTATGTGAACGAGCTTTATGAGGATCAGATAGATATCAGTTATCATAACCAAGTAAACCTAAAAAAATTGTTAGATTTTGTATAAAAAAATCTAAAAATTTTCAATCCATGAAGGTAACAAAAAAGATGTTTAATCCCATTCCAATGTCTTTGAGTTGGTGCTAAACTGAATCTAGCAAGTATATTAACTAAGAATGAAATATCTGGTCTAGTATATTGAGCCAGATATAACAAAGCACCAATTGCATTAAAATATGGTACTTCAAGACCAAATATCTTTTCACCATCTTCAATTGGTCGGAATGGATCTTTCTTAGGATCAAGAGTTCTAACAACCACATGAGTATTTAATGGATGAGCATTTTCCATATAGAATCTTTTCAACATATGCTGATTGATGGATAAGTATTTCGTTTGATCTATGTTTGATCTTCAGGCCAAGACAATATTTTGTCTTTCCCAGGTCTTTCATTTCAAATTTCTTTTCAAATATTCAGCAATTTTCAAGACTCTTGAGGAGTTTCAATTAAATTCATATCATCAACATAAATTGTTATGATAGCAAATCCAGATTCTGATTTTTTTATGAAGACACATGTGCATATAAGATTATTAATATACCATTATTTTTATCATATATTCACTGAGACAATTATACCACATCCGTTCTGATTATTTTAATCCATACCAGGACCTTTGTAATTTAATCGAATACAAATTATGAGATCTCGAGTTATATGCTTCTAGCATTTTAAATCCTTCAGGGATTTTCATATAAATATCTAAATCGAGTGAGCCATATAGATAAGCAGTCACTACATCCATAAGACACATTTCAAGTCTTTCTAAGGCATCTAAACTTATCAGAAATCGAAACATAATTGTATCCATCACTAGTGAATATGTCTTATCAAAATCGATACTAGGTCTTTGCGAGAAACCCTATTCTACGAGTCGTGTTCTAAAATGTAAACCGAACCAAAACCAACCGAATTAGACCAGTTCATTTGGTTTTTGGGCTTATTGGACCAAATTATTGGGCTTTAATTATTACACTTTTAAATCACTATTTTTTTTATATTTAAATATTTTAGGCCAACTTTGACCAAACAAAAAACATGGGCTATAACAAAATCAGTTTGCCCATTCCTCAAAAAATCAGATTTGGCTTTATTTTTTTAACAAAAAAAAAAAAAAAAAAAAAAAACCTTCATCAGCTCTCAAGATCGCCTCCCATTCACCTTAAGTTTTTTGTGCCTAGTTGAGCAGAAAAAAAAAAAAAAACAAAACAAAAAAAAAAAAAAAACAAAAAAAAAACAAACTCGTTTGTCACTATCATGAATCATGATACAAAGTTATTAGTGAATTATCTCATTATTTTTATACATAATTATTTTTTGTAGTATTTAATCAAACAAGCAATCGTATAAAATAAAAAACAAAGATATTAGTGAGTCATGATAGTGAGAGCAAAGCAAAGCAGATGAGAGGAAGTCAACGACCGGAGCAACGAGACAAGCGTAGAACTGCCTAAGCGGTGTAACCACAACGGAAGGGAGATCGACGTGAACGGATGATGAGGGACAGAAGAAGCTACGAGGTGGGGATGAGAGATGGGAGTAGCAGATGACATGAGAGAGTGAGATCTCTAAGAGAAATCTTAAGGTTTGGGAGCAGCGGCTAAGTACAATGAGACAAAAAAAATAGGGTTTTTTCTATTATATGTTGGATCTCGGTTCGATTTTTTGGTTCGAGGCAACGAACTGGAGAAAGAACCGATCCAATTCGTTTTCAAAAAAATGAACCGAAGTGAACCAGTTAACCTAATAAAACCAGAAAAAAAAAACCGATTAGATCAGTTCTGTTCAGTTCACCGATTTTGTGCCCACCTCTAGTGCCTTATAACTCACGACCCCTTTTTTCTCATTACGTTTCCATACAAAAACCTATTTGTATCCAACAGGTATGACGTCTTCAGGTGTCTGGATTATTGATCCAAATACTTTACGTTTAGCTAATTAATTCAATTCTGTTTGAATTACTTCTTTCCATTTAGGCCAATCAAGCATTTGTCTACAATCATTGGGATTATGAGGTTTATAATCATCATTTATAATTTCAGTAGCCACTATGTATGAAAATATATCATTGATGACTGTTTCTTTAAGATTCCACATTTCTCTTGTATAATTTATATAAATTTCCTCATTTCTATATTCTTGTATCTCTTCAAAGATTCCTTCCCCTATAGGGGCTTTTGTCACTCTAGTGACTTGTGTTTCTTTAGGGACATTTAACTCTTCTGGAGTTAATTTAGAGAAAATAGATTTATTTATTTTCCTCTTTCGGGGTACAATATCTTTTGAACCAAATGGTTTACCACGCTTATGGCGTGCAATAAATGATTTTGATGCAATCATTTGTTTAGATTGTTCTTCTGGATCAATCACCTGCACTAATAGTCTAGTACATTAACAGCCGGGATGTATGATTTTGTTACCTTAGTAGCATCTATAAATGCATTTGATAACTGATTCATTATTGTTTGAAGATGAACTATCTTGCGTACTTTATTCTCACATGGAGAAAGGTATGGGTCTAAATGAATTAGACTAGGAACTTTTTAAGAAAGTTCACACTTCTCTTTAGGAGAAGTTTTTCTTTCCCCTAATGATAGAAAATTTGTGTAATTAAAATGACAATCTACGAATCGTGTAGTAAAAAAATCACCAGCTAAGGGTTTCAGATATATAATAATTAATAGTGAATCAAAACCAACATATATTTCCAAATGCCTTTGGGGTCCCATTTTAGTTCTTTGTGTAGGTGCAATTGGGACATTTACCTCACAACCAAAAGTACGCAGATGAGATATATTTGGTTGATAGCCAAGTACAAGTTGTACTGGTAAATACTGATGATAAGCAGTGAGTCAAAGAAGGATTAATGCAGCAACATGTAAAATAGCATGTCCTCATATAGAACTTGGTAATTGTGTTTGTAATAATAAAGTTCTTGCAATTACCTGGAGACATTTAATAAGTGATTATACTAATCCATTCTGAGTACGAACATGTGGAACTGGATGTTCAACATCCATCCTAGCTGCTTTGTAATATTCATCAAGTGGGGGTGGGGGTGAATAAGTATTGGCTCCAAATTCTTCAAACCTTCTTTTTAATACAACAAAGTTGTATGCACACGGAAGCTTAACAAATGAATTGCTTTAACAAGACAATATGAGTTCAATTACACAAGAGTTAAAAGCAACACAAGATATAAAAGTAAAGAAACTTAAAGCGAAACTTGACATAAGTATTTTTACGTGGTAAACCTTCGAAGAGGAAACATTCACGGGTTGAATCCATAACCACTAACAACACCCAATTCACTAGTTGGAAAGAAGTACACTCTCAAAAGTAATCAAATCACATGAAGCGCTCTCTCTTGAATATCCCTTCTATCCTACCCTTAAGGCCTTTTACTAATGAAAAGATTGCCTCTACTTTCTAACCGAGACACATCGCATGCCTCTAGAAAGTATCCTTGCTCAGACTTACCGAAGCCAGTTGCCTCTTGCCAAGACTTCCACGCTCAGACTTACCAGAGCCTCACACCCCTTGCAAAGACTTTCTTGCTTGTCTAACCGGAGCCTCACACTCCTAGAAAAAACTTTTTGCTCAATGTTGAAGAATCACACTCCAACAAGAGACTTCAACCTTATTCAAGGTAAAATGATCTAAGTGATGCAAATGATACAAACACATGCAAATAGAGCAAATAGATCAAACATAATCTATGAAGAATTAGATTAGCACAAATCAAGCTCACAAGCAAATGTAACTAATTCTTATGAACATTTAATTAGAGATCTAGATTAGGCATTCAAAATCATCCACAAAATTATCTAGAAACCTAAACATGTCAATCAAAGCTAGAACCACAAATCTTCAATTGAAAGCACACAAACTAGCTTTGAAATCAAGTGAACAAGTTAACACTTGAAATCCATAACATATTCAATCTAAACAAGAACTAGATTTAAAAGAAAGATAGCACAATCAAAAATCATAGTTCATGAACATGTGACAAAAACCTAGAATCAAACAATCAATATCAAATCAAAAAGTTATTCTAGATTCAAGATCATGTTCTTCAAAATTAGCTAAAAGATGTTCAATCAAAAACCACAAAAGCTAATTTCGAAATCAATCAAAACAAGTCTACAAATGGAATCAAAAGCATTCTAAATATTTTTCATCAATCAAATAATAAGATCCATCAAGTTGATCATAAGAAAAATGGAGAGAAGATGATTCATATACAAAAGATGAACTACGAACAGAAGATCAGATTTCTACGAATAATCTGGACATATTTTGACTCTGAAAATGCTTGGGACTTGTTTCTCTCTTCAAGACCAATGATTTTGGTTTTTGAATCACTCAATTCGGAGTTGAAATGAGAGAGTTATGATTAAAACAAAAATACAAAAGTTGTGAGAGAGTTTACACGGGATTTGAAATATATAGGGAGGGAAACCAATTGGAGAAGATGAAGAGCAAAAGGGTAAAAGAGCCACCACCTCTCATGCTTCCCATGGAGGCGCGTGGCCACGACGGAGAGGTAGAGAGGTGTCTCTCCCATGGTGGCCACGCGCCTCCACGGGAGAGAGGGTGGTTGGCCCTTTGCCACATCTCTTCTCCTTCGCTCTCTTCGCACACCTCTCACGTTCTTCGATCGTTCTCCAGCCTCCGAACTCCAAATTTGAATCCGTTTTTGGATTACGAACCGTAACTCAATTACAAACGAGGAAGACTAAAACTTTGACCAAAGGTTATGCATTTGACTCGATACACGATGACGAAGACAATGCATTGTAAGAGAACGTAAAGTAACATAACTTCCTCGTTTGAACTCGAAATCTAATGAGTGAGTAACCGAAATGACTGGAACTCAACAAGGAATCATATGAGTACATATTCAAGTTCAAAACAACAAAATCCAAACAAATAAACACAAGATCACACAAGTATGCCATTTCCTAGAGATAGTCCTAGAACATACAATTCTACAATGTTTGCCAAATTGAGACTAATGCATGTGCATACTTCAATAAGTGTGTAAATGTGTTATTACCAAATGAGCACAATGATGCAGGGACACATGAATGCAATGTATGTGTGTGCGTTTTGCTCAACGATATAGGGACACACATGTTTGAATTGTGTGTGTGTGTTCTTACGCCTTGTAAGAGGAAGAAGTATCTTAATACCTTAGCATCCAAGTAAGCACTTTTCCTCTTGAAGACGATATTTGAATGAGAAGTTGCTTTTCTCCTTTGAAGCTCCTTTCACCCAAGAAACACCTAAGCAACTAACCATTACAAATAAAGAGAGTTTTGCAATGGAATCAAGCCAATACAAATCTAAAACCTTACAATCTCCCCCTTTGGCTATTCCATGGAAAAACCTCATCCTCACCATACAATATTCACTCCAATAAACTCCTAGTTGATTGCATTCTCTCATCCTCACATTACAAAGATATCCCTAAACTAAAATGTTTTCAAGTCTTCATGAATCCCTTATTTGATCATCAAAGTACCGATGAGAAAAATAGCAAACCAAACAAGAGATCTTCTCCAAAAAAAGATTGGTGAGATATATTCACAAAAACTAACAAGACTCCCCTTATCTCATACAAATGTTAACTTTAAAGCTCTTCCTAAGTTCCTTAACCTTATTAAGCAAGAATTCTTTTCTCCCTCTTAAGACAAGAATTCTCCAAAAGAATTCCCCCCCCCCCCCCCCTAAGACAAAGTCTCCATATAGCATAAAGAGGTACAATCTCCCACATATGGTACATTTCTCCCCCTTTTTTGTCAAGGAATAGATAAATGACACATGATATATGATATGAGATATTATGCAAACAAGTCACACTTAACATATGCTCCACATTATGATCAACATGTAAACTTGTTCACTAGGGAATCACACAATCACACATTTCAAGCAATAAGAGAAAATATTTCATCACTTTTCAAAGTCCAAGAGAGAATCATAGATTTTCATTAATCTCTTCTCAAAAATATTCTCACATTGCTAATGAATCAAGCACTATAAGCAAAATATGTGTGTGTGAATGCTTCTAGCATATATAATAGGAGCAACTGAGATATCAACATGCAAACCATATCCACACTTATCCATCTAAAGCGTTTCCAATCTAGGTCAAACCGATTATCATCCGATTTTTCGCTTTAAAGAGAATAGATTTCAACATGTGAGTGCGTGTGTTCATATGGCTCGTTAACTCATTTCTATTTGACAATTCGAGCATTCTCAATTCTTTTCAACTAAACTCCTTTAAGCCTTTTTTTATTTTATTTTTATTACTTTTAGGCTTTGAATCAAAGATTTTTTAAACGATTTTTTTCAACACTTCTTTGATTTTTCTAACATAAACATATACGTTTCATGACAGCTTTCACTCATCACAATGGTGTAGCCCTTTCCTACATTGGGTGGTTGCGCAACCAAGGTGTGTAGTCCTTTTCATGAAGGTGCTCATTGAGTTCTATGTAGTTGTCGAAGCAAAATGGATACTAACCATAGGTCACCTATCATGTACTAAGAAATAAACTTCTAGATGCATCCATAATCTACATATTTTCAAACTCAACTACTCAAAACTAAAACATATAAGAGAAACATTAGTGCACTTTTAAAAACAAGATTTTTAAGGCTCAAGTGCATGATCTAGAAATAATAAAAGTTATTTGTTTAAGATCATTACTTCTCAAGTGAGTAGCTCTTAAATATATTGATATCAATTGAAATAAAGTTTTTGCTTATCAAGCCACTCACAATCACATATAGTCATTAATCAACACAAATCATGCCAATAGATCTTAGAAGAGTTTTAAACCTCTCTTTGTCTAAGGGCTTAGTGAACGAAACCGCAAGTTGATTTTTAGTAGGCATCTGCTCTAGAGTAACAATAGAATGTTCAACAAGTTCTTTAAAGAAATGATGTCTAATATCTATGTGCTATGATGTCATGCACAAATAGAGTTGAAATGAGAGAGATATGACAAAAAACAAAATTGGAAAAGTTGTGAGAGATGTTACTCGGGATTTGAATTATATAGGGAGGGAAACCAATTGGAGAAGATGAAGGGCAAAGATGTAAAAGAGCCACCATCAGCCTTGGTCCCTGTGGAGGCACATGGCCACCACGGGGAGGCAGGGAGGTGTCCCTCTCGTGGTGGCCACGGGCCTCCAGGGGAGACAGGGTGGTTGGCCCTTCGCCACCTCTCTTTTCCTTCGCTCCATTTGCGCACCTCTCACATTCTTCGATCGTTCTCCGACCTTCAAACTCTGAATTCAAATCCATTTTCAGATTATGAACCGTAACTCAATTACGTAGGAGGACGACTATAAAACTTTGACCAAAGGTCATGAATTCGACTTGATACACGACGATGAAGACAATGCATTGTAAGAGAACGTAAAGTAGCGTGATTTCCTCGTTTGAACTCAAAATCAAATGAATAAGTAACCGAAATGATCGGAACTCAACAAGGAATCATATGAGTACATATTCAAGTTCAAAATAACAAAACCCAAACAAATAAACACAAGATTACACAAATATGCCATTTCCTAGAGATTGTCCTAGAACATATAATTCTACAATGTTTGCCAAATTGAGACTGTAAGGATTCCCATTCATTGATTGACTTATTTTGTGGACAAACCATATGTTGGGGTTTGAATTGTAATGGTAGTTTAGGTGATTGAGGATCAAGCTCAAAGGCTCTTTCAAGACCTTAAGGTGACAAGCACTTCAAAGGTAAATTTCTAAGTGCTTACTTGCTTTGAAGAGATATAGTTGCACACACCCACAACCCATGCATAATTCCTATTCTTGTATGTTGTGTGTTCTTATTATGTGTGCATTAATGTTCATTAATCTCTCTTCATGCATGTTTATTTGATTGTATCTAGTTCATTGAAATGCTATAACATGTTTAGGCATTAGGATGCAAAGCCATGAATTCTATTCATGCATGTTTAAGTGATTGCATCTTGTTCATTCAAATTCCATGACATGTTTAGGCATTAGGATGCATTCACTTTCCACACTTGCACTTGATGATTAGTCTTAAGTGTGGTGTAATTCGTTTCAATTTGTGTGATCGGAAATGTCCGCGCTTGCACGATGGTGTGCATGTCTTAACGTAATAGTTGACCACTTGAGAAGGTCTCATTCTTCTCTTGGATAAGTGGTAGTTTTGGTTTGGTTGTTTGGAGTAAAGTGTCTAATTTCAAAAGATTGGATTTTAATGTTTTAAATGTTTTTCAAAAATGACCTTTGTATGGTCTTGTGACCATAACTTTTTATAAAAAGATTTAAATTGAGTTTTGTAATATTCTAGACAAACTAGACACCCATACCTTTCCAACAGTATATTATTCATAATATTTCATGACCGTTTGGATTGGTTTTGAAATCTCCAAAGTGACCACCAAAACAGGGCAACTCTGTTGTTGTCTGTTTCTGACCTTTGGTCACTCTATTGACCATAACTGTTTCTACAGACATCAAAATATCATTCCGTAAATTAGAGTAGAAAGTAGACATCCATACCTTTCCAATGATATATTATATGAAAGGTTTCGATGTCGTTTAGTCATGTTTTGAGACGCTTGAAGTTGAAGCTGATGCACTGTCGCGCCCAAACTGTTGTTCACTCGCCCTACGTAGAGCAGGCACCTGATTGATTTTTCAATCCACCCTACACCCGCCCAAAATCTTCCCTACGTAGAGTGGTTTGCGTGGAAATGTTTTGGAAAATTTCCAAAATGACATAGCTTCAATTGGACATCATATATATGTGCCTCTTTGACCTTAGGTCACTTAAATGACTCAAAAAACTCATATTTTTAAGGGAAAATATCATTTTCGTCCCTATAGTTTACCATATTATTCATTTTAGTCCCCGTCGTTCCAGTATTGGTCAATTTAGTCCTTTTGTGACGTTTTCCGTGAAAATCAGATAGCCTGACATGTGTAAAAGGTCAAATGACCGTTATGCCCCTAATAACGATTTAAAAATAATAATTAAAAATCTGTATTAATTAAATTTTAAAAATAATAAAAATAATAATTTAAAAATTATATAAAACAAATTAAAACAATAATAAATAAAATTAAAAACCTCACTTTCTCTCTCCACACCCACCCTCTTCGTTTCTCTCAATATTCTAAAACTGAAGTAAAAAAATTAAAATTAAATTATCTTCTTCACCAAACCCTATCCACAATAATCCACCAATCTCCATCATCCACATCCTCTCTCTCCAAATTCACACCATTCTCTCTCCTCCCTCTCTCTCTCTCTCTCACGATTTCTCATCTTCTTCACCAAAGCCTATCCATAATAATCCACCAATCTCATCATCCACACCCTCCATCTCCAAATTCACACCAGTCTCTCTCCTCTCCCTCTCACGATCTCTCATCTATCTCTCGCTCTCTCTCTCTCTCTCTCCTCATCTCTTCATCTCATCCTTCTCTCACTCATTCAAAATACTTGACCAACAAATCTCTCTCTCTCACCATTCTCTCATCTGATTCTTCTCTATTTATTGACGAAAAAAATAAAGAAAACGATCGACGCCGTTTGCGGCCGATTCAATGGGTGGTGGTTGGATTTTTTTTCTTTTTATTTTTTTGGTTTTTGTGTTTGGAGATGGAGATCGATTCAAATGGTTTGTGTCTGTAGTTGTGGTTGGTTGTTTGAGTGAGATGGAGGTGGAAAACGCAAAAAGGCGACGGCGGTGTGGTTGGATTTGGCAGGTTTCGAGATCCAGAGATGGATCTGGTGGAAATCAATGGATCTCCACCAGATCGATAAGTTTTTTTTTTTTTTTTTGGCTAGGTATTGACTGATTGAGATGGTGATTAGGTGGTTGGGATGGTGATTAGGGTTTGGGGGTGGCGGTCTTGGAGAAGATCCAAGAGATTTTTTATTTGGTCTCCATCAATACCAAATCCAGAGTTTTAATTTTTAATTTTTTCTACTGGGTTTGGATTTTACGATCTAGTTTGCTGGGTTTAGTTTAAAAAAAAAAAACAAACTGATTAAATATTATTATTTTAACTTAATAAATATTTAATATTATTATTTTAATATTACTTTTTAATTATTTTTAATATTAATCTTTTATTAAAATATTTTAATTTTTATTATGTAATTTAATTATATTTATTAATTTGATTAAATGATTAACGATCCATTTACTAATATGCCCTCACTTGTTTAACGGAACCCTAACAGAACCTAACGGTAGGGACCAAAAAAACAATTAACAGTGAATGTTTAGACCTGCATGGCTAATACTGGAACGACGAGGACCAAAACAGATAATAGGGTAAACCATAGGGACGAAAACGATATTTTCCCTATTTTTAATTGAGAGCATTTTCATCAAGAACTCATCTTTGATCACTCAAATCAAAAAACCATCCTCATATGCATCTAAACATCATCTCAACATTTTCTAGCATAGTTAGGATACTTGCTTGCATGGGTTTTGCTCAACACACATCCCTTGGTAAGTTCTTCACTATTATCTTACATAATTAGTGTTTTACTTAACAAGACATCTCTTGGATTACTTGCATATTCTTAGATTAATTTCTAATATTCAAGATAGAGATTGTTGTGTTGAAATGATTGAGTGTTGTATTTTGATAGCTTCATAGGATTGCCTAATCTATGTTTAACTAAGCTTTATGACATGTCATTTAGCTATTGATATCTAAGATTGTATTAATTGTCATTTTATCATCCTAGATAAGCATTTAAGGTTCCATAGCTTTATTTGCTCTTTGAATATTCATACATATTCACATAGGCTTTATTATCTCTTCATTGAGTATTAAGACTTGATGGCTAAGGTTGCTTAGGCCACAAGCAATTGAACTAGGTCCACTTTAACAGGTATGCGGGTAGTGGTAACGGGTTATTGATTGAGATTAGATCGTAAACCGGGATAAGGTTGTAAATGTTATCACAATTAGTGGATTCGATGTTCGAGTGTGGTGCACTTACCAGCCCGTGGTTTTTTCCTGTTGAGGGTTTCCACATAAAAATCAAGCGTCATTTAATTTCCGCACTTATATGCTTGAGAACACACCATAATTAGTCTCAGAGACTAATGCATGTGCATACTTCAATAAGTGTGTGAATGTGTTATTACCAAATGAGCACAACGATGCAAAGACACATATGAATGCAATGTATGTGTGTGCGTTTTGCTCAACGATGCAGGGAGACACATGTATGAATTGTGTGTGTGTGTGTGTGCTTACGCATTGCAAGAGGAAGAAGTATCTTGATACCTTAGTATCCAAGTAAACACTTTTCCTCTTGAAGACGATATTTGCATGAGAAGTTGCTTTTCTCCTTTGAAGCTCCAAAACATTACTATAACCGATATGCTGATAGCAACATTACATGTTGATAGTAAGCAAACATCACTACTACAAAAAATGCAGAAGAAATCAGTTTTTCAAAATTTTATAACCGATGTCTATTTGAGTGATTTAGGAAAATGACATGCAACAACATCGATTTTTAACCGATGTAAATGATTTTAAAAACACATCGGTTATATATAAAACCGATGATGTATAATTGATGTATTACAAAAATTAATCCTGCCGTCCGGCCACCACTGCCGCCGCCCACTCATGATAAATTTAGGAGTTGAACTTGAAACCTCAAGTCAAAAGTTGTAAGCCTTTACCACTTGACTATAAGATTTGATGTGTTAACAATTACACAATATTTATATATAACCTATACGAATTGTTAGGAAAAAAAAAAAAAAAAGGCTTGTTAGATAAATTTAAATTTATTTAACTAATTAAAATTCTAATTTCTACGACAGACATATATTAAAAAATATTTATTGAAACTTTTAATAAAATTATTTTTTAAAACATATATAGTCGAGTTATGGGTCTATACTCTACAGGAGATTAGTGACATCAATTGTAATAAGCATGATTTAGGAATACAACTCTCACTACATAGGAGATATTTCTCTACATGTATCTTGCAATTCAATGAACAAATGTAAGACTTGGATTACTAATTTATATGTGTAATTGAATTATTAATGTGTCTCTTAGTATGAAACAAGAGGGTGTAAACAAAATTTTTAAAATTATTTTTTTGAATTCTTTAAAAATAAATGATTTAAAAGTAAATTTATTAAATTTAAAAGTTTACTTATTCAATATCGGTTTGCCCAAAAATTGATATCTTATTGTAAAATAAATCCATATCGGTTTGCCCAAAAACCGTTGTCTTTTCAAACCGTAATATTTAAGATATCGGTTCATATAAAAACCGATGTCTAAAAGTTTTTTTTTTTTTTTTTAATATCGGTTTTCCCAAAAACCGTTGTCTTTTCAAACCACAATATTTAAGACATCAGTTTATATAAAAACCGATGTCTAAACTTTTTTTTTTTTTAATATCGGTTTTCCCAAAAACCGTTGTCTTTTTAAACCGCAATATTTAAGACATCGGTTCATATAAAATGTCTAAACGGTTTTTTTAATATCGGTTTGCCCAAAAACCGTTGTCTTTTCAAATTGCAGTATTTAAGACATCGGTTTTTTATGAACCGATGTCTAAAAGTTTTTTTTTAAATCGGTTACCTAAAAACCGATGTCTTTTACCGATGTCTTTTAACATTTTTGTAGTATTGCATGTTACCATCTGACAGATGCATCGAATAGAACCATAAAAATGTGAAATAGTCTACTTGGTGGTTGCATAGTATGGACAAACCCAATTTGTCAAAATTGGGTGATCAAATTCAACCCAAGAATTAATTGTAAATGCAACCTCTTATGACTCTTATACCCCTCGAAATTCCTATAAATAGAGTCTTGTAGAAGGTTGGGATCATCTTGGATCCATTCCAAGTGCATCTTGTATGTATTCTTATTGTTTCTCTCTTGCATTTTTTTTTTTTTTTTTTGGTGTAAAGTAGTTTTCTCTTACTTGTTTTTCCATTTCAATCATAAGTAACTAGTTTTCATTTTGCTAAAGTGAAAATGTGAAGCTTTTGATATGAAAATAAGGTTTACTAAAACTCTTAAAATGAGGTTAAAATTTATATTCATTTGTTAAAATTTTATATGATTTGTTTTTCCTTTTCTTAATTAAGTTGAATTTAATCTTGATTTCTCTTTTGTGTATGTAGACTCCTGACTTATTGTCAGGAATGTACCCAGGAATTTTTACTAGGGTGGTCTAAAATAAAACTACATTTTTTTAAGCAAGTATCGATGATATTAAGAAATTTCATTACTTGAAAAGCAAAAATACACAAACAGAGTACATAAACTTCCAATAAAACAACAATTTAAAAAGATGCAATGAATCTACAAATAAGCATTAGTTAAACTTTGTCCTATTAGAATTATGGAATCTAAGTAAATGTTCTTACACATTCTAGCAAGATAACTAATAAAATGATACCGGTCATTCAACTATAATGAAAGTAAAGAAGCTTATGCTAATAAAAAAAAAAAAGGTAGAAGCTAATGCCATAAACACTTAAAGAACTGTAAATTGAAACACAAACACACTATAAAAACACATAATATAAAAGTGACTCATCAAAAATTAGAGATGTAAAATAGTCAAAAGATCAAACATATCGAATAAATTTCAGCAAAAACAAAACCCAAAAGAAGGAACAAATTGTAGTAAAAAATAATAATAAATAAATTAGCAGTATCATAATACTAACCCAAAATTAGGAATAACAAACCCAAAAACCCTAACTTGTTAGTTAGAAGAAATTAATTAAAATTAAAATCACTCGAGTGCAATAACAGAGACGATTGTTTTGTAATCCTTTAAGATATTGATCTTTAATTGAAACTTGAAAGGGAGAGATCAAGATTTGTGAGATTGGGAGAAGAGAATTGAAACCATTTTTTTTTTTTTTTTACTTTGGGAAAACTTAGTAATAATAGATAAAAGTAAGGATAATATAGTATAAAAGGTTGAGGGGTATTATTGTAATTATATTTTAAAAAAATTCAAAAACCTGACTCGGCTATAGCCTAGGTCTGCCATCGAACAAGTCTACCACTGCTCGTTGTAGACAATCCTATCAATAAATGTTTGAATCCTTCTAGATACCACATGGTTATAATTAGACCGTCACTTTTAGTAAATGAATCTTGATTCATAATAGCGATTGACACAGTGAGTACTTGAACACAATAAATCTAAGAGTGGATAATCTTTGTAATTTAATTAAAGGGAAAGAAATATAACTTCATATATGCTTCAAACGGGCTTAGATTTTTTTAATTTCCGATTGGAATCTTCTATGTGTGTGAATTGTAATTGAAATTCCCTTAAGTAATAATGTAAAATATACCTAGAAAAGGGGGGTGGGAGGTGAATAGGTATAGGCTCAATTTCTTCCAATATTAAAAATAATGCGGAATATAACAATGAAAATGCACATTTGAAAAGATTCAACAAATGAATTGATTTAACTAATGCAAGAGTAAATCAATATACAAGATATGCAATCAATGTAAGATATGAAAAATAAAGAAATATTAAAACGAAAATTGACACAAGGATTTTTACGTGGTAAAACCTCAAAGAGGAAACATCCACGGGTTGATACCACAACCACCGGCAAAGCAATCCACTATATGAAAATGACTTACACACTCAAAGCTATCAACACATGATATCCACTTCAAACTATCAACTCCTAATCTACCCTCGGGCCTAGTGAATCACCTAACCTACTCCCTATCCAAGGTGTGTCCTACACCTTTAGAGAGCAACTCCCCATCCAAGGCTATCAAGCCTCTAGGAAGATTTCATTGCTTAGCTATCTAGATCACAAAGATCCTAGTCAAGCTTCCCTAGCTAAACCATCCGGAGTACAACACTCCTAGCTAAGACTTTTGCTTGGCTATTCAGAACACTTTCTTAGCCAAGTCTTCTTGCTCAAATAAAGGCTTCACTCACCTTAATAAGATACTTCAATCCTTTTCACAAGGCAATGATCTAAGTGATGCAAATGATGCAAATCACAAACAAATAAAGCAAGATGATCAATCAAGCTCTATGAACATACTTAGATATATTCTAGGATATGCTTTCAACAAACAATCACAAATGAACCTAGAAATCAAGGCATGTATATCAATAAGAACAAGATATGAATATTCAATATATCACACAAAAATCTTAGTTCTTAGATCAAGAAATTAAACCTAGAAAATATCATGAGGCACATCATATATATCATCTCTAGAATCAATTTCAAGATTAATTAAGTTTAGCAAAAATATGTTCAAATGAGAATCACAAGGCTAAAACTTAACAAACAATCAATCATACAAACCTAGCATATGATCTAACATCCTTCTTAACACATTTCATCAATCAAATAGGAAGATTAAAAGAGACGATCAAAAGATAAAGTGAAGAGAAGAAGTTTCACATACAACACTTGAGTCTCGGACTGAAATCTGCCAACTACGAAAAATCACGAACTCAAATGACTCTAAAAATTCTTGAGGTTTGTATCTCTCTTTAAGACCAACATTTTTGGCTTTTGGATCACTCGATTTCGAGTTCGTATGAGAGAGTTATGATCAAAATAAGAAACTAAATATCATGAAGAATTCTGCAAAGATTTTCTTTAAAAATTTTCTTCAAGTTATGTTTGGAGGGAAGGAGGGAAGCTTTTAAAAGATTCAAGGAGGGAACAAAAATGAACCAATTGAAGTGTGACAACACACAATCCCCGTGTGGGGCGCGTGTGGCACACGGCCTCCACACGTGGTGGTGTATGCTTGGCCTTTGGCCGAGCAACGCCTCCTCACGCTCCTCCCGTGTTCTTCGGCCGTATTCGGACCTCCGAACTCCAATTTCGAATCCATTTTCAGATTACAAATCATTACTCCCTCATGCACAATGAAGACTACAAAACTTTAACAAATTGTTGAGAATTCATCTCAGAAAACGACGATGAAGACAACTCAACGAATGAGAATGCAAAGTAGCGTAGCTACATCGTTTGGACTCGAAACCTAATGAATGAGTAACCGAAACGACCATAACTCAATAAGGAATCAAATAAGAACATTTTCAAATCCAAAATACAAGAAACACAAACATATAAACACAATGTCACACAAGTATGCCATATCTACGCCATATTCATAAAACATGCAGTTCTACAATGTTTGTCTAATTGAGACCAATGCATGTGTATACTTAAATGGGTGTGAATGTGTTATACCAAATGTTTGCACAACGATGCAGCGACACACATGAATGAATTGTGTGTGTGTGCACTTACGCCTTGCAAAAAGGAAGGAGGATCTTGATACCTTAGCATCCAAGAACGAGCTTTCCCTTTGGAGGACGACATTTGCATGAAACGTTGCTATCCTCCTTTAAAGCTTATTTTCTTCAAGAATCACCTAAGCAACTAATCAATACAAATAAAGAGAGTTTTGCAATGGAATCAAGCCAATAAAGATTTAAGATCTTACAGTAATTGAGTTATAAAAAGAGTTAAATATATCTTTATTTTATGTACCAAAAGTAGAACCTCTAACATTAGCATGTATATTTTAATTTGAGCAATTTCAACATCATATATGTCCATCATTAATCATTTAAATTTTTTTGTTCTTTAACAACTTTTTAGATTATTGTTGGTTTTTGCGAGCTATAAAACTCCTTTCCTGAATTCTTGAGGATCTACTATGTTCTCATTGGGTTATATTAGTGCCGTAAATATGGGCCAGGCCTGCATATTAGTGCCGTAAATATGGGCCGTGCCTGGCAGGCTCGGCCCAGCTAGCCCGCCAACGATGGTAGGTCGTGCCAGGCCAGGCACAGCCCACATGCTTGGCACATGCCAGGCCTTAAATCGGGGCATGGCATGCCGGCCCAGCTCGGCTTGCCAGGTCAACGTGCCATGCACACCGGGCCGGCACGTTGGGCCCACCAAATTATTTTTAAAAAAAAAACTTTATTTATAAAAATAAAATGTTTAAAAGAGAAATGATATTGTAGAGTATTGAACCATGGTCCATAACCCTTGTTTATGTAAGTAAGTTTTCATTTGCCTTTCCCTTCTTTTATATAGGTTAGACTTCTCTTCAATGTTCTTATTTATCCGATGTGGGATGTGAGATTGAATTGATCACCATAAACTAAAATTAAAAGTAGTCTCAAAATGAAACAATTATGCATATATATATATATATATATATATATATATATATATATATATATATATATATGTATGTATATATTTATATGTAATGTGTGACTAAGAGAATGATCAGATAGAAAGAGAGAGATAGCATGATATATATAATTATATATATAGATACCTGCAAGCTTGGGAACCATTCACCAGCAGTGAATGCCATTATTGAGAATGAAATTGATGAGCTTATGATCCTCTTCAATATTCTGTGGACCTCTTTTCAATCCAACCTTATCACAACAAGGTTGCCTTCCGATAATTATAATATATGATTGATTTCACTCTTCAAATTAATTCTTGATCCCCTTAATTTGGGAGCTAGAGAGAGTTGATTTCTTGGATGATCGAATTCAAAAAACCAACAGGGTACGTGTTGGTGCTTAAATAGAAGTTATAATGGAAGCAAAGATGCTATGCCAGTTCATCAACACAATTAAAAAATAAGAAACATGTAGTTGAAGAGGGGAGACAAAAGATTGAATTGAAAAAAACAATAAAACAAAAGCAATTTAGCTAGCTAGAGAGAGAGATCATATACATACATACACACACACACACATATATATATATATATGGAGAGGGTGATCATGATCTGGTGGTTTGTTGCAATAATAAGAAAATGGCCACCACCCATATTCAAAGTCTTCAGATGATGGAAAAGGTGTGCTTTGAAATAGCGGATTAGAGAGACGTGGGTCTCTCGTTGACAAATTTTTTTACAAAACCATTATTTAATTTTAATAAACCTCCCAACTCTCTCTATGTTTTCCATATTTAAAGAAAAAAATGATTCAAGAGAATATCATTATGTTGTATCAATGAATGGAAATAGAAATTCAATCTCACATCCCACATCGGATAAATAAGAGAAATGAAAAGAGGCATAACCTATATAAAAATGAGGAAAAAGCAAAGAAAAACATGCTTACTTGGACAAGGGTTATGGGCCACAGCCCAATACTTTATGATGTCCATACTTTATGATGTTCATACTCTATGATGTCATTTTTAACAAATTAAATTTAAAAAAACAAAAAAGTGGGTCAGCCCGTAGGCCGGCACAGCCCGGCCCGCCAACAAGGCACGTGCCAAGCCCCCATTTTTGAAAACGGGCCAGGCCTGGCACAGTACGGTAAGTTGCCGTGCTGTGCCAGGCCCGGCCCGGCACAAATGGGCCGTGCCGGCCCACATTGACACCACTAGGTTATATATTACTTTGACATTTCTACATTTGGGAGCAAAATTCATTTTCTGGTTGTGTCAACGGTATTATCTTTGTCTTCTTATGGTCTCCTCAGACATTTGTCATCTACCTCCACCACTGGTAGATTTTGTACTTGACGTACTAGTTCATGGTTCTGTATCACTGGCACCGAACTATGAGTCATCTCATCGGCCTCTTAACGCCCTTGACCAGCCACATTGTTTCCATTAGACGACATTGTATCAAACCACGAAAGAATCTCTCCAATTGCATTTGCATCATCAGAAATGCGTTCAGTCGAGGAAAAATCTCATCCATAGCGGTAGTAACAACCCTGTCTGCTATTGCCCTCATTCTCTGATCTTCGTCAGGAGAATGGATGCTTCTAGTCTCATATCACGTCATTAGTAGGATTGTTGTAATCGTGCTCTGATACCATTTGACGAAGCGAAAGCGATAAGTTAGTTGAATCCACGACAGTAATTTGCTCCAAAAGACAATATTGTTGGAAATTCCAACTTGGAATAGAGTGTGGGCATAGAAGGGTATTTATGGAATACCAATTTTAGTTTGGAATTGGAATGGGCACTTAATTGATTTTTGGATAAAGTCCATTCCACCAAAATGGTAGAATCAATGTTCCAATGGAATCTCCGTCCCATTACATTTTAGCAAGGACAATGGTAGACATCCAACCATTTTTGTCCAACTTTTTATCCAACCCCTGATGTGTCAGTTGGTGAGTGGATATATGGATAAATCATTATTAATGTGCATCCACTCACCAACTGACACATCAGGTGTTGGACAAAAAGGTTGGATGTGTAACATTATACTTTTAGCAAACCAAACATTATGAATGACTGTCCTTCTATTCCATTGCACCCAACCAAACGTGACCGCTGGTTCTTAATAATTGAAAACAGAAAGAGACAGAGAGTTAGAAATCGCGAAACCGAACCGGAGTTTTGCAGAGTTCCGTCGTCGATGTTGCCGGTAAAAATGTAAGTCACTCGTTATCGATCCCGATTTATTCCTATTTCAATTCAATTTCTCTTCGAAACATCGAGATTCTCAATTTCTCGAAACTGATTTTAGTCTTAATTTCTTGACTTGATTGAATTTTTGTTGAAATTTTTGAGATCCTTTTGTTCTTCTATTATTGTCGCTGCCGATTGTTCTATCTGGTTATTGTTGTAGATTTGTTTTTCTTCGCAGCTGCAGTTTCGTGTCGTTGTTGAGAATTTTGTCGCTTGCATGTTCTGCAATCGTTGTTGATTTGTAGCCACTTCAATTTTCGCTGCCTTGCATTGCATGTCTATGGTTGCTGTATTGCAAATAAACCGATTATTTGTCTACATTCTAGGGGCTTAATTGTTGTATATTTCGATAGGATTTTAATAGCATCCCAGATTAGGCACCTTTCTGGTTGGTTTTTGAAAAATGAAGCTCTTTTTGGTTTTGCTCTATTACTATTGTAGAAATTAGGAAAAGCAAGTGAAAAAGAAAAAACCACAGTTGAGGTAGTTTGTTTTTGTTTTGATCGCAGAACGTCCTCTAATTCTCGAACTTTTCATGTGAATCCTTCTACAAACAGTAGAACTAATCCCAATCTTTCTTGCTAGAGCATCATGAGAATCCAATTTTAGTCACAAGCGTAAAATTACCACTAGCATTTGTAAGTAGGATCATAGCATTGTATTTGATAATGGATAAACATGGCAATTTTAATTTTACTTCTTGTCTATGATATTGAGTACAAAATTGTGATGGGGATTTAACTTCTGACCAGGTAATTGTTTTTTCCAACTTCACATGAGCTGTTTTGATTTATGAAAAGTGATATTTGATCTGCTGGTTCCTGCATATGGGGATTTTAACTGGCTTTTTGGTGATGATAATTGCTGTCATAACCTATTGAAGAGATATTATAACAGGAATGTTAAATTTGTGTGTTCGAAAAATGCAGTTTCTTATCAAGTTATTATGCTCTTAGTGGATATTGACCTAATTGCATGCATACTTGGACAGGTTTCTTTGATGTGAAATGCAACCTTGGAGCAGTAAAACATTTTTCTATGCCTTTTCTTCTACATTTGATGTATAGAAGATTATTGTGGGGGCAAGGGTTGTGGTGTGAATTTTGCGCTTGCTGATAAATCAGAACACAAAAGTTTGCATTTGAGTAGAGCAGTGGAAACTGCAATGGATGCCTGCACCAGCAATTGCTCTTCTCTGACTCCCCAAAGATGGAGAAAAGTGGCTTATGGAGGGATGCAACCAGGGTATGATGACAACCATACTGATGAGACGTTTCTTGCAGATATGGTCATGAATGCCAGTGTTGTTAAAAGGGACATCTTGAAGGTGATGAAAGACTCGGTTTCCATCTCTCAATACCTATGCATTGTTTCTCTTGTCGTACTGGTTTGGAGCTACACGCTAAGATCAACTCTTGATGAAAATTCCCTCTTGCTTCTTGATACAAGTCTCCTTGGATCAGGTTTCTTGATTCTTGTTTTAACTGAAGAAATGCTTTCCCTTAATCTTCTATTCCATTATATTCTCAACATTTCATTTTTTATTACTGGGCTATCTGTTTTGGCTCCTATCTACCAAACACTCACTAGGTCCATAAGCTCGGACTCCATCTGGGCAGTAACCATTTCACTTCTCATGCTCCATCTCTTCCTGCATGATTACTCAGGATCCACCATAAAAGCTCCCGGGGCTCTACAAAATCCGACCTTAACCAGTTGTATCTCTTTAAATGCATCTGTTGTAGCTTCTGTTTTCGTTGCATCCCGACTTCCATCAAGGATTCATGTCTTTGCTATCATGCTATTCTCTTTGTTAGTCTTCCTTTTCGCGCCACTAGTCACTTACTGTGTAAAGAAATACTCCTTCCGCTTGCACCTTCTATTCTCCTTGGCGTTGATGGTTGTGACCTTGTCTTTTGTTTATATTCTGCACAAGTTACTTTTTGTATTGTTATTAGGATTGTTGGTTTTTGTAAATGTGGTGTGTCCTTATTTCCTTATTCGGATTCAAGAATACAAGTTTGAGATTAACGGCCCTTGGGACGAGGCCAAGCTATGTTTTGATATAACAGATTGACAACATTTGACATGTTCAATGACAATTTTTAATACAAATTAGTTCAGTTTTGTACAAATATGATGATGTAGTCATGTAGATTGGTTGTATTAAATTGGCTGAATGCTAGCTGTTATGAAATTTGAAGTAGCCCTTGATTGGCTTGAACTCTTCTATAATTCACTTTGTTCCTCTCTGTAACAGCTTTTTGAAAACCGAAGAATTATGTTATTCTTAGTAGAGATCACGCAATGGTGGATAAACTTAATTTATGCAACAATGGAGAGACTCATAAGTCATAACAAAGAAGGGATCTTGACCGAAACAGGTAGAAAGAATTTGAGATTTTAAGATTTAATAGTTTGCGATCAAGTTGTCGTGTTGTGGCTTATTTTAAGCAAACATGTTAACTTCAAGTCACCATAATTTATTTGTGAAACTAACATTACCACCACACTTATGACTTAACAACTACACAACCTAGTCAAGAGCATTATTGTTGGCTGATCTATATAAGCAAATCGAAACAAATTTGTTTAAGCAAATGAAGCTTAACAGGCAGAGCAAGAACAAGATCATTAACTGCACCAAGAAATGGAGATAGATCTTCTCAGGTTTCTTTCTATCAGAAATAGAAATCTACACTAAAAAGGCAACGTTATACATCTTCCAAAACTAGTAGCATTGACATGGAAACTCTGGCATAATTAGCTTCCGTAAATAACCGTAACAATAGGTGAACGGCAACATTAGAAAGATACACAGCAAAGTTGGCTTTGACTCTATCCGATGAGTAATAATCCCTGCCAACATGTTTCAGTTTAATTCTGATCTCGATGTCGACAGGTAAATAGATCAAGGCTTTGGCCATCCTACCTTCTCTTCTTAACAGATGCGGAAGAATCCTCAGCTCTACCGGTAGACTGGATTACACTAGCTTTGGCCTTGGAAACAAATGCAGGATCAGGCTCTTGTTTGTTTGAAGGTTCCTTTATTGCCATATAAATGTAGAATGCAATAACTATATTGACAGATATCACAGCGAGGATTCCACTAAACAGTGTCAACGTCATTGTGTTTGGAGACAAATTGGTTGTACCTGTCACAAATGAATGTTTCCTATATGAAGAAACTTTAGCAACTCTGTTTACTCAAAATTTATCACCATACGCACAAACAAACACCATAGATTCAAAGGTTCATAATTTCTTGAAAAAAAGCGGCACTGTCTTTTGGTCCAACAAAGGATCCACTTCGGAAATTGACAATACCATTTTTTCCTAGACTATTAGAACAAAAGAAAATTCTTACCTTACATATATTAAACAGCGATTCTAATTATTTCTCAACTATGAAAGATCGTGGGATTGGGGCCAAATCAGAATGGTGTTAGATTATTGCTACAATTATATACAGTTTCCATAAATTGCTAACGCAGATGCAATATGTCATCTAACCATGCCCTCACTTTTCTTTCAGCTAATCTAGCAAACTTTCATTCCAAAATTTTATATTCAAGAATACAAAGTTCAGTTAGTGTCTGTTAGGGTTGATTAAGGTGTTAAAGTGTTAATAGTGATTCTTGATGAAGTTGTTAAGCCGCAAAATTTCATTTTTATGCTCAAGCTTTGTTTATATTTCAAGGTTTTTCATTAATTATGTATGTATTTTGTTGTTATTTTTTATTTTTTATTTTTTATTTTTTTTGTGGAATATAAATGTATTTATCATTTAATGGATCATTTTATAATTTACTTGTCGAAGTCAATACAATAGGTTTGGCCTCTTCCTCATCAGACGAAAGAAGTGCCATTCCAAACTAGATATTTGGTCATTACTATGTGAAACGTTAATAATTTTCTTTTCTTATTTGTTCTTCCTCTTCATAAAACTTGTATGCAATTTTTGGGTAAGATTTCATTGTTGAATGTTCATGATATGTGTTCTTTTGATAGATTGAGATATTAATAGACCTGTTATAAATTAATACCACATCTATCCTGGATGGTGGAATTGTGTAGAATTTGGATGCAATCATGCAACAATATATTGACATATAAAATTGTATAAACTTCTAATTGTGACATTTAATATCATTGTCCTTGCATTCTTTTCTTAACTTCAATTGAAATTATCTAGAGTTAGGATTCTGATTAGGCTCCTCAAAAAGACACCAATGCAAAGCAAACTATGAGGACGAAAACATTCTATTGATTTGCATGCATATTGAGGAAGAATTACATCCACCAAACAAGAAAATTGAGATATACATATATATATATATATATTTCCATCAGAAATCATCTTCATCTTCAAAAATGGCATCCACAAAGTAACAAAACGATTATCAATCAAAAATCATTTATTCAGCTTCCACAAAACATTTATCTAAAACATCATTGGCAATTAATCTGTCATGATTCAACCTAATATGAGATCATGTACGACCCAACATTGAATTTTACCTCAACCTAAACCACAATTGACTTTCCGGAGATTGCTCCGCGAAGCAGTAAAACTCAGCAATAAAACTTCACACACAGCTATTCTTTCAACTGTTTTTTACTTTTAACTTTTACCCATCTTACATTGCAAGCCGCGAAAAGGATGCTAAAGATCTATAACATGAACTACATTAAAAAATAAACAATTTCCATACATGTACCACTACTAGTGCTAGCATAAACTACCTTCTCTACCCGTATCAAACACTTAACAGAAAATACAACAGATAAACTATAACAGTTAGACCAAAAGAATCTACATGGTAGCCCAAAAAATTGGATTTAAACAACCAAAATTGTAACAATTAAAATAAAAATCACATATACTATTAAATTCCAGACATTACAGAAACAAATATTAAAAAATAAGATGATATGATCTAACCAGGAAGCAAATTATTGTTGAAACCATATAAAATCACCAACGGAACTACCCACATGAACATCGATGCAACGAAGAACTTATTTACCACTGCAGCCATTATTTCTTCAAATCTGCAAACATAACAGACAAAATTGTTGTAAAAGCTTTTGTTGGGACAATAAGTCGAACAGTTGGTGTACACTAATCAAAAAATCGAAGAGATTAAGAATCATGCAAAATTAGGACATACAGATTGAGAACCTTGATGGGTTTCGCGATTTTTGGATTCAGGTGGAGGTTTGAGATTCGTTTTGAAGTTGTTTGAGTCAGAACTTGAATCAGCTGAGTTAACTCGGCTCTTCGAAGAGAGAGAGAGACTGGTAGAGAGATATGAAATGTGAGTCTTTATTGTTAGATCCGATCCGGTTTCTGGATTGGGCTGTGATTTTGGGCCTATTGGGCCAAAATGAAGCCCAACCCATAAAAAAAAACCTATGGAGGAGTTTATTGTTGTTATGAACATTATGATTGTTCGCGCTGCCACTGGCTTCATTATCTTTCAACTTTAATGATTCATTATATAGTAATTTTTTTTTTCTTTTACAATATTTATTAATTCGGACCAGATATTTTTTTGAAAGTTTTCGCCATTGGTAGGATTCGAGCTACTGACATGGGAGTTATTTGTCCAAGCCCCAAATTTGTCCATCTACCAGCTGAGTTACATCCATGTTGACGATTCATTATATAGTAATTGATGTTCAATTTATGATTGTGAGATTATATAAATAAACTCTCATTTATATGTATTGAATGTATTCAATACTGTAGAATATTCTTTCAAATATATCTATTTAGAAGATGAGGTTGGTCCTGTTTTAAAATCCCTCATACCTGCACTACGAGGTTGTGGGTTCAAATCCTCCTCCATCCTCGAAAAACCTCGAATTTATGTAATAATATAATATTATACTATAGGAGTTTTTTTGTTTTTGTTTTTTGTATATATATATATATTTTAAATATTACAATAATTCGGAGTTTTATGGGGGAGGGAGAAAGACTCAAACCCACAACCTTGTGGTGTGGGTGTAAGGGGTTTTACTACCGGACCAACCTCATCTTATCTGTATATATACATCGTAGGAGTGTTTTCTTCTCTTATTTTAACATAAAGCAAATCCATCTATTTGAACCACTCCATATTGGAGTATTATGTATAAATAAAAAAAAATTCTCTCTTTAGCCACTCTTTACTCTCATCCCTTTCTTTAAATTTATTTCACTTTATTTTGTTACTTATCAATCATTTTATAACATGCTATTAGTATGAGCCGTTAACTGATATTTGTTTCGATTTCAATTTCATATTTGAAAGTGTTTTGCCGGAGATAAAATTTCATATAATCAATGTTTCATACATATTAATCAAACGTGATCAAACTTAACCAAAGTTTGATCGTTAAAATTAAGGTTATTTTTGTCATTTCAAGTTTATTTAAAAATTGAATAAAAAATTAAAAAATAAATAAAATATTAAAACTTGTTTGTGAAGAGTGAAGATCAATTAAAAAAAATGACAATTTCCCAATGAGGTTGTCAATTCACAATATTTTAAATAAGAGCTAATTACACTAAACTCCCTTGAGGTTTACTTTTTTTTACACGTGAAAACAACTTTATCGTTAATTGACATTCATCTCCCCTATTGTTAATCAAACGTGGTCAAACTTAACCGTTGATAAAGTTTGACCGTTAAAATTAAGAGTATTTTTGTCATTTCAAGCTTATTTAAAAAAAAAGTACAAATTGAATAAAAAATTAACAAAAAAAATTAAAAATAAAAACTTGTTTGTGAAGATCAAATAAACAAAATAAAAAAAAAAAAACGAAAAACGAAAATTAACAAATTTAAAAAAAAAAAAAAAATTAGGAAGTCCCAACTGGCCAACTTCATCTTAGATGGAGGTTGCAATCATGGAGCAGCCTGCGATGGAGACCACTCCATTGCAGATGGATGTCTTCATATGCGATCCAGATGGAAACCCACGATGGAGGTCTGTCTACTGTATACATGAATTCATTTGGTTCTTCCAACCATCCCTGGATAAGGCACTCACAGATGCACTAAAACTACACTTACAAATTTCAGCCTAAACAAAATGAAACTCTAATAAATTGAGATAATCAGTCTCCAAAATCAAGATCCCAATAACAGTACACAAATTGAGACGAATTCAGAACAGAATAAGCAAGCTAACTTCAACTTCAATTATCTTTACATTGACGACTTCTATATAAGAATTGATTCCAACATATCACCAAATTAAATGAGCCCATCTAACAAAAAATTCACGAGTCATAAATTAAAGAGAGACTAAAACATATCGAATCAAACTCTCAAAAACCCTTATTACCGGTTTCTTTCTAACCGACAGGCTTCTCGGCCATGGAGAGACAATATTTAGCAATCTCTCTAATATTTTTTTTTTAATTTTTTAAATTTTCTTTTAATTTCTTTTAATTTTCAGTTTATCTCCACCTTCCATCTTGATATGAATGGTGGAGATCCATTTAAAAATTTTGATTTTTTTTTTTTTTTTTTGATCTCCACCATCTATTCAAATATTTTCGAGCCTTTTAAATAAAAAAAAAAAAAAAAAAAAAGCTCAGCGGAGAGCTCGACCCCCGAATGCGTCTGCGTAACGCCACTAAACTAATGGAGGTCTGTTTTGATGTTCAATCTCCATTAGAGGTTTGTTAAACAAACCTCTATGAAGAAGATGAAAGAATAAAGTCTCAGAAAAATTCAAAGTAAGAGAATATGTAAAGTAAGGGCATTTTTGTCCGTTCACCATAATAGGTGCCTTTTAAACTTAAGTTATTAAAGTGGTGACTTTTTTACAATACCAACTTAAAAAGGTGACATTTCTCACCATTTCCACTGGTGGATATTAGGGGTGGGCAAAAAACCAATAAACCGAACCGAATCGGTTTTCTTATGTTGCCCGATTCGGTTTGGTTCATTTATTTCAAAACCGATTGGATCGGTTTTTTTCCCTGTTCATTATCCCAAACCGGAAAACCGAACCGAGACCCAACTTATATAAAAATAAAACCCTAGTTTAATGCTCAATGGTCCATAAACTATAAAACTATGAAAGTGTGTCTCAACATTTTTTTTTCTTTGTTTTTTTATTGAATATTATTTTAAACTAGTATTTTCAATTTGTTCAAGTTTATAATTTAATTTGGTCGAAGGTCCATAACGATTAAAATATGAAGATATGTGTAATAATTAAAGTCCATGAATTTGGTCTAGTAGGATCAAAACCAAACCGAACCGGTCCGATTCGGTTGGTTTTTGGTCGGTTGACATTTGTAAATTTTATTGACAGTTGTTGACAATGATTTTTCGTCGTGGGAAATATTCAACCGGCCAACGATGTAATTTTCATTTTGTTAATGGAGAAAGATTAAATAAACGAAAAAGAGACTTAATTTTACGTGGAAAACTTAAGAAAGGGAAAAAACCATGGTTGTCGGTGACGGTGAGGAATAAATCTCACTATAAGAAAATGAATTACAGAGCTCAACTCACTTATCTCTCTTGATACAAGTTTATGTATTTTTCTATGTGATTCTACGGTAAGAAATGGGTTGTATTTATACATTCATTTGTAACCCTAAACTTGTTGTACAAGTAGTTGACTTGTAGAATCTCATTATGATTCTTGTTGTTTGGATCTCTTTCCCTTCTGGTGTTTATCTTGTAATAAATGCGGCTGATATTGTGCTTGTTTAGGACTCTGCTTCTTTGGGAAAGAGATAAATTTGTTTCCTTGTTGAAATGTGACTTTTGATCCTTATATTTCGGTGATATTCTTTTTCAAGTCGCCGGACATTAATAATGAGTGTTGGATCCAGATTCGAGCGAGTGATCTTCGCTGGGAAGATATCTTGACCAATTTGAATCTCGTTTTGGCGAGGTTTTCCTTTGGCCTGGCCATTCTCCTTAAAGCTCATTCCATATCATCTACTTATTTGTTTGGCGAGGGTTTTGCTCGGATGGTGCGTCCTTAGCCGGCTTCTGTTAGGTTTATCTGGTTGACTTTTGTCAATGTGACGTATCTCTTCTCCGATACTCTTGTTAATTTGATGATATGTTGGTTGATCAAAATTCACATACAACACACCCGTTTCTCTAGTTAAGAGAAACAGATTAATAAATATTGACATCAACGAGCTTTTGGTACAAAGCTTTCATAGATTACCGAAATGTGATTGTCACTCCCTTGTCTCAAAAACGAAGAAATTAATACTTCATTGCCTGATCTCACAATTACCAAAGAAATGAATTTGTAATGTGGTTGCAACCTTTTAACAATTATCAGTAATCTCTAGTAGTCTAGTATATATTTTGGTTGTCACTGTCTGATCTCAAAAAACCAAAAACAAATAAATGAAAAACAAAATTAATTGGTTCAAAGACTTCTATGTGAGCGCGTCCTGCAGACATGGTAGCAATATTTTTTTGGGTGCCAATAGAGCCACCCTTGAAATTATCCAAAGATCTCTGATCATACTCTAGTATTTTTTGTTGGAAAAATATTGGATAGTGACCATTTTGGATTGACATTGGAACTCGTATTCGTATATTCTATCAATTTTATACTCCCTTCCAATTTGAAGAGCTCAAATTTTGATATCAATGAACGGTTGGTTTGGTTGTAAAGCAAACGAAGAATAAGAGATCATTTAAAAATATATATATATGCTCTTCCTTTTTCTGCCATAAATTTTGTAAGAGAACTTTTTTTTTTTTTTTTTTTTTTTCTAATAATTAAATAAAGAGAAGCATTTGGTGCCATTGATTTGGTCATGCCACGACTTTCTGATTAATCATATAAATGCTTTCCTTTAAGAATGAACAATTCCTAAGGTTGATATCAAAAGCCATGAAAACAAAAATGATTCTCCACCATGATTGAACACCAAATTTTGTGTGTTTTTGTTAATTTCATTAGAGGGTTAAAACAATTCTTTCATAGACTTATGCCTTCAACTAGCTAGGATTTTAGCTCACTCACTCACTCATTGACTTGATTTTTATTTTCCTTAAATCAAGTACAAGAGGATCGTCTAAATTTCGAAATGCAAAAGACGTTAAGTTAAGTGGATTTGACCCTGAATGAACACTATTACCACCAAACCATATTAGACGGCAGTTTGAAATTTATAATTAAGTGTTAATGGAAACTATAGATGAAAAAAAAAAATCACAGTGAATCATTACTAATAATGTTAAGTTGATAATATATCACATGATTTTAAATTTTCATACTCGTTTTACATTTATCTTGAATCATTACTAAATACTAATAATGATATGTTGTGCATCACAAGATTTTTAAATTTTCATACCCTTTTTACATTCATCTTACACTCCAATAGCTATGTTAAATTAACAGTGCAATTTTCTTAATTTTTCACTCTTTTCGGTTGTAGTCTTGTAGAAGCATTAAATAAAGTATTTAAATAAATAAAATTGGGAACCCATATCACACACATTTGATATCATTTTAAGACAAACACACCAACAAAAGTTGCACATCAGTAAGTCTCTCACATATGTTGCAAGTTTTAGTCGGATTCTATTCTCTAAAATTCTAATTTTAGAGAATAGAAATAAAGAGGGAATCACTTTAAGCCCATCTAGCCAATAAAGACATAGAGCCAGAGCCTAAAAGAAGTGCAAAATTAGCACCAATTTGGAGCTTGAAATTGCTTTGCATTCTAGGGTTCATGAAATCTGCTGCAAGCAGGTCCACCAGAGCCATGTAAATCAAGATCCCAGCTGATGCAGAGTTTAATATTCCTTCCACAATCAGAGCCGTTGAGCTGTTCTCATCGTACACTCTTGATATTCCAATCCCAATCCCAATTCCAATTGGAGATGTGAGGGAGAAGAAAAGCACCATCACTACTATGGCTCTAGACTTGAATTTTGCCTACATAATATATACAATAAATAAATAAATAGATAAAACCAACAGGATCAAACAAATAAACTTTCGATCAGATGAGGTTTGTTTGACGGTATGCACCTCAAATCTATATCATAATATTATGGGTTCGAATCGTATCCCTAAACTTCGATTTATTTGTAATTTTTTATAAAACAAAAACAAATGAGCTTTTGTATAATGAGACTCAAGTTTATCAAAACCTAATTGATGAATCCAGTTGTTGGGGCCACATAACTTATGAGTGTGATTTTACATCAGAAACATGAACTGTTTATGAAGTGGATGCAGATGGGACTCACTGTATAATCCAAAACGAATATACATGTAGAGACTCAGCTCGGAACTCATGCTTCACGATCACAACAGAAGATGTATGGGCGACAAACTCTTTCCCCTGAAGACTCAAACTAGAAATTTAAGATAATTTTATTTAGTAGATGAATTAAAATGCAAACAAACATGGGCACATGGGAATTTTCTGTCAAAAATCAAATTGGTGATTTTGTTAAAAAAGAGTTGATAATTTGTGATACAAATAATTGGTGATTTTGTTAAAAAAGAGGATATTGTAGCAGAAATAGTACCTGAGAAATGCAACCACCAAGACCCATGCCTTCAAAGAATTGATGGAAAGTCAATGCTGCCACAAGAGGCTTTACTGTCTTTGCACTTTGTGAGGCTCCTAGTGAGATTCCAATTATCACTGAATGTACCACTATTCCCAACTCCAATACCTACACATCAATTCAACACCATTCAAATTCCAACAATCTTTATTCTTGAAGGTCTAATTTGACTCATTTCAAGCTGTAAAATCTGTTAGTATCAAGTTAGGCAACACATACAGTAACTTTTTCAAGACCATCCAAATGGTTTATACTAGAAATTATTGAATTACATTTAATTTCCAATAATATTTCTTATCCAACAGTAACAGTTTCCAACCAAGGACAAAAATAAAATCATAGAATAAAGTTTTACTCTGAAAGGTATGACTTATCAATAGAACAGAAGTCAGTCACATTTAAGCAAACTATTTTTAATCTAAAAGCACTTGTAAATGAAGCATAATAATGGCCTTAATTCTCACCTAAAAATGGAATGTTTTTCTATCAACTAAAAAACAGAGGAAAACAGGGGAGGTAGAAGATAAAAAACAGATCATATTAACTTTACCTGGGAAACAACACGGTGCCGAAAAAGATCAGACTGCGCAGAATTCTCCGCAACAAAAGCAGAGCCATGAGCATGTCCATGAGTGGCATGAGTGTGAACATGAACATGACCTTCATGTCCACCACTCATCTCCTCATCGACGGGCAAGGCCTTATTGAAGTGCGACCTCTGGTAAAAACTGGTGGCGAAACAGTCGATCATCATCGTCAGAATCGCCGAAACCATGGCGACAAACCCAGTGAAAGGGAAGTCGTTCCAGGGTCTTGAGCTTAAACATGGGCTGTTCAAGCTGTCGAATGCATCAGGTAATATATGGACGAAGCCAGTGGAGAGAATGACCCCAGCTGCGAAGGCTTTGATTAGGAAGAAGAGATTGTTTTCGGGGTCGAAAGCGGATACTCTCTTGCCCAGTATTGGCAGAGACACTCCGATTCCACTGGCGATCAAGATGGACAGAATTCCACCTGTTTTGAACTTCAATGCTCTGTTTTTTCCATTGTCTTTGTTTCTGGACTCTGTTTCGCATTCTCCTACTGCAGAGACAAACAGAGGAAGGTTGAAGAGGAAGCAGAGGAAGACAAGAGAGAAGATTGTGCTGTGAAGCACTTTCATTGCTGCTTGTGCTTCTGATATGATTTGTGGGTTGTTACTTGTGAGTTGGTATTTATTTAAGAGAGAAACAACGAGAGTTAAAAATGGCGACATGAAAGTGCGTTGAGTTTGGATGTGATTGGTTTTGAGGTTGACAAGTGTTTATACAATGAATTATATGACGACATTATGAGTTAATGTTGTAGTTACTTGACATTAATAGTGAATTATATAATTTAGTAATTTACATTTGGTGGAAAGCCAAGTAAGCTTCTGTTGGGATTGGGGAGGATTTTTGTATTGTCAATAGACTCAATACTGCTTTTTGGACACTTCAAAAGTGCTTTGCATTATTTATTTATTATTTTTATTTTTATTTTTTTAAAATATTTCAAGATTTGGGAAATGAAATAAACTCGTACCCACAATCTTATAATGTGAGGGGTAAATTATCGGACCAATCTCACATTATTGTTTTTTATTTTTTAAATACTAGTTTTGTTAACAAGTCATGTGCTTAGATTAGTTTTGTATTAATTTTTCCTTATTAAACAAGTATTAACGTGATAATATGAGGTTGATATAATGATCCCGGGTATGGATATTGACACCCATAAATATGATAATCACACCCATATTTATAAGTACACCCATGTCTAAAATTTAAAATTAAAACATTACTAGAAACACCCATCTTAATGCCAATAATACCCTTATTTAAATGAATGTTTTTATTTTTATACAATTTATTCATAGTGTCTTCAAGAACGATGATGATGATGATGATCATAATATGGCTTTTGCAAAGAAAGAAGATGAAGATGTATTAGTCCCCACGAAACACCAATCCAAGCGAAACGCACCAGCTTCGAGCAAAATCAGTGGTGGATCCTCACCTTCATTGCCTGAGGCTGTTCAGGAACATCAAGAGCCATGATTTTGAACTACCAAGACTTAAATTATTACACTGGCCTGTATACATTTGATTGACCTACATTGTAAATTGAATGAGCAACAATCGAAACATTTTGCTGTATAGACATGAGTGAGAAAAGAGCGACATGGGGCTAGTTGAAACTCAATCGGGTTTTTCAGAACTCCGGCTAGAAGCAAGTTCTGAATTTTGCAGGCAATCAGTTAATCAATCAAAAGATACTTTTTATTAAAAAAAAAAAAACATTCTTTAGTATATGCCCAATTAGCCTTTTCAGGCACTACGTTGATCTTAAGTTCTTCTCCTTCTTAATAAAGTTTAAGGGTTTAAAAAAAAAGAAATAGAATTAGGGTTTAATTAGGGTTTTTTTTTTTTTAATTTTTTTTTAATTTTTTTTTATTTTAATAAAGTGATATAATTGAAGATGTGGGTGTAATTAATGAGTGTAAATAGTTTTTTTTTTTTTTTGTTTTTTTTTTATTAAACTAATTTGTCCTTATTGGTAAATTCCTATTGGGATATTTTTGTAATTAAAATTTTTATTAAAATATGGGTGTGCTTAACATTTTTATGGGTGTCAATATCGGCTCCCAATGATCCCATCACACCTACGTCATAGTTGTTTGTATGAGTCTATCCCACAATTATTGTAATATTTCAATAAAAAAATTAACATTAAAAAAAAAAAAATTAGTGTCATATTCACACCCATAAAGCTTATTAATATGGCTAATTAATTATAACAACACCAAAATTTATAGATTTGTTTATTTTTTGTATTGTCAATACTACTTTTTGGACACTTCAAAAGTAATTTTTACTTGTGTTTTTTTAAATCATTTTGTTGAAGTAAATAAAAATGGTTTTAGAGGACAATTTTTGTGTGTGGTTTTTTTACTCATATCAACTTTCATCTTGGAGAATTAAAAATTAAAAATAATAGTTAATTGACAAAAAAGGTATAAGAAAAATAAATCTTAACCATAGTGTTCTAGTAAGCATTAGGTGCAAGACCCAACGCCTAGTGTCTAAGTCGATTAGTCAGCGATCAATCGGCCGACGAATTTTGGGTTATTGTTTTCTTTTCCCGTATATAAATCTAATCACAAACAAATTCCAATAATCAAATTAGGTGCAAGACCCAGCGCCTAGTGTCTAAGTCGATTAGTTAGTGATCAATCGGCCGACGAATTTTGGGTTATTGTTTTCTTTTCCCGTATATAAATCTAATCACAAACAAATTCCAATAATCAAATCCAAACAAAATTCTTTCCAAATCCACAAATGCCAAATTACCGATCAAAATTCAATCATAAACTAATCCAAATCCACAAACACCCACCCAAATGCAATCATAAACTAATCAAAATCCAATCATAAAGACACAAACAAATCAAAATTTAACAAGATTCATCTCTAACTAACTCTCCATGTTAGCAATTATTCAGTCATATTTAATAAAGCAATGATCAGTCATATTTAATGAAGCTTTACATTTTCTTTTGCATACAAACTTTAACAGGGAATTAAACGTGGGCGTGGTATTTTAGAATTCAGAGAAATAATAATAAATAGTAAACTTAATTTGGAACATCTGATGATCAATTCTCTCCTATGTATCCATGAATTTGATAGAAATCGACACAAAGTGAGAAAATTACAAACACCAAAAAGTAGACAACCTAAAACATCACTACATATACATAAACCGTTTGAGCTGAGCATATATACACACAACACTATCACTTCTTGCCGATATTGACTGTACTAAGTATTTTGGTTTCCTTTATCAGAGCCAAAACGAAACAATTAAGGAAGTAGGAACACACGGTCACACAGGCTGCAAACCACGGTGATGACGAAATTTGTGCAAAACATGAAATCTTGTGTGGGAAGAAAATGACTCCTAATAGGTTTTGACTTACCCTGGTGCTCCCATATAAATACTAATGCTTCCCATGTTTGAAAATTTAATAGCACTCTTTAAAGAGTAAGTTTTGAGACTATCCCCAAATTAATACTTAGGTTTTAATAACATATAAAGTGTGGATCTGACAAAAATACTATTAGAACACACTCACAAATATAAGTCTTATGTTTTTTTTTTTTCGAGACTTATTTTTTGTGTTTTCCAAGACTTTCTAGTAGTTTCCAAGACTTATAAGGTAGTTTTCGAGACTTATTAGGTATATTTGCAATTTCAGAGACTTTGTGTATAAATGAATTTTTTCAATTTTTTTTTTTGTCATCTTCTTCATCAATACCTCCATTGGAGGTTTGTTTGACCTCCAATTGGAGGCCGATTTCGACCTCCATTTGAGGTTGAACTGACCTCCAATGGTGGTCGTGTAGAAAATAGCAAGAGAGGCTGGGAGCAATTGTATGAGAGACTGAGAGAGAGAGAGACAGAGATTGTAATCAACTCTGATAATGCATTGAGTGCAGGTGAGCTTTGTGGATGTAGGCTTTTGCTGAACCACGTAAAAATCTTTTGTGTCGTTTCTTTTCTTCTTATTGCTTTCATTATCGGTGTGTACTACAACAAAAAGAGGGACGTACAACTAGAGAGCATATGCGAGCAGGTGCAGCAAAGCCTCAGTTGATGCAGGGTTGAATCAGAGCTGTTTTTGGCACTTGTAATAGGCCCCAGAAGAGCTATTCTTCTGTATTGCCTGTGCAGAAAACATAATCAGCATTTTTCAGGTCAATGGAGCGATAAATCATCAAGAAATCAATGGTTTATAAAGCATATATGTTGAATGAAATCAATGCAGCATAAAGCAAACTGTCTATTTCTCGTAAAGAAATGAGAAGAATAATTAATGGTGCACATGAATTAACTTTGCGCATTGGAATCAAAGGTAGCCTTAGGTTCAAGTAGCTACGATAAATAAGCAAATTTTGAAGTAAAGAGAGAGAGAGAGAGAGAGAGAGAGAGAGAGAGAGAGAGCCGTTTAAACTTAGAAAACGGCAGTGACTTATGAGATTCGCTAAACCAGATAATTATATGCAGTGATCAGTGATCACTGGAATTCACAAACCTTGAGCTTAAATCTCGAATTTCTATATGATACCCCTTGATAAAGCTTTCAATCATATGTTGTTGAGCCAGGAACCTGTTTCATATAAACAAAAACTCAATCATTCTAAATGGTCAATACAATAACAAGAAAAAAAGCTTGTAAAATTACCCCTAATTATTATATAAATATATACAGTACTATGTAAACCCGTGATGCACGAACTTTGCTAAAAATATTTTATTATAGTTAGAAAATATAGGATAATAAGATAAAAATTTAATAGATACTTCACTTCAAAATATAAGACAAAAAAAAAAAAAAAAAAAAAATCTAATAAATACTTCACTTTAAACCCCATAAAATTGAATATTAAAAAAAAAAAAATGTTATGTGAAGAAGAAAAAAAATAAAAAATGATATACATATATGATATATTTGTGAGTGGATACATGCAAAAAGCATACAATTATGAGGCAAGCATATTGATAAAATAAAAATAAAAAATGAAGAATACATGGGTTTGATTTGATTTTCATTTATAAATAGGAAATGAATAACCGAGAGAGATATGGATAATTATGAAATGGGCTAGAATGAATGCCAAAAGGTATGGTGGAATCAAAACACATAAATTATATTAAAATAAATCTTATTCATTTAATCTTAGAAAAGGGAAAGGTTACATAGAAATTAATCAAAACAAATAAATTACATTAAAATTAATTTCATCTTAAAAAATGGAAAGGTTACATTGATATTAATTTTATTAAATATGAGCATATTCATCTTAATAAAATGAAAATGTTACATTAAATGTTCTTTTTTTTTTCTTAAAGTTAAAGCACATAAATTTCATTTAAAATAATCTTATTAAATTGGGAAAAGCAAAAGTCAAATACAAACTTGAAACCGAACCTCAAAAATTAAATTGAGATTAATCATATTAAATGATACGATTTAAATTATATTCATAATATATATGATTAAATATATTATATATTTCATATTATAATATCTTATTATTGTATAATCTTATTTCATGAAAAATTGGTAATAAATATAATATAATTTATGATAAAATTGTATAAAATTTGTGATAATTATAAGAGTGTTAATGTTAATGAATGACACGTGAAGCTATTTTTAGGCTTTTTAGCGAAAATGCCTTATTTTAGGGACTGAAGTGTAAATCTACCCTAAAACCTAAATAAATTGCAAAACTGCCCTGAACCCATTTCAAAAATTGAAATCAATTTCACTTTATTTGCCCTAAACTCCCAATTTCTCTGGCCACCCATCCCGACCGAACCATCATTAAAATATTCATTATTTCAAAGAACGTAAATGGAAAAAAAAAATATCCACAACAAAAAATAATTTCGGAGTAATGACAAAAACTATCGGGTTGGGGTGACTCGACATCGGGTCACCTTATCTCGAGGAAAAAAAGCTTCGGGTCACCTTGAATCGAAGCTTTTTTTTTCCTCGAGATAGGGTGACCCGATGTCGGGTCACCCTGACCTAATGGATTTTTGCATAGGTTTTCTAACCATGAAAAAGCCATCGGGTCACCCTATCCCGAGGAAAAAAAGCGTCAGGTCAAGGTGACCCGACGTTTTTTTTTTCATAGTTTTTATAACCCATTCAATTTTTTATTTTATTTTATTATTTTATTATTATTTTTTTATAAAAGCAAAGATATGTAAATATCATCACCAAAATAAGGATTAGGAGGTTGGAAAAATAATTTTATAATGTAATACTTATCCTTCAAACAACTTTATATAACATTCTCCAATGTTTTTAAATCCTAAAATATGAAAAGGAAAGGTGGTGTAGATAAAGAAAAAAGTTAGATGTTTTTTAGTTCATAGTTTGATGAGTTTGTTGGTAAATTGTTAGTTGATGGTTGGTAAATGTAATAAATAAGGTTAATAAATGGGGTGTAGTTATGAATAGGGCATTTTGGAAATTTTAGGGTAGGTTTGCAATTTATTTGGGTTTTAGGGTAGATTTGTAATTCAACCCCTAAAATATGGCAGTTTTGTTAAAAACCCCTATTTTTATATGATTATATATGATACAATAATATAATATGATATATATAAGAATATGATATGATTTATTAATAATATAAAATAGATAAACTATATTTAAAAAATACAATAATAACATTAAATAGATGACACGTGTTGCTTTCTCATGAAAATAAACTATTTTTTGTTATAACAATTATATATATAAAAAATAAATACTAAAAAGAATTGAAAACGACTAAATTTTTTTTTAAAAATATTTATTTCTTTGTTTTTTTTTTTTAAATGGAGTTTTTTCTTAATTAATTAGGAAAATTGTTATCAACAAATTAAATTTGACCAAAGGTATCCTAACATAATGCAATCAACACTTACCAACATTAAACTTGAAAAGGAAAGACAGTAAGCTATAACATTTTATATAAATTAAGAGTAACCGTAAATAAAAAATATTAAAGGTATATATATTTTTATTTTTTGAACGGCATAATTTATTTGAGAAACAAGGAAACCAAGGCCAAAGCAAGAAACAAAACAGGCTGGTCCATGAACACGTTTTTTGTATCGTTAGCAAATTGCGAATTCAAAAGATATTTGTAAAATTCCTAGCAATGCTCAAAATATTTTCAAAACAAGTGTAGCCGCAAGTGAGATATCGTTCCACAAGGATCAATAGTACTGGTGATTAAATTAAATGTTAAATACTAATAAGTGAGAATAAGTAAAATTCAATGGCTTTGTTGGAAGAATTAATAACTAAGATGCAAACTACAATTATGCTAATGACTAAAATGAAACTAATACTAACAAGAATGCGGCGTGATAAGATATGAGATGGATAAGGGAGTCGATGCAATCACAACACAAATAGTGGGCAATCTAAGTAATCTTTAAGAACACATTCAATCCTTTAAGGCTAAATCTACCTTTAGGTGTGATTTGAGAATCACTAAACTCACAACTACACAACAACTATCGGTATACCAGATTGAGTGTAGAGAGAGTTTCTCCTTAAGCATAGATAGATTTAAATAGTTGGGATGGCTTGGATTGGTATATTTTCAATCCACCCCTTCCATTATGGCTGGGATGTATCAGATTGGTATATTCACGACACATCCCTTCTATTCACTACAAGAAATTTCACTTTTAGCAACATTCAAAAGACAACGTGCTGGTTTCGCACGTTGTTAAAAGTCATCTATCGCAACGTCCAGGTAAAGCACGTTGCCAAAAGTCATATATCACAACGTGTAAAAAATGTGTGTTGTTGAAACCACTTATGACAATGTACATACGAATGTTGTCAATAATTGAGCACATATGGCAACACACAACGGATGCACGTTGTCATTGTTATTTCATTAAGTTTGTGCATGTTGATATAAGTGTGCTTTTAACAATGTACGAACACACATGTTGTTAAAAAACTAATGTTTGGCAGCACACACATCATGGACATTGCCATATGATTTTCTTTAGCTACTGGTTATTTGCTCGTTGCAAAAAAGTCTAATATTTCGTAACACTTATGTCATGCGCGTTGCAAAAACGTCTAATATTTCGCAACACACATAGCATGTACGTTGTTGTAGGAGACTTTTTAGCAACTATTGATTTGCACGTTGCGAAGGGTTGATATTTAGCAACACACATATCATACGCGTTGCGAATTGAAAAGTCTAATATTTTGCAACACACATACCATGCACGTTGTTGTAGGAGACTTTTTAGCAACTACTGGTTTGCGCGTTATGAAAAACTATTTAGCAACACACGTGTCATGCACGTTGTGAAAGATCGACTAATATTTTAGAAACTCACAAGTCATGCACGTTGCCGTAGATGTCATGCGCGTTGCGAAACGATAATATTTAACAACACACTTGTTATGCGCGTTGCGAATGACTAATATTTTAGCAACACGCAAGTCATGCACGTTGCTGTAAATGTCATACACGCTGTGAAAGGCTAATATTTAGCAATACAAATGTCATACACGTTATCGTAGAAGCCCTTTTAGCAATTATTAGATTACGTATTGTGAAAAATACAAATATTTCGTTACACACATATCATACGCATGTTTTCGTAAGAACATTTTTAGCAATTGTTGAGTTGTGTGTTTTGAAAAAAATATATTTAGAAACCCAAACAACATGGACGTGTTCATAAATATTAAAAATACACAACAACCAAAAGCAAAGTGATTGGACCCATCCCTTTTTATTTTGTGATAAGGATTCGAGCCTCACTTTTGACTATCAAATCGTAAAATGTGGTGGAGACCTCTCCCATATAGTGGGAATTTCATTTCAAGTCCTGAGTTTGCAACATTTGTGTTAATTGAAAATTATCACCGGGATGAAACTCCAATTAACAACTTTCAAGGGACCATGATCGTAATAGACCACGACCCGGAGGGGTATCACGTAGTTCGATACCTATGAACGCTCAATAATTTATGATGACATTGAATCAAAATGTAATAGCAACAAGATCACATATAACTCATTTTTATTGATAATAAACATGTAATGAGAGTATAATGGATATTTTTAGTGGCTATGGTAAAAGGGTTAAAAAACTCAGTTGGCTATGGAGATGGCGATGGAGCTCTAGTGCATGTCGATAAGTAGAAATCTCTAGGGTTTTTCACTCAGAATTGCCTCTTTTCTCTTCCGTTTGATAATACGATGTATATATAGGTCTTGTTTCTTGCCATGCACTCCTATAACTTCGGTCTAGGGTTTTAGCAATTACAGGACTTTCCTTGGCGATCAACGAGATTGTCGTGGGATTTGATCCCTAAAATCAAGCGATTCTTTCTCTGGCAGATGTGTAGGAGTTGACTCCCAATTCAAATAGAACTCTTAGTGGCGGGAATGAGTATACTTCCTTATTTATCAAAACGTCATCGTCTTTCTGTTTCTCTATGTAGCTTGATCTTCGGCGTATTTGATCTTACCTTGATATTTAATAATCTGTTAATCTGATACTTTCTGCCTGGTTGGCTGGCTCTAGGTGGGATTGGGGTACTTCAAGACCCACGTGGTAGCGGGGTACTTTAGGACCTACGTGGTAGCGGGGTACTTCAGGACCTTGTTTTTTGTGTTTCCCGCTACTGGGGAATCCCGGCGTCTTTGATCTTAGTCTGGATAGCCTGGGGGTGTACTAGAGAACTTTGGTTTGGATTCTTTATAGGAGGTAGTAGGATTCTGCTCCAGTAGTTCTTTTAACCTTGAATCTGGATGGAAAATTCTTCTTTGATCCCTCGCCAATTTTGGCAGTTAACAGAAGTCTCCCCTGACTTGAACACCGGTACCTAGTTGGGGAAGGGGGTTGGAGTCAGGATTCCTAGTTCAGTTGAAGGATTTTCTATCCTGTCTGCTTGTGTACCCTTGTCTGGTTGGCTTTCACTACCAAGAAGGAAATCTTCCTTGGATACGACTGCATTTAATGAACAATCCATGTGTCCCATAAGGATTTGCTCTGCAAATTTAAACTAGCCGTTTTTGCCACGATTTTCTCGAAACCTCTTTAAGCATGTCTCCGGTCATAATTCCATATTTCCTATTCTATTCTGGTAACCGTCCACCTCTGTCTATAAGGATTCCCATTTATTGATTGGCTTATTTCGTTCACAAACCACATATTAGGGCTTGATGTAAGGGTAGCTTAGGCATGTGATGGTTGATGACTTGCACAACCAAGGCCCTTTCAAGACCTCAAGAAAAGAAGCACCAAAGGTAAATTCTAGTGCTTACTTGCTTTGAAGAGATTTAGTTGCACACACACAACTCATGCATATTTCTATTACTTGTATGTTGTGTGTTTTTATATGTGTGCATGCATGTTCTTGAACATCTCTTCTTACATGTTTTAATTGATTGCATCTAGTTTATTACAATGCCATGACATGTTAGGCATTAGGATGCATTCAATACCCATACTTACACTTCATGATTGTTAGCTTTAAGTGTGGTGTAATTCGTTTCCCGAAGGATGATCGGAAACGTCCGTGCTTGCACGATGGTATGCATGTCTTAGCGCGATGGTTGACCACTTGAGAAGGTCTCATTCTTCTCTTGGATAAAAGTTAGATTCGGTTTGGTTATTTGGAGTAAAGTGTCTAGTTTTAAAAGATTGGATTTCAATGATTTAAATATTTTTCAAAACTGACTTTTGTATGGTCTTGTGACCATAACTTTTTATAAAAAGATTGAAATTGAGATTTGTAAAATTCTGGACAAACTAGAAACCCATACCTTTCCAACGGTATATTATTCGTAATATTTCATGACCGTTTGGATTGGTTTTGAAATCTTCAAAGTGACCACTAAAACAGGGTATCAAAGCTGTTATCTGAATCTGACCTTTGGTCACTCAATTGACCATAACTTTTTCTACAGATATCAAAATGTCATCTATAAATTGGAGTAGAAAGTAAACTTTCATACCTTTCCAATGGTATATTGTACGAAAGGTTTTGATATCGTTTGGTCATGTTTCGGTGCGCTCGAATTTGGAGCTGAAGTGCTGTCGCATGTTTCTACGGCCTGGCCGCCAATTTGGCCGCCAATTTGGCCGTAGAATGCCCAGTGACGTCTTTTTAACATTCTCAAAACGTCATAGCTTCATTTGGAACCTATAAATACCCTCTTATCTCTCCTTTTTCAATATAACTCTCCCAACTGAAACCCTAGAGAGAGAATTCACTTTCTAGAAAGAGAAAGAGATATTCTTGAGAGAGAAAGAGAGATTATTGAGAGAGAAGGCACCAAACTTGCTTCTTTAACTCTCCAAACCCAAAACCCATCATCTTTATGCATCTTTAAGCATCTTTAAAGCATGGGTCTTCTTCAACACACATGGTATGATATGTTGAACACTATTATCTTACATAATTAGTGTTTTTACTTATCAATTTATCTAATTTATTATTTGTATGTTCTAAGAGTAATTTCTACTTACAAGATTGAGATTATGTGTTGATTGGGTTATTTTGTGATAGCTAGGTTTTATTGTTTATATGCCATCTAGCTAATTAATCTCATTACATGATTGAGATTGTTTTTTGATAGCTAGGATTTCATGATTGATATATACATCTAGCTAATTAATCTCATTGAAATGTTTGAGATTGTTTTTTATAGCTATTGTATCTAGGATTGGTTATCCTTTACATAGCTAAGCTTTATGACATGTCATTTAGCTCTTGATATCTATGATTGTATTAATTATCATATTATCATCCTAGATAAGCATATAGGGTTACCTAGTTCTATTTGTTCCTTGAATATCATCATATATTCACATAGGCATTATTATCTATTCATTGAGAAGTAAGACTTGTGTGGCTTTCGAGATTAGGTTGCCTTTTGTCACAAGCAATTGTAAGTCTTGTGTGATGACCGGGATTAGGTCGTACACCAGGATTAGGTGTTCACATAAGCAATTGGATTAGGTTCACTCATACCGGGAGTAGGTAGTGGTATTGAGTTACATACCGGGATTAGGTTGTAATCTTCATTATCATTAGTGGATTCGAGGTTCGAGTGTGGCGCACTTACCAGCCCGTGGTTTTTCCCGTGAGGATTTCCACGTAAATATCAAGTGTTATTTAAATTCCACACATATTACACTTGTTATATAAATTGATTAGTCAGGAGCATTTTCGTAATCTTGACCTTACATGAAAAATTGGGTAAAATCGATTAAAATCTATTCACCCCCCTCTAGATTAATATATTTAGAACACACCGTTAATTTGTTTCACTGTCTATAAATAACCTTCTTTCTCCCTTACTTGCTCATGCTTACTTGTATTCTCAAAATCAAGAACCAATTGTTTTCTCTTTCTCAAGACTTTCTTTCCTTAAGAAAACTCTTTTTCTTCTTGCTTTTGCTACAATGGCATCTCTACCAGGCCCCGCTGACCATCTTGACCATCTTCTTGATATAGAGAAGGTTGAATCTGGTGAGAGCTTTTCGTCTCTCAAGAGGAAATGGAGCTTGTCGAAGAAGCCACGGAGAATACTACCTTCTCTCTATGCCGTCGTTCTAGTCGAAACCCTCGCATCGGGTCGGGTTTTAACAATAGACCCTAAGAACCCGTCCAAATCGTTACGAGGAGGAGGAGGAGGAAACAGTACCTGAAAATACTCTGGCTACGGAAGGTGGGGCTTTGGACCTTCCTTCGAGTGCCAAGTGATACCTGATTCAGTCAATTTTGTTGAGGATTTGACGCGATTGAGAGAGATATACCAGATTCCAGATACCATCTCTCTCTCTCTCTCTCTCTCTTCCTCATCTGGATTATGATGTATACACTCCTCCTGATGGTACCATTCTTATTCATACAGCTGCATTCGAGTACGGGGTTAGACTACCTCTCCACCCTATTCTTTGAAGAGCGCTGGTGGCCCTTAAGCTAGCTCCTCTACAGATCACGTTGGGGTTTTGGAAGAATCTGACTGGGTTCCTAGTGCTTTGGAAGGAGCAATGTGAAATAGACAACCTGAAGAGGGAACCAGGTTTTGATGAAATTCTGTATGTTTTTTAGGTGGCCAACTCTACGTCTAGGCCTAAAGGGCAGTTTTACTTGAGGGCGTACAACCCTATGAGGTTCATTATACCCGATGCTAACATTAAGTTCAACAAAAGTTGGAAATATGAATGGATTGTGGTGGGTGGAGATTGGGGTCACTCAGTGAATATCGGTGGGACCGAGTATCCAGTTCCCACCCAGTTCATTACGAAGGATAAGTGGGATAGAGGAAATGAGTTTGTAAAATCCCTAGGAATCCTCCAGAGGATTGTGAATCATAGTTTTGAGAATGCGCAGTATCCCAAGGTCAATTCTTACGAAGGTGCTCGGTTGGATCGGCACCTCAAAATTTTCCCCGTAAATCCGGGTGTGTAGCTTCCTTCTTAACTTTTTACTCGTGTTGTTTATGCTTTTGTTTGGTATTGGCTCTCTTTCTGACAGTGTCTGATATCCCACTTCTATCTTCTTTTCTTGCTCTTTGCAGGACTAGAGGCTCAAGACTCTTTAGTTGCTACTTTGCCTATTGATTCTCCCATCAACTCCCCTGGTGTTGGTACTGGTGCTGGTGCTGACGTCTTATCTGAGATCATTCTACCTGCCACTGCTGTATCTTCAGCTCTAGCGGGGTTGTCTTTGAATATTCTTATCTCACTTCCTGAATTGGTATCAACACGTCCTACCATAGGTGAGATGTTGGCGAAGGCTGCCAAGGCTCGAAAGTCTCCCATCCAAACCCAGAAGCAGGCTCCCACTACTTCCCTTGTTAAGCCTTTAACAATGGCCTCACCTTCCATTCCTCTTCCTCCAATTGTATTTATGCGACAACAGTCCAGGATGGAGCAAGAGAAGGAGTCTGTTGCAGTGGCAACTCCTACTGACCAACCATCTGGATCGGGGGGGAGTGGGTGTAGACAGTAGCCAACATGAGCTGATATCCCGCTTTACTGCAGCTTGTACTAATTTCAGTCCAAATGCCATGGTCTCTATGCTATAGGCCTACTGGTCACGAGGGGGGCTTCTTTGTTGCTGAGGTATGACTCTTGCTTTTCCTGCTTTAGTTAAGTGATTCAAGGAAGGTACTTACTTGTCTTCTATGTTTGTAGGCTTTCAAATTTAACCTGGCAATGGAAAAGTAGATGAAATCCCTTCAGAAGGCTAATATTACGGCCAGAGCTGAGTTGGAGGAAGCTAGGAGAGACCAGGCCCGGTCTAGTGAGATTATGGAGGATCTGGTCAGATCTGCGACTGTGTCTGAACAGGGTAGGCGGGAAGCCGTGGCTGACTTGGAACGCATGAGGCGTGCTTTTGACACAGAGACCATCAAGTCCACATGCTGGCGTGCCCAGAGGGAATAGTTGGTAAGGGAAAAAGCTCAGCTTTTGGAGGAAAACCAGGTTCTGCGGGATGCAGTGCAGGCTCTGAATGCGAGGGTAGATGATTCCTTCGAGCTCGGGTACTTTACTGCTTCCAACGAGGTTGTCCAAGCTCTTCCCGCTGACTTCGACATGTAGGCAACTTTCAGATGGAACCGGGACCAAAATTTAGCCAAGGCCAGCCAATTTTCTGATGCTGCTTCAGTCCAGGGGGATCCCACTACTACCCCAGCTCCTTCTCTACATCAAGAACCTACCCTGCCTGTTGTTGATCCCGTGGTAACAGGAGAAGCCAGGCTTCTTGATCCCCCCGTCCCTCAAGTTGATCAAATGCCTGATATCGAGGCCCCTATTGATGTTGTGCCTAAATCGATGGAGGGAGTGGAAGCTTCTGTTGAAGCCAGGCTGTTAGAGACCGGGGAGGCTCAGATTGATCTAGAAGCTGTAGGAGTCAAGGAGGCTAAAGGTGTTGCAAGCTAAAGCCAGGAGGCGGGAGATAAACAAGATGCTATATGATCTTTTTTTGTTTTGTTTTTTTGTTTTTTTTTAATAGCTTGGGAAAAGAGAGAGGTGTTTAAATCCTGGTCATGCTATATAGTGTATTTACTATTAACGGCTCGTGAAGAGCTACTACGTTCTTATCTTTCTGAGAGATAATAGGTCTTTTAAATAAACCCGGCCATAATAAGTCATTGAGCGGCGAGCACTAGACCTTACGCATATTATTTGCACACTCTGGGTCCTTCACCAGCTTGCTTCAGGGAGGGTTATAAAAGTAAGTTATAAGGGCAAACACCAATGAGGGCAAAGAGCCACGATAAAACCTACTAGTGATAGGGATCTCTATCCTTTAGAGTGCGCTCAAGTGATTAAAATAGGGGTTGGGCACCTTGATTGATCAATTGAATTCCATTTCTTGTTTACTAGTATACTATTAGTATATGTTCGTGGTAGGCCTCCATATAATTTTGATGTTTGAATGACTGCTAGATCTTGGTAGGACCTCGCATAATCATAATCCAAATAATAACTTACTTGGAACATCATTGATACCTTGAACTTGCTTGATAGCCCCATAATTTGAACAGAGCCTTCTTGATCTGTTGGTGTTGATTAAGTGTGGGTGGTTGGATACTTAGTTAGAGGTATCCTGATAAGTAGTCCCCTTGTGAAGTTTGACTAGACTTTTCACAAGTAACACATGCTGTCTAAGTCTGGTAATTTAACCCTTGTAAGCCATCAGGGTTGCTTTGGTATATGACTTGAACAATGTAAATTGAAGTGCCAGGTACCTTCTGCATAGGGGGTCTTGGTTCTGAATTGACTCTAGTTGTTGGTTAAGACTGATTCTTGACTTTTCCAAGGCGAATCAGGATGCCTGGTGACAATATCGGTGAATTGTGCTACTTAACATACCTGTATTAAAGGGTTATAGTACCCGGATGATCTGCATCTAGTAGGTAATTAATACCATTTTGGCACTAGGTCTTCCATGGCGAGAAAAGGTACCAGGTATCTTGACCGGGTATCCTGATCCATAGGCAGTCTTATCATGGTAGGGAATTTAGACCCCTTTAGCACGCACCAGGTCTTCGTATGACGAATCTTCGGCACCAGGCATCCTGCTAGGGGATCCTGATCTTTCGATGAAATGACCCTAGCAGGTAATTATACCATCCAGATCCTTCCCGGCGAAGGGTATTCCCTAGCCGAGGTAGCAGGAGTGTCGTATAGGCTTTCCTGGTCTTGAGGACTGCGACGGGCAACCAGGCCATGATTTCGCATCCTAAGTCTGGCTGGCAACTATACCATTTATGCAGTTGTGCACCAGATCCTTCCAAAAGGAAGGTATTCCCCGACCAAGGCAGCATGAATGCCATTTGGCTTTTCCTGGTCTTGAGGCGCTTTATCATGGTGATCCTCTTAGAGGGTATGGACTCGATCCAGGGCATCAGGAGAAGTATGTGACTCTCCTAGCCTTGATTCAGTAATGGAGAGATCCTCTCGGAGGGGTTAACCCAGTCCAGGGCATTAGGGTAGCTATGTAGCTCTCCTGGTCTTGAAGCGATCTAGTGGTGGCGAACATTTCAAGGTGAATATAGGAGAATTTATGTAGGAGAAAAAAACTGACTTTATTGAATTTCTCAAGAAGCGAATTCAAAGCAAATTTGGGGTACACATTTAGAAATATATCAACCGAAATAAATTCTTCTTCAAATCCTAAGGGTAAAACCTTTTAAGGTGATCAGCATTCCAGGTGTGATCCATCAGGTATCCGTCCATGTCTTTAAGCTTGTAGGCCCCCTTTCGAACCACTATTTTTATCAAGTAGGGACCTTCCCAGTTGGGGGCCAGTACCCCGTCAGACCTCTTACAGGTATTATGAGTTACCTTCATGAGGACCAAGTCCCCTTCTTTAAAGTTTAGAGTCTTCACCTTTCTATTGAAATATCGGGCTATCTTGCTCTAGTAGGCTGTTACCCGTTCTGCAGCCCTGTCTTGCTTCTCCTCGAGGAGATCTAGATTGGCTCTCAATTTCCTTTCAATATCTTCTAATTCAAAATGTTGGACCCTGAAAGATGTTAGTCTATGCTCGATAGGCGAAACTGCTTTTGTTCCACACGCCAATGGGTAGGGGGTTTCCCCAGTAGCAGTCATCTTGGTAGTCCGATATGCCTACAGTACATTTGGAAGTTCTTCAACCCACTTTCTTTTCTTCTGTTGGAGCTTCTTCTTTAGGAGCTTCTTGATGGTTTTGTTGGTAGCTTCTACCAACCCATTAGACTGAGGGTGGGCTACCGAGGCAAAACGAAGGTTGATACCCCTCTTCTCACAGAAAGACCTGAAGTTGGCATTGTCAAAGTGTTTACCTAGATCAGTGATTATGGCCATCGGGGTACCGAATCGGTAGACAATGTTTTCCTCGACGAAGTTTGTGGTGTTTGCTTCATTTATTTGAACCAAGGACTTTGCTTCCACCCATCGGGTAAAGTAGTCTATAGCCACTACAGCGTGCTTAGCTTGACCAGGAGCAGTCAGTGAAAGTAAATACAATAAACGCTCGGTGTGTTCTAAATATATATCTAGAGGGGGGGAGGGGGGGGTGAATAGATTTTAACTATTATTACCCAATTTTCGCATGCAAGTCAATTTTACGAAAATGCCCCTACTAGTCAAAAATACAAGCAAGTGTAATATAGTGCGGAGTTTAAATAACACTTGATGTATACGTGGAAACCCAACCACTGGGAAAAACCACGGGCTGTTTAGTGCGCCACACTTGGACCTCGAAATCCACTAATCGAAATGGAGTTTACAACCTATGTAGACCTCGTCTAACACTCCGGTCAATAACCCCCCACTTCTACCACTCGGGCCTTTAAAAGTGGCTCTAGTCCTAATTGCTTGAGGCCTAAGCAACCTTAGCCTCAAGACTTAATTATCTAAGAAGAGATTATGCAACCTATGTGAATATATATGAATATTCAAATAACAAACAAGGCTAGGTAACCTTAGATGCTTATCTAGGATGATGAGATAATCAATTTAAATCAACCTTAGATATCAATTGCTAAATGACATGTCAAATAGCTTAGCTAATCAAGATTAATCAAAAACCTAATTAGCTATCAAAAAACAACACTCAATCAATTCATCACAATTAATTCTCTAATCTTGTATTTATCATATGATCAAAAACATATAAGTAATTAAAAAGAGAATATGCTTGATAGTAAAATACTAAAATAAGATGAAATTAATCAAAATCTTACCAAGCATGTTGTGATGATGCAAACCCAATCATAGATGAATGCAAGATGAACTTTGATGCAAAAAGGATTTGAGTTGAGTGTTTAAAGGTGAATTCTTGATTTGATTTTTTCTCAAAAATCTCTCTTTTAAGTTTAGGGTTCTAATGACTCAAAGAACTTGATTAGAGAATGAGAAAGTAAGATATTTATAGACATCAAGAATTGGGCATGTGAAAAGACAAGTTTGCCCCTGAAACGCACCGTTCGGCGGTTTCAATCGGCGGCCAGGCCGCCGATCACGACCGCTGAATTAAGCCCGTGAAGAACAGAGCATCAACGGCGGTTTCGTGACCGTCGATCCAACCGCCGAATTAGACCGAGAGATTAAAATCGATCAGGTATGAACGGCGGTTTCGAACGGCGGTTTCGAACGGCGGTCGTGACTGCCGATCGTGATAGCAGAATTGCTTCAGACCTGTCTAGACTGAAACGGCGGTTTTCATTCGACGGCCAGGCCACCGATCATAACCGCCGATCATAACCGCCGATCACCAATAATGGTGAAAACCAAGGAGAAGCCAAGGGCATTCTCCGTGGGCGGTCTTCGCGCAAAACCAAGCACACATACATGTGAGCGCGGACGTTTCCGAACACTATCGGGAAACGAATTACTAAGCACATATACACACAACAAGATATAAAACAAAGTGCTAGTGTGTAAAGTGACATGTGAAGAGTATACACACAAATGCAAGTATGCTAAGTGTGTGTGTGCTTACTAAATCTCTTCAAAGAAAAAATCAAGCACAAGAAATTATATCTTTGGCGTGCTTGTCCCTTGAGGTCTTGAAAGGGCCTTTGAGCATGAAGTTCGAACACCTAAACTACCCTTACATTATCAACCCCAACATGTGGTTTGTCCACGAAATAAGCCAATCAATATATGGGAATCCTTACAATCTCCCCCTTTGGCTATTTCGTGACAAAATCACCACTCACATTGATTCCTCACAACATAATAGAAACTACGGGTCTACTATGATTTTCTACTTTACAAAGAGATATGTAAAAATAATCTTGAAGTCTTCAATCTCAAGTAGAACAATCAATCCCTGAAAGCAAAGTTTCTATACTTTCCAATTCAAGTAAAAAGTGAGATGAATCAAGTGAGAATAAAAACAAGCATTTGCATTCCTAAAAATTTAAGAACAACTACAACATCATGCAATAATTGTGAATGTAATGCTCCCCCTCAATGTTTTGTCTCCCCAATATGCACAATTGCTACCACAATTTGCAACTCCCCTTACCACCATTCTACTCCCCCTTTTTGTCATGATATAGGCAAATGAGTAGTCCCCAACCGGGTCACTTAGCAAAGAGAGATAGTAGCATACTATATATTTGCATAATCATATAAGCCACTTTATGCAACTCAATCAATTAGAGAGAAACAAGGAGATTTATTTAAAAAATAAATGTGTGAATCAAAACATGCTTTGCATACAAGACATGTAGCATTCAAGTCCAAAATACAATGGTATTTGGCAAAGCAAATGACAAAGGTTTCTAATAAGAATTCAAACCAATTTCACCAATGTCATGAGAGAAGCAAGGATATAGAGTTTTCATTAATTTTAATATATGAGCAACTATATCCATCTTTATAAGCCAAACATGTCATGAGCAACTTTGCACCCTATTTGATTTTTTCGGGAATGAAACCCGTATGATAGTAGACATGTTCAACAAATAAAGAAAGAGAGACAATTTGGAATATAAATTCCTTTGAACGGATACAAGATCCTTTATTCATTTTGAGTCTCATAAGCTTTTTCACACAAGTTTTGCATTTAAAAATTGCAATCATCAATTCATGCTTTTTCATTTGAGCATGTCATTTGAATTTCATGCCTTTTCATTTGACATTAGCATGTTATAAACACTCATGCTTTTCAATTTTTTAAGCATGTCATTAAGAATCATCATGTCATTAAGAATCATCATGTCATGGAGATAACTATAGGTCATTCAAATCATACTTCCTATGTAAATCTCCTAGTCCAAAAATGCATGTTTGAACATAAATATGACATGGATTGTAGACAAGCATGGTTCACACTTATTGAATTGAAAACATATATACATATGTGCAACCAAGCTTACTCAAGCAATTAACAAAGAAGCATAAGATTTTTCAAATATTTGCATGCAACAAGTATGCATAAGCTCTCTTTGCTTGAGTTCCCCATATGGGGTCAATATCATCCTTCATCAATGAAGGTCATGAGGTCCTATGGACCTCCCAAGTCCATTTGACTTGGTTGAACCTATTTGAGACTTGTTAGTCTCATAGCAAGCGGGTTCATTTTTCCTTATCCACATAGATATGACATTTTTCTTCCTAGTGGACAATGGTTCAAGAGTACTAGAAATAATAGGATCATGAACATGAATATTTTCCTTCCTATTAGCATGCAATCTAGCTCTTGTCATTCTCTTTTCAATCATGCTTTTGATTCTACATAATTGAATGAAATGAAAGCAATTTGGTCTAATGTGACCATCAATACCACAAAAGTGACATGTAGGGATAAATTTAGAATTCATACAATGTCCTTGTGCATGCATGGGAGCCTTCCCATGACTTTGTGGTTAAGCGGGTTCAAATCTTCTTTGTTGTTGAACCGGTCTAGCTTGCTTCCTAGTTTCATTTTGCATGATTGGCCTCTTCCCTTGATGAATTTGAGGTTGTCTCCTTGGAGCTTTCTTCACATGTGCACTTCTTGAGCATTGTCCTAGATCGATTTTCTTCCTAGGTGTGTGCACCGGTGATGCTTAATTATTTCCCAAACTCTTGACAAAGATGGTCTTGGTTGGAGTAGTGATCTCCTTGCTTACTTCATACCCAATACCTTTCTTGTCACAAGGGTTCTTTCCACTACCAAGAATGTGGTCAAGTTTCTTGGTGCTTGTAGTCATCCTAGTTAATGACTCTATAGCTTCAACAAGCTCTCTCTTCAACCCTTCTTAATTCCTCTTAGACATAGCTAGCTCATCCCTTAGCTTGTCTTCAATTATCTTGGATGCCTCCACTTGTTTACTTAAGTGGTCATTGTGTGTTGAAAGTTCTAGATTTTCATCCTCTAAAATCTTCAATTTTCTATTGTTCTTCTCCAATGAACTTTCACACTTGACTATAAAGTCATTCACATCCATTTTCTCTACACTTCCATTTGTAGAGTTAGATGAGGAGTCATCTACACTAGAGCTATCTCCTCCACTCTCCATCTCACCTATGGAGTCATTTCCCTCATTTAGACCTTCACCTTGGTCTCTTGAGTTAATGAGAGCCATATCCCAATGAGTAGCTTCGCCTATCACCTCTAGAGCTACTTCTTCAACTTTTTCTTCTATGGGATCACTTGTCAAGTCATTCTTACCAACAACTTTATCTTTTACACAAGTGGCCCCAAATGCCGTGTAGTTGATGGTAAGCTCATCATCACTAGATGACTTGTCTCCCTTTCCGGAGTCATCACTTTCACTCCACATGGTGGCCATCACTTTTGCTATCTTGTTCTTCAAGTTCCCATAATCGGGTGAGATGTGACCTATACCACCACACTCATAGCATTGGACCCTTTTCTTTTCACTCTTCTCTTGCCTAGGCTCAAAACTCTTGAAGGGAGCCTTTTTCTTCAAGTCTTGGCCTTTGGATCCAAAGCCCTTCTTTTCGAACTTGATGAATTTCTTGAATCTTCTAAGCAACAATGCCATGTCTTCGTCCGAGTCACCTTTTTCCTCCTTCACAACCTTGGAAGTATTCAAAGCAATTCCTTTTTGCTTTTTAGGAGGTGAAATGCTAGGAGCCTTCCTAGATTCATAGGCGAGGAGTCTTCCAATAACCTCGCTCGGCTTCATGTCCTTATAGGTGCTATTTTCCTCTAAAGCCGTCACCTTTGATTCAAACCTAGCAGGGAGAGACCTCATAATTTTCTGCTAAACTCTCCTATCCGAATAAGGATCACCGAGTTGATGGCTTTGATTCACAATATCCATCAACTTGACTTCAAAGTCATTGAAGCACTCGTCCTCCTCCATCTTAAGCAACTCAAATTGCGTTTGAAGGACTTGTAACTTGGAATCCTTAACCACATCGGTTCCTTCATATGCAACCTCTAGGATATCCCATGCCTCCTTGGCTATCCTAGTGTTCTGAATCAGTTTGTACTGATTTTCATCCACTGCATATAGAAGAGCATGCCATGCCTTCTTATTCCATTTTGAAGTCTCAAACTCTTCAGGTGACCACTGAGCCTTAGGCTTGAGTACTTCTTCTCCACCACCCGTGGGAGTCATCATAGGAGGTGCATACCCATCTTCAATAGCCATCCATGCCCTATCATGGATTTGGCACACGTACGCTTCCATCTTGCCTTTCCATGAGGCATAATTCACACCGGTGAGGAGAGGAGGCCGTGTGCTTGAAGCACCCTCATGGTTGCCACAGTATCCACTCATTGTATATAATGAAGGAATTCAAATGAATGTGAAACAAATTAACGGTGTGTATAAAACTATCTAGAAGGGGGGGTGAATAGATTTTAATCGTTATTACCCAATTTTCACGTTTAGTCAAATTTACGAAAATACCCCAATCTAGTCAATACAATAAATCAAGTGTAAAGGTGCGGAAATATAAATGACACTTGATTTTTACGTGGAAACCCTCAACAGGTAAAAACCACGGGCTGGTAAGTGCGCCACACTCGAACCTCGAATCCACTAATTGTGATAACGTATACAACCTAATCCAGGTTTGACAGCCTAATCCCGGCCAATATCCCGCTACCACTACCCGCAGGCCTGTAAAAGTGGACCTAGTCCAATTTGCTCATGTGACCACCTAATCCCGGTGTCCGACCTAATCCCGGTCTATCACACAAGACTTACTTCTCCGAAGAGATCAAACACCCTATGTGAATATGCAATGAATATTCAAAGAGCAAATAAAGCTAGGGAACCTTAGATGCTTATCTAGGATTATATGATGACAATAAAATCAATCCTAGATATCAAAATAGCTATATGACATGACATACAACTTTAGCTATGTTAAGGATGACCAATCCTAAATACAATAGCTATCACAAATAACCCACAAACATTCAAAAGATTAACTAGTTGATTAAAATACAATCTATCAACCTAGTTATCAATAAATCACACAAGAATGTTTATGGCATAGCTTTTAGGCAATAATGACCTAATCAATTAAGCTATCAAAAATAATCTCAATCATATAATGAGATTAATTAGCTAGATATAAAATAGGCATGAAAACCTAGCTAACATAAATAACCCAATCAACACATAATCTCAATCATGTATGTAGAAATTACTCAAAGAACATACAAGTGATAAAAGAGATAAATTGATAAGTAAAAACACTAATTATGTAAGATAAAAGTGTTCAACAAATCATACCATGTGTGTTGAAGAAGACCCATGCATTAGCACATGCTAGATGAACCTAGATGATGCCTAGATGATGATTTGTGCATGTGGGAATGGGTTTAGAGAGATAAAGATGTAATCTTTAAGCTTTTTCTCCAAGCCTCTCTTTCTCTCTCAAGAATAAGGAGCCTCTCTCTCTAGGGTTTGATTTTGTGGCTCTACCCTCAAAATGATGAGAAAGATATGTATTTATAATGCCCAAGTGAAACTATGTCGTTTTGGAAGAATGGAAAAATTATGGGCATTTTCGCGGTACTCGCGTTAGTGCAGCGGCTCAAGATTCGAGCACTTCGAAACATGACCAAACGACATCGAAACCTTTCATATGATATATCGTTGGAAAGGTATGGATGTCTACTTTCTAATAGTTTTTACAGAATGACATTTTGATATCTGTAGACAAAGTTATGGTCAATTGAGTGACCAAAGGTCAGAAACGGACAACAACAGAGTTGCCCTGTTTTGGTTGTAACTTTGGAGATTTTAAAACCAATCCAAACGGTCATGAAATATTACGAATAATATACCGCTAGAAAGGTATAGGTGTCTAGTTTGTACAGAAATTTTCAAAACTCATTTTGAAGCTTTGTGTAAATATTTATGGACACAAGACCATGCAAAGGTCAGTTTTGAAAACACTTAAAATATTGAAATCCAATCTTTTGAAACTAGACACTTTACTCCAATCAACCAAACCAAAACTACCACTTATCCAAGAGAAGAATGAGACCTTCTCAAGTGGTCAACCATCGCGCTAAGACATGCACACCATCGTGCAAGCGTGGACGTTTCCGATCACACAAACGGAAACGAATTACACCACACTTAAGACTAATCATGAAGTACAAGTGTGGGAAGTGAATGCATCCTAATGCCTAAACATGTCATGGCATTTCAATGAACAAGATGCAATCACTTAAACATGCATGAATAGAATTCATGACTTTGCATCCTAATGCCTAAACATGTCATGGCATTTCAATGAACAAGATGCAATCAAATAAAACATGCAAGAAGAGATGTTCAAGAACATGCATGCACACATATGAAAACACACAACATATAAGTAAAAGAAATATGCATGAGTTGTGAGTGTGTGCTACTGTGATATCTTCAAAGCATGTAAGCACTAGAATTTACCTTTTGTGCTTCTTCTCTTGAGGTCTTGAGAGGGCCATTGAACTTTCACCAATTCCTAAGCTACCCTTACAACAAGCCCCACATGTGGTTTGTCCACGAAATAAGCCAATCAATAATTGGGAATCCTTACAGAATGCAAAATGTATGAATGAGCAAAAATCACATAAATGCAAAACACACCAAAAATGAGCTAGGATCACCTAAATATATCTAGGAACCTGCTCTGATACCAATTGAAAGTAAATACAATAAACGCTCGGTGTGTTCTAAATATATATCTAGGGGGGGGGGGGGGGGGGTGAATAGATTTTAACTATTATTACCCAATTTTCGCATGCAAGTCAATTTTACGAAAATGCCCCTACTAGTAAAAAATACAAGCAAGTGTAATATAGTGCGGAATTTAAATAACACTTGATGTATACGTGGAAACCCAACCACTGGGAAAAACCACGGGCTGTTTAGTGCGCCACACTCGGACCTCGAAATCCACTAATCGAAATGGAGTTTACAACCTATGTAGACCTCGTCTAACACTCCGGTCAATAACCCCCCACTTATACCACTCGGGCCTTTAAAAGTGGCTCTAGTCCTAATTGCTTGAGGCCTAAGCAACCTTAGCCTCAAGACTTAATTATCTAAGAAGAGATTATGCAACCTATGTGAATATATATGAATATTCAAATAACGAACAAGGCTAGGTAACCTTAGATGCTTATCTAGGATGATGAGATAATCAATTTAAATCAACCCTAGATATCAATTGCTAAATGACATGTCAAATAGCTTAGCTAATCAAGATTAATCAAAAACCTAATTAGCTATCACAAAACAACACTCAATCAATTCATCACAATTAATTCTCTATTCTTGTATTTATCATATGATCAAAAACATACAAGTAATTAAAAAGAGAATATGCTTGATAGTAAAATACTAAAATAAGATGAAATTAATCAAAATCTTACCAAGCATGTTGTGATGATGCAAACCCAATCATAGATGAATGCAAGATGAACTTTGATGCAAAAATGATTTGATTTGAGTGTTTAAAGGTGAGTTCTTGATTTGATTTTTTCTCAAAAATCTCTCTTTTAAGTTTAGGGTTCTAATGACTCAAAGAACTTGATCAGAGAATGAGAAAGTAAGATATTTATAGACATCAAGAATTGGGCATGTGAAAAGACAAGTTTGCCCCTGAAACGCACCGTTCGGCGGTTTCAATCGGCGGCCAGGCCGCCGATCACGACCACCGAATTAAGCCCGTGAAGAACAGAGCATCAACAGTGGTTTCATTCGGCGGTTTCGTGACCGCCGATCCAACCGCCAAATTAGACCGAGAGATTAAAATCGATCAGGTATGAACGGCGGTCGTGACCGCAGAATTGCTTCAGACCTGTCTGGACTGAAACGGCGGTTTCATTCGGCGGCCAGGCCGCCGATCATAACCGCCGATCACCAATAATGGTGAAAACCAAGGAGGAGCCAAGGGCATTCTCCGTGGGTGGTCTTCGCGTAAAACCAAGCACACATACGTGTGAGCGCGGACGTTTCCGAACACTATCGGGAAACGAATTACTAAGCACACATATACACACACAACAAGATATAAAACAAAGTGCTAGTGTGTAAAGTGACATGTGAAGAGTATGCACACAAATGCAAGTATGCTAAGTGTGTGTGTGCTTACTAAATCTCTTCAAAGAAAAAATCAAGCACAAGAAATTATACCTTTGGCGTGCTTGTCCCTTGAGGTCTTGAAAGGGCCTTCGAGCATGAAGTTCAAACACCTAAACTACCCTTACATTATCAACCCCAACATGTTGTTTGTCCACGAAATAAGCCAATCAATATATGGGAATCCTTATAGTCGGAAGTGGCCCGATCAAGTCCGGCCCCTAAATAGCAAATAGGTAAGGTGTGCTAATTGAAGTGAGTCTTTCCGGAGGTAGGCGATGAAGGTTTGCTGTCTTCTGACAGGGTTAATAGGATTGCGCAAGCTTCTTAGCATCCTGATGAAGAGTAGGCTAGAAGTATCCCATTCTAAGAACTTGGTAAGCCAAGGTCTCACTTGATACATGGTTGCCACAGTCCCCTGCGTGTACCTTGTCTAGTGCCCATTGGGCATCATCCGGATGCAGACATCTCAACAATGGAAGTGACTTTTCTTTACAGTAGAGGTATCCTTCTACCAGGCAGTACCGGGTAGCGGTCCTTTTGAGCTTGCATGCTTGATCCAGATCTTCTGGAAGAGTGTCATTTTAGAGGTAATCAGCTATAGGATCCATCCAGCAAGAGATTCGGTCAACTGGGCTCACTTCTAACCCTTTGGCTATACTGGGTCGGGTAGAAGTTGGAGTGGTATCCCTCTAGGCAATGCTTGTCCTCCGGTTGCAGCTATCTTGGCCAAGACATCTGCTCGATGATTCTTCTCTCGAGGAATCTATTCCATTTTCATACCCTTGAACCTTGTTGCTGCTTCTTGGACTTTTTTGAGGTAAGCTATCATTTTGTCACCCTTCGTCTGGTACACACCTGATATTTGGTTGATTACAAGCTAGGAATCACTTCTAACCAGGAGGAAATCAGCCCCCGATTCTTCAGCAAAATTTTCATCCCCGCCAATAAAGCTTCGTACTCCGCCTAATTATTGGTGGCTTTAAACTCGAACTTGAAACAGTGCCTGCATTTGATCCCTTTAGGATCGGTAAGGATGATCTCGGCTCCACAGCCGGCTTGATTTGACGCTCCATCCGTATATAGTATCCAGGTCTTGCAATCAGTGGGCCATTATAGGGATTCTGGATCCGAGCTCGGGATCACAGTGGTATCCAAATTTGAAGTCGTGCTGAATTCTGCTACAAAGTCGGCTAAGGCCTGAGCCTTGATTGTCGTTCTTGCCTTGTATTTTACGTCGAACTGAGTGAGCTCTAAGGCCCACATGACCAGTGATGCGCCACAGGATAGTTCTATAAACTATCGTAAATGATAGGGCGTGGTCATGTTTATCCGCAAGTGCATGGATCGTTACGATCGCGTAGCAGCAAGTACAGTTCGTTCCACAGGGAGGTACGGTACACTTGAGTTGGTCCTAGGTCGTATATATTATATCTATATATATATATATACAATATATATTTACACTATTAACATACAATAAAAGTAAATAGCAATTGTCACAAATAAATAAACTAACTAATCTAAGATTACACTAACAAACCTTAATCTAATTAACACTAAGTTAATTAAATCTAACTACAACCAAGGGTTGTCAATCCCTTATTTAATTAACTAACCTAATCACTAAACTTACAAATAACAATTAACTAAATTAACTATCTAGCTAAACTAATTACCACTAATGCAAAGTTATGCAAAGAGTGATAATGAGATATGTTAGGGAATTAATGAATCATGCAAAACACCTAATTACTAGTTGATAACAATTAAGCACTTCAATTATAGGTTAACTAAATTAAGCAAGGTTTGCATTAATCAAGTAAATCCTATTTTGCATGTTAACAATTGGATTAATCAATTAACAAGCATATATCAATTAAAGCTCAATTCAATTAATAGATACAACTAGTTCATAGATAATAATACATACATACACAAAATCCTTAACATAGCTATTTAATTACACATTAATAACAAACTAAGGAAATAAGAGAGACAATAGAGACAACCCAATAATCTTGGAGAAGTCTTCAAGCTAGCTCACTCATCTTGCTTCCCCAAGCTTGGAATCAACATGTGGATGCCTTGGATCTAGATTGGTGGCTGGAAAACCACCTTACACACTAGTTACAAGAGGTTTGGTGTTCTTGGTGAGCTTCTAGGTTATTCTAAGCTATTTAGGATAATTTGTGTTATTGGGTGTAATTATACTTGAGTTTGGATATTTAGGGGATGTGTTTAGGTTTAGGGAAAGGTGAATATATATAGTAGGGAAGGTTTGGGCAAGTTTGGACGAGCAAAACTCCAAGGTCGGTTGTTCCGGCGGGTTCAATCCACCAGGCTCGCGGGTTCTTGCCCGCCGTCGGAAGTCGCCGGGCATTTTTGGACGTTGGCCATGAGCTTGGACCTTCTGGACTGCGGGAAAGAAGCCGCTATATGAAGCCACGGTATTCCGGCGAGTTTGGAATGAGTTTGGGCGTGAAACAACCCGCTGGAAGTGAGCTCGCGAGGTTGCATTTCCATGGAGTTTTGGAGACTTGGAGGAGAGAGGAAACAAGTGCATGGGAAACCCAAAACGGTTCCATTGTGACCGGGGGAACATGGGCCGTCGATCTGGGCAGGATTTGGCCGGAAAAGTGCCCAAAAAATGGCCAAAAATGGTCGAAGAAGAGCCGGGTCTGAACCGGGTCAAAACCGGGTCGGGTCGCTCCACGGGTAAATTGGTCGGGTTGGCTGAAGGTAGATGATGCTGTGACGTCATCCTTGTGTCATGCTGACGCGCGTTGAAGAACCCCCAAAACGACGCCGTTTCTCGTGGTGACGTGGCGCGCTGACCCTTCTTTGGCTGGCAAATTACATGTAGCTCCCCTGAACTCTTCTTTATTCACAGAATCTTCAATATAAGCCCGAATATTGCACTTTTACCCCTGATTTCTCCACAATTACACAATTGCCCCAGAACTTCCCTAATTACCTGAAACACTTATTTACACCCTATTAAATACACAAAAATGATCGGAAATGAATACAAAAGATAGGAAAAAGGAGCGCTAAATGTGAACATTTGGAGTGCGATCAACCAGCCTGCCCAATACGTCTAGTCTCTGGAGGAATTGTCTCTGTGGCTGGTCTGTTATTACTGCGATTGTGTGAGCTTGAAAGTATGGCCGGAGCTTTCTAGCTGTAATCACAAGTGCATAGGCGAGCTTCTCTAGGAGAGTATAATTCTTCTAAGATTTTGTCAGAGCACGGCTCACATAGTAAATTGGTCTCTAGGCCCGTCGTTACACTCCTTTACTAAGGCCCCACTGGTAGCGGTTTCTGATATTGACAAGTAAAGCTGTAGTTCTTCTCTTGAGAGGGGTTTCACTAGCAAAGATAGGCTAGCTAGGTATTTCTTCAAAGACTGGAAAGCTTGCTCACTTTCCTGATCCCATTTCATCTTTTTACCCTGCTTAATGATTTTAAAGAAAGGTAAACACTTATCTGTAGATCGGGATATGAAATGGTTCGATACGGCTATCCGACACGTCAATCCCTGTGCCTGCTGGAAGGTTGTAGGGGATTCAAGATCGATGATGGCCTTAATCTTCTCGAGGTTTGCCTCGATTCCTCTCTCGTGTACCATGAACCCAAGAAATTTTCCTGCTGCTACCCCGAAAGCACACTTAGCCGGATTCAATCTCATCTGATTTTCCCTTATTACTTGGAAGGTTTGGCACAAATCCTCTGGGTGTTGGTTGGTCATCTGAGACTTGGTGAGCATGTCGTCTATGTATACTTCCATAGACCTCCCTATCTGCTGCTTGAATAACTTGTTCACCAAGCGTTGGTAAGTGGATCCAGCATTTTTGAGACTGAATGGCATCACCTTATAGCAATAGAGGCCCTGTCTAGCGATGAAGCTGGTTTTGTCTTTATCAACGGGGTGCATCATGATCTGGTTGTAACCTGAGAAAGCATCCATGAAGCTTAGAAGCTTGTTATGTACAGTGGAATCAATCAACTGATCTATTTTAGACAGAGGGAAGCTATCCTTCGGGCAAGCCCGGTTGAGATCGGTGTAGTCCACACACATACGCCATTTCCCGTTGGCTTTGGTCACCATAACCACGTTGGTGATCCACTCGGCGTATCGGGATTCTCTGATGAATTTGGCTCTCAGAAGCTTATCCACCTCCTTTTCCTGTACCACGGCATTCCGCTCGGCATTGAAATGTCTCCACTTTTGTTTGATTGGCTTGAAGGTTGCGTCTACTGCCAACCTATAAGTGGCTAGGTTGAAACTTGAAAGGGATACCTAACATTTCATCATGATTCTAGGCAAAAATGTCATTATATTCTTCAAGGAGCTTTACCAGGTTTCTTCTGACTTCACAATCCAGCGCGGCTCCTATCTTCACTACTTTGGTCAGATCTCCCTTTCTGATTGGTATCTCTTCTAACTGCTCCGCGGGGTGACCACCAGTCCATCCCCGTTCTTCATTTTCCTTTCTTCTATAATCATGTCCAGTACTTCTCCTTCTTATAGGACATAGTGATCTTGCTCAGGTACCCCACGGCTTGGTTCACTGGTTACATGGGAGCACTGCTTGGCTAATGCGATAGGATTAGTGGATACTGCGTAGCAGGTGCAGGCTGCTTGTTGGTCCCCCCGGACTTTCTACCTTGGTTCCTACTAGGAATTTTAGGACGTTGTGATAAATGGACAACACTCCCCTAATTCCCGATAGGAAAGGTCTTCCCAGGATCGGATTGTAGGCAGACGGGGTATCAACCACAATAAACTCTGTCATGATGTTCTACTGAAGGGGAGCCTCTTTAATTATTACTGGTAGAATATGCGTCCCAACTGGCATTACGGAGTCTTCTGTAAAACCATACAATGATATGGTGCAGTTGTTGTAGCAGGGGTTCTTCATGTTGAGCTTTTCCAGTGCTCCTTCAAACAGAATGTCAACACTGCTCCCGGTATCTATCAAGATGCGGTGAACCTGGCAATTAGCAATCTGTACCGTGATCACCATTGGATTATCATGTGGTTGAACTGTACTGTATGCATCCTCCTCTGTGAAGATGATCTGGGCTGAAACAAATAATAGCACGGTGTGTATAAAGCTATCTAGAGGGGGGGTGAATAGATTTTACGCTTTTTACCCAATTTTTCGTGTTAGTCAAAATTACGAAAATGCCCTCAAGATAATATAACCAAGCAATTGTAATATGGTGCGGAAATTAAAACAACACTTGGTTTTTACGTGGAAACCCTCACGGGAAAAACCACGGGCTATGTAAGTAAGCCACACTCGAACCTCGAATCCACTAAATGTGCAAACGATTACAACCTAATCCCGGAAGTAATCACACACCTACCTAATCCCGGTATGAGTGAACCTAGTCCAATTTGCTTGCGTTCTAAGCAACCTAATCCCGGATGCTACACACAAGACTTACTTTCTCTATGAAGAGAATACAACCCTAAGTGAATATATGTAAATATCCAAAATGCAACATAGAGCAAGGGAAACCCTATATGCTTATCTAAGATGATTAATATGCAATTAAGAACAATCCTAGATATCAAAACTAAATGACATGTCAATTAGTTTAGCTAATCAATATTAAGCACAAAACCTAATATGCAAGCACAATATAAAATCTCAAACATACATCATACTCATCTCAATATTGTATCTAAAGCATACAAAATAACAAACAAGTAATTAATTGAGATTGCTAGATAAGAGAAACACAAAACATGTAAGATATTAGTGAAAAGCTTACCAAGCAAAGTATGATGAAGATTCCATGCTAGATGACATCTAGATGATCTAAGATGATGCTAGATGATGATTGATGATCATGAAAAAGTGTTTGAGAATCAAGAATGGAGTTCTTGGAATTTTTCTTCTCTTTGAAAAATATCCTAAGTATGAATTCTGAATATGAACTCTCTTGATTGACCTAAAGTCAAAGTGGCATATATATAGGGGGCCAAATCAAAGTGAGGTCGTTTAAGTAAGTTTCAAAGAAACGCGCCAATCGGCGGTTTCAATCGGCGGCCAGGCCGCCGTTCATGACCGCCGAATTGAGCTCGTGAAGAACAGAGCATAAACGGCGGTTCATTCGGCGGTTTCGTGACCGTCGTTTCTAATCGCCGAAACAGAACAGAGAGATCAAAATCAACCAGGTATGAACGGCGGTTTCGAACGGCGGTTTCATGCCCGCCGTGTCAACCGCCGAATTAGACTGAGAGATAAATCAATCAGGTCTTGAATCGGCGGTTTCGAACGGCGGTCGTGACCGCCGATCTTAACCGCAGAAAAGCTTCAGACCAATCTGGACTGAAACGGCGGTTTTAGTCGGCGGCCAGGCCGCCGATCATAACCGCCGATCACCTAGATAGGTGAAAACCAAGGAGAAGCCAAGGGCATTCTCCATAGGCGGTCCTCGCGCTAAACCAAGCACATTCTCGTGCATGCGCGGACGTTTCCGAAAGTTATCGGGAAACGAATTACACAACAACAAGACACAAATACACACAACAAAATATAATAAATAAGTGCAAGTGTGAATTGTGACAAACGAAGAGAATGCACACAAATGCAATGAATGTTTAGTGTGTGTGTGCAACTAATCTCTTCAAAGAAAAGTAAGCACATAGAAATTTACCTTCGGTGCTTATCAACACGAGGTCTTCAAAGGGCTTCGAACAAGAAGACCGATACCTAGGCTACCCTTACAAAGAACCCCCACATATGGTTTGATCACGAAATAAGCCAATTAAAAACAACGGGAATCCTTACATGGGCAGAACGAGGATAGTCTTGAGATCCCCTGGAGACCCGGAGTACATCATGACCAGTGGTAAGCCTCGGGATCTTCCTAGCATGGTTCTTCCTTGAGTTGTTAGAAGTCCCTGCTAGTGTTGGGCCTCCGCTGATGGTGTGAATGACTTGGATTTGCTGCATCAAGTCTTTACTATTGTCCTTCCTTCTTTCTTCTACATCTCATATCTCCCATTACATCTCATTTCTTGCCTTGATGCTATCTCGTACCTGCTGTAAAAATTCAACTAAGAGTCCTCCCCTTACCAATCCTTCGATCTGGTTACGGAGGTTGTAATATTCGGATGTGTTGTGTCCTACATCCTCGTGGAAATCACAGTACTTGTAGCGGTTCCTTTGATCAGCCGGGATCTTTATAGGACCAGGCTTCCTAAGCAGACCCTTGTCATGGATGGCGAGGTATATGGTCTCTCGGGATGCATTGAGATGAGTGTAATGGTTATACCAGTCTTCTTCACTTGCTACCCGTGCTACCTCTCTTAGTAGAAGTGTTGTTCTAGGAGGGGTCCTTTTCGCTGGGTATCTATCCCGACGCTGGGAAGGAGGTGGTGGCCGGTAAGTCGACTGGTTTGGAGGATGATTCTGAAATTTCTTTGCAGGTGCAAGCTTCGGAGACTCCTTCTTCGGTCGTTTAGCTGATCGAGCCTCATCGTGCTCGACCTTGACCCAGAGTTATTCATCTATGTCCACCTGTTCCAGTGCCCTGTCATAGGCCTCTTGGTAAGTCTCAGGCGGATGCTTCGCAAATGACCAGAATAATCTACCAACCCACAGGTTCTTTCTGAAATTAGCTAAGGTCTCCTTCTCAGCAAACACTCCTGAAAGTATACAAACGTAGTTAAATTGCTTAAGGCATACCTAGAGGAGGTGGGGGGGTATGAATAGGTTTTTACACCTTTTTCAATCATTTGAATAAACTTTCGTTTGTCCCTCAAGGTAGCCTTACACACAACAAATAAACTAAGAAAGACATATATAAACAATATGTGAATGTAATCATATGGACAAAGTCTATGTATATTGTAAGTAATACGAATAAACGCTCGGTGTGTATGATAAATATATCTAGAGGGGGGGGGGGGGGGTGAATAGATTTTAAGCTTTATTACCCAATTTTCGCATGCAAGTCAATTTTACAAAAATGCCCCTACTAGTCAAAAATACAAGCAAGTGTAATATATTGCGGAATTTAAATAACACTTGATGTATACGTGGAAACCCAACCACTGGGAAAAACCATGGGCTGTATAGTGCGCCACACTCGAACCTCGAAATCCACTAATTGAAATGGAGTTTACAATCTATGTAGACCTCGTCTAACACTCTGGTAAATAACCCCCTACTTCTACCACATGGGCCTTTAAAAGTGGCTCTAGTCCAATTGCTTGAGGCCTAAGCAATCTTAGCCTCAAGACTTAATTCTCAATGAAGAGATTATGCAACCTATGTGAATATGTATAAATATTCAAATAACAAACAAGGCTAGGGAACCTTAGATGCTTATCTAGGATGATGATATAATCAATTAAATCAACCCTAGATATCAATAGCTAAATGACATGTCAAATAGCTTAGCTAATCAAGATTAATCAAAAACCTAATTAGCTATCACAATACAACACTCAATCAATTCATCACAATTAATTCTCTATTCTTGTATTTATCATATGAATAAAAACATACAAGTAAATTAAAAGAGAATAGCTTGATAGTAGAATACTAAAATAAGATGAACTTAATCAAAATCTTACCAAGCAAGTTGTGATGATGCAAACCCATTTATGGATGAATGCAAGATGAACTTTGATGCACAAAGGTATGTATTTGAGTGTTTAAATGAGCAAACTTGGTTGCTTTTTCTCTCAAAATCTCTTTTTAAAATATAGGGTTCTTGATGATCAAAGAGTCATTCTTCAGAACAAGAGAAATAGATGTATTTATAGGCATGAAAAACAAAGCATGTGAAAGTACAAGTTTGCCCTTGAAACGCACTGATCGGCGGCGGCCAGGCCGCCGATTACGACCGTCGAATTGAGCCCGTGAAGAACAGAGCATCAACGGCGGTTTCATTCGGTGGTTTCGTAACCGCCGATTCAACCACCGAATCAAACCCGAGATATTAAATCGATCAGGTATGAATGGCGGTTTCGAATGGCGGTCGTGATCGCTAATCATGACGGTAGAATTGCTCCAGACATTCCTGGATGCAAACGGCAGTTTCACTCGGCGGCCAGGCCGTCGATCATAACCGCCGATTACTAACAGAGGTGAAAACCATGGAGAAGCCAAGGACATTCTCTATAGGTGGTCTTCACGTAAAACCAAGCACATCCTAGTGCATGCGCAGACATTTCTGAAAACTATCGGGAAACGAATTACAAGACACAAATACACACAACAAGATACAACATCAAAGTGCAAGTGTGAAATGTGACATGTGACATGTGAAGAGAATGCACACAAATGCAAGAATGCTAAGTGTGTGTGTGCAATCTAAATCTCTTCAAAGGAAACTAAACACTAGAAGAATATACCTTTGGCGTGCTTGTCCCTTGAGGTCTTGGAAGGGCCTTCGAGCTTGAAGTTCAATCACCTAAACTACCCTTACACAATAAACCCCTAAAAGTAATACAATAATGCTCGGTGTGTATGATAGATATATCTAGAAGGGGGGGGGGGGGGGGGGTGAATATATTTTAACTATTATTACCCAATTTTCACATGCAAGTCAATTTTACGAAAATGCCCCTACTAGTCAAAAACACAAGCAAGTGTAATATATTGCGGAATTTAAATAACACTTGATGTATACGTGGAAACCCAACCACTGGGAAAAACCACGGGCTGTTTAGTGCGCCACACTCGGACCTCGAAATCCACTAATTGAAATGGAGTTTACAACCTATGTAGACCTCGTCTAACACTCCGGTCAATAACCCCCCACTTCTACCACTCGGGCCTTTAAAAGTGGCTCTAGTCCTAATTGCTTGAGGCCTAAGCAATCTTAGCCTCAAGACTTAATTCTCAATGAAGAGATTATACAACCTATGTGAATATATATGAACATTCAAATAACAAAAAAGGCTAGGTAACCTTAGATGCTTATCTAGGATGATGATATAATCAATTAAATCAACCCTAGATATCAATTGCTAAATGACATGTCAAATAGCTTAGCTAATCAAGATTAATCAAAAACCTAATTAGCTATCACAATAAAACACTCAATCAATTCATCACAATTAATTCTCTATTCTTGTATTTATCATATGATCAAAAACATACAAGTAAATTAAAAGAGAATGGCTTGATAGTAAAAATACTAAAATGAGATGAACTTAATCAAAATCTTACCAAGCAAGTTGTGATGATGCAAACCCATTCATGGATGAATGCAAGATGAACATTGATGCACAAAGGAATGTATTTGAGTGTTTAAATGAGCAAACTTGATTGCTTTTTCTCTCAAAAGCTCTCTTTAAAATATAGGGTTCTTGATGATTAAAGAGTCATTGTTCAGAACAAGAGAAAGTGAGATATTTATAGGCATGAAAAATAGAGCATGTGAAAAGACAAGTTTGCCCCTGAAATCACACGATCGGTGGTTTCATTCGACGGCCAGGCTGCCGTTTTCAACCGTAGAATTGAACCCGAGAAGAACAGGGGAACAACGGCGGTTTCAATCGGTGGTTTCGAAACTGCCGAACTAACCGTAGAATCAAACCGAGAGGTAAAATCAATCAGGTATGATCGACGATTTTGAATGGCAGTCGACGGCTGCTGATCGTAACCGCAGAATCACTCCAGATCTTTCTGGACTGAAACAGCGGTTTCAATTCGGCGGCCAGGCCACCGATCAAATCGCCGATTCACCAGTGATGGTGAATCTAAAGGAGAAGCCAAGAGCATTCTCCGTGGGCGGTCTTCGCGCAAAACTAAGCACATTCTAGTGCATGCGCGGACGTTTCCGAACACTATCGGGAAACGAATTACATAACACAAAAACACAATAAGATACATCAAACAAAGTGCAAGAGTGCAATGTGTCATGTGAAGAGAATACACACAAGTACAAGTATGCTAAGTGTGTGTGTGCTAACTAAATCTCTTCAAACAAAACTAAGCACTAGAAATTATACCTTTGGCGTGCTTGTTCCTTGAGGTCTTGAAAGGGCCTTTGAACTTGAACCTCACTCACCTAAACTACCCTTACATTATCAACCCCAACAAGTGGTTTGTCCACAAAATAAGCCAATCAATATATGAGAATCCTTACAACCCCAACATGTGGTTTGTCCACGAAATAAGCCAATTAATATATAGGAATCCTTACAATCTCCCCCTTTGGCTATTTCGTGACAAAACCACCACTCACATTGATTCCTCACAACATAATAGAAACTACGGGTCTATAATGATTTTCTACTTTACAAAGAGATATATAAAAATAATCTTGAAGTCTTCAATCTCTTGTAGAACAATCAATCCCTGAAAGCAAAGTTTCTATACTTTCCAATACAAGTAAAATGTGAGAATAATCAAGTGAGAGCATAAACAAGCATTTGCATTCTAGAAATTTAAGTACAACAACAACATCATGCACTGTATGATGAATGCAATGCTCCCCCTCAACGGGTTTCTCCCCCTCAATGTATTGTCTCCCCAACATGCACAATTGCTACCACAATTTGCAACTCCCCTTACCACCATACTACTCCCCCTTTTTGTCATGATATAGGCAAAGGAGTAGTCCCCAACCAGGTCACTTAGCAAAGAGAGATAGTAGCAAACTATATACTTGCATAATCATATAATCCACTTTATGCAACTCAATCAATTGGAGAGAAACAAGGAGATTTATTTAAAATAAATGTGTGAATCAAAACATGCTTTGCATATATGACATGTAGCATTCAAGTCCAAAATACAATGGTATTTGGCAAAGCAAATGACAAAGGTTTCTAATAAGAATTCATACCAATTTCACCAATGTCATGAAAGAAGCAACGATATAGAGTTTTCATTGATTTTAATTTATGAGCAACTATATCCATCTTTATAAGCCAAACATGTCATGAGCGACTTTGCACTCTATTTGATTTTTCCGGGAATGAAACCCGTATGATAGTAGACATGTTCAACAAATAAAGAAAGAGAGACATTTGGATTTTAAAATCCTTTGAACGGATACACGATCCTTTATTCATTGAGTCTCATAAGCTTTTTCACACAAGTTTTGGATTTTAGAATATGCAATCATCAATTCATGCTTTTTCATTTGAGCATGTTATATGAATTTCATGCTTTTTCATTTGACATTAGCATGTTATAAAAGCTCATGATTTTCAATTTTTAAGCATGTCATTAAGAATCATCATGTTATGGAGATAACTATAGGTCATTCAAATCATACTTCCTATGTAAATCTCCTAGTCCAAAACTGCATATTTGAACATAAATATGACATGGATTGTAAACAAGCATGGTTCACACTTATTGAATTGAAAACATATATACATATGTGCAACCAAGCTAACTCAAGCAATCAATAAAGAAGCATAGGATTTTTCAAATATTTGCATGCAACAAGTATGCATTAGCTCTCTTTGCTTGAGTTCCCCATATGGGGTCATCACCATCCTTCATCAAAGAAGGTCATGAGGTCCTATGGACCTACCAAGTCCATTTGACTTAGTTGAACCTATTTGAGACTTGTTAGTCTCGTAGCAAGTGGGTTCATTTTTCCTTATCCACATAGATATGACATTTTTCTTCCTAGTGGTCAATAGTTCAAGAGTTCTAGAAATTATAGGATCATGAATATGAATTTTTTCCTTCCTATTAACATGCATTCTAGCTCTTGTCATTCTCTTTTCAATCATGCTTTTGAATCTACATAATTTAATGAAATGAAAGCAATTTGGTCTAATGTGACCATCAATACCACAAAAGTGACATGTAGGGATGAATTTAGAAATCATACCATGTCTTTATGCATGCATAGGAGCCTTCCCATGTCTTTGTGGTTGAGTGGGTTCAAACCTTCTTTGTTGTTGAACCGGTCTAGCTTGCTTCCTTGGTTCATTTTGCATGATTGGACTCTTTCCATTTAGAGTCATTTGATGAGGAATGTTGACTTGGGAGACTCTAATGCGTTGAGCTTGAGGTTGTCTCCTTGGGGCTTCCTTCACTTGTGCACTTCTTAAACATTGTCTTAGATCAATTTTCTTCCTAGGAGTGTGCACCGACGAGGCTTCTATCTTGCCCTAACTTTTGACAAAGATGGTCTTGGTTTGAGTAGTGATCTCCTTGCTTTCTTCATACCCAATACCTCTCTTGTCATAAGGGTTCTTACCAACACCAAGTAAGTGGTCAAGCTTCTTGGTGCTTGAAGTCATCCTAGTCAATGACTCTTTAGCTTTATCAAGCTCTCTTTTCAACCCTTCTTCATTCCTCTTAGACATAGCTAGCTCATCCCTTAGCTTGTCTTCAGTCATCTTGGATGTTTCCACTTGCTTACTCAAGTGGTCATTGTGTGTTGAAAGCTCTAGATTTTCATCCTCTAAAATCTTCAACTTTCTATTGTTCTTCTTCAATGAACTTTCACACTTGACTATAAAGTCATGAACATCCATTTTCTCTACACTTCCATTTGTAGAGTTAGATGAGGAGTCATCTTCACTTGAGTTATCTCCTCCACTCTCCTTCTCACTTATGGAGTCATTTCCCTCATTAAGACCTTCACCTTGGTCTCTTGAGTTAATGAGAGCCATGTCCCAATGAGTAGCTACACCTATCACCTCTAGAGCTACTTCTTAATCTTTTTCTTCTATGGGATCATTAGTCAAGGCATTCTTACCAACAATTTTATCTTCTACACAAGTGGCCCCAAATGCCGTGTAGTCGATGGTAAGCTCATCATTACTTGATGACTTGTCTCCCTCTCCGGAGTCATCACTTTCACTCCAAGTGGCGGCCATCACTTTTGCCATCTTATTCTTCTAATTCCCATAATCGGGTGAGATGTGTCCTATACCGCCACACTCATTGCATTGGACCCCTTTCTTTTCACTCTTCTCTTGCCTCGGCTCAAAACTCTTGAAGGGAGCCTTTTTCTTTAAGTCTTGGCCTTTGGATCCAAATCCTTTCTTCTCGAACTGGACAAATTTCTTGAATTTTGTAAGCATCAAAGCCATGTCTTCGTCCAAGTCACCTTTTTCCTCCTTCTCAACCTTGGAAGCTTTCAAAGCAATCCCTTTTTGCTTTTTATGAGGTGTAATACTAGAAGCCTTCTTAGATTCATAGGTGAGGAGTCTTCCAATTACCTCGCTCGGCTTCAAGTCTTTATAACCATAATTCTCTTCTAAAGCCATCACTTTTGCTTCAAACCTAGCGGGGAGAGACCTCATAATTTTCTGCTTGACTCTCCTATCCGAATAAGGATCACCGAGTTGATGGCTTTGATTGACAATATCCATCAACTTGACTTCAAAGTCATTGAAGCATTTGTCCTCCTCTATCTTGAGCAACTCAAATTGCGTTTGAAGGACTTGAAGCTTGGAATCCTTGACAACATCAGTTCCTTCATGTGCAACCTCTAGAATATCCCATGCCTCCTTGGCTATCCTAGTGTTCTAAATCAGTTTGTATTGATTTTCATCCACTGCACATAGAAGAGCGTGCCAAGCCTTCCTATTCCATTTTGTAGTCTCAAACTCTTCAGTGGACCACTGAGCCTTAGGCTTGAGTACTTTTTCTCCACTACCCGTGAGAGTCATCTTAGGAGCCACATACCCATCTTCAATTGCCATCCATGCCCTATCATGGATTTGACACAAGTATGCTTCCATCTTGCCTTTCCATGAGGCATAATTCACACCGGTGAGGAGAGGAGGTCGTGTACTTGACGCACCCTCATGGTTGCCACCGTATCCACTCATTGTATATAATGAATGAATTCAAATGAATGCAAAATGTATGAATGAGCAAAAATCACACAAATACAAAACACACCAAAAATGAGCTTGGATCTCATAAGTATATCTAGGAACCCGCTCTGATACCAAATGTAAGTAATACGAATAAACGCTCGGTGTGTATGATAAATATATCTAGAGGGGGGGGGGGGGGGTGAATAGATTTTAAGCTTTATTACCCAATTTTCGCATGCAAGTCAATTTTACAAAAATGCCCCTACTAGTCAAAAATACAAGCAAGTGTAATATAGTGCGGAATTTAAATAACACTTGATGTATACGTGGAAACCCAACCACTGGGAAAAACCATGGGCTGTATAGTGCGCCACACTCGAACCTCGAAATCCACTAATTGAAATGGAGTTTACAACCTATGTAGACCTCGTCTAACACTCCGGTCAATAACCCCCCACTTCTGCCACGCGGGCCTTTAAAAGTGGCTCTAGTCCAATTGCTTGAGGCCTAAGCAATCTTAGCCTCAAGACTTAATTCTCAATGAAGAGATTATGCAACCTATGTGAATATGTATAAATATTCAAATAACAAACAAGGCTAGGGAACCTTAGATGCTTATCTAGGATGATGATATAATCAATTAAATCAACCCTAGATATCAATAGCTAAATGACATGTCAAATAGCTTAGCTAATCAAGATTAATCAAAAACCTAATTAGCTATCACAATATAACACTCAATCAATTCATCACAATTAATTCTCTATTCTTGTATTTATCATATGATCAAAAACATACAAGTAAATTAAAAGAGAATAGTTTGATAGTAGAATACTAAAATAAGATGAATTTAATCAAAATCTTACCAAGCAAGTTGTGATGATGCAAACCCATTCATGGATGAATGCAAGATGAACTTTGATGCACAAAGGTATGTATTTGAGTGTTTAAATGAGCAAACTTGGTTGTTTTTTCTCTCAAAACTTCTCTTTAAAATATAGGGTTCTTGATGATCAAAGAGTCATTCTTCAGAACAAGAGAAAGAGATGTATTTATAGGCATGAAAAACAAAGCATGTGAAAATACAAGTTTGCCCTTGAAACGCATCGATTGGCGGTTTCAATCGGCGGCCAGGCCACCGATTACAACCATCGAATTGAGCCCGTGAAGAATAGAGCATCAACGGCTGTTTCGTTCGGCGATTTCGTAACCGCCGATTCAACCGTCGAATCAAACCCGAGATATTAAATCGATCAGGTATGAACGGCGGTCGTGAACGCAGAATTGCTCTAGACACTCCTGGATGCAAACGGCAGTTTCATTCGGCGGCCAGGCCACCGATCATAATTGCTGATCACCAACAGAGGTGAAAACCAAGGAGAAGCCAAGGGCATTCTCCGTAGGTGGTCTTCGTGCAAAACTAAGCACATCCTAGTGCATGCGTAGACGTTTCCGAAAACTATCGGGAAATAAATTACAAGACACAAATACACACAACAAGATACAACATCAAAGTGCAAGTGTGAAATGTGACATGTGAAGAGAATGCACACAAATGCAAGAATGCTAAGTGTGTGTGTGCAATCTAAATCTCTTCAAAAGAAACTAAACACTAGAAGAATATACCTTTGGCGTGCTTGTCCCTTGAGGTCTTGGAAGGGCCTTCGAGCTTGAAGTTCAATCACCTAAACTACCCTTACACAATAAACCCCAACATGTGGTTTGTCCACGAAATAAGCCAATCAATATATGTGAATCCTTACATATATCACATAGTTGTATTGATACTCGCTTTTTCCGTCGTTAAGAAATCGCAAGGATCAAAATATTATTTCATTTAAAAAGGGGTTTCCTACGCAATGTGCTCTAAACTAGCAAAAGACTAGTAAAGCGGCAAGCGAGGGTATCGTTCCGTAGGGAGGTGTGATTCGTCAACCATATCAAGTTCTAGAGTTTATTGTAAGCATGTAAATAGAATGCGGAAAGGTAAGAATGATGTGTGTGAAATGTATGTACAATGCCGTGTGTGTGTGTGTAGAGAATAAAAATGAAAATAAATAAAAACAAAGAGAATATGGAAGGGTGAGAATGGTGTTTAAAGCGATAAATAAAATGGTGGATAAGAGAGATGCAAGAAAATGGTCACACAAGGTTCAACAAGTTCACCATACATAAGTGCACAAATAGTTGGTTGTTAGACATTAAGTACATCCAATTTTAGTTAAGGGTTCGTTCTTGCCTCAATCCGATTTATACCCATTCATAGAGCTAACGGTTGAAGAGTGTGTCGAGAACCTCTCAAACACGAAACCGCAACTAACATATGTGAACCGATTCTACAAATAAAACTACATTGAGCCCCAATAATAGCTTCGTAATGTGGAAAGAGTGATTGTATCTCCGACCATAACTCACCTAGAGCCCCTAGTGTGAGAGATAGCCAAAGACCAATAATTGTAACTCTAACCATGACTCACCTAAAGCCCTTAGAGTGAGAAATAGCTAAAGTCCAATTGTTAACAAGAACATTGAACCAAACCCTTCTAATATGGCAATTTATAGGTTCACCGACTCTTTCTAGCTAACTAGCCAAGACTATACCCGGAGAGCCCCTCCAAAGGCACAATCCTAACTCTAAGTCACCCAAACCTATTCATGACATGCAATTTCGACCTTCCAAAGACATACACACACAAATGGGATATTTGATTACAACTACTCCTACAATTAAGTTAATCTACTCCTAATCCCATCCATGAACACATATCAATTTCCAATCATCAATAAACATGCATTTCAAGATAAGAGATATATTCAATAAATAACAAGAGTGAATCAAAACACAAATTGGATATAAAAACAACCATCACATATATTGAGCACAAAATAGGTTTACAAATATTCCCAAGTGGGGATTACACATTCAAGAAAACAAGAAATACATAGAGAGTGAGAAATAGATACAACCCTTGAAGAAAACCTCCTCCAAGAGCTCCTTCCTTTGCTAGCTCGAAATTGACCAAAGCCCACTCCTATCTCTATGCAATCTACTCCTAAATGTGGTGGAAGATGTGTAGAAGGTGAGATGGGGAGCATCCATCGAGGAAAAACCTCCATGGATGCTCTTGGAAGCTTCTCTCTCTCCTATTTGGTGAAGAAAATGAAGAAGAAGAAGACGAGGAAGTTTGTGGGGAGTGTGTTCTGATGGTTGAGAAGAGAATAAGGTGTTTATATAGTGTTGGGAGGTTAGGGCACGAATTGGGGATGAAAGGACGAAACTATCCCTGAAATTCACCTAAAAAATGACTTTCTGGAGTGATTCGGCGGTTTAAATCGGCGGCCTAGCCGCCGTTTGAAGTAGCCGTTTAGACCTGACAGCCTTTCAGCGTTTTCAGCATCGCGCACCGTTACGGAAATGGGTATAACTTCCTGTAGAAATCTCGGAATCACAATCCGTAAAATGTTCTGGAAACTAGACTTCCGGGGCTTTCCGAATATATAAAGATATCCATGTGGTTCGATCGGAGAAGGAAGATATGATCTCCGCAAGTTGTACATTCTGCACACGTATATACAATTTCAGCTCTTTTTGCTCCATTTTGCCTCCCAAACTAATCTTTAAGCTCAAAACCTTATTATAAGGAATATGTACCTACACAAAGCTCAAACAAAACATTATATACAAAAATACGCTCGAAAACGAGACAAACGATCGGAAATGGGGGACCTCAAATAGGTATAAAATAGTTCGATCATGTATGAGGTATAAGAACAAATAAACTCAATAACAAAGAATACTTGTATTTCAATAGATGTTTAATGAGTTACAAGAGTGATCAAATATCACTATACAAAATTACAATATACTAAAGAATCATATATACAAAAATGATCAAAAGAATGAATCCACAAATCACACTTTACAAAATCTTGCTCCATTATACATCACAAGTGAATAATATGAAACAAGATAATAACATACGCAAATAAAGTATAAGAGATAGAGATAGGAAGAATTAACACAAGAGATTTTTTAACATGGTAAAACCTCCAAGGAGGAAACATCCACGGGTTGAACTACAACCATTGGGTACTATATATATTGAATGATAAAAATAGAGAATCCACAAAGTGACCAATCTTTAGCTCACCCAACCTAGTGGAGTCTAAGTCTACCCAACCCTATTGGAAAGTATGAGATCCCTCAATGATGCGAAACCACCATATATTGGACAACACACAAAACCAACATCGATGGAAGATTAGAAATTCCTCAAGAGTGCATACACCTCCCGTGTACCCCGCTCTTTTGGAGTCTATGTCTAACCATACGCCTAGACCTACCAATATAATAGCTAACTCCCTATCCAAGGCACTCATGCCTCTAGGGAGCCTCCCATGCATGACTATCCGAGTCCTCCCGACTCTAGCCATGACTTCTTGCTTGCCTATCCGAGTCCTCCCGACTCTAGACAAGTCTTCTTGCTTGGCTATCCGAGTCATCCCGACTCTAACCAAGACTTCATGCCTTTTACAAGGACTTCCCAGTGTGATCATGTGAATGCAAATGATGCAAACAACCAATTCAACATAGAACATGTGATCAATACATTCCATGGTACAACTAGACCTAAACATGTGATAACACAAGTAATAAAAGTCTAGATGCAAATATAAGAATAAAACCTAGAGCATGTGCAAACACCTAACACAAAAAGCTCATAGTCTCATTCACACATACAACACTTGAACAATACATATTCATGAAGTACAAGTTCAAGATGCTATAAACATACAATAAAATGCTAGAATCATGAAATCAAATCAATCAATATTCTAGCCAAAGATTTAGAGCAAAACATACAATAAAATGCTAGAATCATGAAATCAAATCAATCAATATTCTAGCCAAAGATTTAGAGCAAGGATTAAAAGATAATCAATCAAATCCTAGATAGCTCTAAAAACACAAACACATACAAATACAATAATCCTAGATTTCATCAATCATAGGATCAAAACAAATCTCAAGGTCGTTTATCACAAAATTGATTCAATCAAGTTACAAACAACCTAAGATGTCATCCTAATCACAATACAACACACAAACATGTGAAAAACCTAGAATCATGGAAACTAGTTCACATATGTCTCTAAATAGACTTTTGATTAGGATTGATTGTGAAGCTATCTTTCTCAATAGCATTCACCAAACATACACATACATATAGAAGAAGAGACCCCAAGCAAATTGAAGGTTAAAAAGGAAGAAATCCCAAAGATATGAACACTACCTTGGATTCACGAACTGGTTCGGTTTTCTGTGTGGAACCACCAGAAATATCAATCAAACAGCTGCCAAACCACTTGGAAAAGGTAGAGAACTCGATTACAAACAATCTCCAACTTGAATCACTCAATTCCAACTTCGTATGAGAAAGTTATGGTGTTTGGAAGGTGAGAAAATTGGAGAGAAATTCTGACGGGATTTTTTCAACTTTTCTTCTTGAAAAGAAATGGAGGGAATGAAAAGGATTTAAATGGAGGATAGAGAGAGGGATTTTTGGCCAATCAAAGAGGGCCACCTTAGCCTTGGCTGGTGTGGGGTGCATGGGCCACACGGGACCAGAGAGCTGGTCTGGCCGTGGGTCCCACGGCTCCCACACGGCTTGGCCTAGTTTGGCCGCTTGGCCACTTGGCCTCACTAGCTCTCCTGCATACCTCTCACGTTCTTCAGCCGTACTCGGGCCTCCGAACTCTGATTTCGAATCTATTTTTGGATTACGAATCATGACTTCCTTATGCACAACGAGGATGGCTATGAAACTTTGAAAAATGGTTGAGAAATCATCTCGGAAAATGACGATGAAGTCAACTCAACGAATGAGAACGAAAAGTAGTGTAGCTACATCGTTTGGACTCAAAACTAAGTGAATGAGTAACCGAAATGACCGGAACTCAATAAGAAATCATAATAGAACATATTCAAGTCCAAATACAAAAATACAGAAACATACAAACACAAAGACACACACATATGCTATTTCCTAGACATAGTCCTAGAACATGCAACAAGCAAAGATTGTCAAGATAGTATAAATACATGAGCATACATTATCAAGTGTGTGAAAGTGATATATACATGATGTTTAACCTTGAAGGAACACACAAGGATGCCATGTGTGTGTGTGTGCCTAGCCTTGTAAGAGATATGAGGTCTTATATTACCTTTGACGATCGATGAAGCACATATCTCTTTGAAGCCGGCATCTTGCATGAATTGTGGCCAAGACTTTCTTTGTCTTCTTAAATCTTCAACACGTGGACCACTAAACATTACAAGAGAAACACGTTTTGATATGGAATACATGCCAACACAAACCAAAAACCTAACAACTCCCATCTAGATCACTTCTTTATGGAACTTCTCTACATAGGATCTCAGCGTCTCACCTCGCTCCTGGATCACGTATTGCAGTAGGACGGGGTCCTTGGGACGAGGTTCCCCTGAAACTGAGCATAAAAATCTGTAGTAAGCTTTGTAAAAGAATCCACACTACCTGGAGGTAATTTTTTGAACCAAGTCTTGGCACAGTCAGTTAGAGTGGAAGGGAACATTCTGCACATCGCTGACCAGGTAGTGTTTTGGACCTCCATCTGGTGGACGAAGCTCTCCATGTGGCTCACGGGGTCTTCTGATCCAAAATATTTCTCGACGGGCATCTTGAATTTGGGTAACTCTGCTTCTCTGATCCTTCTGGAGAAGGGTGCATTCATCTCCCTCAAGGGGTTTTTTTGGGTACCCCGGTGTTTCCCCTTCCTTAGCTCCTCGAGTTCCTTTGCCATTTTGGCCATTTGATCTTCAAGATGTATGGACCCATCGTGCTTGGATCTGACTACTGATCCTTTATTATCCAAAGTTTCAAACAGCGCAGTTGTCTCCTTGCACTCCTCCCTCTGGGGCTAGGTACCCTGCGGGTTTCTCCTGGGCCCGGTACTACCACCTGCATTGGATTGTGGAGCCCTCTTCTCTACTGTCGGTCTAGCCATTGGCTGGATCCTTCTAGGAGGGATGTTAAATGCTGACTTTACCTGTCGGGGTCTAAAATCTCTAGGATGATCTGGTACTGGCAATGGTAGCCTGAGTCTGTCAAAGACTGGTACCCGGGTACTCGGTCCGGCTTCTCCCACTAGCCTAGGTGCTTCGAATGGTATTCCTTGGGCGATCATCCGAAGGCGGATGATTTCCACGTAGGCAGCAACATGCTGCTCTATGGTATCTTGATTTACCACCTGGACCGTGGGGTTCTGGGGCACGGAGCCCGCATTGGGTGGAGGAATCGGCGTCGGGATCTGGCTTCTCATTTCCTTCCTCTTCCCTTGGTTTCTCTGAGTGGAAGCGAGGGAATGGGGAACTGAGCGGTCGAGATGCCCCTGAGAGGATCAAAGCCTCATCTTCTGAGTCTTCTAGGTAGAGCTAGGTAGCTTTGTAAAGGGATGAGAGTATTTCCCACAGACGGCGCCAAAAAGTGTTAACTGGAAATTGTCACTGGAGTGAATCTCCAATTAACAACTTTCAAGGGACCACGATTGTAATAGACCATGGCCCGGAGGGGTATCACGTAGTTCAATACCTATAAACGCTCAATAATTTATAATGACATTGAATCAAAATGTAATAGCAACAAGATCACATATAACTCATTTTTATTGATAATAAACACATAATGTGAGTACAATGGATATTTTTAGTGGCTATGGTAAAAGGGTTGAAAAACTCAGTTGGTTGTGGAGATGGCGATAGAGCTCTCGTGCATGTCGATAAGTAGAAATCTCTAGGGTTTTTCACTCAAAATTGCCTATTTTCTCTTCTGTTTGATAATACGATGTATATATAGGTCTTGTTTCTTGCCATGCACTCTTATAACTTCGGTCTAGGGTTTTAGCAATTACAGGACTTTCCTTGGCGATTAATGAGATTGTTGTGGATTTGATCCCTAAAATCAAGCGATTCATTCTCTGGCAGATTGTGTAGGAGTTGACTTCCAATTCAAATAGAACTCTTAGTGGTGGGAATGAGTATACTTCCTTATTTATCAAAACGTCGTCGTCTCTTTGTCTTTCTATGTAGCTTGATCTTCGGCGTATCTGATCTTACCTTGATATTTAATGATCTGTTAATCTGATACTTTCTACTTGGTTGGCTGGCTCTAGGTGGGATTGGGGTACTCGGGTATCTTGCATTCTATCCGATTATTATACTTTGTATGAGTGTATTGGGGTATCGGGATACCGGGATTTCAGGTGATGGCGGGGTACTTGATCTGTGTGGTAGCAGGGTATTTGGTCTGCGTGGTAACGAGGTACTTTAGGACCTGCGTGGTAGCGGGGTACTTTAAGACCTTGTTTTTTGTGTTTCCCGCTACTGGGGAATCCCGGCGTCTTTGATCTTAGTCTAGATAGCCTGGGGGTGTACCAAAGAACTTTGGTCTGGATTCTTTATAGGAGGTAGTAGGATTCTGCTCCAGTAGTTCTTTCAACCTTGAATCTGGATGGAAAATTCTTCTTTGATCCCTCGCCAATTTTGGCGGTTAACAAATTGTTATCATCAAGTTTTGATAGACTATATCCCGATTGTATTTGATTTCAAATAAAAAAAATTAATGCTACACTAAACCTTTTTTTTATTATTATTTTTATTTTATTATCTATGTCTCTATCATACAAAATAATTACAAAGATTACTAGAATGAGTTTACATTGCCAAGTAATAAAAATTAATATTTTTTAATAAAATATTAATTCTAAAAAAAATAATAAGAAGATTGGTAGCATATATATAAATAGTTATGCATTATTTAACGAAGTTAAACTTCTAGCCAAATGGTAAAGTCACTCATCATTGTCTTAATCTCGGGTTCAACTCCCAACCCAAGCAAATAATGGTGAGACTTAATAAACATTGGTCCTATATGGTCGGAGCCTCGATAGTGTTGGGGCCTAGTAGAGGGAGCCCAATGGGAGGTGTGGGGAATCATTTATGTGTACAATGCACGTTGCATTAAGCATTTACAACGAACAATGCACGTTGCGTTAAACATTTAACATAACGTATGTAGTGTGTTGCGTTAAATGTCTACGACAACGTACGTCTCTTTCGCAATGCACTTAGTACGTTGTCGTTCTAAGACAACACAAATGGTGCGTTGCGAAAAGTCTTTAGACTTTTGGCAACAGGTGTATCAACAACGTATGGGCATGCATTGCGAAAACCTTTCGCAACGCATTTTGCGCATTGTGAAAGGCCAAATTTCTTGTAGTAATTATAGCCGGGATGGTATCAGATTGGTATATTCACGACACATCCCTTCCATTCAAGATAGCTTGTTTAATCACCTTAAAGTGTGTATCCACTACTACAAAAAATACAAAAGAAATCGGTTTTTTTATATGGAAGAAATCGGTTTTTGAAAATTTTAAAACCGATGTCTTTTTGAGTGATTTAGAAAAAAAGCACAAAAGACATCGGTTTTTAACCGATGTAAAACAAGAGAAAAGAAATCGGTTTTACTTAAAACCGATTTAAAAACTAGGAGAAAAGACATTGGTTTTTGTTAAAACCAATTTAAAAACCTGATGTAAAATTGATGTAATAAAAAAATTAATCCCACCGTCGCCGGCCTGCTCCACCATCCGGCCACCGACCGGCCAACCCCACCTCTGATAATAATGACAATTAATTGCCATTATGAGGAATCGAACTTGCAACCTCAAAGTCAAAGTAGTAAGCCTTTACCGCTTGACTACAAGATTGAATGTGTTAACAATCGCACAATATTTATATATAACCTATATGAGTTGTTAGAAATTAAAAAAAAATTAAAAATTAAAAAAAAAACCTGTTTGATAAATTTAAATTTACTCAACTGATCAAAATTCTAATTTCTACTACAAACATATATATATATATATATATATATATTAAATAAATTTTATTGGTGGGTTTATTTTTCATTTCATTTTTTATTGTTTAGTTTTGTGTTCTGCTGGAGATATTTTTGTGCAAACTTTTTCCCTAAAACTGTATCTTTTGGTAACGAAATAATTTTTTTCACCCACGTTGAATTTTTCGATTTTTCGATACAAATCCAACGGTATAAAGAACGTAAAATTCTGGATAGTATTTTGAAAGTTATGATCAATTATTCATGAGTACTCAAAGGTCAAGAGATTGGAGATATTTTGTTGTGTAAACGTTTTTCTTAAAACTGTATCTTTTGGTAAGGAAATAATTTTTTTTTGTCCATGATGGATTCTTTGATTTTTCGATACGAATCCAACGGTATATAGAACGTAAAATTCCGGGTGGCATTTTGAAAGTTATGATCAATTATTCAGTCAAAAGTTAGAATTGAAGTGATTGGAGATATTTTTGTGCAAACTTTTTCCTTAAAACTGTATCTTTTGGCAACGAAATAAATTTTTTCATCTATGTTGGATTCTTTGATTTTTCGATACAAATCCAATGGTATATAGAACGTAAAATTCCGGGCGGTATTTTGAAAGTTATGATCAATTATTCAGTCAAAAGTCAGAATTGAAGCAATTGGAGATATTTTTGTGCAAACTTTTTCCTTAAAACTGTATCTTTTGGAAATGAAATAAATTTTTTGATCCATGTAGTATTCTTCTATCTTTTGATATGAATCCAACGATATATAGAATGTAAAATTCCGGGCGGTATTTTGAAAGTTATGGTTAGTTATTCAGTCAAAGGTCAGAATTGAGGCGATTGGAGATATTTTTGTGCAAAATTTTTCCTTAAAACTGTATCTTTTGGCAATGAAATAAATTTTTTCATCCATGTTAGATTCTTTGATTTTTCGATACAAATCCAATGGTATATAACATGTAAAATTCTAGGCGGAATTTTGAAAGTTATGATCAATTATTCAGTCAAAGGTCAGAAGCGATTCGTGAATCCGCGAGTGAGCTGTTTTCATCGCTCATTTTCACACTTTTCCAAATCGATTTTTGGAATATTTTCTGATTTAAAAGTGTTTGTTTGCATGTATACTTTCTTGTGTCAAAATTTGAGCAAATAACGTTGAGTATTTTTAGAGATGCACACTTGAATGTGGACATAGGTCAGATTTGCATTGTAGAATTTTGCTTTTGAATCCTCATCGGTTTTTATAAAAACCGATGTCTAAACGCTTGTTTTTAATATCAGTTTTTATAAAAAACCGTTGTCTTTTCAATGTTGTTGTATGAATAATTTCGCCAAGCTGACACGTCATTAAAGGAGTCAATAAATGCTGAAGAAAAGGTTGCCACGTCACTCGTTGACCAGGTCAAAGGAAAAAACATAGACCAGTCAGTATGTCAGTCTTAAAGTCAACAAGTTAAGGGTGTAGTCGCCAGAGCCTAGATATGTACTCGCCAAAATCAGAAACATGGTCGCCAAAGGGTAATACTCAGAAGCGGGGGTGTTCGCTGAATCAGCGTACTAGGCACAAACCGACTCGGCGAAAATACAGGAAATCCTAACCCGAAGCAACGTGGGATTCCCAATACAAGTCCAAGAAGGAATCCTACTACCAAAAGGGTGAAGACCAAAGGGAAAACCCTAATTATTATGTATAAATAGAACCACCTATCCCACGAGGAAAGGGGTTCAAAAAACTGAGAGAAGAGAGCAATTGTATGAGAGATCTAAGTGTGTAAACAAAGCAATAAGCCTAGTATTATCTTTCTGCCCTTTGGGGCGCCGTGGTTTTTTCCCATTCAAGGGTTTTCCACGTAAAATCTGTCTCTTGCATGTATTGTTTTTTTTCTCGTTTTACGTTGAATTGATATAATTGTTAGGTGCGTGGCAATCCAAATTTCACCGTCAACAATTGGTGCTAGAAGGAGGGGGTCTTTGAACAAAAACTTCGAGGAACCCTTGCGAATTGAAAAATATGAACAACGACAGTGACAAAGATGGTAACTCCAGCGGAGATCTAATTGTTGAACCAACTGTGCCGACAGGAGATAGGGCGGTGACAATCGGGGAACAATCGGCAGCAACGCCAGGAACAAGGGCAGCCGACCCCGGGGTTCTGCAGCACTTCCAAACTGCATTGGTAAACTTAATCAGCGAGGCTAGCAAAATAGGGCTTTCGCTTCCCATAGGATTGGGAATTTCTTCTCCCTATGAGTTAACCACTCCTGGAATCCAGTCGCCCGGAAGACTACGGTCGGAAGTTCACATTGCAACCCCTGATGCTCAAGCAAGACAACCCACTGAAGAGACTCCCTAGGACCACCCTGAGGATTTCGAAGGGAGAAAACAAAGGAAGGGAAAATGTGTGATGAATGAAGAATCTAGGGAGGAGCGAGACCAGATACGAACACATGGGGTCAATTCCAGTGACACATACCAAAGGAACCGCCGGAGACATCGTTCTATCTCGTCTGAAGATAAGAGTCCTCGTCCACGAAGGGAATTACGATCCAAAAGAGCACGGCGGAGAAGATCTGAGAGCACGGAAGATCGAAGGAGCCCGGATGATAGAGGCAATTATAGGAGAATGACAATCAAGAACATACTCGATCCAGCAGGAGAGCCAACTGGTCAGCAAGATGTCACCCTACAAGAGCTATCACGAAAGGTTTCAGTGATGGCATGAAGGTATGGTCACAACGTATCTTCAGATAATGAGTCAGATAGCCCACTCGTTGAAAATATTGCTCACACCCAATTTCCAGACAGATTCAGAATGCCAACCATTGAGCAGTATAAGGAGAACAGGGATCCGAAGGAGCATGTTCACCGATTCCGTAATATTATGGCCCAGTACTCATCCAATGACGGACTGCTATGCCTCACCTTCCCGCAAACATTCGGTAACCTCGCCTCCGGGTGGTTTGGAAGACTTCCACCCAGAAGTATAAGCAGTTTCTCAAACCTCAGCTGAAACAAATAATAGCACGGTGTGTATAAAGCTATCTAGAGGGGGGGTGAATAGATTTTACGCTTTTTACCCAATTTTTCGTGTTAGTCAAAATTACGAAAATGCCCTCAAGATAATATAACCAAGCAATTGTAATATGGTGCGGAAATTAAAACAACACTTGGTTTTTACGTGGAAACCCTCACGGGAAAAACCACGGGCTATGTAAGTAAGCCACACTCGAACCTCGAATCCACTAAATGTGCAAACGATTACAACCTAATCCCGGAAGTAATCACACACCTACCTAATCCCGGTATGAGTGAACCTAGTCCAATTTGCTTGCGTTCTAAGCAACCTAATCCCGGATGCTACACACAAGACTTACTTTCTCTATGAAGAGAATATACAACCTATGTGAATATATAAAATATCCAAAATGCAATTAAGAGCTAGGTTACTCTATATGCTTATCTAGGATAGTGAATATGCAATTAATTCAATCCTAGATATTAAAAGCTAGATGACATGTCAAATAGCTTAGCTAAACATAGATTAACAAATCCTAGATAGCTATCAAAAATACAACACTCAATCATGTCAACACAACAATCTCTAATTTGTATCTAGAATATATTCAAGAGCATACAAATAATATAAGAGATGTCAATGATAAATAAAACACTAATTATGTATGATAATAGTGAAGAACTTACCAAAGAATATGTGTTGACCAAAACCCATGCAAGCAAGCATCCTAACTAAGCTAGAAAATGCTAGATGATATTTTGATGCATATGAGAATGGTTTTTGAGTGTTAAAAAAGGTGTTCTTGATTTGATTTTCTCTCAAATGTCTCTCTTTTAAGTTTAGGGTTCTTAGAGTTAAAGAACATTAAATCTGAAAATGAGAAAGTGTGATATTTATAGACATCAAGAAAAGGGCAAGTGAAAAGACAAGTTTGCCCTTGAAACGCACCGTTCGGCGGTTTCAATCGGCGGCCAGGCCGCCGATAATGACCGCCGAATTGAGCTCGTGAAGAACAGAGCATAAACGGCGGTTCATTCGGCGGTTTCATGACCGCCGATCCTAACCGCCGAATCAGACCCGAGAGATCGAAATCGATCAGGTATGAACGGCGGTTTCGAACGGCGGTCGTGACCGCCGATCGTGACCGTAGAATTGCTCCTAGAAGCAAACGGCGGTTCCATTCGGCGGCCAGGCCGCCGATCATAACCGCCAATCACCAACAGAGGTGAAAACCAAGGAGAAGCCAAGGGCATTCTCCGTGGGCGGTCTTTGCGCAAAACCAAGCACATTCTAGTGCATGCGCGGACGTTTCCGAACACTATCGGGAAACGAATTACAAGACACATAAATACACAACAAGATATAACAATCAAAGAGCTAGTGTGTAATGTGACATATGAAGAGAATGCACACAAATGTAAGAATGCAAAGTGTGTGTGTGCTTCTAAATCTCTTCAAAGAAAGGTAAGCACATAGAAATTTACCTTCGGTGCTTATCAACACGAGGTCTTCAAAGGGCTTCGAACATTAAGACCGATACTTAGGCTACCCTTACAAAGAACCCCCACATATGGTTTGATCACGAAATAAGCCAATTAAAAACAACGGGAATCCTTACATCAGCAAAGCATTCATAAGACAATTCATGGGGAGTGTGCAGAGAAGAAAGTCACTCGCTCATCTATCAAACTTGAAGCAGGAGCGCAATGAGTCAATCAAGAAGTATCTAGTAAGATTCGGGAAGGAAGTTGCTCAAATTGAAGACACCAGTGATGTAGCTGTTATCGCCGCTTTCACCAATGGGTTACAAAGTGGGTGATTATCCTTTGACCTACGAAGAGATAGACCGAAAACTTATGAGGAGATGATGGAAATAGCTGGCGACTATGCATTGGCAGAAGAAGAATAAGTAGCGCAGGGGGTAGCTACGTACATGGACACAAGCTTGACTCAAAATCAGAACATAAGGATAACAAAAAGATGTAGTCACGTGACCGCCAGAGAGACGAGAAGGGCTAAAAGGGACATCCAAGGGAAAGTAGGGGAAACGCTCAAGCCAATAGGTTTCGAGGAAAGTACAACCATTACACCCCTTTAACTGGCGATCAGGAGGAAATACTTTCTGTGGTAGAAGACAAAGGACTCGCCAAATACCCTCGGCAGCAATCAGCAAATGCCAGGAGAGATACAACTAAATAGTACCGATTTCACAAAGATCATGGGCATGAAACTTCAAAATGTTTCCAGCTGCGTGATCATATTGAGAGCTTGATCAGAGATAGGCACCTGAAGGATTTTGCTTTGAAAGGGGACAAGCACGGTGGTCGCCAGGATAGCCGCCAAGGAAACGGGCAGGAAAGGAAGAGTCCAAGGAGAAACAGCCCTAACGCCACTATAAACACCATTTTTGGCGGGCCCCATACTGGGAGAAGCAATCGAGAAAGGATGTCTGAAGTCTGAGAAGTAATGTATGAAAGCAGAAGCATGGATATTAATTCTGTGCAAAGAAACCCCAAGAAAGGAAGAGAAGGACATGACCCCATAACATTTACAGCAGAAGACTCAGACGGAATTGATGCAAAGCCTAATGATGCAATCGTAGTGGGGGTTCGAATAGCACACATGGATGTCCTTCGGGTAATGATTGACAACGGGAGTTTAGCTGATATTTTAAGTGCTAGGGTATACGATGAGTTGCGGCTGGATAGAAAAGATCTAGAACCCTTCCATGTGCCGTTGAAAGGTTTCGGGGCGCAGAAGTGAGATCATTGGGAACTGTGAAGCTGCCGGTGAGGTTTGGTACAACACTGTAAGGATTCCCGTTTTGTTGATTGGCTTATTTCGTGGTCAAACCACATGTTGGGGTTTTGAATGTAAGGGTAGTCTAAGTGATTAGTGTTGAAGATCAAAGGCCCTTCCATGACCTCAAGATACAAGCACGCCAAAGGTATAATCTCTTGTGCTTGTTTTTCTTTGAAGAGATTTAGTAGCACACACACACTTAGCATTCTTGCTATGATTGCATACTTGCTTATTTTTATGTGCATCTCTTCACATGTCACTTTACACACTAGCACTTTGGTTGATATATCTTGTTGTGTGTATATGTGCCTTATAATTCGTTTCCCGACATTGTTCGGAAATGTCCGCGCTTGCACTAATGAGTGCTTGGTTTCGCGCGAAGACCGCCTATGGAGAATGCCCTTGGCTTCTCCTTGGTTTTCACCATTGTTGGTGATCGGTGGTTATGATCGGCGGCCTGGCCGCCGAATGAAACCGCCGTTGCAGTCCAGATTGGTCTGAAGCAATTATACGGTCAAGATCGGCGGTCACGATCGCCGTTCGAAACCGCCGTTCATACCAGATCGATTTTAATCCCTCGGGTTTGATTCGGCGGTTGGATCGGCCGTCACGAAACCGCCGAATTAAACCGCCATTAATGCTCTGTTCTTCACGAGCTCAAATCAGCGGTCGTCATCGGCGGCCTGGCCGCCGATTGAAACCGCCGAACGGTGCGTTTCAGGGGCAAAAGTGTCTTTTCACATGCCCAATTCTTGATGTCTATAAATATCTTATTTTCTCAATCTCTGATCAAGTTTCTTGAGCAATTAGAACCCTAAACTTTCAAGAGAGATTTTTGAGAAAAAATAAAATCAAGAACCCATCTTTAAACACTCAAATCAAATCCCTTTTGCATCAAATTTCATATTTGATCTTCTATGCCTTCATAGAATTGATCCATGCATGGTTTTGAATCATCACATCTTATTTGGTATGTTCTTCACTAATTTCATATTACTTTAGTGTTTTTCATATTAATACATCTCTTTAATTACTTGTATGCTTTTGATTATTTGCTAGATACAAGTTAGAGATTATTTGTGATGAAAATGATTGAGTGTTGATTGTGATAGCTAATTAGGTTTTTGCTTAATCTTGATTAGCTAAGCTATTTGACATGTCATTTAGCAATTAATATCTAGGGTTGATTAAATTGATTATATCATCATCCTAGATAAGCATCTAAGGTTACCTAGCCTTGTTTGTTATTTGAATATTCATATATATATTCACATAGGTTGTTCTCTTCATTGAGAAGTAAGTCTTGAGGCTAAGAGTGCTTAAGCCTCAAGCAAATTGGAATAGGGTTGCTAATAAAGGCCCGCTGGGTAGAAGTGAGGGGTTACAGACCGGAGTGTTAGACGAGGTCTACATAGGTTGTAAACTTCATTTCAATTAGTGATTTCGAGTTCCGAGTGTGACGCACTATACAGCCTGTGGTTTTTCTAGTGGTTGGGTTTCCACGTATACATCAAGTGTTATTTAAATTCCGCACTATATTACACTTGTATGTATTTTTGACTAGTAGGGGCATTTTCGTAAAATTGACTTCCATGCGAAAATTGGGTAATAATAGTTAAAATCTATTCACCCCCCCTCTAGCTTTATATAGAACACGCCTCTAATTTGTTTCAAACACTATGCCGACGAACAATCCTGCTGGACTTTGTTGTAGTCGACATCCATAATTGGCCATATAATGCTTTGCTTGGCCAACCGTTTCTTGACAAAGCTCGAGCCGTCACTTTAACCCACGCGTTGAAAGTAAAGTTCCCTACAGAATTTGGAGTCGGAGAACTGAAAGGGTCACAAGAGATGGCTCGCCGCGCCAACCTATCAATCTTCAAAGATAAGGCAGGGATGGAGACCTTAAGCATATTCGAGGTAAACAAGGAAGTGCAGGAAGATAATTCGGAAACCTTTGAATTGGACCCAAGGGACAAAACGAGCAGAGAAAAGGAAGAGCCAACTGAGTCGATTGTTCTAAACAAAGCAGAACCGGACAAAACAGTTAAGATCGGAGCAAGGCTGACTGAACGAGTTAAGAGAGATGTGACAAACTTGTTGAAAGAGTACAAGGAGATTTTCGCTTGGAGCCATGAAGACATGCCGGGGATTGATAGAAGCGTGATTTCACACAACCTAGCTGTAAACGAAAAATGTAAACCAGTAGTGCAAAAAAGGAGAAGCTTTAACCCAGAGAGAAGTGCGGCAATAAAAGAGGAGGTGTCCAAGTTGCTCGCCGTAGGATCAATCAGAGAGGTTAAGTACCCAAAATGGGTGGCGAATGTAGTTCTTGAAAGTAATAAAATACTCGAGGTGTGTTTATCAATATAAAGCTAGAGGGGGGGTGAATAGATTTTATCTAATTATTACCCAATTTTCGCATGCATGTCAATTTTACGAAAATACCCCTAGCAAGTCAACAAAACATACAAGTGTAATAAGATGCGGAAATAGTAAATGACACTTGATGTTTACGTGGAAAACCCAACCACTGGGAAAAACCACGGGCTGTTAAGTGCGCCACACTCGGACCTCGAAATCCACTATATGAAAAGACGGTTACACCCTCAAGTGATTCTCGGACTCTCACCCTAGATAACCTCAGGCTATGGACACTACCAATCGCCACTCTTGGTTCAATCCCTAGTGATATCCCCTGATACACTACTCTTGGCGTGAGCACCCTCTAATCTACCACGCGGGCCTTTTATAGCGGCTCTAGTCCAATTTGCTTGAGGCCTAAGCACACTTAGCCCCAAGACTTCAATCTCTCAAAAGAGATGCACAACCCTATGTGAATATGTATGAATATTCAATTAATGCAATAAGAGCTAGGGTACTCTAAATGCTTACCTAGGATTATAAGATGACAATATAATCAATCCTAGATATCACATATAGCTATATGACATGGCATATAACTTTAGCTAAGTAAAGGATCACCAATCCTAGATACAAAGCTATCATATAAAACCCACAAACATTCAAAGGATTAACTAGTTGATTAAAAAACAATCTATCAACCTAGTTATCAATACATCACACAAGAATGTTCATGGCATAGCTTTTAGGCAATAATGACCTAATCAAATAAGCTATGAAAAATAATCTCAATCAATAAATGAGATCAATTAGCTAGATGGCATATGAACATTAAAGACTAGCTAATAAATAAAAACCCAATCAACACATAATCTCAATCTTATATGTAGAAATTAATCTAAACACATATAAGTAAAATATGAGATAAAATTGATAAGTAGAAACACTAATTATGTAAGATAAAAGTGTTCAACAAATCATACCATGTGTGTTGAAGAAGTCCCATGCATTAGCATATGCTAGATGATCCTAGATGATGCTTAGATGAAGATTTATGCATGTGGGAATGGGTTTAGAGAGATAAAGATATGATCTTTAAGCTTTCTCTCTCAAGTCTCTCTAAATATCTCTCTAGGGTTCTTATGATCAAAGACTTGTATTCTGAACCAGAGATAAGGATGTATTTATAGAGACCAAAAACAGGGCAGGTGAAAATACAATTTTGCCCTTGAAACGCACCGATCGGCGGTTTCATTCGGCGGCCAGGCCACCGAAATGAACCGCCGAATGGCTCCCGAGTGGAACAGGGGAACTTCGGCGACTTCATTCGGCGGTTTGGAAACCGCCGATCCCAACCGCCGTTTTGGACCCGAGAGAAATATTTCAATCAGGTCTGATTCGGCAGTTTCTAACGGCGGCCAGGCCGCCGAACGTAGCCGCCGATTCACCAAAAATGGTGAAACCAAGGAGAAGCCAAAGGCATCTCCACCGGCGATCATCGCGCAACACAAAGCACATTACCGTGCACGCGCGGACGTTTCCGAACATCCTTAGGGAAACGAATTACACCACACTAAAAGCTAACATATATGAAGTGCAAGTGTGGGTATTGAATGCATCCTAATGCCTAACATGTCATGGCATTATCATATAACAAGATGCAATCAATTCAACATGCAAGAAGAGATATTGAATAAATCAATAAAGCACAATGCACACAAAATATAAACACAACATTCAAGAATAAGAGTTATGCATGTTGTGTGTGTGTGCAACTATATCTCTTCAAGCCAATGTAAGCACTAGATATATACCTTTGGTGCTTGTCCTCTTGAGGTCTTGGAAAGGGTCTTGATCTTCAACAAACACCTAGACTACCCTTACAACCAAACCCCAACATGTGGTTTGACCACGAAATAAGCCAATCAATTAATGGGAATCCTTACAGTTCTAGTGAAAAAGAAGAACAACCAATGGAGGATGTGCATTGACTTCACCGATCTGAACAAGGCCTGCCCTAAGGATAGCTTCCCTCTACCAAGAATTGATCAGTTGGTCAATATAACAGCCGGACATGAAACATTGAGCTTCATGGATGCATACTCAGGATATAACTAGATAAAAATGCACAAGCCAGATGAGGAGAAGACGGCGTTCACCACAGATTAAGGGTTATACTGTTACACAATCATGCCATTCGGCCTGAAAAACGCTGGAGCAACTTACCAGCGCTTAGTCAACAAAATGTTCGCCAGACAGATAGGAAGAAATATGGAGGTTTACGTTGACGATATGCTGACAAAAAGCATCAGAGCAGATAAGCATATAGATGACTTGAGGGAGACATTTGATGTGTTGGTTAGGTATGGAATGAAGTTGAATTAAGCAAAATGCGTGTTCGGCGTACCATCTGGAAAGTTTCTCGGATATCAAGTGCATCAAAGAGGAATAGAGGTGAACCCTGAAAAAATCCAAGCATTGGCAAAAATGGTTTCGCCAAGAACGTTGAAGGACGTCCAAAGACTCACGGGGTGCCTAACATCACTGAGCAGGTTCATAGCTAAATCAACAAATCGATGCCTACCATTTTTCAAAGCCCTAAATAAGGGAAAGGGAGTCGAGTGGAACGAGGATTGTGAAAGGGCTTTCCAGGCCTTGAAAGATTACCTCGGGCAGGCACCGCTGCTATCAAAACCAGAAATGGGAGAAACACTGTATATGTACTTGTCCGTCTCTGAAGTAGCCACAAGTTCCGTGCTGGTGAGACAAGAGGAGGGGATCCAGAAACCAATATACTACACCAGCAAAGCACTGTTACCAGCTGAAACCAGGTACTCACTGGCCGAAAAAATGGCACTCGCTCTAATAACAGCTGCAAGGAAGTTAAGACCATATTTCCAGGCTCATAAAATCGGAGTATACACCAACTGCCCATTGAAATTAATTCTGTAAAAACCAGAAGTATCCGGTCGATTAACGAAGTGGGTGATCGAGTTAAGTGAGTTCGATGTAGAGTATCTTCCAAGGACAGCAATTAAAGCCTAAGCAGTGGCATACTTTGTAGCAGAGTTCATCGAGCCAAACATAGAGGTGGCGAGAATGATGGTGGAGCAAAATAAGAAAGTATTCAAATGGCAACTCCGCGTTGACGGGTCGTCAAACACGCACGGCAGTGGGGCAGGGGTAGTGGTGTCAACCCTAGAAGGAGATTCAGTCGAATGTGCCTTGCGTTTTGACTTCAAAGCTACTAACAATCAAGCTGAATACGAGGCACTCATAGCAGGATTAAAAGTTTGCACAGTCCTAGGAGCATATGAGGTGGAAATCTTCAGCGACTCTCAAGTTGTTGTCAATCAGGTGCTAGATGAATATGACTGTGCTCTCTTTTAGTGAGCGACACTCACAATAGGACGAGGTCGGAGAGTAGCACAATGATGAATAAGATTCGTTCCCACAGGGATCGAGTGATCGATTACCGAAATTGATTAGCCTAGATGCTATTCAAACAAGCGAAAAAATATTTTAAAACTAAGTAAATTAAACTAAATTAAACCTAAGGATTAATGCTAATGCAAGAAATAAAATAACACTAAAATAAACACAAGTGTAATATCGAAGAAAAACATGCTAGGACTTGACTACACCCCACCCTCAATTGACTTCCGTTTTAGATTCAATTATTCACCCAAAATATGCTCATGCAATTTATAGATTCATGCACCCTAATATTAACCTACAATCTTGGTCAAGCAGAGTAGATTACACCCGAAACGTACCCAAGCCTATCTCTCGATTACCCGGAATATACGAACGAGTTCATTAAGTTTATTGGTACACTTAACGAATCCTATACGCTAGCCTAAGTGGGTATGCTTTTCTAGACATGCATAGAGGGCATTTTAACGAACACGTGGTGTGCGTCTCCGGTTAGTACATAACACACCACAATAAATCAATCAAATGGAGATCAATCACTTGAAAGCTTTAAGCATACAAAAATACCCATACAAACCACACTTTGCACATAAATGGATAAACAAGAATCAATATAAATATATAGTCATTGGATGGGGTTTCATCAAATCCTAGCAATCAATATTTAGCTCATATTACAACCACTAGCCATAACATAGATAAAATCAAATAAATACATGGCTATAAAAAAGAATTAGAAGAGAAAAAGTTTAGAGAAAACTAAATGGAGAGCTTCCTCTTCTACTTTGAATGTTCTTCTCCTTCTATCTTTCTTCAACTCTCTCTTGCCCAAAAAGATGGAGTGATGGTGGATGTGGTAGATGGAAATGGTGGATGTGATGGTGTGTGGAAGAGATGGTAAAAAGAGAGAGTTTTTGGGAGAGTTGGAGTGGATTTTTGGATTTTTGTGTGTGGCTCTCTCTCCCTCCTCATGAAAGAACATAAGTTGTATTTATATAGGCTCAAAATAGGGCAAGAATCTCGCCCAAAATGACGTGGAGACGGATTGCCACGGTCTGGGCGACGACCGCGGCGGTTGGACCGCAGCAAGCTCGAAAAATCTCTGTCGCTCGATTGCCGCGGTTTGGGATTGCGGCACTTAAACCGCAGCGACGAAGGGGAGTTTCTGTCGCTCGGGATGCCGCTTGCATGCCGCGGTTTGGGAGAAACGAAGCTTGGAAGAGCTTGGAAGCCATGGAAGTTGGAAGAATTTTAAGGCTCGAAAGTGGTGCCAAACGGACGGGGAGGTCACCGATAAGAGATCTGGGCCGAAAACCGTCGGAATCGGTATCGGATAACGGCCGGACCGGTTGGGTCAGTCGCCGGGTCAGGACCGGGTCGGATCGACCCGGTCGGGTCTGCACTCGGGCTGCATAAGGATGAAGATGACGTGACGTCATCATGACGTCACGCTGATGTGGCGGGGTGCACTTAGAACTGGGCTGGGGTGCACTCAGCAGCCGGTTCTTTCTTCCTTTTAGCGAACCGGATCTGGCCGGGTCGGGTCAAGCCTAACGCCAAAACGCACCGTTTCACTAATACACGTGGCGCGCTACGGTGCGTTTCCTGGCAAATTACAAAAGGCATCCCTCAACTCCTGTTTAATTACAGAATCGTCAATCATTTCTCCAAACGTTGCACTTTCACCCCTGATTCTTCAAAATTACTCCAATGACCCTAAACTCCAAAAATACCTGAAACACTTATTTTAACATATTAAATACCCGGTTTTACCCGAGAAATGAACACAAAATTATATGGAATTGGGGCTACACTATGTGTAGAATTTAAAGCAATCAGAATACCAAGCGAGAGATGAAAGCATGATCGCCTACCTGGAATTAGCAAAGGAGCTACTGGAAAGATTCAAAGAATACATAATTGTTCAGGTCCCCAGAGAAGAAAATGAGCAGGCTGACGCCTTGGCCAAGTTGGCATCCACCACAATCAACATCTGGCCCAGAACTATTTCTATGATCCGCCTGCTACAGCCGAGTATAGTCAAAATGAAGGAAGTTGGGGCAGTCTTTGGCGAGAGAGACAGCTGGATTATACCAATCAAAGAGTACCTCGTCAATGATGTACACCCAAGTGATCCATTAGAAGCAAAACGATTGAAGTACAAAGCTACGAGATATTCAGTACTCAATGGAGAACTGTACAAAATGGGGTACTCAAGGGCACTGCAGAGATGTGTCAGGCCTGAAGAAGCAGAAGGTATCCTGAGAAGCATACATAGTGGAAGCTGTGGGAATCACGCTGGGGGTGTCAGCCTAGCCCACAAAACATTAAGACAGAGTTTTTACTAGCCAACACTATTCATCGACGCTAAAAGGGTGGCAGCAAGATGTGAGGCGTGTCAAAAAATTGCCAATAACATCCGCCAACCACCTGAACTTGAAATTTCCCTTAAGTAGTAGTGAAATATACCTAGAGGGGGGTGAATAGATATAGGCTCCAATTTCTCCCAATTTAAAAATAATGCGGAATATATCAATGAAAATACACACTTGATTAAATTTAACAAATTAATTGATTTCACTTATACAAGAGTTAATCAATTTACAAGATATGCAATCAATGAAAGATATGGAATATAAAGAAAAGTAAAAACAAAAATGAACACGAGTATTTTTTTACATGGTAAAACCTCAAAGAGGAAACATCCACGGGTTGATACCACAACCACCGGCGAAGCAATCCACTATGTGAAAAAGGACTTACACACTTAAGCTATCACTCATGATATCCGCTTAAGCTATCAACTCCTAATCTACCCTCGGGCTAGTGAATCACAAAGCCTACTTCCTATCCGAGATGTATCCCACACCTCTAGAAAGCAACTTCCTATCCAAGACGCTCACGTCTCTAGGAAGATTTCTTGCTTGCCTATCCGGATCCTCCCGACCCTAGACAAGACTCCCTTGCTTGATTATCCGAGTCCTCCCGACTCTAATCAAGACTTCCTTGCTCTATCCACAAAGCTTCACTCACTTTGCTAGAGACTTCAATCTAATGCAAGGCTATGATCTAAAGTGATGCAAATGATGCAAACACAATCAAATTAAGCTAGATGATCAATCAAGCAAAATGTACATGTTCAATGACAATCTAGAATATGCTTTCAGCACACAATCACAAGATTATCTAGAAATCAAGACATGCAAATCAATAAGAACAAGATATGAATATTCAATATATCACACTAAAAACCTAGTTCTTAGATCATGAAATAAAACCTAGAAAATAACATGAAGCACATCATATATACATTTTATAGAATCAATTTCATGTTGAATCAAGTTTAGCACAAATATGTTCAAGAGAAATCACAAAGCTAAAACTTAATTGACAAATGATCAAACACCCCTAGCATATGATCTAACATACTTCTCAACAAATTTCATCAATCAAATAGTAAGAATCAAGAGATGATCAAAGATGAAATTGAAAAAGAAGAAGTTGAACAAACAACCTTGACCTCGGACTGAAAATCGATCCACTGGGAAAGATGAAGAAGTTATCTGCCTCTAGAAATGCTTGGGGTTTGTAGCTCTCTTCAAGACCAACAATTTTGGTTTTTGAATCGATTGATTTCGAGTTCGTATGAGAGAGATATGATCAAAATAAGAAAACGAAAGTTGAGAGAATTCTGCAGAAAATCCGAGATGTGTTCTTAGAATTCTTGAAATGTTTGGAGGGAAGGAGAAGTGTTTAAAAGGAGGAAAGAGAAGGTTTTCAGGGGCCAATTGGCATGAGCCACATCACACTCCCGTGGGGGGCACGTGAGGCTCACGGGGGCAGAGAGCCCCTCTGGCCGTGAGCCTCATGGCCTCCCTCACGGCGTGGGCAACATGGCTCACGGCCTCCCACACCTCTCTCGCGCACTCTCCGGTTCTTCAACCATATCTTGGGCATCCGAACTCCGATTTTGAATCCGTTTTCGGATTACAAATTGTGACTCCCTCACGCACGACTAAGACTACAAAACTTTGAAAAATGGCTGAGAAATCATCTCAGAAAATGATGATGAAGTCAACTCAACGAATGAGAACGAAAAGTAGCATAGTCACATTGTTTGGACTCGAAACCTTATGAATGAGTAACCGAAATGACCGGAACTCAATAAGGCATTAAATAAGAACATGTTCAAGTCATAAACACAAAATACACAAACAAATAAACACATATTCACACAAGCATGCCATATCAAAGAGATAGTCACAAAGCATGCAATTTCACAATGTTTGTCTATACAAGATCAATGCATGAGCATACTATGAAGTGTGTGAAAGTGTTATACAAAATGTTTTAACCACGATGCAGGGACACACATGTATGAATTGTGTGTGTGTGCGCTAACGCCTTGCAAGAGGATAGAAGTCAAGATTTACCTTTGACGTTTTTCACCTCTTGAAGATGACTTTTGCACTAGAAGTTGCTCTTCATTTTTTACGCTTCCTTTCTTCAAAGAATGTTCTAAGCAACAACTAATACATACATAGAGTGTTTTGTAATGGAATCAAGCCAATACAAATCATGAACCTTACAGAACTCTTGCAAAGTATTACCTCGCCTTGGCCATTTGCCATGTGGGGAATTGACTTAATCGGCCCAATGCCAACAACAGCTGGAGGAGCGAAGCACGCTATAGTAGCCGTGGATTATTTTACGAAGTGGGTAGAAGCCGAACCATTGGTACATATAACAGAAGCAAACACTATAAGCTTTGTGAAGAAAAATATCCTGTACAGATTCGAGATACCAAACACCATCATCACTGACAATGGGACCCAATTCGATGGCAAAAAATTCAGGGAGCTGTGTGACAAGTATGACATTAACAACTACTACGCCTCACCAGCACATCCGCAGACGAATGGCCAAACTGAAGTAGTGAACAAGATCATAAAACACAACCTGAAAGCCAAATTGGCGGCAAAAAAGGGTAGCTGGGCAGATAAATTACCACAGGTACTCTGGGCATATCGAACCACAGAAAGGGGTTCAACAGGTGAGACCCCATATTCCATGGCTTACAGAGTTGAAGCTGTCATTCTTATGGAAACATCTTTCTCCTCACCAAGGGTACAACTCTTTCAACCGGAACTCAACATTAATATGTTAAAATGTGGCCTGGATGAATTAGAAGAAAGAAGAAAGCGCGCACAAATAAGAAACACTGCGTACCAATAGAGGGTAGCCAGATATTACAACTCACATGTATGTGAAAGGAGGTTCACGCTTGGCAACTTGGTGCTGAAATGGGTAAACCCAGGAACAAGAGACAAAGCTGCAGGATCACTCGTAGACAAATGGGAATGGCCTTACCAAATTACAGGCATAGCTGGTCACGGGGCATATTGCATTACTTGAGAGGGTTTAGGCGAACTACCTCGGCTATGCAATGCGCAGTACCTGAAGATATATTACCCTTAACTTTTTCATTTGCTTCTAGAATTTATTTCAATGTTTTTTCTTCTTAGGTAGTTTTCGTTTTAGCATTCTTTCTCTATTTTTATTTTAACATAAGTTGCAGGAAGTATTCAATAAAGAGTAATTTATTACTAAGAACCTGTGACTTAGCTCGCCACAAAAGTAACCAGGTACAAAGAATACTCGCCATTATACACCATAAGTCACTCACTGTTGTGTAAAGACAAGTTTTATACTCGCAGCAACGGAAACGAGCGAGATGACGCACGAAATTAAGGCAAGCCAAAGGCAATTATGCCTAAAGCTATCATAAAAATAGGTGGTTGCCGCCGCGGGAAAAACGAGACCCCAAGAAAGACACAAGAAACACCCAATCGAAAGCGTACATGAGGAATCTCAAGCGCTGGGGATTGAGAAAGCTAGCCGAGAACAAAAGTGACTAAAAAACGAAGTAAAAAGCAAAAGAGGTAGACGTCCCAATAATATGCTAAAAACTTGGTGTATAGTCGAATACGTCTTGACAAACACTGAGTACGCTAAAACTCAGCAATGGCAGCTGAATAAACAATAAATAATATGCTAAAAACTTGGTGTATAGTCGGATACGTCTTGACAAACACGGAGTACGCTAAAACTCAGCAATGGCAGCTGAATAAACAATAAATAATATGCTAAAAACTTGGTGTATAGTCGGATACGACTGGATAAACACTGAGTACTCTAAAACTCAGCAATGGCAGCTGAATAAAGAACAAAGCCAAGAATTCATCAAGGGCAGCTGAACCAAAAGTGAAGTCAAAAGAGTTATAAATTTTTTAAGTTATTTACAACTGAAGCTACAAGGAGAGTTATTTACAACTAAAAGTAATACATAAGTTCAAATGGCTGCCGGAGGACCCTCGCCGTCTTCCTTGAAAGTAATTAAATACTCGAGGCGTGTTTATCAATATAAAGCTAGAGGGGGGGGGGGGGGGGGGGGTGAATAGATTTTAACTATTATTACCCAATTTTCGCATGCAAGTCAATTTTACGAAAATGCCCCTACTAGTCAAAAATACATACAAGTGTAATATAGTGCGGAATTTAAATAACACTTGATGTATACGTGGAAACCCAACCACTGGGAAAAAACCACGGGCTGTATAGTGCGCCACACTCGGAACTCGAAATCACTAATTGAAATGAAGTTTACAACCTATGTAGACCTCGTCTAACACTCCGGTCTGTAACCCCTCACTTCTACCCAGCGGGCCTTTATTAGCAACCCTATTCCAATTTGCTTGAGGCCTAAGCACTCTTAGCCTCAAGACTTACTTTCTCTTTGAAGAGAATACAACCCTATGTGAATATGTATGAATATTCAATTAATGCAATAAGAGCTAGGGTACTCTAAATGCTTACCTAGGATTATAAGATGACAATATAATCAATCCTAGATATCACATATAGCTATATGACATGGCATATAACTTTAGCTACGTAAAGGATCACCAATCCTAGATACAAAGCTATCATATAAAACCCACAAACATTCAAAGGATTAACTAGTTGATTAAAAAATAATCTATCAACCTAGTTATCAATACATCACACAAGAATGTTCATGGCATAGCTTTTAGGCAATAATGACCTAATCAAATAAGGTATGAACAATAATCTCAATCAATAAATGAGATCAATTAGCTAGATGGCATATGAACATTAAAGCCTAGCTAACAAATAAAAACCCAATCAACACATAATCTCAATCTTATATATAGAAATTAATCTAAACACATATAAGTAAAATATGAGATAAAATTGATAAGTAGAAACACTAATTATGTAAGATAAAAGTGTTCAACAAATCATACCATGTGTGTTGAAGAAGTCCCATGCATTAGCATATGCTAGATGATCCTAGATGATGCTTAGATGAAGATTTATGCATGTGGGAATGGGTTTAGAGAGATAAAGATATGATCTTTAAGCTTTCTCTCTCAAGTCTCTCTAAATATCTCTTTAGGGTTCTTATCATCAAAGACTTGTATTCTGAACCAGAGATAAGGATGTATTTATAGAGACCAAAAACAGGGCAGGTGAAAATACAATTTTGCCCTTGAAACGCACCGATCGGCGGTTTCATTCGGCGGCCAGGCCGCCGAACTGAACCGCCGAATGGCTCCCGTGTGGAACAGGGGAACTTCAGCGACTTCATTCGGCGGTTTGGAAACCGCCGATCCCAACCGCCGTTTTGGACCCGAGAGATATATTTCAATCAGGTCTCATTCGGCGGTTTCGAACGGCGGCCAGGCCGCCGAACGTAACCGCCGAGTCACCAAAAATGGTGAAATCAAGGAGAAGCCAAAGGCATCTCCACCGGCGATCATCGCGCAAAACAAAGCACATTACCGTGCACGCGCGGACGTTTCCGAACATCCTTAGGGAAACGAATTACTCCACACTAAAAGCTAACATACATGAAGTGCAAGTGTGGGTATTGAATGCATCCTAATGCCTAACATGTCATGGCATTATCATATAACAAGATGCAATCAATTCAACATGCAAGAAGAGATATTGAATAAATCAATAAAGCACAATGCACACAAAATATAAACACACCATACAAGAATAAGAGTTATGCATGTTGTGTGTGTGTGTGCAACTATATCTCTTCAAGCCAATGTAAGCACTAGATATATACCTTTGGTGCTTGTCCTCTTGAGGTCTTGGAAAGGGTCTTGATCTTCAACAAACACCTAGACTACCCTTACAACCAAACCCCAACATGTGGTTTGACCACGAAATAAGCCAATCAATTAATGGGAATCCTTACAATCTCCCCCTTTGGCTATTTCGTGACAAAACCACCACTCACATTGATTCCTCACAACATAATAGAAACTACAGGTCTACTTATGATTTTCTACTTTACAAAGAGATAAGATAAATAGTCTTGAAGTCTTCAATCTCAAGTAGAACAATCAATCCCTGAAAGCACAGTTTCTATACTTTCTAATACAAGAAAAGGTGAGATGAATCAAGTGAGATAAAACAAGCATTTGCATTTAAAAATTTAAGTACAACATCATGCAATGTATGAATGTGCAAATGCTCCCCCTCAAAGGGTTACTCCCCCTCAATTAGTATTCTCCCCAACATGCACAATTGCTACAACAATTTGCAACTCCCTTTACCACAACATACTCCCCCTTTTTGTCATGATATAGACAAGGGAGTAGTCCCCAACCGGGTCACTCAAGGCAAAGAGAGATAGTAGCATTCTAGTATATGCATAATCAATATAAGTCACTTTATGCAATCTCAAATTTATTGGAGAGAAACAAGGAGATTTATTTAAAGAAAATGTGTGAATCAAAAAATTGCTTTGCATACAAGACATGTAGCATTTAAGTCCAAAATACCATGGTATTTGGCAAAGCAAATGACAAAGGTTTCTAATAGGAATTCAAACCAATTTCACCATTGTCATGAGAGAAGCAAGGATATAGAAATTTCATTGATTTCAATTTAAGAACAACTATATCCAACTTTATAAGCTAAACATGTCATGAGCAACTTTGCACCCTATTTGATTTTTCCGGATAAGATATCCGTATGATAGTAGACATGTTCAACCAATAAAGAAAGAGAGACATTTGGATTGTAAAATCCTTGAATGGATACAAGATCCTTTTTCATTTGAGTCTCATAAGCTTTTTCACACATTATTTGCAGTTAAGAAATGCAATCATCAAAACATGCTTTTCAAGATAAACATTTAGCATGTCATTTAGCAATCATCAAGTCGTGGAGATCATTATAGGTCATTCAAATTTTATCCTATGTATATATCTCCTAGTCCAAAAATGCATGTTTGAACATAAATATGACATGGATTGCAATACAAGCATTGATCACACTTATTGAATAGAAAATATGTATACATAGTGTAACCAAGCTTACTCAAGCAACAAAAAGAGAAGCACAAGATATTTCGAATTTTTTGCAAGTGACAAGATGCAAAATAGCTCTCTTTGCTTAAGTTCCCCATATGGGGTCAAATATCCACACCACTTCAATGAAGGGCATGTGGTCTAAAAGACTTACCAAGTCCATAGGACCTAGTTGAACCTATTTGAGACATGTTTGTCTCGTAGCAAGCGGGTTCGTCTTTTCTAATCCACTTAGGTGCCTCAATAACATACCTAGTGGTCATAGGTTCTAGAGTTCTAGATGGCAAAGGATCATGCAAATGATTTTCTTCCTTTTTAAGGACATGCATCTTAGCTCTAGCCTTTTTCTTTTCAATCAAGCATATAAGATTACATATTTAAATGTAATGCAAGCAACTTGGTCTAACATGACCAACAATACCACACCAAAGACAAGAGGAGATAAGGTTAGGAATTATACCATTCCCTTGAGCATGCAAACGTGCTTTCCCTTGTCGTTGTGGTTGTCTTGGTAGTTGGATAGGATCTCTCCTCCTTTGATGATGACCAAGACAAAGTTGCTTGCTCGGTTGAGCTAGCATGATTGAACACTTCCCTATTAAGATCGTAGGTTGAGGGAAGATAGCCTTCTTGGTTGGTTAGACCAAGATTGAGGAAGGCTTGGGCTTGAAGCTCTTTGGTGATGTGAGCAACGCCCTTTCATCTTCGTCTCCTCTCTCACCATAGAGGGACATCTCCTCATCGGAGTCATTTTCTTCTCTCACAAAAGCACTCATAGTGTTTGCGTTGAATGAATGCAAATGAGAAGAATGCAAGATGTATGTCAAAAACAATAATCATACAAAATGCAAAAACACACCAAAATGAGCTAGGATCACCTAAGTATATCTAGGAACCCGCTCTGATACCAATTGAAAGTAATTAAATACTCGAGGCGTGTTTATCAATATAAAGCTAGAGGGGGGGGGGGGGGGGAATAGATTTTAACTATTATTACCCAATTTTCGCATGCAAGTCAATTTTACGAAAATGCCCCTACTAGTCAAAAATACATACAAGTGTAATATAGTGCGGAATTTAAATAACACTTGATGTATACGTGGAAACCCAACCACTGGGAAAAAACCACGGGCTGTATAGTGCGCCACACTCGGAACTCGAAATCACTAATTGAAATGAAGTTTACAACCTATGTAGACCTCGTCTAACACTCCGGTCTGTAACCCCTCACTTCTACCCAGCGGGCCTTTATTAGCAACCCTATTCCAATTTGCTTGAGGCCTAAGCACTCTTAGCCTCAAGACTTACTTTCTCTTTGAAGAGAATACAACCCTATGTGAATATGTATGAATATTCAATTAATGCAATAAGAGCTAGGGTACTCTAAATGCTTACCTAGGATTATAAGATGACAATATAATCAATCCTAGATATCACATATAGCTATATGACATGGCATATAACTTTAGCTACGTAAAGGATCACCAATCCTAGATACAAAGCTATCATATAAAACCCACAAACATTCAAAGGATTAACTAGTTGATTAAAAAATAATCTATCAACCTAGTTATCAATACATCACACAAGAATGTTCATGGCATAGCTTTTAGGCAATAATGACCTAATCAAATAAGGTATGAACAATAATCTCAATCAATAAATGAGATCAATTAGCTAGATGGCATATGAACATTAAAGCCTAGCTAACAAATAAAAACCCAATCAACACATAATCTCAATCTTATATGTAGAAATTAATCTAAACACATATAAGTAAAATATGAGATAAAATTGATAAGTAGAAACACTAATTATGTAAGATAAAAGTGTTCAACAAATCATACCATGTGTGTTGAAGAAGTCCCATGCATTAGCATATGCTAGATGATCCTAGATGATGCTTAGATGAAGATTTATGCATGTGGGAATGGGTTTAGAGAGATAAAGATATGATCTTTAAGCTTTCTCTCTCAAGTCTCTCTAAATATCTCTTTAGGGTTCTTATCATCAAAGACTTGTATTCTGAACCAGAGATAAGGATGTATTTATAGAGACCAAAAACAGGGCAGGTGAAAATACAATTTTGCCCTTGAAACGCACCGATCGGCGGTTTCATTCGGCGGCCAGGCCGCCGAACTGAACCGCCGAATGGCTCCCGTGTGGAACAGGGGAACTTCGGCGACTTCATTCGGCGGTTTCGAACGGCGGCCAGGCCGCCGAACGTAACCGCCGAGTCACCAAAAATGGTGAAATCAAGGAGAAGCCAAAGGCATCTCCACCGGCGATCATCGCGCAAAACAAAGCACATTACCGTGCACGCGCGGACGTTTCCGAACATCCTTAGGGAAACGAATTACTCCACACTAAAAGCTAACATACATGAAGTGCAAGTGTGGGTATTGAATGCATCCTAATGCCTAACATGTCATGGCATTATCATATAACAAGATGCAATCAATTCAACATGCAAGAAGAGATATTGAATAAATCAATAAAGCACAATGCACACAAAATATAAACACACCATACAAGAATAAGAGTTATGCATGTTGTGTGTGTGTGTGCAACTATATCTCTTCAAGCCAATGTAAGCACTAGATATATACCTTTGGTGCTTGTCCTCTTGAGGTCTTGGAAAGGGTCTTGATCTTTAACAAACACCTAGACTACCCTTACAACCAAACCCCAACATGTGGTTTGACCACGAAATAAGCCAATCAATTAATGGGAATCCTTACATTCCTCATCTTCAATCTCATCTTTAGAAGGCCAAGTAATTTCTTCATCCCCCTCTGGCATGAAAGGCCCATAATCCTTACCAGCAACAGGGCCTAAATCGGGTTCAGCACCAGAACCAGAAAAGCTACCCTTCTGACCAGAATAGTAAGTATTAAAAGCGCGTTTGCTGGGAACTTCTAAGTGCATTGGATGAGGCTCAGTCCTCGTATAGAGACAATGGGCTTTCCACCATTTTCTCTGTTCCTTTATCGAACCCACTGCACTGTCCATATGTAACTCAAGGGATTTGTCAAAACGCCTTAGAGCCTTTTCATTCGAATGATCCTTCATGGCGAAGAACTTCTTCGACTACCTCATGCCTCGTTCGAATTCACGCAACAAAAGCGCATCATAGGCAGGGGACCTCTTAAAACGATCAACTACTTCAACCTCTAAAACAGCCTTCAGATCATTGAAGATGACATCACGCGAAGACAACTGATTGCGTAGGTCCAATACCTCGCACTCTGTTTTTACCTTAGCCTCCTCAGCTAGTCGTTCAGCATCTAAGCGTGCTGCGAGTGAGTCTTGACTCGCAGACAATTGCTCCTTCAGCAAGCGAATCTCCTCCACAGCAGTAGACAGTTTTTCTTCAGCAGCTAGCTGAGCAAAAAGGTAACCATCAGCGGATTCCCTCAACTGAGTAAGCTACTGAGCATGATTCTCCTCAGCAGAAAGCTTCTCAGCTACCAAAACGGTAGCTCGCTCTCGTAGGCGTTTCACATCCCTAGAAAGAAAATTCCCTCGCCTGTAGTTGTCAGCCAACTCGGACATTATTTGAAAAGAAAAACAGACAAGTTAGGAAACACGCGAACGTAAAATACAACATGAATACCGTAAGAGACTCACAAGAGAGTGGCAGTTGAAGAAAAATTCCATTTTTTTGTTACAAGATCTGCTTTTCACATGCTCCCAACCCTCACCAACATAAACGTCGTTGTTCATTATGTGTGACCAAATCTCCGCAGCCGTGAAGTCCGAAAGGGAAACAGACCCGACTCTCTCACCAGCTTCGGTTGGATCAATAGAAGGAGCTTCGCGAGCAACGCCCGAACCAGATGCAGAAGCCTCGGGTTGCTTTGACGACTCCGATTTACCAGCTGGCCCTGGCTGACCAGATGGCCCAGGTTGGCTAACAGAAGACGTATTCGGATCACCCGCAGCCGCTGGAGAAGGAGCTGCACCGGTCGGGGAAAGGGCAGGAGTGTTCAATCGAGTAACTCCCTCAGGAGGTGGAGATACCACTGTACTCACCCCACCAGCAGGAACCTCAGAAACAGTTGCTTGGGTAGAGGGAGTCTCGGCAAATACAGGTTCATCAGCACCCTCTGAAACAAATTATAGCACGGTGTGAATAAAACTATCTAGAGGGGGGGTGAATAGATTTTAAGGTTATTACCCAATTTTTCGTGATTAGTCAAAATTACGAAATTTCCCCTAAATAGATAAAGCAATAAATCAAGTATAAAATGCGGAAATTAAATAACACTTGATTTTTACGTGGAAACCCTCACGGGAAAAACCACGGGCTAGTAAGTAAGCCACACTCGAACCTCGAATCCACTAAATGTGTAAAACGATTACAACCTAATCCCGGAAGTAATCACACATCTACCTAATCCCGGTATGAGTGAACCTAGTCCGATTGCTTGCGAATTAAGCAACCTAATCCCGGTCACAACACAAGACTTAATTCTCTAAAAAGAGATTAACACCGTAAGTGAATATATGAATATTCAAATGCAACATAGAGCAAGGGAAACCCTATATGCTTATCTAAGATGATGAATTTGCAATTAAAAACAATCCTAGATATTAAAGCTAAATGACATGCCAATTAGCTTAGATAATCATAGATTATAGAAACCTAGATATCTATCATAAAAACAACACTCAATCAAATCAACACAACAATCTCTATCTTGAATATTAGAATTTAATCTAAGAACAATCAAGTAATAAAAAGAGATGCCATAATAAATTAAACACTAATTATGTATTGTAAGGATTCCCGTTGTTTTTAATTGGCTTATTTCGTGATCAAACCATATGTGGGGGTTCTTTGTAAGGGTAGCCTAAGTATCGGTCTTCTTGTTCGAAGCCCTTTGAAGACCTCGTGTTGATAAGCACCGAAGGTAAATTTCTATGTGCTTACTTTTCTTTGAAGAGATTTAGAAGCACACACACACTAAACATTCATTGCATATGTGTGCATTCTCTTCATTTGTCACAATTCACACTTGCACTTATTTATTATATTTTGTTGTGTGTTATTGTGTCTTGTTGTTGTGTTAATTCGTTTCCCGATAACTTTCGGAAACGTCCGCGCATGCACGAGAATGTGCTTGGTTTAGCGCGAGGACCGCCTATGGAGAATGCCCTTGGCTTCTCCTTGGTTTTCACCTTTCTAGGTGATCGGCGGTTATGATCGGCGGCCTGGCCGCCGAATTAAACCGCCGTTTCAGTCCAGATTGGTCTGAAGCTTTTCTGCGGTTAATATCGGCGGTCACGACCGCCGTTCGAAACCGCCGTTTCAAGACCTGATTGATTTATCTCTCGGTCTAATTCGGCGGTTGAAACGGCGGGCATTAAACCGCCGTTCGAAACCGCCGTTCATACCTGGTCGATTTTGATCTCTCTGTTCTGTTTCGGCGGTTGGAATCGGCGGTCACGAAACCGCCGAATGAACCGCCGTTTATGCTCTGTTCTTCACGAGCTCAATTCGGCGGTCATGAACGGCGGCCTGGCCGCCGATTTAAACCGCCGATTGGCGCGTTTCTTTGAAACTTACTTAAACGACCACACTTTGATTTGGCACCCTATATATATGCCACTTTGACTTTAGGTCAATTAAGAGAGTTCATATTCAGAATTCATACTTAGGATATTTTTCAAAGAGAAGAAAAATTCCAAGAACTCCATTCTTGATTCTCAAACACTTTTCATGATCATCAATCATCATCTAGCATCATCTTAGATCATCTAGATGTCATCTAGCATGGAATCTTCATCATACTTTGCTTGGTAAGCTTTTCACTAATATCTTACATGTTTTGTGTTTCTCTTATCTAGCAATCTCAATTAATTACTTGTTTGTTATTTTGTATGCTTTAGATACAATATTGAGATGAGTATGATGTATGTTTGAGATTTTATATTGTGCTTGCATATTAGGTTTTGTGCTTAATATTGATTAGCTAAACTAATTGACATGTCATTTAGTTTTGATATCTAGGATTATACTTAATTGCATATTAATCATCTTAGATAAGCATATAGGGTTTCCCTTGCTCTATGTTGCATTTTGGATATTCACATATATTCACTTAGGGTTGTATTCTCTTCAAAGAGAAAGTAAGTCTTGTGTGTAGCATCCGGGATTAGGTTGCTTAGAACGCAAGCAAATTGGACTAGGTTCACTCATACCGGGATTAGGTAGGTGTGTGATTACTTCCGGGATTAGGTTGTAATCGTTTGCACATTTAGTGGATTCGAGGTTCGAGTGTGGCTTACTTACATAGCCCGTGGTTTTTCCCGTGAGGGTTTCCACGTAAAAACCAAGTGTTGTTTTAATTTCCGCACCATATTACAATTGCTTGGTTATATTATCTTGAGGGCATTTTCGTAATTTTGACTAACACGAAAAAATTGGGTAAAAAGCGTAAAATCTATTCACCCCCCCTCTAGATAGCTTTATACACACCGTGCTATTATTTGTTTCATGTATGATAATAGTGAAAAACTTACCAAAGCAAGTGTGATGATGAAAGACCCATGCAAGCAAGCATCCTAGATATGCTAGAGAATGCTAGATGAACTTTGATGCAAATGGATTTTGGTTTGAGTGTTTGATGAGCAAACTTGATTGCTTTCTCTCTTAAAAATCTCTCTTTTTAAAGTAGGGTTCTTGATGATTAAAGAGTCACATTCAGAACAAGAGAAAGTGATGTATTTATAGGCATGAAAAACAGAGCATGGGAAAAGACAAGTTTGCCCCTGAAACGCACCGATCGGCGGTTTCAATCGGCGGCCAGGCCGCCGATCATAACCGCCGAATTGGACAAAGAGAGGAACAGGGGACCAACGGCGGTTTCATTCGGCGGTTTCTTGACCGCCGATCTAACCGTCGAATCAAACCTGAGATTAAAAAATCAATCAGGTATGAAACGACGGTTTCATTCGGCAGTTTCGTGACCGCCGATTCAACTGCCGAATTTAATCGAGAGATAAAATCAATCAGGTCTTGAACGGCGGTTTCGAACGGCGGTCGTGACCACCAATCGTAACCGTAGAATTGCTCCATACACTACTGGAAGCAAACGGCGGTTTCATTCGGTGGCCAGGCCGCCGATCATAACCGCCGATCACCAACAAAGGTGAAAAAAAAGGAGAAGCCAAGGGCAATCTCCGTAGGCGGTCCTCGCGCTAAACCAAGCACATTCTAGTGCATGCGCGGACGTTTCCGAAAACTATCGGGAAACGAATTACAAGACAACAAGACACAATTACACACAACAAAATATAACAAATAAGTGCAAGTGTGAAATGTGACAAGTGAAGAGAATGCACACATATGCAATGTATGTTAAGTGTGTGTGTGCAACTAATCTCTTTAAAGAAAAGTAAGCACATAGAAATTTACCTTCGGTGCTTATCAAGACGAGGTCTTCAAAGGGCTTGAGCAATAACACCAATACCTAGGCTACCCTTACAAAGAACTCCCAACATGTGGTTTGTCCACGAAATGAGCCAATCAACAAATGGGAACCTTACAATCTCCCCCTTTGGCTATTTCGTGACAAAACCACCACTCACATTGATTCCTCACAAAAAAATAGAAACTGCGGGACTACAATGATATTCTACAATACAAAGAGATAAGAAAATGCAACTTGAAGTCTTCAACCTCTTGTAGAATAATCAATCCCTGTAAATAAAGTTTCTAACATTTCCAATACAAGTAAAAAGTGAGATGAATCAAGTGAGAACAAAAACAAGTATTTGCATTTGTAAAAGATTAGGCATAACATTATAAAATGTATGTGTATGCAATGCTCCCCCTCAACGGGTTACTCCCCCTCAATGAATGTTCTCCCCAATATGCACAATTGCTTCTATATTTTGCAACTCCCTTTACCATATACTACTCCCCCTTTTTGTCATGATATAGGCAAAGGAGTAGTCCCCAACCGGGTCACTCATAGCAACGAGAGATAGTAGCATGCAAGATTTGCATAATTAATATAAGTCACTTTATGCATCTCAATTAATTTGGAGAGAAACAAGGAGAATTATTTGAAAGAAAATGTGTGAATCAAACATGCTTTCCATACAAGACACGTAGCATTCAAGTCCAAAATACAATGGTAATTGGCAAAGCAAATGACAAAGGTTTCTAATAAGAATTCAAACTAATTTTACCAATGTCATGAGTAAAGCAAGGATATAGAATATATTGATTTCAATTTAAGAACAACTATATCCAACTTTATAAGCAAAACATGGCATGAGCGACTTTGCACCCGATTTGATTTTTCCGGATAAGATATCCGTATGATAGTAGCCATGTTCAACCAATAAAGAAGGAGAGACATTTGGAATGTAAATTCCTTTGAACGGATACAAGACCCTTTATTCATTTTGAGTCTCATAAGCTTTCACACAAGGTTTTGCATTTTAAGAATATGCAATCATCAATTCATTCTTTTCATGTGAGCATGTTATATGAAGTTCATGCTTTTTCATTTGACATTAGCATGTTATTTAAGAATCATCATGTCATGGAGATAATCATAGGTCATTCAAATCATACTTCCTATATACATCTCCTAGTCCAAAAATGCATGTTTGAACATAAATATGACATGGATTGTAAACAAGCAAGGTTCACACTTATTGAATTGAAAACATATATACATATGTGCAACCAAGCTTACTCAAACAATTAAAAGAAGAGGCATAAGTTATTTCAAATTTTTTGCAAGATACAAGAATGCAAAATAGCTCTCTTTGCTTAAGTTCCCCATATGGGGTCAAATACAAAACTCATCACTCCACAAGACATATCCCAATAGATCTACTTAGCGTTTTAAATCGAGTAGAATCTAAGGGTTTAGTAAATAGGTCCGCAAGTTGATCATTAGTACCTACATGTTCAAGTACTATGCATTTATTTTCAACAAGCTCTCTAATGAAGTGATGGCGGATGTCAATATGCTTAGTTCTAGAATGTTGCACCAGATTCTTGGAAATATTAATGGCACTCATGTTATCACAAAAGAGAGTGAGAGTACCTTGGTTGAATCCGTAGTCTACTAGCATTTGCTTCATCCATAGGAGTTGTGTGCATCCACTCCCCGCGGCTATGTACTCGGCCTCGGCCGTGGACAAGGAAATCGAGTTTGTAAGGTTCCCATTTGTTGATTGGCTCATTTTGTGGACAAACCACATGTTGGGGTTCTCTGTAAGGGTAGCCTATGTAGGGAAAAATACCGTAGTACACGCAGCGGAAGCGAGACTAAAAATAAGATTTAGTGACTTTTCAAAATTTTCCTTTATGAACCTTAAACCCTTTAATTAATTAAACATGCATATACAATAACCAAAAAGTAGAATACCTTTTGTCGCGTGATCCGATTGACTTACGTCGATGGTAATCCCAAGATCTTCAATCCTAGCACGAACGTGGATCACCTAGGAGCGTGGTCTCCCTTTTTCTTTGAATTGCAAACCTGTGAATGGACAAAACAAACTTTCTTTTCTTTGTTAGTCACAAAAACAATCAAAAGAATGACTAAGATTATTCCGGTCACTTTTGAGTTCTCAATCTAATGATCGAAACTCGCGTGAACCTAGATCGATATCGTATACACAAGCTTATTGATGATTAAGCAAATAGTATACTATCAAAGAATAATCTAACACTCTTATTTGTTTTTGGTAGAATAAAAGCTTTCTATGAATTGAGAAGAAGAAGAAAAATTGTCTCTAGAACCACTTCTGGTGGCCGAAATCTATAAGAGCACTTATATAGGTGGCCAAATTTTCTTCTATTCTTTCACTTAGGGTGGCCGAAAATCACAACCTAAAAGGGACTAGGGTTGCCGCAATTCTCAAGCCCAAAAGAGTTTGTATTGCACCCTATTTCCTATTTAGTTTAAGACTTTAAACCCTAATTGAATTCATAAATCTTTTATTCCTTTATTTGACTAAATATAAAAGACTTCTTATTTGATTAAATAAATAAAATTAATTATTTATTTCCTTACCAAATAAGTCTTTTACTTTTAGTATACTACCAACAATAGTATAACACTAGGAATCATATTTCCTAATCAGAAAAGATTTGTTTCTTAATTAAACAATTAATTAATAAATTAATTAATTCTTATTTAATTAAAACAAATGAAACAAAATAATATATTAGGTTAAAACTTAACCTTGCCGCCCCACTTGAATAAATGGGCCAAAATATTATTTTCTTATTTCATTTAATCCATTGGACTTTAAATAAAAAGCCCACATGTGAACCAGACCCATTCTTACTAAAAGAAACAAGCCCACATGTCTTTCATTAATACATAAATATAATTGAGCAGCCCATTACTTAAATAATGTGCAAATTATATTCTTAATATATTAAATGCAATTCTAGATGGACCCTTAAATTGGTCCGGTATAATATATCAAGTGATCCATGCAAGTCCGTGTGGATTGGGATCTTGGCGGGCCATCTAAATTTAAGCTTCAATAGACATAACCTAATCACAATCAACAAATGATTCACTTAGGTCCGATCCATTAATTTTAACTCATTCCACTAAAGAGCTAAAATTGAACTCTTAAATAAAGATAGAAAAGGAAGATGCTCCTCATTCATACCCTAGACAATCATATAGGAGATAGTGTATCCTCGTGATTAATATCAGTAATCGCCAAGAGTTCATAGACCGCCTATAACTCTCCAAGTTACCATATTTACTCATATGACCACGTTTTGAACTTGGATATTTTGACTTGTCCAGAAGCCATGTTTTCAATAGACACTATCGAAAACTCAACGTTGAGATTTAATATCCAATTACCTCAAAACATCCATATGATGATATTATACTCTCATTTAATTAAATGGAGCCACGATGTCCATATCTATAAATGAAGTCCTCTATCGATTAACAAATGAATATCACCAAACTATCGAGGATAGACTATGCGATATAATCGTACTCATTGATAACTCAAATGATATCACTTGCAACCATAAGTCCATCATTTATCTCAGGATTAAGATAGACTCTCCGATTGTCCTGATAATGAAAAGACTATTATCTATTGACGGTTCTAGATAAAGCTTTTCATTGTGATCCTGTTCAATGCACCCAGTGCACTAGATCCTTTTGCTCGAAGACACTCCGATGATTTAGACTCATCATATCTCATTTGATCCCACTCAAATGCTAGCAAAAGAATTCTACAACTTTAACAAGATAAATGTGCCCAACCTTTAACTTAAGTTGTGAACATTATTCAAGACTAACTAAAGAATTGTGTCTACCACATACATATCCAGATGTACGAACAATTCTTCTTTTCTCATAGTCTTTAGACCTTATGATTATTTACTTTGACAATTATAATATTAAACTATAAATGCTATACGATTTGTTAAACCAGAAATCACTTTATTAATATGAAAAAGATTGTTAATAACAACATTACACTCTTGCTATTGAGCATAATCCTAACAGCCTAGGTATAGGTTTTATTGTTCGAAGCCCTTTGAAGACCTCGTGTTGATAAGCACCGAAGGTAAATTTCTATGTGCTTACTTTTCTTTAAAGAGATTAGTTGCACACACACACTTAACATACATTGCATATGTGTGCATTCTCTTCACTTGTCACATTTCACACTTGCACTTATTTGTTATATTTTGTTGTGTGTAATTGTGTCGTGTTGTCTTGTAATTCGTTTCCCGATTGCTTTCGGAAACGTCCACGCATGCACTAGAATGTGTTTGGTTTAGCGCGAGGACCGCCTACGGAGAATGCCCTTGGCTTCTCCTTAGTTTTCACCTTTGTTGGTGATCGACGGTTATGATCGGCGGCCTGGCCGTCGAATGAAACCGCCGTTTGCTTCCAGCAGTGTATGGAGCCATTCTGCGGTCTCGACCGTCGTTCGAAACCACCGTTCAAGACCTGATTGATTTTATCTCTTGGCCTAATTCGGCGGTTGAAACGGCGGTCACGAATGAAATCACCGTTTTCATACCTGATTGATTTTTTAATCTCAGGTTTGATTCGGCGGTTGGATCGGTGGTCACAAAACCGCCGAATGAAACCGCCGTTGGTCCCCTGTTCCTCTCGGGCTAATTCGACAGTTATTATCGGTGGCCTGTCCGCCGATTGAAACCGCCGATCGGTGCGATTCAGGGGCAAACTTGTCTTTTCACATGCTCTGTTTTTCATGCCTATAAATACATCACTTTCTCTTGTTCTAAATGTGACTCTTTAATCATCAAGAACCCTACTTTAAAAAGAGAGATTTTTAAGAGAGAAAGCAATCAAGTTTGCTCATTAAACACTCAAACCAAAATCCATTTGCATCAAAGTTCATCTAGCATTCTCTAGCATATCTAGGATGCTTGCTTGCATGGGTCTTTCATCATCACACTTGCTTTGGTAAGTTTTTCACTATTATCATACATAATTAGTGTTTAATTTATTATGGCATCTCTTTTATTACTTGATTGTTCTTAGATTATATTCTAATATTCAAGATAGAGATTGTTGTGTTGATTTGATTGAGTGTTGTTTTTATGATAGATATCTAGGTTTCTCTAATCTATGATTATCTAAGCTAATTGTCATGTCATTTAGCTTTAATATCTAGGATTGTTTTTAATTGCATATTCATCATCTTCGATAAGCATATAGGGTTTCCCTTCCTCTATGTTGCATTTGAATATTCATATATTCACTTAGGGTGTTAATCTCTTTTTAGAGAATTAAGTCTTGTGTTGTGACCGGGATTAGGTTGCTTAATTCGTAAGCAATCGGACTAGGTTCACTTATATCGGGATTAGGTAGGTGTGTGATTACTTCCAGGATTAGGTTGTAATCGTTTACCCATTTAGTGGATTCGAGGTTCGAGTGTGGCTTACTTACTAGCCCGTGGTTTTTCCCGTGAGGCTTTCCACGTAAAAATCAAGTGTTATTTAATTTCCACATTTTATACTTGATTTATCGCTTTATCTATTTAGGGGTAATTTCGTAATTTTAACTAACACGAAAAATTGAGTAAAAAGCTTAAAATCTATTCACCCCCTCTAGATAGTTTTATACATATCGTGCTATAATTTGTTTCAATTGGTATCAGAGCGGGTTCCTAGACATACATAGGTGATCCTTGCTTATTTTGGTGTGTTTTGCATTTTGTGTGATTTTTGATCATTCATACACTTGCATTCATTTCATTCATTCATAAACACTATGAGTGGAAACGGTGGAAATGGTGGTGGCAACGAAGGTGCTTCTAGCACAAGGCCTCCAATTCTTACCGGATTGAACTATTCCCAATGGAAAGGGAAGATGGAATCCTACATATGCCAAATTCATGACCGTGCATGGATGGCGGTGGAAGACGGATATGATCTACCCAAGATGACTCCCGATGGTGGAGGAGAAGAAGTATTAAAGCCTAAAGCGCAATGGAACGCGCAAGAGTTTGAGGCTTCAAAGTGGAATAGGAAGGCGATGCATGCCATCTTATGTGCTATGGACGAAAATCAATACAAATTGATTCAAAATACTAGGATAATTAAGGAGGCTTGGGACATCCTAGAGATTGCACATGAGGGAACCGAAGTGGTGAAGGACTCTAAGCTTCAAGTCCTCCAAACTCAATTCGAGATGCTTAAGATGGAGGAGAATGAGTGCTTCAACGACTTCGAGATCAAGTTGATGGATATAGTCAACCAAAGCCATCAACTTGGTGATCCATATTCAGATAGGAGAATCAAGCAAAAGATTATGAGATCTCTACCCGATAGGTTTGAATCGAAAGTGACGGCTTTAGAAGAAAATAGTGGATATAAGGACATGAAGCCGAGTTAGGTGATTGGGAGACTTCTAGCTTATGAGTCTAGGAAAGGGCCTATCTCCACACCCACTAAAAAGCAAAAAGGAATTGCTTTAAAAATCTCCAAGGATGAAAAGGAGGCAAAGAAGGTTGACTCGGATGAAGAACTTACCTTGTTTGTAAAAAGGTTCAACAAGGTTATGAAGTTTAGAAGAAAGGGCTTTGGATCAAAAGGTCAAGATTTGAAGAAAAAGGGCTCTTTCAAGAAGTTTGAACCTAGGCAAGAAAGGACCGAAAGGAAAGGGGTCCGATGTTTTGAGTGTGGTGGCATAGGTCACTTTGCCCGCAAATGTGCACATCACAATGTTAAGAAGAAAGGTAAAGTGATGGCCGCCACATGGAGTAGTAGTATGAGGGAGATGAGTCTTCGGATGATGAAGAGCTCATGGCTAATCTCCTAGCTTTTGCCTCCTCCCATAAAAGCAAAAGTGCTAGTGAGAGAGAGGAAATGAGTCAAGAGGAAAATGACTCAAGTGAAGAAGAAAGTGATTCCTCTTCTAACTCCATAAATGGATTTGTGGAGAAAAAGGTGCTTGCTAAATATCATACCGAGTTTAATGATTTAGCAATCAAGAGTACAAGAAAGATCAAGATGTTGAGAGAAGAAAATCTTGAGCTTGCATCTCATAATGACCACTTAGGTGAACAAGTGGAAAAATTCAAGAAGATGGAAGATAAGTTAAGAGAGGAGTTAGTCTTATCTAGGAGGAATGAAGAAAGTCTAAAGAGGGAGCTTGAAGAAGCTAGAGATTCTATGACTAGGATGGATTCTAGCTCCAAGAAGCTTGACCATATGCTTGGTGTTGGAAAGAGTCCATGTGACAAGAGGGGTCTTGGGTATGAAGATGGCAAGAAGATCTCAACCTCTAACAAGACCGTGTTTGTCAAGAGTTTTAGGAACGATGAAACTTCATTTGTGCAAATTCCTAGGAAGAAGTTAGAAATAGGACAATGTTCAAATGCACAAGTGAAGATGGGGCCAAAAAGGCAACCTCAAGCTCAACCCCCTAGGGTCTCTCAAGTCAACATTCCTCCACAATTGGCTCACAAAGGAAAGAGACCTATCATGCAACCTCAAGCTAGGAAGCAATCTAGACCGGTTCAACAACGAAGACGGATTGAACCCTTTCATCCACAAAGACAAGGACAAGGTATGATTCCTTATTTTACTCCTATATGTCACTTTTGTGGATTTGATGGTCATATTAGACCACATTGCTTTCGATATATAAAAATGTGCAAAACAAGAAGCATGATAGAGAAGAAAAAGAAAAGAGCCATGATGCATGTTCCTAGGAATGATAATATGATTATGCATGATCCTAGGACATCTAGAGCCCGAGTACCAAAGACCACTAAGAAAGCTAAGATTGTTTCTAGGTGGATAAGAAAGAATGAAAATGTTTGCCATGTTGCTCAAATAGCCTTGAAGGCAAATTCTTCTAATTTTTGGTATTTAGATAGTGGGTGCTCTAGGCACATGACGGGGAACAAGAGTTTCTTCGAGACTCTTGTTATGGAGGAAGGAGGATATGTCACTTTTGGTGATGGATCCAAAAAGAAAGTTGTAGGGAAAGGAACCATTTCCGTTCCCCGATTACCCTCCTTATTCGATGCTTTATTTGTTGATGGCTTGAAAGCCAATTTAATAAGCATTTCACATCTAAGTGATGAAGGATATTCTGTCTTGTTTTGTAAAGATGATTGCTCGATCCTAAAGCCCGATGGACAAACCTTATTGAAAGGTATGAGATCTAGCGACAATTGCTATTGTCTTGAAGCTAGAATAATCTCAAACAATGTGTCCATGGATGAGCAAATAGAGTTGTGGCATGAAAGACTTGGCCACATGAACTTTAGGGATTTAAGAACCCTTGGAAAGTTTGAGTGTGTGCGTGGCCTCCCTAAGCTTGGGAAGAAAGCCAATGGTATTTGTGGACCTTGCTAACAAGGAAAACAAACTAAAAGCATGCACAAAAAGGGCAAGTATCTCTCCACCAAGGAGCCCCTAGAGCTTCTCCACATGGATCTCATGGGTCCTATGCAAACCGAGAGTTTAGGTGGAAAGAGATACATTTTTGTTTGTGTTGATGATTTCTCTAGATTTACATGGACATATTTTCTTAGAGAAAAATCCAAAACTTTTGATAAGTTTAAAATGCTTTGTACTAAAATACAAAATGAAAAGAATTCTAACATTAAAAGCATTAAACGGATTAGAAGTGACCATGGGAGGGAATTTGAGAATGCCTCATTTGAAAGCTATTGCAATAGCTTAGGCATCTCCCATGAGTTCTCGGCTCCTAGGACACCTCAACAAAATAGAGTTGTTGAGAGAAAGAATAGGGTCCTTCAAGAGATGGCCCGAGTTATGTTGCTTAGCAACAACGTCCCTAGGAACCTATGGGCCGAAGCCGTCAATACGGCTTGCTATATATGGAATCGTGTTTTCCTAAGGCCTGGATCTAGAAACACCTCCTATGAGTTATGGAAGGGTAGGAAGCCAAATGTTAGCTACTTCCACACATTTGGAAGCAAATGCTACATTTTAAATGACTGTGATCAACTTGGCAAGTTTGATGCTAAGAGTGATGATGGTATCTTTATTGGCTATGCCTTGAATAGTAGAGCCTATAGAGTTTTCAACTTGAAGACTCGAACTGTCATGGAATCATCGAATGTTGTTATTGATGATACAAGGCTCAAGTCTTATAACCATGAGGAGGAGGAAATTTTAGATGATGACTCTCCTTTGGAGAGGGTTGTGGTGACTCCCAATGTTGGGACGTCCAATGACATTAATGAAGTCACACAACCTATTACTAGAGTCCCTCTCTTGGACTCTAATGAACCCGCTCCATGGGTTAGAAGGCTCCATAACAAAGAGGATGTTATTGGAGATGTGAATGAGGGTGTTAGAACTAGGTGTCAAATAGCTAATCTAATTAGCTACACATGCTACACCTCTCAAATTGAACCCAAAAAGGTTGATGAAGCCTTAAATGATGAATTTTGGGTTCTAGCCATGCAAGAAGAGCTAAACCAATTCGAAAGGAATGAGGTTTGAACTCTAGTTCCTAGGCCTAAAAACACTCATGTGATAGGCACTAAGTGGATTTATAGGAACAAATCCGATGAGGATGGCAACATAGTGCGGAACAAGGCTAGACTTGTAGCACAAGGATACTCTCAAATTGAGGGTATCGACTTTGAGGAGACTTTTGCTCCCGTTGCCCGTTTAGAGTCCATTAGGCTTCTCTTGTCCATTTCTTGTGTGCACAAGTTCAAATTGCACCAAATGGATGTCAAGAGTGCCTTCCTCAATGGCTTCTTGCAAGAGGAAGTGTTTATTGAACAACCCAAGGGGTTTGTGGATGCATACCACCCCAACCATGTCTATCGCCTCAAGAAGGCACTATATGGGTTGAAACAAGCACCGAGGGCTTGGTATGAGCGCCTCACTCAATTTCTTGTTGACAATGACTACACAAGAGGTAGTGTTGACAAGACCTTGTTCATCAAGAGAAACAAAGATGAGTTATTTATAGCTCAAATCTATGTTGATGACATTGTATTTGGCTCCACCAACAACACCAAGGTCCAACAATTTGTTGATGTCATGTCTCATGAATTTGAGATGAGTCTTGTTGGTGAGCTTAGTTACTTCCTAGGTTTGCAAATTAGGCAATTAGATGATGGGATTTTCATAACCCAAGCCAAATATGCCAAAAACCTAGTGAAGAAGTTTGGTTTAGAGAATGCCAAACATTGTGATACACCCATGAGTACCACTTTAAAGCTAAGCAAGGATGCTAGTGGTAAAAGTGTGGAACAAATGTTATATCGTGGCATGATAGGTAGCTTGCTTTATTTGACCGCAAGTAGGCCCGATATCTCCTTTAGTGTGGGTGTGGGTGTGTGTGCTAGGTACCAAGCGGATCCTAAAAAGTCCCATCTCTCTTCCGTAAAGAGAATCATTCGCTATGTGAATGGGACATCCAACTACGGGATTTGGTACTCTTTTGACACTAATGCTAGTCTTGTAGGCTTTAGTGATGCGGATTGGGCAGGAAATTGTGATGATAGGAAAAGTACATCGGGCGGTTGCTTCTTCCTAGGCAACAACTTGGTGTATTGGTTTTGCAAGAAGCAAAACTCGATTTCCTTGTCCACGGCCGAGGCCGAGTACATAGCCGCGGGGAGTGGATGCACACAACTCCTATGGATGAAGCAAATGCTAGTAGACTATGGATTCAACCAAGGTACTCTCACTCTCTTTTGTGATAACATGAGTGCCATTAATATTTCCAAGAATCCGGTGCAACATTCTAGAACTAAGCATATTGACATCCGCCAACATTTCATTAGAGAGCTTGTTGAAAATAAATGCATAGTACTTGATTATGTAGGTACTAATGATCAACTTGCGGACCTATTTACTAAACCCTTAGATTCTACTCGATTTAAAACACTAAGTAGATCTATTGGGATATGTCTTGTGGAGTGATGTGTTTTGAAATTTGACCCCATATGGGGAACTCAAGCAAAGAGAGCTATTTTGCATTCTTGTATCTTGCAAAAATTTCTAAATAACTTATGCCTATTCTTTTAATGGTTTGAGTAAGCTTGGTTGCACATATGTATATATGTTTTCAATTCAATAAGTGTGAACCTTGCTTGTTTACAATCCATGTCATATTTATGTTCAAACATGCATTTTTGGACTAGGAGATGTATGTAGGAAGTATGATTTGAATGACCTATGATTATCTCCTTGACATGATGATTCTTAAATAACATGCTAATGTCAAATGAAAAAGCATGAAATTCATATAACATGCTCACATGAAAAGCATGAATTGATGATTGCATACTCTTAAAATGCAAAACCTTGTGTGAGACTCAAAATGAATAAAGGATCTTGTACCCGTTCAAAGGAATTTACATTCCAAATGTCTCTCCTTCTTTATTGGTTGAACATGGCTACTATCATACGGATATCTTATCCGGAAAAATCAAATAGGGTGCAAAATCGCTCATGCCATGTTTCGCTTCTAGAGTTGGATATAGTTGTTCTTAAATTGAAATCAATATATTCTATATCCTTGCTTTACTCATGACATTAGTGCAATTGGTTTGAATTCTTATTAGAAACCTTTGTCATTTGCTTTGCCAAATACCATTGTATTTTGGACTTGAATGCTACATGTCTTGTATGCAAAGCATGTTTGATTCACACATTTTCTTTCAAATAAATCTCCTTGTTTCTCTCCAAATTAATTGAGATGCATAATGTGACTTATATTAATTACTTTGAGTGACCCGGTTGTGGACTACTCCTTTGCCTATATCATGACAAAAAGGGGGAGTAGTATATGGTAAAGGGAGTTGCAAAATATAGAAGCAATTGTGCATATTGGGGAGAACATTCATTGAGGGGGAGTAACCCGTTGAGGGGGAGCATTGCATACACATACATTTCATAATGTTATGCCTAATCTTTTACAAATGCAAATACTTGTTTTTGTTCTCACTTGATTCATCTCACTTTTTACTTGTATTGAAAATGTTAGAAACTTTATTTACAGGGATTGATTATTCTACAAGAGGTTGAAGACTTCAAGTTGCATTTTCTTATCTCTTTGTATTATAGAATATCATTGTAGTCCCGCAGTTTCTATTTTTTTGTGAGGAATCAATGTGAGTGGTGGTTTTGTCACGAAATAGCCAAAGGGGGAGATTGTAAGGTTCCCATTTGTTGATTGGCTCATTTCGTGGACAAACCACATGTTGGGAGTTCTTTGTAAGGGTAGCCTAGGTATCGGTGTTAGTGCTCAAGCCCTTTGAAGACCTCGTCTTGATAAGCACCGAAGGTAAATTTCTATGTGCTTACTTTTCTTTAAAGAGATTAGTTGCACACACACACTTAACATACATTGCATATGTGTGCATTCTCTTCACTTGTCACATTTCACACTTGCACTTATTTGTTATATTTTGTTGTGTGTAATTGTGGCGTGTTGTCTTGTAATTCGTTTCCCGATTGCTTTCAGAAACGTCCGCGCATGCACTAGAATGTGCTTGGTTTAGCGCGAGGACCGCCTACGGAGAATGCCCTTGGCTTCTCCTTAGTTTTCACCTTTGTTGGTGATCGGCGGTTATGATTGGCGGCCTGGCCGCCGAATGAAACCGCCGTTTGCTTCCAGTAGTGTATGGAGCCATTCTGCGGTTATGATCGGCGGTCTCGACCGCCGTTCGAAACCACCATTCAAGACCTGATTGATTTTGTAAGGATTCCCATTAATTGATTGGCTTATTTCGTGGTCAAACCACATGTTGGGGTTTGGTTGTAAGGGTAGTCTAGGTGTTTGTTGAAGATCAAGACCCTTTCCAAGACCTCAAGAGGACAAGCACCAAAGGTATATATCTAGTGCTTACATTGGCTTGAAGAGATATAGTTGCACACACACACAACATGCATAACTCTTATTCTTGAATGTTGTGTTTATATTTTGTGTGCATTGTGCTTTATTGATTTATTCAATATCTCTTCTTGCATGTTGAATTGATTGCATCTTGTTATATGATAATGCCATGACATGATAGGCATTAGGATGCATTCAATACCCACACTTGCACTTTATGTATGTTAGCTTTTAGTGTGGAGTAATTCGTTTCCCTAAGGATGTTCGGAAACGTCCGCGCGTGCACGGTAATGTTCTTTGTTTTGCGCGATGATCGCCAGTGGAGATGCCTTTGGCTTCTCCTTGATTTCACCATTTTTGGTGAATCGGCGGTTACGTTCGGCGGCCTGGCCACCGTTAGAAACCGCCGAATGAGACCTGATTGAAATATATCTCTCGGGTCCAAAACGGCGGTTGGAATCGGCGGTTTCCAAACCGCCGAAGTTCCCCTGTTCCACTCGGGAGCCATTCGGCGGTTCAATTCGGCGGCTTGGCCGCCGAATGAAACCGCCGATCGGTGCGTTTCAAGGGCAAAATTGTATTTTCACCTGCCCTGTTTTTGGTCTCTATAAATACATCCTTATCTCTGGTTCAGAATACAAGTCTTTGATCATAAGAACCCTAGAGAGATATTTAGAGAGACTTGAGAGAGAAAGCTTAAAGATCATATCTTTATATCTCTAAACCCACTCCCACATGCATAAATCTTCATCTAAGCATCATCTAGGATCATCTAGCATATGCTAATGCATGGGACTTCTTCAACACACATGGTATGATTTGTTGAACACTTTTATCTTACATAATTAGTGTTTCTATTTATCAATTTTATCTCATATTTTACTTATATGTGTTTAGATTAATTTCTACATATAAGATTGAGATTATGTGTTGATTGGGTTATTATTTATTAGCTAGGCTTTAATGTTCATATGCCATCTAGCTAATTGATCTCATTTGTTAATTGAGATTATTTTTCATAGCTTATTTGATTAGGTCATTATTGCCTAAAAGCTATGCCATGAACATTCTTGTGTGATGTATTGATAACTAGGTTGATAGATTGTTTTTTTAATCAACTAGTTAATCCTTTGAATGTTTGTGGGTTTGATTTGATAGCTTTGTATCTAGGATTGGTTATCCTTTACTTAGCTAAAGTTATATGCCATATCATATATAGCTATATGTGATATCTAGGATTGATTATATTGTCATCTTATAATCCTAGGTAAGCATTTAGAGTACCCTAGCTCTTATTGCATTAATTGAATATTCATACATATTCACATAGGGTTGTGCATCTCTTTTGAGAGATTGAAGTCTTGGGGCTAAGTGTGCTTAGGCCTCAAGCAAATTGGACTAGAGCCGCTATAAAAGGCCCGCGTGGTAGATTAGAGGGTGCTCACGCCAAGAGTAGTGTATCAGGGGATATCACTAGGGATTGAACCAAGAGTGGCGATTGGTAGTGTCCATAGCCTGAGGTTATCTAGGGTGAGGGTCCGAGAATCACTTGAGGGTGTAACCGTCTTTTCATATAGTGGATTTCGAGGTCCGAGTGTGGCGCACTTAACAGCCCGTGGTTTTTCCCAGTGGTTGGGTTTTCCACGTATACATCAAGTGTCATTTACTATTTCCGCATCTTATTACACTTGTATGTTTTGTTGACTTGCTAGGGGTATTCTCGTAAAATTGACATGCATGCGAAAATTGGGTAATAATTAGATAAAATCTATTCACCCCCCCCCTCTAGCTTTATATTGATAAACACACCTCGAGTATTTGAGAACTTTCAGATTTTATCTCTCTGCCTAATTCGGCGGTTGAAAAGGCGGTCACGAATGAAATCGCCGTTTTCATACCTGATTGATTTTTTAATCTCAGGTTTGATTCGGCAGTTGGATAGGCGGTTGGATCGGCGGTCACGAAACCGCCGAATGAAACCATCGTTGGTCCCCTGTTCCTCTTAGGCCAATTCGGCGGTTATTATCGGCGGCTTGGCCGCCGATTGAAACCGCCGATCGGTGCATTTTAGGGGCAAACTTGTCTTTTCACATGCTCTGTTTTTCATGCCTATAAATACATTACTTTCTCTTGTTCTGAATGTGACTCTTTAATCATCAAGAACCCTACTTTAAAAAGAGAGATTTTTAAGAGAGAAAGCAATCAAGTTTGCTCATTAAACACTCAAACCAAAATCCATTTGCATCAAAGTTCATCTAGCATTCTCTAGCATATCTAGAATGCTTGCTTGCATGGGTCTTTCATCATCACACTTGCTTTGGTAATTTTTTCACTATTATCATACATAATTAGTGTTTAATTTATTATAGCATCTCTTTTATTACTTGATTGTTCTTAGATTATATTCTAATATTCAAGATAGAGATTGTTGTGTTGATTTGATTGAGTGTTATTTTTATGATAGATATCTATGATTATCTAAGCTAATTGTCATGTCATTTAGCTTTAATATCTAGGATTGTTTTTAATTGCATATTCATCTTCTTAGATAAGCATATAGGGTTTCCCTTGCTCTATGTTGCATTTGAATATTCATATATTCACTTAGGGTGTTAATCTCTTTTTAGAGAATTAAGTCTTGTGTTGTGACCGGGATTAGGTTGCTTAATTCGCAAGCAATCGGACTAGGTTCACTTATACCGGGATTAGGTAGGTGTGTGATTACTTTCGGGATTACGTTGTAATTGTTTACACATTTAGTGGATTCGAGGTTCGAGTGTGGCTTACTTACTAGCCCGTGGTTTTTCCCGTGAGGGTTTCCACGTAAAAATCAAGTGTTATTTAATTTCCGCATTTTATTCTTGATTTATTGCTTTATCTATTTAGGGGTAATTTCGTAATTTTGACTAACACGAAAAATTGGGTAAAAAGCTTAAAATCTATTCACCCCCTCTCTAGATAGTTTTATACACACCGTGCTATAATTTGTTTCACAGTTTTGCTTCTTGCAAAACCAAGACACCAAGTTGTTGTCTAGGAAGAAGCAACCGCCCGATGTACTTTTCCTATCATCACAATTTCCTGCCCAATCCGCATCACTAAAGCCTACAAGACTAGCATTTGTGTCAAAAGAGTACTAAATCCCATAGTTGGAAGTCCCATTCACATAGCGAATGATTCTCTTTATGGAAGAGAGATGGGACTCCTTGGGATCCGCTTGGTACCTAGCACACACACCCACACTAAAAGATATATCGGGCCTACTTGCGGTCAAATAAAGCAAGCTACCTATCATGCCCCGATATAGAGTTTGTTCCACACTTTTACCACTAGCATCCTTGCTTAGCTTCAAAGTGGAACTCATGGGTGTATCACATTGTTTGGCATTCTCTAAACCAAACTTTTTCATTAGGTTTTTGGCATATTTGGCTTGGGTTATGAAAATCCCATCATCTAATTGCCTAATTTGCAAACCTAGGAAGTAACTAAGCTCACCAACAAGACTCATCTCAAATTCATGAGACATGACATCAACAAATTGTTGGACCTTGGTGTTGTTGGTGGAGCCAAAAACTATATCATCAACATATATTTGAGCTATGAAAAGCTCATCATTGTCTCTCTTGATGAATAGTGTCTTGTCAACACTACCCCTTGAGTAGTTATTGTCAACAAGAAATTGAGTGAGGCACTCATACCAAGCCCTCGGTGCTTGTTTCAACCCATATAGAGCCTTCTTGAGGCGATAAACATGGTTGGGGTGGTGTGCATCCACAAACCCCTTGGGTTGTTCAACAAACACTTCCTCTTGCAAGAAGCCATTGAGGAAGGCACTCTTGACATCCATTAGGTGCAATTTGAAATTGTGCACACAAGAAATGGACAAGAGAAGCCTAATGGACTCTAACCGGGCAACGGGAGCAAATGTCTCCTCAAAGTCGATACCCTCAATTTGAGAGTACCCTTGTGCTACAAGTCTAGCCTTGTTTCGCACTATGTTGCCATCCTCATCGGATTTGTTCCTATAAATCCACTTGGTGCCTATCACATTAGTGCTTTTAGGCCTAGGAACTAGAGTCCAAACCTCATTCCTTTCAAATTGGTTTAGCTCTTCTTGCATGGCAAGAACACAAAATTCATCATTTAAGGCTTCATCAACCTTTTTGGGTTCAATTTGAGAGGTGTAGCATGTAAAGCTAATGAGATTAGCTATTTGAAGCATTGTCCTAACACCCTCATTCACATCTCCAATAACATCCTCTTTGTTATGGAGTCTTCTAACCCATGGAGTGGGTTCATTAGAGTCCAAGAGAGAGACTCTAGTAATAGGTTGTGTGACTTCATTATTGTCATTGGACGTCCTAACATTGGGAGTCACCACAACCCTCTCCAAAGGAGAGTCATCCTCTAAAACTTCCTCCTCCTCATGGTCATTAGACTTGAGCCTTGTATCATCAATAACAACATTCGATGATTCCATGACGGTTCGAGTCTTCAAGTTGAAAACTCTATAGGCTCTACTATTCAAGGCATAGCCAATAAAGATACCCTCATCACTCTTAGCATCAAATTTGCCAAGTGGATCACGGTCATTTAAAATGTAGCATTTGCTTCCAAATGTGTGGAAGTAGCTAACATTTGGCTTCCTACCTTTCCATAACTCATAGAAGGTGTTTCTAGATCCGGGCCTTAGGAAAACACGATTCCCTATATAGCAAGCCGTATTGACGGCTTCGGCCCATAGGTTCCTAGGGACATTGTTGCTAAGCAACATCACTCGGGCCATCTCTTGAAGGACCCTATTCTTCCTCTCAACAACTCCATTTTGTTAAGGTGTCCTAAGAGCCGAGAACTCATGGGAGATGTCTAAGCTATTGCAATAGCTTTCAAAAGAGGCATTCTCAAATTCCCTCCCATGGTCACTTCTAATCCGTTTAATGCTTTTAATGTTAGAATTCATTTCATTTTGTATTTTAGTACAAAGCATTTTAAACTTATCAAAAGTTTCGGATTTTTCTCTAAGAAAATATGTCCATGTAAATCTAGAGAAATCATCTACACAAACAAAAATGTATCTCTTTCCACCTAAACTCTCGGTTTGCATAGAACCCATGAGATGGAGAAGCTCTAGGGGCTCCTTGGTGGAGAGATACTTGCCCTTTTTGTGCATGCTTTTAGTTTGTTTTCCTTATTGGCAAGGTCCACAAATACCATTGGCTTTCTTCCCAAGCTTAGGGAGGCCACGCACATAATCGAACTTTCCAAGGGTTCTTAAATCCCTAAAGTTCATGTGGCCAAGTCTTTCATGCCACAACTCTATTTGCTCATCCATGGACACATTGTTTGAGACTATTCTAGCTTCAAGACAATAGCAATTGTCGCTAGATCTCATACCTTTCAATAAGGTTTGTCCGTCGGGCTTTAGGATCGAGCAATCATCTTTACAAAACAAGATGAAATATCCTTCATCACTTAGATGTGATATGCTTATTAAATTGGCTTTCAAGCCATCAACAAATAAAGCATCGGATAAGGAGGGTAATCCGGGAACGGAAATGGTTCCTTTCCCTACAACTTTTTTTTCGGATCCATTACCAAAAGTGACATATCCACCTTCCTCCATAACAAGAGTCTCGAAGAAACTCTTGTTTCCCGTCATGTGCCTAAAGCACCCACTATCTAAATACCAAAAATTAGAAGAATTTGCCTTCAAGGCTATTTGAGCAACGTGGCAAACATTTTCATTCTTTCTAATCCACCTAGAAACAATATTTGCTTTCTTAGTGGTCTTTGGTAATTGGGTTCTAGATGTCCTAGGATCATGCATAACAATTTTATCATTCCTTGGAACATGCATCTTGGCTCTATTCTTTCTCTTCTCAATCATGCTTCTGGTTTTGCACATTTTAATATACCGAAAGCAATGTGGTCTAATATGACCATCAAATCCATAAAAATGACATGTAGGAATAAAATAAGGAATCATACCTTGTCCTTGAGCATGCATGAGACCTTGTCCATGTCTTTGTGGTTGAGTGGGTTCAATCCATCTTCGTTGTTGAACCGGTCTTGCTTGCTTCCTAGCTTGAGGTTGCATGATTGATCTCTTTCCTTTGTGTGCCAATTGTGGAGGAATGTTGGCTTAAGGGACCCTAGGGGGTTGAGCTTGAGGTTGCCTTCTTGGCCCCATCTTCACTTGTGCATTTGAATATTGTCCTATTTCTAACTTCTTCATAGGAATTTGCACAAATGATGTTTCTTCGTTCCTCAAACTCTTGACAAACACGGTCTTGTTAGAGGTTGAGATCTTCTTGCCATCTTCATACCCAAGACCCCTATTGTCACATGGACTCTTTCCAACACCAAGCATATGGTCAAGTTTCTTGGTACTAGAATCCCTCCTAGTCATAGATTCTCTTACTTCTTCAAGCTCCCTCTTTAGACTTTCTTCATTCCTCCTGGATAAGACTAACTCCTCTTTTAGCTTATCTTCCATCTTCTTGAATTTTTCCACTTGTTCACTTAAGTGGTCATTATGAGATAAAAGCTCAATCTTCTCTCAACATCTTGATCTTTCTTGTGCTCTTGATTGCTAAATCATTAAACTTGGCATGGTATTTAGCAAGCACTTTTTTCTCCACAAAACTATTTATGGAGTTAGAAGAGGAATCACTTTCTTCTCCACTTGAGTCATTTTCCTCTTGACTCAATTCCTCTCTCTCACTAGCACTTTTGCTTTTATGGGAGGAGGCAAAAGCTAGGAGGTTAGCCATGAGCTCTTCATCACTTGAAGACTCATCTCCCTCAATGGAGTCATCACTACTTCCACTCCACGTAGCGGCCATCACTTTTCCCTTCTTCTTCTCAATGTGATTTGCACATTCGGGGGCAAAGTGACCTATGCCACCACACTCGAAACATTGGACCCCTTTCCTTTCGGTCCTTTCTTGCCTAGGTTCAAACTTCTTGAAAGAGCCCTTTTTCTTCAAATCTTGACCTTTTGATCCAAAGCCCTTTCTTCTAAACTTCATAACCTTGTTGAACCTTTTTACAAACAAGGCAAGGTCTTTATCCGAGTCAATCTTCTTTGCCTCCTTTTCATCATTGGAGGTTTTCAAAACAATTCCTTTTTGCTTTTTAGGAGGTGTGGAGATAGGACCCTTCCTAGACTCATAAGCTAGAAGTCTCCCAATTAGGGGTGTGCAGAATCCAATCCAATCCAATACGATCCATTGGATCGGATCCAATCCATTGGATTGGATCGGATCTAGAGAGATGATTGGATCGGATTGGATCCTAAATTCTAAAATCCATTGGATTGGATTGGATCGGATCGGATCTTGGATTTCCGATTGGAAATCCGCCAATCCGCCTAAAATATTAGGCCTTATTTTTATATTGGGCAATTTATTTTATCCACTATTTTTTAATGTAAAGGCTCAACCAAAATACAATTTCTAATGTTACTATTTTGGGTTTTCTTTCTCAATTTCTTTACAGCCAACAATCTACCATCTTCTTTTCTTCTATTATTTTTCATCAATATCACAGCTTATTAAATTTACATTTGGAGTTGATGTATAATGTTTATAAACCTTTTGAATTATATAAAGTTTACAAGTTATGTCATGTATTTTTTTAATATTAATTTTATTTGAATTAATTAGTCATGTTTGAATAATTTATTTTATTTTATTTATTTCAGATTATAACTTTTATATATTACAAATGACTTTATATTAATTCGATCCATCAGATCATATTGGATTGGATCGGATCAGATCGGATCAAATAGTAATTGGATCGGATCGGATCGGATCGGATCCTACTATAAAATTGGATCGGATCGGATTGCAATTTCTTTGATCCGATCCGATCGGATCGGATTTTGGATCATGGCAAATCCATTGGATCCGATCCGCCGCACACCCCTACTCCCAATCATCTCACTCAGCTTCATATCCTTGTATCCACTATTTTCTTCTAAAGCCGTTACTTTTGATTCAAACCTATCCGGAAGAGATCTCATAATCTTTTGCTTGATTCTCCTATCCGAATATGGATCACCGAGTTGATGACTTTGGTTGACTATGTCCATCAACTTGATCTCGAAGTCGTTGAAGCACTCATTCTCCTCCATCTTAAGCATCTCGAATTGAGTTTGGAGGACTTGAAGCTTAGAGTCCTTCACCACTTCAGTTCCCTCATGTGCAATCTCTAGAATGTCCCAAGCCTCCTTAGCTATCCTAGTATTTTGAATCAATTTGTATTGATTTTCGTCCATAGCACATAAGATGGCATGCATTGCCTTCATATTCCACTTTGAAGCCTCAAACTCTTGCGCGTTCCATTGCGCCTTTGGCTTCAATACTTCTTCTCCTCCACCATCGAGAGTCATCTTGGGTAGATCATATCCGTCTTCTACCGCCATCCATGCACGGTCATGAATTTGGCATATGTAGGATTCCATCTTCCCTTTCCATTGGGAATAGTTAAATCCGGTAAGAAGTGGAGGCCTTGTGCTTGAAGCACCTTCGTTGCCACCACTATTTCCACAGTTTCCACTCATAGTGTTTATGAATGAATGAAATGAATGCAAATGTATGAATGATCAAAAATCACACAAAATGCAAAACACACCAAAATAAGCAAGGATCACCTATGTATGTCTAGGAACCCGCTCAGATACCAATTGAAACAAATTATAGCACGGTGTGTATAAAACTATCTAGATGGGGGGTGAATAGATTTTAAGGTTATTACCCAATTTTTTGTGATTAGTCAAAATTTTGAAATTACCCCTAAATAGATAAAGCAATAAAGCAAGTATAAAATGCGGAAATTAAATAACACTTGATTTTTACGTGAAAACCCTCATGGGAAAAACCACGGGCTAGTAAGTAAGCCACACTCGAACCTCGAATCCACTAAATGTGTAAAACGATTACAACCTAATCCCGGAAGTAATCACACATCTACCTAATCCCGGTATGAGTGAACCTAGTCCGATTGCTTGCGAATTAAGCAACCTAATCCCGGTCACAACACAAGACTTAATTCTCTAAAAAGAGATTAACACCCTAAGTGAATATATGAATATTCAAATACAACATAGAGCAAGGGAAACCCTATATGCTTATCTAAGATGATGAATTTGCAATTAAAAACAATCCTAGATATTAAAGCTAAATGACATGTCAATTAGCTTAGATAATCATAGATTTTAGAAACCTAGATATCTATCATAAAAACAACACTCAATCAAATCAACACAACAATCTCTATCTTGAATATTTGAATTTAATCTAAGAACAATCAAGTAATAAAAAGAGATGCCATAATAAATTAAACACTAATTATGTATGATAATAGTGAAAAACTTACCAAAGCAAGTGTGATGATGAAAGACCCATGCAAGCAAGCATCCTAAATATGCTAGAGAATGCTAGATGAACTTTGATGCAAATGGATTTTGGTTTGAGTGTTTGATGAGCAAACTTGATTGTTTTCTCTCTTAAAAATCTCTCTTTTTAAAGTAGGGTTCTTGATGATTAAAGAGTCACATTCAGAACAAGAGAAAGTGATGTATTTATAGGCATGAAAAACAGAGCATGTGAAAAGACAAGTTTGCCCCTGAAACGCACCGATCGGCGGTTTCAATCGGTGGCCAGGCTACCGATCATAACAGCCGAATTGGCCCAAGAGGAACAGGGGACCAACGGCGGTTTCATTTGGCGGTTTCGTGACCGCCGATCTAATCGTCGAATCAAACCTGAGATTAAAAAATCAATCTGGTATGAAACGGCGTTTTCATTCGGCGGTTTCGTGACCGCCGATTCAACCGCCTAATTAGATCGAGAGATAAAATTAATCAGGTCTTGAATGGCGGTTTCGAACGGCGGTCGTGACCACCGATCGTAACCGCAGAATTGCTCCATACACTGCTGGAAGCAAACAGCGGTTTCATTCGGCGGCCAGGCCGCCGATCACCAACAAAGGTGAAAACCAAGGAGAAGCCAAGGGCATTCTCCGTAGGCGGTCCTCGCGCTAAACCAAGCACATTCTAGTGCATGCGCGGACGTTTCCGAAAACTATCGGGAAACGAATTACAAGACAACAAGACACAATTACACACAACAAAATATAACAAATAAGTGCAAGTGTGAAATGTGACAAGTGAAGAGAATGCACATATATGCAATGTATGTTAAGTGTGTGTGTGCAACTAATCTCTTTAAAGAAAAGTAAGCACATAGAAATTTACCTTCGGTGCTTATCAAGACGAGGTCTTCAAAGGGCTTGAGCAATAACACCAATACTAAGGCTACCCCCCCCCCAACATGTGGTTTGTCTACGAAATAAGCCAATCAACAAATGGGAACCTTACACCCTCCTCATCCGAAGAAACAACGTATTGTACAACTCTAGACGCCCGCTTTAGAGGTCGAGTAGTATGATTAGGAGTACCCTCAGCTGGGCGTTTGCCTCTACCAGTTCTGGGAGTCAAGTCATTCTCGGGATCAAGGGGAATTTCAGGGACATCCGTATCAAAAATAGGAATGTCACTAACTGCCCCTGACGCTCCAACCTTCTCTTTTCCCTTACGGCTGGGGGTAGTCCCAGCAGGAGTATTCGCAACATCCTCTATATGCACAGGGGGCTGTCCCGATTCGACCCCTTCCTTAGTAATATCACCAGTTTCCTCGCCATCTGAGGGATCGCCACCATCCGGGCTAGCAATTCCTTCCTTGGCCAAACCAGCAGTATGTCTTTTGCTGGCAGCCTCAGAATTCTTCACTGCCCGGGCTTGCAAGTCACAGACAGTATCGAAGTCACACACTGCAAGAAAAATCACCAAGTATTAGCAATGGAAAAAGCGAAACTATAAAACCAAAAGAATCAGGTAAAACTTACGGCAAGGAAGTCTAGCGGGTAAGCGCGAAAAAAGCCGCTGAGCGATTATTTTATCCTCATTCAAAAGAAATGGACGGCCCCTTTCATCTAGAGGGAGGACGGTCGCAGCAGCGAGATGAGATATCTCTTCGTCTAACAAAACGGGGATGGCCTTCGACCAAGTGTCGGGAGAAGTGAAGTGCCTAGGAACTTTCTTCGCCGTGAGATTCAGGCGACCACGGGCGGACATGTCTCTACCCCACTCGCCGCCAACGAAGAACCAGCTGTTCTTCCATCTCTTATTTGAGGTAGGAAAACCCCAAATAAATCCTTTCTTCTTCTCATCACCAGAAATCTCTATTTGTCCAGGGTTCGCCACTCCCTCTGGGATCCAGTTCTCCACGGGAAAGAAGAAAGTAAGTTCCACTGTTGCCCGCCTGCCTTAAGGTGTAGAAATGGCGAATCTCACAAGGCGTAGGGGGTTCATAACCTTTCAACTTCCACATTAATCCCAAACACATAAGAATCCTATAGCTATTTGGGGCAAGTTGAGCGGGTGCAATTCGAGCCTCCGTAAGAAACCTGGCAATGAAAGGCTGAAGAGGAAGGGTTACCCCACAGCTGAGCATGGCACCATAAATGGCGACCGTATTTTTGGGAGGATTCCATGCTGCTCGATTACCAAGTAGCATCAAAGTCACTGAGTCTGGAATTTCAAAGCGACTCATATACTTGCGGAGTTCATCCTCGCCAACCGCATTAACTTTGGTATCAAAGGAACACGGACGATCAAACGAGAAATGCAGCCTATCCCGTTGATGGTCTTCAACGTCAGAGTCAACAGTTGTCTGCGCATCCAGTAGGGACCCACGAGGAACCCTAGAGGCGCGTCGTTTGCTGCCACCTGGTTTAAAAGATTTCAGCATCACTGGAGAATCACTATCGGAGGATGAAGGAGAAATGTTAGGGATAAAATCATCTTCAGAAGTTGGAACGTAAACAGAAAGTGGGACCGGAGAATCCAGGTGAAAATTACGAATCAAAGATTCAATTTTGTCTGCTGTACGTTTGTCACCAAGCCCTATAGCTTGCATTATTTGATTAAAAAGAGAAGAACGTAAGGAGGGATCCATGAAAACTCACCAGAAAAACCCTAGGTTCGGAGAATGAGCAGGAGATTTGGGGATGCCAAGAAATAAGCACGATCGAGTTCAAGATGAGCCGTCCAACAATGAAATAAAATAGAAGAAATTTATGGTAGAAATTTCTAAGAGAGAAGAATGAGAGACAATGAAAGAACTCTGTTTAGAGAGAAAGAAGAGATTAATGGAGATGTGAGAGGATAGGGGAGAAGGAGAAACGTTTGAGCATTTAAAAAATGGGAGTTTTCAAAATTTAAAAAATCAGAATAAGATGTTGTTAAGATGAACAACGGTCACGATGAACAGCCGCAATGACACCCATTAAATGACGGACATGTGGCACCTCGGGGATAACCAAGCAGTCAAAACATATCTTCACCTTTCAAGTAAGTGGAAGCGCCAGAGTTTGTGTGGCCAAGAATAAAAGCTTGCACCGGAAGGATCAACTAATAAATTCCACACGTGGTGAAAATGAAAAAAGGGGGGAATTATTTACAAAGCGCACCGAAATCTTAAAAGCATGGATATAAATACTGCTCGTGGAGGTAAACGAATTGTAAGGTCAAGTCATTCGCTCGGCTCGAAGTATTTATGGGGGTTGTAAGGATTCCCATTCATTGATTGGCTTATTTCGTGGACAAACCACGTGTTGGGGTTTGTATGTAAGGGTAGTTTAGATGATTGATGATCATACTCAAAGGCCCTTTCAAGACCTCAAGAGACAAGCACTTCAAAGGTATACTTCTAGTGCTTAAATTTCTTTGAAGAGATTTAGAAGCACACACACACTTTGCATTCCTTCATTTGTGTGCATTCTCTTCATATGTCATATTACACACTAGCACTTTGATTGTTATATCTTGTTGTGTATTCATGTGTCTTGTAATTCGTTTCCCGATAGTGTTCGGAAACATCCGCGCATGCACTAGAATGTGCTTGGTTTTGCACGAAGACCGCCTACGGAGAATGCCCTTGGCTTCTCCTTGGTTTTCACCAATGTTGGTGATCGACGGTTATGATCGGTGGCCTGGCCGCCGAATAAAACCGCCATTTGCTTCCAGAAGTGTCTAAAGCAATTCTGCGGTCACGATCGGCGATCATGACCGCCGTTCAAAACCGCCGTTCATACCTGTTTGATTTAATATCTCGGGTTTGATTCGGCGGTTAGATCGGCGGTCACGAAACCGCCGAATGAAACCGCCATTGTTCCCTTGTTCTTCTCGGGTTCAATTCGGTGGTTAGAATCGGCGGCTTGGCCACCGATTGAAACCGTTGAACGGTGAGTTTCAAGGGCAAACTTGTCTTTTCACATGCCCTGTTCTTGATGTCTATAAATATCACACTTTCTTATTTTCAGAATTAATGTTCTTTAACTCTAAGAACCCTAAACTTCAAAGAGAGATATTTGAGAGAAAATCAAATCAAGAACACCTTTTTTAACACTCAAAAACCATTCTCATATGCATCAAATTATCATCTAAGCATTTTCTAGCATAGTTAGGATGCTTGTTTGCATGTGTTTTGGTCAACACACTTTCTTTGGTAACAAATCTTTTTCATATTAATAAAGTGATTTCTGGTTTAACAAATCTTATAGCATTTATAGTTTAATATTATAATTGTCAAAGTAAATAATCATAAGGTCTAAAGACTATGAGAAAAGAAGAATTGTTCATACATCTGGATATGTATGTGGTAGACACAATTCTTTAGTTAGTCTTGAATATTGTTCACAACTTAAGTTAAAGGTTGGGCAACTTTATCTTGTTAAAGTTGTAGAATTCTTTTGCTAGCATTTGAGTGGGATCAAATGAGATATGATGAGTCTAAAATCATCAGAGTGACTTCGAGCAAAAGAATCTAATGCACTGGGTGCATTGAACTGGATCACAATGAAAAGCTTTATCTAGAACCGTCAATAGATAATAGTCTTTTCATTATCAGGACAATCGGAGAGTCTATCTTAATCCTGAGATAAATGATGGACTTATGGTTGCAAGTGATATCATTTAAGTTATCAATGAGTACGATTATATCGCATAGTCTATCCTCGATAGTTTGGTGATATTCATTTGTTAATCGATAGAGGACTTCATTTATAGATATGGACATCGTGGCTCCATTTATTAAATGAGAGTATAATATCATCATATGGATGTTTTGAGGTAATTGGATATTAAATCTCAACGTTGAGTTTTCAATAGTGACTATTGAAAACATGGCTTCTGGACAAGTCAAAATATCCAAGTTCAAAACGTGGTCATATGAGTAAATATGGTAACTTGGAGAGTTATAGGCGGTCTATGAACTCTTGGCGATTACTGTAAGGATTCCCGTTGTTTTTAATTGGCTTATTTCGTGATCAAACCATATGTGGGGGTTCTTTGTAAGGGTAGCCTAAGTATCGGTCTTATTGTTTGAAGCCCTTTGAAGACCTCGTGTTGATAAGCACCGAAGGTAAATTTCTATGTGCTTACTTTTCTTTGAAGAGATTAGTTTCACACACACACTAAACATTCATTGCATATGTGTGCATTCTCTTCGTTTGTCACAATTCACACTTGCACTTATTTATTATATTTTGTTGTGTGTATTTGTGTCTTGTTGTTGTGTAATTCGTTTCCCGATAACTTTCGAAAACGTCCGCGCATGCACGAGAATGTGCTTGGTTTAGCGCGAGGATCGCCTATGGAGAATGCCCTTGGCTTCTCCTTGGTTTTCACCTATCTAGGTGATCGGCGGTTATGATCGGCGGCCTGGCCGCCGAATGAAACCGCCGTTTCAGTCCAGATTGGTCTGAAGCATTTCTGCGGTTAAGATCGGCGGTCACGACCGCCGTTAGAAACCGCCGTTTCAAGACCTGATTGATTTATCTCTCAGTCTATTTCGGCGGTTGAAATGGCGGGCATGAAACCGCCGTTCGAAACCGCCGTTCATACCTGGTTGATTTTGATCTCTCTGTTCTGATTCGGCGGTCATAAACGGCGGCCTGGCCGCCGATTGAAACCGCCGATTGGCGCGTTTCTTTGAAACTTACTTAAACGACCACACTTTGATTTGGCCCCCTATATATATGCCACTTTGACTTTAGGTCAATTAAGAGAGTTCATATTCAGAATTCATACTTAGGATATTTTTCAAAGAGAAGAAAAATTCCAAGAACTCCATTCTTGATTCTCAAACACTTTTTCATGATCATCAATCATCATCTAGCATCATCTTAGATCATCTAGATGTCATCTAGCATGGAATCTTCATCATACTTTGCTTGGTAAGCTTTTCACTAATATCTTACATGTTTTGTGTTTCTCTTATCTAGCAATCTCAATTAATTACTTGTTTGTTGTTTTGTATGCTTTAGATACAATATTGAGATGAGTATGATGTATGTTTGAGATTTTATATTGTGCTTGCATATTAGGTTTTGTGCTTAATATTGATTAGCTAAACTAATTGACATGTCATTTAGTTTTGATATCTAGGATTGCTCTTAATTGCATATTAGTCATCTTAGATAAGCATATAGGGTTTCCCTTGCTCTATGTTGCATTTTGGATATTCACATATATTCACTTAGGGTTGTATTCTCTTCATAGAGAAAATAAGTCTTGTGTGTAGCATCCGGGATTAGGTTGCTTAGAACGCAAGCAAATTGGACTAGGTTCACTCATACCGGGATTAGGTAGGTGTGTGATTACTTCCGGGATTAGGTTGTAATCGTTTGCACATTTAGTGGATTCGAGGTTCGAGTGTGGCTTACTTACATAGCCCGTGGTTTTTCCCGTGAGGGTTTCCACGTAAAAACCAAGTGTTGTTTTAATTTCCGCACCATATTACAATTGCTTGGTTATATTATCTTGAGGGCATTTTCGTAATTTTGACTAACACGAAAAATTGGGTAAAAAGCGTAAAATCTATTCACCCCCCCTCTAGATAGCTTTATACACACCGTGCTATAATTTGTTTCAATTACTGATATTAATCATGAGGATACACTATCTCCAATATGATTGTCTAGGGTTATGAAAGAGGAACATCTTCCTTTTCTATCTTTATTTAAGAGTTCAATTTTAGCTCTTTAGTGGAATGAGTTAAAATTAATGGATCGGACCTAAGTGAATCATTTGTTGATTGTGATTAGGTTATGTCTATTGAAGCTTAAATTTAGATAGCCCGCCAAGATCCCCAATCCACACGGACTTGCATGGATCACTTGATATATTCTACCGGACCAATTTATGTGTCCATCTAGAATTGCATTTAATATATTAAGAATATAATTTGCACATTATTTGTTTAATGGGCTGATCAATTATATTAATATATTAATGAAAGGCATGTGGGCTTGTTTCTTTTAGTAAGAATGGGTCTGGTTCACATGTGGGCTTTTTATTTAAAGTCCAATGGATTAAATAAAATAAGGAAATAATATTTGGCCCATTTATTACATGTGGGGCGGCAAGGCTATGTATATAGTCAAAAATATTATTTTATTTTATTGTTTGATTAAATAAGAATTAATTAATTATTTATTTATTTATTTAATTAAGAAACAAAATCTTTTTCTGATTAGGAAATATATTTCCTAGAGTTATACTATTGGTAGTAGTATACTAAAAGTAAAAGACTTGTTTGATAAGAAAATAAATAATTAAGTTTATTTATTTAATCAAATAAGAAGTCTTTTTATTTAGTCAATAAAAGAATAAAAATACTTATGAGTTAAATTAGGGTTAGGAGTCTAAAAGGATGATGGGAATTAGGGTTGAATTTCGGTCACCCTATATAAGTGATGTGATGAAATTCGGCCAACCCTAATACCACACCACATAGAATTCGGCAACCCTAAAGTAAAAAGGAAGAGAAATTTGGCCACCCTATATATTTATTGTGATAGGGTTCGGCCACCTCTAAGGCTTGGTTGATTCAATTTTCTTCTTCTTCTAAACTCATAAACAAGTATTTGATTATTCTACTAAGACATAAAAGAGAGAAGAGATTATTCTTTTGATGGTACACTAATTGCTTATTCATCAATAAGCTTGTGTGTACATCATCGAATTAGGTTCACGCGAGTTTCGATCATTAGATTGAGAACTCAAAAGTGACCGGAATAATCTTTGTATTCTTTTGATTGTTTTGTGACTAACAAAAGAAAAAGAAAAGTTTGTTTGTCCATTCTCAGGTTTGCAATTCAAAGAAAATGGAGACCACGCTCCTAGGTGATTCATATTCGTGCTAGGATTGAAGATCTTGCGGATTACTATCGACGTAAGTCAATCGGATCACGCGACAAAAGGTATTCAACTTTTGTTACTTTATATATGGTTAATTAATTTAAAGGGTTAAGGTTCATAAAAAGGAAAAATTTTAAAACATACTAAATCTATTTTTAGTCTCGCTTCCGCTGCATGTACTACGGTATTTTTCCCTACAGCTTGCTATGAGACAAACTTGTCTCTAATAGGTTCAACTAAGTCCAATGGACTTAGTAGGTCCATAGGATCTCATGACCTTCAATGATGAAGGATAATGATGACCCCATATGGGGAACTCAAGCAAAGAGAGCTATTTTGTATTTTTGTCACTTGCAAAAATTTGAAATATCTTATGCTTCTTTTTTAATTGCTTGAGTAAGCTTGGTTGCACATATGTATATATGTTTTCATTTCAATAAGTGTGAACCTTGCTTGTTTACAATCCATGTCATATTTATGTTCAAACATGCATTTTTGGACTAGGAGATCTAAATAGGAAGTATGATTTGGATGACCTATAGTTATCTCCATGACATGATGATTCTTTAATAACATGCTAATGAATATTGAAAAGCATGAAATTCATATGACATGCTCAAATGAAAAAGCATGAATTGATGATTGCATACTCTTAAAATGCAAAACTTGTGTGAAAAAGCTTATGAGACTCAAAATGAATAAAGGATCTTGTATCTGTTCAAAGGAATTTAAATTCCAAATGTCTCTCCTTCTTTATTAGTTGAACATGGCTACTATTATACGGGTTTCTCACCCGGAAAAATCAAATAGGGTGCAAAGTCGCTCATGCCTTGTTTTGCTTATAAAGTTGGATATAGTTGTTCTTAAATTGAAATCAATATATTCTATATCCTTGCTTTACTCATGACATTGGTGAAATTGGTTTGAATTCTTATTAGAAACCTTTGTCATTTGCTTTGCCAAATACCATTGTATTTTGGACTTGAATGCTACATGTCTTGTATGCGAAGCATGTTTGATTCACACAATTTCTATCAAATAAATCTCCTTATTTCTCTCCAATTAATTGAGATGCATAAAGTGACTTATATTGATTATGCAAATATCTTGCATGCTACTATCTCTCGTTGGTATGAGTGACCCGGTTGGGGACTACTCCTTTGCCTATATCATAACAAAAAGGGGGAGTAGGATATGGTAATGGGAGTTGCAAATTGTAGTGGCAATTGTGCATATTGGGGAGAATATACATTAAGGGGGAGTAACCCGTTGAGGGGGAGCATTGCATACATATACATTGCATAATGTTGTGCTTAAAATTCTTATATGCAAATGCTTGTTTTATTCTCACTTGATCATCTCACATACTCTTGCTTTGGAAAGTATAATCTTTTTGTAAGGTTTATAGTTTATGTTGGCATAAATTCCATATCAAAATGTGTTTCTCTTGTAATGTTTAGTGGTTCGTATATTGAAGAATTAAGAAGACGAAGGAGGTCTCAACCACAATTCATTCAAGAAGCCGGCATTTAAGAGATTTGTGCATCATTGTTCAACAAAGGTAATAAAGGACCTCATTTCTCTTACAAGGCTAGGCACACACTCACACATAGCATTCTTGTGTGTTCCTTCATGATTAAACATTACTTATATATCACTTTCACACACTTGACAAAATATGCTGATGCATTCATACTATATTGGTAATATTTTGTTTATTGCATTTTCTAGGACTATGTCTGGAAATTAGCATATGTGTGTGTATTTGTGCTTGTATGTTTTCGTTTTTTTGTACGTGGACTTGAACATGTTCTTATTTGATGTCTTATTGAGTTTCGGTGGTTTCGGTTACTCATTCATGTAGTTTCGAGTCCAAACGATGTAGCTACGCTATTTTTCGTTCTCATTCGTTGAGTTGACTTCATCATCGTTTTCCGACATGATTTCTCAACCATTTTTCAAAGTTGTGTAGTCTTTGTCGTGCGTAAGAGAGTCACGGTTCGTAATCTGAAAACGGATTTGAAACCAGAGTTCGGATGCCCAAGATACGGGCTGAAGAACCGAGGGAGCACGCGAGAGAGGCAGCAGGCCGTGAGGCCGCTTGGCCCAGCCGTGAGGGAGGCCGTGGGCCCCACGGCCAAGGGGCCTCTCTGCCCCCGTGAGGCCCATGCGCCCCCCACGGCCTGGGGTGATGTGGCCTCACCTCATTGGCCCGGAATCTCTTCTCTCTCCTCCTTATATCTTCCCTCCATCTCTCTCCATTTGATTTTTTAAGAAGAAAAAGTTGCAAATTCCCGTCAGTCCTCTCCTCTGAATTTTCTCATCTTCCAAACATCATATCTCCCTCATCCGGAGTCGGATTTGAGTGATTTGAATTGGAGAACGTTCGTAATTGAGTCCTCTATCATTTCTGAGTGGTTTGGTAGCTGATTGATCGAGTTTTCTGGTGGTTACACACTGAAATCCGAACCAGCTGTTGAATCAAAGGTATTGGACTTATCTTTGGGATTTCTTTCTTTTCAACCTTCAATTTGCTTGGGTTTTCTTCTTCTATATCTATGTTTATGTTTGGTAAAAGCTATTGAGAAAGGTAGCTTGATAATCATTCTAATTGAAAGTCAATTTATAGACAAATGTTGACTAGTTTCTATGATTCTAGGTTTTTCACATGTTTGTGAGTTGTATTGTGATTAGAATGGCATCTTAGGTTATTTGTGACTTGATTGAATCAATTTTGTGATAAATGACCTTGAGATTTGATTTGATCCTTTGATTGATGAAATCTAGGATTTGTGTATTTGTTTGTGTTTTAGAGCAATCTAATATTTGATTGATTTATATCTTGAATCTTTGCTCTATAATTTTGTCTAGAATATTGATTGATGAAATCTCATATATCTAGCATTTTATTGTATGTTGATTGCATCTTGAACTTGTACTTCATGAATATATTTTGATTCAAGTGTTGTATATGTGAATGAGACTTTGAGCTTATGTGTTTGGTGTTTCACATGCTTTAGGTTTTATTCTTGTATTTTGCATCTAGACTTTATTACTTGTGATATCACATGTTTAGGTCTATTTGTACCATGGAATGTATTGATCACATGTTCTATGTTGATTTGATTGTTTGCATCATTTGCATTCACATGATCACACTAGGAAGTCCTTGTAAAAGGCATGAAGTCTTGGTTAGAGTCGGGATGACTCGGATAGCCAAGCAAGAAGACTTGCCTAGAGTCGGGATGACTCGGATAGGTAAGCAAGAAGTCATGGCTAGAGTCGGGAGGACTCGGATAGTCATGCATGGGAGGCTCCCTAGAGGCAAGAGTGCCTTGGATAGGGAGTTGGCTATTGTATTGGTAGGCCTAGGCGTATGGTTAGACATAGACTCCGATAGAGCGAGGTACACAGGAGGTGTATGCACTCTTGAGGAATTTCTAATCTACCATCGATGTTGGTTTTATGTGGTGTCCAATATATAGTGGTTTCGCATCATTGAGGGATTTCACTCTTTCCAATAGGGTTGGGTAGGCTTAGACTTCACTAGGTTGGGTGAGCTAAAGATTGGTCACTTTGTGAATGTTCTATGTTTACTTTCCAACAATATAGTACCCAATGGTTGTAGTTCAACCCGTGGATGTTTCCTCCTTGGAGGTTTTACCACGTTAAAAAATCTCTTGTGTTAATTCTTCCTATCTCTATCTCTTATATTTTAATTGTATATTTTTATTATCTTGTTTCATAGTATTCACTTATGATGTATTGTGAAGCAAGACTTTGTGTAGTGTGATTAGTGAATTCATTTTATTGATCAATTTTATTTCTATGATTCTTTTGTATATTGTATTTGTGTATAGTGATATTTGATCACTCTTGTAACTCATTGAATATATAGTGAAATACAAGTATTCTTTGTTGTTATACTTATTTGTTTGTTTACCTCATACAACTTGATGATGTATGTAGACCATGCTTATATGATTACCTATTCATATTGTCTATGTATGTTGTCTTTTCTTAGTATGTTTGTTGTATGTAAGGCAACCTTGAGGGACAAACGAAAGTTTGTTCAAGGGATTGAAAAAGGCGTAAAAACCTATTCATCCCCCCCTCTAGGTATGCCTTAAGCAATTTAACTACGTTTGTATACTTTCAGTTTTGTTTTTGAAGGGTTGATAGTTCTACAAGAGATTGAAGACTTGAAGTTTTTTTTTTATATATTCTTATCTCTTTGTAATGTAGAATATCTTTGTTATCTTGTAGATTCAATTATGTTTGTGAGGATCAATGTGAGTGGTGGTTTTGTCACGAAATAGCCAAAGGGGGAGATTGTAAGGATTCCCATTCTTTGATTGGCTTATTTCGTGGACAAACCACGTGTTGGGGTTTGTATGTAAGGGTAGTTTAGATGATTGATGATCATACTCAAAGGCCCTTTCAAGACCTCAAGGGACAAGCACTCCAAAGGTATACTTCTAGTGCTTAACTTTCTTTGAAGAGATTTAGAAGCACACACACACTTTGCATTCCTTCATTTGTGTGCATTCTCTACATATGTCACATTACACACTAGCACTTTGATTGTTATATCTTGTTGTGTATTTATGTGTCTTGTAATTCGTTTCCCGATAGTGTTCGGAAACATCCGCGCATGCACTAGAATGTGCTTGGTTTTGCGCGAAGACCGCCTACGGAGAATGCCCTTGGCTTCTCCTTGGTTTTCACCAATGTTGGTGATCGGCGGCCTGGCGGCCAAATGAAACCACCGTTTGCTTCCAGAAGTGTCTGGAGCAATTCTGCGGTCACGATCGGTGGTCACGACCGCCATTCAAAACCGCCGTTCATACCTGATCGATTTAATATCTCGGGTTTGATTCGGCGGTTAGATCGGCGGTCACGAAACCGCCGAATGAAACCGCCGTTGTTCCCCTGTTCTTCTCGGGTTCAATTCGGTGGTTAGAATCGCCGGCCTGGCCACCGATTGAAACCGCCGAACGGTGCGTTTCAAGGGCAAACTTGTCTTTTCACATGCCCTGTTCTTGATGTCTATAAATATCACACTTTCTCATTTTCAGAATTAATGTTCTTTAACTCTAAGAACCCTAAACTTCAAAGAGAGGTATTTGAGAGAAAATCAAATCAAGAACACCTTTTTTAACACTCAAAAACCATTCTCATATGCATCAAATTATCATCTAAGCATTTTCTAGCATAGTTAGGATGCTTGTTTGCATGGGTTTTGGTCAACACACTTTCTTTGGTAAGTTATTCACTATTATCATATATAATTAGTGTTTTATTTATCATTGACATCTCTTATATTATTTGTATGCTCTTAGAATATCTTCTAGATACAAAATAGAGATTGTTGTGTTGACATGATTGAGTGTTGTAGTTTGATAGCTATCTAGGTTTTCATAATCTATGTTTAGCTAAGCTATTTGACTTGTCATCTAGCTTTTAATATCTAGGATTGAATTTATTGCAAAATCATCATTCTAGATAAACATATAGAGTAACCTAGCTCTAAATTGCATTTTGGATATTTTATATATTCACTTAGGTTGTAATCTCTTCTTAGAGAATTAAGTCTTGTGTTGCTATCGGGATTAGGTAGCTTAAATCACAAGCAATCGGACTAGGTCCACTTATACCGGGATTAGGTAGTTGTAATGATTATTGATCGGGATTAGATCATTAAACCGGGATTAGGTTGTAATCATTTCAATTAGTGGATTCGAGTTTCGTGTGTGGCGCACATAAAAGCTCGTGGTTTTTCCCGTGAGGGTTTCCACGTAAATATCTTGTGTCATTTGTAATTCCGCACTTATTACACTTGATATTTATATTGACTAGTTAGGGGCATTTTCGTAATATTGACATACATGCGAAAATTGGGTAATAACGATTAAAATCTATTCACCCCCCCTCTAGATAGTTTTATACACACCGTGCAATATTTGTTTCAGGGGTATTGTTGTATGAATAATTTCGCCAAGCAGACACGTCATTAAAGGAGTCAATAAATGATGAAGAAAAGGTTGCCACGTCACTCGTTGACCAGGTCAAAGGAAAAAACATAGACCAGTCAGTATGTCAGTCTTAAAGTCAACAAGTCAAGGGTGTAGTCGCCAGAGCCTAGATATGTACTCGCCAAAATCAGAAACATGGTCGCCGAAGGGTAATACCCAGAAGCGGGGGTGTTCGCTGAATCAGCGTACTGGGCACGAACCGACTCGGCGAAAATACAGGAAATCCTAACCCGAAGCAACGTGGGATTCCCAATACAAGTCCAAGAAGGAATCCTACTCAAATAGAACCACCTATCCCACGAGGAAAGGGGTTCAAAAAACTGAGAGAAGAGAGCAATTGTATGAGAGATCTAAGTGTGTAAACAAAGCAATAAGCCTAGTATTATCTTTCTGCCCTTTGGGGCGCCGTGGTTTTTTCCCATTCAAGGGTTTTCCACGTAAAATCGGTCTCTTGCATGTATTGTTTATTTTCTTGTTTTACGTTGAATTGATATAATTGTTGGGTGCGTGGCAATCCAAATTTCACCATCAACAAATGCAAAATTTAAGACATCGGTTTTTATAAAAACCGATGTCTAAACGTTTTTTTTTAAATATCGGTTTTCTTAAAAACCGATGTCTTTTGAAACTGTAATTTTTAAGACATCGGTTTTTATAAAAACCGATGTCTAAAAGCTTTTTTTTAATCGGTTACCAAGAACCGATTTCTTTTAGTGAAATCTAGTGATGTCTTTTAACATTTTTGTAGTAGTAATCTAAACTAGAATTAAGAGTTGGTATATCTACTAAACCCAAGTAGATATTTAATCCTTTTTAAAAGTCAAATCAATTTAACACCTAAACTTGAATTAAGAGTTGGTATATCTACTCAATCCAAGAAGGAATCAAATGCTTTAAAAACTTTGAATGGAACTAAATAGATCAAATACTAAAGACAATGGTGGATTACCCACAACTCATGTATAATTACATCAACTCCCACTTGGAGTTTAGTAACTCATAATCAAAATACAATGAAGAAATAAAAGAAACCCATTGGTGTATTGAGATTTCCCTATTCTTCAAGCTCCTTTTCTCCTCCAATGTGTGGAACTCGTAGCTCTTGAGTGGGTGTATGTGTTTGGGTGAAAAGGAAGTGAAAAGGGTGATTTAGAGAAGGATTTGGTATGGAGATTAGTTAGGAATGGTGTAGGATGGATTTGGATGATTTGGGAGAGATTCCTAGATCTAGATGATAATGTAAGGGTTTGAAGAAAAGAGTGTTTTTAGGTGAGTCAAGCTGTATGTACGAAATCAGAAAAAAGGTATTTATATGGTTGCCAAAAATAGGTCTAAAATGCCGATGTCATCGAATCTGGGCAACTTCGTGGCCCATAGTTCACGGGCAATATAGACTAGCGTAAAGTAACCTAAGGGGGGGGGGGGGGGGGGGGGGGTGTGAATAGGTTTTAATGGACTAATTACTAACTTTTCGAATTAATCAATTTCAACAACTTTTCTATACACTACCAATCAAACGAACAACAATAAATGTGTGTAAAACAATAAAAACATAAGTATTAATTTACATGAGAAACCCTCCAACTAGGCAAAACTCATGGGCTATCCATCTAGCCACACACGGTCCTTAAATCCACTATATGTAATGATGTTTACAAACTAGGTTGACCTCTAGTCACACAATTCTTGGTTACTAACCCATCACTACTACCCGTAAGCGTTTTATAGTGGTTCTAGACCAATTGCTTGTGCACTAATCTTCTTAGTCACAACGCTTAACACTAAATGAAGAGAATACAACATATGTGAATATATGACAATATCCAAAATATAATTAATGCTAGGCTACACTAAATGCTTTTCTAGAGATTGAATAATATCAAGTTGAACAATCCTAGATATCAATATCTAAATGCAAAGCATGAATTTTAGCTAAAAGGGCAATATAGACTTAGATGCAAGCTATTAACAAATAACACATCTCAACCAACAAACAAAGACTCAAGCATGTTAAAAACAACATTAAGTAAGGAGTTAAGCATTTAATCACAAAATGAATGCTAATCCTAGTCAAGCATGAACAAAAGATAAAACAAGAAGTTCTAGAACATGTTCAAATTACCTAGTCAAATAAACAAGGAAGACTCATACTTGGATGATGCTAGAATGATGCTGGATGCATTCCCATTGTGGAATTATTGTGGAACTCAATAGGAGTCTCTATAACCTTCTCCAAGGGAGAATCATCAACTATAACAACCTCCTCCTCATGGTTAATAGTCTTGAGCCTACAATCATCTATGATAACATTAGATGATTCTATGACGCTTCGAGTCTTCAAGTTGAAAACTCTATAGGCTATACTATTCAAGGCATAGCCAATGAAAATTCCCATATCACTCTTAGCATCAAATTTGGCAAGTTGATCATGGTTATTTAAAATGTAGCATTTGCTTCCAAAGGAGTGGAAGTAGCTAACATTTGGCTTTCTACCTCTCCACAACTCATAAGAGGTTTGCCTAGTGCAGGGCCTTAGGAAGACTCTATTTCCTATATAGCAAGCCATATTGACGACTTTGGCCCAAAGGTTCTTAGGGACATTGTTGCTAAGCAACATCACACGGGCCATCTCTTGAAGGGCCATCTCTTGAAGGACCCTATTTTTCCTCTCAATAACTCCATTTTGTTAAGGTGTCCTAGGAGTCAAAAACTCATAGGATATGCCTAAGTTATTGCAATAGCTTTCAAAGTAGGCATTCTCAAATTCCCTCATATGATCACTTCTAATCCTTTTAATGCTTTTAATGTTAGAGTTTTTTTCATTTTGAATTTTAGTGCAAAGCATTTTAAACTTATCAAAAGTTTCAAATTTTTCTAAAAGGAAATATGTCCATGTGAACCTAGAGAAATCCTCTACAAAAAAAAAAAAAAAAAAAATTATCTCTTTCCACCTAAACTCTCGGTTTGTATAAGACCCATAAGATCCATGTGGAGAAGCTCTAAGGGCTCTTTAGTGGAGAGATACTTGCCATTCTTGTGCATGCTTTTGGTTTGTTTCCCTTGTTGGCAAGGTCCACAAACACCATCAACTTTCTTCCCAAGCTTGGGAAGCCCACGCGCAACATTGAACTTATCTAAGATCCTTAAATCCCGATAGTTCATGTGGCCAAGTCTTTCATGCCACAACTCAAATTGCTCATTCTTGGACATATTACAAGAGATGACACTAGCTTCAAGACAATAGCAATTGTTGCTAGATCTCTTTCCTTTCAACAAGGTTTGTCCATCGAGATTTAGAATTGAGTAATCATTCTTGCTAAACAAGACGAAGAGTCCTTCATCACTAAGATGAGAAATGCTTATTAGATTGGCTTTCAAGCCATCTACATATAAAGCATTGGACAAGGAGGGTAAACCAGGAATGGAAATGCTTCATTTCCCTATAACCCTTTTTTTAGACCCATTACCAAAGGTGGCAAATCCCCCTTCCTCTATGACAAGAGTCTCAAAGAAACTCTCGTTTCCCGTCATGTGCCTAAAGCACCCACTATCTAAGTACCAACAATTAGAAGAATCTGCCTTTAAGGCAATTTGAGCAACATAGCAAAAGTATTCATCTCTTCTAATCCACCTAGGTGAAACACTTTCTTTCTTAGTGGTCATTGGTACATGGGCTCTAGATGTCCTAGAATCATGCAAATTGGTTCTATTTTTCCTAGGGACATGGGTATTGGCTCTACCATTTTTCTTTTCAATCATGCTTTCAACTCTACGCATTTTAATGTAATGAAATCAATTTGGTCTAATATGACCATCAACACCACAAAAATGACATGTAGAGATGAAGTGAGAAATCATACCATGTCTTTGTGAATGCATAGGAGCCTTCCTATGTCATTATGGTTGAATCAGTTCATTCCTTTTTCATTGTTGAACTAGTCTAGATTGCTTCCTTGGTTGAGCCAAGTGTTGAGGAAAGATAGCTTGAGGAGCTCTTTTTGGTTGAGCTTGAGGTTGACTTCTTGGTGCCATCTTCACTTGTACACTATGTGAACATTGTCCTACGTCAATCTTTTTCCTAGGATTTTGCATCAGTGAAGGTTCTTTGTTGCTCAAGCTCTTGAAAAACATAGTCTTGTTAGGAGTGGAGATCTCCTTGTCATCTTCAAAGCCAAGACCTCTTTTGTCAATTGGACTTTTTCCAACACTTAACATGTGGTCAAGTTTTTCCGTGCTAGAGGCCATCTTAGCCATTAATTCTCTAGCATCTTCAAGCTCCCTTTCCATTCTACCTTCACTCCTCTTAGATAAGACTATCTCTTCTCTTAGCTTATTTTCAAGCTCATTGGATCTCAATATCTCCTAACTTAAGTGGGTCACTTTGGTTGATAGCTCAAAGTTTTCTTCCTTCAACTTTCGAATTTCTCTTTTGTTCTTCATCCTTGAGCTTTCAAACTTAGTGATGTAGTCTTCAAGATCAATACGCTCCACATTTCCATTTGTAGAGAGAGATGAAGAGCCATCATCACTTGAGTCATTTTCCTCTTGACTCTCTTCCTCTTCTTCACTAACATTGAAACAAATATTGCACGGCGTGTCTAAAACAATCTAGAAGGGGGGGGGGGGGTGGTGAATAGATTTTAAAGATATTACCCAATTTTCGCATACATGTCAAGATTACGAAAATGCCCCTAATAGTCAATAAAATATAACAAGTGTAATATGGTGCAGAATGTAAATAACACTTGATAATTACGTGAAAACCCTCACGGGAAAAAACCATGGGCTAATAAGTGAGCCACACTCGAACCTCGAATCCACTAAATGTGTAAACCGATTACAACCTAATCCCGGTAAGTAATCACACACCTACCTAATCCCGGTCATAACACAAGACTTAATTCTCTAAGAAGAGATAATAAAACCTATATGAATATGAGAAATATTCAAAATGCAATTTAGAGCTAGGTTACTCTATATGCTTATCTAGGATGATGATTTTGCAATTAATTCAATCCTAGATATTAAATGCTAGATGACATGTCAATTAGCTTAGCTAAACATAGATTATGAAAACCTAGATAGCTATCACAATACAACACTCAATCATATCAACACATAATCTCAATCTTGTAATTAGAATTAATTCTAAGAACATACAAGAAATCAAAGAGATAAATAGATAAATAAAAACACTAAGATTAGATGAAATTAGTGTTCAACTTACCATAGCATGTGTGTTGATGAAGACCTATGCACTAGAACATCCTATATATCATGGATGATGCTTAGATGATGATTGATGCATATGAATTTTGATTTGAGTGATCAAGGATGATCAAAGATGAGTTCTTGATGAAAAAGTTCTCTTTGAAAATGCTCTTAATTAAAAATATGATATTTGAGTCATTAGGGATGACCTAAAGTTGAAGCAATGTTTATATAGGTGTCCCAATTGATGCAACGCCGTTTTGAAAAAAATAGGGCAAATCGCTGCAGGTACCGCTGCCAAAGCCACAGCGGTGCATTTTAAATGCATCAGGTATGAAACCGCTGTGGCTTCCACAGCGGTACACACTGTATGTGAAACCACTATCCCAACTGCTGCGAAAACCCACATCGGTCAGGAGTGATGCAAACAGAGCATCTCATTGCAGTGGCTACCGCAGCGGTCTCCTGACCTCATGCCAAACAAAAGCAAGGCTTTACATCCTAATGCCTAAATGTCATGGCATTTCAATGTACAAGATGCAATCATTTAAGAATATGCATGAAGAGGTATAAATGATCATTAATGTGCACTTAACAAAAGGAAACACACACAACATACAAGAATAGGAATTATGCATGAGATGTGAGTGTGTGTGTGTGCAATTAATCTCTTCAAAGCAAATTAAGCACATAGAAGTTTACCTTTGGTGCTTATCAAGATGAGGTCTTGAAAGGGCATTGAGCTTGAACACTAATATCTAAGCTACCCTTACAATGAACCCAAATTGTGGTTTGTCCACGAAATAAGCCAATCAATAAATGAGACCTTACAATCTCCCCCTTTGGCTATTTCGTGACAAAACCACCACTCACATTGATTCCTCATAAAAAAATAGAAACTACGGGTCAACAATGATTTTCTACATTACAAAGAGATATTTTAAATACTACATCTTGAAGTCTTCAATCTCTTGTAGAACAATCAATCCCTGAAAATAAGGTTTCTATACTTTCCAATACAAGTAAAATGTGAGATTAATCAAGTGAGAACATAAACAAGCATTTGCATTTTAAGAGTTTAGGCACAACATTATGCAATGTATGTGAATGCAATGCTCCCCCTCAAAGGGTTACTCCCCCTCAATGAATATTCTCCCCAACATGCACAATTGCTACTACAATTTGCAACTCCCCTTACCACATTCTACTCTCCTTTTTTGTCATGATATAGGCAAAGGAGTAGTCCCCAACCGGGTCACTTCTAGCAAAGAGAGATAGTAGCATACGAGATATTTGCATAATCATATAAGTCACTTTATGCATCTTAATTAATTGGAGAGAAACAAGGAGATTTATTTAAGGAAAATGTGTGAATCAAAAAAATGCTTTGCATACAAGACATGTAGCATTCAAGTCCAAAATACAATGGTATTTGGCAAAGCAAATGACAAAGGTTTCTAATAAGAAATCAAACCAATTTCACCATAGTCATGGAGAAGCAAGGATATAGAGATTTTATTGTTTTCAATATAAGAGCAATTATATCCAACTTTAAAAGCAAAACATGGCATGAGCGACTTTGCACCCTATTTGATTTTTCCGGGAATGATACCCGTATGATAGTAGCCATGTTCAACTAATAAAGAAAGAGAGACATTTGGAATTTAAATTCCTTTGAACGGATACAAGACCCTTTATTCATTCTGAGTCTCATAAGCTTTTTCACACAAGTTTTGCATTTTAAGAATATGCAATCATCAATTCATGCTTTTTCATTTGAGCATGTTATATGAATTTCATGCTTTTTCATTTGACATTAGCATTTTATAAAAGAATCATCATGTCATGGAGATAACTATAGGTCATTCAAATCATACTTCCTATGTAAATCTCCTAGTCCAAAAATGCATGTTTGAACATAAATATGGCATGGATTGTAAACAAGCATGGTTCACACTTATTGAATTGAAAACATATATACATATGTGCAACCAAGCTTACTCAAGCAATTAAAAAAGAAGCATAAGATATTTCAAATTTTTGCATGTGACAAGTATGCAAACTAGCTCTCTTTGCTTGAGTTCCCCATATGGGGTCAATCACCAAAACACATCACTCCACAAGATATATCCCAATAGATCTACTTAGTGTTTTAAATCGAGTAGCATTTAAGGGTTTAATAAATAAGTCTGCAAGTTGATCATTAGTACCTATATGTTCAAGTACTATGCATTTATTTTCAATAAGCACTTTAATGAAATGATGGTGGATGTCAATATGCTTAGTTCTAGAATGTTGCACCGGATTCTTGGAAATATTAATGGCACTCATATTATCACAAAAGAGAGTGAGTGTACCTTGGTTGAATCCATAGTCTACTAGCATTTGCTTCATCCAAAGGAGTTGTATGTATCCACTCCCCGTGGCTATGTACTTGGCCTCGGCCGTGGACAAGGAAATTGAGTTTTCCTTCTTGCAAAATTAAGACACCAAGTTGTTGCCTAAGAAGAAGCAACCGCCCGATGTGCTTTTCCTATCATCACAATTTCCTACCCAATCCGCATCACTAATGCCTACAAGACTAGCATTACTGTCAAACGAGTACCAAATCCCATAGTTGAATGTCCTATTCACATAGCGAATGATTCTCTTAACCGAAGAGAGATGGGACTCCTTAGGATCGGATTGGTACCTAGCACACACACCCACACTAAAAGATATATCAGGCCTACTTGCGGTCAAATAAAGCAAGCTACCTATCATGCCCCGATATAGAGTTTGTTCCACACTTTTTCCACTAGCATCCTTGCTTAGCTTCAAAGTGGTACTCATGGGTGTATCACAATGTTTGGCATTTTCAAGACCAAACTTCTTCACTAGGTTTTTGGCATATTTGGCTTGGGTAATAAAAATCCCATCATCTAATTACTTAATTTGCAAACCTAGGAAGTAACTAAGCTCACCAACAAGACTCATCTCAAATTCATGAGACATAACATCAACAAATTGTTGGACTTTGGTGTTGTTGGTGGAGCTAAATACAATGTCATCAACATATATTTGAGCTATAAATAACTCATCTTTGTTTCTCTTGATGAACAAGGTCTTGTCAACACTACCCCTTGTATAGTTATTGTCAACAAGAAATTGAGTGAGGCGTTCATACCAAGCCTTCGGTGCTTGTTTCAACCCATATAATGCCTTTTTGAGACGATAGACATGGTTGGGGTGTTGTGCATCCACAAACCCCTTGGGTTGTTCAACAAACACTTCCTCTTGCAAGAAGCCATTGAGGAAGGCACTCTTGACGTCCATTTGGTGTAATTTAAACTTGTGAATGCAAGATTTGGACAAGAGAAGCCTAATGGACTATAAACGGGCAACGGGAGCAAATGTCTCCTCAAAGTCGATACCCTCAATTTGAGAGTACCCTTGTGCTACAAACCTAGCCTTGTTCCGCACTATGTTACCATCCTCATCAGATTTGTTCCTATAAATCCACTTTGTGCCTATGACATGTGTGCTTTTAGGCCTAGGAACTAGAGTCCAAACCTTATTCCTTTCGAATTGGTTTAGCTCTTCTTACATGGCAAGAACCCAAAATTCATCATTTAAGGTTCATCTACCTTTTTGGGTTTAATTTGAGAGGTGTAGCATGTAAAGCTAATGAGATTAGCTATTTGACGCCTAGTCCTAACACCCTCATTAACTTCTCCAATGATGTCATTTTTATCATGGAGTTGTCTAACCCATGGACCGGGTTCCTTAGAGTTCAAGAGAGGAACTCTATCAATAGGTTATGTGTCCTCATCATCACCATTGGATGTCCCAACATTGGGAGTCTCCACAACCTTCTCCAAAGGAGAGTCATCATCTAAAATATCCTCCTCATCATAGTCATTAGAGTTGAGCCTTGTGTCATCAATGACAACATTGGATGATTCCATGACGGTTCGAGTCTTCAAATTGAAAACTTTATAGGCTCTACTATTCAAGGCATAACCAATAAATATACTCTCATCACTCTTAGCATCAAACTTGCCAAGTTGATCATGGTCATTTAGAATGTAGCATTTGCTTTCAAATGTGTGGAAGTAGCTAACATTCGGCTTCCTACCTTTCCATAACTCATAGGAGGTGAAAGGAATAATGCACAATGTGTATAAAACTAATCTAGAGGGGGGGGGGGGGGGGGGGGGGAATAGATTTTAAATGATTTTACCCAATTTTCACATACAAGTCAATTTTACGAAAATGCCCCTACTAGTCACAATAGTATAACAAGTGTAATATGGTGCGGAATGTAAATAACACTTGATATTTACGTGGAAACCCTCACGGAAAAAACCACGGGCTGTTATGTGCGCCACACACGAACCTCGAATCCACTAATTGAGATGATTACAACCTAATCCCGGTTTAATGATCTAATCCCGATCAATAATCATCACAATTACCTAATCCCGGTATAAGTGGACCTAGTCCAATTGCTTGCGAATTAAGTAACCTAATCCCGGTCACAACACAAGACTTAATTCTCTAAGAAGAGATAATACAACCTAAGTGAATATTATGAAATATCCAAAAATGCAATTATAGCTAGGTTACTCTATATGCTTATCTAGGATAATGATTTTGCAATAAATTCAATCCTAGATATTAAAAGCTAGATGACATGTCAAATAGCTTAGCTAAACATAGATTATGAAAACCTAGATAGCTATCAAAATACAACACTCAATCATGTCAACACAACAATCTCTATTTTGAATATTAGATTTTAATCTAAGAACAAGCAAATAATAAAATAGATGCCTTGATAAATAAAACACTAATTATAAATGATAATAGTGAAGAACATACCAAGGGAAGTGTGTTGATCAAGACCCATGCAAGTAAACATCCTAACTATGCTAGAAAATGATTAGATGATATTTTGATGCATATGAAAATGGGTTTTGAGTGTTAAAGACAAGTTCTTGGGAGTTTCTCTCTTGAAGATATTTGTCTCTCAAAAGTGTGTTGCTTCACAAAAAAATGAAGAAGAAAATATATATATATAAATGAATCAGGTCATGAAACAAAAAAACAAACGCCATTGCTTTTATATAAATATATATAACGTTAATGAAACTTATTATAGCACGGTGTGTATAAAGCTATCTAGAGGGGGGGTGAATAGATTTTACGCTTTTTACCCAATTTTTCGTGTTAGTCAAATTTATGAAAATGCCCTCAAGATAATATAAACAAGCAAGTGTAATATGGTGCGGAAATTAAAACAACACTTGGTTTTTACGTGGAAACCCTCACGGGAAAAACCACGGGCTATGTAAGTAAGCCACACTCGAACCTCGAATCCACTAAATGTGCAAACGATTACAACCTAATCCCGGAAGTAATCACACACCTACCTAATCCCGGTATGAGTGAACCTAGTCCTATTTGCTTGCGATCTAAGCAACCTAATCCCGGTTGCTACACACAAGACTTACTTTCTCTAGAAGAGAATACAACCCTAAGTGAATATATGTGAATATCCAAAATGCAACATAGAGCAAGGGAAACCCTATATGCTTATCTAAGATGATTAATATGCAATTAAGAACAATCCTAGATATCAAAACTAAATGACATGTCAATTAGTTTAGCTAATCAATATTAAGCACAAAACCTAATATGCTAGCACAATACAACTTCTCAAACATACATCATACTCATCTCAATATTGTTGTAGGGAAAAATACCGTAGTACACGCAGCGGAAGCGAGACTAAAAATAAGATTTAGTGACTTTTAAAATTTTTCCTTTATGAACCTTAAACCCTTTAATTAATTAAACATGCATATACAATAACCAAAAAGTAGAATACCTTTTGTCGCGTGATCCGATTGACTTACGTCGATGGTAATCCGCAAGATCTTCAATCCTAGCACGAACGTGGATCACCTAGGAGCGTGGTCTCCCTTTTTCTTTGAATTGCAAACCTGTGAATGGACAAAACAAACTTTCTTTTCTTTGTTAGTCACAAAAACAATCAAAAGAATGACTGAGATTATTCCGGTCACTTTTGAGTTCTCAATCTAATGATCGAAACTCGCGTGAACCTAGATCGATATCGTATACACAAGCTTATTGATGATTAAGCAAATAGTATACTATCAAAGAATAATCTAACACTCCTATTTGTTTTTGTAGAATAAAAGCTTTCTATGAATTGAGAAGAAGAAGAAAAATTGTCTCCAGAACAACTTGGGTGGCCGAAATTTTCCTCTCCTTGTCTTTTAGGGTTGCCGAAATCTCTCTCCTTTTTACACTAGGGTTGCCGCAAATCACCACCTCTAAAGGTTTGTGTTGCACCCTAATTTCCATAAAAGAATAGACTTCTAACCCTAATCTAACTCATAGTTATTTTATTCTTTTTAATGACTAAATTAAAAGACTTCTTATTTGAATAAATAAAATTAATTATTTATTTTCTTACCAAATAAGTCTTTTACTTTTAGTATACTACCAACAATAGTATAACATTAGGAATCATATTTCCTAATCAGAAAAAATTTGTTTATTAATTAAACAATTAATTAATTAATTAATTAATTCTTATTTAATTAAAACAAATGAAACAAAATAATATATTAGGTTAAAACTTAACCTTGCCGCCCCACTTGAATAAATGGGCCAAAATATTATTTTCTTATTTCATTTAATCCATTGGACTTTAAATAAAAAGCCCACATGTGAACCAGACCCATTCTTACTAAAAGAAACAAGCCCACATGTCTTTCATTAATATATAAATATAATTGAGCAGCCCATTACTTAAATAATGTGCAAATTATATTCTTAATATATTAAATGCAATTCTAGATGGACCCTTAAATTGGTCCGGTAGAATATATCAAGTGATCCATGCAAGTCCGTGTGGATTGGGATCTTGGCGGGCCATCTAAATTTAAGCTTCAATAGACATAACCTAATCACAATCAACAAATGATTCACTTAGGTCCGATCCATTAATTTTAACTCATTCCACTAAAGAGCTAAAATTGAACTCTTAAATAAAAATAGAAAAGGAAGATGCTCCTCATTCATACCCTAGACAATCATATAGGAGATAGTGTATCCTCGTGATTAATATCAGTAATCGCCAAGAGTTCATAGACCGCCTATAACTCTCCAAGTTACCATATTTACTCATATGACCACGTTTTGAACTTGGATATTTTGACTTGTCCAGAAGCCATGTTTTCAATAGACACTATCGAAAACTCAACGTTGAGATTTAATATCCAATTACCTCAAAACATCCATATGATGATATTATACTCTCATTTAATTAAATGGAGCCACGATGTCCATATCTATAAATGAAGTCCTCTATCGATTAACAAATGAATATCACCAAACTATCGAGGATAGACTATGCGATATAATCGTACTCATTGATAACTCAAATGATATCACTTGCAACCATAAGTCCATCATTTATCTCAGGATTAAGATAGACTCTCCGATTGTCCTGATAATGAAAAGACTATTATCTATTGACGGTTCTAGATAAAGCTTTTCATTGTGATCCTGTTCAATGCACCCAGTGCACTAGATCCTTTTGCTCGAAGACACTCCGATGATTTAGACTCATCATATCTCATTTGATCCCACTCAAATGCTAGCAAAAGAATTCTACAACTTTAACAAGATAAAGGTGTCCAACCTTTACTTAAGTTGTGAACATTATTCAAGACTAACTAAAGAATTGTGTCTACCACATACATATCCAGATGTACGAACAATTCTTCTTTTCTCATAGTCTTTAGACCTTATGATTATTTACTTTGACAATTATAATATTAAACTATAAATGCTATACGATTTGTTAAACCAGAAATCACTTTATTAATATGAAAAAGATTGTTAATTACAACATTACACTCTTGCTATTGAGCATAATCCTAACAATCTCCCACTTGCACTATAGCAAATGTGTCATATCTCTCAAGCCCATGTTCTCTAGATGCCCATCGAAACTCTTCTGAGGTAGAGCCTTTGTGAAGGGATCCGCTAGATTTTCTGCTGACGCGATTTTGGTAATCGTCACGTCACCTCTTTGAACAATCTCCCTTAAAAGATGATACTTTCTTTCAATGTGTTTACCTCTCTGTGACTTCTTGGTTCTTTCGAATTAGCCACTGCTCCACTGTTGTCACAGTAGATAGTGATCTGCTTATTCGCACTAGGAACCACTTCCAAGTCAATCAAGAATTGGCGGAGCCAAACAGCCTCTTTGGCAGCCTCGCATGCAGCAACATACTCAGCTTCCATGGTGGAATCAGCAATACAAGATTGCTTGATACTCCTCCATATAACTGCTCCTCCTCCAATAGTAAACACAGCCCCTGATGTGGATTTTCTAGAGTCAGAATCTGATTGGAAATCAGAATCTGTATACCCAACGGGAATCAAATCCCCTCCAGAGTATACAAGCATATTATCTCTCGTTCTCTTAAGATACTTGAAAATATGCTTGACTGCCGTCCAGTGATCAGGACCAGGTTTCGATTGAAACCTGCTAACTATGCCAACAGCAAAACAAATATCTGGTCTAGTACAGAGCATTGCATACATGAGACTTCCAACTGCCGAGGCATATGGAACTCTACTCATGAATTGCTCTTCATGCTCATTCTTTGGAACTTGTTCCTTAGAAAGCTTGATTCCATGTCTAAAAGGTAACATACCTTTCTTGGAATCCTGCATGGAAAACCTAGACAAGATCTTGTCTATGTATGAAGCTTGGGATAATGCAATCGTTCTATTCTTTCTATCCCTTATTACTTGGATACCTAGAATAAAACTTGCTTCTCCTAAGTCCTTCATATCAAATTGTTTTGCTAACCATTCTTTTACTGATGTCAATACACTTACATCGTTTCCAATGAGTAGTATATCATCAACATAAAGAATCATGAAAACCAACTTGTCGCCCTTAATCCTTTTGTATACACAAGGTTCGTCAGGATTCTGAATAAATCCAAAACCTTTGACAGCTTGATCAAACCTTATGTTCTAGGATCTGGATGCTTGCTTCAATCCATATATGGATTTCTGCAACTTGCATACCTTTTCCATTTGGCCCTTTTCAATGAATCCCTCTAGTTGCATCATGTAGATGCTTTCGTCAAGACTTCCATTAAGGAAAGCTGTCTTGACGTCCATTTGCCAAATCTCTAGATCTAAAGATGCTGCAATGGATAAGAGTATCCTAATGGATTTAAGCATGGCCACAGGAGAGAAGGTTTCCTCGTAATCGATACCTTCTTTCTGTGTATACCCTTTAGCTACCATAAAGGTTTCCACCTTACCATCCATACCTCTTTTCCTCTTGTATACCCACTTGCACCCAATGGGTTTTATCCCTTTAGGCAAGTCTACAAGGGACCAGACTTTGTTATCGAACATAGATTCAATCTCAGATTGCATTGCCTTTTGCCAATGGCGACTATCAACATCCTCCATAGCTTCCTTGTACGTGTAGGGATCATCGTCGTCCGGGAGATTCTCCATTGATTCTCCCAGACCGATGTATCTTTCGGATTGTGTTCTAACCCTCCCACTACGACGAGGAATGGTAGGTTGTTGATCTTGTGTTGGATCGGAACTTACAATTGGGTTAGGTTGTGTAACCTCTCGTGGAATTGTATCTCCTGACATCTCATTCAGGACAATTCTACTTCTAGGCACAAAATCATTCATATAGTCCTTTTCCAGAAATTTAGCATTTGTCGAAACAAATACTTTAAGATCTGAAGGACTATAGAAATAATATCCTTTAGTTTCTTTTGGATACCCTACAAATATACATGTTTCTGAACGGGACTCCATCTTTTCTGTCTTTCCTTTTAACACATGCGCAGGACAACCAAATATCCTTAAGTGTTGTAAACTAGGCTTGCGCCCAGTCCACAACTCATGCGGTGTTTTAGGAACAGACCTAGATGGTACATCGTTTAGAATGTATATAGCAGTTTGTAAAGCATATCCCCAAAAAGAAATAGGAAGTGTTGAATAACTCAACATAGACCTAACCATATCCAAAAGAGTTCTATTTCTCCTTTCTGCTACCCCATTCTGTTGAGGTGTACCTGGTGCAGAAAACTGAGAAACAATCCCATTATCAATAAGATATTGCTGAAACTCACCAGATAGATATTCTCCACCACGATCAGATCTTAAGATTTTTATGTGTTTCTCAAGCTGATTTTCCACTTCAGCTTTGAATGCTTTGAGCATGTCAAAAGCATCCGACTTATGTCGCATGAGATACACATAACCAAATCTCGAGTAATCATCTGTGAAGGTGATGAAGTACTCATATCCACCTCTAGCTTGAATGCTCATAGGTCCACATACATCAGTGTGTATCAATCCTAAACATTCAGTGGCTCTTGCACCTTTGGCAGAGAACGTCCTTTTGGTCATTTTACCTTCCAAACAAGATTCACAAGTTGGTAGATCATCAACCTTTAAGTCACTCAAAGGTCCGTCACATACCAATCTTTTAATCCTATTAAGGTTAATATGACCTAAGCGTAAGTGCCAAAGGTAGGTTTCATCTGTTGATAATTTTACTCTTTTATGATTAGGTTCCGTTATTTCTGTGTCTAACGAGTGAGAGATATTTCTATGCAAAAAGTATAGACCGTTTTCCAATGTACCTTGGCAAATAATTTTGTCATTCTTACTAATAATAAAAACTTTATTAAAAGTAACCGAATATCCAAATTTATTTAAACAAGAAACTGAAATTAAATTCCTCTTGAATTGAGGTACATAATAAACGTCTATCAAATCTAAATGCCTTCTAGAATCCAAATAAACTCTAATATCTCCCACTGCACTTGCAGACACTAACGTTCCGTTGCCCAAGCGCAAATTGATTTCATTCTTACTCAGCTTTCTCCTTTCTTGGAACCCCTGCAAGGAATAACAAACATGATTAGTGGCTCCTGAGTCTATGATCCAAGAATCTGTAGAATCAGCCAAAAAACATGTTTCAAGATAATTCACATTACCTTCTTCCTTCTTATTCTGGGACTTTGGGCAATTTCTCTTCCAATGTCCCTTTTCACCACAAAGGAAGCATTTCCCTTTGATCTTGGTTACTTTCTTGGTGTCCTTCTTGATAGGCCCAAGTTGCTTTTTCTTCTGTTGTTTCTTGACCTTTTGACGGGCCTTAACAGTAGCAACTTTACCAACCATATGAATCTCTTGACCTTTGCCTTTCACAAGGATCTTTTCAGCACTTTGAACATCTTGCATCAGGCCTTGTAAGGTGTATTCCTTTTTGTTCAAAGTGTAGTCCAATTTGAACTGATCAAAGGAATCTGACAATGAATTGACAACCATATCAATCTTTGTCTCACCATCTATCTCAGCGCCATGCAGTTCAGCAATGTTGAGATGTGCTATGACTTTCATCATGTGATCTTTCACAGCCTGTCCAGGTTTCATCCTAAGATTCATAAAAGCAGTCACTGCCTCTCTCTTAGTCGTCCTAGACTTCATAGCAAACATCTCCTCTAGAGACATCATAATATCAGCAGCGGACTCCATTCCTTCATGCTGCTGTTGCAACACGTCGGAGATAGTGGCCATAATGTAACATTTTGCCATATCATCTGAAGTCTTCCACTGCTCATACTCATCTCTATACATTATGCTTGATTCATTATTAGGAGCAGGTGGTTTAGGAGTAGTTAGAACAAACTTATGTTTTTCACTTTGCAGCAACAACCCAATTTTCCTTTTCCATGTGACATAATTATCTCCAGTTAAAGTGTTATCTTTCAGGATGTTCATAAGTGATGGGGTCATGATTTCTGAATAAAACAAAACATATATAAGTAAATAATCATGATAAAGCACTTTTAAATATTTATCTTGAATTAAATAAATAACTCAATCATAAAATTCAACGGTGATCCAACACCCATAAATGTTACGCCTCCTTTGGGAGTTCGCACCATTTACTAGTTAGACTAGGTCCCACCTAATTGTTAACATAACAACCAGCGTTTTCAATTTTAGCCTTGCAATTTTATTGACAAGAACTCTTGGGAGGATATCAATAAAATTACATTGAGTGTGTTACCAAGATATCGACCCTCAGTTTTCTCTCACGAATATCCCTCCTTGGGGAGTAGATCTCGTTTGAGTCCATTGTCTAGTCTATCCTTGTAAGGAAGTATGTTGCTAAATTCCATTCAGGGATGCCCCTTGGGGGGATTACCATAAATAATAAAGCTCAACCAACCTTGGAGGCCATAGGTGTTACAAAAACACCTTCTCCCACTCAATTATTTAAGGCGTGTGATTAAATCCCATAGAATGATTTACCAAGTTATCTAGATGCCAATTTAGATACCTAAATCATTCAATGCATGTTCATACCAAAAGAGATATATGAGTGGCACTCCTATTCTATATGTCATGTTATCATACAATAACAAATATTGTAATATTTAAAGCATAAATTAAATAGCAACAATTTTGGCCCATCCTAGAAAAACAAGTAAATTACAATTTGTTTTAGGAACACAAGATCTTCAGGTGGCCCATCAACCATAAGCTCATCCTTCGGCCTTCTCCTATGGGCGGCACACACCACAACCCCACAAAGGGGCTGCCATGCGCAGCCCATAAGTCCTCCAAGGCTGCCGTGCGCAGCCCACCTTGAGATGGGCTTGCCATGCGCAGCCCAATCCACTCCTAGGGTGCGCACGGTGCTCGTTCTCGGTTCCGGTTGCTTCGTTTTTCTTCGTGTCTTCGAATCTTCAAGACCTAAATATATTACGGCAGTATTTAAACAAATAAAATACTGCAGTATTTTTTTTTTTTTTTAATCACTGCAGTACCTTTTACATACAAAAACTGCACATAATAAAAAAAATAAAACTGCAGCAGTATAAAAAAAATACTGCACCAAAAAAAATAATAAAACCTAGCAATCTACCAAGAAGGAATTATGGCGATGATAGACCACCCTTCTTGTTACAACTCTGAAACAAAAATTACATTGAAAATCTAGGACCAAAATCGAGCAATAACAATCCACATAAACATATATAAATCCATACATCCACATGTAATTATATATTCGAATACCTAGAGTGCCATCTCTTTCTAAACATGCATAATCACAATAAAAAGAAATAGATCCACGTATATATACGTTAATTAATTAAAAGGGTTTAACCAGGCTCTGATACCAATTGTAGGGAAAAATACCGTAGTACACGCAGCGGAAGCGAGACTAAAAATAAGATTTAGTGACTTTTAAAATTTTTCCTTTATGAACCTTAAACCCTTTAATTAATTAAACATGCATATACAATAACCAAAAAGTAGAATACCTTTTGTCGCGTGATCCGATTGACTTACGTCGATGGTAATCCGCAAGATCTTCAATCCTAGCACGAACGTGGATCACCTAGGAGCGTGGTCTCCCTTTTTCTTTGAATTGCAAACCTGTGAATGGACAAAACAAACTTTCTTTTCTTTGTTAGTCACAAAAACAATCAAAAGAATGACTGAGATTATTCCGGTCACTTTTGAGTTCTCAATCTAATGATCGAAACTCGCGTGAACCTAGATCGATATCGTATACACAAGCTTATTGATGATTAAGCAAATAGTATACTATCAAAGAATAATCTAACACTCCTATTTGTTTTTGTAGAATAAAAGCTTTCTATGAATTGAGAAGAAGAAAAATTGTCTCCAGAACAACTTGGGTGGCCGAAATTTTCCTCTCCTTGTCTTTTAGGGTTGCCGAAATCTCTCTCCTTTTTACACTAGGGTTGCCGCAAATCACCACCTCTAAAGGTTTGTGTTGCACCCTAATTTCCATAAAAGAATAGACTTCTAACCCTAATCTAACTCATAGTTATTTTATTCTTTTTAATGACTAAATTAAAAGACTTCTTATTTGAATAAATAAAATTAATTATTTATTTTCTTACCAAATAAGTCTTTTACTTTTAGTATACTACCAACAATAGTATAACATTAGGAATCATATTTCCTAATCAGAAAAAATTTGTTTATTAATTAAACAATTAATTAATTAATTAATTAATTCTTATTTAATTAAAACAAATGAAACAAAATAATATATTAGGTTAAAACTTAACCTTGCCGCCCCACTTGAATAAATGGGCCAAAATATTATTTTCTTATTTCATTTAATCCATTGGACTTTAAATAAAAAGCCCACATGTGAACCAGACCCATTCTTACTAAAAGAAACAAGCCCACATGTCTTTCATTAATATATAAATATAATTGAGCAGCCCATTACTTAAATAATGTGCAAATTATATTCTTAATATATTAAATGCAATTCTAGATGGACCCTTAAATTGGTCCGGTAGAATATATCAAGTGATCCATGCAAGTCCGTGTGGATTGGGATCTTGGCGAGCCATCTAAATTTAAGCTTCAATAGACATAACCTAATCACAATCAACAAATGATTCACTTAGGTCCGATCCATTAATTTTAACTCATTCCACTAAAGAGCTAAAATTGAACTCTTAAATAAAGATAGAAAAGGAAGATGCTCCTCATTCATACCCTAGACAATCATATAGGAGATAGTGTATCCTCGTGATTAATATCAGTAATCGCCAAGAGTTCATAGACCGCTTATAACTCTCCAAGTTACCATATTTACTCATATGACCACGTTTTGAACTTGGATATTTTGACTTGTCCAGAAGCCATGTTTTCAATAGACACTATCGAAAACTCAACGTTGAGATTTAATATCCAATTACCTCAAAACATCCATATGATGATATTATACTCTCATTTAATTAAATGGAGCCACGATGTCCATATCTATAAATGAAGTCCTCTATCGATTAACAAATGAATATCACCAAACTATCGAGGATAGACTATGCGATATAATCGTACTCATTGATAACTCAAATGATATCACTTGCAACCATAAGTCCATCATTTATCTCAGGATTAAGATAGACTCTCCGATTGTCCTGATAATGAAAAGACTATTATCTATTGACGGTTCTAGATAAAGCTTTTCATTGTGATCCTGTTCAATGCACCCAGTGCACTAGATCCTTTTGCTCGAAGACACTCCGATGATTTAGACTCATCATATCTCATTTGATCCCACTCAAATGCTAGCAAAAGAATTCTACAACTTTAACAAGATAAAGGTGCCCAACCTTTAACTTAAGTTGTGAACATTATTCAAGACTAACTAAAGAATTGTGTCTACCACATACATATCCAGATGTACGAACAATTCTTCTTTTCTCATAGTCTTTAGACCTTATGATTATTTACTTTGACAATTATAATATTAAACTATAAATGCTATACGATTTGTTAAACCAGAAATCACTTTATTAATATGAAAAAGATTGTTAATTACAACATTACACTCTTGCTATTGAGCATAATCCTAACAATTGTATCCAAAGCATACAAAATAACAAACAAGTAATTAATTGAGATTGCTAGATAAGAGAAACACAAAACATGTAAGATATTAGTGAAAAGCTTACCAAGCAAAGTATGATGAAGATTCCATGCAAGATGACATCTAGATGATCTAAGATGATGCTAGATGATGATTGATGATCATGAAAAAGTGTTTGAGTGATTAAAAATGAGTTCTTCGTGTATTTTTCTTCTCTTGAAAAATATCCTAAGTATGAAGCATGAATAAGAACTCTTGTGAATGACCTAAAATCAAGTTAGCATATATATAGAGGCCATAAGTGAAGTGAGGTCGTTTTGAAAACGCGCCAGAAAATTGCTCTATGCTCTGGTGGACCTGCGCTGGACGACAGGCGCAGGACCAGCGCACACGTACATTTTTGCTATGGCGCTGGACGACATGCGCTCACACAGGCGCCATACCAGTGGAGCCATACTGGGCGATCAGCGCTGGTGGCCTTGCGCTGGTGTAGACCTGCGCACGACCGGTGACAGAGAACTGGACGATCTGCGCTGGTGGACTGCGCTGGTGTGGACCAGCGCACAACCAGCGGCACGCCACTGGGCGTTTTGCACCGGTGAGCGGCGCTGGAGGACCAGCGCACAGCCCACAACTTTGAACCCACAAGCAATCATGCAAGGGGAACAAAGGTAAACTAAGATGCATCCTAAAACCTAAATGCTATGATGTTATAAACACTAGATGCAATCATAATAACAAGTAAGAAGAGATGTAAATAGGCATTGATGCACAACAAAAAGAAACACAACATACAAATATTAAACATATGCATGAGTTGTGAGTGTGTGCAACTATCTCTTCAAGACAAGTAAGCACTTAGAGTATTACCTTTGGTGCTTGTCAATAATGAGGTCTTCAAAGGGCCTAAGCAATAACAACAATATCTAAACTACCCTTACAAAGAATCCCCACATATGGTTTGATCACGAAATAAGCCAATTAAAAAACAACGGGAATCCTTACAATCTCCCCCTTTGGCTATTTCGTGACAAAACCATCACTCACATTGATTCCTCACAAAAAAAATAGAAACCACGGGACTACAATGATATTCTACATTACAAAGAGATAAGAGAATGCAACTTGAAGTCTTCAATCCTCTTGTAGAATAATCAATCCCTGAAAAGAGTTTCTAACATTTCCAATACAAGAAAAGTGTGAGATTAATCATGTGAGAACAATACCAAGCATTTGCATTTTTAGAATTTAGGTACAACATTACCAAATGTATGCAATGTATGATAAATGCAATGCTCCCCCTCAACGGGTTACTCCCCCTCAATGTATGTTCTCCCCAAAGTGCACAATAGCTTCTATATTTTGCACCTCCCCTTACCATATCCTACTCCCCCTTTTTGTCATGATATAGGCAAAGGAGTAGTCCCCAACCGGGTCACTCATAGCAACGAGAGATAGAAGCATGCAAGATTTGCATATACATATAAGTCACTTTATGCACTTCAATTAATTTGAGAGAAACAAGGAGATTTATTTTGAGAAAATGTGTGAATCCAACATGCTTTGCATACAAGACATATAGCATTCAAGTCCAAAATACAATGGTATTTGGCAAAGCAAATGACAAAGATTTCTAATAAGAATTCAAACCAATTTCACCAATGTCATGGGAAAAGCAAGGATATAGAGATTATTGATTTCAATTTAAGAGCAACTATATCCAACTTTATAAGCGAAACATGGCATGAGCGACTTTGCACCCTATTTGATTTTTCCGGATAAATATCCGTATGATAGTAACCATGTTCAACTAATAAAGAAAGAGAGACATTTGGAATGTAAATTCCTTTGAATGGATACAAGATCCTTTATTCATTTTGAGTCTCATAAGCTTTCACACAAGTTTTGCATTTTAAGAATATGCAATCATCAATTCATGCTTTTCATGAGAGCATGTTGTATGAATTTCATGCTTTTTCATTTGACATAAGCATGTTATAAAAGAATCATCATGTCATGGAGATAACTATAGGTCATTCACATCATACTTCCTATGTAAATCTCCTAGTCCAAAAATGCATGTTTGAACATAAATATGACATGGATTGTAGACAAGCAAGGTTCACACTTATAGAATTTGAAAACATATATACATATGTACAACCAAGCTTACTCAAGCAATCAAAAGAAGAGGCATAAGATATTTCAAATTTTTTGCAAGATACAAGAATGCAAAATAGCTCTCTTTGCTTGAGTTCCCCATATGGGGTCAAGTAAATCACATCACTCCACAAGACATATCCCAATAGATCTACTAAGAGTTTTAAATCGAGTAGCATCTAATGGTTTAGTAAATAGGTCCGCAAGTTGATCATTAGTACCTACATGTTCAAGTACTATGCATTTATTTTCAATAAGCTCTCTAATGAAGTGATGTCGGATGTCAATATGCTTAGTTCTAGAATGTTGGACCGGATTCTTGGAAATATTAATGGCACTCATGTTATCACAAAAAAGAGTGAGAGTACCTTGGTTGAATCCGTAGTCCACTAGCATTTGCTTCATCCACATAAGTTGAGTGCATCCACTCCCCGCGGCTATGTACTCGGCTTCCGCCGTGGACAAGGAAATCGAGTTTTGCTTCTTGCAAAACCACGACACCAAGTTGTTGCCTAGAAAGAAGCAACCGCCCGATGTGCTCTTCCTATCATCATAATTTCCTGTCCAATCCGCATCACTATATCCTACAAGACTAGGATTAGTGTCAAATGAGTACCAAATCCCATAATTAGAAGTCCCATTCACAAATCGAATGACTCTCTTAACCGAAGAGAGATGGGACTCCTTGGGATCGGATTGGTACCTAGCACAAACTCCTACACTAAATGATATATCGGGCCTACTTGAGGTCAAATAGAGCAAGCTCCCTATCATGCCACGATATAAGGTTTGGTCCACACTTTTACCGCTAGCATCCTTGCTTAGCTTCAAAGTGGTGCTCATAGGAGTATCACAATGTTTGGCTTTTTCAAGACCAAACTTCTTCACTAGGTTTTTGGCATATTTGGCTTGGGATATGAAAATCCCATCATCTAGTTGCCTAATTTGCAAACCTAGGAAGTAACTAAGCTCACCAACAAGACTCATCTCAAATTCATGAGACATGACATCAACAAATTGTTGGACTTTGGTGTTGTTGGTGGAGCCAAAAACTATATCATCAACATATATTTGAGCTATGAAAAGCTCATCATTGTCTCTCTTGATGAATAGCGTCTTGTCAACACTACCTCTTGTGTAGTTGTTGTCAACAAGAAATTGAGTGAGGCGCTCATACTAAGCCCTCGGTGCTTGTTTCAACCCATAAAGTGCCTTCTTGAGGCGATAAACATGATTGGGGTGGTGTGCATCCACAAACCCCTTAGGTTGTTCAACAAACACTTCCTCTTGCAAGAAGCCATTGAGGAAGGCACTCTTGACGTCCATTTGGTGCAATTTGAACTTGTGCACACAAGAGATGGACAAGAGAAGCCTAATGGACTCTAAGCGGGCAACAGGAGCAAAAGTCTCCTCAAAGTCGATACCCTCAATTTGAGAGTACCATTGTGCTACAAGTCTAGCCTTGTTCCGCACTATGTTGCCATCCTCATCGGATTTGTTCCTAAATATCCATTTAGTGCCTATGACATTAGTGGTCTTAGGCCTAGGAACTAGAGTCCAAACCTCATTCCTTTCGAATTGGTTTAGCTCTTCTTGCATGGCAAGAACCCAAAATTCATCATTTAAGGCTTCTTCAACCTTTTTGGGTTCAATTTGAGAGGTGTAGCAAGTATAGCTAATAAGATTAGCAAGTTGACGTCTAGTCCTAACACCCTCATTTACCTCTCCAATGATATCTTCTTTATCATGGAGTTTCCTAACCCATGGAGCGGGTTCTTTAGAGTCCAAGAGAGGAACTCTAGCAATAGGTTGTGTGTCGTCATTGTTGACATTAGATGTCCCAACATTAGGAGACACCACAACCTTCTCCAAAGGAGAACCATCACTAAAAATAACCTCCTCCTCATGATTATTAGACTTGAGCCTAGTATCATCAAATACGACATTGGATGATTCCATAACACTTAGAGTCTTTAAATTGAAAACTCTATAGGCTCTACTATTCAAGGCATAGCCAATAAAGATACCCTCATCACTCTTAGCATCGAATTTGCCAAGTTGATCACGGTCATTCAAAATGTAGCATTTGCTTCCAAAAGTGTGGAAGTAGCTAACATTTGGCCTCTTGCCTTTCCATAACTCATAGGAGGTGTTTCTAGTACCGGGCCTTAGGAAGACTCTATTTCCTATATAGCAAGCCGTATTGACGGCTTCGGCCCATAGGTTCCTAGGGACATTGTTGCTAAGCAACATCACACGGGCCATCTCTTGAAGGACCCTATTTTTCCTCTCAACAACTCCATTTTGTTGAGGTGTCCTAGGAGCCGAAAACTCATGGGAGATACCTAAACCATTACAAAAGGTTTCAAAGGTAGCATTCTCAAATTCCCTCCCATGGTCACTTCTAATCCGTTTTATGCTTTTAATATTAGAGTTCATTTCATTTTGAAGTTTATTACAAAGCATTTTAAACTTATCAAAAGTTTTGGATTTTTCTCTAAGAAAATATGTCCATGTGAACCTAGAGAAATCATCAACACAAACAAAAATGTATCTCTTTCCACCCAAACTTTCGGTTTGCATGGGACCCATGAGGTCCATGTGGAGAAGCTCAAGAGGCTCCTTGGTGGTGAGATACTTACCCTTTTTATGCATGCTTTTAGTTTGCTTTCCTTGTTGGCAAGGTCCACAAACACCATTGGCTTTCTTCCCAAGCTTAGGGAGGCCACGCACACACTCGAACTTTCCAAGGGTCCGTAGATCCCTAAAGTTCATGTGGCCAAGTCTTTCATGCCACAACTCAATTTGCTCATCCATAGACACATGATTAGATACAATACTAGCTTCAAGACAATAACAATTGTCACTAGATCTCATGCCCTTCAACAAGGTTTGTCCATCGGGTTTTAGGATTGAGCAAAAATCTTTAGAAAACAAGACGGAATATCCTTCATCACTAAGATGTGAAATGCTTATTAAATTGGCTTTCAAGCCATCAACAAATAAAGCATTGGATAAGGAGGGTAATCCGGGAACGGAAATGGTTCCTTTCCCTTTAACATTTCTTTTGGATCCATCACTAAAAGTGATATTTCCACCTTCCTCCATAACAAGAGTCTCGAAGAAACTCTTGTTTCCTGTCATGTGCCTAGAGCACCCACTATCCAAGTACCAAAAATTAGAAGAATTTGCCTTCAAGGCTATTTGTGCAACATGGCAAACATTTTCATTCTTTCTAATCCACTTAGCAACAATTTTAGCTTTCCTAGTGGTCTTTGGTACATGTGCTCTACTATTTCTAGGATCATGCAAATCAATATTTTCATTCCTAGAAACATGCATCTTGGCTCTATTCTTTCTCTTTTCAATCATGCTTTGTTTTCTACACATTTTAATATATTGAAAGCAATTTGGTCTAATATGACCATCACAACCACAAAAGTGACAAATAGGGATGAAATAAGGAATCATACCTTGCCTTTGTGCACGTATAGGAGCTTATCCATGTCTTTGTGGATAAGTGGGTTCAATCCATCTTCGTTGTTGAACCGGTCTAGGTTGCTTCCAAGCTTGAGGTTGCATGATTGGTCTCTTTCCTTTGTGAGCCAATTTTGGAGGAGTGTTGGCTTGAGGGACCCTAGGGGGTTGAGCTTGAGATTTCCTTCTTGGCCCCATTTTCACTTGAGCATTAGAACATTGTCCTACTTCTAACTTCTTCCTAGGAGGTTGCACAAATGAAGTTTCTTCGTTCTTCAAGCTCTTGACAAACACGGTCTTGTTAGAGGTTGAGATTTTCTTGCCATCATCATACCCAAGACCTCTCTTGTCACTTGGACTCTTTCCAACACCAAGTAAATGATCAAGCTTCTTGGTGCTAGAATCTATCCTAGCCAAGGACCCTTTAACTTCTACAAGTTCCCTCTTCAAGCCTTCTTCACTTCTCTTGGATAAGTCTAACTCCTCAATTAACTTATCCTCTCTCCTCTTCAATCTTTCCACTTGTTCACTTAAGTGGTCATTGTGAGCCGAAAGTTCAAGGTTTTCTTCTCTCAACCTCTCAATCTTTCTTGTGCTTTTAAGTGCTAAATCATTGAACTCGGCATGGTATTTAGCAAGCACCTTTTGCTCCACAAATTTCTTTTTGGAACTAGAAGAGGAGTCACTTTCTACTTCACTTGAGTCATTTTCCTCTTGACTCATTTCCTCTTTCTCACTACCACTTTTGCTCTTATGTGAGGAGGCAAAAGCTAGGAGGTTAGCCATGAGCTCTTCTTCACTTGAAGACTCATCTTCCTCATTGGAGTCATCACTACTCCCACTCCAAGTGGCGGCCATCACTTTGCTCTTCTTCTTTTCATTGTGATTAGCACATTCGGGGGCAAAGTGACCAATCCCACCACATTCAAAGCATCGGACCCCTTTCCTTTCGGTCCTCTCTTGTCTAGGCTCAAACTTCTTGAAGGAACTCTTTTTCTTCAAATCTTGTCCTCTTGACCCAAATCCCTTCTTCTTCTTGAACCCCATAACCTTGTTGAACCTTTTCACAAATAAGGCAAGGTCTTCATCCGATTCATGCTTTGCCTCCTTTGCATCCTTAGATGCTTTCAAAGCTATTCCTTTAGACTTCTTAGGAGGAGTAGTGGTGCTAGGAGCCTTCCTAGACTCATATGCAAGGAGACGCCCAATCACCTCACTTGGCTTCATATCCATGTAGCCACTATTTTCTTCTATGGCCGTCACCTTGGATTCAAACCTATCGGGGAGAGATCTCATAATTTTTTGCTTGACTCTCCTATCCGAATACGGGTCTCCGAGTTGATGGCTTTGATTTACAATGTCCATCAATTTGATTTCGAAGTCATTGAAACATTCATCCTCTCCCATCCTAAGTAGCTCAAACTGAGTTTGGGGGACTTGAAGCTTGGACTCCTTCACCACCTCGGTTCCCTCATGTGCAACTTGAAGGATGTCCCATGCCACTTTGGCAATCTGAGTATTCTGAATAAGCTTGTACTGATTCTCATCCATAGCACACATAATGGCATGCATAGCCTTCCTATTCCACTTAGAAGCCTCAAACTCTTGCGCGTTCCATTGCGCCTTAGGCTTCAAAACATCTTGTCCTCCACCCGCGGGAGTCATCATAGGGAGATCATATCCGTCTTCCACCGCCATCCATGCACGGTCATGAATTTGGCATATGTAGGATTCCATCTTCCCTTTCCATTGGGAATAGTTCAATCCGGTAAGAAGTGAAGGCCTTGTGCTAGAAGCTCCTTCGTGGCCACCACCATTTCCACCGTTTCCACTCATAGTGTTTATGAATGAATGAAATGAATGCAAATGTATGAATGATCAAAAATCACACAAAATGCAAAACACACCAAAATAAGCAAGGATCACCTATGTATGTCTAGGAACCCGCTCTGATAGCAATTGAAACTTATTATAGCACGGTGTGTATAAAGCTATCTAGAGGGGGGGTGAATAGATTTTACGCTTTTTACCCAATTTTTCGTGTTAGTCAAAATTATGAAAATGCCCTCAAGATAATATAAACAAGCAAGTGTAATATGGTGCGGAAATTAAAACAACACTTGGTTTTTACGTGGAAACCCTCACGGGAAAAACCACGGGCTATGTAAGTAAGCCACACTCGAACCTCGAATCCACTAAATGTGCAAACGATTACAACCTAATCCCGGAAGTAATCACACACCTACCTAATCCCGGTATGAGTGAACCTAGTCCTATTTGCTTACGATCTAAGCAACCTAATCCCGGTTGCTACACACAAGACTTACTTTCTCTAGAAGAGAATACAACCCTAAGTGAATATATGTGAATATCCAAAATGCAACATAGAGCAAGGGAAACCCTATATGCTTATCCAAGATGATTAATATGCAATTAAGAACAATCCTAGATATCAAAACTAAATGACATGTCAATTAGTTTAGCTAATCAATATTAAGCACAAAACCTAATATGCTAGCACAATACAACTTCTCAAACATACATCATACTCATCTCAATATTGTATCCAAAGCATACAAAATAACAAACAAGTAATTAATTGAGATTGCTAGATAAGAGAAACACAAAACATGTAAGATATTAGTGAAAAGCTTACCAAGCAAAGTATGATGAAGATTCCATGCAAGATGACATCTAGATGATCTAAGATGATGCTAGATGATGATTGATGATCATGAAAAAGTGTTTGAGTGATTAAAAATGAGTTCTTTGTGTATTTTTCTTCTCTTGAAAAATATCCTAAGTATGAAGCATGAATAAGAACTCTTGTGAATGACCTAAAATCAAGTTAGCATATATATAGAGGCCATAAGTGAAGTGAGGTCGTTTTGAAAACGCGCCAGAAAATTGCTCTGTGCGTTGGTGGACCTGCGCTGGACAACAGGCGCAGGACCAGCGCACATGTACATTTTTGCTATGGCGCTGGACGACATGCGCTCACACAGGCGCCATACCAGCGGAGCCATACTGGGCGATCAGCGCTGGTGGCCTTGCGCTGGTGTAGACCAGCGCACGACCGGCGACAGATAACTGGACGATCTGCGCTAGTGGACTGCGCTGGTGTGGACCAGGGCACGACCAGCGGCACGCCACTGGGCGTTTTACGTCGGTGAGCGGCGCTGGACGACAGGCGCAGGAGGACCAGCGCACAGCCCATAACTTTGAACCCCACAAGCAATCATGCAAGGGGAACAAAGGTAAACTAAGATGCATCCTAAAAGCCTAAATGCTATGATGTTATAAACACTAGATGCAATCATAATAACAAGCAAGAAGAGATGTAAATAGGCATTGATGCACAACAAAAAGAAACACAACATACAAAGATTAAACATATGCATGAGTTGTGAGTGTGTGCAACTATCTCTTCAAGACAAGTAAGCACTTAGAGTATTACCTTTGGTGCTTGTCAATAATGAGGTCTTCAAAGGGCCTAAGCAATAACAACAACATCTAAACTACCCTTACAAAGAATCCCCACATATGGTTTGATCACGAAATAAGCCAATTAAAAAACAACGGGAATCCTTACAGTTAATATATATATAATATGCAAAAGACAAAAAAGGGTTATATATATATATATATATATTGACACACAATCAAAGTAAGAGGAACAAAACAAAATAGTTAAAAAAAAATCAAAGTGCGCCGTGTGTGTCCTCGTGGCACCAACGCGGGCAGAGAAGTGACTTGGGCGTGGGGAGCCCGTGGGGAGCACGCCACCCCTTGCAGCCTTGCTAGGTGTGGCTATCATGCCACACTAAGCTGACTTCGGACCCGAGCGTTCTTCAGTCCAGTTGACCTCGAACCTTGGAATTCAATTCCGTCTTCGAAATATTGACCCGGACTTAATCATAAATATAGAAAATTACATAACTTTCCAATTTAAGCTTGGAATTGAAATTCGGTTTCCAATAAAAACACGGAATGTCCCAAATGTCTCGGAAATCATCTGAAACATATAGAAAAGTCTCTGAATCGCTCGGAACTCATCTATGGACAAATCCACACATAAAAAATATAACAAAGAAGTGTAAGTGTGAAATGTCATGTGAAGAGAATTCACACAAGTACAAGTATGCTAAGTGTGTGTGTGCTAACTAAATCTCTTCAAAGAAAAACTAAGCACTAGAAATTATACCTTTGGCGTGCTTGTCCCTTGAGGTTTGAAAGGGCCTTTGAGCTTTAACCTCACTCACCTAAACTACCCTTACACAATAAACCCCAACATGTGGTTTGTCCACGAAATAAGCCAATCAACAATCGGGAATCCTTACAGGAGGTATTCCTAGATTCAGGCCTTAGGAAAACTCTATTCCCTATATAGCAAGCCGTATTGACGGCTTCGGCCCAAAGGTTCCTAGGGACATTGTTGTTAAGCAACATCACACGGGCCATCTCTTGAAGGATCCTATCCTCTCAACAACTCCATTTTGTTGAGGTGTCCTAGGAGTCGAAAACTCATGGGAGATCACTAAGCTATTTCAATAGCTTTCAAAGAGGGCATTCTCAAACTCTCTCCCATGGTCACTTCTAATCCGTTTAATGCTTTTAATGTTAGAATTCATTTCATTTTGTATTTTAGTACAAAGCATTTTAAACTTCTCAAAAGTTTCAGATTTTTCTCTAAGAAATTATATCCATGTGAACCTAGAGAAATCATCAACACAAACAAAAATGTATCTCTTTCCACCCAAACTTTTGGTTAGCATAGGACCCATAAGATCTATGTGGAGAAGCTCTAAAGGCTCCTTGGTGGAGAGATACTTGCCCTTTTTGTGCATGCTTTTAGTTTGTTTTCCTTGTTGGCAAGGTCCACAAACACCATTGGCTTTCTTCCCAAGCTTAGGGAGGCCACGCACACAATTGAACTTTCCAAGGGTTCTTAAATCCCTAAAGTTCATGTGGCCAAGTCTTTCATGCCACAACTCAATTTGCTCATCCATGGACACATTGTTTGAGATTATTCTAGCTTCAAGACAATACCAATTGACACTAGATCTCATACCTTTCAACAAGGTTTGTCTATCGGGCTTTAGGATAGAGCAATAATCTTTATAGAACAAGACGGAATATCCTTCATCACTAAGATGTGAAATGCTTATCAAATTGGCTTTCAAGCCATCAACAAATAAAGCATTGGATAAGGAGGGTAATCCGGGAATGGAAATGGTTCATTTCCCTACAACTCTCTTTTTGGATCCATCACCAAAGGTGACACATCCTCCTTCCTCCATGACAAGAGTCTCGAAGAAACTCTTGTTTCCCGTCATGTGCCTAGAGCACCCACTATCTAAATACCAAAAATTAGAAGAATTAGCCTTCAAGGCAATTTGTGCAACATGGCAAACATTTTCATTCTTTCTAATCCACCTAGGTAAAACATTTTCTTTCCTAGTGGTCTTTGGTACATGGGCACTAGATGTCCTAGGATCATGCAAATCAATCTTATCATTCCTAAGAACATGCATCATGGCTCTTTTCTTTTTCTTCTCAATCATGCTTATAGTTTTACACATTTTAATATAACGAAAGTATCTTGGTCTAATATGACCATCAAAACCATAAAAATAACATGTAGGAATAAAATAAGGAATCATACCTTGTCCGTGTGCGTACATAGGAGCTTTCCCATGTCTTTGTAGTTGAGTGGGTTCAATCCATCTTCGTTGTTGAACCGGTCTAGCTTGCTTCCGAGGTATAGTTTGCATGATTGGTCCCTTTCCTTTGTGAGCCATAGGTTGAGAAATGTTGGTTTGAAAGGCTCTTGTAGGTTGAGCTTGAGGTTGCCTTCTTGGTGCCACATTCACTTGTGCACTATTTGAACATTGTCCTAGATCAATTTTCTTCCTAGGTGTTTGCACCTGTGAAGCTTCTTTGTTGCCCAAGCTCTTGACAAACACGATCTTGTTAGAGGTTAAGATTTCCTTACTATCTTCATACGCAAGACCCCTCTTGTCACATGGACTCTTTCCAACACTAAGTATGTGGTCAAGCTTCTTGGTGCTAGAAGCCATCCTAGTTAATGACTCTAAAGCTTCATTAAGCCCCCTCTTCAAACCTTCTTCATTCCTCTTAGATAAGACTAACTCATCTCTTAGCTTATCTTCATTTGATGTGGATCTCACTACTTCTTCACTTAATTGGTCTATGTGTGTTGAGAGCTCTAGGTTTTCCTCATTCAATCTTATAATTTCTCTCTTATTTTTTAACCTTGAATTCTCAAAGTTGACAATGTAGTCTCTAAGATCCATTTTATCCACTTTTCCATTAGTGGAGTGTGATGAATAGCCATCATCACTTGAGTCAATTTCCTCTTGACTCTCATTCTCTTCTTCACTAGAACCTTTGCTTTTGTAGGAGGAGGCAAAGGCTATGAAGTTAGCCATGAGTTCTTCATCATCCAAAGACTCAATTCCCTCATTGGAGTCATCACTTCCACTCCATATGACGGCCATCATTTTACCCTTTTTCTTGTTAATGTGATTAGCACATTCGGGGGCAAAGTGGCCTATTCCACCACATTCATAGCATCAGACCCCTTTCCTTTCGGTTTTCTCTTGCCTAGATTCAAACTTCTTGAATGGAGTCTTTTTCTTGAAGTCTTGACCCTTGGATCCAAAACCTTTCTTCTCGGACTTGTAGAATTTTTTGAACCTTCTCATCAATAAGGCCATTTCTTCGTTCGAGTCATCATTCTCCACATTCACATCTTTGGAGGCTTTTAAAGCAATTCTCTTTTGCTTTTTAGGAGGTGTGGAGGTAGGACCCTTCCTAGACTCATAAGCTAGAAGCCTCCCTATCACCTCACTCGGATTCATATCCTTGTAAGTGCTATTCTCTTATAAAGCCGTCACCTTGGACTCAAATCTATCGGGGAGAGATCTCATTTGTTAGGATTATGCTCAATAACAAGAGTGTAATATTGTTTTTGACAATCTTTTCATATTAATAAAGTGATTTCTGATTTAAACAAATCTTATAGCATTTATAGATTGAATATTATAATTGTCAAAAGTAAATAATCATAAGGTCAAAAGACTATGAGAAAAGAAGAATTGTTCGTACATCTGGATATGTATGAGGTAGACACAATTCTTTAGTTAGTCTTGAATAATGTTCACAACTTAAGTTAAAGGTTGGGCACCTTTATCTTGTTAAAGTTGTAGAATTCTTTTACTAGCATTTGAGTGGGATCAAATGTGTTATGATGAGTCTAAAATCATCAGAAGGTCTTCGAGTAAAAGAATCTAGTGCACTGGGTGCATTGAACAGAATCACAATGAAATACTTTATCTAGAACCGTCAATAGATAATAGTCTTTTCATTATCAGGACAATCGGAGAGTCTATCTTAATCCTGAGATAAATGATGGACTTATGGTTACAAGTGTTATCATTTGAGTTATCAATGAGTACGATTATATAGCATAGTCTATCCTCGATAGTTTGGTGGTATTCATTTGTTAATCGATAGAGGACTTCATTTATAGATATAGACATCGTGGCTCCATTTATTAAATGAGAGTAGAATATCATCATATGGATGTTTTGAGGTATTGGATATTGAATCTTAACGTTAAGTTTTCGATAGAGTCTATTGAAACATGGCTTCTGACAAGCCAAAATATCCAAGTTTAAAATGTGGTCATATGAATAAATCTGGTAACTTGGAGAGCTATAGGCGGTCTATGAGCTCTTGGCGATTACTGATATTCTTCACGAGGATACACCATCTCCAATAAGATTGTCTAGGGTACAAATGAGAAATATTTACTTATTCTATCTTTATTTAAGAGTTCAATTTTAGCTCTTTAGTGGAATGAGTTAAAATTAATAGATCGGACCTAAGTGATTGTGATTAGGTTATGTCTATTGAAGCTTAAATTTAGATAGCCCGCCAAGATCCCCAATCCACACGGACTTGCATGGATCACTTGATATATTCTACCGGACCAATTTATGTGTCCATCTAGAATTGCATTTAATATATTAAGAATATAATTTGCACATTATTTGTTTAATGGGCTGATCAATTATATTAATATATTAATGAAAGGCATGTGGGCTTGTTTCTTTTAGTAAGAATGGGTCTGGTTCACATGTGGGCTTTTTATTTAAAGTCCAATGGATTAAATAAAATAAGGAAATAATATTTGGCCCATTTATTACATGTGGGGCGGCAAGGCTATGTATATAGTCAAAAATATTATTTTATTTTATTGTTTGATTAAATGAAAATTAATTAATTGATTGATTAATTATTTAATTAAAAATCAAAATCTTTTTCTGACTAGGAAATATGTTTCTTAGTAGTATACTATTGTGGTAGTATAATAAATATTAAAGACTTTATTTGGTAAGTAGATAAATAAAGGGAATTTATTTATCTAGTCAAATTATGAAGTCTTTGATATAGTCACAAATACATTAAAGAGTTGGATTAGGGTTTGGAATTATAAAGAAATCTACCTAGAGTTAGGATTTAAGTCAAAAGACACAAATCCTACATGGTAAAAGATTTCAGTTTCAATATATAGATATATATAAAATATATATGGCAATTAGCCGGAATATATATAGATATATATATTTCTAAAGCATGCTGAATTGACATATATATACATTATATGTGCATGCAGAATGCGCAATATATATATATATATATTTCAAGTTGCATGCAGAATTCGGATATATTAAGATATATATATATATATATTATTTAGATGGCAAGCATAATTCGTTGAATATATATATACTATATTCAACAAGGAATTCGTCCTACATATATATATATATATATATATATATATATATATATATATATATATATATATATATTATATTTTCAAAAACCCTAGGGTCTTGGACTTGAGAGTTTTTTCTTTTGCTAGAGAAAAATAGAATCTAACTCTTAGACTAGTGTGATTTTCGGCCAAGAGGAATAGAGAGAAAAGTTTGTTCTTATTTCGATAGTGCACTAGTTACTTTTACATCAAAAGGTTTTATGCACAATTTTGAATAAGGTTCACACGAGTTTCGATCTAAAGATTGTGAATTCAAAAGTGACTGGAACATTCTTTGTTATTTCTTAGAACTTGTTGTGACTAACGAAAAAGAAAAATTTTTGTTAATTCATCCTCAGGTACACAATTCAAAGAGAAAGGAGACCACGCTCCTAGGTGATTCACGTTTGTGATTGGATTGGAAGATCTTGCGGATTACCATCGACGCAATGTCAATCGGATCACGCAACAAAGGTATGATATCTTTATTATTATATGTTAATTAATTAGAGGGTTAAGGTTCAAATTATGGAAAAATTTTAAACTATACTAAACATATTTTAGTCTCGCTTCCGCTGCGTGCACGTATTTTTCCCTACAATTGGTATCAGAGCCCGGGTTGTACCCTTTAATTAATTAACGTATATATACGTGAATCTATTTCTTTTTATTGTGATTATGCATGTTTAGAAAGAGATGGCACTCTAGGTATTCTCATATATATTTACATTGGAATGTTTGGATTTATATATGTTATATCACTACAAAAAAAAGGGCTATTGGAACGTTTTTTTTTCGTCCCAATAGCCCAAAAATCGTCCCAATTCCCAATAGGTCTATTGGGACGAATAAAATTCGTCCCAAATTACGTCGCCTCAGGTGGGTCGCAACAGCTTGTTTGGGACGAAAATTGAAATTCGTCCCAATAGACTACCTATAGGGACGATTTTTGTTCGTCCCCTTTGACAACTTGTAGGGACGAAATATTTCGTCCCATTAGATAAATTTTCGTCCCTTTAAATTACCTATAGGGACGATTTTTATTCGTCTCATTTGACAACCTATAGGGACGAAATATTTCCTCACATTAGATAAATTTTCGTCCCTATAGGTGTCCTATAGGGACGAAATTTTAAGGAAAAAAAAAAAAATTGCCCACTTAGGCCACCCCCCCACCCACCACGCACCCAAGCCACACAAATTAGAAATAATATGTGTTACCACTGGGTGTTGAACCCAGCTTGCCCACGCCCACCCACCAACCATATCCACCTAGCTGATGTTTCAAATGTGATAATAAAAGCATACTTTTTATATATAACCTCTAATTGTTATTAAATTTTTATTGATTTTTTTTTTTAATCAAAATTTTATTTGTAGATGGATTCTACTAATTTAAATTTTATTTTTATTTGATAAACAAATTGATATTAAAAAATATTTATTATAACATTTAATTAAAATTTTTTTTTCTTAAATTATATATTGTCAGATTAAATGGTCAATCGTTAATCGTACTCGGAATTAGACTTGACCTCGGTTCTGGTTCTCGATTAGGAACCAGCAGTTCCAATTTTCAATTGGGAACCAGTGGTTTTGGTTTTGGTTTTCGATTTAGAAATAGCGGATTCGGTTTTCGATTCAGAACCAGCGGTTTCAATTTTCGATTCGAAATCAACGGTTTATGTTCCTGTTCCTGTTCCAGTTCCGACGATTCAGTTTTTTTTTTTTTTTTTTTTTTTAAATAATAGAAAACCTCTCAAGACTAATAGTTATTGATCCTTATGAAGAATTTATTGGAAAAAACAAAATTCATCTCGATAGAGAACCACTTTTGATGAACAAAATGATCCATATTGCATCATTTTCTAATTTATATGGTAATTTAATTATTAATCTACCTTTGGAAAAACTTAAAAAAAATCAAGAATTTTCAACAAATTTAATTACTTACTTCTTTGTTTTTTTTTTTTTTTTTTTTGGATTTTTGAATGGATAACATATTTTATATCATAAATTCCAGTATTTTGATTATGTCAAAAATATTCGAGTACTTTAAAGAATTTTTATCAACTATGTAATTATTTTATTTAAGCATTTCTATCAATAAATAAAAAAAGAATGCCACAAATGAAAATATAAAAAGATATGAAATAAGAAATGTTATAAGATGAAAAGAAAATAATAGTAATAAGAGAGGAAAGAGAGAAATAAATGACTAGAGAGAAACAAATAAAATGTTTAGGAAAAGAGAAAAAATATGAGAGAGAGAAACAATTAAAATAATTAATGATCATGAAATCTTAACCATTCAGACAAGTATGATCTAATGGATACATAAGTGTGACAAATCCTGTGTAAAAAAAAAAAAATTGGTTAAGATGCACTTATAACCATAAATACAATAACTATTATACACATCAAAATAATATATATTTTTTTACCTCTATTATTTACCTCATTTTCTCTCCTTTTATCTTAATGTAATATTTTCTTCATCTTCGTCTTCTAATACTTTTTTCACATTTCTTTCTTCACTCGATTCATCTAAGCCTTTTGAGGATTAATTGAAAACACTACAAAAGGGCTATTGGGACGATATTTTTCATTCCAATAGCCCTAAAATCGTCCCTATAGACTTATTGGGATGAAAAAAATTCGTTTCAATAAGATGTCTATTGGGACGAATTATATATTTCGTCCCAATAGATATCCTATTGGGAGGTAAAAAATTCGTCCCTAAAGATCATACCACATTGGACAAAATTTATTCCAATAAACATTCTATTGGGACGAAATTTTTTCGTCCCAACAGGCAGTCTATTGGGACGTTTTTTTTTTTCATCCCAATAGATGTCTATTGGGACGAAATATATAATTCGTCCCAATAGACTGCCTATTGGGACGAAAAAAATTCGTCCCAATAGGTTGTCTATTGGGACGAAAAAAAAACGTCCCAATAGATTTTTTGTCCCAATAGGTCATTTTTCTTGTAGTGTATGTTGTTATAAAGTGAATTGTTATTGCTCAATTTTGATCCTAGAATTTCAATGTATTTTTGTTTCGGAATTGTAACAAGAAGGGTGGCCTATTATTGTCACAATTTCCTTCTTGGTAGTTGCTAAGTTTTTTTTATTGTATTAAAATTAAGTGCAGTTTTTTTTATTGTATTAAAATGTAGTGCAGTTTTTTTTGTATTAAATACTGCAGTGATTTAAAAAAAAAAAAAAACTGCAGTATTTTATTGTTTAAATAATGTTGTAATACGTTCAAGCATCGAATATTCGAAGACTTGAAGAATTGGAAGCAACTGGAATAAGTTTGGGACCGTGCGCACCATAGCAACATGCATGCGCGCAAGATTGCACGCAGCTGTGCATGTTGGACTGTGGGCTGCGCACGGCAGCCCCATGAAGTGCCATGGGCTGCGCACGGCAGCCCTTGTTGGGGTTGTGGAGTGCGCACGCCCATAGGGGCAGCCGTGAGACGCACAAGTGATCGGTGGCCGCTTGAATACTTGTTCGCCAAAAAAGGAGTTTTTTGTATTCCAAACAAATGTAATTTACTTGTTTTTCTAGGATAGATCAAAATTGTGGCTATTTATTTTTGTAAATATTACAATATTTGTTATTGTATGATAACATGTCATATAGAATAGGAGTGCCACTTATATATCTCTTTTGGTATGAACATGCATTGAATGATTTAGGTATCTAATTGGCATCTAGATAACATGGTAAATCATTCTATGGAATTTAATCACACGCCTTAAATAATTGAGTGGGAGAAGGTGTTTTGCAAACACCTACGGCCTCCAAGGTTAGTTGAGCTTTATGTTTTATTGGTAATCCCCCCAAGGGGCGTCCATGAATGGAATATACTTCCTTACAAGGATAGACTAGACAATTGACTAAAACGAGATCTACTCCAAAAGGAGGGATTTTCGTGAGAGAATATATTGAGGGTCGATATCTTGGTAACACACTCAATGTAATTTTATTGATATCCTCCCAAAAGTTCTTGTCAGTAAAATTGCAAGGCTAAAATTGAAAACGCTGGTTGTTATGTTAACAATTAGGTGGGACCTAGTCTAACTAGTAAATGGTGCGAACTCCCAAAGGAGGCGTAACATTTATGGGTGTTGGATCACCGTTGAGTTTTTACGATTGAATTATTCATTAATTCAATATAAATATTCGAAAGTGCTTTATCATGATTATTTACTCATATATGTTTTTGTTTTTATTCAGAAATCATGACCCCATCCCTAATGAACATCCTGAAAGATAATACTTTAACTGGAGATAATTATGTCACATGGAAAAGGAAAATTGGGCTATTGCTGCAAGCTGAAAAACATAAGTTTATTCTGTCTGCTCCTAAACCACCTGCTCCTACTTATGAATCCCAGATTCATATGGTTGGTAAAGTTGCTACTGTTAAGACCCGTCAGAAGGTCAAGAAACAACAGAAAAAAAAAAAGCAACTTGGGCCTACCAAGAAGGAGACCAAGAAAGTAACCAAGATCAAAGGGAAGTGCTTATTTTGTGGTGAAAAGAGACATTGGAAAAGTAATTGCCCAAAGTCTCAAAATAAAAAGGAACAAGGTAATGTGAATTATCTTGAAACATGTTTACTGGCAGATTCTACAGATTCTTGGATCGTAGACTCAGTAGCCAATAATCATGTTTGTTATTCCTTATGGAGGTTTCAAGAAAGGAGAAGGCTGAATAGGAGTGAAATCAACTTGCGTTTAGGCAACGAAGCGTTGGTGTCTGCTAGTGCAGTGGAAGATATTAGAGTTAATCTAGATTCTAGTAGGCATTTAGATTTGATAGACATTTATTATGTACCTCAATTCAAGAGAAATTTAATTTCAGTTTCTTGTTTAAATAAATTTGAATATTCGGTTGCTTTTAATAAATTTTTTTATTATTAGTAAGGATGACAAATTTGTTTGCAAAGGTACATTGGAAAATGGTCTATTCTATTTACATAGAAATATCTCTCACTTGTTAGACACAGAATTAACGCAACCTAACCATAAAAGAGTACAATTATCATAAGATGAAACCTACCTATGCCATTTGCGCCTAGGTCATATTAACCTTAATAGGATTAAAAGATTGGTTAGTGATGGACCTTTAAGTGACTTAAAGGTTGATGATCTACCAACTTGTGAATCCTATTTGGAAGGTAAAATGACCAAAAGGTCGTTCAGGACCAAAGTCACAAGAGCCACTGAATGTTTAGGATTAATGCATACTGATGTATGTGGTCCTATGAGCATTCAAGCTAGAGGTGGATATGAGTACTTCATCACTTTCACAGATGATTACTCGAGATTTGGCTATGTATATCTCATGAGACATAAGTCTGATGCTTTTGACATGTTCAAAGCATTTAAAGCTGAAGTGGAAAATCAGCTAGAGAAACACATAAAAATCTTGAGATCTGATCGTGGTGGAGAATATCTATCTGGTGAGTTTCAGCAATATCTTATTGATAATGGAATTATGTCTCAATTTTCTGCACCAGGTACACCTCAACAAAATGGGGTGGCAGAAAGGAGAAATAGAACTCTTTTAGACATGGTTATATCTATGTTGAGTTATTCAACGCTTCATATTTCTTTTTGGGGATATGCTTTACAAACTGCAAATATACATTCTAAACGATGTACCATCTAAGTCGGTTCCTCAAACACCGCATGAGTTGTGGACTGGACGAAAGCCTAGTTTACAACACTTAAGGATATTTGGTTGTCCTGCGCATGTGTTAAAAGGAAAGACAGAAAAGATGGAGTCCCGTTCGGAAACATGCATATTTGTAGGGTATCCAAAAGAAACTAAGGGATATTATTTCTATAGTCCTTTAGATCTTAAAGTATTTGTTTCAACAAATGCTAAATTTATGGAAAAGGACTATATGAATGATTTTGTACCTACAAGTAGAATTGTCCTGAATGAGATGTCAGGAGATACAATTCCACAAGAGGTTACATAACCTAGCCCAATTGTAAGTTCCGCACCATCACAAAATCAACAACCTACCATACCTCGTCGTAGTGGGAGGGTTAGAAATCAACCCGAGAGATACATTGGTTTGGGAGTGAAAGTTCTTAAAATACTCGAGGCGTGTTCAATATAAAGCTAGAGGGGGGGGGGGGGGGGGGGGGGGGGGTGAATAGATTTTAGCTATTATTACCCAATTTTCGCATGCAAGTCAATTTTACGAAAATGCCCCTACTAGTCAAAAATACATACAAGTGTAATATAGTGCGGAATTTAAATAACACTTGATGTATACGTGGAAACCCAACCACTGGGAAAAACCACGGGCTGTATAGTGCGCCACACTCGGAACTCGAAATCACTAATTGAAATGAAGTTTACAACCTATGTAGACCTCGTCTAACATTCCGGTCTGTAACCCCTCACTTCTACCCAGCGGGCCTTTATTAGCAACCCTATTCCAATTTGCTTGAGGCCTAAGCACTCTTAGCCTCAAGACTTACTTCTCTATGAAGAGAAACAACCTATGTGAATATATATATGAATATTCAAATAACAAACAAGGCTAGGTAACCTTAGATGCTTATCTAGGATGATGATATAATCAATTTAATCAACCCTAGATATCAATTGCTAAATGACATGTCAAATAGCTTAGCTAATCAATTAGCTATCACAAACAACACTCAATTAATTTTCATCACAAATAATCTCTAACTTGTATCTAGCATATAATCAAAAGCATACAAGTAATTAAAGAGATGTATTAATATGAAAAACACTAAAGTAATATGAAATTAGTGAAGAACATACCAAATAAGATGTGATGATTCAAAACCATGCATGGATCAATTCTATGAAGGCATAGAAGATCAAATATGAAATTTGATGCAAAAGGGAATTGATTTGAGTGTTTAAAGATAGGTTCTTGATTTGATTTTTTCTCAAAAATCTCTCTTGAAAGATTAGGGTTCTAATTGCTCAAGAAACTTATTCAGAGATTGAGAAAACAAGATATTTATAGACATCAAGAAATGGGCATGTGAAAAGATACTTTTGCCCCTGAAACGCACCGTTCGGCGGTTTCAATCGGCGGCCAGACCGCCGATTACAACCGCCGAATTGAGCTCGTGAAGAACAGAGCATTAACGGCGGTTTCATTCGGCGGTTTCGTGACCGCCGATACAACCGCCGAATCAAACCCGAGGGATTAAAATCGATCAGGTATGAACGGCGGTTTCGAACGGCGGTCGTGACCGCCGATCTTGACCGCATAATTGCTTCAGACCAATCTGGACTGAAACGGCGGTTTCATTCGGCGGCCAGGCCGCCGATAATAACCGTCGAACACCAACAATGGTGAAAACCAAGGAGAAGCCAAGGACATTCTCCATAGGCGGTCTTCGCGCGAAACCAAGCACTCATTAGTGCAAGCGCGGACGTTTCCGAACAATGTCGGGAAACGAATTATAAGGCACATATACACACAACAAGATATATCAACCAATGTGCTAGTGTGTAAAGTGACATGTGAAGAGATGCACATAAAAATAAGCAAGTATGCAATCATAGCAAGAATGCTAAGTGTGTGTGTGCTACTAGATCTCTTCAAAGAAAAACAAGCACAAGAGATTATACCTTTGGCGTGCTTGAATCTTGAGGTCATGGAAGGGCCTTTGATCTTCAACACTAAACACTTAGACTACCCTTACATTCAAAACCCCAACATGTGGTTTGACCACGAAATAAGCCAATCAACAAAACGGGAATCCCTACAATCTCCCCCTTTGGCTATTTCGTGACAAAACCACCACTCACATTGATTCCTCACAACAAAAATAAACCTATGGGTCAATGAAGATTTTCTACAATACAAAGAGATATATAAAAATAAAACTTGAAGTCTTCAATCTCTTGTAGAACAATCATTCCCTGAAACAAGGTTTCTAAACTTTCCAAAACAAGTAAAAGTGAGATGAATCAAGTGAGGACATAAACAAGCATTTGCATTTCTAAGAAATTAAACACAACATCATGCAATGTATGATGAATGCAATGCTCCCCCTCAAAGGGTTACTCCCCCTCAATGTATATTCTCCCCAATGTGCACCAATTGCTACAACAATTTGCACCTCCCCTTACCACATTCTACTCCCCCTTTTTGTCATGATATAGACAAAGGAGTAGTCCCCAACCGGGTTACTCAAGGCAAAGAGAGATAGTAGCAATCTAGTATATGCATAATCAATATAAGTCACTTTATGCAATCTCAATTAATCGGAGAGAAACGAGGAGATTTATTAGATAAAATGTGTGAAACAAAATGCTTTGCATACAAGACATATTGCATTCAAGTCCAAAATACCATGGTATTTGGCAAAGCAAATGACAAAGGTTTCTAATAGGAATTCAAACCAATTTCACCATTGTCATGAGAGAAGCAAGGATATAGAAATTTCATTGATTTCAATTTAAGAACAACTATATCCAACTTTATAAGCTAAACATGTCATGAGCAACTTTGCACCCTATTTGATTTTTCCGGGAATGAAACCCGTATGATAGTAGACATGTTCAACCAATAAAGAAAGAGAGACATTTGGATTGTAAAATCCTTGAATGGATACTAGATCCTTTTTCATTTGAGTCTCATGAGCTTTTTCACACAAGTTTTTGCATTTAAGAACGCAATTATCAATTCATGCTATTTCATTTGAGCATGTACATGAATTTCATGCTTTTCATAAGACATTAGCATGTTATTTAAGAATCATCATGTCATGGAGATAATCATAGGTCATTCAAATCATACTTCCTACATACATCTCCTAGTCCAAAATGCATGTTTGAACATAAATATGACATGGATTGTAAACAAGCAAGGTTCACACTTATTGAATTGAAAACATATATACATATGTGCAACCAAGCTTACTCAAGCAATCAACCAAGAAGCATAAGATTTTTCAAATTTTTTGCAAGTGACAAGAATGCAAAAATAGCTCTCTTTGCTTGAGTTCCCCATATGGGGTTAGTATCATCCTTCATTAATGAAGGGCATGAGGTCCTATGGACCTACCAAGTCCATTGGACTTAGTTGAACCTATTTGAGACTTGTTAGTCTCGTAGCAAGCGGGTTCATTTTTCCTTATCCACATAGATATAACAGTTTTCTTCCTAGTGGACAAAGGTTGCATGTCATTCACTAACCTAGGATTATTGACAAAAGATTTCCTAGGCTCATGCAAATGGGCTCTTCTTAGCCTCTTTTTCTTTATCATGCTATCAATCCTACAATGGTTAATGTACTTAAAGCACTTAGGCCTAATATGCCCATAAACACCACAATAATGACAAGTTGGTACAAAGTAAGAATTCATACCATGTTCTTGTGAAGTCATTGGAGACTCATCATGCATTTGATGTCTCCTTTGGTGTTGAGTCGGTTCATGTCTTCTATTTGGTTGAACCGGAATGGGTTGCCTCCTTGGATTAGGTAGCATGTTTTGCCTCTTTTCATAGTGAGTCATTTGTTGAGGAGAGATGACTTGAGAGGCTCTAATTCGTTGAGCTTGGGGTTGTCTCGTTTTCACCACCTTCACTTGTGCATTTTTCGAACATTGTCCTAGTTCTAACTTCTTCCTAGGAGTTTGCACCGGTGACACTTCTATCTTACCCAAACTCTTCACAAAGACGGTCTTCTTAGGAATAGAGCAATCCTTGCTCACTTCGAATCCAAGACCTCTTTTGTCACAAGGGCTTTTTCCTACACCAAGTATGTTGTCAAGTTTCTTGGTGCTTGTGGTCATTCTAGTCAATGACTCTTTGGCTTCAACAAGCTCTCTCTTCAAACCCTCTTCATTCCTCTTAGACAAAGCTAGCTCATCTTTTAGCTTGTCTTCTTCCACCATGGATCTTATCACTTCATCATTCAAGTGATCAACTTGTGTTGAAAGCCTAAGTAGTTCTTCCTTTAACCTTTGAATCTCTTTTTCATTCTTTAACTTAGAGCTTTCAAAACTTTCAAAGTTGTCATTAAGATCCATTTTCTCCACTTGCTTCTTTAGGAGGTCATTGTATGTTGTAAGCTCTAGATTTTCTTCCTCTAAAATCCTTAGAAATCTATCTTTCTTCTTCATGGAGCTTTCAACATTGACTATAAAGTTATGCATATCCATATTCTCTACATTTCCATTTGTAGAGTTAGATAAGGAGTCATCTCCACTAGTGTCATCTTCTAGGCTCTCCTCCTCTCTTATGGATCCAATTTCCTCATCAAGACCTTCACCTTGATCTCTTGAGTCAATAAGTACCATATCCCAATGCGAAGCAACAACTATCTCCTCTAGAGCTACTTCTTCGACTTTCTCTTCTATGGGATCACTGGCAACGGAATTCTTACCAACAACTTCATTTTCTTCACAATTGGCACCCAATGCCTTGAAGTTATTGATAAGCTCATCATCACTTGATGACTTATCTCCTTCTTCGGAGTCATCACTTTCACTCCAAATGGCGGCCATCATTTTTTCTCTCTTGTTCTTCAAATTCCCACAATCTAGTGAGATATGACCTATGCCACCACACTCATAGCATTGGATCCCTTTCCTTTCACTATTCTCTTGCCTATGCTCAACCTTCTTGAAAGGAACCCTTTTCTTCAATTCTTGCCCTTTGGATGCATGACCCTTCTTCTCGAATTTTACAAACTTCTTGAATTTTCTCATTAAAAGTGCCATGTCTTCATCCGAGTCATCCTTGCCCTCCTTCTCAACCTTGGAAGCTCTCAAAGTAATCCCTTTTTGCTTCTTTGAAGGAGTGGAGCTAGGACCCTTCCTAGACTCGTAGGCGAGAAGTCTACCTATTACCTCGCTCGGCTTCATGTCCTTAAAATCACTATTTTCTTCTAAAGCCGTCACCTTAGACTCAAACCTCTCGGGAAGCGATCTCATTATCTTTTGCTTGATCCTTCTATCCGAGTAAGGGTCACCAAGTTGATGACTTTGGTTGACAATGTCCATCAACCTAATCTCGAAGTCGTTGAAGCACTCATTCTTCTCCATCCTAAGTGTCTCAAATTGAGTTTGGAGGACTTGAAGTTTGGAGTCCTTCACTACTTCGGTTCCCTCGTGTGCAACCTCTAAGATGTCCCATGCCTCATTGGCTATCTTAGTGTTCTGAATCAATTTGTACTGATTTTCATCCACTGCACATATGAGGGCGTGCCACGCCTTTTGATTCCACTTGGACAACTCAAACTCAGGTTGTGTCCACTGTGCCTTAGGCTTGAGCACTTCTTCTCCTCCATCCGTGGGAGTCATCATAGGAGGCGAATATCCATCTTCAATGGCCATCCATGCCCTATCATGGATTTGACACACATATGCCTCCATCTTCCCTTTCCATTGGGAGTAATTTATGCCGGTGAGGAGGGGTGGCCGTGTGCTTGAAGCACCCTCATGGTTGCCACCGAATCCACTCATTGTATCAAATGAATGAATGAAATGTATGCAAAATGTATGAATGAGCAAAAATCACACAAATGCACAACACACCTAAAATGAGCTAGGATCACCTAAGTATATCTAGGAACCCGCTCTGATACCAATTGAAAGTTCTTAAAATACTCGAGGCGTGTTCAATATAAAGCTAGAGGGGGGGTGAATAGATTTTAGCTATTATTACCCAATTTTCGCATGCAAGTCAATTTTACGAAAATGCCCCTACTAGTCAAAAATACATACAAGTGTAATATAGTGCGGAATTTAAATAACACTTGATGTATACGTGGAAACCCAACCACTGGGAAAAACCACGAGCTGTATAGTGCGCCACACTCGGAACTCGAAATCACTAATTGAAATGAAGTTTACAACCTATGTAGACCTCGTCTAACATTCCGGTCTGTAACCCCTCACTTCTACCCAGCGGGCTTTTATTAGCAACCCTATTCCAATTTGCTTGAGGCCTAAGCACTCTTAGCCTCAAGACTTACTTCTCTATGAAGAGAAACAACCTATGTGAATATATATATGAATATTCAAATAACAAACAAGGCTAGGTAACCTTAGATGCTTATCTAGGATGATGATATAATCAATTTAATCAACCCTAGATATCAATTGCTAAATGACATGTCAAATAGCTTAGCTAATCAAGATTAATTAAAAACCTAATTAGCTATCACAAACAACACTCAATTAATTTTCATCACAAATAATCTCTAACTTGTATCTAGCATATAATCAAAAGCATACAAGTAATTAAAGAGATGTATTAATATGAAAAACACTAAAGTAATATGAAATTAGTGAAGAACATACCAAATAAGATGTGATGATTCAAAACCATGCATGGATCAACTCTATGAAGGCATAGAAGATCAAATATGAAATTTGATGCAAAAGGGAATTGATTTGAGTGTTTAAAGATAGGTTCTTGATTTGATTTTTTCTCAAAAATCTCTCTTGAAAGATTAGGGTTCTAATTGCTCAAGAAACTTATTCAGAGATTGAGAAAACAAGATATTTATAGACATCAAGAAATAGGCATGTGAAAAGACACTTTTGCCCCTGAAACGCACCGTTCGGCGGTTTCAATCGGCGGCCAGACCGTCGATTACAACCGCCGAATTGAGCTCGTGAAGAACAGAGCATTAACAGCGGTTTCATTCGGCGGTTTCGTGACCGCCGATACAACCGCCGAATCAAACCCGAGGGATTAAAATCGATCAGGTATGAACGGCGGTTTCGAACGGCGGTCGTGACCGCCGATCTTGACCGCATAATTGCTTCAGACCAATCTGGACTGAAACGGCGGTTTCATTCGGCGGCCAGGCCGCCGATAATAACCGCCGAACACCAACAATGGTGAAAACCAAGGAGAAGCCAAGGGCATTCTCCATAGGCGGTCTTCGCGCGAAACCAAGCACTCATTAGTGCAAGCGCAGACGTTTCCGAACAATGTCGGGAAACGAATTATAAGGCACATATACACACAACAAGATATATCAACCAATGTGCTAGTGTGTAAAGTGACATGTGAAGAGATGCACATAAAAATAAGCAAGTATGCAATCATAGCAAGAATGCTAAGTGTGTGTGTGCTACTAGATCTCTTCAAAGAAAAACAAGCACAAGAGATTATACCTTTGGCGTGCTTGAATCTTGAGGTCATGGAAGGGCCTTTGATCTTCAACACTAAACACTTAGACTACCCTTACATTCAAAACCCCAACATGTGGTTTGACCACGAAATAAGCCAATCAACAAAACGGGAATCCCTACAGGGAGAATTAATGGAGAATCTCCCGAACGACGATGATCCTTACACGTATAAGGAAACAATGGAGGATGTTGATTGTCGCCATTGGCAAAAGGCAATGCAAGTGGCAAAAATCCAAATATGGATTAAAGCAAGCATCCTGATCCTAGAACATAAGGTTCGATCAAGTTGTGACGAACCTTGTGTATGCAAAAGGATTAATGGCGACAAGTTGGTTTTCCTAAATTCTTTATGTTGATGATATACTACTCATCGGAAATGATGTAGGTGTATTGACATCAGTAAAAGAATGGTTAGCAAAACAATTTGATATGAAGGACTTAGGAGAAGTAAGTTATATTCTTGGTATCCAAGTAATAAGGGATAGAAAGAATACAAAGATTGCACTATCCCAAGCTTCATACATAGATAAAATCTTGTCTAGATTTTCCATGCAAGATTCCAAGAAAGGTATGTTACTTTTCAGACATGGAATCAAACTTTCTAAGGAACAAGTTCCTAAGAATGAGCATGAAGAGCAATTCATGAGTAGGATTCCAAATGCCTCGGCAGTTGGAAGTCTTATGTATGCAATGCTCTGCACTAGACCAGATATTTGTTTTGCTGTGGGCATAGTTAGTAGGTTTCATTCGAAACCTGGTCCTGATCACTGGACGGCAGTCAAGCATATTTTCAAGTATCTCAAGAGAACGAGAGATAATATGCTTGTATACTCAGGAGAGGATTTAATTCCCGTTGGGTATACAGATTCTGATTTACAGTTGGATTCTGACTCCAGAAAATCCACATCAGGATTTGTGTTTACTATTGGAGGAGAAGCAGTCATATGGAGGATGAAAGTATACAAACGTAGTTAAATTGCCTAAGGCATACCTAGAGGGGGGTGAATAGGTTTTTACACCTTTTTTCAATCCCTTGAACAAACTTTCGTTTGTCCCTCAAGATAGCCTTACATATAACAAAATAAACCAAGAAAGACATACATAGACAATATGAGAATATAATCATGTGAGCAAGGTCTATGTATATCACCTAGTTGTGTGAGGTATAAGAACAAATAAACACAACAACAAATAATACTTGTATTTCAATAGATGTTCAATGAGTTACAAGAGTGATCAAATATCACTATACAAAAATTACAGTATACAAAAGAATTATATATACAAAAATGATCAAAAGAATGAATCCACAAATCACACTTTACAAATACTTGCTTCACTATACATCACAAGTGAATAATGTGAAACAAGATAATAACATACACAAATAAAATATAAAAGATAGAGATAGGAAGAATTAACACAAGAGATTTTTTAACGTGGTAAAACCTCCAAGGAGGAAGCATCCACGGGTTGAACTACAACCATTGGGTACTATATATATTGGATGATAAAAATAGAGAATCCACAAAGTGACCAATCTTTAGCTCACCCAACCTAGTGGAGTCTAAGTCTACCCAACCCTATTGGAAAGTATGAAATCCCTCAATGATGCGGAACCACCATATATTGGACAACACACAAAACCAACATCGATGGAAGATTAGAAATTCCTCAAGAGTGCATACACCTCCCGTGTACCCCGCTCTTTTGGAGTCTATGTCTAACCATACGCCTAGGCCTACCAATATAATAGCCAACTCCCTATCCAAGGCACTCATGCCTCTAGGGAGCCTCCCATGCATGACTATCCGAGTCCTCCCGACTCTAGCCATGACTTCTTGCTTGTCTATACGAGTCCTCCCGACTCTAGACATGACTTCTTGCTTACCTATCCGAGTCATCCTGACTCTAGGCAAGTCTTCTTGCTTGGTTATCCGAGTAATCCCGACTCTAACCAAGACTTCATGCCTTTTACAAGGACTTCCTAGTGTGATCATGTGAATGCAAATGATGCAAACAATCAATTCAACATAGAACATGTGATCAATACATTCTATGGAACAAATAGACCTAAACATGTGATATCACAAGTAATAAAAGTCTAGATGCAAAATACAAGAATAAAACCTAAAGCATGTGTAAACACCAAACACATAAGCTCAAAGTCTCATTCACACATACAACACTTGAACAAAATATATTCATGAAGTACAAGTTCAAGATGCTATCAACATACAATAAAATGCTAGACACATGAGATTAAATCAATCAATATTCTAGCCAAAAATATAGAACAAGGATTTAAGATGTAAATCAATTAAACCTTAGATTGCTCTAAAACACATACAAATACAATAATCCTAGATTTCATCAATCAAAGGATCAAATCAAATCTCAAGGTCATTTATCACAAAATTAATTCAATCAAGTCACAAACAACCTAAGATATCATTCTAATCACAATACAACTCACAAACATGTGAAAAACCTAGAATCATAGAAACTAGTCCACATTTGTCTCTAAATAAACTTTTGATTAGAATGATTATGAAGCTATCTTTCTCAATAGCATTCACCACACATAAACATACATATAGAAGAAGAAACCCCAAGCAAATTGAAGGTTAAAAAGAAAGAAACCCCAAAGATAAGACCAATACCTTGGATTCACGAGCTGGTTCGGATTTCTGTGTGGAACCACCCGAAACACTCAATCAAACAGCCACCAAACCACTTGGAAAAGGTAGAGGACTCGATTACAAACGTTCTCCAACTTGAATCACTCAATTCCGACTTAGGATGAAGAAGTTATGGTGTTTGGAAGGTGCGAAAATTTGGGAGAAAAAATCTGACGGGAATTCTAATTTTTCTTCTTGAAAACAAATGGAGGGAATGGAGGGAAATAAAAAGGAGGAGAGAGAAGGCAATTTTTAGCCAATCAAAGAGGGCCACCTCAGCCCAGCCCAGCCCCGTGGGGGGCGCGTGGGCCACACGGGGGCGGAGAGCCCCTCTGGCCGTGGGGCCCACGGCTCCCATACGGCTTGGGCCACACATGGCCTCTTGGCCACTTTCACCCTCGCGCGCTCCCTCATGTTCTTCAGCCGTATCTTGGGCATCCGAACTCCGATTTTGAATCAGTTTTTGGATTACAAACCGTGACTCCCTCACGCACAACAACGACTAAACAACTTTGAAAAATGGTTGAGAAATCATCTCAGAAAACGATGATGAAGTCAACTCAACGAATGAGAATGAAAAGTAGAGTAGCGTAGCTACATCGTTTGGACTCGAAACTAAATGAATGAGTAACTGAAACGACCAGAACTCAATAAGGAATCATAATAGAGCATATTCAAGTCCAAATACAAAAATATGGAAACATACAAACACAAAGACACACACATATGCTATTTCCTAGACATAGTCCTAGAACATGCAATAAGCAAAGTTTGTCAAGATAGTATAAATGCATGAGCATATATTATCAAGTGTGTGAAAGTGATACATAAATGATGTTTAACCATGAAGGAACACACAAGGATGCCATGTGTGTGTGTGTGTGCCTAGCCTTGTAAGAGATATGAGGTCTTATATTACCTTTAATGATCAATGATGCACATATCTCTTTAATGCCGGCTACTTGCATGAATTGTGGTCTAGACATTCTTCATCTTCTTAAATCTTTAATATATGAACCACTAAACATTACAAGAGAAACACGTTTTGATATGGAATTTATGCCAACACAAACTATAAACCTAACAGAGGAGTATCAAGCAATCTTGTATTGTTGATTCCACCATGGAAGTTGAGTATGTTGCTACATACGAAGCTGCCAAAGAGGTTGTTTGGCTCCGCCAATTCCTGATTGACTTCGAAGTGGTTCCCAATGCGAAAAAGCAGATCACTATCTACTGTGACAATAGTGGAGCAGTGACTAATTCGAGAGAACCAAGAAGTCATAAGCGACGAAAACACATTGAAATGAAATATCATCTTCTTAGGGAGATTGTACATAAGGGTGACGTGACGATTACCAAAATCGTGTTAGCAGAAAATCTAGCGAATCCCTTCATAAAGGCTCTACCACATAAGAGTTTTGATGGGCACCTAGAGAACATGGGAATGAGAGATATGACACATTTACTATAGCGCAAGTGGGAGATTGTTAGGATTATGCTCAATAGCAAGAGTGTAATATTGTTTTTGACAATCTTTTCATATTAATAAAGTGATTTCTAATTTAAACAAATCGTATAGCATTTATAGATTGAATATTATAATTGTCAAAAGTAAATAATCATAAGGTCAAAAGACTATGAGAAAAGAAGAATTGTTCGTACATCTGGATATGTATGAGGTAGACATAATTCTTTAGTTAGTCTTGAATAATGTTCACAACTTAAGTTAAAGGTTGGGCACCTTTATCTTGTTAAAGTTGTAGAATTCTTTTACTAGCATTTGAGTGGGATCAAATGTGTTATGATGAGTCTAAAATCATCGGAGAGTCTTCGAGTAAAATAATCTAGTGCACTGGGTGCATTGAACAGGATCACAATGAAATACTTTATCTAGAACCGTCAATAGATAATAGTCTTTTCATTATCAGGACAATTGGAGAGTCTATCTTAATCCTGAGATAAATGATGGACTTATGGTTGCAAGTGTTATCATTTGAATTATCAATGAGTACGATTATATAGCATAGTCTATCCTCGATAGTTTGGTGGTATTCATTTGTTAATCGATAGAGGACTTCATTTATAAATATGAACATCGTGGCTCCATTTATTAAATGAGAGTAGAATATCATCATATGGATGTTTTGAGGTATTGGATATTGAATCTTAACGTTAAGTTTTCGATAGAGTCTATTGAAACATGACTTCTGGACAAGTCAAAATATCCAAGTTCAAAATGTGGTCATATGAGTAAATATGGTAACTTGGAGAGCTATAGGCGGTCTATGAGCTCTTGGCGATTACTGATATTCTTCACGAGGATACACCATCTCCAATAAGATTGTCTAGGGTACGAATGAGAAATATTTACTTATTCTATCTTTATTTAAGAGTTCAATTTTAGCTCTTTAGTGGAATGAGTTAAAATTAATAGATCGAACCTAAGTGAATCATTTGTTGATTATGATTATGTTATGTCTATTGACGCTTAAATTTAGATAGCCCGCCAAGATCCCCAATCCACACGGACTTGCATGGATCACTTGATATATTCTACCGGACCAATTTATGGGTCCATCTAGAATTGTATTTAATATATTAAGAATATAATTTGCACATTATTTATTTAATGGGCTGATCAATTATATTAATATATTAATATATTAATGAAAGGCATGTGGGCTTGTTTCTTTTAGTAAGAATGGGTCTGGTTCACATGTGGGCTTTTTAATTAAAGTCTAATGGATTAAATAAAATAAGAAAATAATATTAGGCCCATGTATATGGTGTGGGCGGCAAGACTAGAAGAATAGTCTAAAATATTATTTTATTTTTATTAATTGATTAAATGGAAATTAATTAATTGATTGATTAATTATTTAATTAAAAATCAAAATCTTTTTTTGACTAGGAAATATGTTTCTTAGTAGTATACTATTGTGGTAGTATAATAAATATTAAAGACTTTATTTGGTAAGTAAATAAATAAAGGGAATTTATTTATCTAGTCAAATTAGGAAGTCTTTGATATAGTCACAAATACACTAAAGAGTTGGATTAGGGTTTGGAATTCTAAGGAAATCTACCTAGGGTTAGGATTTAAATCAAAAGACACAAATCCTACATGGTAAAGGATTTCAGCCTCAATATATAGATATATATAAAATATATATGGCAATTAGCCGGAATATATATATAGATATATATATTTATAAAGCATGCTGAATTGACAAATATATACATTATATGTGCATGCAGAATGCGCAATATATATATATATTTCAAGTTGCATGCAGAATTCAGATATATTAAGATATATATATATTATTTAGATGGCAAGCATAATTCGTTGAATATATATATACTATATTCAACAAGGAATTCGTCCTACATATATATATATATATATATATATATATATATATATATATTATATTTTCAAAAACCCTAGGGTCTTGGACTTGAGAGTTTTTTCTTTTGCTAGAGAAAAATAGAATCCAACTCTTAGACTAGTGTGATTTTCGGCTAAGAGGAATAGAGAGAAAAGTTTGTTCTTATTTCGATAGTGCACTAGTTACTTTTACATGAAAAGGTTTTGTGCACAATTTTGAATAAGGTTCACGCGAGTTTCGATCTAAAGATTGTGAATTCAAAAGTGACCGGAACATTCTTTGTTGTCTCTTAGAACTTGTTGTGACTAACGAAAAAGAATTTTTTTTGTTAATCCATCCCCAGGTACACAATTCAAAGAGAAGGGTGACCACGCTCCTAGGTGATTCACGTTCGTGATTGGATTGGAAGATCTTGCAGATTACCATCGACGCAATGTCAATCGAATCACGCAACAAAGGTATGATATCTTTAGTATTATATGTTAATTAATTAGAGGGTTAAGGTTCAAATTATGGAAAAATTTTAAACTATACTAAACCTATTTTAGTCTCGCTTCCGCTGCGTGCACGTATTTTTCCCTACATCATTATCTTTTGCTTGATTCTCCTATCCGAATACGGGTCACCAAATTGATGACTTTGGTTCACAATGTCCATCAACCTTACTTCGAAGTCGTTGAAGCATTCGTTCTCATCCATCCTAAGCAATTCGAATTGCATTTGGAGAACTTGAAGCTTCGAGTCCTTTACAACTTCGGTTCCCTCATGTGCAACCTCTAGGATGTCCCATGCCTCCTTAACTATCCTAGTGTTTTGAATCAATTTATATTGATTTTCGTCCATTGCACAAAGGATGGCATGCATCGCCTTTCTATTCCATTTTGATGACTCAAACTCTTGCGCGTTCCATTGCGCCTTTGGTTTGAGTACATCCTCTCCTCCACCTGTAGTAGTCATCATAGGTGATGTGTAGCCGTCTTCAATCGCCATCCAAGCCCGGTCATGGATTTGACATATGTATGACTCCATCTTGCCTTTCCAAGAGGCATAATTCAACCCGGTAGGAAGTGGAGGCCTTGTGCTAGAAGCACCCTCGTTGCCACCACTATTTCCACCGTTTCCACTCATAGTGTTTATGAATGAATGAAATGAATGCAAATGTATGAATGATCAAAAATCACACAAAATGCAAAACACACCAAAATGAGCAAGGATCACCTAAGTATATTTAGGAACCCGCTCAGATACCAATTGAAACAAATATTGCACGGCGTGTCTAAAACTATCTAGAGGGGGGGGGGGGGGGGGGGTGAATAGATTTTAAAGATATGACCCAATTTTTGCATACATGTCAAGATTATGAAAATGCCCCTAATAGTCAATAAAATATAACAAGTGTAATATGGTGCGGAATGTAAATAACACTTGATATTTACGTGGAAACCCTCACAGGAAAAAACCACGGGCTAATAAGTGAGCCACACTCAAACCTCGAATCCACTAAATGTGTAAACCGATTACAACCTAATCCCTGTCACAACACAAGACTTAATTCTCTAAAAAGAGATAATAAAACCTATGTGAATATGAGAAATATTCAAGATGCAATTTAGAGCTAGGTTACTCTATATGCTTGTCTAGGATGATGATTTTGCAATTAATTCAATCCTAGATATTAAAAGCTAGATGACATGTCAATTAGCTTAGCTAAACATAGATTATGAAAACCTAGATAGCTATCACAATACAGCACTCAATCATATCAACACATAATCTCAATCTTGTAATTAGAATTAATTCTAAGAACATACAAGAAATCAAAGAGATAAATAGATAAATAAAAACACTAAGATTAGATGAAATTAGTGTTCAACGTACCATAGCATGGGTGTTGATGAAGATCTATGAACTAGAACATCCTAGATATCATGGATGATGCTTAGATGATGATTGATGCATATGAATTTTGATTTGAGTGATCAAGGATGAGTTCTTGATGAAAAAGCTCTCTTTGAAAATGCTCTCAATTAAAAATATGATATTTGAGTCATTAGGGACAACCTAAAGTTGAAACAATGTTTATATAGGTGTCCCAATTGATGCAACGCCGTTTTGAAAAAAACAGGGCAAATCGCTGCGGGTGCCAAAGCCATAGCGGTGCATTTTAAATGCATCAGGTATGAAACCACTGTGGTTTCCACAGCGGTTATGACAGTGGTACGCACTATATGCGAAACCACTGTCCCAACCGCTGTGAAAACCTACAGCGGTCAGGAGTGATGCAAACAAAGCATCTCACCGCTGTGGCTACCGCTGCGGATTCCAGTAGCGGTAGCGGTAACGGCAACGGTCTCTTGACCTCATGCCAAACAAAAGCAAGGCTTTGCCTAAATGTCATGGCATTTCAATGTACAATATGCAATCATTTAAGAACATGCATGAAGTGGTATAAATGATCATTAATGTGCACTTAACAAAAGGAAACACACACAACCTACAAGAATAGGAATTATGCATGAGATGTGAGTGTGTGTGTGCAACTAATCTCTTCAAAGCAAATTAAGCACATAGAAGTTTACCTTTGGTGCTTATCAAGATGAGGTCTTGAAAGGGCATTGAGCTTGAACACTAATGTCTAAGCTACCCTTACAATGAACCCAAATTGTGGTTTGTCCACGAAATAAGCCAATCAACAAATGAGACCTTACAAACATTTTTGCTCTTGTGGGAGGAAGCAATGGCTATGAAGTTAGCCACTTGATCTTCATCATCCGAAGATTCATCTCTCTCATTTGAGTCATCACTTCTACTCCAAATGGCGGCCATCACATTTCCCTTCTTCTTATTCTTCAAATTTCCACAATCGAGAGAGATGTGTCTTATGCCATTGGACTCAAAGTATTGGATCCCCTTTCTTTCATTCTTCTCTTACCTTAGCTCAAACTTCTTGAAGATAGCCTTTTTCTTCAAGTCTTGGCTTTTGGATCCAAAACCTTTCTTCTTGAATTTGACAAACTTCTTAAACCTTCTCATCAATAAGGCCATGTCTTCATCTGAGTCATCATTATCCTTTTTCTCAACTTTAGAGGCCTTCAAAGCAATTCCCTTTTGCTTTTTAGGAGGTGTGTAGGTAGGACCCTTCTTAGACTCATAGGCTAAAAGCCTCCCAATCACCTCACTCGGCTTCATATTCTTGTAATCACTATTCTCCTTTAAAGCCGTCACTTTGGACTCAAATCTCTCAGGAAGCGATCTCATAGTTTTTTGCTTGATCCTTCTATCTAAGTAAGGGTCACCAAGTTGATGACTTTGGTTGACTATGTACATTAACTTTATCTATGAAAATATATATACCAAGTGTCTAAATAAACCTGGGGGAAGGGTAAATAGGTTTTAACCAAATTAATCGCCAACTATTTCGGTTAGTCAATATTAATTACAATCACCTCTAATCTCTAACACAAATCATTATGTAAAATAAGTGCGGAAATAATCTAAATGACACAATGATTTGTTTTACGTGAGAAAACCCCAAAAGGGTAAAAAAAACTCACGAGTATAATTGTCATTTGAACCCTCAAATCCACTATTTACAAATACGATTACAATCTAGGTTGACCGCATCACACCTATATGATTACTAATCCATCTTTGCTACCCGTGGGCCTTTAATAGTGATTCTAGGCTCTTGCTTGTAAACTACCCAAGGTAAATATAAGACTTAACTCTCAAAGAGAAGAGATAAACAACCTAATGTGAATATAAGCAATATTCAAAGTGCATAAATGTAAGGTCAAACATTTAAGCATATCTAGCCATGCATGAACATGTCAAACACTCCTAGATATCATGTTGCTATATAACATGCATACAACTTAGCTATATGTGCAAATAAAACCCTATATCCAATAGCTATCACAAACAACTCACAAAACACAACACAAAAAACTAATCTTGAAACTAGTCAAGTCATAAAGGAGATATCTTGTAAAGCAAGAACATGTGAAAAGATAAAGATGATGTTCTAACTACAAGTCATGTGAGCAATAAAGAAAACCCATGAAGAATCATACCTAGAAGATGTTAGATGATGAATGAATCATGAAAGGATGATGGGTGTATGTATTTTGGATGATAAAAATCAAATCTTGCTTACTTTTCTTGCAAGTTACTTTAGAGGATGACTTTCTTTCACTTCAATCTCATTTGGAGCTGTAAAAGATGAGCTAGGAAGAAGAAGATGTATATATATATAGAGCAGCCTTAGATGAAGTGACGATGTTTCGATTAAAAAATCAAAAGACAGGTCATTTTTGCAGTACACTTTGACGAAGCGTACCGCGGAAAATTGGTTGACAATTGAAAGCATACAAATGGAGTTAAATAGCTTAAAGCATACCTAGAGGAGGGTGAATAGGTTTTTATACCTTTTTCAATCCCTTGAACAAACTTTCGGTTGTCCCTCAAGGTAGCCTTACATACAACACACAAACCATAAATCCATACATAGACAAGATAAGCATATGGTCATATAAGCATAGTCTATTCAATTAGTTGTATGAGGTATAAGAACACATAAATTCAACATCAAAGAATACTTGTATTTCAATATTTGTTCAATGTATTACAAGTATAATCAAATAATACTATACACAAGAAACACAATATACAAAAGAATTATATTTACAAATAAGATCAAAAGACTAAGATCACAAATCACACTTTACAAAATCTTGTTTCAATATACATCACAAGTGAATACTATGCAACAAGATAACAACATACACATAAACAAATATAAGAGATAGAGATAAGAAGAATTAACACAATAGATTTTTTAACGTGGTAAAACCTCCAAGGAGGAAACATCCATGGGTTGAACTACAACCATTGGATACTTATATATATTGGAAGGTAAATTAGAAATTCCACAAAGTGACCAATCTTTAGCTCACCTACCTAGTGGAGTCTATGTCTACCCAACCCTATTGGAAAGTACGAAATCCCTTAATGATGCGAAGCCACCATATATTGGACAACATACAAAACCAACATCGATGGAAGATTAGAAATTCCTCAAGAGTGCATACACATCCCATGTACCCCACTCTTTTGGAATCTATGTCTATCCATAAGCCTAGGCCTACCAACATACAAGCCAACTCCCTATCCAAGGCACTCATGCCTTTAGAGAGCCTCCCATGCATGACTATCCGAGTCTCCCCAACTCTAGCCATGACTCCTTGCTCGGTTATCCAGACATCATGTCCTAACCAAGATTTCCTTGCTTGACTATCCGAATTCCTTGTCCTAGTCAAGACTTCATGCCTTTTACAAGGACTTCCTAGTGTGATCATGTGAATGCAAACGATGCAAACAATCAATTCAACACAGAACATGTGATCAATACATTCCATGGAACAACTAGACCTAAACAAGTGATAACACAAGTAATAAAAGTCTAGATGCAATACTTTAATAAAAACCTAAAGCATGTGAAAACAACTAACACATAAAACTCATAGTTTCATTCACACAAATAACACTTGAACAATTTATATACATGAAGCACAAATTCAAGATGTTATAAACAAACACAAAAAATGCTAGAATCACTAAACGTGTTCAATGAATATTCTAGCCAACAATTAGAGCAAGGATATATTGAATAATAAATTAAAATCCTATTTGTCTCTAAATACACATACAAGAGCATTAATCCTAGATTTTATCAATCAAAGGATCAAAACACATTTCAAGGATTATTGATCATAAAATGATTCAATCAAGTCACAAATAATCCTATATATCAATCTAATCACAATACAACTCTCAAACATGTGAAAAACCTAGAATCTAAGAAACTAGTTCACATATGTCTCTAATTAGACTTTTGATTAAGATTGATTATGAATCTATCTTTCTCTATAGCATTCACAATACATACACATACATATAGAAGAAGAAACCCCATGGTAATTGAAGGTTATAAAAGAAGAAATCCCAAAGATATGAACACTACCTTGGATTCTCGAGCTGGTTCGGTTTCCTATTGCAACCACCAGAAAAGTTGATCAAACAGCTGCCAAATCACTTGGAACATGTAGATGACTCAATTATGAACAATCTCCAACTTGAATCACTCAATTTCGAGTTCGTATGAAAGAGCTATGGTGTTTGGAAGATGAGAAAAATTGGAGAGAAAATTCTAGTGGGATTCAACTTTTTCTTCTTGAAAATGAATGGGAGGGAATTTGGAAATTTAAAAGGAAGAGAAAAAGAGAAGCAAACCGGCCAACCAGGAGGTGCCACATCACCCCCTGGCTATGTGGGGCGTGTGTGCCACACGAAGGCAGAAGCCTGCCCTGGCTGTGTGGCCCACGGCCTCCACACGTGGTGGCCAAGCTTGGCCACTTGGCCTCGCTTGCTTCTTCAGCGCTCCGCTCGACTTCTTTGGCCGTATCCGGGCCTCCGAACTCTGATTTTGAATCCATCTTCGGATTAAAAATCATCACTCTCTCACGCACAATGACAAAACTTTGACAAAAGGTTGAGAAATCATCTCGGAATACAATGACGAAAACAACTCAACGAATAAGAACGATAGCGTAGCTACATCGTTTGGACTTGAAACCTAATGAATGAGTAACCGAAATGACCGGGACTCAATAAGGAATCATAAGAGATCATGTTCAAGTCCAAAACAAAAAGCATGTAAACAAATAACCACAAAATCACACACGTATGCAATTTCCTAGACATAGTCCTAGAATATGCAAATTACAATGTTTATCAAATTCAAGCTAATGCATGAGCATACATTACTAAGTGTGTGAAAGTGATATATAAATGATGTTCAACCATGCAAGAACACATATGAATGCCATGTGTGTGTGTGCCTAGCCTTGTAAGAGATATGAGGTCTTATATACCTTTGTAGACCGATGAAACACATTTCTCTTTGAAGCCGGCATCTTGCATGAGTTGTGGCCAAGTCTTTCTTTGACAACTTGAATCTTCAATTCTTAGACCACTAAACATTACAAGAAAACATCGTTTTGATATGAAATACATGCCAAGACAAACCAAAAACCTAACAATAATGCTGTCAACTTTTACGGTTCGCTTCGACGAGCATACCGCGGAATCAAACAAGACCACCTCTGTTAACTTCCGCGGTTCACTTCGACGAGACTAACCGTAGAAATTCAAACAATTTGAATTTCCAAGGGCAATTTAGTCCAGAAGCCATGAACCAAACCACTATTGCCCAAGACCAATCCAAGAGAAGAAATGGGCCTTCTCTAGAGGTCCAACATCGCGCTAAGACAAGCACACAATCATGAATGCGCGGACGTTTCCAATCACATTGTTAGGTTTTTGGTTTTTGTTGGCATGTATTCCATATCAAAACGTTGTTTCTCTTGTATTGATTAGTGGTCTTAGATATTATGATTCAAAGCTTTAAAGAAAGACTCGGCTACGGTTCATGCAAGAAGATGTCTTGAAAGGGGAATAAGCTTCATTGCTCAACAAAGGTATAATTGACCTCATTCCTCTTGCAAGGCATAGGCATACACACACATGGCATTCATTTGTGTCCCTGCATAGTTGTAAACCATTAGTATAACATATTCACAAACTTGGTAATGCATTAGATTTAATTTGATAAACATTGTGAAATTGCATGTTCTAGGACTATGTCTAGGAAATGGCATACTTGTGTGATCTTGTGTTTATTTGTTTCCATGTTATTATTTTTGGACTTGAACATGATCTCATATGATTCCTTATTGAGTTTTGGTCATTTCGGTTACTCATCCATTGGGTTTCGAGTCCAAACTAGGAAGCTACGCTACTTTGCGTTTTCATTCGTTGAGTTGTCTTCGTCATCATATTCCGAGTTGAATTCTCAACCTTTAGTTAAAGTTTCATAGTCTTCCTTGTGCGTGAGGGAGCCACAGTTCGTAATCTGAAGAAAGATTTGAAATTGAAGTTCGGAGGCCTGAATACGGCCAAAGAACGCAATAGGAGCGTGCGAGAGGCAAGCAATGGCTAAAGGCCATTTGAGGGTAGCACGTGAGGGGCGCGTGAGGCTCACGGCCTTACCACCTCTCTGCCCCATGAGGCTCATGTGCCTCTTACGGGGTTGTGAGGTGGCTGGCCGTGATTGGTCACCTCTCTCCCTCTCTTTCATCTCTTTTAAAATCCTTCTTTCCCTCCTGAAAGGAATATTAAATACTCTAGGTGTGTATAATATATAAAGCTAGAGGGGGGGGGGGGGGTGAATAGATTTTATCTAATTATTACCCAATTTTCGCATGCATGTCAATTTTACGAAAATACCCCCAATAGACAATACAATATATCAAGTGTAATATGGTGCGGAAATAATATACGACACTTGATTTTTACGTGGAAACCCTCAACAGGGAAAAACCACGGGCTAGTAAGTGCGCCACACTCGAACCTCGAAATCCACTATATGAAAAGACGGTTACACCCTCAAGTGATTCTCGGACCCTCACCTTAGATAACCTCAGGCTATGGACACTACCATTCGCCACTCTTGGTTCAATCCCTAGTGATATCCCCTGATACACTACTCTTGGCGTGAGCACCCTCTAATCTACCACGCGGGCCTTTTATAGCGGCTCTAGTCCAATTTGCTTGATCCTCGAAGTCACTACTTGTAATGATGTTTATAGCCTAATCCTGGTCTGTAACCCACCACTACTACCCAGCGGGCCTGTAATAGCAACCCTAGACCAAGACTTCAATCTCTCAAAAGAGATGCACAACCCTATGTGAATATGTATGAATATTCAATTAATGCAATAAGAGCTAGGGTACTCTAAATGCTTACCTAGGATTATAAGATGACAATATAATCAATCCTAGATATCACATATAGCTATATGTCATGGCATATAACTTTAGCTAAGTAAAGGATAACCAATCCTAGATACAAAGCTATCATAAAAAACCCACAAACATTCAAAGGATTAACTAGTTGATTAAAAAACAATCTATCAACCTAGTTATCAATACATCACACAAGAATGTTCATGGCATAGCTTTTAGGCAATAATGACCTAATCAAATAAGCTATGAAAAATAATCTCAATCAACAAATGAGATCAATTAGCTAGATGACATATGAACATTAAAGCCTAGCTAACAAATAATAACCCAATCAACACATAATCTCAATCTTATATGTAGAAATTAATCTAAACACATATAAGTAAAATATGAGATAAAATTGATAAGTAGAAACACTAATTATGTAAGATAAAAGTGTTCAACAAATCATACCATGTGTGTTGAAGAAGACCCATGCATTAGCATATGCTAGATGAACCTAGATGATGCCTAGATGATGATTTGTGCATGTGGGAATGGGTTTAGAGAATTAAAGATGTGATCTTTAAGCTTTTTCTCTCAAGTCTCTCTAAATATCTCTCTAGGGTTCTTGGGATGCAAGACTTGTATTCTGAACTAGAGATAAGGATGTATTTATAGAGACCAAAAACAGGGTAGGTGAAAATACAATTTTGCCCTTGAAACGCACCGATCGGCGGTTTCGATCGGCGGCCAGGCCGCCGAATTGAACCGCCGAATGGCTCCCGAGCGGAACAGGGGAACTTCAGCGACTTCTTTCAGCGGTTTAGAAACCGCCGATCCCAACCGCCGTTTTGGACCCGAGAGATATATTTCAATCAGGTCTCATTCGGCGGTTTCGAACGGCGGCCAGGCCGCCGAACATAACCGCCGTTTCACCAAAAATGGTGAAACCAAGGAGAAGCCAAAGGCATCTCCACCGGCGATTATCGCGCAAAACAAAGCACATCAACGTGCACGCGCGGACGTTTCCGAACATCCTTCGGGAAACGAATTACACCACACTAAAAGCTAACATACATGAAGTGCAAGTGTGGGTATTGAATGCATCCTAATGCCTATCATGTCATGGCATTTCATAAAACAAGATGCAATCAATTTAATGCAAGAAGAGACATTGAATAAACAATAAAGCACAATGCACACAAATTATAAACACAACATTCAAGAATAAGAGTTATGCATGTTGTGTGTGTGTGCAACTATATCTCTTCAAGCCAAAGTAAGCACAAGATATACCTTTGGTGCTTGTCCTCTTGAGGTCTTGGAAAGGGTCTTTGATCTTCAACCTTAATCACCTAGACTACCCTTACAACCAAACCCCAACATGTGGTTTGACCACGAAATAAGCCAATCAATTTAATGGGAATCCTTACACCTCCCATTTTCATTACAAGAAGAAAAATTAGAAAATGCAAGTGCAGAATTTTCTCTCAAACTTTCTTACCTTCCAAATACCATAACTTTCTCATACGAAGTCGAAATTGAGTGATTCAATTTGGAGAATCTTCATAATCAAGTCTGTAAGGATTCCCTTTTGTTGATTGGCTTATTTCGTGGTCAAACCACATGTTGGGGTTTTGTTGTAAGGGTAGTCTAGGTGATTAAGGTTGAAGATCAAAGACCCTTCCAAGACCTCAAGAGGACAAGCACCAAAGGTATATCTTATGCTTACTTTGGCTTGAAGAGATATAGTTGCACACACACACAACATGCATATCTCCTATTCTTGAATGTTGTGTTTATATTTTGTGTGCATTGTGCTTTATTGTTTATTCAATGTCTCTTCTTGCATTAAATTGATTGCATCTTGTTTTATGAAATGCCATGACATGATAGGCATTAGGATGCATTCAATACCCACACTTGCACTTCATGTATGTTAGCTTTTAGTGTGGTGTAATTCGTTTCCCAAAGGATGTTCGAAAACGTCCGCGCGTGCATGTTGGTGTGCTTTGTTTTGCGCAATGATCGCCGGTGGAGATGCCTTTGGCTTCTCCTTGGTTTCACCATTTTTGGTGAAACGGCGGTTACGTTCGGTGGCCTGGCCGCCGTTCGAAACCACCGAATGAGACCTGATTGAAATATATCTCTCGGGTCCAAAACGGCGGTTGGGATCGACGGTTTCGAAACCGCCGAACGAAGTCGCCGAAGTTCCCCTGTTCTGCTCGAAAGCCATTCGGCGGTTCAATTCGGTGGCCTGGCCGCCGATTGAAACCGCCGATCGGTGCGTTTCAAGGGCAAAATTGTATTTTCACCTGCCCTGTTTTTGGTCTCTATAAATACATCCTTATCTCTGGTTCAGAATACAAGTCTTGCATCCCAAGAACCCTAGAGAGATATTTAGAGAGACTTGAGAGAAAAAGCTTAAAGATCACATCTTTAATTCTCTAAACCCATTCCCACATGCACAAATCATCATCTAGGCATCATTTAGGTTCATCTAGCATATGCTAATGCATGGGTCTTCTTCAACACACATAGTATGATTTGTTGAACACTTTTATCTTACATAATTAGTGTTTCTACTTATCAATTTTATCTCATATTTTACTTATATGTGTTTAGATTAATTTCTACATATAAGATTGAGATTATGTGTTGATTGGGTTATTATTTGTTAGCTAGGCTTTAATGTTCATATGCCATCTAGCTAATTGATCTCATTTGTTGATTGAGATTATTTTTCATAGCTTATTTGATTAGGTCATTATTGCCTAAAAGCTATGCCATGAACATTCTTGTGTGATGTATTGATAACTAGGTTGATAGATTGTTTTTTAATCAACTAGTTAATCCTTTGAATGTTTGTGGGTTTTATATGATAGCTTTGTATCTAGGATTGGTTATCCTTTACTTAGCTAAAGTTATATGCCATGTCATATAGCTATATGTGATATCTAGGATTGATTATATTGTCATCTTATAATCCTAGGTAAGCATTTAGAGTACCCTAGCTCTTATTGCATTAATTGAATATTCATACATATTCACATAGGGTTGTGCATCTCTTTTGAGAGATTGAAGTCTTAGTCTAGGGTTGCTATTACAGGCCCGCTGGGTAGTAGTGGTGGGTTACAGACCGGGATTAGGCTGTAAACATCATTACAAGTAGTGACTTCGAGGATCAAGCAAATTGGACTAGAGCCGCTATAAAAGGCCCGCGTGGTAGATTAGAGGGTGCTCACGCCAAGAGTAGTGTATCAGGGGATATCACTAGGGATTGAACCAAGAGTGGCGAGTGGTAGTGTCCATAGCCTGAGGTTATCTAGGGTGAGGGTCTGAGAATCACTTGAGGGTGTAACCGTCTTTTCATATAGTGGATTTCGAGGTTCGAGTGTGGCGCACTTACCAGCCCGTGGTTTTTCCCTGTTGAGGGTTTCCACGTAAAAATCAAGTGTCATTTATTATTTCCGCACCATATTACACTTGATATATTGTATTGTCTATTGGGGGTATTTTCGTAAAATTGACATGCATGCGAAAATTGGGTAATAATTAGATAAAATCTATTCACCCCCCCCCCCCCCCCCTCTAGCTTTATATATAGAACACACCTCGAGTATTTAAATTTTCCTTTCAAAGTCCTCTAGCTTTTTCAAGTGGTTTTGTAGCTGTTTGATTGAGTTTTCTAGTGGTTCTACACACAAAACCGAACCAGCTTGTGAATCATAGGCATTTGACTGATCTTTATGTTTTCTTCTTTTATAACCTTCAATTACCTAAGGGTTTCTTCTTCTATATGTATGTGTATGTATGATGAATGCTATTGAGAAGGATAGTTTCATAATTAAACCTAATCAAGTCTAATTAAGAGACATATGTGAACTAGTTTTCTAGGATTCTAGGTTTTCACATGTTTCAGTGTTGTATTGTGATTAGTTTGATATCTAGGGTTATTTGTGGATTGATTATTTCATTTTATGATCAATAACCTTGGCATGTGCTTGGATCCTCTAATTTAACAAATCTAGGATTAGCACTTGTGATTTTGTATTTAGAGCCTAATAGGATTTAATTGATTATTCATTATATCCTTGCTCTAAATGTTGGCTAGAATATTCATTGAACATATTTGGTGATTCTAGCATTTTTGTGTATGCTTCTAATATCTTGAATATGTGCTTAATGTATATGATCGATTCAAGTGTTAGATGTGTGAATGAAACTAGGAGCCATATGTGTTAGGTGTTTTCACATGCTCTAGGTATTAATTCAAGTTTTATATCTATACTATTTTGATTTGTGTTCTCAGATGATCAAGTCTAGTTTCCATTGAATGTATTGATCACATGTTCTATGTTGAATGTTTTGTTTGCATCATTTGCATTCATGGACCACACTTAGGAAGTCCTTGTAAAAGGCATGAAGTCTTGACTAGGACAAGGTGTCCGGATAGTCAAGCGAGGAAGTCTTGGTTAGGACATAAGGTCCGGATAACCAAGCAAGAAGTCATGGCTAGGATTGAGAAGGTCCGGATAGCTATGCATTAGAGGCTCCCTAGAGACATGAGTGCCTTGGATAGGGAGTTGGCTACATTATTGGTAGGCCCAGGCGTTTGGATAGACATAGACTCCAATAGATAGTGGTACATGGGATGTGTATGCACTCTTGAGGAATTTCTAATCTTCCAACGATGTTAGTTAGACATGGACTCCAATATATGGTGGTTTCGCATCATTGAGGGATTTCTTATCTACCAATAGGGATTGGGTAGACATAAATAATGACTCGTTTTTCGTGTTGTTACCAAATTGCGAATTATCAAAAAATGTTTATAAATGAATTCTTACACAATATACTTTAAGTTATAAAAACTAGTAAAGCGGTAAGCTTAAGATTCGTTCCATAGGGATTAGGCTAGATTAATTGATTTGCTATCTAATCTAAGTTAGTCTAATTAGGTGCAAGAAAATAAATCATGGTAAGTGGGATAATGTGTGGTTTGAGAAACCACCAAACAATGCATGCAAAGTAAATGTACAAAAATGTAAAGGGAAAATGAATAGAGATAGGAATCCAATGCAACAACCTAGATAAGAAAATGGATTAAACAATTAATAGGAAATTCTAGGGGAATGATAGAGTAGCTAATGGACTATGAGAAATTCATACATGGCTTCTTTAATGCGCAATCTACACAATCTACACAATCAAGGATCGATCTCGTTCGAAAGTGTTGCTTAGACCATCACTACGAACCCTAAGCAACTTCCCACCGCAATGCCTAACCGATTAAGGAGAGGGGGTCACTGCGGAATCAATTTGTGACGATCAAATGGCCTAGGCAATCGGGGTGATATCCCCACTAATAACCTATCCTATTCACTATGTTCTATAATCAATCAAGTGTGTCAATAACTCAATCAATTTTATCAAAAATAATCCTACAACAGATTGTAATCAACAAGTGTGTCAATACTCATTTAATCACATAAGTGCAAGATCTAATTAAAAAGTAAATAAAACTATACTCATGCAAACATAATATTCAAAGCTTTAATAAATACTCATGTCCAAAAAGTCTCTCAAATCATTCCCTAAAATGGGGGTTTTAATTACACATAATAACAAACAAGAAAAGGAAGTAAAATGTAGAGAAATCACCATTGAGTCTCTCTTGTAAGCTTAATCCTTCCTTGAGCTTCCTTGCTTGAATCTTGTGCAAAGAGTAGGTGTTGAGGATGTGTCTAGATAGGTTGAGTTATATGGAAAGTGACAAAGGAAAGGTGTTGAGAAAATGGATAGAGAGGAGTGATTTATGTGGAGTAATCTAAGTGTTTATTGGAGAGGAGAATGGTGGGATTAGGAATGGTTGAGAAATGAGGTTTCTTGATTCACAAGAGATGTCAAAAGTTCTCAAATTCTCTATAAAAATGGTGTATTTATATGTTGTGAAGGCTAGGGTTAGAAATAGGCATGAAAGGACAAGAATACCCCTAAAAAATGGCTTGAAAACATTCATTTCGCTGCTCTGGAAAGTGCAGTTCACCGTAGTGTGGGTATAACTTTCTCTAGAAGACTCGGAATCGTAATCCGTAAAAAGCACTGGAAAGAAGACTTCCAGGGCTTTCTGAATATATGTAAACCGAAACGTGATTTGATTTGAAGAGACATATATGCCTCTTTGAAGTTGGATAATCTGTACACACATTTTACAATTTCAGCCCCTTTCGCCACCAAATCTCACGTCTTGCCCGAAATGCACTAAATGCCTATAATTGACTAGAAACGAGCCATTAGACACCAAAATACACTCAAAAACAAGCTAAAGGATATGGAATTGAGGGCCAAAATCATAACAATTTTGGTTCGATCAATAGACTCTAATAGAAAGTAGATCATAGGTTGGTCTCTTTTGAGGAATTTCTAATCTATCATCCAATATATATAGTACCCAATTATTGTAGTTCAACCCGTGGATGTTTCCTCCTTAGAGGTTTTACCACATTAAATAATCTCTTTTGTCAATTCTTTCTATCTCTCTCTTTCATATTTGTTTATGTGTATGTTTTAATCTTGTTTCATAATATTCACTTGTGATGTATTTGTAAACAAGATTTTGTTAAGTATGATATGTAAGCAAATCATTTTGATCATAGTTGTATTTGTAATTCTTTTGTTCTTTGATTATTTTGTATAGTTATATTTTGATTGTTACTTGTAACACTTTGAACATTATTGGAAATACAAGTATTCTTTATTGATGAGTTTTTAATGTTATTCTTGCTCTTGATTCTTGTTGATGTATGGACAATGCCTTAATGATCACATGCTTATCTTGTCTATACTTGTATGTTTGGTTTATGTGTTGTAATGTAACCTACCTTGAGGGACAAACTTGCGTTTGTTTTAAGGGATTGAAAAAGGTGTAAAAACCTATTCACCCCCCCTCCTTTTGGTACGCTTTAGGCAATTTAACTACATTTGTATTTTTCAATTGGTATCGGAGTGGGTCGTTAGACGGCACTTGAGATCTGGATTGTACTTTCTTGTGAATTACTTAGGTTTTTGAAGTATGGTTTTACAAGATGATGTTATGACCGAATGGGCTTCAAACTCTAGGCCTCCTCTTCTCAAGGGTCACAATTATGGATTTTGGAAATTGAGGATGAAGGCTTACATTCGCTCTATTGATGAGAAAGCTTGGATGACCGTGGAAGAAGGTTATCTCTCTACCAATAAGAGACTTGATAATGGAACCATCATTTCCAAGCCTAGGAGTGAGTGGTCTACTAATGAGTTCAAGTTAGCAAAATGGAATCATCGAGCGGTGAATGCTATTTTTGGAGGTGTGGATAGTAGGCAATTTTCCTACATCCAAAACCTAAAGACCGCAAAGGAGGCATGGGACGCACTCCAAGTCACCAATGAGGGGACTAAAGCAGTGAAGAAATCTCGGCTTCAAATGCTCACAACTCAATTTGAGACATTGCAAATGTGTGAGGAAGATAAGTGATCGAACTATTTTATACCTATTTGAGGTCCCCCATTTCCGATCGTTTGTCTCGTTTTCGAGCGTATTTTTGTATATAATGTTTTGTTTGAGCTTTGTGTAGGTACATATTCCTTATAATAAGGTTTTGAGCTTAAAGATTAGTTTGGGAGGCAAAATGGAGCAAAAAGAGCTGAAATTGTATATACACGTGCAGAACGTACAACTTGCGGAGATCATATCTTCCTTCTCAGATCGAACCACATGGATATCTTTATATATTCGGAAATCCCCGGAAGTCTAGTTTCCAGAACATTTTATGGATTATAATTCTGAGTTTTCTGCAGGAAGTTATGCCCATTTCCGTAATGGTACGCGATGCTGAAAACACTGAAAGGCTGTCAGGTCTAAACGGCTACTTAAAACGGCGGCTAGGCCACCGAATGAAACCGCCGAATCACTCCAGAAAGTCATTTTTTGGGCAAATTTCAGGGACAGTTTCGTCCTTTCATCCCCAATTCGTGCCCTAACCTCCCAATACTATATAAACACCTTATTCTCTTCTCAACCATCAGAACACACTCCCCACAAACTTCTTCTTCTTCTTCTTCTTCTTCTTCATTTTCTTCACCAAATAAGAGAGAGAGAAGCTTCCAAGAGCATCTATGGAGGTTTTTCCTCCATGGATGCTCCCCATCTCACCTTCTACACATCTTCCACCACATTTAGGAGTAGATTGCATAGAGATAGGAGTGGGCTTTGGTCAATTTCGAGCTAGCAAAGGAAGGAGCTCTTGGAGGAGGTTTTCTTCAAGGGTTGTATCTATTTCTCACTTTCTATGTATTTCTTGTTTTCTTGAATGTGTAATCCCCACTTGAGAATATTTATAAACCTATTTTGTGCTCAATATATATATGGTTGTTTTTATATCCAATTTGTGTTTTGATGCATTCTTGATTGTTATTGAATATATCTCTTATCTTGAAATGCATGTTTATGGATGATTGGAAATTGATATGTGTTCATGGATGGGATTAGGAGTAGATTAACTTAATTGTAGGAGTAGTTGTAATCAAATATCCCATTTGTGTATGTATGTCTTTAGAAGGTCGAAATTGCATGTCATGAATTGGTTTGAGTGAATTAGAGTTAGGATTGTGCTTTAGGAGGGGCTCTCCGGGCATAGTTTTGGCTAATTAGTTAGGAAGAGTGGGTGAACCTATAAATTGTCATATTAGAAGGGTTTGGTTCATTGTTCTTGTAAACAATTGGACTTTAGCTATTTCTCACTCTAGGGGCTCTAGGTGAGTTATGGTTGGAGATACAATCACTCTTTCCACATTCATTAGACTTTCACGTTGCCAATTGACATTACAAAGCTATTATTGGGGCTCAATGTAGTTTTGTTTGTATAATCGGTTCACATATGTTGGTTGCGGTTTCGTGTTTGAGAGGCTCTCAACACACTTTTCAACCGTTAGCTCTATGAATGGGTATAAATCGGATTGAGGCAAGAACGAACCCTTAACTAAAATTGGATGTACTTAATGTCTAACAACCAACTATTTGTGCACTTATGTATGGTGAACTTGTTGAACCTTGTGTGACCATTTTCTTGCATCTCTCCTATCCATCATTTTATTTATCACTTTAATCACCATTCTCACCCTTCCATATTCTCTTTGTTTTTATTTATTTTCATTTTTATTCTCTACACACACACACATCGCATTGTACATACATTTCACACACATCATTCTTACCTTTCCACATTCTATTTACATGCTTACAATAAACTCTAGAACTTGATACGGTTGACGAATCATACCTCCCTACAGAACGATACCCTTGCTTGCCGCTTTACTAGTCTTTTGCTAGTTTAGAGCACATTGCGTAGGAAACCCCTATTTTAAATATAAACAAATCTTTTGATCCTCGCATTCTTACAACGACGGAAAAAGCGAGTATCAATAAGTTCGTGGACTTTCAATTCAAGCTACTAGACATTGCTAATCAATGCCAAGCCCTTGGAGTTTCTATCTCTAGTGAGAGGCTAAATTGGAAGACTCTAAGATCATTACCAAAGAGGTTCAAAGCTAAGGTAACAGCCATTGAAGAGAGCAAGGACGTAAACATCATGAGCATAGATGAGTTGCTAGGGTCTCTTCAAACCTTTGAGGCGTGCATGAAGCCTAAGGCTAAGAACAAGGGTTTAGCTCTCAAAGTTGTCAAAGAAGCTAGTAGTGATGATGACGAGGAGATGTCATTGTTGGTTAGGAAGTTTATGAGGAAAGGTGCCAAGCCAATTGGCAAGTACTCAAGGGATAAGGAAGTCAAGAAGTCATTTACTCCTACTCATGAGAGGAGTGGTCATGCTAGGAGCAATAGTAAGGTTCAATGCTTCAAGTGTAAAAAGCTTGGACATTATGCTTCGGAATGTCCTAGTGTTGAAACTAAAAAGGACAAGAAGGGAAAAGCTATGGCGGCCACATGGAGTGATGATGATGACTCTAGTGAAGAGGAGAGCTCAAGTGATAAGTCTTCTAGTGAAGAAGAGCTAGTGAGCAACTTTGTTGCCTTTACAGCCTCTCACTATACTCTAGAGAATGTATGTCAAGATTTATTGGACAAGGAGGTTGATCCAAATCATCAAGAGTGCTTAAGTGAAAATCCAACCTATATTGATCTTTTGGCTAAGGTGAAGTGTCTTGAAGAGAATTTGAAGATAGCCTTAAGAGAGGTTGATGAGAAAGATGATTTGATCAAGCTACAAGTGGATGAGTTTGTTTCAACAACTCGGAGGCTCTTGGGTGAAAAGAATGCTCTTGCCAAGAAGCTTAGAGAAGTTGAAGGGATTGTTCTTGAAAGGGATATGATCATCTCTAGTTTGTCACTAGGAGGCTCAAGCAACTTGGTAGTTGAGGAGAAGCTCATAGAAGCATCACTTCCTACAAGCGAGGTCATTATTGACAAGAAGGCTCCTAAGAAGAGATGTTCCAAGACCAAGAACAAATTGAAGAACAAGGTACCCCTTGAAACTCCATTTGTGCTTCTCCAACTCCGGAAGGTAAAATCTCTTCTTTTGTTCCCATATGTCATTTTTGCAATACCATAGGCCATATCAAACCCGAGTGCTTTAAATACATTGAATATTGCAAAGCAGGAAATACATCTAGGGATAGAGAGATTGAACTTCATTTTAAGTATGCTAAAGCTTTTGAATATGGAAAGCATGAAAATGTCATAAAGCATGTTAAGAGTGTCCGGAATGTGAAGAATGCAAATCTTGCTAAAATTGACAAGGCATGTGTTGCTAGCAATGTTGAAAATAAGAGTATCAATGATATTCTTGTTGAGCAAGTCATAAAAGGTCTTTATTCTAGATTCAACATTGTTGTCAATAAGAATCTTGATAATGTTTGTGTAGGTTCACCCAAGACAAAGTTTGTCAAGGGTGAGTGCTCTTACCAATAGTGTAAGTTGCACATGTGAGTTAGCTTTAAGATTAGTGTTATGTTGTTAAGAAACTTAGCTTGTTTGCTTTGTATCTCTATGACTTGACATAAACTTAGCTATCTCACATTATTGTTATGATAGTCGAAATCAATTGATTAACTTTTAAGAAGTTGTTTATGAAATCTATATGGTGACAATCATGTTAAGACTTTTAGAGAAAGTTATTTTTTTTTTTTAGTTGAAATGCATAGTCTTTAGTCTCTTGGATTGACACACCAATAACTTGTTGTCATAAGGAAAAACAAGCCAAGATGACTTATAAAAAGGGTGAAGGCTTTACATTTGATGAAAATAGCTTGCGAAGGTATCTCTATATCACATTGCTTACTTACTTGAATTTTCATCTCTCAACTCATTGTTTGTACCACTTCATGAAGCATGTCATATTAGAGAACTAGTATAGTGTTTATATGGTTCTCCTTGACATTTGCTCTTTTAAGATCTCTTGGTGATAAGTGTTCACATTGATCTTAATCATGATGCGTGTTATTGTTTGTATGATTGTTGAGTGGCATGCTTTAAAAAAAAATTATGAGCTTCATATTCTTTGAAAGCTACTCACTTGAGAAGTAATGATCTTAAGTAAGTCTCTTTGTATTGCTTTTTGATCATGTGCTTTTAAGCCTTAAAACTTGGTTTCAAAAATGCACTTTGCTTCTCTTGTATGCTTGGTAAAGTAAGTTGAGTATGATTGATGTAAGTTTTGGATACAACTTGAAGTCCTAGGACTAGTACGTTTGAAGATGACCTATGATTGGTATCTATTTGCTTCGGCAACATAGAACTCAACGAGCACCCTCATGGAAAGGGCTACACACCTTGGTTGTGCAACTGCCCAATGTAGGAAAGGGCTATGCCATTGTCATGAGTGAAAGCCACCATAAGGTGTATATGTTTATATTAGAAAAATCAAAGTAGTGTTGAAAAGAATCATTTAAAAAAATATATCTTTGATTCATGCCTAAAACAAAACAAAAAAAAGGCTTTATGGAGTGTAGTTGAATAATCAAATTAACTTAGGTTGTCAAATAGAAATGGAATGACGAGCCACATGCACATACAACGCTCACATGTTGAAATCTATTCTCTTTAAAAGCAAAACTTCGGATGAAAATCAGTTTGACCTTTTTATGGAAAGGCTTAAGATGAGTAGATGTTGAAAATGTTTGCATGTTTGATTATCAAAGTACTTATTTTCATATACTTGAAGCAAAATCTTCACACACTCACTTTTGCTTATTTGGTATTTTGATACTCTAGCAATTTTTGAAGAAATATTTGAGTGATTGAAAATCTTGGTGTAACTCTCTTTGCTATGTGGAGCTTATTTGAAAATCTATTAAAATTGCTTGGTGATGTGATTGTGTGGTTATTTTTGTGAACATTTGTCTATCTAGATTTTAGATAAGGCATTTATCAAGGGGCAGTATTATATGTTAAATTTTTGTTCTCTTTTATGATATGTTCACATGTTCTTCAAGATTGTTGTTTGTTGGCATTATTCTTGTTTTTGATAAATCTTAAAGATGCTATGATAATTCCTTATATGCATATTGATTTGTTCAAAAATGATGTTTTTACCTTTGTATATTTTTTTGGGTCACCAACTTGCTTTGATGTTTCCACTCATGTTTGTTTTTCGTGTTTTAGCGATACACTACACAAAGTCATGGGGAAGTCCAAGAAAGTTGGGAATAACAACCCTTCTAAACCTATTGACAAACCCAATCCTTCTTCTTCTTCTTCCAAGATAGCCAAAAACAACAAATTGAAACTTTTAAAGATTTTTGGGCGCAAAAAGATCATTCAAGAAAAAGGTATGGATTTGGATTCTTGTAGTGGTTCTTATGTCCATAAGGTCATTGTTGAAAGAAAGTGGAGTACTTGGATTAATATGCTAGGAATAGTGAATGAAACCATGGTTAGAGAATTCTATAATGTGTATAAGGAAAATACTTTCTTTGAAAATGCCTTGTTGGATTTGAGAGGTGTTGTCTTTAGAGTCAACTCGAGGATCTTGAAAGAGTTTCTTGAGTTACCCTATGATATTGAGTCGGATTTTCTTGATGTTGATGTCTTGGAGAACCTTAATGAGATAGGTAGAACTATTTGTGACAATGATGATTTTGAGTGGAGAAAACGAGCTTTTATGAGTTCTCTAAAGTTAGTGCTTTTTGGCATCTCTTTGTATGTGTCAATCTTGCTGGATCTTTTAATGCTACCAATCAAGATTGTGTATGCCTTAGTGACTAACAAACCCATAAACCTTGATGAAGTGCTTATAGAACATATTGAGATTGCGGCTTATTCAACTCATTTGGACAAGAAGTTGGCATTTCCGGGGTTTATCTCTCATTTGTGTTTGGCTAAAGGATTGAAGAAACAAGATGATGATGTGCTACTTCCTTCCTTAGAGAACTTTAGTGATAAACGTATGGCTACCATGTCATATAAGGAAAAGGGAAAGTCTTGTGATACATTTAGGCTCTTTGGTGAATCATATGATTCAAGCCTTGTATCTAGCACACCTATTCTTCTGAATTGGGCTATGCAATTGAAGAATGAGGTTGAAAAGTCAAGAAGGTTGATTGAGGCATCACGAAGGATGATTGAAGAACTCAATGCTAAGGTAGTGCTACAAAATGTGAAAATCAAAGAATTGGAAAGCAAAGCATCTACTACAAAGCATTATGTGAGATCATCAAATCGCATAACATTCCTTAGTGGCACAAGTGGCTAGAAATGGTCTTGAGGTATATTTTCTTATTCTTTCTTTTTGGCTTCATATCATGTCAAAAAGTGGGAAAAATATGGGGAGATATTTGACAGTTTCTAGCTTGCTTAGTCTCATTTTTTTTTTTTTTTTTGGTGTATTTAGTATCAAGTTTGAACTTTATGGCATGTAATATTTTTGTTAATCTTGGCTAGAATATTTTGTTGGATAGCATGTATTAAGAGAGAGCATACATGATCCATTTGAACTTTAATGTTTTATTTTCTTGCCAAAGAATGTATATTGCCATATGTGTTGTCTCTTGGATATTCTTGTGCTTTAAAGTGAATTTAGGTGATATCAAGAGAAGACCAAAACGAAGTTCAAGACTTGTGGTTGAAATTTTGTTTAGAAATGTGTAACTCATTGTGACCAATTTTCTTTGTAATTGTTTTAGTTTATGTATAGATGTTTTGACATAGAATTTGCCAAAGGGGGAGATTGTTAGGTTTTTGGTTTTTGTTGGCATGTATTCCATATCAAAATGTTGTTTCTCTTGTGTTGATTAGTGGTCTTAGATATGATGATTCAAAGCTTCAAAGAAAGACTCGGCTACGGTTCAAGCAAGATGGTGTCTTGAAAGGGGAATAAGCTTTATTGCTCAACAAAAGTATAATTGACCTCATTCTTCTTACAAGGCATAGGCACACACACACGTGGCATTCATTTGTGTCCCTGCATAGTTTTACAACATTAGTATAACACATTCACACACTTGATAATGTATGCACATGCATTAGATTTAATTTGATAAACATTATGAAATTGAATGTTCTAAGGACTATGTCTAGGAAATGACATACTTGTGTGATCTTGTGCTTATTTGTTTCTGTGTTATTGTTTTTGGCCTTGAACATGATCTCATATGATTCCTTATTGAGTCCCGGTCATTTCAGTTACTCATCCATTAGGTTTCGAGTCCAAACTAGGAAGCTACGCTACTTTGTGTTCTCATTCGTTAAGTTGTCTTTGTCGTCATATTCCGAGTCGAATTATCAACCTTTTGTCAAAGTTTCATAGTCATCCTTGTGTGTGAGGGAGTCATGGTTTGTAATCCAAAGATGGATTCAAAATCGGAATTCGGAGGCCCAAATACGGGCGAAGAATGCGAGAGTAGCGTGCGAGAGGCAAGCAATGGCTAAAGGCCATTGGAGGGCAGCCCGTAAGGGGTGCGTGAGGCTCACGGCCTCACCACCTCTCTGCCCCGTGAGGCTCACGCACCTCTCATGGGGTGATGAGGTGGCTGGTAGTGATTGGTCACCTCTCTCCCTCTCTTTCATCTCTTTTAAAATCCTCCATTCCCTCCCATTTTCATTCCAAGAAGAAAAATTAGAAAATGCAAGAGCATAATTTTCTCTCAAACTTTCTCATTTTCCAAACACCATAACTTTCTCATACGAAGTTGGAATTGAGTGATTCAAGTTGGAAAATCTTTGTAATAAAGTCATCTACCTTTTCCAAGTGGTCTTGTAGCTGTTTGATCGAGTTTTCTAGTGGTTCTACACACAAAACCGAACTAGCTCGTGAATCATAGGTATTTGACTAATCTTTATGTTTTCTTCTTTTATAACCTTCAATTACCTTGGGGTTTCTTCTTCTATATGTATGTGTATATATGATGAATGCTATTAAGAAAGATAGCTTCATAATCAAACCTAATCAAGTCTAATTAAGAGGCATATGTGAACTAGTTTTCTAGGATTCTAGGTTTTCACATGTTCGAGTGTTGTATTGTGATTAGTTTGATATCTAGGGTTATTTGTGGATTGATTGATTCATTTTATGATCAATAACCTTGGCATGTGCTTGGATCCTCTAATTGAACAAATCTTGGATTAGCACTTGTGATTTTGTATTTAGAGCCTAATAGGATTTAATTGATTATTCAATATATCCTTGCTCTAAATGTTGACTAGATTATTCATTGAACATATTTTGTGATTCTAGCATTTTTGTGTATGTTAGGTTTTTGGTTTTTGGTTTTTGTTGGCATGTATTCCATATTAAAACATTATTTCTCTTGTATTGATTAGTGGTCTTTGAAACAAATTATAGCACGGTGTGTATAAAACTATCTAGAGGGGTAGCTTATTACCCAATTTTTCGTGATAAGGCAAAATTACGAAATTACCCCTAAATAGATAAAGTAATAAATCAAGTATAAAATGCGGAAATTAAATAACACTTGATTTTTACGTGGAAATTCTCACGGGAAAAACCACGGGCTAGTAAGTAAGCCACACTCGAACCTCGAATCCACTAAATGTGTAAAACGATTACAACCTAATCCCGGAAGTAATCACACACCTACCTAATCCCGGTATGAGTGAACCTAGTCCGATTGCTTGCGAATTAAGCAACCTAATCCCGGTCACAACACAAGACTTAATTCTCTAAAAAGAGATTAACACCCTAAGTGAATATATGAATATTCAAATGCAACATAGAGCAAGAGAAACCCTATATGCTTATCTAAGATGATGAATTTGCAATTAAAAACAGTCCTAGATATTAAAGCTAAATGACATGTCAATTAGCTTTGATAATCATAGATTATAGAAACCTAGATATCTATCATAAAAACAACACTCAATCAAATCAACATAACAATCTTTATCTTGAATATTAAAATATAATCTAAGAACAATCAAGTAATAAAAGAGATGCCATAATAAATTAAACACTAATTATGTATGATAATAGTGAAAAACTTACCAAAGCAAGTGTGATGATGAAAGACCCATGCAAGCAAGCATCCTAGATATGCTAGAGAATGCTAGATGAACTTTGATGCAAATGGATTTTGGTTTGAGTGTTTAATGAGCAAACTTGATTGCTTTCTCTCTTAAAAATCTCTCTTTTTAAAGTAGGGTTCTTGATGATTAAAGAGTCACATACAGAACAAGAGAAAGTGATGTATTTGTAGGCATGAAAAACAGAGCATGTGAAAAGACAAGTTTGCCCCTGAAATGCACCGATCGGCGGTTTCGATCGGCGACCAAGCCGCCGATCATAACCGCCGAATTGGCCCGAGAGGAACAGGGGACCAACGACGGTTTCATTCGGCGGTTTCGCGACTGCCGATTTAACCGCCGAATCAAACCTGAGATTAAAAAATCAATCAGGTATGAAACGGCGGTTTCATGACCGCCGATACAACCGCCGAATTAGGCCGAGAGATAAAATCAATCAGGTCTTGAACGACGGTTTCGAACGGCGGTCGCAACCGCCGATCATAACCGCAAAATTGCTGCATACACTACTAGAAGCAAACGGCGGTTTCATTCGGCAGCCAGGCCGCCGATCATAACCACCGATCACCAACAAAGGTGAAAACCAAGGAGAAGCCAAGGGCATTCTCCGTAGGTGATCCTCGCGCTAAACCAAGCACATCCTAGTGCATGCGCGGACGTTTCCGAAACCTATCGGGAAACGAATTACAAGACAACAAGACACAATTACACACAACAAAATATAACAAATAAGTGCAAGTGTGAAATGTGACAAGTGAAGAGAATGCACACATATGCAATGTATGTTAAGTGTGTGTGTGCAACTAATCTCTTTAAAGAAAAGTAAGCACATAGAAATTTACCTTCGGTGCTTATCAAGACGAGGTCTTCAAAGGGCTTGAGCAATAACACCGATACCTAGGCTACCCTTACAAAGAACCCCCAACATGTGGTTTGTTCACGAAATGAGCCAATCAACAAATGGGAACCTTACAATCTCCCCCTTTGGTTATTTCGTGACAAAACCACCACTCACATTGATTCCTCACAAAGAAATAGAAACTACGGGACAACTATGATTTTCTACAACACAAAGAGATAAGAAAATAAAACTTCAAGTCTTCAATCTCTTGTAGAATAATCAAGCCCTGAAAATAAGATTTCTATATTTTCCAATTCAAGTGAAATGTGAGATTAATCAAGTGAGAACAAAAAACAAGCACATTTTAAAAGTTTAGGCACAACATTATGAAATGTATGTGTATGCAATGCTCCCCCTCAACGGGTTACTCCCCCTCAATGAATGTTCTCCCCAATATGCACAATTGCTTCTATATTTTGCAACTCCCCTTACCATATACTAATCCCCCTTTTTGTCATGATATAGGCAAAGGAGTAGTCCCCAACCGGGTCACTCATAGCAACGAGAGATAGTAGCATGCAAGATTCGCATAATTAATATAAGTCACATTATGCATCTCAATTAATTGGAGAGAAACAAGGAGATTTATTTGTAAAAAAAAAACGTGTGAATCAAACATGCTTTGCATACAAGACATGTAGCATTCAAGTCCAAAATACAATGGTATTTGGCAAAGCAAATGACAAAGGTTTCTAATAGGAATTCAAACCAATTTCACCAATGTCATGAGTAAAGCAACGATATAGAATATATTGATTTCAATTTAAGAACAACTATATCCAACTTTATAAGCGAAACATGGCATGAGCGACTTTGCACCTTATTTGATTTTTCCGGATAAGATATCCGTATGATAGTAGCCATATTCAACCAATAAAGAAGGAGAGACATTTGGAATGTAAATTCCTTTGAACGGATACAAGATCCTTTATTCATTTTGAGTCTCATAAGCTTTCACACAAGGTTTTGCATTTTAAGAATATGCAATCATCAATTCATGCTTTTCATGTGAGCATGTTATATGAATTTCATGCTTTTTTCATTTGACATTAGCATGTTATTTAAGAATCATCATGTCATGGAGATAATTATAGGTCATTCAAATCATACTTCCTATATACATCTCCTAGTCCAAAAATGCATGTTTGAACATAAATATGACATGGATTGTAAACAAGCAAGGTTCACAGTTATAGTATTGAAAACATATATACATATGTGCAACCAAGCTTACTCAAACAATTAAGAGAAGAGGCATAAGATATTTCAAATTTTTTGCAAGTGACAAGAATGCAAAATAGATCTCTTTGCTTGAGTTCCCCATATGGGGTCAATAGCAAAACACATCACTCCACAAGACATATCCCAATAGATCTACTTAGTGTTTTAAATCGAGTAGAATCTAAGGGTTTAGTAAATAGGTCCGCAAGTTGATCATTAGTACCTACATGTTCAAGTACTATGCATTTATTTTCAACAAGCTCTCTAATGAAATGATGGCGGATGTCAATATGCTTAGTTCTAGAATGTTGCACCGGATTCTTTCAAATATTAATGGCACTCATGTTATCACAAAAGAGAGTGAGAGTACCTTGGTTGAATCCGTAGTCTACTAGCATTTGCTTCATCCATAGGAGTTGTGTGCATCCACTCCCCGCGGCTATGTACTCGGCCTCGGCCGTGGACAAGGAAATCGAGTTTTGCTTCTTGCAAAACCAAGACACCAAGTTGTTGCCCAGGAAGAAGCAACCGCCTGATGTGCTTTTCCTATCATCACAATTTCCTGCCCAATCCGCATCACTAAAGCCTACAAGACTAGCATTAGTGTCAAAAGAGTACCAAATTCCATAGTTGGAAGTCCCATTCACATAGCGAATGATTCTCTTTACGGAAGAGAGATAGGACTCCTTGGGATCCGCTTGGGACCTAGCACACACACCCACACTAAAAGATATATCAGGCCTACTTGCGGTCAAATAAAGCAAGCTACCTATCATGCCCCAATATAGAGTTTGTTCCACACTTTTACCACCAGTATCCTTGCTTAGCTTCAAAGTGGTACTCATGGGTGTATCACAATGTTTGGCATTCTCTAAACCAAACTTCTTCACTAGGTTTTTGGCATATTTGGCTTGGGTTATGAAAATCCCATAATACGGCCGAATACAGCCGAAGAATGCGAGAGGAGCGTGCGAGAGGCAAGCAATGGCCAAAGGCCATTGGAGGGCTCGCGAGGGGCGCGTGAGGCTCACGCGCCTCTCACAGGGTGGTGAGGTAGCTGGCCGTGATCGGTCACCTCTCTCCCTCTCTTTCATCTCTTTTAAAATCCTCATTTCCCTCCCATTTCATTATAAGAAGAAAAATTAGAAAATGCAAGTGCAGAATTTTCTCTCAAACTTTCTCATCTTCCAAACACCATAAATTTCTCATACGAAGTCATAATTGAGTGATTTAAGTTGTAGAATCTTCATAATCAAGTTCTCTACGTTTTCCAAGTGGTCGTGCAGCTGTTTGATTGAGGTTGCCAGTGGTTCTAGCCACAAAACCGAACCAGCTTGTGAATCATAGATATTTGACTAATCTTTGTGTTTTCTTCTTTTATAACCTTCAATTACCTTTGGGTTTCTTCTTCTATATGTATGTGTATGTATGATGAATGCTATTGAGAAAGATAGCTTCATAATCAAACCTAATCAAGTCTAATTAGAGACATATGTGAACTAGTTTTCTAGGATTCTATGTTTTCACATGTTTGAGTGTTGTATTGTGATTTGTTTGATTTCTAGGGTTATTTATGGATTGATTGATGCGTTTTATGATAAATAACCTTGGCATGTACTTTGATCCTCTAATTGAACAAATCTAGGATTATCACTTGTGATTTTGTATTTAGAGCCTAATAGGATTTAATTGATTATTCATTATATCCTTACTCTAAATGTTGGCTAGCTAAAATATTCACTGAATATATTTTGTAATTCTAGTATTTTTGTGTATGTTTCTAATATCTTGAATATGTGCTTCATGTATATGATTGATTCAAGTGTTAGATTTGTGAATGAAACTAGGAGCCATATGTGTTAGGTGTTTTCACATGCTCTATGTTTTAATTCAAGTTTTGCATCTAGACTATTTGACTTGTGTTCTCACATGATTTAAGTCTAGTTACCATGAAATGTATTGATCACATGTTCTATGTTGAATTGCTTGTTTGCATCATTTGCAGTAATGGATCACACTTATGAAGTCCTTGTAAAAGGCATGAATTCTTGACTATGATAAGGTGTCCGGATAGTTAAGCAAGGAAGTCTTGGTTAGGACAAGAGGTCCAGATAACCAAGCAAGAAGTCATGGCTAGGATCGGAAATGTCCGGATAGCTATGCATTGGAGGCTCCCTAGAGGCATGAGTGCCTTGGATAGGGAGTTGGCTGCATTATTCGTAGGCCCAGACGTTTAGTTAGACATAACCTCCAATAAAGAGTGGTACATGGGATATGTATGCATTCTTGAGGAATTTCTAATGTTCAAACGATGTTGGTTAGACATGGACTCCAATATATGGTGGTTTCGCATCATTGAGGAATTTCTTATCTACTAATAGGGATTGAGTAGACATAGACTCCAATAGAGAGTAGATCATAGGTTGATCACTTTTGAGGAATTTCTAATCTATCATCCAATATATATAGTACCCAATGGTTGTAGTTCAACCCGTAGATGTTTCCTCCTTGGAGGTTTTACCACATTAAAAAATCTCGTGTCAAATCTTTCTATCTCTCTCTTTCATATTTGTATATGTGTATGTTTTAATTTTGTTTCATAATATTGACTTGTGATGTATTTGTGAACAAGATTTTGCTAAGTGTGATATGTAAGCAAATCATTTTGATCATAGTTGTATTTGTAATTCTTTTGTTCTTTAATTCTTTTGTATAGTTAATTTTTGATGGATACTTGTAACGCATTGAACATTATTGGAAATACAAGTATTCTTTACTGATGAGTTTTTAATGTTATTCTTCCTCTTGATTCTTATTGATGTATGGACAATTCCTTAATGATCACATGCTTATCTTGTCTCTTGTATATTTGGTTTATGTGTTGTAATGTAAGCTACCTTGAGGGACAAACTTGTGTTTGTTTCAAGGGATTGAAAAAGGTGTAAAAACCTATTCAACCCACCTCCCCCCAAGTACGCTTTAGGCAATTTAACTACAATTGTATCTTTTACTGTATGTTTCTAATATCTTGAATATGTGCTTAATGTATATGATTGATTCAAGTGTTAGATGAGTGAATGAAACTGGGAGCCATATGTGTTAGGTGTTTTCACATGCTCTAGGTTTTAATTCAAGATTTATACCTAGACTATTTTGACTTGTGTTCTCACATGATTAAGTCTAGTTTCCATGGAATGTATTGATCATATGTTCTATGTTGAATTGCTTGTTTGCATCATTTGCATTCATAGATCACACTTAGGATGTCCTTGTAAAAGGAATGAAGTCTTGATTAGGATAAGGTGTCCGGATAGTCAAGCAAGGAAGTCTTGTTTAGGACAAGAGGTTCGGATAACCAAGCAAGAAGTCATGGCTAGGATCGGGAAGGTCTGGATAGCTATGCATTAGAGGCTCCCTAGAGACATGAGTGCCTTGGATAGGGAATTGGCTACATTATTGGTAGGCCCGGGCGTTTGGATAGACATAGACTCCAATAGATAGTGGTACATAGGATGTGTATGCACTCTTGATGAATTTCTAATCTTCCAACGATGTTGGTTAGACATGGACTCTAATATATGGTGGTTTCGCATCATTGAAGGATTTCTTATCTACCAATAGGGATTGGTTAGACATAGACTCCAATAGAAAGTAGATCATAGGTTGGTCACTTTTGAGGAATTTCTATTCTATCATCCAATATATATAGTACTCAATTGTTGTAGTTCAACCCGTGGATGTTTCCTCCTTTGAGGTTTTACCAGATTAAATAATCTCTTGTGTCAATTCTTTCTATTTCTCTATTTCATATTTGTTTATGTGTATGTTTTAATCTTGTTTCATAATATTCACTTGTGATGTATTTGTGAACAATATTTTGTTAAGTATGATATGTAAGCAAATCATTTTGATCATAGTTGTATTGGTAATTCTTTTGTTCTTTGATTCTTTTGTATAGTTATATTTTGATTGTTACTTGTAACACTTTGAACATTATTGGAAGTACAAGTATTCTTTATTGATGAGTTTTTAATGTTATTCTGGCTCTTGATTCTTGTTGATGTATGGACAATGCCTTAATGATCACATGCTTATCTTGTCTATACTTGTATGTTTGGTTAATGTGTTGTAATGTAACCTACCTTGAGGGACAAACTTGCATTTGTTTCAAGGGATTGAAAAAGGTGTAAAAACCTATTCACCCTCCCCTTTAGGTATGCTCTAGGCAATTTAACTACATTTGTATATTTCACACCTAACCAGAAACGAATTACACAAGGCATAATCACACTTGAGACTAACAAGGAGGTGCAAGTATGAAGTGTGAAGAGAATACACCCAAGAAGCAATGAACACAAATGCATGCAAGAGAAGTGTGTGTGTGCAACTAGTCTCTTCAATCAAGAGTCAAGACAAGTAAGCTACCTTCCTTGAAGCACTTGAAGTCCACAATGAGGTCCATTGGCATTTGAGGAGGATTCTTCAATCCTATGCTACCCTTACATATTTGAACCCCATTGTGATTTTGTCAACGAAATAAGCCAATCAAAAAGTAAGGCATTTACAATCTCGAAGTTGTTGAAGAACTCATTCTCCTCCATTCTAAGAGTCTCAAATTGAGTTTGGAGGACTTGGAGTTTGGAGTCCTTAACTACTTCGGTTCCCTCATGTGCCGTCTCTAGGATGTCTGGTGTAGCGGAAGCTTACGAGAAAAACCTGCAAGACGACAATAAGAACAACCTACTAATATCCTGTTGATCCGCGCACGGATGCCAGAATATCAGGCTACTGATAACATTCAACTTCGCACACGAAGGATTGTTAAAAGGCTTCAATTACGAATAGTAACTGGAAATTGAGAAACAATTCTCTGGTATTTTTTTATTAATCAAAAGCTGAATGGCCAATTCGGCCTACATCAATATATAAAGGAAAACAAATCCTAAACCTAATCGAATTCCTTGGAAAGCAAGAAAAACGACTTAAAAATGGAAAATTACCAAAAAAAGGCAAAAACGAGTTTAAAGCAAAAACTAATTCTAATGAGAATCCTAAACATTCCAGAATTGACGGAAGTCGATTCGGAATTGGAAAACTCAATTTAATACGAAAATGAAACTTTCCTAAAATAGCAAAAAGGCAACTTAAAGGCCTAAACGACGGAATTTGCTTAAAAAAGGACGTGCTTACGTAGCAAAGCTACGTAGTTGTTCCGGAAACGTCGAAACGCTTCAGCTATCAAAATTTCAAGTCATTCTGATTCCGTCGCCTGGGGTTTAGTCTTACTTGGTTTGTTTCAAATACCACCCCTCCATATATTCCACAGCCAAGGCTGCTGCTGCATCAATGTCCCACGCCTCTTTTGCGATCCTAGTGGTTTGAATCAATTTGTATTGATTTTCGTCCATAGCACATAGAATGGCGTGCATCGCCTTGTTGTTCCAATTGGATGCCTCAAACTCTTGAGTGCTCCATTGTGCCTTCGGCTTGGGAACATCTTCTCCTCCACTCGTAGAAGTCATTGTTGGTGGAGCGTAGCCATCCTTAATTGCCATCCAAGCACGATCATGGATTTGACAAATATCCGACTCCATCTTACCTTTCCAAGAGGCATACTTTATCTCAATAAGCAAGGGAGGTCTTGTGCTTGAGGCACTCTCGTTTCCACCACTGTTCCCACTCATATTGTTTATATATGAATGAGATGAATGCTAATGTATGTATGAATTAAAAAAAAAAAAAACACAAAAAAAAAAAATGCAAAACACACCAAAAGCAAATGATCTTTTAAATATGTCTAGGAACCCGCTCTGATATAAATTGAAACTATTTTGGTGTGTCTAAATATACCTAGAGGGGGGGGGGGGGGGGGGGGGGGGGTGGTGAGGTTTTAATCAAGTTAATTACCGATTTTTTTTTATTAGTCAATATTCAATAAAAACCCTAATCTAAGCAAAATTCAATCAACTTAATTCTAAGTGCGGAAAACAATAAATTACTTGTTGATTGATTTACGTGAGAAACCCACAACTAGGAAATATTCACGGGCTAATATGCTGGCCACATACGGTCCTCAAATCTACTACTTGAATGAAAGTTTACAACCTAGATTGACCACACGTCAAACCATACTTGGTCACTAACCCTTCCACTCTACCTATTGGGCCTTTAATAGCGATTCTAGACCTACTTGTGCACTAAGCAACTTAGTCACAATGCTTCACTTCATAAAAAAGAGATCAACAACCTATGTGAATATCATGTGAAATAATATACAAATCTAGTTAAATTGCCTAAAGCATACCTAGGAGTGGGAGGGGAGGGGAGAGGGGGGGGGGGGGTGGTGGTGTGAATAGGTTTTTACACCTTTTTCAATCCCTTGAAACAAACACAAGTTTGTCCCTCAAGGTAGCTTACATTACAACACATAAACCAGACATATATGTATAGACAAGAGAAGCATGTGATCATTAAAGTATTGTCTATATATCAACAAGTAGCAAGAGGAAGAATAACATTAAAATTCAACAAGAAAGAATACTTGTATTTCCAATAATGTTCAATGTGTTACAAGTATCAATCAAAATATAACTATACAAAAGAATTATATATACAACTATCATCAAAATGATTTGTTTACATATCACACTTCACAAAATCTTGTTTCAAAATACATCACAAGTGAATATTATGCAACAAGATTAAAACATACACAAATACAAATATGAAAGAGAGATATAGAAAGAATTGACACAAGAGATTTTTTAACGTGGTAAAACCTCCAAGGAGGAAACATCCACGGGTTGAACTACAACCATTGGATACTATATATATTGGATGATAGATTAGAAATTCCTCAAAAGTGACCAACCTATGATCTACATCCTATTGGAGTCTATGTCTACCCAATCCCTATTGGTAGATTAGAAATTCCTTAAAAGTGAGGAGCCACTCTATATTAGAGTCTATGTCTACACAACATCGTTGGAAGATTAGAAATTCCTCAAGAGTGCATACACATCCCATGTACCACCCTCTATTGGAGTCTGTATATCTAAATGCCTGGGCCTACCAATGTCATAGCTAACTCCCTATCCAAGGCACTCATGCCTCTAGAGAGCCTCCCATACATAGCTATCTGGACCTTCCCGATCCTAGCCATGGCTTCTTGCTTGGTTATCCGGACCTCTTGTCCTAACCAAGACTTCCTTGCTTGACTATCCGAACCTCTTGTCCTAGTCAAAACTTCTTGCTTGGTTATCCGGACCATATGTCCTAACCAATACTTCATGCCTTTTACAAGGACATTCTAGTGTGATCAATGAATGCAAATGATGCAAATAAGCAATTCAACATAGAACATGTGATTAATACATTCCATAGAAAGTAGACTTAATCATGTGAGCACACAAGTCAAAATAGTCTTGATACAAAACTTAAATTAAAACCTAGAGCATGTGAAAACACCTAACACATATGGCTCATAGTTTCATTCACAAATCTAACACTTGAATTAATTATATACATGAATCACATATTCAAGATATTAGAAACATACACTAAAAATGCTAGAATTACAAAATATGTTCAATGAATATTCTAGCAAACATTTAGAGCAAGGATTTAATAATAATAAATTAAATCCTAATAGGCTCTAAATACAAAATCAAAAGTGCTAATCCTAAATTTTTTCAATTAAAGGATCCAAGCACATGCCAAGGTTATTGATCATAAAATGAATCAATCAAATCATAAATAACCCTAGATATCAAACTAATCACAATACAACACTCAAACATGTGAAAATCTAGAAAAATAGAAAACTAGTTCACGTTTGTCTCTAATTAGACTTGATTAAGTTTGATTATGAAGCTATCTTTCTCAATAGCATTCATCATACATACACATACATATAGAAGAAGAAAACCCAAGGTAATTGAAGGTTTAAAAAGAAGAAAACACAAAGATTAGTCAAATACCTAAGAATCACGAGCTGGTTCGGTTTTGAAGGTAGAGTCACTAGAAAACTCGATCAAACAGCTACAAACTCTCTTAGAAAAGGTAGAGGACTTGATTACAAAGATTCTCCAACTTGAATCACTCAATTCGGAGTCCGAATGAGAAAGTTATGGTGTTTGGAAGGTGAGAAAATTTGGAGAGAAAATTCTGCAATTGTGTTTTTCTAATTTTTCTTCTTCAAATGAAATGGGAGGGAAATGAGAGTTTAAAAGAGAGAGAGAGGGAATTTTCGTGACCAATCAGAAGAGGCCACGTCACCACCCCGTGAGAGGCGTATGAGCCTCACGAGGCAGAGTGGTGTGTGGGCCGTGAGCCTCACGTTCCCCTCATGGGCTCCTCCCAAAGATGGCCTTTGGCCATTGCTTGCCTCCCTTGCGCTCCTCTAGCGTTCTTCTGCCATATTTGGGCCTCCGAACTCCGAATTCAAATCCGTCTTCGGATTACAAACCATGACTCCCTCACACACAAGGAAGACTATGAAACTTTGACCAAAGGTTGTGAATTCGACTCGGTACATGATGACGAAGACAACACAATGTATAAGAACGCAAAGTAGCGTAGCTTCCTAGTTTGGACTCGAAACCTAATGAATGAGTAACCGAAATGACCAGGACTCAATAAGGAATCATATAAGATTATTTTCAAGTCCAAAAACAATAAAACAAAAACAAATAAACACAAAGTCACACAAGTATGCCATTTCCTAGAGATAGTCCTAGAACATGCAATTTCACAATGTTTATCAAATTAAATCTAATGCATGTGAATACTTCAACAAGTGTGTGAATGTTTTATACCAATGGTGTACAACTATGCAAAGACACATATGAATGCCATGTGTGTGTGTGCCTATGCCTTGTAAGAGGAATGAGGTATAATATACCTTTGATGAGCAATGTAGCTTATTTCTCTTTGAAGACACCATCTTGCATGGAAAGTTGCCAAGTCTTCCTTGAAGCTTGAATCATCATCAAACTAAGACAACTAAATAATACAAGAGAAACAACGTTTTGATATGGAATTCATGCCAACACAAACCAAAATCCTAACATTATGATATTCAAGATGCAAATAATGCTAGGTTACACTAAATGCTTATCTAGGGATTAAAGATGTCAATAATAGCAATCCTAGATATCATGTGTCTACATGTCATATGTAAACTTAGCTATTTAAGAGAAAGCAATCCTAGATGCAATAGCTATCACAATACAACACTCAATCAATCAACACAATAATCTCAATCTTGTATATAGAATATGTTCTAGATGCATACAAGTAATAAATGAGATTTTTTGCTAAGTAAGAACACTAAAATGGATTAAGGTGGTGTTCAACTTACCAGGTTATGTGTGTTGAAGAGGACTCATGCATAGATACATCCTAGATGATCCTAGATGATGTTTGATGCACATGGAAATTATTTTGAGTGATCAAAAGTGAGTTCTTGGATTATTTTCTAGAAAATGTTTTAAGTTAAAAATATGATTTTGAACTTTTAGAAATGACCTAAATGAGATAGAGGCATATATATATGAAGTCAGCATGAAGCTACATCATTTTGACTAAGTGGCATAAAATTTGCATTGGTTGCTGTACAGGTCGCTGTACGTAGGGTGACCATACAATGACTCACCTGGAAATGAAGAACAAGTTCTTCATAAAATCGTTGTACATGGGGGCGACTTGGAAAATGTTGCTCTCGGGTTTTAGATGGTCGCTATACGGTTGTTGTACGTACAAAGCTTTGTATAGTGACCGAATAGTGCCTGAAAAACTGGCGCTGTACGAAGGGTGACTGTACATCACCTGATACCAAAATGCTACAGGTCTTCAAGTGGGCACTATACGAATAGCGACCCAACAATGCCTCTTATACCAAAATGCATCCTAATGCCTAACATGTCATGGCAATTATCAAACAAGATGCAATTAATTAAAACATGTGTGAAGAGAGTTCAAGAACATGAATGCACATACATAAAACACACAACATACAAGAAGTATTGAAATGCATGAGTTGTATGTGTGTGCAACTAAGTCTCTTCAATGCAAATAAGCACAAGTGTTTTACCTTTGAAGTGCTTACCATTTTGAGGTCTTGAGAGGGCCTTTGTTAAGCTTTATCACCAACAATTAAGTACCTAAGCTACCCTTACAACATAACCCCAAATGTGGTTTGTCACCAAAATAAGCCAATAAAAAATGAGAAACTTACAATTAGTTTATAGATTAATTAGTTTTAGCAATTATAGATAAGACTTGATGACCTGGCAGTTAGTTATTTGACAGCTGTATGTTACTTGTAATGAGCCTCCATATATAGCTGTGTAAGATTCCCCAAATGAATAACAAGAACAGATTATTCTTTCTTCCATTTTCTTCTCTATTTTCTAATACATTGTCGTTTTTTTTTTTTTCAAAATCTATGGTGTAAAATTGAATAATTTGATGTAGGACTGCCGGAATCAACAACAAAGGGACGATTGAAGAAGGTTTTTTTACAGTTTAGGGAAGTTTCCCAAGGTGCATTTCTCTGCTTCTCTGCTATTTTATTATGTTTGTGGATTGTTTACAACTTTAGAGCCTCCAAGTAATGTTTCATTGACACAAAACAATGCTCTTGCCTTTTTCGATTTGATGTCAACTAGTTTTTGGTATCGGAGAGAATTCATTTGTAGGAATATAGTGTATCAGTTAATGTTGTTGAATGTTACTTGCAAAGATTAGTTGATTTATAGCTTTCGTATTATTTGGGAATTTTAAGGCTGAAATGAGTCTGTTAGTATGTCAGTGTCTAATTCCTTGTCATATTCTTGTAGTCAAAGTTGTTGTAGAGAAAATGTATATGCAACCATTAGGATCTGCATTTGTTTGGTTTACGAGAAAAGAGTCTGTCCAGTTGGTCGTGGAAGAGATGAATGGAAAGGTATGCGTTTTAGTAGCTTGAGATAACTTCCATAACTAGAAAAGAAATGTAGTAAAATCCCTCTCATTGCTTGTGAACCTTTTGGTTGTTTCAATTTTTCGATGGCAGGTTTATCTTGGTTAAGATTGCAGAAACTGGATTGTCCAAAAGTAGAGGGAAGATAACACCATACAGGTTCTAACTTGAACTGTCTCTGGTTCAGTGATCAACTTTGACGAAGCTTGTCCAACCGAAGAAGAATTGGTAAAGCATTTTCATAGTAGCGTACCAAGTATAGTGTACTCATCTAGGCGATCTTTATAACATGAAGAGAGGATATTAGAGAGTGTATAGTGTACTTGAACACAGCCATTAATGGCGACTTCAAGTTCAATTAGCGCACCAGTAACTTGTAGACATTGAAGAAATTGATGTTGCTTGTTGGAGATATGGAATTTTAACTTACTATCAAAGATTAGATAAAGAAACATGTTGAATTTGTTTTCAATATTGTCTGTAAACATAATAGAATAATGACTCCAATTTTTGGCAAACATCCAAATATTTATGTTGTTTGTAGTCTTGTAGAAGAAGATGGTTTATATTTTTATAAACTCATTTTCCTTTCTAGAGATCTCAAATGAAATGGTTGTGTTTAGATGTGAACTTGTCATTATTTGGGCCGATAACTGATTTCCGTTAAAAATTGTTGGATCTATGCTTCATAGTTGCCAACTTTGTTAAATTTATTATGGTTTCTCTCATGCACATCCTTGTTTTAATTGTTTTAGTAACAAATTTTTTTTTTCTAGAAAGCATAGAAACCAATTTTTACAGGATCAAACTCATCCATTATAGAATATAATCTAAGTAAAAAAAATCCAATAATTATGACAAGATGAGATTGGTCCAAGTGATATGTCTCTCGCAATTACACCAAATGGTGGGTTCGAGTCACGTCCCTCTTTCCCTAAAGTAGTGATTTTTACTAAAAGCAAACTAGCAGAGCTTCTTTCTCTACTAAATACTCCCAACCAAAAGCACCAAAAGTAGCATTTTTGCTAATTGAGTTAATGCTATACCCATATCACATATACAAAACGATTGGGGATAAAAAAAAAATGAATTAGATGACTTGAGAGGTATTAGGCCATATGATACCTATAAAATGGTTCTTATGCTTGTTTTTTTAGAATTTCAAATGTATCGATGTCTATTATTCATACTATTGTGGTATTTGTATATGAGCATTTTCATTGTTTGTTGATGCCTATTCTAAAAAAGTACATCTTGTTTGGGTTTTTTCAATTCAGGCCATCTAGCCAGTTTGGGTTTTTCAACTCAGGCCTATGTGTTAGCTACCAAATTTATAGGGCCTATATTTAAACAAATAAAAAAGGTCTTGAAATAAATTCTAGATAATCCTAATAGTCTATAAATAAAATCCATAGACTTTTTTAGAATCCTTAAAGTCTAGTTCATATAATCCTAATAGTTTTTAAAATCATACAAATCCATAAAATCCTTGCACCACAAAATTGTCTATTAAAATCTCAATCCAATACACCCCCTAAAAGACATCTAATTAGATTAGGTAACTGCAATCTAATTTTATTAAACAATTATTAAGAAATATTCCTAACTAAAAAAATAAAAAAACTAAATATTATCTTTTATTCTTGACCTGCACAAAACATTTAGCTCCAAAAAAAAAAAAAAAAAAAAAGATGATGTTCATCAACACATGTACAAAGTTAGCATTAGACCGGACAAATTAACATACAACTTGTTAATTGAATTCAAAATTTATAAACTTTAATTTCAATTTGTTTCGAACGCACATGTGACTCCTTTATGATTTTGAGCAGGTCAATTTCACAAGTATTGCACAAATAGAATGACGCCAGCCACCTGGATTCTTCCTGCGGAAATATCCTTGCTGAAATTTCGAGTTTCATTTATAGCCTTAACATTCTTTCTGTTAGTTATGTTCCTAGAGCGGCCAATGGTGTCGCACATGGCCTTGCAAAATTCGGTTTAAAGGTTGTTGATGACCTTTATTGAATGGAAGATTTTCCTCCCTATGTTCGGAGAGCGGTTCAGCTGGATAAACCTGTTTAAAGCTCTTCTTGCTGCGTTTTCCTTGTTCGTGTTTCTGTTCTTTGTTTATCAAAAAAAAAAAATAAAGAATAGTTTTTTTTTTTTTTTTCTTTTTTGTGAGCTCTCAACTTGTAACCAGTCGGCCCGACTCGGTATTATAGAAAGCCCGAACTTGGTCTAGACCTTTTATTCAAAAGTCTGAATTTGGAATGGACTTTAATTAATTATTTTTTGAATAATCATAATGTATTAAATACATATTTAATATTTATTAAAAAAATACAAAATGTAAAACACAAATTAATTTAAAAGAAGATGTGTAATATTTAGGTATTAATACCCAGATACCCGAACGGATACTAGATGAATACCCAGAGTCCCGGACTACAATTGATGCATGAGTAATAAGCTTTGAGGTTCTAACTTAATTTGCAGCGGCCAAAAGGGACGTAACTCAATTGATAGATAGACGAGCTTGGGGCTTAGGTAAATGACTCCTAGATCAGCAGCTCGAATCCTATCAATAGCGAAAGCTTTCAAAAAAATATCTAATCTCGTATTAATAGATATTGTAAAAAATATATATATATATATATAATGATTAAATAAAATTTTAAATTAGCAATTGAAAGGTTAAATGATAATTATTATAATAGAATTAAAAACTAATAGAACCACTTCCAAGCTAAAACTGCACTTGAACTTTCTGAACACACCTCACAACAATGAAATAGAATTAGAGTAATGCCAGGCTGCCTAAAAAATTTACCCGATGTGGTATGTGTGTTATCAAAATCATATTATTCACCTTATAATCTAATAATTAATCGAATGTTGACAACTCACATAACATTACTCTTACAATGTGAACAAATTTTTTGGATAGCCAAACATTACTCATACAATTATATTTAGTTATTTACTATAACCATTCTTTAATATGGATGGCAAATACTTGAGCCAGGTTTGAATATATCCATACCTTTGGGTATCGTTTATTTTTTAAAAAAATTATACCCACTCCATACCCGAGTCTTTTCCCATGAGCTCATGAACAAAGAACCTGCACAACAAAAAAATGCAAGAAAAAAAATCATTCCTAAAAATAAAGAAAAACAATATAAAAATATAATAAGAACATTATATGGCTAGAATTTCAATTGTAATTTTTATGCCCTTCCTGTAGAATAATTCATTTGAAATCTCCTTCTGTTATAACGATTCTCATCAGACCAAAATTCAAAGACCAGTGAAACTCTGACATGCATCAGGAATACATGGATAATCCAGTAGTATACACTAGCCTTGTCCATGTATTACCTGATGCATACCAGAGTTGGCTAGAAGAAGCTAGAGGCACAAATTGCTTTATGTGAAATTTACTTGAATTGTTTGATTCATGATCCAAAGATTTGAAAACAGTTTCTAATCGTAAGTAAAAGTTTTAAAATTTGAGAAATTTGAGAAATATTATTTGCATAGGTAGAATTAAAAAATAATAATAATAAACTCTTCCCTCTATTTTTTATTTTGTAATAATGTATAAACTTGCACATCTAAAAAACAGTTTCTATACACAATTGAAAAACTACAATTTTTTTTCTTATTTTTTATTTTTAGTTTTGATGGTTGGAAATTGTGATGAGTTGCGTGTACATATATATAGTAGAGTATGCATAAAAACGTGTGGTATCGGAATATTAACTAAATGACGACATAATGAGTTACAATATTGTAATCTATGGACCCACAGAATAATAGGAGATATATTTGCTAGTAATCTAAAGGGACCAATTTTGATTCTCCTATTTTTTTATTTTTTGGGCTTACATGAAAATAGTATAAATAATATTTTGCAACGGTCTGCCACGTACATTATATTGTGAGTTAAAATGTAATATATTATGAGTTTTTTATTATTTTTATTTTTTTATTTTTTTATTTTTTATATTATCTTTATCTACCTATCTAGATCATGTATTTTTTTTTTAAGCTTTCGCTATTGGTAGGATTCGTGTCCTTGACTTGGGAGTAATTTATTCAAACCTCAAACTCATCTATTTACCAGCTGAGTTACGCCACTGGAGACTAATATATTAAGTTTGAACATGAAATGTGTTGACGGTGAAATTTGGATTACCACGCGGCTAACAATTTAAATCAAAACAATCGTCAATTAAGAAAGAAAATCAATGCATGCAAGAGATCAATTTACGTGGAAAACCCTTGAATGGGAAAAAACCAAGGCATCCCGGAGGACAAGAAAATATCACTATAGTTCCTTTATTCCGGTTACACACTCAAATCTCTCTAATTATTGCTTTTCTCTCTTTTGGTTTTCGAACCCCTTCCTCATGGGATAGATGGTTCTATTTATACATGTTAATTATGGTTTTTCCCTTGATCCTTGTCGTGTTGGTAGTAGGATTTCCTTTTGGATTTGTATTGGGAGTCCCATGTTGTATTGGATTAGGACTTCTTCTCTCCGCCCTTTCCTATGACTCCTGGTTATCGTGGGTCTTCTGGGAGTTTAGGGTTTATTTTCGTGTTTCTGCCGAGTTGGTTTGTACCTAGTATGCTGATGCGGCGAACATCTCCCTTCCCGGGTATTAACCTTCCGCGACCATGTTTCTATCTTTGGCGAGTACATATCTAGCTCTGACGACCATACCTTTGACTTTATTAACTTGACGTTTACATACTGACTGGTCCACGTTTTCTCCTTTGACCTGGTCGATGAGTGACGTGGCAACCTATTAATCAACATTTATTGATTCCTTTGATGATGTGGCTGCTTGGCGAAATTATATATACAACAATACCCCCCTAAATACTTCGAGCTGAACGCATATCTTTGGTTTTCAATTCGTTTGTTTCTGCGAGCAGTATTTATATCCATGCTTTAAGATTTCGGCGCATTCTGTAAATACCTTCCCTATTTTTCCTTTTCACCACTTGCTGTATTAATTGGTTGATTCTTCCGGTGCAAGCTTTCAATTTCAGCCACACAACCTCTGGCGCTTCCACTTACTTCACAGGTGAAGGTATATTTTGACTGCTTGGTGATCCCCGAGGTGCCACATGTCCATTATTTGGTGGTGTCTATTGCGGTTAGTTACTGTGACCGTCACCCAAAATATCTTTTTTTCCTGATTTTCTTTTTGAATTTCAAAACTCCCTCTTTTAATGCCTGATCATTTCTTCTCCCTCATTTCACTCCTCGTTTATTCCTCCATTACTTTTCTTAGAGCAGAGAAATTTCAAACCTTCGTTTTCATCTGCCCGGTTTCTTCGAGTATTTGCTACAGCCTTTTTCTTGCGTCTCCCATTGTCAGACGGTTCACCAAACTCGACTGTTCCTGTTTCTCTGCGTCCCCAACTCTCCTGCAAATCTAGGGTTTTCTGGTGAGTTTCCATGGATTCTTCCTTACGTTATTCTCTTTTTAATCAAATGATGCAAGCCTTAGAACTTGGTGATAAGTGTACTGCAGACCGAATTGAATCCTTGATTCGTAATTTTCATCCAGATTCCCCAACCCTGATTTCTGTCTATATTCCTTCTTCTAAGGAAAATTTTGTTCCTAACATTCCTTCTCCTTCGTCTTTTGATAGTAGTTCTCCAATGATGACGAGGTCTTCTAAACCGGGTGGCAGTAAGTGATGATCTTCTAGGGCTCCTCAAAGGTCCCTGCTGGGTGCTCAAACCACCGCCGATTCTGATGTTGAAGATCATCAGAAGAATAAATTGCTCTTCACAGCTGATCGTCCGTGTTCTTTTGATTGTGAAGTAATGTGGTTGGCGAGGATGAACTTTGTAAATACAAGAGCCGCTTTGACATTCCGGATGCTGTGACTTTGACTCTGCCGGGTGATCGAGCAGTGTGGAATCCTCCTGAGAATGCGGTTGCCATTTATGGCACAATGCTCAGTTGCGGGGTTACGCTCCCTCTTCAGCCCTTCATCGCCAGATTTCTAGCGGATCGCCGGCCCAGCTCGCTCCAAACAGTTACAGGATATTGATGTGGAAATTGAAAGGCTATGGACCCCCTACGCCCCGCGAGATCCACCATTTTTATACGTTAAGACAAGCGGGCAATGATGGCAAGTATTTCCTTCTCTCTTCGCCCGTGGAGAATTGGATCCCTGAGGGTGTGGCGAACCCTGGTTAAGTGAAGGTTTCTAGTGATGAGAAAAAGAAAGGTTTCATTTGGGGCTTTCCCACTTCAAATAAAAGGTGGAAAAATAGCTGATTTTTTGCTGGTGGTGAGTGATCGCTCTCCAAATGTTCACATTTAGCGCTCCCTTTTCCTATCTTTTGTATTCGTTTCCAAGCATTTTTGTGTATTTAGTAGGGTGTAAATAAGTGTTTCAAGGAATTAGGGAAGTCCAAGGGCAATTGTGTAATTATGGAGAAATCAGGGGTAAAAGTGCAATATTCAGAAATATATTGTAGATTCTGTGAATAAGGGACAGCTCAGGGGTGCATATTGTAAAAAGCCAGCCAACGCAAAGCGTCAGCGCCATGTCACCCCTGGAATGACGCCGTTTGGCGCCTGCTTGCGTCACGCCTAACGTCATGCTGACGTTAGGTCGTCTTCTAGCTGCTTCCGGGTCGACCCGACCCGACCCGCCAATGCCCCGGTTGACCCGGTCGTGACCCGGCCACTTCTCCTACGTGTTCCGACCATTTTCCGACGGTTGTTCCAGCTGATTTTAGCTCAGATCGGAAGTCCACGTCCCGGCGGTCCCATTTCACCCATTTTGAGCCTCTCATGCACGTGATTTACCTCACCTCCAAGTCCACCAACTTCCATGGAAATGCAAGCCTTCAAGCTTGATTCCAGCGGGTTCTTGCACGCCCAAACTCATTCGAACTCGCCGGAAGACCGCCGGTTCATGCGGCGGCTTCTTTCCCGCAGTCCAGAAGGTCCAAGCTCGCCTCAAACGTCCATTTTTGCACGGCGACTTCCGACGGTGGGCACAAACCCGTGAGCTTGACGGTTTGAACCCGCGAGCTTGACGGTTTGAACCCGCGAGCTTGACGGTTTGAACCCGCCCACTTGACCGACCTTGGAGATTTGCATGTCCAAACTCTCATAAACCTTCCCCACTATATATATTCATCTTCCCTAAACCTAAACACTAACCCTAACATCCAAAGATCCCATAAATTTACATAAACTACTCATAGAAATCACCCTAGAATAGCCTAGATAACTTAGACTCTCATACTTGTTACATGTGAGCTTCATAGCTTGGAGGAAGTAGAATTGGAGCTTCATTGAAGACAAGAAGATTACCATATTGTGGTTACTTCTATCTATTACTTCTTTCATTTATTTGTGATTCATGTAACATGTATGTGTATAATAATCTTTATGTTGAGGGATTGATTTCCATATGACTTATTATTGTAATTAATTGATCTCTATATTTATCATATCATATTTAGCTATTGAATGTTTGAAAAGAATATTAAATACTCGAGGTGTGTTCTATATAAAGCTAGAGGGGGGGTGAATAGATTTTAACTATTATTACCCAATTTTCGCATGCAAGTCAATTTTACGAAAATGCCCCTACTAGTCAAAAATACATACAAGTGTAATATAGTGCGGAATTTAAATAACACTTGATGTATACGTGAAAACCCAACCACTGGGAAAAACCACGGGCTGTATAGTGCGCCACACTCGGAACTCGAAATCACTAATTGAAATGAAGTTTACAACCTATGTAGACCTCGTCTAACACTCCGGTCTGTAACCCCTCACTTCTACCCAGCGGGCCTTTATTAGCAACCCTATTCCAATTTGCTTGAGGCCTAAGCACTCTTAGCCTCAAGACTTACTTCTCAATGAAGAGAAACAACCTATGTGAATATATATGAATATTCAAATAACAAACAAGGCTAGGTAACCTTAGATGCTTATCTAGGATGATGATATAATCAATTTAATCAACTCTAGATATCAATTGCTAAATGACATGTCAAATAGCTTAGCTAATCAAGATTAATTAAAAACCAAATTAGCTATCACAATCAACACTCAATCATTTTCATCACAAATAATCTCTAACTTGTATCTAGCATATAATCAAAAGCATACAAGTAATTAAAGAGATGTATTAATATGAAAAACACTAAAGTAATATGAAATTAGTGAAGAACATACCAAATAAGATGTGATGATTCAAAACCATGCATGGATCAATTCTATGAAGGCATAGAAGATCAAATATGAAATTTGATGCAAAAGGGATTTGATTTGAGTGTTTAAAATTGAGTTCTTGATTTGATTTTTTCTCAAAAATCTCTCTTGAATGTTTAGGGTTCTAATGACTCAAGAAACTTAATCAGAGAATGAGAAAATAAGATATTTATAGACATCAAGAATTGGGCAAGTGAAAAGACAATTTTGCCCCTGAAACGCACCGTTCGGCGGTTTCAATCGGCGGCCAGGCCGCCGATCACGACCGTCGAAATGAGCTCGTGAAGAACAGAGTATCAACGGCGGTTTCATTCGGCGGTTTCATTCGGCGGTTTTGTGACCGCCGATCCAACCGCCGAATCAAACCCGAGGGATTAAAATCGATCAGGTATGAACGGTGGTTTCGAACGGTGGTCGTGACCGCCGATCTTGATCGCATAATTGCTTCAGACCAAACTAGACTGAAACACCGGTTTCAGTCGGCGGCCAGGCCACCGATCATAACCTCCGATCACCAACAATGGTGAAAACCAATGAGAAGCCAAGGGCATTCTCCATAGGCGGTCTTCGCGCGAAACCAAGCACTCATTAGTGCAAGCGCGGACGTTTCCGAACAATGTCGGGAAACGAATTATGAGGCACATATACACACAACAAGATATATCAACCAAAGTGCTAGTGTGTAAAGTGACATGTGAAGAGATGCACATAAAAATAAGCAAATATGCAATCATAGCAAGAATGCTAAGTGTGTGTGTGCTACTAATTCTCTTCAAAGAAAACCAAGCACAAGAGATTATACCTTTGGCGTGCTTGTATCTTGAGGTCATGGAAGGGCCTTTGATCTTCAACATTAATCACTTAGACTACCCTTACATTCAAAACCCCAACATGTGGTTTGACCACGAAATAAGCCAATCAACAAAACAGGAATCCTTACAATGTTGAATTGAGTTAAATTGAATGGATGTATGTTGTTGATTGACGAATTAGTAACATGTATCTTAATTAATAACATTTGATTAGCTATATTGGAAAAGATTTGGTTAGTAAGTACATGATCATGCTTATTGACTAATTCTTAAGTTCTAGGTGTAAACAATCTATTATTGTCATTCTAAGATCATTAGTTGATAATATTTAAAGTGGTAGTTGTTGAATTACCTATGCCATAGAACTAGTGAGCTTAATTGTGATCAATTAATAATATCCCTTTTCATATTTATCCCTGCTCTTGCATAACCTTGCAAGAATTAGTTAGTTTAGTTAGTGTAGTTAAGTTAGTATAATTTAGTTGTAGTTGATTAATTGAGACATTAGTGTAATTTAATTATAGTGACTTAGTGTTAATTTACTTACTTGCTTACTTAGTTGATAATCTAGTTAGTTTAGATTAATTAGTTGTCTTGTGTTCACTTCTCTTAGTTGTAGTTGTAGAATAGAGATTACATATCCGTGACCATAGGATACGCATAGCTTTAATTTTCCATCCTAGCCATCATTAGTTTAGATAATTGCTTGCCACCCATGCTTTTATTTTCTTGCTTGTATATAGTGTAAATAGTGTGACTATAACATAAGGCGTAGAACCGACCTTACGTGTACCATACTTCCTCCGTGGGAACGATACCTTTACTTGTATCTGCTATACGACTCATTCGACTCATATACTTGCGAAGGGTAGAAACACTCGCACGCCATATCATTTATCGGTAGTTTCTAGAACTATCGCGTACCACATTTGCGGCGATCAAGTGTTTGGCGCCGCTGCCGGGGAGGTGTTTGCCGGAGGGCATAGTATACGTTTTGTAGGTCTAGTCTTTGTTTTAGTCATTTTTAGTCATTTTTGTTATTTTTATTTTTATTTTTATTTTTATTGTTCATAATCTACCTTGTTCGATTTGATCGTGTGTTGTTTGGTTGTTTCAGATTTTAGATCAACATGGAAGGTAGTAATTCGGCTTTGATTACTCAAATGGCTGACTTGAATAGGAAAGTGGAGACTTTCAATTCTCACTTTAGGCAGCCACCGGCTACGGTTTATCCACCTTTTGGGTGGAATGGACACACGAACCTTGGTCCACAAGGAGAGCAATGGCCGGGGGAAGAAGAGGTACCATTCATGTATCCGTACGAACACTACAACAATCAAGCGAGCAATGATCAAGAATGGAACCACCAATGGGAAAACTTTGATGAAGAAGCATACCAACATACAGTTGACAAACGGCTACTTAACATAGAAGAATGCACGGAAAGGTGTAGAAGTCGGTTGGAACAATGTGTGAAGGGCTCCTAAGAACAAGCCAAGGGAGATCCACAACAACTCCACAAGGCAACCGACCCTTTCTCTTGTCTCACTGTTGAAGAAGAGCTAAGAATTAAAGAGGAGCTAAGGCAAGAAAAGGGAAGGAAAGAGGCGACCCAACCAGTCGAGTCCTCAGATAGCTCGGAAGGCAACCTTGGTGAAGTCTTACTCAAGTTCGAAGAAGAGCTAAGGCTAGAAAAGGAGGGAAAAGAAGTGGACTTGGTCAAGGAGATTGCGGAGTTGATAAGCCTTAATGTAGACTACATACTTAAGGCCGATATGCTTGAGAAGGAGAGAGACTCAGAAAAGAAGAAAGCACAAGAGCTCTCAATATTGGTGGAAGAACAAGAACAAGATTTCGCTCGGAAAGCGAGAACGATGCAATTGGAAGCCGAAAGGAAAGACAAGGCGTTGGAGGCTATGAGTGAGGAACTCATCAAGAAGGACAATGCCTTGAAGGTAGCACAAGTCATGATAGGTAACTACATCGTGGAGTTGGACGAAGCCAAACTTTCAATCAAGGCTTTGGAAAAGAAGGGGGCCAAGAGAAAATCAACCAAGAAGCCCCGCACTACCCAAAGTGGAGCAAGCCTTTCGAAGGTTGCCCACAAGCAAGCCACAGCAACGGAGGAAGACAACAAAGGTAGTCTTTCTAACCTTGCTCCTACATGCTATTTTTGCTATATTAGAGGTCACAAAAAGGCACAATGTGCTAAATATGATAAATATTGCAAAGGTAGAGAAAGCATGTTTAGGAAAAAGGTGAAAAAGGTTAGGGAGGTTTGGATCCATAAGGACAAACCAAACCAATCCAAGGAGTTGCCTTTTGTTGCAAGAAATGATACACCTAGTGGTAAGGTGTGGGTAGTGAAAAACCACGATGAAAATCATGATAGATTGAAAATGCCTTCAAACTTCCATAAATTGCATGATTGCTTTTCAAGTGAATTACGTGTTTCATTACACATATGAACAAATTTTGAAGTATGCTTGCACGTGTATGTGCTATTGCTTCTAGAGGAAGCTCATTTTTAGGATTTTTGTTAGTTTTTAGGTTTAGTTTTGTTTTTAGAGTCTTGAGTCTTTTAATTATCCACTCACCATATTGCAAATGTGCTATGAGATGCATGTAAAAAGATAGGTTTGGGGGTTTAGGCTCTTAACTTATAAACTTGTATAGCATATGCTTGTAGTTTTGGTGTTGTTTTTGTGTGTGTGTGTGCAGGGCTAGAACAAGAAGAAGAAATGCATCCACGGGATGATTCCACGGGAATAAGCCCGCTTAACAAAGCCGCCGGGTTCTTTTGAACCCTTGCGCGAGACATAGCGGTGGGACATAACCCGCCGGCCAGAAGGTCAGAACCTGCGGAGTGCTCTAGAGGAAGTCGACGACCTTATGCAGCAGGACATAACCCGCCATCCAGATGGAAGGAACTCGCCGAGTTCACGGCGACCTCATGCCGCGGGAATAAGCCCGCCGGCTAGAAGAGACGAAGCCGCCGCACCATCTGGAGGAACCACCGCGACTTCGTGCCGCTGGAATGAACCTGCCGACCTAAACCCGCCACACATACCATGCACAATACACCAAACCACAAAGCCACACCATCCTACGAACGCAAAAATCGAAGGTCCAATCTCTTACTCTTAAGCTTTTACTTCAAGTTGATATGTTTTGTTTAGCAATAGAGTTTGAAGTGGTTGTTTTTGCTTAATGACTAGGATTGGTTGTTGTGATGTGATTAGTGGTGGATACTTAGGATTGTATATATGTTTACATGTTAGTTGTAGATATTAGGATTGTATATGCATGTGTTATTGTTGTATTTTTATTTTTATTTTTATTTTTGAGTTTTATTTCAAACATTGTGAAGATGCCCTGTTTTGAAAATTTTGAGGCGAAATTTTTCTTAGAAACTGTACTAATCGGTGAAGAAATAAATTTTTCCACCCATGTTGTGTTCATTTTTTTTTCGATACGGTTCCAACGGTATAAAGAACGTAAAGTTCTGGGCGGCAGTTTAAAAGTTATGAGTATTTCTTCGACCGAAGGTCACAGGCGTGCCCTGTTTTCAAAATTATGCACGTGACCTGTTTTCAACATCTGTTTTCACACTTTTCCAAATTTAATTTTAAAATGTTTTATTCGTGAAAAGTGTTTATTTGCATGTCTATATTCTTGTGTCAAAATTTGAGCAAGTTTTATGGAGCATCTTTGAAAATATGCATGGAAAAGCAGACGTTGTTCAAATTCAAAAGTTGACAGTTTTTCTTGAAATGTTTTCCTCTATTTTTAGAAACTTCTTCACATGGTATTTTTGTTATTTTTGTTTTTAATTGTGTTTAATTGTACATATGTGTTAGTATGTTTGTGCCCGGATTTCCAAATCATGAACTCTTTGTCCATGTGCTTCAATTTTTCAACATTGAGGACAATGTCGAGTTTAGGTTTGGGGGTCCCACAAATGTGTCGTTTTTGTGTTTTGTATTGTGAATATTGTGTTTTTATTTTTGCGTTTTTGTGTTTTGTGTTGTGAATATTGTGTTTTTATTTTTGTGTCAAAAATTTTCAATTCTCCACAAAATTTTGTCAAAATTTTGTGTTTTGGGAGTTGTTTACTTGTGTATACCAATAGGAACATGTCATACTATGCTTTGAAATCTAAGTTCTGACTAGTTTGCATGCCATCTAAGTTGTTACACCACTATAAATATGCTTGTTCAGTGCCAATACTTGGATGTTGAGGTAAATGAATCTTAGACTTGTTGTTCCTAGGAGAATTGTGGAGACTACCCGTGTGAGACATTGAGCCTTAACAATTATTTGAGAGGGTATTCTATTCTACTCATTAAAAAGCACTTTTCAAAACTAGGATTGCATTGAGATCTCATTCACAAAGCATTTAGTATTGATTTCCATGAACATGAATATTGTGGACTGCTTGTGCGACTTGTATTCCCTTGGTAGAAGGTCTGACAGATATGATTCTAGGCATGTGTGCGCTTAACTCCATTTCCCAAACACTATCCTTATGAATGTGTGCTCCAATTGCCAAATTTGAGGCCAAACACAAACCATTCATTCCATCACCACATATATCCATACATATCATTCACATGAAATCTTTAGTTGTTGATCATAGTTTTGCATAAGTTATAAATGCAATTGATTAGCTCAATCTGTAAATAGTGTGTACTCAGGCGATGATAGATAATGTGCAATATAGAGGCTAAACTGTAAAAGTGTTCAAAATAAAAATGCTTAAAGCCTTAGTACTTAATTGATTAAATACTCGAATAGAGTACCAATTAGCACAATCATCAAAATGTTAATCTTAGCCTAGACGCTGGTAGACATATGAATAATGAGCTAGTAGAATATCATTGTTAAATTGATCAACATCTTTAGATTTCCATTAAATTCATTCCATTCATTAAAAATCACCTATGGCCCCATTACAACCAAAAGGAAGCCCTAGCTGATCGTTTAGAAGTCTAGCTTGGGAATACGAGTCCAAACATGTTCTCTCCACGTTCTTGGTGCATCAATTCATTCATGAGATCATTCACTATAAAGTGCATTGTTTTATATATTCACATGCGTTGAATTCGAATTTTATGTACATATCTTCCTAGAACGCATGTGGTTAATGAGAGATTGCCTAAGACTCTAAGAGAAAAAAGAGCTGAATCCGTGAGGTATAGAAGTCAAGGCGAATTCACCCCTAGGCAATTAGTTTATTGATTCATAGATTGAAAACATCCCAAGTGTTGGCAAACTGGCATTGTGTGTTGTTTTAATAAAAATGGAATTTTACTAGTCTTAATTTAAGATGCTTAGCTTGCATGAAGTTTTTATTTGTATGCATATTGTTGCATCTCTTTGTTGAAATTCAGAGTTGCGTTTGTGGGTATCGTATCTGGTAAACCCTCAGGAGACTTCATTCCTCCTACTAGGGGCACCTAGAGGTTTAAAAGGCTTGTGGCACATGCTAAGTGCCATCGTTTCTCCCACAAAAGTGGACTAGCTTAGTTTATATTTATTTTTACTTAGTATGTTTTATTTACATTTTTGTTTTGTTTTGCTCGAGGACGAGCAAAAGTTAGGTTTGGGGGTCTGATCGCTCTCCAAATGTTCACATTTAGCGCTCCCTTTTCCTATCTTTTGTATTCATTTCCGAGCATTTTTGTGTATTTAATAGGGTGTAAATAAGTGTTTCAAGGAATTAGGGAAGTCCAAGGGCAATTGTGTAATTGTGGAGAAATCAGGGGCAAAGGTGCAATATTCAGAAATATATTATAGATTCTGTGAATAAGGGAAAGCTCAGGGGTGCATATTGTAAAAAGCCAGCCAACGCACAGCGTCAGCGCCACGTCACCCCTAGAACAACGCCGTTTGGCACCTGCTTGCGTCACGCCTGACATCAAGTCGTCTTCTAGCTGCTTCCGGGTCGACCCGACCCGCCAATGCCCCGGTTGACCTGGTCGTGACCCGGCCACTTCTCCGACGTGTTTCAACCATTTTTCGACGGTTGTTCCAGCCGATTTCAGCCCAGATCGGAAGCCCACGTCCCGGCAGTCCCATTTCACCCATTTTGAGCCTCTTATGCACGTGATTTACCTCACCTCCAAGTCCACCAACTTCCATGGAAATGCAAGCCTTCAAGCTTGATTCCAGCGGGTTCTTGCACGCCCAAACTCATTCGAACTCGCTGGAAGACCGCGGGTTCATGCGGCAGCTTCTTTCCCGCAGTCCAGAAGGTCCAAGCTCGCCTCAAACGTCCATTTTTGCATGGCGACTTTCGACGGCGGGCACAAACCCGCGAGCTTGATGGTTTGAACCCGCTCACTTGACCGACCTTGGAGATTTGCACATCCAAACTCTCATAAACCTTCCCCACTATATATATTCATCTTCCCTAAACCTAAACACTAACCCTAACATCCAAAGATCCCATAAATTTACATAAACTACTCATAGAAATCACCCTAGAATAGCCTAGATAACTTAGACTCTCATACTTGTTGCATGTGAGCTTCATAGCTTGGAGGAAGTAGAATTGGAGCTTCATTGAAGACAAGAAGATTACCATCTTGTGGTTACTTCTATCTATTACTTCTTTCATTTATTTGTGATTCATGTAACATGTATGTGTATAATAATCTTTATGTTGAGGGATTGATTTCCATATGACTTATTATTGTAATTAATTGATCTCTATATTTATCATATCATATTTAGCTATTGAATGTTGAATTGAGTTAAATTGAATGGATGTATGTTGTTGATTGACGAATTAGTAACATGTATCTTAATTAATAACATTTGATTAGCTATATTGGAAAAGATTTGGTTAGTAAGTACATGATCATGCTTATTGACTAATTCTTAAGTTCTAGGTGTAAACAATCTATTATTGTCATTCTAAGATCATTAGTTGATAATATTTAAAGTGGTAGTTGTTGAATTACCTATGCCATAGAACTAGTGAGCTTAATTGTTATCAATTAATAATATCCCTTTTCATATTTATCCATGCTCTTGCATAACCTTGCAAGAATTAGTTAGTTTAGTTAGTGTAGTTAAGTTAGTATAATTTAGTTGTAGTTGATTAATTGAGACATTAGTGTAATTTAATTATAGTGACTTAGTGTTAATTTACTTACTTGCTTACTTAGTTGATAATCTAGTTAGTTTAGATTAATTAGTTGTCTTGTGTTCACTTCTCTTAGTTGTAGTTGTAGAATAGAGATTACATATCCGTGACCATAGGATACGCATAGCCTTAATTTTCCATCCTAGCCATCATTAGTTTAGATAATTGCTTGCCACCCATGCTTTTATTTTCTTGCTTGTATATAGTGTAAATAGTGTGACTATAACATAAGGCGTAGAACCGACCTTACGTGTACCATACTTCCTCCATGGGAACGATACCCTTACTTGTATCTGCTATACGACTCGTTCGACTCGTATACTTGCGAAGGGTAGAAACACTCGCACGCCATATCATTTACCGGTAGTTTCTAGAACTATCGCGTACCACATTTACGACGATCAGCGAGTGGGGCAGAGATGTACCTGCCAGCAGCCGTCGTAATTTTTCGGCGAAGAAAGTCCCCAGGCACTTCATTTCTCCTTCCTAGGCAGTTCCTGCTTTGTTGGATGCCGAGATCTCTCATTTAGCCGCGGCAGCCGTCCTTCTTTTGGGTGAGAGGGGTAGATCTTTCCTCTTGGATGAGGAGAAAATGATCGCCCAATGGGTTTTCACACGCCTACCTGCCAGGCTTCCTCGCCGTAAGTTTTGTCAGTTTTTTCTTTTTATATTACTGTTTTGTTTATCTTGTTAGTGATATTTGGTTATTTTTCGTAGTGATGGATTTTGATACAGTTTGCGATTTGCAAGCCCGGGCAGTAAAGAACTGTGAGGCAGCTAGCAAAAGACATGCTGCAGGCTTGGCTAAAGAAGGAACTGCTAGCCCGGATGTTGATGATCCCTCAGATGGCGAGGAAGTGGGTGACATTGCTGGGGGAGATGTTGAGTCAGGGCAGCCCCCTGTGCATCCAGAAACTGCTGCGAGTATGCCTGCTGTGACTACTTCTGCTGCGACTACTCCTATATCGGCTACAACCAGCCGTAAGGGAAAAGAGAAAGTTGGAGTTTCAGGGCCAGTCAGTGACATTCCTATTTTTGATGCGGGTGTCCCTGAAACTCCTCTTGATCCTACGAGTGATCTGACTCCCAGGACTGGTAGGGGCAAACGCCTGGCTGAGGGCACACCTGATCATACTATTCGACCTCCAAAGAGGGCGTCAAGAGTTGTGCAGTATGTTGTTTCTTCGGACGAGGAGGGTGCTGATGGACCTGTACTCGCCGAGACTCCGTCTACTCAAACAACTGTTCCTAAGGCTCTTGCTTGTGGGATGAGTGCGGTGGTGTCTCCACCTTCTAAGGGAGTTAATGAGTCGAATGTTCCTGCCTCCTCCCCTACTGGTGCAGCTTCTCCTCCGGTGGCTGTGGGTGGGCCGACTGTGTCTTCTGCTAATCAACCTGGGCCGTCTGGTCAGCCAGGGCCAGCTGATAAACCGGAGCCATCAAAGCAACCCCGGGCTTCTGCGTCAGGTTCGGGCACTGCTCGTGAAGTTCCTCCCATGGATCCAACTGAAGCTGGTGAGGGAGAAGGGTCTGTTTCTCTTTCAGACTTCACGGCTGCGGAGATTTGCTCACATATAATGAACAACAACGTTTATGTTGGTGAGGGTTGGGAGCACGTGAAGAGCATGTCTTGTAACAAGAAAATGGAATTTTTCTTCAATTGCCACTCCCTGGTGAGTCTCTCGCGGTATTCATGTTTTTTTCGTTCGTGTGTTTCCTGACTTGTCTGTTTTTATTTTCAGATGATGTCCGAGTTGACTGACTCCTACAGGTGAGGGAATTTCCTTTCTAGGGATGTGAAACGCCTGCGAGAACAGGCCTCTACTTTGGCAGCTGAGAAACTCTCTGCTGAGGAAGTCCATACTCAGCAACTTGCTCAGTTGAGGGAATCCGCAGATGGTTATCTTTCAGCTCAGCTGGTTGCTGAAGAGAAATTGGCTGCTGCTAAGGATGAGATTCGTTCGCTGCGAGAGCAACTCTCCGCTAATCAAGAATCACTCGCAGTACGTTTCGAGGCTGAGCGACTAGTTGATGAGGCAAAAGAGAGAGCTGAGTGTGAGGCTTTGGACCTGCGCAACCAGTTGTCCTCGCATGAAGTTATCTTGAATGATCTCAAGGCCGTGCTGGAGGTTGAAGCAGTTGATCGTTTCAAGAGATCCCCCGCCTATGATGCGCTTTTGCTGCGTGAGTTTGAACGGGGCATGAGGCAGTCGAAGAAGTTCTTCGCCATGAAGGACCATTCGAATGAAAAGGCTTTAAATCGCTTTGACAGGTCTCTTAAACAGCATATGGCCAGCGGAGTGGGTTTGATTAAAGATCAGATAAAACAATGGAAAGCCCACTTCCGTTATAACAGGACTGAGCCTCATCCTATGCATTTAGAAATTCCCAGTAGGCGTGTCTTCAACACTTACTACTCTGGTCAGAAGGGCAGCTTTTCTGGTTCTGGTGCTGAACCTGATTTGGGTCCTGTTGCCGATAGGGATTATGGACCTTTTATGCCGGATGGGGACAAAGAAATTACCTGGCCTTCTAAAGAGGAGATCGAGGATGAGGAAGACAGCGAGGGACCTCCTGCAGCTAGTTGAGATTAAGTCTTCAATTGTAAATATTTATATCTTTTTTGCAGCTCCAATTGTAAACGATTTTGTTTATAAGTTAATTTATAACTCCTTTAGTTTTTACTTTGGTTCAGCTGCCGTTGCTGAGTTTTCAGCTTGCTCTGTGTTTCACCAAGTCTAGCATATTTTTGTGTATTTAGCCGCTATTCACTGAATTTTTGCTTAGTGTTTTACTAAGTTTTTAGCATATTTCGTTGTATTCAGCTGCCGTTGCTGGGTTTTGGCGTACTCAGTGTTTGTCAGAACGTATCCGACCATACACCAAGTTTTTAACATGTTTTTATTTATTCAGCTGCCATTGCTGAGTTCTGGCGTACTCGGTGCTTTTCAGGGCGTACTCGCCCACACCAAGTTTTTCTCAGGGGATCTTATTCTCCTTGTAGTGGCGATTACCAATTTTTATAGCTTGGGCTATGGCGACGCAGTCGCCTTTGGCCTGCTTTGATTTCGAGGGTCGCTGCTCATTCTTATTGCTTTGAGTATGAAACTCGTCTTTACGCAATGGTATTTTGTGATATACGACGGCGAATGCCCTTTGTAACTGGCGAGTCAAGTTATGAATTCTTAGTAATAAATTACTCTTTATTGGATACTTCCTGCAACTTTTATCAAAACAGCAACACAGAAAAAATGCTAAAACGGAAACTGCCTAAGAAATAAAAACATTGAACTAAATCCTATAAGCAATGAAAAAAATGTCAAGGGTAATATATTTTAAGGTACTGCGCATTGCATGGCCGAGGTAGTTCGCCAAAACCCTCTCGAGTGATGCGATATGCCCCGTGACCAGCTATGCCTGTTGTTGACAGTGATTTTTGGATTATCAGAGAGTCAATAACTAAATCAAAACAAACGTCAAACAAAAAAGAAAATTAGAACATGCAAAAGACAGATTTACGTGGAAAACCCTTGAATGGGAAAAAGCCACGGCGTCCCGGAGGATAGGAAAATATCACTGAATTACTTGGTTTTGTTACACACTCAGATCTCTCGAATTCTTGCTTTCTTTCTCTTTTGGTTTTTTCGACCCCTTCCTCGTGGGATAGGTGGTTCTATTTATACATGATATTTAGGGTTTCCCCTTGATTTTAGGCGTGTTTGTAGTAGGACTTCCTCTTGGACTTGTATTGGGAATCCCATGTTGTTACGGATTAGGATAGGCTTTCCTGCCTCTTTATTCTAAGACTCCTTAGTGTAGAGGGTTTTCCGTGAGTGGGGGTTTTACCATTGTGCTTCTGCTGGGTCGGTTCATGCTCGATAGGCTGATGCAGGGAACACCCCAGCTTCTGGGTTTTATCCTTTAGCGACTACATTTCTGACTTTGGCGAGTATATATTTGATTCTGGCGACTACACCCTTGACCTATTAACTGATCCATGTTTTTCCCCTTTGACTTGGTCAATGAGTGACGTGGCATCCCTTCTTTCAGCAATTATTGGCTTTTATGATGACGTGTCTTGTTCGGCGAATTTGTACACACAACAATACCCCCATAAATACTCCGAGCCGGGCGAATGGCTTTACTTCGTTTGCCTCTGCGAGTAGTATTTATATCTATGCCTTCAGAATTTTGACGCATTTTTATAATTAACTCTCTCTCTTCTTTTCACTGTGTATTGTGTTGATTCTTCCAGTGCAAGTTTTTAATTTCAGCCACACAACTTCTGGCGCTTCTACTTACTTGACAGGTGAGGGGATATTCTGACTGCTTGGTGATCCCCGAGATGCCACATGTCCATTACCTGGTGGTGACTATTGCGGCTAGTTACTGTGGCTATCACTCACATTAATTGCATATCTTTTATTTGATTTTCTTTTTGAATTTCAAAATTCCCTCTTTTTAAGGCCCGATCGTTCCTTCTTCCTCACTTTGCTCTCATTTATTTTTCTATTTTCTCCTTTGTTCTTCTCTCAAGACAGAGCTTCTTCGTCTTCCTTAGAAATCTCTGCCACGAATTTCTTCTATTCTACTTTGCTGTTGGACGGCTTGCTTCGAAAATTGATCGTGCTTATTTCTCGATGCCCCCAAACCTCTTGCTCATCCTCCGAACCTAGGGTTTTCTGGTGAGTTCCCATGGATCCTTCCTTACATTCTTCTCTTTTTAATCAGATGATGCAAGCCTTAGAACTTGGTGATAAGGGTACTGCAGACAAAATCGAATCTTTGATTCGTAATTTCCACCCGGATTCTCCGGTTCCCATTTCTGTTTATATACCGCCTTCTGATGATGACTTTTTTCCTAATGTTTATCCTTCTTCGTCTTCCAATAGTGAGTCTCCAGAAATGCCGAGATCTTCTAGACCAAGTGGAAACAAACGACGCGCTTCTAGGATTCCTCGGGGGTCCCTTTTGGATGCGCAAACGACTGTTGATTCTGACGTTGAGGACCATCAACGGAACAGGCTGAATTTTTCATTTGATCGCCCCTGTTCCTTTGATACTAAAGTTAATGTGGTTGGTGAGGGTGAGCTCCGTAAGTATAAGAGTCGCTTTGGGATTTCAGACTCAGTGACTTTGATATTGCCTGGTAGCCGAGCAGCGTGGAATCCTCCTGAGAATGCGGTCGCCATTTATGGTGCCATGCTTAGCTGTGGGATTACCCTTCCTCTTCAACCTTTTATTGCCAGGTTCCTCGCGGAGGTTCAAATTACACCTGCTCAACTTGCCCTAAACAGCTATAGGATCCTCATGTGTTTGGGTTTAATGTGGAAGTTGAAAGGTTATGAACCCCCCACGCCTCGTGAGATTCGTCATTTTTATACTTTAAGGCAGGCTGGCAACAGTGGGACATACTTTCTTCTCTCTTCGCCCGTGGAGAACTGGATCCCTGAGGGTATGGCGAACCCTGGTCAAGTGGAGGTTTCCAGTGATGAGAAGAAGAAAGGTTTTATTTGGGGCTTTCCTACCTCAAATAAGAGATGGAAGAACAGCTGGTACTTTGTTGGCGGCGAGTGGGGTAGAGATGTGTCCGCCAATGGTCGCCTAAATCTTGCGGCGAAGAAGGTTCCTAGGCATTTTACCTCTCCTGATGCCTGGTCCAAAGCTGCCCTTATTTTGTTGGATGAGGAGGTGTCTCACCTTGCTGCTGCAGCTGTCCTTCCTTTGAATGAAAGGGGTCGCTCGTTTCTTTTGGACGAGGATAAAATGATCGCCCAGGGGCTTTTTCCGCGCCTACCCGCCAGGCTTCCTCGCTGTAAGTTCTACCTGTTTTCTTTTAGTATTATAGTTTTCCTGTCTCCACTTGCTAACTTTTGGTGAGTTTCTGCAGTACATGATTTTGACACAGTTTGCGATCTGCAAGCTCGGGCAGTTAAAAACTTTGAGGCTGCCAGTAAAAGGCAAGCTGCTGGTTTGGCTAAGGAGGGAGTTGCTAGCCCGGATGGTGGCAATCCCTCAGATGATGAGGAAGTTGGTGATGTTGATGGGGGGCGTGTCGAGTCGGGGGCATCCCCTGTTCGCCCGGAGGTTGCTGCGAGTACGCCTGCTGCGAGTACTCCTGCGGTTTCTCCCGCTGCGACTGCCACCGCGAGTGCCTCCAGTTGTAAGGGAAAGGAGAAGGTGGGGGTTTCAAGTGTGGCTAGTGACATCCCCATTTTTGATGTAGATGTTCCTGAGACTCCCCTAGATCCTTCAAGCGATTTGACCCCCAGAACCGGTAGAGGCAAACGTCCGGCTGAGGGTATGCCTGACTGTGCTGCTCGACCTCTGAAACGGGCGTCAATGGTCGTGCAATATGTTGTTTCTTCAGATGATGAGGTCCCTGAAGACCCTGTGCTCGCCGAGGCTCCCTCCGCTGAAACGGATGTCCCTGGAGCTTCTGTTGAGGGACCATATTTGACGGAGCCTTCTCTTCCGGAGGGGGTAAACAATTTTGATGCTCCTACCATTTCCCCAACCGGTTCAACTTTTCCTCCGGCAGCCGCGAATAAGCCGGACACCTCTTTTGCTGGCCAGCCAGGGTCAGCTGATCGACCAGGGCCAAGTGATAAGCCGGGGTCGTCGAGACAGCCTAGGGCTACTACGTCTGGTTCTGGTGTCGCTCATGAAGCTCCTCCCATTGATCCAACTAATGCTGGTGGGGGAGTCGGGTCTGTCTCCCTTTCAGATTTTACGGCTGCAGAAATCTGCTCATATATAATGAGCAACAATGTCTATGTTGATGAGGATTGGGAGCAGATGAAGAGAGGGTCCTGCAACAGGAAAATGGAATTTTTCTTCGACTGCCACTCTCTGGTGGGCTTCTTGCTTTGCCCATGTATTTTTTATTTGCACGTATCCTGACTTCTATTTTTTCTTTTCAAATGTTGTCCGAGTTGGCTGATAATTATAGGCGAGGAAATTTTCTTTCAAAGGACGTGAGACGCCTGCGAGAACAAACCTCCCTTTTGGCAGCTGAGAAACTCTCTGCTGAGGAAGCCCATGCTCAGCAACTTGCTCAGTTGAGAGAATCCGCAGATGGTTATCTCTCAGCCCAACTGGCTGCTGAAGAGAAATTAGCTGCTGTTGAGGAGGAGATGCGTTTGCTGCGAGAGCAACTTTCTGTTAATCAAGAATCGCTCGCAGCACGCTTTGAAGCTGAGCGGCTAGCTGAGGAGGCAAAGGAGAAAGCTGAGCGTGAGGCTTTGGACTTGCGCAACCAGTTGTCCTCACATGAAGTTATTCTGAACGATCTCAAGGCTGTGCTGGAGGTTGAAGCGGTTGATCGTTTTAAGAGATCCCCTGCCTATGATGCGCTTTTATTGCGTGAATTTGAAAAAGGCATGAGGCAGTCGAAGAAGTTCTTCGCCATGAAGGATCACTCAAATGAGAAGGCTCTGAAACGTTTCGACCGGTCTTTACAACAGCATATGGCCAGCGGGGTGGAGTCAATTAAAGAGCAGATAAAACGTTGGAAAGCCCACTGTCGTTACAACACGACTGAACCTCACCCTATGCATTTAGAAATCCCCAGCAAGCGTGTCTTCAATACTTACTACTCGGGTCAGAAGGGCAGCTTTTCTGGTTCTGGCGCTGAGCCTGACTTGGGTCCTGTTGCTGGAAGGGATTATGAGCCTTTTATGCCAGAAGGGGATAAGGAAGTTACCTGGCCTTCAAACGAGGAGATCGAAGATGAGGAAGATAGCGAGGGCCCTCCTGCAGCTAGTTGAATTTTTGTGTCTTTCATACTGAAGGATTGTAAATCTTTATATCTTCAGTTTCTCTTTTTGTATCTTCATTCTTAATTCTTTAAATGTAAATGACTTTATTTATTAAAAGTTATAAACTTTTTCTTTGTTCAACTGCCTTTGCTGACTTTTTGGCTTACTCAGTATTTCACCAAGTTTTTAGCATATTTTTGTGTATTCAGCTGCTATTCGCTGAATTTTTGCTCAGTATTTCACTTTGTAGCATTTTTGTTGTATTCAGCTGCCATTGCTGGATTTTGGCATACTCAGTGTTTTACTAAGTTTTTATTCAGCTGCCATTGCTGGATTTTGGCGTACTCAGTGTTTTACTAAGTTTTTAGCATATTTTGTTGTATTCAGCTGCCATTGCTGGATTTTGGCGTACTCAGTGTTTGTCAGGACGTATCCGACCATACACCAAGTTTTTAACATGCTTTTATTTATTCAGCTGCCATTGCTGAGTTCTGGCGTACTTGGTGCTTATTCAGGGCGTATTTGCCCACACCAAGTTTTTCTCTGGAGATCTTATTCTCCTAGTAGTGGCGATCCCCAATTTCTGTAGCTTGGGCTATGGCGACGTAATCGCTTTTGGCTTGCTTTAGTTTCGTTGGGTCGCCACTTATTCTCATTGCTGCGAGTACGAAACTCGTCTTTACGCAATGGTATTGATATAAGACAGCGAATGCCCTTTGTAACTGGCGAGTCAAGTCACGAATTCTCAGTAATAAATTACTCTTTATTTGGATAGTTCCTGCAACTTTTGTCAAAATAGTAGCATAGAAAAAATGCTAAAACGGAAACTGCCTATGAATAAAAAACTGTGAACTAAATCTTTAGAGATAATGAAAAAGTCAAGGGTAATATATCTTCAGGTACTGCGCATTACATGGCCGAGGTAGTTCGCCGAAACCTTCTCGAGTGATGCGATATGCCCCGTGGCCAGCTATGCCCGTGATTTGATAAGGCCCTTCCCATTTGTCTGCGAGTGATCCTGCAGCCTTGTCTCTAGTTCCTGGGTTCACCCTTTTCAGCACCAAGTCGCCGAGTGCGAACCTCCTTTCACGTACATGTGAATTGTAATACCTGGCTACCCTCTGTTGGTATGCAGTGTTTCTTATCTGTGCATGTTCTCTTCTCTCTTCTAATTCATCCAGACCGCATTTTAACATATCAACATTGAGTTCGGGTTGAAAGAGTTGTACTCTTGGTGAAGAGAAGGACGTCTCTACGGGAATGACTGCTTCAGCTCCGTAAGCCATGGAATATGGGGTCTCACCTGTTGAACCTCTTTCTGTGGTTCGATATGCCCAAAGTACCTGTGGTAATTTCTCTACCCAGCTTCCCTTTTTTGCTGCCAATTTGGCTTTCAGGTTGTGTTTTATGATCTTATTCATTGCTTCAGTTTGGCCGTTTGTCTGCGGGTGCGCTGGGGAGGCGTAGTAGTTGTTGATACCATACTTGTCACATAGCTCCTGAATTTGTTTCCGTCGAATTGGGTCCCATTGTCAGTGATGATGGTGTTGGGTATCCCGAATCTGTACATGATATTTTTCTTCACAAAGCTTATAGTATTGGCTTCTGTTATATGTACCAATGGTTCGACTTCTACCCATTTTGTAAAATAATCTACAGTTACTATAGCGTGCTTTGCTCCTCCAGTTGCTGTTGGCATTGGGCCGATCAAGTCAATTCCCCATATGGCGAACGACCAAGGCGAGGTAATACTTTGCAAGAGTTCAGGTGGTTGGCGAATGTTGTTGGCAATCTTTTGACATGCCTCACATCTCACTGCCACTCTTTTGGCATCGGTGAATAGTGTTGGCCAGTAAAAACCCTGCCTTAATGTTTTGTGGGCTAGGCTGACACCCCCAGTGTGATTCCCACAATTCCCACTATGTATGCTTCTCAGGATACCTTCTGCTTCTTCAGGCCCGACACATCTCTGCAGTGCTCTTGAGTACCCCCTTTTGTACAGTTCTCCATTGAGTATTGAATATCTCGTAGCTCTGTACTTCAATCGTCTTGCTTCTAATGGATCACTTGGGAGTACATCATTGACGAGGTACTCTTTGATGGGTGTGATCCAGCTGTTTCTCTCGCCAAAGATTGCCCCAACTTCCTTTGTTTTCACTATACTTGGCTGCAATAGGCGGATCATAGAGATAGTGTTGGGCCAGATGTTGATTGTGGCGGATGCTAGCTTGGCTAAGGCATCAGCCTGCTCGTTTTCTTCTCTGGGGATATGAATAATTCTGTATTCTTTAAATCTTTCCAGTAGCTCTCTCGCTAATTCTAGGTAGGTGATCATGCTTTCATCTCTTGCCTGGTATTCATCTAGTACCTGATTGACAACAACTTGAGAGTCGCTGAAGATTTCTACCTCATCTGCTCCTAGGACTGTGCAAACTTTTAAACCTGCTATGAGTGCCTCATACTCAGCTTGATTGTTAGTAGCTTTGAAGTCAAAACGCAAGGCACATTTGACTGAATCTCCTTCCGGGGTTAACACTGCTACCCCTGCCCCGCTGCCGTGCGTGTTTGACGACCCGTCAACGCGGAGTTGCCATTTGAACACTCTCTTATTTTGCTTCACCATCATTCTTGCCACTTCTACACTTGGCTCGGTGAACTCTTCTACAAAGTCTACCACTGCTTGGGCTTTGATTGCCATCCTTGGCAGATACTCTACATCGAATTCACTTAACTCGATCGCCCACTTCGTTAATCGACTGGATACTTCTGGTTTCTGCAGAATTAGTTTCAGTGGGCAATTGGTGTATACTCTGATTTTATGAGCCTGGAAATATGGCCTTAATTTCCTTGCTGCTGTGATTAGAGCGAGTGCCATTTTTTCAGCCGGTGAGTACCTGGTTTCGGCTGGTAACAATGCCTTGCTAGTGTAGTATATTGGTCTCTAGATTCCCTCTTCCTGTTTTACCAGCACGGAACTTGTGGCTGCTTCAGAAACGGACAAATACATATACAGCATCTCTCATATTTCTAGTTTTGACAGTAGCGGTGCCTTCCCAAGGTAATCTTTCAGGGCTTGGAAAGCTCTTTCACAATCTTCGTTCCACTCGACTCCCTTTCCTTTCTTTAGAGCTTTGAAAAATGGTAGGCATCGGTCTGTCGATTTAGCTATGAACCTGCTCAGCGATGCCAGGCACCCTGTGAGCCTTTGGACGTCCTTCAAAGTTCTTGGCGAAACCATTTCTGCTAATGCTTGGATTTTCTCCGGGTTCACTTCGATTCCTCTTTGATGTACTTGATACCCGAGAAATCTTCCTGATGGTACACCGAACACGCATTTTGCGGGGTTCAACTTCATTCTGTACTTTACCAACACATCAAATGTTTCCCTCAGGTCATCTATATGTTTATCTACTGTGATACTTTTTGTTAGCATATCATCAACGTAGACCTCCATATTTCTTCCTATTTGTCTGGCGAACATCTTGTTAACTAAACGCTGGTAAGTTGCTCCAGCATTTTTCAGGCCGAACGGCATGACTGTGTAACAGTATAACCCTTGGTCTGTGGTGATTGCCGTCTTTTCCTCATCAGGCGCATGTATTTTTATCTGGTTATAGCCCGAGTAAGCATCCATGAAGCTCAATGTCTCATGTCCTGCCGTTGCATCGACCAACTGGTCAATTCTTGGTAGCGGGAAGCTGTCCTTGGGGCAGGCCTTGTTTAGGTCGGTGAAATCGACGCACATCCTTCATTGATTATTCTTCTTCTTCACTAGAACTACATTCGCCACCCATTCTGGGTACTTAACTTCCCTGATGGACCCTGCAGCGAGCAACTTGGATACCTCATCTTTTATCGCCGCACTTCTCTCTGGGTTGAAGCTTCTCCTTTTTTGCACCACTGGTTTGCATTTTTCGTTCACAGCCAGGTTGTGTGAAATAACACTTCTATCAATTCCCGGAATATCCTCATGGCCCCAAGCGAATATCCCCTTGTACTCTTTCAGCAGGTTTGTTACATCTCTCTTGACTCGTTCAGCCAACCTGGCTCCAATCCTGACTGTTTTATTCGATTCTACTTCATCCAGAATAATGGACTCAGTTGGCTCTTCCTTCTCTCTGCTTGCTTTGTCCCTTGGGTCCAATTCGAATGCTTCCGGATTTTCTTCCCGTGCCTCTTTATTCATTTCTAATATGTTTAAGGTCTCCATTCCCGCTTTATCTTTAAAGATTGAAAGGTTAGCGCGGCGAGCCATCTCTTGTGACCCTTTTAGTTCCCTGACTCCAAATTCTGTGGGGAATTTTACCTTCAAGGCGTGGGTTGAAGTGACAGCTCGGGCTTTGTTAAGAAAAGGTCTGCCAAGCAAAGCATTATATGGCCAATTATGGATGTCGACTACAACGAAATCCAACAAGATTGTTCACCTGCATGGCGCCGTACCGAACCTCACCGGCAGTTTTACAGTTCCTAAAGATCTTACTTCTGCACCCCCAAAACCTTTCAGCGGTACATGGAAAGGTTATAGATCCTTCATATCCAGTCGCAGCTCATCGTATACTCTAGCACTTAGAATATCTGCTGAACTTCCGTTATCAATCATTACCTGAAGGACATCCCTGTGTGCAATTTGAACTCCCACTACAATTGCATCGTTAGGCTTTGCATCGATTCCGTCGGAGTCTTCCGCCGTAAATGTTATGGGGTCATGTCCTTCCCTTCCTTTCTTGGGGTTCCTCTGCACAGAATTAATCTCCATATTTCTGCTGTCATGCATTACTTCTCGGACTTCTGACATCCTTTCTCGATTGCTTCTCCCAGTATGGGGCCCGCCAAAGATGGTGTTTATAGCAGCGTTAGGGCTGTTCCTCCTTGGACTCCTCCTTTCCTGCCCGATCCCTTGGTGGTTACCTTGGCGACCACCTTGCTTATCGCTTTTCAACGTAAAATCTTTCAGGTGCCCGTCCCTGATCAAGCTCTCAATATGATCACGTAACTGGAAACACTTTGAAGTTTCATGCCCATTGTAAGGATTCCCTTTTGTTGATTGGCTTATTTCGTGGTCAAACCACATGTTGGGGTTTGGTTGTAAGGGTAGTCTAGGTCATTAAGGTTGAAGATCAAAGACCCTTTCCAAGACCTCAAGAGGACAAGCACCAAAGGTATATCTTGTGCTTACTTTGGCTTGAAGAGTTATAGGTGCACACACACACACAACATGCATAACTCTTATTCTTGTATGGTGTGTTCATATTTTGTGTGCATTGTGCTTTATTGATTTATTCAATATCTCTTCTTGCATGTTGAATTGATTGCATCTTGTTATATGATAATGCCATGACATGATAGGCATTAGGATGCATTCAATACCCACACTTGCAATTCATGTATGTTAGTTCTTAGTGTGGAGTAATTCGTTTCCCGAAGGTTGTTCAGAAACGTCCGCACGTGCACATTGATGTGCTTTGTTTTGCGCGATGATCACCGGTGGAGTTGCCTTTGGCTTCTCCTTGGTTTCACCATTTTTGGTGAAACGGAGGTTGAGTTCGGCGGCCTGGCCGCCGTTCGAAACCGCCGAATGAGACCTGATTGAAATATATCTCTCGGGTCCAAAATGGCGGTTGGTATCGGCTGTTTCGAAACCGCCGAACGAAGTCGCCGAAGTTCCCCTGTTCCACTCGGGAGCCATTCGGCGGTTCAATTCGGCGGCCTGGCCGCCGAATGAAACCGCCGATCGTGCGATTTCAGGGGCAAAATTGTCTTTTCACTTGCCCTGTTCTTGATGTCTATAAATATCACACTTTCTCATTATCTGATCATGTTCTTTGACTCTTAAGAACCCTAATCTTCAAAGATAGATTTTGAGAGAAAATCAAATCAAGAACTCAACTTTAACCACTCAAATCAAACCCCTTTTGCATCAAATTTCATATTGCATCTCCTATGTCTATATAGAGTGCATCCATGTATGGGTTTGCATCATCACAACTTGCTTGGTAAGATTTTGATTAATTTCATCTTATTGTAGTATTTTAAATACCAAGCCATCTCTTTTAAATTACTTGTATGTTTTAGATCATATGCTAAATACAAGAAAAGAGATTATTTGTGATGAATTGATTGAGTGGTGTTTTTGATAGATATCTAGGTTTTTATAATCTATGATTATTTATGCTATTTGACATGTCATTTAGCAATTGATATCTAGGGTTGATTTAAATTGAATATATCATCATCCTAGATAAGCATTTAGAGTACCCTAGCTCTTATTGCATTAATTGAATATTCATACATATTCACATAGGGTTGTGCATCTCTTTTGAGAGATTGAAGTCTTGGTCTAGGGTTGCTATTACAGGCCCGCTGGGTAGTAGTGGTGGGTTACAGACCGGGATTGGCTGTAAACATCATTACAAGTAGTGACTTCGAGGATCAAGCAAATTGGAATAGGGTTGCTAATAAAGGCCCGCTAGGTAGAAGTGAGGGGTTACAGACCGGAGTGTTAGACGAGGTCTACATAGGTTGTAAACTTCATTTCAATTAGTGATTTCGAGTTCCGAGTGTGGCGCACTATACAGCCCGTGGTTTTTCCCAGTGGTTGGGTTTTCCACGTATACATCAAGTGTCATTTATTATTTCCGCACTATATTACACTTGTATGTATTATTGACTTGCTAGGGGTATTTTCGTAAAATTGACTTGCATGCGAAAATTGGGTAATAATTAGATAAAATCTATTCACCCCCCCTCTAGCTTTATATATTAAACACACCTCGAGTATTTAATTACTTTCAATTGGTATCAGAGCGGGTTCCTAGATATACTTAGGTGATCCTAGCTCATTTTGGTGTGTTTTTGCATTTTGTATGTTTGTTTGATTTCTTCATACATTTTGCATTCTTCTCATTTGCATTCATTCAACGCAAACACTATGAGTGATTTTGTGAGAGAAGAAATTGACTCCATTGAGGAGATGCCTCTCTTACTAGAGAGATTTAGGAGATTTGTGAATTTAACCACCTTACCTCCTAAGAAGAAGTTGACCACCGCACCTCCTAAGAAGAAGAAGAAAATTGCTTTGGAGACTTTGAAGCATGACAAGAAGGAGGGTATCTCAATTGAAGACATGGGACTCATTAACAAGCCAAACCAATGAGTGTCTTCAAGAGAGGGGATTCAGTGCTACGAATGTGGAGGATTCGGGCATTTCTCCCTGGAGTGTGGAAACTTGAAGGATAGAAGAAAAGGGAAGGCGAAGGCCACCTTATGGGATAAATATGAAGATGACGAAAATCCTTCAAGTGATGAAGAACTTGCCATCATCTACACGGAATTTGGAGCCAAGAGTGTAGAAGTTGAAGAAGATGGCAAAGTTGCTTTTCCTTGTGATCCCCAAGAAGAACTAGGTATAGAAGTAGTTGGTGTAGCTACTCATAGGGATTTGGCTCATTCCTCATCAAGAGAAAAATTTGATGATCTTGATGAAGGAGATGACTTCATTGGTGAAATGGAGATTAGAGGAGATGACACAAGTGTTGAATGTTTGTCATCTAACTCCACAAATGGAAGTGTGGAGTGTATGGATCTTAATGACTACAAAGTCAAAGTTGAGAGCTCGATGATGAGGAACAAGGAAGAAATTAGAAGATTAAAAGAAGAGAATCTAGAGCTTTCAACACTAGTAGACCACTTGTGTGAAGAAGTGGTGAGATCCATGGCGGATGAAGATAAGCTAAAAGAAGACTTAGCCTTATCTAAGAGGAGAGAAGAAGAGCTAAAAAGAGAGCTTGAAGAAGTTAAGGTCTTAATGGCTAAGATGACTTCAAGCACCAAGATGCTTGACCACATGTTGGGAGTTGGAAGAAAGCCAAGTGACAAGAGAGGTCTTGGCTACATTGATGACACGGATGCCTCATCCACAAGCAAGACATCCTGTGCCATGGACATGGACTTCAATATGTCCCCTCCTCCTCAACAACCTAGGAAGAAAAGTGACCTAGGAGAGTGTTCAAGAAGTGCCCAAGTGTTTGAGGCACCAAAAGGTCAAGCTCAAGCTCACACCCAAAGGGCTCCTCACACTATCTTCCCTCAAACTCAAAAACATAATGGGAAGAGTTCAATCATGCAAGCTCAGACAAGCAAGCAACCCCGTCTTGGTTATCAACAAAGGAGGAGAGATCCTATCCAACAACCGAGACAACCACAACGACAAGGGAAAGCACTTATCCATGCTAAAGGGAATGGTATGATTCCTAACTTTATTCCCACTTGTCATTTTTGTGGTATTGTTGGTCATATTAGACCAAGTTGCTTGCATTACATTGAAATGTGTAGAGCTAAAAGCATGTTTGACAAGAAAAAGGCTAGAGCTAAGATGCTTCATAAAAAGGAAGAAAATCATGTGCATGATCCTTTTTCATCTTGTACTCTAGAACCTTTGTCCACTAGGATTGACTTAGTGTCACCTAGGTGGATTAAAAATGATGAACCCGCTTGCTACGAGACTAACAAGTCTCAAATAGGTTCAACCAAGTCCAAAGGACTTGGTAGGTCCATAGGACCTCATACCCTTCTTTGAAGTGGTATGGAAATTTGACCCCATATGGGGAACTTAAGCAAAGAGAGCTATTTTGCATTTTAGTCACGTGCAAAAAATTTGAAATATCTTATGCTTCTCTTTTTGTTGCTTGAGTAAGCTTGGTTACACTATATATATATTTTCTATTCAATAAGTGTGATCAATGCTTGTATTGCAATCCATGTCATATTTATGTTCAAACATGCATTTTTGGACTAGGAGATATATACATAGGATTTAATTTGAATGACCTATAATGATCTCCATGACATGATGATTGCTAAATGACATGCTAAATGTTTATCTTAAAAAGCATGTTTTGATGATTGCAATTTTTAAATGCAAAAAATGTGTGAAAAAGCTTATGAGACTCAAATGAAAAAGGATCTTGTATCCATTCAAGGATTTTACAATCCAAATGTCTCTCTTTCTTTATTGGTTGAACATGTCTACTATCATACGGATATCTTATCCGGAAAAATCAAATAGGGTGCAAAGTCGCTCATGACATGTTTGGCTTATAAAGTTGGATATAGTTGTTCTTAAATTGAAATCAATGAAAACCTATATCCTTGCTTCTCTCTTGACATTGGTGAAATTGGTTTGAATTCATATTGAAAACCTTTGTCATTTGCTTTGTCAAATACCATGATATTTTGAACATAAATGCTACATGTCTTGTATGCAAAGCAATTTTTTGATTCACACATTTTCTTTAAATAAATCTCCTTGTTTCTCTCCAATAAATTGAGATTGCATAAAGTGACTTATATTGATTATGCATATACTAGAATGCTACTATCTCTCTTTGCCTTGAGTGACCTGGTTGGGGACTAATCGCTTGTCTATATCATGACAAAAAGGGGGAGTATGTTGTGGTAAGGGGAGTTGCAAATTGTAGCAGCAATTGTGCATGTTGGGGAGAATACTAATTGAGGGGGAGTAACCCTTTGAGGGGGAGCATTTGCACATTCATACATTGCATGATGTTGTACTTAAATTCTTAAATGCAAATGCTTGTTTTATCTCACTTGATTCATCTCACCTTTTCTTGTATTGGAAAGTATAGAAACTGTGCTTTCAGGGATTGATTGTTCTACTTGAGATTGAAGACTTCAAGACTATTTATCTTATCTCTTTGTAAAGTAGAAAATCATAGTAGACCCGTAGTTTCTATTATGTTGTGAGGAATCAATGTGAGTGGTGGTTTTGTCACGAAATAGCCAAAGGGGGAGATTGTAAGGATTCCCTTTTGTTGATTGGCTTATTTCGTGGTCAAACCACATGTTGGGGTTTGGTTGTAAGGGTAGTCTAGGTCATTAAGGTTGAAGATCAAAGACCCTTTCCAAGACCTCAAGAGGACAAGCACCAAAGGTATATCTTGTGCTTACTTTGGCTTGAAGAGTTATAGGTGCACACACACACACAACATGCATAACTCTTATTCTTGTATGGTGTGTTCATATTTTGTGTGCATTGTGCTTTATTGATTTATTCAATATCTCTTCTTGCATGTTGAATTGATTGCATCTTGTTATATGATAATGCCATGACATGATAGGCATTAGGATGCATTCAATACCCACACTTGCACTTCATGTATGTTAGTTCTTAGTGTGGAGTAATTCGTTTCCCGAAGGTTGTTCGGAAACGTCCGCGCGTGCACATTGATGTGCTTTGTTTTGCGCGATGATCGCCGGTGGAGTTGCCTTTGGCTTCTCCTTGGTTTCACCATTTTTGGTGAAACGGCGGTTGAGTTCGGCGGCCTGGCCGCCGTTCGAAACCGCCGAATGAGACCTGATTGAAATATATCTCTCGGGTCCAAAACGGCGGTTGGTATCGGCGGTTTCGAAATCGCCGAACGAAGTCGCCGAAGTTCCCCTGTTCCACTCGGGAGCCATTCGGCGGTTCAATTCGGTGGCCTGGCCGCCGAATGAAACCGCCGATCGTGCGATTTCAGGGGCAAAATTGTCTTTTCACTTGCCCTGTTCTTGATGTCTATAAATATCACACTTTCTCATTATCTGATCATGTTCTTTGACTCTTAAGAACCCTAATCTTCAAAGATAGATTTTGAGAGAAAATCAAATCAAGAACTCAACTTTAACCACTCAAATCAAACCCCTTTTGCATCAAATTTCATATTGCATCTCCTATGTCTATATAGAGTGCATCCATGTATGGGTTTGCTTCATCACAACTTGCTTGGTAAGATTTTGATTAATTTCATCTTATTGTAGTATTTTAAATACCAAGCCATCTCTTTTAAATTACTTGTATGTTTTAGATCATATGCTAAATACAAGAAAAGAGATTATTTGTGATGAATTGATTGAGTGGTGTTTTTGATAGATATCTAGGTTTTTATAATCTATGATTATCTATGCTATTTGACATGTCATTTAGCAATTGATATCTAGGGTTAATTTAAATTGAATATATCATCATCCTAGATAAGCATTTAGAGTACCCTAGCTCTTATTGCATTAATTGAATATTCATACATATTCACATAGGGTTGTGCATCTCTTTTGAGAGATTGAAGTCTTGGTCTAGGGTTGCTATTACAGGCCCGCTGGGTAGTAGTGGTGGGTTACAGACCGGGATTGGCTGTAAACATCATTACAAGTAGTGACTTCGAGGATCAAGCAAATTGGAATAGGGTTGCTAATAAAGGCCCGCTGTGTAGAAGTGAGGGGTTACAGACCAGAGTGTTAGACGAGGTCTACATAGGTTGTAAACTTCATTTCAATTAGTGATTTCGAGTTCCGAGTGTGGCGCACTATACAGCCCGTGGTTTTTCCCAGTGGTTGGGTTTTCCACGTATACATCAAGTGTCATTTATTATTTCCGCACTATATTACACTTGTATGTATTATTGACTTGCTAGGGGTATTTTCGTAAAATTGACTTGCATGCGAAAATTGGGTAATAATTAGATAAAATCTATTCACCCCCCTCTAGCTTTATATATTAAACACACCTCGAGTATTTAATTACTTTCACCCATGATCTTTATGAAATCGGCAGTACTTGGTTGTATCTCTCCTGGAGTTAGCTGATTGTTGCCGAGGGTATTTGGCGAGTCCTTTGTCTTCTACCACAGAAAGTATTTCCTCCTGGTCGCCAGTTAAGGGGGTGTAACGGTTGTACCTTCCTTGAAACCTGCTGGATCGAGCGTTTCCTTTGCTTTCTCTTGGATGTCCCTTTTGGCCTCTTTCGTCTCCCTAGCGATCACGCGACTATGTCTTCTTGTTGTCCTTATGTTCCGACTACGAGTCAGGCTTATGGCCATGTACGTAGCTACCCCCTTGTGCTACTTCTTCCTCTTCTGCCAATGCATAATCACCGGCTATTTCCATCATCTCCTCGTAAGTTTTTGGCCTATCCCTTCGCAGATCAAAGGATAGTCGCCCACTTTGCAACCCATTGGTGAAAGCGGCGATAACAGCTACGTCACTGGCATCCTCAATTTGGGCAACCTCTTTCCCGAATCTTACTAGATACTTCTTGATCGACTCATTGCGCTCCTGCTTTAGATTCGATAGATGGGCGAGTGACTTCCTTCTCTGCACGCTCCCCATGAATTATCTTATGAACGCTTTGCTGAGTTTTGAGAAACTGCTTATACTTCCGGGTGAAAGTCTTCCAAACCATCTAGAGGCGAGGTCGCCGAATGTCTGTGGGAAGGTGAGACATAGCAGTCCGTCATTGGATGAATACTGGGCCATAATATTACGAAATCGGTGAACATGCTCCTTCGGATCCCTGTTTTCTTTATACTGTTCAATGGTCGGCATTCTGAACCTATCTGGAAACTGGGTGCGAGCAATGTGATCGACGAATGGACTCTCTGATTCGTCATCTGAAGATACGTTGCGACCATACCTCCGCGCCATTGCTGAAACCTTCCTTGACAACTCTTGTAAGATAACATCTCGATGGCCAGTTGGTTCTCCTGCTGGGTCGAGTCTGCTCTTGATTGTCATTCTCCCATAGTTATCTTTATCATTTGGATTCCTGACAATCTGATCATCTGCGCTTTCAGATCTTCTTCGCCGTACCCTTTTGGATGGTAATTCTCTTCTTTGTCGGGGACTTCTGTCTTCAGATGAGATAGAGCGGTGTCTCCGCCGTCTCCTTTGATGCGTGTCATTAGAATTTGTCCCATGTATCTGCCCGTGATTTTGTATCTCCAAGGATTCGTCGTTCATCACAGCTTTTCCCTTTCTATATCTTCTTTCCTCGAAACCTTCAGGGTTGTCCTGGGGAGGTTCTTCGGGGGTCTGCCTCACTCGAGTGTCGGGGGTGGCAATGTGGACTTTTGACCGTAATCTCCCAGGTGGATGGATTCCAGGTGTGGTTAATTCATAGGGAGAGGAGACTCCCGGGCCTATGGGAAGTGAGAGTCCTTTTTTGTTAGCCTCACTGATCAGATTCATCAACGTAGTTTGAAAATGCTGCAGAGTTTCTGGGTTTGTTGTCCTAGCTCCTGGCGTTGCCGCAGATTGTTCTCCGATCGTCGCTGCTCCATCGCCTGTTGGCGCAGTTATTTCAACAATCTGATCTCCACTGGAGTTGCCTTCCTTGTCGCTGTTCATATTTTTAAGTCACAAGGGTTCTTCGAAGTTCTTGTTCAAATTACCCCCTCCTTCTAGCGCCAATTGTTCACAGTGATTTTTGGATTATCAGAGAGTCAATAACTAAATCAAAACAAACGTCAAACAAAAAAGAAAATTAGAACATGCAAAAGACAGATTTACGTGGAAAACCCTTGAATGGGAAAAAGCCACGGCGTCCCGGAGGATAGGAAAATATCACTGAATTACTTGGTTTTGTTACACACTCAGATCTCTCGAATTCTTGCTTTCTTTCTCTTTTGGTTTTTGAAACAAATAATAGCACGGTGTGTATAAAGCTATCTAGAGGGGGGGTGAATAGATTTTACGCTTTTTACCCAATTTTTCGTGTTAGTCAAAATTACGAAAATGCCCTCAAGATAATATAACCAAGCAATTGTAATATGGTGCGGAAATTAAAACAACACTTGGTTTTTACGTGGAAACCCTCACGGGAAAAACCACGGGCTATGTAAGTAAGCCACACTCGAACCTCGAATCCACTAAATGTGCAAACGATTACAACCTAATCCCGGAAGTAATCACACACCTACCTAATCCCGGTATGAGTGAACCTAGTCCAATTTGCTTGCGTTCTAAGCAACCTAATCCCGGATGCTACACACAAGACTTACTTTCTCTATGAAGAGAATATACAACCTATGTGAATATATAAAATATCCAAAATGCAATTAAGAGCTAGGTTACTCTATATGCTTATCTAGGATAGTGAATATGCAATTAATTCAATCCTAGATATTAAAAGCTAGATGACATGTCAAATAGCTTAGCTAAACATAGATTAACAAAACCTAGATAGCTATCAAAAATACAACACTCAATCATGTTAACACAACAATCTCTAATTTGTATCTAGAATATATTCAAGAGCATACAAATAATATAAGAGATGTCAATGATAAATAAAACACTAATTATGTATGATAATAGTGAAGAACTTACCAAAGAATATGTGTTGACCAAAACCCATGCAAGCAAGCATCCTAACTAAGCTAGAAAATGCTAGATGATATTTTGATGCATATGAGAATGGTTTTTGAGTGTTAAAAAGGTGTTCTTGATTTGATTTTCTCTCAAATGTCTCTCTTCTAAGTTTAGGGTTCTTAGAGTTAAAGAACATTTAATCTGAAAATGAGAAAGTGTGATATTTATAGACATCAAGAAAAGGGCAAGTGAAAAGACAAGTTTGCCCTTGAAACGCACCGTTCGGCGGTTTCAATCGGCGGCCAGGCCGCCGATAATGACCGCCGAATTGAGCTCGTGAAGAACAGAGCATAAACGGCGGTTCATTCGGCGGTTTCGTGACCGCCGATACCAACCGCCGAATCAGACCCGAGAGATCGAAATCGATCAGGTATGAACGGCGGTTTCGAACGGCGGTCGTGACCGCCGATCGTGACCGTAGAATTGCTCCTAGAAGCAAACGGCGGTTCCATTCGGCGGCCAGGCCGCCGATCATAACCGCCAATCACCAACAGAGGTGAAAACCAAGGAGAAGCCAAGGGCATTCTCCGTGGGCGGTCTTCGCGCAAAACCAAGCACATTCTAGTGCATGCGCGGACGTTTCCGATCACTATCGGGAAACGAATTACAAGACACATAAATACACAACAAGATATAACAATCAAAGTGCTAGTGTGTAATGTGACATATGAAGAGAATGCACACAAATGTAAGAATGCAAAGTGTGTGTGTGCTTCTAAATCTCTTCAAAGAAAGGTAAGCACATAGAAATTTACCTTCGGTGCTTATCAACACGAGGTCTTCAAAGGGCTTCGAACATTAAGACCGATACTTAGGCTACCCTTACAAAGAACCCCCACATATGGTTTGATCACGAAATAAGCCAATTAAAAACAACGGGAATCCTTACAGTTTTTTCGACCCCTTCCTCGTGGGATAGGTGGTTCTATTTATACATGATATTTAGGGTTTCCCCTTGATTTTAGGCGTGTTTGTAGTAGGACTTCCTCTTGGACTTGTATTGGGAATCCCATGTTGTTACGGATTAGGATAGGCTTTCCTGCCTCTTTATTCTAAGACTCCTTGGTGTAGAGGGTTTTCCGTGAGTGGGGGTTTTACCATTGTGTTTCTGCTGGGTCGGTTCATGCTCAATAGGCTGATGCAGCGAACACCCCCGCTTCTGGGTTTTATCCTTTGGCGACTACATTTCTGACTTTGGCGAGTATATATTTGATTCTGGCGACTACACCCTTGACCTATTAACTGATCCATGTTTTTCCCCTTTGACTTGGTCAATGAGTGACGTGGCATCCCTTCTTTCAACAATTATTGGCTTTTATGATGACGTGTCCTGTTCGGCGAATTTGTACACACAACACCTGTGATTTGATAAGGCCATTCCCATTTCTCTGCGAGTGATCCTGCAGCTTTGTCTCTGGTTCCTGGGTTCACCCTTTTCAGCACCAAGTCGCCGAGTGCGAACCTCCTTTCACGCACATGCGAATTGTAATACCTGGCTACCCTCTGTTGGTACGCAGTGTTTCTTATCTGTGCGCGTTCTCTTCTTTCTTCTAACTCATCCAAACCGTATTTTAACATTTCAACATTGAGTTTCGGTTGAAAGAGTTATACTCTTGGTGAAGAGAAAGATGTTTCCACGGGAATGACAGCTTCAGCTCCGTAAGCCATGGAATATGGGGTCTCACCTGTCGATCCTCTTTCTGTGGTTCGATATGCCCAAAGTACCCGTGGTAATTTTTCTGCCCAACTACCCTTCTTCACTGCCAATTTAGCTTTCAGGTTGTGTTTTATGATCTTGTTTACCGCTTTAGTTTGGCCATTTGTCTGCGGATGTGCTGGGGAGGCGTAGTAGTTGTTGATACCATACTTGTCACATAACTCCCTGAATTTATTACCATCGAATTGGGTCCCATTGTCGGTGATGATGGTGTTTGGTATCCCGAATCTGTACAGGATATTTTTCTTCACAAAGCTTATAGTGTTTGCTTCCATTATGTGCACCAATGGTTCGGCTTCTACCCACTTGGTAAAATAATCCACTGCTACAATAGCGTGTTTTGCTCCTCCAGATGCTGTTGGCATTTGGCCGATCAAGTCAATTCCCCACATGGCGAATGGCCAAGGCGAGGTAATGTTTTGCAAGAATTCAGGTGGTTAGCGGATGTTGTTTGCAAATTTTTGACACGCCTCACACCTTACTGCCACCATTTTAGCATCGGCGAACAGTGTTAGCCAGTAGAAACCCTGCATTAATGTTTTGTGGGCTAGGCTGGCACCCCCAGCGTGATTCCTATAATTTCCACTATGTATACTCCTTAGGATACCTTCGGCTTCTTCTGGTCCGACACATCTCTACAATGCCCTTAAGTACCCCCTTTTGTACAGTTCTCCATTGAGTACTGAATATCTCGTGGCTCTGTACTTTAATCGTTTTGCCTCTAACGGATCACTTGGGAGTACATCATTGACGAGGTATTTTTTGATTGGTGTAATCCAGCAACCTTTATCGCCAAAGATTGCCCCGACTTCCTTTAATCTGACTATACTCGGTTGTAGTAGGTGGATCATAGAAATAGTTCTGGGCCAGATGTTGATTGTGGCGGATGCCAATTTGGCCAAGGCATCGGCCTGCTCGTTTTCTTCTCTGGGGACCTGGACAATTCTCTTTAAATCTTCCCAGCAGCTCCTTTGCTAATTCTAGGTAAGCAATCATGTTTTCATCTCTCGTCTGGTACTCATCTAGCACCTGATTGACGACAACTTGAGAGTCGCTGAAGATTTCCACCTCATCTGCTCCTAAAATTGTGCAAACCTTTACTCCTGCTATGAGTGCCTCGTATTCAGCTTGGTTGTTAGTAGCTTTGAAGTCAAAACGCAAGGCACATTCGACTGAATCTCCTTCTGGGGTTGACACCATTATCCCTGCCCCGCTGCCGTGCGTGTTTGACGATCCGTCAACGCGGAGTTGCCATTTGAATACTTTCTTATTTTGCTCCACCATCATTCTCTCTACTTCTACATTTGGCTCGGTGAACTCTGCTACAAAGTCTGCCACTGCCTGGGCTTTAATTGCTGTCCTTGGAAGATACTCTATATCGAATTCACTTAACTCGATCGCCCACTTTGTTAATCGGACGGATACTTCTGGTTTCTGCAGAATTAATTTTAACGGGCAGTTGGTGTATACTCCGATTTTATGGGCTGGAAATATGGCCTTAGCTTCCTTGCTGCTGTTATTAGAGCGAGTGCCATTTTTTCGGCTAGCGAGTATCTGGTCTCAGCTGGTAACAGTGCTTTGCTGGTGTAGTATATTGGTTTCTAGACCCCATCCTCCTGTCTTACCAGCACGGAACTTGTGGCCGCTTCAGAAACGGATAAGTACATGTACAGTGTTTCTCCCGTTTCTGGTTTTGATAGCAGTGGTGCTTGCCCGAGGTAATCTTTTAAGGCCTGACAAGCCCTTTCACAGTCTTTGCTCCACTCGACTCCCTTACCCTTCTTTAGAGCTTTGAAGAATGGTAGGCATCGATCCGTCGATTTAGCTATGAACCTGCTCAGCGATGCCAGACACCCCGTGAGTCTTTGGACATCCTTCAAAGTTTTTGGCGAGACCATTTTTGCCAATGCTTGGATTTTTTTCGGGGTTCACCTCAATTCCTCTTTGATGTACTTGATATCCAAGAAAGCTTCCTGATAATACGCCGAACACGCATTTTGCTGGATTCAACTTCATTCCAAATTTCACCAACACATCAAATGTTTCCCTCAAGTCATCTATATGTTTATCTGCTGTGATGCTTTTTGTCAGCATGTCATCAACGTAAACCTCCATATTTTTTCCTATCTGTCTGGCGAACATCTTGTTGACTAAGCGCTGGTAAGTCGCTCCAGCATTTTTTAGGCCGAATGGCATGACTGTGTAACAGTATAACCCTTGGTCCGTGGTGAATGTTGTCTTCTCCTCATCTGGCTTATGCATTTTTATCTGGTTATAACCTGAGTAAGCATCCATGAAGCTCAGTGTCTCATGTCCGGCTGTTGCATCGACCAATTGGTCAATTCTTGGCAGCGGGAAGCTATCATTGGGGCAAGCCTTGTTTAGGTCGGTAAAGTCAACGCACATCCTCCATTGGCCATTCTTCTTCTTCTTCACTAGAACTACATTCGCCACCCATTCCGGGTACTTAACTTCTCTGATTGACCCTGCGGCGAGCAGCTTGGACACCTCTTCTTTTATCGCCGCACTTCTTTTTGGGTTGAAGCTTCTCCTTTTTTGTACCACCGGTTTGCATATTTCGTTCACAGCCAGGTTGTGTGAAATAACGCCTCTATCAATCCCCGGCATGTCCTTATGGCTCCAAGCGAAAATTCCCTTGTACTCTTTTAGCAAGCTTATCACATCTCTCTTGACTCGTTCAGCCAACCTTGCTCTGATCCTGATTGTTTTATCCGATTCTGCTTCATTTAGAACTATTAACTCAGTTGGCTCTTCTTTCTCTCTGCTCGCTTTGTCCCTTGGGTCCAATTCGAATGCTTCTAGATTTTCTTCCTGTACTTCTTTATTTACCTCGAATATATTTAAGGTCTCCATCCCTGCCTTATCTTTAAAGATTGAAAGGTTGGCGCGACGAGCCATCTCCTGTGATCCTTTCAGTTCTCCGACTCCAAATTCTGTGGGGAACTTTACCTTCAACGCGTGGGTTAAAGTGACAGCTCAGGCTTTGTCAAGAAACGGTTAGCCAAGCAAAGCATTATACGGCCAATTGTGGATGTCGACTACAACAAAATCCAAGAGGATTGTTCGTCGGCATGGTGCTGTACCAAACCTCACCGGCAGTTTCACAGTTCCCAAAGATCTCACTTCTGCACCCCCGAAACCTTTTAGCGGTACATGAAAGGGTTCTAGATCTTTCCTATCCAGTCGCAGCTCATCGTACACTCTAGCACTTAAAATATCTGCTGAACTTCCGTTGTCAATCATTACCCGAAGGACATCCCTGTGTGCAATTTGAACTCCCACTACGATTGCATCATTAGGTTTTGCATCAATTCCGTCGGAGTCTTCCGCTGTGAATGTTATGGGGTCATGTCCTTCTCCTCCTTTCTTGGGGTTCCTTTGCACAGAATTAATCTCCATGTTTCTGCTGTCTTGCATTACCTCCCGGACTTCTGACATCCTTTCTCGATTGCTTTTCCCAGTATGGGGCCCGCCAAAGATGGTGTTTATAGTGGCGTTAGGGCTGTTTCTCCTCGGACTCCTCCTTTCCTGCCCGTTCCCTTGGCGATTGTCTTGACGACCACCTTGCTTGTCACCTTTCAAAGCAAAATCTTTTAGATGTCCATCTCTGATCAAGCTCTCAATATGGTCACGCAACTGGAAACACTTTGAAGTTTCATGCCCATGATCTTTATGAAATCGGCAGTATTTGGTTATATCTCTCCTGGCATTAGCTGATTGTTGCCGAGGGTATTTGGCAAGTCCTTGGTTTTCTACCACAGAAAGTATTTCCTCTTGATCGCCAGCTAAGGGGGTGTAATGGTTGTACCTTCCTTGAAACCACTGGCTCAGTAATTTCCCTTGTTTTCCCTTGGATGTCCCTTTTGGCCCTTTTCGTCTCTCTGGCGATCACGCGACTGCGTCTTCTTGTTATCCTTATGCTCTGATTTTGAGTCAGGCTTGTTGCCATGTACATAGCTACCCCCTTGCGCTACTTCTTCCTCTTCTACCAATGCATAATCGCCAGCTATTTCCATCATCTCCTCATAAGTTTTTGGCCTATCCCTTCACAAATCAAAGGATAGTCGCCCATTTTGCAACCCATTAGTGAAAGCGGCGATAACAGCTACATCACTGGCGTCCTCAATTTGGGCAACCTCATTCCTGAATCTTGCTAGATACTTCTTAATCGACTCATTGCGCTCCTGCTTTAGATTTGATAGATGGGCGAGTGACTTCCTTCTCTGCACGCTCCCCATGAATTGTCTTATGAACGCTTTGCTAAGGTTTGAGAAATTGCTTACACTTCCGGGTGGAAGTCTTCCAAACCACCTGGAGGCGAGGTCGCCGAATGTTTGCGGGAAGGTAAGGCATAGCAGTTCGTCATTGGATGAATACTGGGCCATAATATTGCGGAATAGGTGAACATGCTCCTTCGGATCTCTGCTTTCCTTATACTGTTCAATGGTTGGCATTCTGAATCTATCTAGGAACTGGGTGCGAGGAATGTGATCGACGAATGGACTCTCCGACTCATCATCTGAAGACACGTTGCGACCATATCTCCGTGCCATTGCTGAAACCTTTCTCGACAGCTCTTGCAAAACGATATCTCGATGGCCAATTGGTTCTCCAGCTGGTGCTCTTGATTGTCATTCTCCCATAGTTATCCTTATCATTCGAATTCCTACCAATCTGATCTTCCGCGCTCTCAGACCTTCTTCGCCGTACCCTTTTGGATGGTAATTCTCTTCTTTGTCGGGGACTTCTGTCTTCAGATGAGATTGAGCGGTGTCTTCGCCGTCTCCTTTGGTGTGTGTCATTGGAATTTGTCCCATGTATCTGTCTGTGATCTTGCATCTCCGAGGTTTCGTCATTCGCCACACCTTTTCTCTTTCCATATCTTCTTTCCTCGAAACCTTCTGGGTGATCCTGCGGAGTTTCTTCGAGGGTCTGCCTCACTTGAGCATTAGGGGTTGCAATGTGGATTTCTGACCGTAATCTCTAGAGCGGCTGGATTCCAGGTGTGGCTAATTCGTAGGGAGAAGAGATTCCCGGGCCTATGGGAAGTGAGAGTCCTATTTTGTTAGCCTCGTTGATCAAATTCATCAACGCAGTTTGGAAGTGCTGCAGAGTTCCTGGGTCGGTTGCCCTAGCTCTTAGTGTTGCCGTCGATTGTTCCCTGATTGTCATCCCCCCATCGCCTGTTGGTGCAGTTGCCTCAACAATCTGATCTCCGCTGGAGTTGCCATTCTTGTCGCTGTTCATGTTTTCAAGTCGCAAGGGTTCTTTGAAGTTTCTGTTCAATCACCCCCTCCTTCTAGCACCAATTGTTGACGGTGAAATTTGGATTACCACGGGGCCAACAATTTAAATCAAAACAATCGTCAATTAAGAAAGAAAATCAATGCATGCAAGAGACCAATTCGCGTGGAAAACCCTTGAATGGGAAAAAACCACGGCATCCCGGAGGACAAGAAAATATCACTATAGTTCCTTTATTTCGGTTACACACTCAAATCTCTCTAATTATTGCTTTTCTCTCTTTTGGTTTCGAACCCCTTCCTCATGAGATAGATGGTTCTATTTATACATGTTAATTAGGGTTTTTCCCTTGATCCTTGTCGTGTTGGTAGTAAGACTTCCTCTTGGATTTGTATTGGGAGTCCTATGTTGTATTGGATTAGGACTTCTTCTCTCCGCCCTTTCCTATGACTCCTGGTTATCGTGGGTCTTCTGGGAGTTTAGGGTTTATTTTCGTGTTTCTGCCGAGTTGGTTTGTACCTAGTATGCTGATGCGGCGAACATCTCCCTTCCTGGGTAGTAACCTTCGGCGACCATGTTTCTATCTTTGGCGAGTACATATCTAGCTCTGACGACCATACCTTTGACTTTATTGACTTGACGTTTACATACTGACTGGTCCACGTTTTCTCCTTTGACCTGGTCGATGAGTGACGTGGCAACCTGTTAATCAACATTTATTGATTCCTTTGATGACGTGGATGCTTGGCGAAATTATATATACAACAAAATGTATGTATTTTTAAATTTTAAATATGAATATGATGTAGTTAATATTTAAATTTTACAAAATCAAACATTAAAATATGTGTAATTTTACATGAGATATATTGTAATTTGTAAATGGAATAATTAATTACTCTATAAATATATCACGAGACTATAACAAAAAAACGTTTATTATAATTGATTTACTAGTATTAATTTTAGCAATGAGAGGATCCTTTTAATGTGTATTTAAAACTGTATTTAATATATATTTTTGATAAAATTGGACTGACCTTAAGGGAAAAAGCATCATAAGTGGTCATATGCTGAAAAACCTCTAGGCTGTACATAATATATATATATATATATATATATATATATATATATATATATATATATATATATATATATATATATGATAAAAGAAAAATAAAGAGTAACAACACAAAATAAACACAAAAACTAGGGGGAAAAGAGCCCCAAACAAATAGTGGCACGCATGCCATACTAAAAAGAAACAAAAAACATCATGACAATCGAAAAGACTCCAACCCATGCAGTCATTGTTAATGTAGGGAAAAATACGGTCAACGCAGCGGAAGCGAGACTAAAACAAGGTTTAGTATAGTTTAAAATTTTTCCATAATTTGAACCTTAACCCTCTAATTAATTAACATATAATACTAAAGATATCATACCTTTGTCGCGTGATCCGATTGACATTGCATCGATGGTAATCCGCAAGATCTTCCAATCCAATCACGAACGTGAATCACCTAGGAGCGTGGTCTCCCTTCTCTTTGAATTGTGTACCTGAGGATGGATTAACAAAACTTTTTCTTTTTCGTTAGTCACAACAAATTCCAAGAGGCTACAAAGAATGTTCCGGTCACTTTTGAATTCACAATCGTTAGATTGAAACTCGCATGAACCTTATTCGAAAGTGTGCACAAAACCTTTTGATATCAAAGTTACTAGTGCACTATCGAAATAAGAACAAACTTTTCTCTCTTTTCCTCTTGGCCGAATTCTCACACTAGTCTAAGAGTTGGATTCTATTTTTCTCTAGCAAAAGAAAAAACTCTCTCAAGCCAGAACTCTAGGGTTGCCGAATTCTCTTTGCACAAAAAAAAACTTTAATTATATAATCTATATATAAGCACGAATGCTGCATCCATTCTATAATCTATATAAGTCATATATATATATATATATATGTAATACTGCATGCAATTATATAATATAAAAGTCAATATATATATATGTATATATGTTAGTCCGAAATAATATATCTATCTATATATGAATCCACTAGCCATATATAATATATATATCTATATATTCGCCAATTCCAATCCATATATCTTATATATATATATATATATATATATATATATATATATATATTTAACTTACCATATATAATATATATCTCTATCAATCTTTAGAATTCAACCATAATCCAACTCTTTAGTGTATTTGTGACTATATAAAAGACTTCCTTATTTGACTAGATAAATAAATCCCTTATTTATCTACTTACCAAATAAAGTCTTTTATTTTATTTATACTACCACAATAGTATACTACTAAGAAACATATTTCCAAGTCAGAAAAAGATTTTGATTCTCAATTAAATGATTAACTAAGAAATTAATTAATTTCCATTTAATCAATCAATAAAATAAAATAATATTTTAGACTATTATTCTAGTCTTGCCGCCCACACCATATACATGGGCCTAATATTATTTTCTTATTTTATTTAATCCATTAGACTTTAATTAAAAAGCCCACATGTGAACCAAACCCATTCTTACTAAAAGAAACAAGCCCACATGCCTTTCATTAATATATTAATATAATTGATCAACCCATTAAATAAATAATGTGCAAATTATATTCTTAATATATTAAATACAATTCTAGATGGACCCATAAATTGGTCCGGTAGAATATATCAAGTGATCCATGCAAGTCCGTGTGGATTGGGGATCTTGGCGGGCCTATCTAAATTTAAGCTCCAATAGACATAACCCAATCACAATCAACAAATGATTCACTTAGGTTCAATCTATTAATTTTAGTTCATTCCACTAAAGAACTAAAATTGCACTCTTAAATAAAGATGGAATAAGAAAATGATTCTCATTCATACCCTAGACAATCTTATTGGAGATGGTGTATCCTCGTGAAGAATATCAGTAATCGCCAAGAGCTCATAGACCGCCTATAGCTCTCCAAGTTACCATATTTACTCATATGACCACATTTTGAACTTGGATATTTTGACTTGTCCAGAAGCCATGTTTCAATAGACTCTATCGAAAACTTAACGTTAAGATTCAATATCCAATACCTCAAAACATCCATATGATGATATTCTACTCTCATTTAATAAATGGAGCCACGATGTCCATATCTATAAATGAAGTCCTCTATCGATTAACAAATGAATATCACCAAACTATCGAGGATAGACTATGCTATATAATCGTACTCATTGATAACTCAAATGATACCACTTGCAACCATAAGTCCATCATTTATCTCAGGATTAAGATAGACTCTCTGATTGTCCTGATAATAAAAAAACTATTATCTATTGACGGTTCTAGATAAAGTATTTCATTGTGATCCAGTTCGATGCACCCAGTGCACTAGATTCTTTTACTCGAAGACCCTTCGATGATTTCAGACTCATCATAACTCATTTGAACCCACTCAAATGCTAGCAAAAGAATTCTACAACTTTAACAAGATAAAGGTGCCCAACCTTTAACTTAAGTTGTGAACATTATTCAAGACTAACTAAAGAATTGTGTCTACCTCATACATATCCAGATGTACGAACAATTCTTCTTTCCTCATAGTCTTTTGACCTTATGATTATTTACTTTTGACAATTATAATATTCAAACTATAAATGCTATAAGATTTGTTAAACCAGAAATCACATTATTAATATGAATAGATTGTCAAAAACACTATTACACTCTTGCTATTGAGCATAATCATAACAGTTAATTAATGAGGAACATAACGACAGGGTGGAGAACCATCAAGAATCTTCCTCTAGCTCCAAATCATGTTTAGATAGGGCATCCATAACCTGATTCCTCTCCCTAAAAATATGTGACACTTGAAAATCCATCTGTAAAATCTGGAAGATACAATGCTACCACGCTTGACGAACTCGCCAAGGAACCTACTCAAAGTGAGAAGAGAGCAGTTGAACAATATAAGAAGAATCACTCTCAAGCCAGATCCGACACCACCCATACTTCCAAGCAAAATTAATGGCCAGAGAAGCCGCAAGAAGCCCAGCCTCAAACGCAAACACTTGTCTAAGAGGGATAGCGAAACAACCCTTCACAAAAGCCCAACAATTACGGAAGACTCCCCCACGACCTCTAACTCTCGTAGAATTCAAGGCGACACCATCGGTGTTGACTTTGATCCAATTAGGAGACAAAGGTGACCAAATCACACTCTTTATAATCGGGGCCCTAGCAGGACTACCACTGAAAGTTCTCAAATACTCGAGGTGTGTTAATCAATATAAAGCTAGAGGGGGGGTGAATAGATTTTATCTAATTATTACCCAATTTTCGCATGCATGTCAATTTTACGAAAATACCCCTAGCAAGTCAACAAAACATACAAGTGTAATAAGATGCGGAAATAGTAAATGACACTTGATGTATACGTGGAAAACCCAACCACTGGGAAAAACCACGGGCTGTTAAGTGCGCCACACTCGGACCTCGAAATCCACTATATGAAAAGACGGTTACACCCTCAAGTGATTCTCGGACCCTCACCCTAGATAACCTCAGGCTATGGACACTACCAATCGCCACTCTTGGTTCAATCCCTAGTGATATCCCCTAATACACTACTCTTGGCGTGAGCACCCTCTAATCTACCACGCGGGCCTTTTATAGCGGCTCTAGTCCAATTTGCTTGAGGCCTAAGCACACTTAGCCCCAAGACTTCAATCTCTCAAAAGAGATGCACAACCCTATGTGAATATGTATGAATATTCAATTAATGCAATAAGAGCTAGGGTACTCTAAATGCTTACCTAGGATTATAAGATGACAATATAATCAATCCTAGATATCACATATAGCTATATGACATGGCATATAACTTTAGCTAAGTAAAGGATCACCAATCCTAGATACAAAGCTATCATATAAAACCCACAAACATTCAAAGGATTAACTAGTTGATTAAAAAACAATCTATCAACCTAGTTATCAATACATCACACAAGAATGTTCATGGCATAGCTTTTAGGCAATAATGACCTAATCAAATAAGCTATGAAAAATAATCTCAATCAATAAATGAGATCAATTAGCTAGATGGCATATGAACATTAAAGCCTAGCTAACAAATAAAAACCCAATCAACACATAATCTCAATCTTATATGTAGAAATTAATCTAAACACATATAAGTAAAATATGAGATAAAATTGATAAGTAGAAACACTAATTATGTAAGATAAAAGTGTTCAACAAATCATACCATGTGTGTTGAAGAAGTCCCATGCATTAGCATATGCTAGATGATCCTAGATGATGCTTAGATGAAGATTTATGCATGTGGGAGTGGGTTTAGAGAGATAAAGATATGATCTTTAAGCTTTCTCTCTCAAGTCTCTCTAAATATCTCTCTAGGGTTCTTATGATCAAAGACTTGTATTCTGAACCAGAGATAAGGATGTATTTATAGAGACCAAAAACAGGGCAGGTGAAAATACAATTTTGCCCTTGAACGCACCGATCGGGGGTTTCAATCGGCGGCCAGGCCACCGAATTTAACCGCCGAATGGCTCCCGAGTGGAACAGGGCCGCCGAATTTAACCGCCGAATGGCTCCCGAGTGGAACAGGGGAACTTCGGCGACTTCGTTCGGCGGTTTGGAAACCGCCGATCCCAACCGCCGTTTTGGACCCGAGAGATATATTTCAATCAGGTCTCATTCGGCGGTTTCGAACGGCGGCCAGGCCGCCGAACGTAACCGCCGTTTCACCAAAAATGGTGAAACCAAGGAGAAGCCAAAGGCATCTCCACCGGCGATCATCGCGCAACACAAAGCACATTACCGTGCACGCGCGGACGTTTCCAAACATCCTTAGGGAAACGAATTACTCCACACTAAAAGCTAACATACATGAAGTGCAAGTGTGGGTATTGAATGCATCCTAATGCCTATCATGTCATGGCATTTCATATAAAAAGATGCAAACAATCTTATGCAAGAAGAGACATTGAATAAACAATAAAGCACAATGCACACAAAATATAAACACAACATTCAAGAATAAGAGTTATGCATGTTGTGTGTGTGTGCAACTATATCTCTTCAAGCCAATGTAAGCACTAGATATATACCTTTGGTGCTTGTCCTCTTGAGGTCTTGGAAAGGGTCTTGATCTTCAACAAACACCTAGACTACCCTTACAACCAAACCCCAACATGTGGTTTGACCACGAAATAAGCCAATCTATTAATAGGAATCCTTACAACCACGAAGACCGAACCGCTGAAGAATCATAAGATTATCCCCACACAATTACGTATACAACCAATCTCCAGGTGATTAGCATCAAAAACCACATACCAAACTAGATAAAGAGTAAATTTGAAATCCACCGATTTAACTTCAAAAATCCACTGATTACGGGCAAACCACATACTCCAAACCATTGCATTGATAGCGGCCTTCCACAAAACCCTAATGTAATCACTAAATGAAATCGATATGGCCTGTAAGGAAAAAGAATTCCAAGATTCGGCAGAAACACGCCGCTGGAAGGCCGAGAAAATAGCCTCTTAAAGAGCAGCCACTAGGGGCATTGGAGGAAAAAATGATCAGCCAACTCACTACTGTAAGGATTCCCATTCTTTAATTGGCTTATTTCGTGGACAAACCATGTGTTGGGGTTTATTGTGTAAGGGTAGTTTAGGTGATTGAACTTCAAGCTCGAAGGCCTTTTCAAGACCTCAAGGGACAAGCACGACAAAGGTATATTCTCTAGTGCTTGGTTTTCTTTGAAAAGATTTAGATTGCACACACACACTTAGCATTCTTGCATTTGTGTGCATACTCTTCACTTATCACATTTCACACTTGCACTTTGATGTTGTATCTTGTTGTGTGTATTTGTGTCTTGTAATTCGTTTCCCGATAGTATTCGGAAATGTCCGTGCATGCACTAGAATGTGCTTGGTTTTGCTTGAAGATCGCCTACGGAGAATGCCCTTGGCTTCTCCTTGGTTTTCACCCTTGTTGGTTATCGACAGTTATGATCGGTGGCCTGGCCGCTGAATGAAACTGCCGTTCACATCCAGAAGTGTCTGGAGCAATTTTGCGATTACGATCGGTGGCCACGACCGCCGTTCAAAACCGTCGTTCATACCTGATCGATTTAATCTCTCGTGTTTGATTCGGCGGTTACAAAACTGCAAAATGAAACCGCCGTTGTTCCCCTGTTCTTCTCAGGTTCAATTCGGCGGTTATGATCGGTGGCCTGGCCACCGATTGAAACCGTCGATCGATGCGTTTCAGGGGTAAACTTGTCTTTTCACATGCTCTATTTTTTATGTCTATAAATATCTCACTTTCTCATTCTCTGAGTTAGTTCTTTTTACTCCCAAGAACCCTAAACTTAAAAGACAGAATTTTGAGAGAAAATCAAATCAAGAACTCACTTTTGACCACTCAAATCAAATCCCTTTTGCATCAAATTTCATATGGCATCAACTATGCCTTTATAGAATGCATCCATGTATGTTTTTGGATCATCACATCTTCCATGGTATGTTCTTCACTAATCTCATCTAATTTTAGTTTTTTTTCATATTAAGACATCTCTTAGATTAATTGTATGTTGAAAGTAATACAATAACGCTCGGTGTGTATGATAAATATATCTAGAGGGGGGGGGGGGGGGGGGAATAGATTTTAACTATTATTACCCAATTTTCGTATGCAAGTCAATTTTACGAAAATGCCCCTACTAGTCAAAAATACAAGCAAGTGTAATATAGTGCGGAATTTAAATAACACTTGATGTATACGTGAAAACCCAACCACTGGGAAAAACCACGGGCTGTTTAGTGCGCCACACTCGGACCTCGAAATCCACTAATTGAAATGGAGTTTACAACCTACGTAGACCTCGTCTAACACTCCGGTCAATAACCCCCCACTTCTACCACTCGGGCCTTTAAAAGTGGCTCTAGTCCAATTGCTTGAGGCCTAAGCAATATTAGCCTCAAGACTTAATTCTCAATGAAGAGATTATGCAACCTATGTGAATATGTATAAATATTCAAATAACAAACAAGGCTAGGTAACTTTAGATGCTTATTTAGGATGATGATATAATCAATTAAATCTGTAAGGATTCCCATATATTGATTGGCTTATTTCGTGGACAAACCACAGTTTGGGGTTGATAATGTAAGGGTAGTTTAGGTGTTTGAACTTCATGCTCGAAGGCCCTTTCAAGACCACAAGGGACAAGCACGCCAAAGGTATAATTTCTTGTGCTTGATTTTTCTTTGAAGAGATTTAGTAAGCACACACACACTTAGCATATTTGCATTTGTGTGCATACTCTTCACATATCACTTTACACACTAGCACTTTGTTTTATATCTTGTTGTGTGTATATATGCTTAGTAATTTGTTTCCCGATAGTTTTCGGAAACGTCCGCGCTCACACGTATGTGTGCTTGGTTTTGCGCGAAGACCGCCCATGGAGAATGCCCTTGGCTTCTCCTTGGTTTTCACCATTGTTGGTGATCGACGGTTATGATGGGTGGCCTGGCCGCTGAATGAAACTGCCGTTTCAGTCCAGATTGGTCTGAAGCAATTATGCGGTCACGATCGGCGGTCACAACCGCCGTTCGAAACCGCCGTTTGAAACCGCCGTTCATACCTGATCGATTTTAATCTCTCGGTCTAATTCGGCGGTTGGATCGACGGTCACGAAACCGCCGAATGAAACCGCCGTTGATGCTCTGTTCTTCACGGGCTCAATTCGGCGGTCGTGATCGGTGGCCTGGCCGCCGATTGAAACCACCGAACGGTGCGTTTTAGGGGCAAACTTGTCTTTTCACATGCCCAATTCTTGATGTCTATAAATATCTTACTTTCTTATTCTCTGATTAAGTTCCTTGAGTTATTAGAACCCTAAACTTCAAAGAGAGATTTTTGAGAAAAAAATCAAATCAAGAACTCACCTTTAAACACTCAAATCAAATCCTTTTTGCATCAAAGTTCATCTTGCATTCATCTATGATTGGGTTTGCATCATCACAACATGCTTGGTAAGATTTTGATTAATTTCATCTTATTTTAGTATTTTTACTATCAAGCATATTCTCTTTTAATTACTTGTATGTTTTTGATCATATGATAAATACAAGATTAGAGAATTAATTGTGATGAATTGATTGAGTGTTGTTTGTGATAGCTAATTAGGTTTTTGACTAATCTTGATTAGCTAAGCTATTTGACATGTCATTTAGCAATTGATATCTAGGGTTGATTTAAATTGATTATCTCATCATCCTAGATAAGCATCTAAGGTTACCTAGCCTTGTTTGTTATTTGAATATTTATACATATTCACATAGGTTGTATAATCTCTTCTTAGAGAATTAAGTCTTGAGGCTAAGGTTGCTTAGGCCTCAAGCAATTGGACTAGAGCCACTTTTAAAGGCCCGAGTGGTAGAAGTGGGGGGTTATTGACCGGAGTGTTAGACGAGGTCTACATAGGTTGTAAACTCCATTTCGATTAGTGGATTTCGAGGTCCGAGTGTGGTGCACTAAACAGCCCCGTGGTTTTTCCCAGTGGTTGGGTTTCCACGTATACATCAAGTGTTATTTAAATTCCGCACTATATTACACTTGCTTGTATTTTTGACTAGTAGGGGCATTTTCGTAAAATTGACTTGCATGCGAAAATTAGGTAAACATAGTTAAAATCTATTCACCCCCCCTCTAGATAATATATATCATACACACCACGTATTTGTTTCAATTGGTATCAGAGCGGGTTCCTATATATACTTATGTGATCCTAGCTCATTTTAGGTGTGTTTTGCATTTGTGTGATTTGTGCTCATTCATACATTTTGCATTCATTTGAATTCATTCATTACATACAATGAGTGGATACGGTGGCAACCATGAGGGTGCTTCAAGCACACGGCTTTCTCTCCTCACCGGTGTGAATTATGCCTCATGGAAAGGCAAGATGGAGGCATATGTGTGCCAAATCCATGATAGGGCATGGATGGCTATTGAAGATGGGTATGCACCTCCTATGATGACTCCCACGGGTGGTGGAGAAGAAGTACTTAAGCTTAAGGCTCAGTGGTCACCTGAAGAGTTTGAGACTTCAAAATGGAATAGGAAGGCATGGCATGCTCTTCTATGTGCAGTGGATAAAAATCAGTACAAACTAATTCAGAACACTAGGATAGCCAAGGAGGCATGGGATATCCTAGAGGTTGCACATGAAGGAACCGATGTGGTTAAGGATTCCAAGCTACAAGTCCTTCAAACGCAATTTGAGTTGCTTAAAATGGAGGAGAACGAGTGCTTCAATGACTTTGAAGTCAAGTTGATGGATATTGTGAATCAAAGCCATCAACTGGGTGATCCTTATTCGGATAGGAGAGTTAAGCAGAAAATTATGAGGTCTCTCCCTGCTAGGTTTGAATTAAAGGTGACGGCTTTAGAGGAAAATAGCACCTATAAGGACATGAAGCCGAGCGAGGTTATTGGAAGACTTCTCACCTATGAATCTAGGAAGGCTCCTAGCATTTCACCTCCTAAAAAGCAAAAAGGAATTGCTTTGAATGCTTCCAAGGTTGTGAAGGAGGAAAAAGGTGACTCAGACGAAGACATGGCATTGTTGCTTAGAAGATTCAAGAAATTCGTCAAGTTCGAGAAGAAGGGCTTTGGATCCAAAGGCCAAGACTTGAAGAAAAAGGCTCCCTTCAAGAGTTTTGAGCCTAGGCAAGAGAAGAGTGAAAAGAAAGGGGTCCAATGCTATGAGTGTGGTGGTATAAGTCACATCTCACCCGATTGTGGGAACTTGAAGAACAAGATGGCAAAAGTGATGGCCACCACGTGGAGTGAAAGTGATGACTCCAGAAAGGGAGACAAGTCATCTAGTGATGATGAGCTTACCATCAACTACACGGCATTTGGGGCCACTTGTGTAGAGGATAAAGTTGTTGGTAAGAATGACTTGACTAGTGATCCCATAGAAGAAATAGATGAAGAAGTAGCTCTAGAGGTGATAGGCGAAGCTACTCATTGGGATATGTCTCTCATTGACTCAAGAGACCAAAGTGGAGGTCTAAATGAGGGAAATGACTCCATTAGTGAGAATGAGAGTGGATGAGATAACTTAAGTGAAGATGACTCCTCATCTAACTCTACAAATGGAAGTGTAGAGAAAATGGATGTGAATGACTTTATAGTCAAGTGTGAAAGTTCATTGGAGAAGAAAAATATAAAGTTGAAGATTTTAGAGGATGAAAATCTAGAACTTTCAACACACAATGACCACTTAAGTAAACAAGTGGAGGCATCCAAGAAGATTGAAGACAAGCTAAGGGATGAGCTAGCTATGTCTAAGAGGAATGAAGAAGGGTTGAAGAGAGAGCTTGTTGAAGCCATAGAGTCATTGTCTAGGATGACTACAAGCACCAAGAAACTTGACCACATTCTTGGTAGTGGAAAGAACCCTTGTGACAAGAGAGGTATTGGGTATGAAGTAAGCAAGGAGATCACTACTCCAACCAAGACCATCTTTGTCAAGAGTTTGGGCAAGAACGAAGCCTCACCGGTGCACACACCTAGGAAGAAAATCGATCTAGGACAATGCTCAAGAAGTGCACATGTGAAGGAAGCTCCAAGGAGACAACCTCAAGCTCAAAAAGTTCCTCAACCTAACTTCCCTCAAGCTCAAATTCATCAAGGGAAGAGGCCAATCATGCAAAATGAAACAAGGAAGCAAGCGAGACCGGTTCAACAACAAAGAAGATTTAAACCCGCTCAACCACAAAGTCATGGGAAGGCTCCTATACATGCACAAGGACATGGTATGAATTCTAAATTTATCCCTACATGTCACTTTTGTGGTATTAATGGTCACATTAGACCAAATTGCTTTAATTTCATTAAATTATGTAGAATCAAAAGCATGATTGAAAAGAGAATGACAAGAGCTAGAATGCATGCTAATAGGAAGGAAAACATTCATGTTCATGATCCTATTATTTCTAGTACTCTTGAACCATTGTCCACTAGGAAGAAAAATGTCATATCTATGTGGATAAGGAAAAATGAACCCGCTTGCTACGAGACTATCAAGTCTCAAATAGGTTCAACCAAGTCAAATGGACTTGGGGGTCCATAGGACCTCATGACCTTCATTGATGAAGGATGATATTGACCACATATGGGGAACTCAAGCAAAGAGAGCTTATGCATACTTGTTGCATGCAAATATTTGAAAAATCTTATGCTTCTTTGTTAATTGCTTGAGTAAGCTTGGTTGCACATATGTATATATGTTTTCAATTCAATAAGTGTGAACCATGCTTGTTTACAATCCATGTCATATTTATGTTCAAACATGCATTTTTGGACTAGGAGATTTTCATAGGAAGTATGATATGAATGACCTATAGTTATCTCCATGACATAATGATTCTTAATGACATGCTAAAAAATTGAAAAGCATGAGTTGTTTTTTTAACATGCTAATGTCATATGAAAAGCATGAAATTCAAATGACATGCTCAAATGAAAAAGCATGAATTGATGATTGCAATTTTTTTAAATGCAAAACTTGTGTGAAAAAGCTTATGAGACTCAAAATGAATAAAGGATCTTGTATCCATTCAAAGAAATTTATATTCCAAATTGTCTCTCTTTCTTTATTTGTTGAACATGTCTACTATCATACGGGTTTCATTCCCGGAAAAATCAAATAGGGTGCAAAGTTGCTCATGACATGTTTGGCTTATAAAGTTGGATATAGTTGCTCTTATATTAAAATCAATGAAAACTCTATATCCTTGCTTCTCTCATGACATTGGTGAAATTGGTTTGAATTCTTATTAGAAACCTTTGTCATTTGCTTTGCCAAATACCATTGTATTTTGGACTTGAATGCTACATGTCTTGTATGCAAAGCATGTTTTGATTCACACATTTATTTTAAAAATAAATCTCCTTATTTCTCTCCTATTGATAGAGTTGCATAAAGTGCATTTTATGATTATGCAAATGACTTGAATGCTATCATATCTCTTTGCTAAGTGACCCGGTTAGGGACTACTCCTTTTGCCTATATCATGACAAAAAGGGGGAGTAGAATGGTGGTAAGGGGAGTTGCAATTATGCATGTTGGGGAGACAATACATTGAGGGGGAGTAACCCATTGAGGGGGAGCATTGCATTCACAATTATTACATGATGTTGTAGTTGTGCTTAAACTCATAGAAATGCAAATGCTTGTTTATGTCCTCACTTGATTAATCTCACATTTTACTTGAATTGGAAAGTATAGAAACTTTGCTTTCAAGGATTGATTGTTCAACTTGAGATTGAAGACTTCAAGATTATTTTTACATATCTCTTTGTAAAGTAGAAAATCATAGTAGACCCGTAGTTTCTATTATGTTATGAGGAATCAATGTGAGTGGTGGTTTTGTCACGAAATAGCCAAAAGGGGAGATTGTAAGGATTCCCATATATTGATTGGCTTATTTCGTGGACAAACCACAGTTTGAGGTTGATAATGTAAGGGTAGTTTAGGTGTTTGAACTTCATGCTCGAAGGCCCTTTCAAGACCTCAAGGGACAAGCACGCCAAGGTATAATTTCTTGTGCTTGATTTTTCTTTGAAGAGATTTAGTAAGCCCACACACACTTAGCATACTTGCATTTGTGTGCATACTCTTCACATATCACTTTACACACTAGCACTTTGTTTTATATCTTGTTGTATGTATATGTGCTTAGTAATTCGTTTCCCGATAGTGTTCGGAAACGTCCACGCTCACACGTATGTCTACTTGGTTTTACACAAAGACCGCCCACGGAGGATGCCCTTGGCTTCTCCTTGGTTTTCACCATTGTTGGTGATCGGCGGTTATGATCAGCGGCCTGGCCGCCGAATGAAACCGTCGTTTCAGTCCAGATTGGTCTGAAGCAATTATGTGGTCACGATCGGCGGTCACAACCACCGTTCGAAACCGCCGTTCATACCTGATCGATTTTAATCTCTCGGTCTAATTCTGTAGTTGGATCGACGGTCACGAAACCGCTGAATGAAACCGCCGTTAATGCTCTGTTCTTCACGGGCTCAATTCGGCGGTCGTGATCGGCGGCCTGGCCGCCGATTGAAACCGCCGAACGGTGTGTTTCAGGGGCAAACTTATCTTTTCACATGCCCAATTCTTGATGTCTATAAATATCTTACTTTCTCATTCTCTGATTAAGTTCCTTGAGTTATTAGAACCCTAAACTTCAAAGAGAGATTTTTGAGAAAAAAATCAAATCAAGAACTCATCTTTAAACACTCAAATCAAATCCTTTTTGCATCAAAGTTCATCTTGCATTCATCTATGATTGGGTTTGCATCATCACAACATGCTTGGTAAGATTTTGATTAATTTCATCTTATTTTAGTATTTTTACTATCAAGCATATTCTCTTTTAATTACTTGTATGTTTTTGATCATATGATAAATACAAGATTAGAGAATTAATTGTGATGAATTGATTGAGTGTTGTTTGTGATAGCTAATTAGGTTTTTGACTAATCTTGATTAGCTAAGCTATTTGACATGTCATTTAGCAATTGATATCTAGGGTTGATTTAAATTGATTATCTCATCATCCTAGATAAACATCTAAGGTTACCTAGCCTTGTTTGTTATTTGAATATTTATACATATTCACATAGGTTGCATAATCTCTTCTTAGAGAATTAAGTCTTGAGGCTAAGGTTGCTTAGGCCTCAAGCAATTGGACTAGAGCCACTGTTAAAGGCCCGAGTGGTAGAAGTGGGGGGTTATTGACCGGAGTGTTAGACGAGGTCTACATAGGTTGTTGTAAGGATTCCCGTTGTTTTTAATTGGCTTATTTCGTGATCAAACCACATATGTGGGGTTCTTTGTAAGGGTAGCCTAAGTATCGGTCTTAATGTTCGAAGCCCTTTGAAGACCTCGTGTTGATAAGCACCGAAGGTAAATTTCTATGTGCTTAATTTTCTTTGAAGAGATTAGTTGCACACACACACTAAACATTCATTGCATATGTGTGCATTCTCTTCGTTTGTCACAATTCACACTTGCACTTATTTATTATATTTTGTTGTGTGTATTTGTGTCTTGTTGTTGTGTAATTCGTTTCCCGATAACTTTCGGAAACGTCCGCGCATGCACGAGAATGTGCTTGGTTTAGCGCGAGGACCGCCTATGGAGAATGCCCTTGGCTTCTCCTTGGTTTTCACCTATCTAGGTGATCGGCGGTTATGATCGGCGGCCTGGCCACCGAATGAAACCGCCGTTTCAATCCAGATTGGTCTGAAGCATTTCTACGGTTAAGATCGGCGGTCACGACCGCCGTTCGAAACCGCCGTTTCAAGACCTGATTGATTTATCTCTCAGTCTAATTCGGCGGTTGAAACGGCGGGCATGAAACCGCCGTTCATACCTGGTTGATTTTGATCTCTCTGTTCTGGTTCGGCGGTTGGGATCGGTGGTCACGAAACCGCCGAATGAACCGCCGTTTTTGCTCTGTTCTTCACGAGCTCATTTCGGCGGTCATAAACGGCGGCCTGGCCGCCGATTGAAACCGCCGATTGGCGCGTTTCTTTGAAACTTACTTAAACGACCTCACTTTGATTTGGCCCCCTATATATATGCCACTTTGACTTCAGGTCAATCAAGAGAGTTCATATTCAGAATTCATACTTAGGATATTTTTCAAAGAGAAGAAAAATTCCAAGAACTCCATTCTTGATTCTCAAACACTTTTTCATGATCATCAATCATCATCTAGCATCATCTTAGATCATCTAGATGTCATCTAGCATGGAATCTTCATCATACTTTGCTTGGTAAGCTTTTCACTAATATCTTACATGTTTTGTGTTTCTCTTATCTAGCAATCTCAATTAATTACTTGTTTGTTATTTTGTATGCTTTAGATACAATATTGAGATGAGTATGATGTATGTTTAAGTTTTTATATTGTGCTTGCATATTAGGTTTTGTGCTTAATATTGATTAGCTAAACTAATTGACATGTCATTTAGTTTTGATATCTAGGATTGCTCTTAATTGCATATTAATCATCTTAGATAAGCATATAGGGTTTCCCTTGCTCTATGTTGCATTTTGGATATTCACATATATTCACTTAGGGTTGTATTCTCTTCATAGAGAAAGTAAGTCTTGTGTGTAGCATCCGGGATTAGGTTGCTTAGAACGCAAGCAAATTGGACTAGGTTCACTCATACCGGGATTAGGTAGGTGTGTGATTACTTCCGGGATTAGGTTGTAATCGTTTGCACATTTAGTGGATTCGAGGTTCGAGTGTGGCTTACTTACATAGCCCGTGGTTTTTCCCGTGAGGGTTTCCACGTAAAAACCAAGTGTTGTTTTAATTTCCGCACCATATTACACTTGCTTGTTTATATTATCTTGAGGGTATTTTCGTAATTTTGACTAACACGATAAATTGGGTAAAAAGCGTAAAATCTATTCACCCCCCCTCTAGATAGCTTTATACACACCGTGCTATTATTTGTTTCAGTTGTAAACTCCATTTCGATTAGTGGATTTCGAGGTCAGAGTGTGGCGCACTAAACAGCCCGTGGTTTTTCCCAATGGTTGGGTTTCCACGTATACATCAAGTGTTATTTAAATTCCGCACTATATTACACTTGCTTGTATTTTTGACTAGTAGGGGATTTTCGTAAAATTGACTTGCATGCGAAAATTGGGTAATAATAGTTAAAATCTATTCACCCCCCCCCCCCCCCCCCCCCCCCTCTAGATAATATATATCATACACACCACGTATTTGTTTCAAAATCAACCCTAGATATCAATTGCTAAATGACATGTCCAATAGCTTAGTTAATCAAGATTAATCAAAAACCTAATTAGCTATCACAAAACAACACTCAATCAATTCATCACAGTTAATTCTCTTTTCTTGTATTTAACATATGATCAAAAACATACAAGTAAATTAAAAGAGAATAGCTTGATAGTAAAAATACTAAAAATAAGATTAACTTAATCAAAATCTTACCAAGCAAGTTGTGATGATGCAAATCCAATCATGGATGCATTCTATATAGACATAGAAGATGCAATATGAAATTTGATACAAAAAGAATTTGATTTGAGTGTTTAAAGGGGAGTTCGTGATTTGATTTTTTCTCAAAAATCTCTCTTTGAAGTTTAGGGTTCTAAGGACTCAAAGAACTTAATCAGAGAATGAGAAAGTAGGATATTTATAGACATCAAGAATTGGGCATGTGAAAAGACAATTTTGCCCCTGAAACGCACTAATCGGCGGTTTCATTCGGCGGCCAGCCCGCTGTTTACAACCGCTGAATTGAACCCGAGAAGAACAGGGGAACAACAGCGGTTTCGAAACCGCTGATTAAACCACAGAATCAAACCGAGAGATAAAATCAATCAGGTATGATCAGCGGTTTCAAACAGTGGTCGGTGGCCGCCGATCGTAACAGCAGAATCACTCCAGACCTTTCTGGACTGAAACATCGATTTCAATTTAGCGGCCAGGCCGCCGATCATAACCGCCGATCACCAACAATGGTGTAAACTAAGGAGAAGCCAAGGGCATTCTCCGTGGGCGGTCTTCGCATAAAACCAAGCACATTCTAGTGCATGCGCGGACGTTTCCGAACACTATTGGGAAACAAATTACTATGCACATATACACACAACAAGATATCAATCAAAGTGCTAGTGTGTAAAGTGACATGTGAAGAGTATGCACACAAGAACAAGTATGCTAAGTGTGTGTGTGCTAACTAAATCTCTTCAAAGAAAACCGAGCACTAGAAATTATACCTTTGGCGTGCTTGTCCCTTGAGGTCTTGGAAGGGCCTTCGAGCTTGAAGATCAATCACCTAAACTACCCTTACACAAACAACCCCAGCATATGGTTTGTCCACGAAATAAGTCAATCAATATATGTGAATCCTTACATATGTTTTTAGATAATATGCTAAATACAAGATAGAGATTATTTGTGATATTTTGATTGAGTGTTGTATTGTGATAGATATCTAAGTTTTTATAATCTATGTTTATATATGCTATTTGACATGTCATTTAGCTTCTAATATCTAGGATTGTTCTAATTGCAAATTCATCATCTTAGATAAGCATATAGGGTTTCCCTTGCTCTATGTTGCATTTGGATATTCATTTATTCACTTAGGGTGTAATCTCTTCATTGAGAACATAAGTCTTATGTGTAGCATCCAGGATTAGGTTGCTTAGATCACAAGCATTCGAACTAGGTTCACTCATACCGGGATTAGGTAGGTGTGTGATTATTTCCAAGATTAGGTTGTAATTTTCATCAATTAGTGGATTCAAGGTTCAGGTGTGGCTCACTGATCGGACTATTTTATACCTATTTGAGGTCCCCCATTTCCGATCGTTTGTCTTGTTTTCGAGTGTATTTTTGTATATAATGTTTTGTTTGAGCCTTGTGTAGGTACATATTCCCTAGAACAAGTATTTGAGCTTAAAGATTAGTTGGGGAGGCAAAAAGGAGCAAAAAGGGCTGAAATTGTATATATGTGTGCAGAATGGTCAATTTGAAAGGGTCATATCTTCCTCCTCAGATCGAACCACATTGATATCTCTATATATTCGGAAAGCCCCGGAAGTCTAGTTTCCAGAACATTTTACGGATTGCAATTCCGAGCTTTTTGGAGGAAGTTATGCTCATTTCCGTAACAGTGCGCGATGCTGAAATGCTGAAATGGAGTCAGGTCTAAACGGCTACTTCAAACGACGGCCAGGCCGCTGAACCAAACCGCCGAATCACTCCAGAAAGTCATTTTTTGGGCGAATTTTAGGGACAGTTTCGTCCATTCACCCCAACCTTCAGCCCTAACCTCCCAACACTATATAAACCTCTTATTCTCTTCTCTCCCAACAGAATACACACCTCACACCACTTCCTCTTCTTCTTCTTCTTCTTCTTCTTCTTCTTCTTCTTTATCTTCTTCACCTAATAAGAGAGAGAGAAGCTTTCTTGAGCATCCATGGAGGTTTTTCCTCCATGGATGCTCCCCATCTCACCTTCTACCCATCATCCACCCATTTAGGAGTAGATTACAAGGAGAAAGGAGGGTATTTGGACCAAATTCGAGCCAAGCATGGATCAAAGGAGATTAGCACATTTTGGAGGGTCTCTCCACTTGGGTTTTCTCATTTATCTCACTCTCTTTGTGTTTCTTGTTTTCTTAGATGTGTAATCCCCATTTGGGAATATTTGTAAACCTATTTTTTGCTCAATATATATATGGTTGTTTTTATATCCAATTTGTGTTTTGATTCATTCTTGATTGTTATTGAATATATCTCTTATCTTGAAATGCATGTTTATGGATGATTGGAAATTAATATGTATTCATGGATGGGATTAGGAGTAGATTAGTGTAAATTAGGAGTAGTTGTAATAAAATATCCCATTTTATGTTTGTATGTTGATGGAAGGTTGAAATTACATGTTCATGGATGGGTTTGAGTGACTTAGAGTTAGGATTGTGCTTTTGGAGGGGCTCTCTGGGCATAGTCTTGGCTAATTAGCTAGGAAGAGTGGGTGAACCTATAAATTGCCATATTATAAGGGTTTGGTTCAATGTTCTTGTTAACAATTGGACTTTAGCTATTTTTCACTCTAGGGGCTCTAGGTGAGTCATGGTTAGAGTTACAATTATTGGTCTTTGGCTATTTCTTACGCTAGGGGCTCTAAGTGAGTTATGGTCGGAGATACAGTCACTCTTTCCACATTCATTAGACTTTCACGTTGCCATTTTACATTACGAAGCTATTATTGGAGCTCAATGTAGTTTTGTTTGTAGAAAGGTTGTGGTTTCGTGTTTGAGAGGTTCTCGGCACACTCTTCAATCGTTAGCTCTATGAATGGGTATAAATCGGATTGAGGCAAGAACGAACCCTTAACTAAAATTGGATGTCCTTAATGTCTAACAACCAACTATTTGTGCACTTATGTATGGTGAACTTGTTGAACCTTGTGTGACCATTTTCATGCATCTCTCCTATCCACCATTTTATTTATCACTTTAAACACCATTCTTACCCTTCCATATTCTCTTTGTTTTTATTTATTTTCATTTCCATTCTCTACACACACGCACACACACCGCATTGTACATACATTTCACACACACCATTCTCACCTTTCCGCATTCTATTTACATGCTTACAATAAACTCTAGAACTTGATACGGTTGACGGATCATACCTCCCTGCGGAACGATACCCTTGCTTGCCGCTTTACTAGTCTTTTGCTAGTTTAGAGCACATTGTGTAGGAAACCCCTTTCTAAATGAAATAATCTTTTGATCCTTGCGATTTCTTAACGACGGAAAAAGCGAGTATCACTCACTTATTAGCCCGTGGTTTTTCCCGTGAGGGTTTCCACGTAAAAAATCAAGTGTTATTTAATTTCCGTATTTTATACTTGATTTATTGTTTTATCTAGTTAGGGGTAATTTCATAATATTGACTTCACACGAAAAATTAGGTAATACGTTTAAAATCTATTCACCCCCCCTCTAGATAGTTTTATACACACCGTGCAATATTTGTTTCAATTGGTATCAGAGCAGGTTCCTAGATATACTTAGGTGATCCTTGCTTATTTTGTTGTGTTTTGCATTTTGTGTGATTTTTGATCATTCATACATTTGCATACATTTGCATTCATTTCATTCATTCATATACACTATGAGTGGAAACAGTGGAAATGGTGATGGCAACGAAGGTGCTTCTAGCATAAGGCCTCCGCTTCTTGCCGGGTTGAATTATGCCTCTTGGAAAAGCAAGATGGAGTCGTACATATGTCAAATCCATGACCGAGCTTGGATGGTCGTTGAAGACGGTTATACATCACCCATGATGACTCCTACGGGTGGAGGAGAGGATGTGCTCAAGCCTAAGGCGCAATGGAACGCACAAGAGTTTGAGGAATCAAAATGGAATAGGAAGGCGATGCATGCCATCCTATGTGCAATGGACGAAAATCAATATAAATTGATTCAAAATACTAGGATAGCTAAGGAGGCATGGGACATCCTAGTGATTGCACATGAGGGAACCGAAGTGGTGAAGGACTCTAAGCTTCAAGTCCTCCAAACTCAATTCGAGTTGCTCAAGATGGAGGAGAATAAGTGCTTCAACGATTTCGAGATCAAGTTGATGGACATAGTCAACCAAAGTAATCAACTTGGTGATCCTTATTTGGATAGAAGGATCAAGCAAAAGATTATGAGATCGCTTCCCGATAGGTTTGAATCGAAGGTAATGGCTTTAGAAGAAAATAGTGGATATAAGGATATGAAGCCGAGTGAGGTGATTGGGAGACTTCTAGCTTATGAGTCTAGGGAGGGTCCTATCTCCACACCTCCTAAAAAGCAAAAGGGAATTGTTTTGAAAGCCTCTAAGGATGAAAAAGAGGCAAAGAATGACTCGGACGAAGACCTCGCCTTATTTGTAAAAAAGTTCAACAAGGTTATGAAGTTTGGGAGAAAGGGCTTTGGATCAAAAGGTCAAGATTTGAAGAAAAAAGGTCCGTTCAAGAAGTTTGAACCTAGGCAAGAAAGGACCGAAAGGAAAGAGGTCTGATGCTTCGAGTGTGGTGGCATAGGTCACTTTGCCCCCGAATGTGCTAATCACAATGACAAGAAGAAGGGTAAAGTGATGGCCGCCACATGGAGTGGTAGTAGTGATGACTCCAATGAGGGAGATGAGTCTTCGGATGATGAAGAGCTCATGGCTAACCTCCTAGCTTTTGCCTCCTCCCATAAAAGCAAAAGTGCTAGTGAAAGAGAGGAAATGAGTCAAGAAGAAAATGAGTCAAGTGAAGAAGAAAGTGATTCCTCATCTAACTCCATAAATGGATTTGTGGAGAAAAAGGTGCTTGCTAAATACCATGCCGAGTTTAATGATTTAGCAATCAAGAGCACAAGAAAGATCAAGATGTTGAGAGAAGAGAATCTTGAGCTTTTATCTCATAATGACCACTTAAGTGAACAAGTGGAAAAATTCAAAAAGATGGAAGATAAGCTAAGAGAGGAGTTAGTTGTATCTGAGAAGAATGAAGAAGGTTTGAAGAGGGAGCTTGATGAAGCTTTAAAATCATTAGCTAGGATGGATTCTAGCACCAAGAAGCTTGACCATATACTTGGTGTTGGAAAGAGTCCGTGTGACAAGAGGGGTTTTGGGTATGAAGATGGCAAGAAGATCTTAACCTCTAACAAGACCGTGTTTGTCAAGAGTTTGAGGAACGAAGAAGCTTCATTGGTGCAATCTCCTAGGAAGAAGTTAGAACTAGGACAATGTTCAAATGCACAAGTGAAGATGGTGCCAAGAAGGCAACCTCAAGCTCAACCCTCTAGGTTCCCTCAAGTTAACATTCCTCAACAATTAGCTCACAAAGGAAAGAGACCAATCATGCAACCTCAAGCTAGGAAGCAAGCTAGACCGGTTCAACAACGAAGATGGATTGAACCCACTCAATCACAAAGACATGGACAAGCTCACATGCATGCTCAAGGACAAGGTATGATTCTTTATTTTATTTCTACATGTCATTTTTATAGATTTGATGGTCATATTAGACCAAATTGCTTTCGATATATTAAAATGTGTAAAACACGAAGCATGATTGAAAAGAGAAAGAGTAGAGCCAAGATGCATGCTCCTAGGAATGATAATATTGATGTGCATAATCCTAGGACATCTAGAACCCATGTACCAAAGACCACTAAGAAAGCTAAGATTGTTTCTAGGTGGATTAAAAAGAATGAAAATGTTTGCCATGTTGCTCAAATAGCCTTGAAGGCAAATTCTTTTAATTTTTGGTATTTAGATAGTGGGTGCTTTAGGCATATGACGGGAAACAAGAGTTTCTTCGAGACTCTTGTTATGGAAGAAGGAGGATATGTCACTTTTGGTGATGGATCCAAAAAGAAAGTTGTAGGGAAAGGAAACCTTTCCGTTCCCGGATTACCCTCCTTATCTAATGCTTTGTTTGTTGATGGCTTGAAAGCCAATTTGATAAGCATTTCTCACCTTAGTGATGAAGGATATTCCGTCTTGTTTAGTAAAAGTGATTGTTCTATCCTAAAGCCCGATGGACAAACATTGTTGAAAGGTATGAGATTTAGTGACAATTGCTATTGTCTTGAAGCTAGAATAGTCTCAAACAATGTGTCCATGGATGAGCAAATTGAGTTCTGGCATGAAAGACTTGGTCACATGAACTATAGGGATTTACGAACCCTTAGAAAGTTCAATTGTGTGCGTGGTCTCCATAAGCTTGGGAAGAAAGCCAATGGTGTTTGTGGACCTTGCCAACAAGGAAAACAAACCAAAAGCATGCACAAAAAGGGCAAGTATCTCACCACCAAGGAGCCCCTAGAGCTTCTCCACATGGATCTAATGGGTCCAATGCAAACTGAGAGTTTAGGTGGAAAGAGATACATTTTTGTTTGTGTTGATGATTTCTCTAGATTTACATGGACATATTTTCTTAGAGAAAATTCTGAAACTTTTGATAAGTTTAAAATGCTTTGTACTAAAATACAAAATGAAATGAATTCTAACATTAAAAGCATTAAACGGATAGAAGTGACCATGGGAGGGAATTTGAGAATGCCTCTTTTGAAAGCTATTGCAATAGCTTAGGCATCTCCCATGAGTTTTCGGCTCCTAGGACACCTCAACAAAATGGAGTTATTGAGAGGAAGAATAGGGTCCTCCAAGAGATGGCCCGTGTGATGTTGCTTAGCAACAATGTCCCTAGGAACCTATGGGCCGAAGCCGTCAATACGGCTTGCTATATAGGGAATAGAGTTTTCCTAAGGCCCGGATCTAGAAATACCTCCAATGAGTTATGGAAGGGTAGGAAGCCAAATGTTAGCTACTTCCACACATTTGGAAACAAATGCTACATTTTAAATGATCATGATCAACTTGGCAAATTTGATGCTAAGAGTGATGAGGGTATCTTTATTGGCTATGCCTTGAATAGTAGAGCCTATAGAGTTTTCAACTTGAAGACTCGAACCGTCATGGAATCATCCAATGTTGTCATTGATGATACAAGGCTCAAGTCTAATAACCATGAGGAGGTGGATATTTTAGATAATGACTCTCCTTTGGAGAGGGTTGTGGAGACTCCCAATGTTAGGACGTCCAATGGTAATAATAAGGACATACAACCTCTTGATAGAGTTCCTCATGTGAACTCTAATGAACCCGCTCCATGGGTTAGAAGACTCCATAACAAAGAGGATGTTATTGGAAATGTGAATGAGGGTGTTAGGACTAGGTGTCAAATAGCTAATCTAATTAGCTATACATGCTACACCTCACAAATTGAACCTAAAAAGGTTGATGAAGCCTTAAATGATGAGTTTTGGGTTCTTGCCATTCAAGAAGAGCTAAACCAATTCGAAAGGAATGAGGTTTGGACTCTAGTTCCTAGGCCTAAAAGTACACATGTTATAGACACTAAATGGATTTGTAGGAACAAATCCGATGAGGATGGCAACATAGTGCGGAACAAGGCTAGACTTGTAGCACAAGGGTACTCTCAAATTGAGGGTATCGACTTTGAAGAGACATTTGCTCCCGTTGCCCGTTTAGAGTCCATTAGGCTTCTCTTGTCCATCTCGTGTATTCACAAGTTCAAATTACACCAAATGGACGTCAACCCATTTCTATTTGACAACCCGAGCTTTTCACAATTCTTAACTATGCACCATTAAGCCATTTTATTTTTCATTTCTTTTAGGCTTAGAATCAAAGATTTTGTTTTAATGATTCTTTTCAACACTTCTTTGATTTTTCTAACATAAACATATACACCTCATGGCGGCTTTCACTCATCACAATGGCATAGCCCTTTCCTACTGAAACAAATTATAGCACGGTGTGTATAAAACTATCTAGAGGGGGGGTGAATAGATTTTAAGCTTTTTACCTAATTTTTCGTGTTAGTCCAAATTACGAAATTACCCCTAAATAGATAAAGCAATAAATCAAGTATAAAATGCGGAAATTAAATAACACTTGATTTTTACGTGGAAACCCTCACGGGAAAAACCACGGGCTAGTAAGTAAGCCACACTCGAACCTCGAATCCACTAAATGTGTAAACGATTACAACCTAATCCCGGAAGTAATCACACACCTACCTAATCCCGGTATGAGTGAACCTAGTCCGATTGCTTGCGAATTAAGCAACCTAATCCCAGTCACAACACAAGACTTAACTCTCTAAAAAGAGATTAACACCCTAAGTGAATATATGAATATTCAAATGCAACATAGAGCAAGGGAAACCCTATATGCTTATCTAAGATGATGAATATGCAATTAAAAACAATCCTAGATATTAAAGCTAAATGACATGTCAATTAGCATAGATAATCATAGATTAGAGAAACCTAGATATCTATCATAAAAACAACACTCATTCAAATCAACACAACAATCTCTATCTTGAATATTAGATTATAATCTAAGAACAATCAAGTAATAAAAGAGATGCCATAATAAATTAAATACTAATTATGTATGATAATAGTGAAAAACTTACCAAAGCAAGTGTGATGATCAAAGACCCATGCAAGCGAGCATCCTAGGTATGCTAGAGAATGCTAGATGAACTTTGATGCAAATGGATTTTTGTTTGAGTGTTTAATGAGCAAACTTGATTGCTTTCTCTCTTAAAATTCTCTCTTTTGAAAGTAGGGTTCTTGATGATCAAAGAGTTTCATTCAGAACAAGAGAAAGTGATGTATTTATAGGCATGAAAAACAGAGCATGTGAAAAGACAAGTTTGCCCCTGAAACGCACCGATCGACGGTTTCAATCGGCGGCCAGGCCACCGTTCATGACCGCTGAATTGGCCCGAGAGGAACAGGGGACCAACGGTGGTTTCATTCGGCGGTTTCGTGACCGCCGATCCAACCGCCGAATCAAACCTGAGATTAAAATCAATTAGGTGTGTAAACGGCGGTTTCATTCGGGACCGCCGTTTCAACCGCCGAATTAGGCCGAGAGAAAAAATCAATCAGGTCTTGAACGGCGGTCGAGACCGCCGATCATAACTGCAGAATTGCTCCATACACTACTGGAAGCAAACGGCGGTTTCATTCGGCGGCCAGGCCGCCGATCATAACCGCCGATCACCAACAAAGGTGAAAACCAAGGAGAAGCCAAGGGCATTTTCCGTAGGCGGTCCTCGCGCTAAACCAAGCACATTCTAGTGCATGCGCGGACGTTTCCGAAAACTATCGGGAAACGAATTACAAGACAACATGACACAATTACACACAACAAAATATAACACAAAAGTGCAAGTGTGAAATGTGACAAGTGAAGAGAATGCACACATATGCAATGTATGTTAAGTGTGTGTGTGCAACTAATCTCTTTAAAGAAAAGTAAGCACATAGAAATATACCTTCAGTGCTTATCAATACGAGGTCTTCAAAAGGCTTCGAACAATAAACCCGATACCTAGGCTACCCTTACAAAGAACCCCCAACATGTGGTTTGTCCACGAAATGAGCCAATCAAAGAATGGGAATCCTTACAATCTCCCCCTTTGGCTATTTCGTGACAAAACCACCACTCACATTGATCCTCACAAACATAATTGAATCTACGGGATAATAAAGATATTCTATATTACAAAGAGATAAGAATATAAAAAAAACTTCAAGTCTTCAATCTCTTGTAGAACTATCAACCCTTCAAAACAATAGATTATACTTTCCAAAGCAAGAGTATGTGAGATGATCAAGTGAGAACAATAACAAGCATTTGCATTTTAAAAGTTTAAGGCACAACATTATGAAATGTATGTGTATGCAATGCTCCCCCTCAACAGGTTACTCCCCCTCAACGAATGTTCTCCCCAATATGCACAATTGCCTCTATTTTGCAACTCCCCTTCCCATATCCTACTCCCCCTTTTTGTCATGATATAGGCAAAGGAGTAGTCCCCAACCGGGTCACTCATAGCAACGAGAGATAGAAGCATGCAAGATATTTGCATATATATATAAGTCACTTTATGCACCTCAATTAATTGAAGAGAAACAAGGAGATTTATTTGAAAGAAAATGTGTGAATCAAACATGCTTTGCATACAAGACATGTAGCATTCAAGTCCAAAATACAATGGTATTTGGCAAAGCAAATGACAAAGGTTTCTAAAAAGAATTCAAACCAATTTCACCAATGTCATGAGTAAAGCAAGGATATAGAATATATTGATTTCAATTTAAGAACAACTATATCCAACTTTATAAGCGAAACATGGCATGAGCGACTTTGCACCTTTTTTGATTTTTCCGGATAAGATATCCGTATGATAGTAGCCATGTTCAACCAATAAAGAAAGAGAGACATTTGGAATGTAAATTCCTTTGAACGGATACAAGATCCTTTATTCATTTTGAGTCTCATAAGCTTTCACACAAGGTTTTGCATTTTAAGAATATGCAATCATCAATTCATGCTTTTCATGTGAGCATGTTATATGAATTTCATGCTTTTTCATTTGACATTAGCATGTTATTTAAGAATCATCATGTCATGGAGATAATCATAGGTCATTCAAATCATACTTCCTACATACATCTCCTAGTCCAAAAATGCATGTTTGAACATAAATATGACATGGATTGTAAACAAGCATGGTTCACACTTATTGAATTGAAAACATATATATATATAAGTGCAACCAAGCTTACTCAAGCAATTAAAAAGGAAGCATAAGATATTTCAAATTTTTGCAAGTGACAAGAATGCACAATAGCTCTCTTTGCTTGAGTTCCCCATATGGGGTCATCATAGAACATCACTCCACAAGACATATCCCAATAGATCTACTAAGAGTTTTTAATCGAGTAGCATCTAAGGGTTTAGTAAATAAGTCCGCAAGTTGATCATTAGTACCTACATGTTCAAGTACTATGCATTTATTTTCAACAAGCTCTCTAATGAAGTGATAGCGGATGTCAATATGCTTAGTTCTAGAATGTTGTACCGGATTCTTGGAAATATTAATAGCACTCATGTTATCACAAAAGAGAGTGAGAGTACCTTGGTTGAATCCGTAGTCTACTAGCATTTGCTTCATCCATAGGAGTTGTGTGCATCCACTCCCCGCGGCTATGTACTCGGCCTCGGCCGTGGACAAGGAAATCGAGTTTTGCTTCTTGCAAAACCAAGACACCAAGTTGTTGCCTAGGAAGAAGCAACCGCCTGATGTGCTTTTCCTATCATCACAATTTCCTGCCCAGTCCGCATCACTAAAGCCTACAAGACTAGCATTAGTGTCAAAAGAGTACCAAATCCCATAGTTGGATGTAGCATTCGCATAGCGAATGATTCTCTTTACGGAAGAGAGATGGGACTCCTTAGGATCCGCTTGGTACCTAGCACACACACCCACACTAAAGGAGATGTCGGGCCTACTTGCGGTCAAATAAAGCAAGCTACCTATCATGCCACGATATAATGTTTGTTCCACACTTTTACCACTAGCATCCTTGCTTAGCTTCAAAGTGGTACTCATGGGTGTATCACAATGTTTGGCATTCTCTAAACCAAACTTCTTCACTAGGTTTTTGGCATATTTGGCTTGGGTTATGAAAATCCCATCATTTAATTGCCTAATTTGCAAACCTAGGAAGTAACTAAGCTCACCAACAAGACTCATCTCAAATTCATGAGACATGACATCAACAAATTGTTGGACCTTGGTGTTGTTGGTGGAGCCAAATACAATATCATCAACATAGATTTGAGCTATAAATAACTCATCTTTGTTTCTCTTGATGAACAAGGTCTTGTCAACACTACCTCTTGTGTAGTCATTGTCAACAAGAAATTGAGTGAGGCGCTCATACCAAGCCCTCGGTGTTTGTTTCAACCCATATAGTGCCTTCTTGAGGCGATAGACATGGTTGGGGTGGTGTGCATCCACAAACCCCTTGGGTTGTTCAACAAACACTTCCTCTTGCAAGAAGCCATTGAGGAAGGCACTCTTGACATCCATTTGGTGCAATTTGAACTTGTGCACACAAGAAATGGACAAGAGAAGCCTAATAGACTCTAAACGGGCAACGGGAGCAAATGTCTCCTCAAAGTCGATACCCTCAATTTGAGAGTACCCTTGTGCTACAAGTCTAGCCTTGTTCCGCACTATGTTGCCATCCTCATCGGATTTGTTCCTAAATATCCATTTAGTGCCTATGACATTAGTGGTCTTAGGCCTAGGAACTAGAGTCCAAACCTCATTTCTTTCGAATTGGTTTAGCTCTTATTACATGGCAAGAACCCAAAATTCATCATTTAAGGCTTCTTCAACCTTTTTGGGTTCAATTTGAGAGGTGTAGCATGTGTAGCTAATAAGATTAGCAAGTTGACGTCTAGTCCTAACACCCTCATTAACATCTCCAATAACATCCTCTTTGTTATGGAGTCTTCTAACCCATAGAACGGGTTCATTAGAGTCTAAGAGAGGGACTCTAGTAGTGGGTTGTGTGACTTCATCATTTTCATTAGATGTCCCAACATTGGGAGTCACCACAACCCTTTCCAAAGGAGAGTCATCACTAAAAATAACCTCCTCCTCATGATCATTTGACTTGAGCCTAGTATCATCAAATACGACATTGGATGATTCCATAACACTTAGAGTCTTTAAATTGAAAACTTTATAGGCTCTACTATTCAAGGCATAGCCAATAAAAATACCCTCATCACTCTTAGCATCGAATTTGCCAAGTTGATCACGGTCATTCAAAATGTAGCATTTGCTTCTAAAAATGTGGAAGTAGCTAACATTTGGCCTCTTGCCTTTCCATAACTCATAGGAGGTATTTCTAGTACCGGGCCTTAGGAAAACACGATTCCCTATATAGCAAGCCGTATTGACGGCTTCGGCCCATAGGTTCCTAGGGACATTGTTGCTAAGCAACATCACACGGTCCATCTCTTGAAGGACCCTATTCTTCCTCTCAACATCTCCATTTTGTTGAGGTGTCCTAGGAGCCGAGAACTCATGGGAGATGCCTAAACTATTGCAATAGCTTTCAAATGAGGCATTCTCAAATTCCCTCCCATGGTCACTTCTAATCCGTTTAATGCTTTTAATGTTAGAATTCATTTCATTTTGTATTTTAGTACAAAGCATTTTAAACTTATCAAAAGTTTCGGATTTTTCTCTAAGAAAATATGTCCATGTAAATCTAGAGAAATCATCAACACAAACAAAAATGTATCTCTTTCCACCTAAACTCTCGATTTGCATAGGACCCATGAGGTCCATGTGGAGAAGCTCAAGAGGCTCCTTGGTGGTGAGATACTTACCCTTTTTGTGCATGCTTTTAGTTTGCTTTCCTTGTTGGCAAGGTCCACAAACACCATTGGCTTTCTTCCCAAGCTTAGGGAGGCCACGCACACAATTGAACTTTCCAAGGGTCCGTAGATCCCTAAAGTTCATGTGGCCAAGTCTTTCATGCCACAACCCAATTTGCTCATACATGGACACATGATTAGATACAATACTAGCTTCAAGACAATAACAATTATCGCTAGATCTCATGCCCTTCAACAAGGTTTGTCCATCGGGTTTTAGGATAAAGCAATAATCTTTAGAAAATAAGACGGAATATCCTTCATCACTAAGATGTGAAATGCTTATTAAATTGGCTTTCAAGCCATCAACAAATAAAACATTGGATAAGGAGGGTAATCCGGGAACGGAAATGGTTCCTTTCCCTACAACATTTCTTTTGGATCCATCACCAAAAGTGACATTTCCACCTTCCTCCATAACAAGAGTCTCGAAGAAACTCTTGTTTCCCGTCATGTGCCTAGAGCACCCACTATCCAAATACCAAAAATTAGAAGAATTTGCCTTCAAGGCTATTTGTGCAACATGGCAAACATTTTTATTCTTTCTAATCCACTTAGCAACAATTTTAGATTTCTTAGTGGTCTTTGGTACATGTGCTCTACTATTCCTAGGATCATGCAAATCAATATTGTTATTCCTAGGAACATGCATCTTGGCTCTATTCTTTCTCTTTTCTATCATGCTTCGTGTTCTACACATTTTAATATATTGAAAGCAATTTGGTCTAATATGACCATCACAACCACAATAGTGACAAATAGGGATGAAAAAAAAGGAATCATACCTCGTCTTTGTGCATGTATGGGAGCTTGTCCATGTCTTTGTGGATAAGTGGGTTCAATCCATCTTCGTTGTTGAACCGGTCTAGGTTGCTTCCAAGCTTGAGGTTGCATGACAGGTCTCTTTCCTTTGTGAGCCATTTGTGGAGGAATGTTGGCTTGAGGGACCCTAGGGGGTTGAGCTTGAGGTTGCATTCTTGGCCCCATCTTCACTTGTGCATTAGAGCATTGTCATACTTCTAATTTCTTCCTAGGAGCTTGCACCAATGAAGCTTCTTTACTCCCCAAACTCTTAACAAAAATGGTCTTCTTGGAAGTGGAAGTCTCCATATCATCTTCAAACCCGAGACCTCTCTTGTCACTTGGACTCTTTCCAACACCAAGTAAATGATCAAGCTTCTTGGTGCTAGAACCTATCTTAGCCAAGGACCCTTTAACTTCTACAAGTTCCCTCTTCAAGCCTTCTTCACTTCTCTTGGATAAGTCTAATTCCTCAATTAACTTATCCTCTCTCCTCTTCAACCTTTCCACTTGTTCACTTAAGTGGTCATTGTGAGCCGAAAGTTCAAGGTTCTCTTCTCTTAACCTCTCAATCTTTCTTGTGCTTTTAATTGCTAAATCATTGAACTCGGCATGGTATTTAGCAAGCACCTTTTGCTCCACAAATTTCTTTATGGAAATAGAAGATGAGTCACTTTCTACTTCACTTGAGTCATTTTCCTCTTGACTCATTTCCTCTTTCTCACTACCACTTTTGCTCTTATGTGAGGAGGCAAAAGCTAGGAGATTAGCCATGAGCTCTTCTTCACTTGAAGACTCATCTTCCTCATTGGAGTCATCACTACTCCCACTCTAAGTGGCGGCCATCACTTTGCTCTTCTTCTTTTCATTGTGATTAGCACATTCGGGGGCAAAGTGACCAATCCCACCATATTCAAAGCATCGGACCCCTTTCCTTTCGGTCCTCTCTTGTCTAGGCTCAAACTTCTTGAAGGAACCTTTTTTCTTCAAGTCTTGTCCTCTTGACCCAAATCCCTTCTTCTTCTTGAACCCCATAACCTTATTAAACCTTTTCATGAATAAGGCAAGGTCTTCATCCGAGTCATGCTTTGCCTCCTTTGCATCTTTAGATGCTTTCAAAGCTATTCCTTTAGACTTTTTAGAAGGCGTAGTGGTGCTAAGAGCTTTCCTAGACTCATATGCAAAGAGACGTCCAATCACCTCACTTGGCTTCATATCCATGTAGCCACTATTTTCTTCTATGGCCGTCACCTTTGATTCAAACCTATCGGGGAGAGTGAAAATAAATAATAAACGTGTCCTAAAGTAATCTAGAGGGGGGGTGAATAGATTTTAAACAATTTTACCCAATTTTTCGAGATTAGTCCAAATTACGAAAAAGCCCCAATCTAGTCAATATACAAAAAACATACAAGTGCGGAAATTTGAGGACACACAATATTTACGTGGAAACCCACACGGGGAAAAACCACGGGCTGTTATGTGCGCCACACGAGAACCTCGAATCCACTATTTGCAAATACAATTACAAATTAGGTTGACCACATCACACCTAAATTTACTAATCCGTCTTTGCTACCCGCGGGCCTTTAATAGTGACTCTAGTCCCTTGCTTGCAAACTACCTAAGAGGTAAATACAAGACTTGTCTCTAAAGTGAAGAGATAGCACAACCTAAGGTGAATATGTGAAATACTCAAGATGCTAAAAATGCAAGGTTAGACATTTTAAGCTTATCTAGGCAAGGATGAACATGTTAGACAATCCTAGATGTCATATTACTAGATGACATGCATAAACCAACACTAAATAAGCAACCAAAATCCTATATGCATTATCTATCACAATACAACTCACAAACCACAATAAAACAATCTTGAAACTAAGTCAAGTCATAAAGATGCAATCTTGAATCAATTCAAGTGATAAAGAAGCTATCTTGTAAAGCAAGAACATATAGATATGAGAATGATGTTCTAGATACAAGTCATGTGAGCAAAACTAAAAACCCTAGATGAAATCAACCTAGAATTATGCTAGATGATAAATGAAAGATGCAATATGAAGGGTTTTGTGATTTGGAAGCTTAAAGATGAAGTCTTGATACCTTGGCTTGAAGATACTCAACCATGCTCTCAAAAGTGTAATTTTTTGCTCTAGAAACCGAGCCAAGACTATCAAGACATATATAAATGGGATCCAAGTGAAGTGACATCGTTTTTGAAAAAAACGCTTCAGATTCCCGTCAGCTGCGCTGGTTAAGCGCTGGACGACCAGTGCAACTCACCAGCGCACGCCCTTTAACTGGCAAGGGCGCTCGACGAGTGGTGCGCCTCAAGGGCGCAAGACCAGCGGCAACATTCTGGACGAGATGCGCTGGTGGTGCTTGCGCTGGTGACGACCAGCGCACCAACAGCGACAACCTACTGGAGGAGTTGCGCTGGAGGAGAGCGCCGGTGCAGACCAGCGCACGACCAGCGGTAGTCCACTGGACTAGTTGCGCTGGTGACGACCAGCGCATGACCAGCGCACACACTCCCTTAAGCACACAAACAAAAGTGCAAGGGTCAAAAGAAATGCATCCTAAGCCTAACTAGATATGCCATTATAATCACAAGATGTAAGAAGAGAGATTTAAATACCCAATGATGCACAAAAACTGCAAACACAACATACAAGTAAGAGTTATGCAAGTGTTGTGTGTGTGTGCAACTACATCTCTTCAAAGTAGAGTAAGTCAAGAAATCTACCTTCCTTGAAGCTCTTGATCATGCAATGAGGTTTTCTTCCATCCTAAGCTATCCTTACATATAGAACCCCATTGTGATTTTGCCAACGAAATACGCCAATAAAAAATGAGGCACTTACAATCTCCCCCTTTGGCTATTTCGTGACAAAATCACCACTCACATAGCATCCTCACAAAATAAAAGATTGGTCAACAAAAGTTTTCTACATTACAATTAAGCTCCTAGTCTAAGTCTTGAACATCTTCAAGTCAAATCCAAGCTTGTAGAAAAGAAATCCAACCTACACACAATCAACAAGAAAAATACCTTCCAAGAACAAGTGTGGGAGAGATGCTAATAACAAAAGAAATGTCATTTCAAAAGGTTTAAAAAAAAATCAAACAAGCAATGTAATGCAATGCAACTCCCCCTAAATGCAATCATCTCCCATCATGGGTTACTCACTCTCAACTCCCCCTAAATGCAATGCCTAGAAGCACAAATTCTCCCCAAACCTACTCCCCCTTTTTGTCATGAGATAGGCAAAGGGAGTCTCCCCTAATAGGTAAGCATTAGCAAGGAGAGCTTGTAGCACGAACACATATGCAATCAAATAGGCAATTTTATGCACCTCAATCAAGTAAGAGAGATTCAAGGAGTTTTATTTTATGACAAATGTGTGACAATAATGCTTTGCATGCAAGACATGTTGCATCTAAGACCAAAGCAATGGTATTTGGTAAAGCAAACAACAAAGGTTTCCAAAAGAATTCAAACCAATTTCACCCTTTGTCATGGAAAAAGCAAGGATATAGAATTTTAGTATTTCAAAAAAAAACTATATCCAACTTTATAGGCAAAACAAGACATGAGCGACTTTGCACCCTATTTGATTTTTCCGGGTGAGATACCCGTATGATAGTAGCCTTGTTCTACAAATAAGGAAAGAGAGACTTTGGATATTAAGATCCTTATTAATGTAAGTCTCAACATTGCTTTTGCACACAAATTTGCATACAACATTTGCAATCAAACATTTCACATTTTCATCTCATACTTTTCAACTTAGGTATGTCATTTAAAAAGAATCATCATGTCATGGAGATCAATTAAAGGTCATTCAAAAAGTACTTCCGAAGTACATCTCCTATTCCAAAAATGCATGTTTGAGCATAGATATGACATGGATTGCAAGCAAGGCAATGTAGCACACTTATTTAGAAAAATACATATAAGTATGTACAACCAATCATCTCAAGCAATTAACTAAGAGGCATAAAATATATCAATGTGGCACAATGTATGATCATGCAACTTTGCTCTCTTTGCTTGAGCTCCCCATATGGGGTCAAGACACACCAAATCAACCCAATTGACAAATCCCAATAGACTTGCTAAGGTTCCCAAATCTAATGGTGTCTAAAGGCTTTGTAAACAAATCCGCTAGTTGGTCATTTGTTCCCACATGTTCCAATGCAATGGTTTTGCTCTCAACTAGCTCTCTTATGAAATGGTGTCTAATGTCAATGTGCTTTGTCCTAGAATGTTGGACGGGATTCTTAGAAATGTTAATGGCACTCATGTTATCACAAAATAAAGTAAGAGTACCTTGCTCCAAGCCATAATCGGCTAGCATTTGTTTCATCCACATCAATTGAGTGCAAGCACTACCGGCGGCAATATATTCCGCCTCGGCCGTGGATAGGGAAATTGAGTTTTGCTTCTTGCAAAACCAAGAAACCAAATTGTTCCCAAGGAAGAAGCAACCGCCCGATGTACTCTTCCTATCATCACAATTTCCCGCCCAATCGGCATCACTAAATCCAACAAGACTTGGATTAGTGTCAAAGGAGTACCATATCCCATGATTTGAGGTACCATTCACAAACCGAATGATCCTCTTCACCGCCACAAGGTGAGACTCTTTGGGATTAGCTTGGTACCTAGCACAAACACCCACACTAAAACAAATATCGGGCCTACTTGCGGTCAAGTAAAGCAAGCTACCTATCATGCCACGATATAGACTTTGTTCCACATCCTTTCCACTAGCATCTTTGCTAAGTTTCAAGGTGGTGCTCATGGGTGTGTCACAATGTTTGGCATTCTCAAGGCCAAACTTTTTCACTAGGCTCTTAGCATACTTAGCTTGGGATATAAAGATCCCATCATGCATTTGCTTGATTTGCAAGCCTAGGAAATAATTTAGTTCACCAACCATGCTCATTTCAAACTCATGAGACATGACATCAACAAATTGTCTAACTTTGGATTGGTTGGTGGAACCAAATACAATGTCATCAACATAAATTTGAGCTATGAATAGCTCATCTTTAGTGCACTTGATGAACAAAGTCTTGTCAACACTACCTCTTGAGTAGCCATTGTCAACAAGATAAAGAGTGAGGCGCTCATACCAAGCCCTCGGTGCTTGTTTCAACCCATATAGAGCCTTCTTGAGGCGATAGACATGAGAGGGGTGGTGTGGATCCACAAACCCCTTGGGTTGCTCAACAAACACTTCCTCATGCAATAAGCCATTGAGGAAGGCACTCTTGACATCCATTTGTTGTAACTTGAACTTGTACACACAAGAAATGGATAAGAGAAGCCTTATGGACTCAAGACGGGCAACGGGAGCAAAAGTCTCCTCAAAGTCAATACCCTCAATTTGAGAGTATCCTTGTGCAACAAGCCTTGCCTTGTTTCGCACAATGTTGCCATCCTCATCGGATTTGTTCCTAAACACCCATTTAGTTCCTATGACATTGGTGTTTTTGGGTCTAGGAACAAGAGTCTAAACCTCATTTCTCTCAAATTGGTTTAGCTCTTCTTGCATGGCAAGAACCCAAAACTCATCTTCCAAGGCTTCATCAACCTTTTTGGGTTCTATTTGAGAGGTGTAACAAGTGTAGCTAATTTGATTAGCTATTTGACGCCTAGTCCTAACACCCTCTCTAACTTCTCCAATGATATCATCCTTATCATGGAGTTTTCTAACCCAAGGAGCGGGTTCATTAGAGTCCAAAGGGGGAACTCTATTAAGAGGCAAATCATCCTCTTCATCTTGGTTTGACTTCACACCACTAGAAGTCTCACCACTTTCCTTCAAAGGAAGGTCATTCACCTCACAAACATCCTCCTCATGGTCATCATGTTTGGGCCTACAATCATCAAAGACAACATTTGATGATTCCATAACACTTTGAGTCTTTAGATTAAAAACTCTATAGGCCTTGCTATTAAGTGCATACCCAATGAAAATACCCTCATCACTCTTGGCATCAAACTTGCCAAGTTGATCCCGGTCATTTAGTATATAGCACTTACTCCCAAAGATGTGGAAGTAGCTCACATTGGGTTTTCTACCCTTCCATAACTCATAGGATGTTTGTTTAGTCCCGGGCCTAAGGAAAACTCTATTCCCTATGTAGCAAGCCGTATTGATGGCTTCGGCCCAAAGATTTCTAGGGACTTTGTTGCTAAGCAACATCACACGGGCCATCTCTTGGAGGACTCTATTCTTCCTCTCAACAACACCATTTTGTTGAGGAGTCCTAGGGGCCGAAAATTCATGGGAAATGCCTAAGCTATTGCAAAAATTTTCAAACTTAGCATTTTCAAATTCTTTCCCATGATCACTTCTAATTTTCTTAATGCTTTTAATGTGAGAAGTTTTCTCATTTTGAATTTTGACACAAAGCATTTTGAATTTCTCAAAGGCTTCGGACTTTTCTCTAAGGAAGTAAGTCCAAGTAAACCTAGAGAAGTCATCAACAACAACAAGAATGTACCTTCTACCACCTAAACTTTCGGTTTGAATGGGACCCATAAGGTCCATATGGATGAGCTCCAATGGCTCTTTGGTGGAGAGGTATTTGCCTTTCTTGTGCACACTCTTAGTTTGCTTTCCTTGTTGACAAGGTCCACAAACTCCCTCAACCTTTTTCCCAAACTTGGGAAGGCCCCTAACAACATTCAACCTATCAAGGACTTTCAAGTCCCTATAGTTCATATGGCCAAGTCTTTGGTGCCACACCTCAATTTGCTCACTAGTAGACAAGTTACAAGAGATGAGATTAGACTCAAGACAATAACAATTGTCACTTGATCTCTTGCCTTTCAACAAAACTTGCCCATTTTCCTTAAGAATAGAGCAATCAACTTTTCCAAACATAACCGAAAGCCCTTCATCACTTAAGTGTGATATACTAATGAGATTGGCTTGCAAGCCATCAACATAGAGAGCATTGGGCAAGGAGGGTAAACCGGGAATAGATATATTACCTTTCCCTATGACCTTTTTCTTAGATCCATCACCAAAGGTGACATACCCACCATCCTCCATCACAAGAGATTCAAAGAAACTCTTGTTTCCGGTCATGTGCCTAGAACACCCACTATCAAGGTACCAAGTGTTAGAGGCATTTGCTTTTAAGGCAACTTGGGCCACATAGCAATAATAGTCATCATGTCTACTCATCCTAGGTGAAACATGGTCATTCCTAGGAGCCATTGGTCCATTAGCTCTAAAATTCCTAGGTGCATGCATTGTGGCTCTTCTAAGCATATTTTTCTCAATCATACTTTCTCTTCTACACAATTTAATATACTTAAGGCAATTAGGCCTAATATGGCCTTCAATTCCACAAAAATGGCAAGTAGGAGTAAAGTAGGAATTCATACCATAGCCTTGAGCAAACATTTGTGGCCTCCTTCTATTTTGAGTTGCTATTTGATGTTGAGGCAACTCTCTCCTTTGTGGTTGAGCCAAGTTGGCATGTCTTCTAGGTTGAGCATGAAAGACCCCATGTTGAGCTTGTGGGATCCTTTGTTGTGGAGGTCTTGGTAGTGGAGCTCTAGGTTGAGGAGGTCTTGGTTGTGGAGCTCTAGGTTGAGGAGGAGCTCTAGTTGGAATCCTTGCTTGTGCTTGCTTGGAGGATTCACCGACTTCAACCCACTTGGTTGTTTGTTGAGGGGTTTGAACATTCTCAACCTCCTTGCTCTTGACAAAAGTTGTCTTCTTCAAGGATGTGGCTTCCATTTCTTCCACATATCCTAACCCCTTCTTGTCACTAGGACTCTTCCCATAAGATAGCATCTTGTCAAGCTTCTCGGTTCCGGAAGTCATCTTAGCAATCAACTCTTTTGCTTCCATGAGCTCTTTCCCCAAGCTTTGTTCACTTTTCTTGACCAAGACTAACTCCATCTTCAACCCTTCTTCTATCTCCTTTGCCTTACTCATTTCCTTGCTCAAATGAGTCACTTTGGATGTCAACTCAAGCTTCTCCCCTTTCAACTTTTGTATCTCCTTTTTCTTCTTCAATCTTGAGTTCTCAAAGAATCTCATGAAGTCATCATAGTCCATCTCTTCATCAAACTCAAAATTTGACGTTGAGGAGTTACTCCCACCATTTGAGTCATTTTCATCCACTTCTTCTTGCTTGTCATCTTCCTCTTCTTTATCACTCATAACTTCATTGCTATTGTGAGAGGATGAGAAAGCAATGAAGTTGGCAACTTGGTCTTCCTCATCATCCGAAGACTTGTCTTCATCTTCTAGGTCATCACTATCACTCCAAGTAACCGCCATGGCTCTTCCTTTCTTCTTCTTCAAATTTGCACATTCGGGAGCAATGTGTCCAAACCCACTACACTCATAGCATTGGACACCCTTCTTATGGTCTTTCTCTTGAGCTTGCTCCACTTTCTTGAAAGGAGCCTTCTTCTTTACAAACTTTCCCTTGGAGCCAAACCCTCTCTTCTCAAATCTCATGAATTGCTTGAACTTCTTTGCCATCAAAGCAATTTCTTCATCCGAGTCTTCTTCATCTTTCTCAACCTTGACACTCTTCAAGGCAAGACTCTTTTGCTTCTTTGGAGGTGTAGTTGTAGGACCTTTCCTAGATTCATACGCCAAGAGCCTTCCAATGACTTCACTTGGCTTCATTCTTGAGTAGTCACTATTTTCCTCCAATGCCGTCACTTTGGATTCAAACCTCTCGGGAAGTGACCTCATGATCTTTTGTTTAATTCTTCTATCCGAGTAGGGATCACCAAGTTGGTGACTTTGGTTTACTATATCCATGAGCTTCACTTGGAAGTCATTGAAGCACTCATCATCCTCCATCCTTATGGTCTCAAATTGCGTTTGGAGAACTTGAAGCTTGGAATCCTTAACCACATCGGTTCCTTCATGAGCCGTCTCTAATATATCCCAAGCTTCCTTTGCTATCCTTGTAGTTTGAATGAGCTTGTATTGGTTGTCATCCATGGCACATAGGATTGCATGCATGGCTTTGTTGTTCCATTTTGAAGCCTCAAATTCTTGTGGAGTCCATTGTGCCTTCGGCTTGAGGACTTCCTCTCCACCTCCCGTAGGAGTCATCATAGGTGGAGTGTATCCATCTTCAATCGCCATCCATGCCCGGTCATGAATTTGACTCACATAAGCTTCCATTTTGCCCTTCCATGAGGCGTAATTGACCCCGGTGAGCAAGGGGGGTCTTGTACTAGAGGCACCCTCACCTCCCATTCCATTTCCACTCATTGTGTTTGGGTTTGAATGAAATGAATGCACACAAACAAACTAAGCACACACCACAATGCAAACAAATGCAAGAGACTTTAACAAGAGCAAGGGATCTCCTAATTATGTTAAGGAACCCGCTCTGATACCAATTGAAAATAAATAATAAACGTGTCCTAAAGTAATCTAGAGGGGGGGGTGAATAGATTTTAAACAATTTTACCCAATTTTTCGAGATTAGTCCAAATTACGAAAAAGCCCCAATCTAGTCAATATACAAAAAACATACAAGTGCGGAAATTTGAGGACACACAATATTTACGTGGAAACCCACACGGGGAAAAACCACGGGTTGTTATGTGCGCCACACGAGAACCTCGAATCCACTATTTGCAAATACGATTACAAATTAGGTTGACCACATCACACCTAAATTTACTAATCCGTCTTTGCTACCCACGGGCCTTTAATAGTGACTCTAGTCCCTTGCTTGCAAACTACCTAAGAGGTAAATACAAGACTTGTCTCTAAAGTGAAGAGATAGCACAACCTAAGGTGAATATGTGAAATACTCAAGATGCTAAAAATGCAAGGTTAGACATTTTAAGCTTATCTAGGCAAGGATGAACATGTTAGACAATCCTAGATGTCATATTACTAGATGACATGCATAAACCAACACTAAATAAGCAACCAAAATCCTATATGCATTATCTATCACAATACAACTCACAAACCACAATAAAACAATCTTGAAACTAAGTCAAGTCATAAAGATGCAATCTTGAATCAATTCAAGTGATAAAGAAGCTATCTTGTAAAGCAAGAACATATAGATATGAGAATGATGTTCTAGATACAAGTCATGTGAGCAAAACTAAAAACCCTAGATGAAATCAACCTAGAATTATGCTAGATGATAAATGAAAGATGCAATATGAAGGGTTTTGTGATTTGGAAGCTTAAAGATGAAGTCTTGATACCTTGGCTTGAAGATACTCAACCATGCTCTCAAAAGTGTAATTTTTGCTCTAGAAACCGAGCCAAGACTATCAAGACATATATAAATGGGATCCAAGTGAAGTGACATCGTTTTTGAAAAAAACGCTTCAGATTCCCGTCAGCTGCGCTGGTTAAGCGCTGGACGACCAGCGCAACTCACCAGCGCACGCCCTTTAACTGGCAAGGGCGCTCGACGAGTGGTGCGCCTCAAGGGCGCAAGACCAGCGGCAACATTCTGGACGAGATGCGCTGGTGGTGCTTGCGCTGGTGACGACCAGCGCACCAACAGCGACAACCTACTGGAGGAGTTGCGCTGGAGGAGAGCGCCGGTGCAGACCAGCGCACGACCAGCGGTAGTCCACTGGACTAGTTGCGCTGGTGACGACCAGCGCATGACCAGCGCATACACTCCCTTAAGCACACAAACAAAAGTGCAAGGGTCAAAAGAAATGCATCCTAAGCCTAACTAGATATGCCATTATAATCACAAGATGTAAGAAGAGAGATTTAAATACCCAATGATGCACAAAAACTGCAAACACAACATACAAGTAAGAGTTATGCAAGTGTTGTGTGTGTGTGCAACTACATCTCTTCAAAGTAGAGTAAGTCAAGAAATCTACCTTCCTTGAAGCTCTTGATCATGCAATGAGGTTTTCTTCCATCCTAAGCTATCCTTACATATAGAACCCCATTGTGATTTTGTCAACGAAATACGCCAATAAAAAATGAGGCACTTACAGAGAGATCTCATAATTTTTTGCTTGACTCTCCTATCCGAATACGGGTCTCCGAGTTGATGGCTTTGATTTACAATGTCCATCAATTTGATTTCGAAGTCATTGAAGCATTCATCCTCTCCCATCCTAAGTAGCTCAAATTGAGTTTGGAGGACTTGAAGCTTGGACTCCTTCACCACCTCGGTTCCCTCATGTGCAACTTGAAGGATGTCCCATGCCACTTTTGCAATCTGAGTATTCTGAATAAGCTTGTATTGATTCTCATCCATTGCACACATGATGGCATGCATAGCCTTCCTATTCCACTTGGAAGCCTCAAACTCTTGCGCGTTCCATTGTGCCTTAGGCTTCAAAACTTCTTCTCCTCCACCACCGGGAGTCATCATGGGTAGATCATATCCGTCTTCCACCGCCATCCATGCACGGTCATGAATTTGACATATGTAGGATTCTATCTTCCCTTTCCATTGGGAATAATTTAAACCGGTAAGAAGTGGAGGCCTTGTGCTAGAAGCACCTTCGTGGGCACCACCATTTCCACCATTTCCACTCATAGTGTTTATGAATGAATGAAATGAATGCAAATGTATGAATGATAAAAAATCACACAAAATGCAAAACACACCAAAAAAGCAAGGATCACCTATGTATGTCTAGGAACCCGCTCTGATACCAATTGAAACAAATTATAGCACGGTGTGTATAAAACTATCTAGAGGGGGGGTGAATAGATTTTAAGCTTTTTACCCAATTTTTCGTGTTAGTCCAAATTACGAAATTACCCCTAAATAGATAAAGCAATAAATCAAGTATAAAATGCGGAAATTAAATAACACTTGATTTTTACGTGGAAACTGAAACAAATAATAGCACGGTGTGTATAAAGCTATCTAGAGGGGGGGTGAATAGATTTTACGCTTTTTACCCAATTTTTTCGTGTTAGTCAAAATTACGAAAATGCCCTCAAGATAATATAACCAAGCAATTGTAATATGGTGCGGAAATTAAAACAACACTTGGTTTTTACGTGGAAACCCTCACGGGAAAAACCACGGGCTATGTAAGTAAGCCACACTCGAACCTCGAATCCACTAAATGTGCAAACGATTACAACCTAATCCCGGAAGTAATCACACACCTACCTAATCCCGGTATGAGTGAACCTAGTCCAATTTGCTTGCGTTCTAAGCAACCTAATCCCGGATGCTACACACAAGACTTACTTTCTCTTTGAAGAGAATACAACCCTAAGTGAATATATGTGAATATCCAAAATGCAACATAGAGCAAGGGAAACCCTATATGCTTATCTAAGATGATTAATATGCAATTAAGTATAATCCTAGATATCAAAACTAAATGACATGTCAATTAGTTTAGCTAATCAATATTAAGCACAAAACCTAATATGCAAGCACAATATAAAATCTCAAACATACATCATACTCATCTCAATATTGTATCTAAAGCATACAAAATAACAAACAAGTAATTAATTGAGATTGCTAGATAAGAGAAACACAAAACATGTAAGATATTAGTGAAAAGCTTACCAAGCAAAGTATGATGAAGATTCCATGCTAGATGACATCTAGATGATCTAAGATGATGCTAGATGATGATTGATGATCATGAAAAGTGTTTGAGAATCAAGAATGGAGTTCTTGGAATTTTTCTTCTCTTTGAAAAATATCCTAAGTATGAATTCTGAATATGAACTCTCTTAATTGACCTAAAGTCAAAGTGGCATATATATAGGGGGCCAAATCAAAGTGTGGTCGTTTAAGTAAGTTTCAAAGAAACGCGCCAATCGGCGGTTTCAATCGGCGGCCAGGCCGCCGATAATGACCGCCGAATTGAGCTCGTGAAGAACAGAGCATAAACGGCGGTTAATTCGGCGGTTTCATGACCGCCGATCCTAACCGCCGAATCAGACCCGAGAGATCGAAATCGATCAGGTATGAACGGCGGTTTCGAACGGCGGTCGTGACCGCCGATCGTGACCGTAGAATTGCTCCTAGAAGCAAACGGCGGTTCCATTCGGCGGCCAGGCCGCCGATCATAACCGCCAATCACCAACAGAGGTGAAAACCAAGGAGAAGCCAAGGGCATTCTCCGTGGGCGGTCTTCGCGCAAAACCAAGCACATTCTAGTGCATGCGCGGACGTTTCCGAACACTATCGGGAAACGAATTACAAGACACATAAATACACAACAAGATATAACAATCAAAGTGCTAGTGTGTAATGTGACATATGAAGAGAATGCACACAAATGTAAGAATGCAAAGTGTGTGTGTGCTTCTAAATCTCTTCAAAGAAAGGTAAGCACATAGAAATTTACCTTCGGTGCTTATCAACACGAGGTCTTCAAAGGGCTTCGAACATTAAGACCGATACTTAGGCTACCCTTACAAAGAACCCCCACATATGGTTTGATCACGAAATAAGCCAATTAAAAACAACGGGAATCCTTACAATCTCCCCCTTTGGCTATTTCGTGACAAAACCATCACTCACAATGATTCCTCACAAAAAAAATAGAAACTACGGGACTATAATGATATTCTACAATACAAAGAGATAAGATAATGCAACTTGAAGTCTTCAATTCTCTTGTAGAATAATCAATCCCTGAAAAGAGTTTCTAACATTTCTAATACAAGAAAAGTGTGAGATTAATCATGTGAGAACAATACCAAGCATTTGCATTTTTAGAATTTAGGCACAACATTACCAAATGTATGCAATGTATGATAAATGCAATGCTCCCCCTCAACGGGTTACTCCCCCTCAATGTATGTTTTCCCCAAAGTGCACAAAAGCTTCTATATTTTGCACCTCCCCTTACCATATCCTACTCCCCCTTTTTGTCATGATATAGGCAAAGGAGTAGTCCCCAATTGGGTCACTCATAGCAACGAGAGATAGAAGCATGCAAGATATGCATATACATATAAGTCACTTTATGCACTTCAATTAATTTGAGAGAAACAAGGAGATTTATTTTGAGAAAATGTGTGAATTCAACATGCTTTGCATACAAGACATATAGCATTCAAGTCCAAAATACAATGGTATTTGGCAAAGCAAATGACAAAGGTTTCTAATAAGAATTCAAACCAATTTCACCAATGTCATGGGAAAAGCAAGGATATAGAGATTATTGATTTCAATTTAAGAGCAACTATATCCAACTTTATAAGCGAAACATGGCATGAGCGACTTTGCACCCTACTTGATTTTTCCGGATAAAATTATCCGTATGATAGTAACCATGATCAACTAATAAAGAAAGAGAGACATTTGGAATGTAAGTTCCTTTGAATGGATACAAGATCCTTTATTCATTTTGAGTCTCATAAGTTTTCACACAAGTTTTGCATTTTTAAGAATATGCAATCATCAATTCATGCTTTTCATGTGAGCATGTTATATGAATTTCATGCTTTGTCATTTGTCATTAGCATGTTATTAAAGAATCATCATGTCATGGAGATAATCATAGGTCATTCAAATCATACTTCCAATGTAAATCTCCTAGTCCAAAAATGCATGTTTGAACATAAATATGACATGGATTGTAGACAAGCAAGGTTCACACTTATGGAATTTTAAAACATATATACATATGTACAACCAAGCTTACTCAAGCAATTAAAAGAAGAGGCATAAGATATTTCAAATTTTTTGCAAGATACAAGAATGCAAAATAGCTCTCTTTGCTTGAGTTCCCCATATGGGGTCAATCATCAACCTTCAACAATGAAGGTCATGAGGTCCTATAGACCTCCCAAGTCCATTTGGCTTGGATGAACCTATTTGAGACTTGATAGTCTCGTAGCAAGCGGGTTCATTTTTCCTTATCCACATAGGTGTGACATTTTTCTTCCTAGTGGTCAATTGTTCTAGAGATCTAGATGTCATAGGATCATGTAAATGAATTTCTTCCTTCCTATGAGTATGCATTCTAGCTCTAGCTTTCTTTTTCTCAATCATGCTTTTAACTCTACACATTTTAATGTAACGAAAGCACTTTGGTCTAATATGACCATCAACACCACAAAAATGACATGTAGGGACAAAGTTAGGAATCATACCATGTCCTTGTGCATGTATAGGAGCCTTCCCATGTCTTTGTGGTTGTCTTGGTTGTTGGATAGGATTTCTCCTTCTTTGTTGTTGACCAAGACTTGGTTGCTTCCACGGTTGAGTTTGCATGATTGGTCTCTTCCCTTGATGGATTTGAGTTTGAGGGAAGTTAGCATGAGGAACTCTTGTAGGTTGAGCTTGAGGTTGTCTTCTTGGAGCTACCTTCACTTGTGCACTATGAGAGCATTGTCCTAGCTCAATCTTCTTCCTAGGAGTTTGCACCGGTGAATCTTCTTTGTAGCTCAAGCTTTTGACAAACATGGTCTTGTTAGGAGTGGAGGACTCCTTACTATCTTCAAACCCAAGACCTCTCTTATCACACGGACTCTTTCCAACACTTAACATGTGGTCAAGTTTTTCGGTGCTAGAAACTATCCTAGTCCTTGATCCTTTAGCCTCTTCAAGCTCTCTTTTTAATTCTTCTTCATTCCTCTTAGATAAGTCTAACTCCTTTCTTAGCTTATCTTCAATATTCTTGGATCTATCCACTTGTTCACTTAAGTGGTCAACATGAGCTTCAAGGTCTAGATTCTCTTCTCTCAATCTTCGTATCTTTTCCTTGGTCTTCATTGCTAAGCTTTTAAACTCAGTGAGGTGTTTATCTAGAACCTTTTTCTTCACATATCCATGTGAGGAGTTAGATGAAGAGTCGTCTTTATTAGAGTCACTTTCTTCTTGACTCTCATTCTCTTCTTCATTGTAGGAGATCGGAAAGGCAAAATAGTTGTTCTCACAATCATTCAAGCTTGAGGGACTTCCTTCAACAACTTTCACTTTGTTGTCCCGCTTGTGAGAGCAACCTAATGCCAAGAATTTTGCCACAATCTCTTCATCACTATTACTTGAAGTGGCGACCTCCTCTCTTTCATCTTCCAAGTTAGCACATTCCTTGGAGATATGCCCGAATCCTCCACATTCGTAGCATTGAATCTTCTCTCTTGAAGACATCTCATGATATGGCTTGACATTCTTAATAGTGGACTTCTTCTTCTTGAAGTCATTCCCCTTTGAGCCATAATCACTCTTTTGAAGATTCAAGAACTTCTTGAATCCTTTGGCAATGAGTGCCATGTCTTCATATGAGTCATCCTCCTCCTCTTCCATCTTGGATGTCTTCAAGGCAATATCCTTTTTCTTCTTAGGAGGAGATGTGGTAGCCTTTCTTGATTCATAGGCTAGAAGTCTTCCAATGACTTCACTCGGCTTCATTTCCTTGTAAGTGTCATTTTCTTCTAAAGCCGTCACTTTGGGTTCGAACCTCTCGGGAAGTGATCGCATGATCTTTTGCTTGATTCTTCTATCCGAGTAAGGATCACCAAGTTGGTGACTTTGGTTCACAATGTCCATTAGTCTCACTTGGAAGTCATTGAAGTGCTCGTGCTCTTCCATCCTAATGGTCTCAAACCGAGTTTGAAGGACTTGAAGCTTTGAGTCCTTGACAACCTCGGTGCCTTCATGTGCAACTTCTAGGATGTCCCATGCCTCTTTAGCAATCCTAGTAATTTGAATCAGTTTGTACTGATTTTCACTCACTGCACATCGGATGGCATGAATAGCCTTGTTGTTCCACATGGAGTCAATAAATTCTTGAGGACTCCACTGTGCCTTAGGCTTGAGAACTTCTTCTCCTCCATCCGTAGAAGTCATCATAGGTGGAGCATATCCATCTTCAACCGCCATCCATGCCCTATCATGGATTTGGCATATGTATGCTTCCATCTTCCCCTTCCATGAGGAGTAATTATCGCCGGTGAGCAACGGTGGCCTCACGCTCGACGCTCCCTCTTTGCTCATCCCGAAACCACTCATAGTGTTTGGATGAATGCAAATGAGATGAATGCAAAATGTATGAATAAATCAAAAAATCACACAAAATGCAAAACACACCAAAATAAGCAAGGATCACCTATGTATGTCTAGGAACCCGCTCTGATACCAATTGAAACAAATAATAGCACGGTGTGTATAAAGCTATCTAGAGGGGGGGTGAATAGATTTTACGCTTTTTACCCAATTTTTTCGTGTTAGTCAAAATTACGAAAATGCCCTCAAGATAATATAACCAAGCAATTGTAATATGGTGCGGAAATTAAAACAACACTTGGTTTTTACGTGGAAACCCTCACGGGAAAAACCACGGGCTATGTAAGTAAGCCACACTCGAACCTCGAATCCACTAAATGTGCAAACGATTACAACCTAATCCCGGAAGTAATCACACACCTACCTAATCCCGGTATGAGTGAACCTAGTCCAATTTGCTTGCGTTCTAAGCAACCTAATCCCGGATGCTACACACAAGACTTACTTTCTCTTTGAAGAGAATACAACCCTAAGTGAATATATGTGAATATCCAAAATGCAACATAGAGCAAGGGAAACCCTATATGCTTATCTAAGATGATTAATATGCAATTAAGTATAATCCTAGATATCAAAACTAAATGACATGTCAATTAGTTTAGCTAATCAATATTAAGCACAAAACCTAATATGCAAGCACAATATAAAATCTCAAACATACATCATACTCATCTCAATATTGTATCTAAAGCATACAAAATAACAAACAAGTAATTAATTGAGATTGCTAGATAAGAGAAACACAAAACATGTAAGATATTAGTGAAAAGCTTACCAAGCAAAGTATGATGAAGATTCCATGCTAGATGACATCTAGATGATCTAAGATGATGCTAGATGATGATTGATGATCATGAAAAGTGTTTGAGAATCAAGAATGGAGTTCTTGGAATTTTTCTTCTCTTTGAAAAATATCCTAAGTATGAATTCTGAATATGAACTCTCTTAATTGACCTAAAGTCAAAGTGGCATATATATAGGGGGCCAAATCAAAGTGTGGTCGTTTAAGTAAGTTTCAAAGAAACGCGCCAATCGGCGGTTTCAATCGGCGGCCAGGCCGCCGATAATGACCGCCGAATTGAGCTCGTGAAGAACAGAGCATAAACGGCGGTTAATTCGGCGGTTTCGTGACCGCCGATCCTAACCGCCGAATCAGACCCGAGAGATCGAAATCGATCAGGTATGAACGGCGGTTTCGAACGGCGGTCGTGACCGCCGATCGTGACCGTAGAATTGCTCCTAGAAGCAAACGGCGGTTCCGTTCGGCGGCCAGGCCGCCGATCATAACCGCCAATCACCAACAGAGGTGAAAACCAAGGAGAAGCCAAGGGCATTCTCCGTGGGCGGTCTTCGCGCAAAACCAAGCACATTCTAGTGCATGCGCGGACGTTTCCGAACACTATCGGGAAACGAATTACAAGACACATAAATACACAACAAGATATAACAATCAAAGTGCTAGTGTGTAATGTGACATATGAAGAGAATGCACACAAATGTAAGAATGCAAAGTGTGTGTGTGCTTCTAAATCTCTTCAAAGAAAGGTAAGCACATAGAAATTTACCTTCGGTGCTTATCAACACGAGGTCTTCAAAGGGCTTCGAACATTAAGACCGATACTTAGGCTACCCTTACAAAGAACCCCCACATATGGTTTGATCACGAAATAAGCCAATTAAAAACAACGGGAATCCTTACAGAAACCCTCACGGGAAAAACCACGGGCTAGTAAGTAAGCCACACTCGAACCTCGAATCCACTAAATGTGTAAACGATTACAACCTAATCCCGGAAGTAATCACACACCTACCTAATCCCGGTATGAGTGAACCTAGTCCGATTGCTTGCGAATTAAGCAACCTAATCCCGGTCACAACACAAGACTTAACTCTCTAAAAAGAGATTAACACCCTAAGTGAATATATGAATATTCAAATGCAACATAGAGCAAGGGAAACCCTATATGCTTATCTAAGATGATGAATATGCAATTAAAAACAATCCTAGATATTAAAGCTAAATGACATGTCAATTAGCATAGATAATCATAGATTAGAGAAACCTAGATATCTATCATAAAAACAACACTCAATCAAATCAACACAACAATCTCTATCTTGAATATTAGATTATAATCTAAGAACAATCAAGTAATAAAAGAGATGCCATAATAAATTAAACACTAATTATGTATGATAATAGTGAAAAACTTACCAAAGCAAGTGTGATGATCAAAGACCCATGCAAGCAAGCATCCTAGGTATGCTAGAGAATGCTAGATGAACTTTGATGCAAATGGATTTTTGTTTGAGTGTTTAATGAGCAAACTTGATTGCTTTCTCTCTTAAAATTCTCTCTTTTGAAAGTAGGGTTCTTGATGATTAAAGAGTTTCACTCAGAACAAGAGAAAGTGATGTATTTATAGGCATGAAAAACAGAGCATGTGAAAAGACAAGCTTGCCCCTGAAACGCATCGATCGGCGGTTTCAATCGGCGGCCAGGCTACCGTTCATAACCGCTGAATTGGCCCGAGAGGAACAGGGGACCAACGGCGGTTTCATTCGACGGTTTCGTGACCGCCGTTCCAATCGCCAAATCAAACCTGAGATTAAAATCAATCAGGTGTGAAAACGGCGGTTTCATTCGGGACCGCCGAATTAGGCCGAGAGAAAAAATCAATCAGGTCTTGAACGGCGGTCGAGACCACCGATCATAACGCAGAATTGCTCCATACACTACTGGAAGCAAACGGCGGTTTCATTCGGCGGCCAAGCCGCCGATCATAACCGCCGATCACCAACAAAGGTGAAAACCAAGGAGAAGCCAAGGGCATTCTCCATAGGCGGTCCTCGCTCTAAACCAAGCACATTCTAGTGCATGCGTGGACGTTTCCGAAAACTATCGGGAAACGAATTACAAGACAACACGACACAATTACACACAACAAAATATAACACAAAAGTGCAAGTGTGAAATGTGACAAGTGAAGAGAATGCACACATATGCAATGTATGTTAAGTGTGTGTGTGCAACTAATCTCTTTAAAGGAAAGTAAGCACATAGAAATATACCTTCGGTGCTTATCAATACGAGGTCTTCAAAGGGCTTCGAACAATAAACCTGATACATAGGCTACCCTTACAAAGAACCCCCAACATGTGGTTTGTCCACGAAATGAGCCAATCAAAGAATGGGAATCCTTACACCTACATTGGGCGGTTTCACAACCAAGGTGTGTAGCCCTTTCCGTGAGGGTGCTCGTTGAATACTATGTAGTGCTGAAGCAAAATGGATACATACCAAAGGTCATCTATCATGTACTAAGCAATATGCTTCTAGATGCATCCATAATCTACACATATTCAACCACATATACTCAAAAACTAAAACATATAAGAGAAGCATTAGTGTACTTTTCAAAAATAAGATTTTTCTAGCTCAAGTGCATGATCTAGAAACAATAAGAGTTATTTGTTTAAGATCACTACTTCTCAAGTGAGTAGCTCTCAAAGATAATGATATTCAAATAAAGTTTTGCTCATCAAGCCACTCACAATCACACAAAGACATCAATCAACACAAATCATGCCAATGGACATTCTAAGAGTTTTAAACCTCTCTTTGTCCAAGGGCTTTGTGAACAAGTCCGCAAGTTGATTTTTAGTAGGCATATGCTCTAGAGTAACAATAGAATGTTCAACTAGATCTCTAATGAAATGATGCCTAATGTCTATGTGCTTTGTGCGGGAGTGTTGAACCGGAATTTTAGAGATGTTAATGGCACTTAAGTTATCACAATAAAGTGTCATTTTCCTTGTTCTATCTCATAATCCTTAAGGATTTGTTTCATCCAAAGTAATTGTGTGCATGCACTTCCGGCCGCAATGTACTCGGCTTCGGAAGAAAAAAAGGAAACGGAATTTTGTTTCTTACTTGACCAAGAAACTAAGTTATTCCTAACGTAAAAGCAACCACCGGATGTGCTTTTACGATCATCTATGTTTCCCGCCCAATCGGCATCACAATAGCCTACTAGGATATCATTGGTGTCAAAAGAATAGAATAGACCAAGACTATGAATCCCTTTGACATACCTAATGATCCTCTTAACGGCTTTTAAGTGAGATTCCTTAGGATTAGCTTGGAATCTAGCACACAAGCCAACACTAAAGCATATGTTCGGTCTACTAGCGGTTAGGTAAAGTAGACTACCAATCATGCTTCTATAAAGGCTTTGGTCAACACTTTTCCCTTATTCATCTTTGTCAAGTTTTAGAGTAGTACTCATGGCTGTCTCAAAATCTTTTCCATTTTCTAGGCCAAATCTCTTAACAAGGTTTTTAGCATATTTAGATAGTGTAAGGATTCCCGTTTTGTTGATTGGCTTATTTCGTGGTCAAACCACATGTTGGGGTTTTGAATGTAAGGGTAGTCTAAGTGTTTAATGATTGAAGATCAAAGGCCCTTCCATGACCTCAAGATACAAGCACGCCAAAGGTATAATCTCTTGTGCTTGTTTTTCTTTGAAGAGATTTAGTAGCACACACACACTTAGCATTCTTGCTATGATTGCATACTTGCTTATTTTTATGTGCATCTCTTCACATGTCACTTTACACACTAGCACATTGGTTGATATATCTTGTTGTGTGTATATGTGCCTTATAATTCGTTTCCCGACATTGTTCGAAAATGTCCGCGCTTGCACTAATGAGTGCTTGGTTTCACGCGAAGACCGCCTATGGAGAATGCCCTTGGCTTCTCCTTGGTTTTCACCATTGTTGGTGATCGGCGGTTATGATCGGTGGCCTGGCCGCCGAATGAAACCGCCGTTTCAGTCCAGATTGGTCTGAAGCAATTATGCGGTCAAGATCGGCGGTCAAGATCGGCGGTCACGACCGCCGTTCGAAACCGCCGTTCATACCTGATCGATTTTAATCCCTCGGGTTTGATTCGGCGGTTGGATCGGCGGTCACGAAACCGCTGAATGAAACCGCCGTTGATGCTCTGTTCTTCACGAGCTCATTTCGACGGTCGTGATCGGCGGCCTGGCCGCCAATTGAAACCGCCGAACGGTGCGTTTCAGGGGCAAAAGTGTCTTTTCACATGCCCAATTCTTGATGTCTATAAATATCTTATTTTCTCAATCTCTGATCAAGATTCTTGAGTCATTAGAACCCTAAACTTTCAAGAGAGATTTTTGAGAAAAAATCAAATCAAGAACCCACCTTTAAACACTCAAATCAAATCCTTTTTGCATCAAATTTCATATTGCATCCTCTATGTCTACATAGAAAGCATCTATGATTGGATTGGCATCATCACAATATGCTTGGTAAGATTTTGATTAGTTTCATCTTATTTTAGTATTTTTACTATCTAGCATATTCTCTTTTTATTTACTTGTATGTTGTTGATCATATGATAAATACAAGAATAGAGAATTAATTGTGATGAATTAATTGAGTGTTGTTTTTGTGATAGCTAATTAGGTTTTTGCTTAATCTTGATTAGCTAAGCTATTTGACATGTCATTTAGCAATTGATATCTAGGGTTGATTAAATTGATTATATCATCATCCTAGATAAGCATCTAAGGTTACCTAGCCTTGTTTGTTATTTGAATATTCATATATATATTCACATAGGTTGTTTCTCTTCATTGAGAAGTAAGTCTTGAGGCTAAGAGTGCTTAGGCCTCAAGCAAATTGGAATAGGGTTGCTAATAAAGGCCCGCTGGGTAGAAGTGAGAGGTTACAGACCGGAGTGTTAGACGAGGTCTACATAGGTTGTAAACTTCATTTCAATTAGTGATTTCGAGTTCCGAGTGTGGTGCACTATACAGCCCGTGGTTTTTCCCAGTGGTTGGGTTTCCACGTATACATCAAGTGTTATTTAAATTCCGCACTATATTACACTTGTATGTATTTTTGACTAGTAGGGGCATTTTCGTAAAATTGACTTGCATGCGAAAATTGGGTAATAATTAGTTAAAATCTATTCCCCCCCCCCCCCCCCCCCCCTCTAGCTTTATATAGAACACACTTTGAGAACTTTCAATTGGTATCAGAGCGGGTTCCTAGATATACTTAGGTGATCCTAGCTCATTTTAGGTGTGTTGTGCATTTGTGTGATTTTTGCTCTTTCAAACATTTTGCATACATTTCATTCATTCATTTGAGACAATGAGTGGATTCGGTGGCAACCATGAGGGTGCTTCAAGCACACGGCCTCCTCTCCTCACCGGTGTGAATTATGCCTCATGGAAAGGCAAGATGGAGGCATATGTGTGCCAAATCCATGATAGGGCATGGATGGCAATTGAAGATGGGTATGCACCTCCTATGATGACTCCCACAAGTGGTGGAGAAGAAGTACTCAAGCCAAAGGCCCAGTGGTCACCTGAAGAGTTTGAGACTTCAAAATGGAATAGGAAGGCATGGCATGCTCTTCTATGTGCAGTGGATGAAAATCAGTACAAACTGATTCAGAACACTAGGATAGCCAAGGAGGCATGGGATATCCTACAGGTTGCACATGAGGGAACCGATGTCGTTAAGGATTCCAAGCTACAAGTCCTTCAAATGCAATTTGAGTTGCTTAAAATGGAGGAGGACGAGTGCTTCAATGACTTTGAAGTCAAGTTGATGGATATTGTGAATCAAAGCCATCAACTCGGTGATCCTTATTCGGATAGGAGAGTTAAGCATAAAATTATGAGGTCTCTCCCCGCTAGGTTCGAATCAAAAGTGACGGCTTTAGAGGAAAATAGCACATACAAGGATATGAAGCCGAGCGAGGTGATTGGAAGACTCCTCGCCTATGAATCTAGGAAGGCTCCTAGTATTTCACCTCCTAAAAAGCAAAAAGGAATTGCTTTGAAAGCTTCCAAGGTTGAGAAGGAGGAAAAAGGTGACTCGGACCAAGACATGGCTTTGCTACTTAGAAGATTCAAGAAGTTTGTCAAGTTCGAGAATAAGGGCATTGGATCCAAAGGCCAAGACTTGAAGAAAAAAGCTCCCTTCAAGAGTTTTGAGCCTAGGCAAGAGCATAGTGAGAAGAAAGGGGTCCAATGCTATGAGTGTGGTGGTATAGGTCACATCTCACCGGATTGTGGGAACTTGAAGAACAAGATGGCAAAAGTGATGACCGCCACATGGAGTGAAAGTGATGACTCCGAAGAGGGAGATAAGTCATCTAGTGATGATGAGCTTACCATCAACTACACGGCATTTGGGGCCACTTGTGTAGAAGATAAAGTTGTTGGTAAGAATGACTTGTCTAGTGATCCAATAGAAGAAAAAGATGAAGAAGTAGCTCTAGAGAAGATATATGTAGCTACTCATTGGGATATGACTCTCATTGACTCAAGAGACCAAGGTGGAGGTCTAAATAAGGAAAATGACTCCATTAGTGAGAATGAGAGTGGAGGAGATAACTTAAGTGAAGATGACTCCTCATCTAACTCTACAAATGGAAGTGTAGAGAAAATGGATGTAAATGACTTTATAGTCAAGTGTGAAAGTTCATTGGAGAAGAAAAATATAAAGTTGAAGATTTTAGAGGATGAAAATCTAGAACTTTCAACACACAATGACCACTTAAGCAAACAAGTGGAGGCATCCAAGAAGATTGAAGACAAGCTAAGGGATGAGCTAGCTATGTCCAAGAGGAATGAAGAAGGGTTGAAGAGAGAGCTTGTTGAAGCCTTAGAGTCATTGTCTAGGATGACTACAAGCACTAAGAAACTTGACCACATTCTTGGTAGTGGAAAGAACCCTTGTGACAAGAGAGGTATTGGGTATGAAGTAAGCAAGGAGATCACCACTCCAACCAAGACCATCTTTGTCAAGAGTTTGGGCAAGATAGAAGCCTCACCGATGCACACTCCTAGGAAGAAAATTGATCTAGGACAATGTTCAAGAAATGCACAAGTGAAGGTAGCTCCTAAGAGACAACCTCAAGCTCAAAACGTTCCTCAACCTAACTTCCCTCAAGCTCATATTCATCAAGGGAAGAGGCCAATCATGCAAAATGAAACAAGGAAGCAAGCTAGACCGGTTCAACAACAAAGAAGATTTGAACCCGCTCAACCACAAAGTCATGGGATGACTCCTATGCATGCACAAGGACATGGTATGAATTCTAAATTTATCCCTACATGTCACTTTTGTGGTATTAATGGTCACATTAGACCAAATTGCTTTCATTTCATTAAATTATGTAGAATCAAAAGCATGATTGAAAAGAAAATGATAAGAGCTAGAATGCATGCTAATAGGAAGGAAAACATTCATATTCATGATCCTATTAATTCTAGTACTCTTGAACCTTTGACCACTAAGAAGAAAAATGTCATATCTATGTGGATAAGGAAAAATGAACCCGCTTGCTACGAGACTAACAAGTCTCAAATAGGTTCAACTAAGTCCAATGGACTTGGTAGGTCCATAGGACCTTATGCCCTTCATTAATGAAGGATGATACTAACCCCATATGGGGAACTCAAGCAAAGAGAGCTATTTTTGCATTCTTGTCACTTGCAAAAAATCTGAAAAATCTTATGCTTCTTGGTTGATTGCTTGAGTAAGCTTGGTTGCACATATGTATATATGTTTTCAATTCAATAAGTGTAAGGATTCCCGTTGTTTTTAATTGGCTTATTTCGTGATCAAACCATATGTGGGGGTTCTTTGTAAGGGTAGCCTAAGTATCGGTCTTGTTGTTCGAAACCCTTTTGAAGACCTCGTGTTGATAAGCACCGAAGGTAAATTTCTATGTGCTTACTTTTCTTTGAAGAGATTAGTTGCACACACACACTAAACATTCATTGCATATGTGTGCATTCTCTTCATTTGTCACAATTCACACTTGCACTTATTTATTATATTTTATTGTGTGTTATTGTGTGTTGTTGTTGTGTTAATTCGTTTCCCGATAACTTTCGGAAACGTCCGCGCATGCACGAGAATGTGCTTGGTTTAGCGCGAGGACCGCCTATGGAGAATGCCCTTGGCTTCTCCTTGGTTTTCACCTATCTCCAGGCCGCCGAATGAAACCGCCGTTGCAGTCCAGATTGGTCTGAAGCATTTCTGCGGTTAAGATCGGCGGTCACGACCGCTGTTCGAAACCGCCGATTCAAGACCTGATTGATTTATCTCTCAGTCTAATTCGGCGGTTGAAACGGCGGGCATGAAACCGCCGTTCGAAACCGCCGTTCATACCTGGTTGATTTTGATCTCTCTGTTCTGTTTCGGCGGTTGGAATCGGCGGTCACGAAACCGCCGAATGAACCGCCGTTTATGCTCTGTTCTTCACGAGCTCAATTCGGCGGTCATGAACGGCGGCCTGGCCGCCGATTGAAACCGCCGATTGGCGCGTTTCTTTGAAACTTACTTAAACGACCACACTTTGATTTGGCCCCCTATATATATGCCACTTTGACTTTAGGTCAATTAAGAGAGTTCATATTCAGAATTCATACTTAGGATATTTTTCAAAGAGAAGAAAAATTCCAAGAACTCCATTCTTGATTCTCAAACACTTTTCATGATCATCAATCATCATCTAGCATCATCTTAGATCATCTAGATGTCATCTAGCATGGAATCTTCATCATACTTTGCTTGGTAAGCTTTTCACTAATATCTTACATGTTTTGTGTTTCTCTTATCTAGCAATCTCAATTAATTACTTGTTTGTTATTTTGTATGCTTTAGATACAATATTGAGATGAGTATGATGTATGTTTGAGATTTTATATTGTGCTTGCATATTAGGTTTTGTGCTTAATATTGATTAGCTAAACTAATTGACATGTCATTTAGTTTTGATATCTAGGATTATACTTAATTGCATATTAATCATCTTAGATAAGCATATAGGGTTTCCCTTGCTCTATGTTGCATTTTGGATATTCACATATATTCACTTAGGGTTGTATTCTCTTCAAAGAGAAAGTAAGTCTTGTGTGTAGCATCCGGGATTAGGTTGCTTAGAACGCAAGCAAATTGGACTAGGTTCACTCATACCGGGATTAGGTAGGTGTGTGATTACTTCCGGGATTAGGTTGTAATCGTTTGCACATTTAGTGGATTCGAGGTTCGAGTGTGGCTTACTTACATAGCCCGTGGTTTTTCCCGTGAGGGTTTCCACGTAAAAACCAAGTGTTGTTTTAATTTCCGCACCATATTACAATTGCTTGGTTATATTATCTTGAGGGCATTTTCGTAATTTTGACTAACACGAAAAATTGGGTAAAAAGCGTAAAATCTATTCACCCCCCCTCTAGATAGCTTTATACACACCGTGCTATTATTTGTTTCAATTGGTATCAGAGCGGGTTCCTAGACATACATAGGTGATCCTTGCTTATTTTGGTGTGTTTTGCATTTTGTGTGATTTTTGATCTTTCATACATTTGCATTCATTTCATTCATTCATAAACACTATGAGTGGAAACGGTGGAAATGGTGGTGGCCACGAAGGAGCTTCTAGCACAAGGCCTCCACTTCTTACCGGATTGAACTATTCCCAATGGAAAGGGAAGATGGAATCCTACATATGCCAAATTCATGACCGTGCATGGATGGCGGTGGAAGACGGATATGATCTCCCTATGATGACTCCCGATGGTGGAGGACAAGATGTTTTGAAGCCTAAGGCGCAATGGAACGCGCAAGAGTTTGAGGCTTCTAAGTGGAATAGGAAGGCTATGCATGCCATTATGTGTGCTATGGATGAGAATCAGTACAAGCTTATTCAGAATACTCAGATTGCCAAAGTGGCATGGGACATCCTTCTAGTTGCACATGAGGGAACCGAGGTGGTGAAGGAGTCCAAGCTTCAAGTCCTCCAAACTCAGTTTGAGCTACTTAGGATGGGAGAGGATGAATGCTTCAATGACTTCGAAATCAAATTGATGGATATTGTAAATCAAAGCCATCAACTCGGAGACCCGTATTCGGATAGGAGAGTCAAGCAAAAAATTATGAGATCTCTCCCCGATAGGTTTGAATCCAAGGTGACGGCCATAGAAGAAAATAGTGGCTACATGGATATGAAGCCAAGTGAGGTGATTGGGCGTCTCCTTGCATATGAGTCTAGGAAGGCTCCTAGCACCACTACTCCTCCTAAGAAGTCTAAAGGAATAGCTTTGAAAGCATCTAAGGATGCAAAGGAGGCAAAGCATGAATCGGATGAAGACCTTGCCTTATTTGTGAAAAGGTTCAACAAGGTTATGGGGTTCAAGAAAAAGAAGGGATTTGGGTCAAGAGGACAAGATTTGAAGAAAAAGAGTTCCTTCAAGAAGTTTGAGCCTAGACAAGAGAGGACCGAAAGGAAAGGGGTCCGATGCTTTGAATGTGGTGGGATTGGTCACTTTGCCCCCGAATGTGCTAATCACAATGATAAGAAGAAGAGCAAAGTGATGGCCGCCACTTGGAGTGGGAGTAGTGATGACTCCAATGAGGAAGATGAGTCTTCAAGTGAAGAAGAGCTCATGGCTAACCTCCTAGCTTTTGCCTCCTCACATAAGAGCAAAAGTGGTAGTGAGAAAGAGGAAATGAGTCAAGAGGAAAATGACTCAAGTGAAGAAGAAAGTGATTCCTCATCTAACTCCATAAGTAGTTTTGTGGAGAAAAAGGTGCTTGCTAAATGCCATGCCGAGTTTAATGATTTAGCAATCAAGAGCACAAGAAAGATCAAGATGTTGAGAGAAGAAAATCTTGAGCTTGCATCTCATAATGACCACTTAGGTGAACAAGTGGAAAAATTCAAGAAGATAGAAGATAAGCTAAGAGAGGAGTTAGCTTTATCTAGGAGGAATGAAGAAAGTCTAAAGAGTGAGCTTGAAGAAGTTAGAAATTCTATGACTAGGATGGATTCTAGCACCAAGAAGCTTGACCATATGCTTGGTGTTGGAAAGAGTCCATGTGACAAGAGGGGTCTTGGGTATGAAGATGACAAGAAGATCTCTACCTCTAACAAGACCGTGTTTGTCAAGAGCTTGAAGAAAGAAGAAACTTCATTTGTGCAAGCTCCTAGAAAGAAATTAGAAGTAGGACAATGCTCTAATGCACAAGTGAAGATGGGTCCAAGAAGGAAACCTCAAGCTCAACCCCCTAGGGTCTCTCAAGCCAACATTCCTCCTCAAATGGCTCACAAAGGAAAGAGACCTATCATGCAACCTCAAGCTAGGAAGCAACCAAGACCGGTTCAACAACGAAGAAGGATTGAACCCTTTCATCCACAAAGACAAGGACAAGGTATGATTCCTTATTTCACTCCTATATGTCATTTTTGTGGATTTGATGGTCATATTAGACCACATTGCTTTCGATATATAAAATGTGCAAAACTAGAAGCATGATAGAGAAGAAAAAGAAAAGAGCCATGATGCATGTTCCTAGGAATGATAATACTATTATGCATGATCCTAGGACATCTAGAGCCCATATACCAAAAACCACTAAGAAAGCTAAGATTGTTTCTAGGTGGATTAGAAAGAATGACATTGTTTGCCATGTTGCTCAAATAGCCTTGAAGGCAAATTCTTCTAATTTTTGGTATCTAGATAGTGGGTGCTCTAGGCACATGACGGGAAACAAGAGTTTCTTCGAGACTCTTGTTATGGAGGAAGGTGGATATGTCACTTTTGGTGATGGATCCAAAAAGAAAGTTGTAGGGAAAGGAACCATTTCCGTTCCCGGATTACCCTCCTTATCCGATGCTTTATTTGTTGATGGCTTGAAAGCCAATTTAATAAGCATTTCACATCTAAGTGATGAAGGATATTCCGTCTTGTTTTGTAAAGATGATTGCTCAATCCTAAAGCCCGATGGACAAACCTTATTGAAAGGTATGAGATCTAGCGACAATTGCTATTGTCTTGAAGCTAGAATAGTCTCAAACAATGTGTCCATGGATGAGCAAATTGAGTTGTGGCATGAAAGACTTGGCCACATGAACTTTAGGGATCTACGGACCCTTGGAAAGTTCGAGTGTGTGCGTGGCCTCCCTAAGCTTGGGAAGAAAGCCAATGGTGTTTGTGGACCTTGCCAACAAGGAAAGCAAACTAAAAGCATGCACAAAAAGGGTAAGTATCTCACCACCAAGGAGCCTCTTGAGCTTCTCCACATGGACCTCATGGGTCCCATGCAAACCGAAAGTTTGGGTGGAAAGAGATACATTTTTGTATGTGTTGATGATTTCTCTAGATTTACATGGACATACTTTCTTAGAGAAAAATCCGAAACTTTTGATAAGTTTAAAATGCTTTGTACTAAATTACAAAATGAAATGAAATCTAACATTAGAAGCATTAAACGGATTAGAAGTGACCATGGGAGAGAGTTTGAGAATGCCTCTTTTGAAAGCTTTTGTGATAGCTTAGGCATCTCCCATGAGTTTTCGGCTCCTAGGACACCTCAACAAAATGGAGTTGTTGAGAGGAAAAATAGGGTCCTCCAAGAGATGGCCCGAGTGATGTTGCTTAGCAACAATGTCCCTAGGAACCTATGGGCCGAAGCCATCAATACGGCTTGCTATATAGGAAATCGTGTGTTCCTAAGGCCCGGTTCTAGAAACACCTCCTATGAGCTATGGAAGGGTAGGAAGCCAAATGTTAGCTACTTCCACACATTTGGAAGCAAATGCTACATTTTAAATGACCGTGATCAACTTGGCAAGTTTGATGCTAAGAGTGATGAGGGTATCTTTATTGGCTACGCCTTGAATAGTAAAGCCTATAGAGTTTTCAACTTGAAGACTCGAACCGTCATGGAATCATCAAATGTGGTCATTGATGATACTAGGCTCAAGTCTAATGACCATGAGGAGGAGGATGTTCTAGAGGATGACACTCCTTTGGAGAGGGTTGTGGTGACTCCCAATGTTGGGACATCTAATGAAGTCACACAACCCATTACTAGAGTTCCTAACTTGGACTCTAATGAACCCGCTCCATGGGTTAGAAGACTCCATAACAAAGAGGATGTTATTGGAGATGTTAATGAGGGTGTTAGGACTAGACGTCAACTTGCTAATCTTATTAGCTATACTTGCTACACCTCTCAAATTGAACCCAAAAAGGTTGAAGAAGCCTTACATGATGAATTTTGGGTTCTTGCCATGCAAGAAGAGCTAAACCAATTCGAAAGGAATGAGGTTTGGACTCTAGTTCCTAGGCCTAAGACCACTAATGTCATAGGCACTAAATGGATATTTAGGAACAAATCCGATGAGGATGGCAACATAGTGCGGAACAAGGCTAGACTTGTAGCACAAGGGTACTCTCAAATTGAGGGTATCGACTTTGAGGAGACATTTGCTCCCGTTGCCCGTCTAGAGTCTATTAGGCTTCTCTTGTCCATTTCTTGTGTGCACAAGTTCAAATTACACCAAATGGATGTCAAGAGTGCCTTCCTCAATGGCTTCTTGCAAGAGGAAGTGTTTGTTGAACAACCCAAGGGGTTTGTGGATGCTCACCACCCCAACCATGTCTATCGCCTCAAGAAGGCACTATATGGGTTGAAACAAGCACCGAGGGCTTGGTATGAGCGCCTCACTCAATTTCTTGTTGACAATAACTACACAAGAGGTAGTGTTGACAAGACACTATTCATCAAGAGAAACAATGATGAGCTTTTCATAGCTCAAATATATGTCGATGACATAGTGTTTGGCTCTACCAACAACACCAAGGTCCAACAATTTGTTGATGTTATGTCTCATGAATTTGAGATGAGTCTTGTTGGTGAGCTTAATTACTTCCTAGGTTTGTAAATTAGGCAACTTGATAATGGGATCTTCATAACCCAAGCCAAATATGCCAAAAACCTTGTGAAGAAGTTTGGTCTTGAAAAAGCCAAACATTGTGACACTCCTATGAGCACCACTTTAAAGCTAAGCAAGGATGCTAGCGGTAAAAGTGTGGACCAAACCTTATATCGTGGCATGATAGGGAGCTTGCTCTATTTGACCGCAAGTAGGCCCGATATATCTTTTAGTGTAGGAGTTTGTGCTAGGTACCAATCCGATCCCAAGGAGTCCCATCTCTCTTCGGTTAAGAGAGTCATTCGCTTTGTGAATGGGACTTCCAACTATGGGATTTGGTACTCATTTGACACTAATCCTAGTCTTGTAGGATATAGTGATGCGGATTGGGCAGGAAATTGTGATGATAGGAAGAGCACATCGGGCGGTTGCTTCTTTCTAGGCAACAACTTGGTGTCTTGGTTTTGCAAGAAGCAAAACTCGATTTCCTTGTCCACGGCGGAAGCCGAGTACATAGCCGCGGGGAGTGGATGCACTCAACTTATGTGGATGAAGCAAATGCTAGTGGATTACGGATTCAACCAAGGTACTCTCACTCTCTTTTGTGATAACATGAGTGCCATTAATATTTCCAAGAATCCGGTGCAACATTCTAGAACTAAGCATATTGACATCCGCCATCACTTCATTAGAGAGCTTGTTGAAAATAAATGCATAGTACTTGAACATGTAGGTACTAATGATCAACTTGCGGACCTATTTACTAAACCCTTAGATGCTACTCGATTTAAAACTCTTAGTAGATCTATTGGGGTATGTCTTGTGGAGTGATGTTCTATGATTAACCCCATATGGGGAACTCAAGCAAAGAGAGCTATTTTGCATTCTTGTATCTTGCAAAAAATTTGAAATATCTTATGCCTCTTCTTTTATATTGCTTGAGTAAGCTTGGTTGTACATATGTATATATGTTTTAAAATTCCATAAGTGTGAACCTTGCTTGTCTACAATCCATGTCATATTTATGTTCAAACATGCATTTTTGGACTAGGAGATTTACATTGGAAGTATGATTTGAATGACCTATGATTATCTCCATGACATGATGATTCTTTAATAACATGCTAATGACAAATGAAAAAGCATGAAATTCATAAAACATGCTCACATGAAAAGCATGAATTGATGATTGCATATTCTTAAAAATGCAAAACTTGTGTGAAAACTTATGAGACTCAAAATGAATAAGGGATCTTGTATCCATTCAAAGGAATTTACATTCCAAATGTCTCTCTTTCTTTATTAGTTGAACATGGTTACTATCATACGGATAATTTTATCCGGAAAAATCAAATAGGGTGCAAAGTCGCTCATGCCATGTTTCGCTTATAAAGTTGGATATAGTTGCTCTTATATTGAAATCAATAATCTCTATATCCTTGCTTTTCCCATGACATTGGTGAAATTGGTTTGAATTCTTATTAGAAACCTTTGTCATTTGCTTTGCCAAATACCATTGTATTTTGGACTTGAATGCTATATGTCTTGTATGCAAAGCATGTTGGATTCACACATTTTCTCAAAATAAATCTCCTTGTTTCTCTCAAATTAATTGAAGTGCATAAAGTGACTTATTTGTATATGCATATCTTGCATGCTTCTATCTCTCGTTGCTATGAGTGACCCGGTTGGGGACTACTCCTTTGCCTATATCATGACAAAAAGGGGGAGTAGGATATGGTAAGGGGAGGTGCAAAATATAGAAGCTATTGTACACTTTGGGGAGAACATACATTGAGGGGGAGTAACCCGTTGAGGGGGAGCATTGCATTTATCATACATTGCATACATTTGGTAATGTTGTGCCTAAATTCTAAAAATGCAAATGCTTGGTATTGTTCTCACATGATTAATCTCACACTTTTCTTGTATTAGAAATGTTAGAAACTCTTTTCAGGGATTGTTTATTCTACAAGAGGATTGAAGACTTCAAGTTGCATTAGCTTATCTCTTTGTAATGTAGAATATCATTATAGTCCCGTAGTTTCTATTTTTTTGTGAGGAATCATTGTGAGTGATGGTTTTGTCACGAAATAGCCAAAGGGGGAGATTGTAAGGATTCCCGTTGTTTTTAATTGGCTTATTTCGTGATCAAACCATATGTGGGGGTTCTTTGTAAGGGTAGCCTAAGTATCGGTCTTGTTGTTCGAAACCCTTTTGAAGACCTCGTGTTGATAAGCACCGAAGGTAAATTTCTATGTGCTTACTTTTCTTTGAAGAGATTAGTTGCACACACACACTAAACATTCATTGCATATGTGTGCATTCTCTTCATTTGTCACAATTCACACTTGCACTTATTTATTATATTTTATTGTGTGTTATTGTGTGTTGTTGTTGTGTTAATTCGTTTCCCGATAACTTTCGGAAACGTCCGCGCATGCACGAGAATGTGCTTGGTTTAGCGCGAGGACCGCCTATGGAGAATGCCCTTGGCTTCTCCTTGGTTTTCACCTATCTAGGTGATCGGCGGTTATTATCGGCGGCCAGGCCGCCGAATGAAACCGCCGTTGCAGTCCAGATTGGTCTGAAGCATTTCTGCGGTTAAGATCGGCGGTCACGACCGCCATTCGAAACCGCCGATTCAAGACCTGATTGATTTATCACTCAGTCTAATTCGGCGGTTGAAACGGCGGGCATGAAACCGCCGTTCGAAACCGCCGTTCATACCTGGTTGATTTTGATCTCTCTGTTCTGTTTCGGCGGTTGGAATCGGCGGTCACGAAACCGCCGAATGAACCGCCGTTTATGCTCTGTTCTTCACGAGCTCAATTCGGCGGTCATGAACGGCGGCTTGGCCGCCGATTGAAACCGCCGATTGGCGCGTTTCTTTGAAACTTACTTAAACGACCACACTTTGATTTGGCCCCCTATATATATGCCACTTTGACTTTAGGTCAATTAAGAGAGTTCATATTCAGAATTCATACTTAGGATATTTTTCAAAGAGAAGAAAAATTCCAAGAACTCCATTCTTGATTCTCAAACACTTTTCATGATCATCAATCATCATCTAGCATCATCTTAGATCATCTAGATGTCATCTAGCATGGAATCTTCATCATACTTTGCTTGGTAAGCTTTTCACTAATATCTTACATGTTTTGTGTTTCTCTTATCTAGCAATCTCAATTAATTACTTGTTTGTTATTTTGTATGCTTTAGATACAATATTGAGATGAGTATGATGTATGTTTGAGATTTTATATTGTGCTTGCATATTAGGTTTTGTGCTTAATATTGATTAGCTAAACTAATTGACATGTCATTTAGTTTTGATATCTAGGATTATACTTAATTGCATATTAATCATCTTAGATAAGCATATAGGGTTTCCCTTGCTCTATGTTGCATTTTGGATATTCACATATATTCACTTAGGGTTGTATTCTCTTCAAAGAGAAAGTAAGTCTTGTGTGTAGCATCCGGGATTAGGTTGCTTAGAACGCAAGCAAATTGGACTAGGTTCACTCATACCGGGATTAGGTAGGTGTGTGATTACTTCCGGGATTAGGTTGTAATCGTTTGCACATTTAGTGGATTCGAGGTTCGAGTGTGGCTTACTTACATAGCCCGTGGTTTTTCCCGTGAGGGTTTCCACGTAAAAACCAAGTGTTGTTTTAATTTCCGCACCATATTACAATTGCTTGGTTATATTATCTTGAGGGCATTTTCGTAATTTTGACTAACACGAAAAATTGGGTAAAAAGCGTAAAATCTATTCACCCCCCCTCTAGATAGCTTTATACACACCGTGCTATTATTTGTTTCAATAAGTGTGAACCTTGCTTGTTTACAATCCATGTCATATTTATGTTCAAACATGCATTTTGGACTAGGAGATGTATGTAGGAAGTATGATTTGAATGACCTATGATTATCTCCATGACATGATGATTCTTTAATAACATGCTAATGTCTTATGAAAAGCATGAAATTCATGTACATGCTCAAATGAAAAAGCATGAATTGATAATTGCGTTCTTAAATGCAAAAACTTGTGTCAAAAAAAAAAAAAAAAAAAAAAGCTTATGAGACTCAATGAAAAAGGATCTAGTATCCATTCAAGGATTTTACAATCCAAATGTCTCTCTTTCTTTATTGGTTGAACATGTCTACTATCATACGGGTTTCATTCCCAGAAAAATCAAATAGGGTGCAAAGTTGCTCATGACATGTTTAGCTTATAAAGTTGGATATAGTTGATCTTAAATTGAAATCAATGAAATTTCTATATCCTTGCTTCTCTCATGACAATGGTGAAATTGGTTTGAATTCCTATTAGAAACCTTTGTCATTTGCTTTGCCAAATACCATGGTATTTTGGACTTGAATGCTATATGTCTTGTATGCAAAGCATTTTTGATTCACACATTTTTATTCTAATAAAACTCCTCGTTTCTCTTCGATTAATTGAGATTGCATAAAGTGACTTATATTGATTATGCATATACTAGAATGCTACTATCTCTCTTTGCCTTAAGTGACCCGGTTGGGGACTACTCCTTTGCCTATATCATGACAAAAAGGGGGAGTAGAATGTGGTAAGGGGAGGTGCAAATTGTTGTAGCAATTGGTGCACATTGGGGAGAATATACATTGAGGGGGAGTAACCCTTTGAGGGGGAGCATTGCATTCATCATACATTGCATGATGTTGTGTTTAATTTCTTAGAAATGCAAATGCTTGTTTATGTCCTCACTTGATTCATCTCACTTTTACTTGTTTTGGAAAGTTTAGAAACCTTGTTTCAGGGAATGATTGTTTTATAAGAGATTGAAGACTTCAAGTTTTATTTTTATATATCTCTTTGTATTGTAGAAAATCTTCATTGACCCATAGGTTTATTTTTGTTGTGAGGAATCAATGTGAGTGGTGGTTTTGTCACGAAATAGCCAAAGGGGGAGATTGTAAGGATTCCCGTTTTATTGATTGGCTTATTTCGTGGTCAAACCACATGTTGGGGTTTTGAATGTAAGGGTAGTCTAAGTGTTTAATGATTGAAGATCAAAGGCCCTTCCATGACCTCAAGATACAAGCACGCCAAAGGTATAATCTCTTGTGCTTGTTTTTCTTTGAAGAGATTTAGTAGCACACACACACTTAGCATTCTTGCTATGATTGCATACTTGCTTATTTTTATGTGCATCTCTTCACATGTCACTTTACACACTAGCACATTGGTTGATATATCTTGTTGTGTGTATATGTGCCTTATAATTCGTTTCCCGATATTGTTCAGAAACGTCCGCGCTTGCACTAATGAGAGCTTGGTTTCGCGCGAAGACCGCCTATGGAGAATGCCCTTGGCTTCTCCTTGGTTTTCACCATTGTTGGTGATCGGCGGTTATGATCGGTGGCCTGGCCGCCGAATGAAACCGCCGTTTCAGTCCAGATTGGTCTGAAGCAATTATGCGGTCAAGATCGGCGGTCACGACCACCGTTCGAAACCGCCGTTCATACCTGATCAATTTTAATCCCTCGGGTTTGATTCGGCGGTTGAATCGGCGGTCACGAAACCGCCGAATGAAACCGCCGTTAATGCTCTGTTCTTCACGAGCTCAATTCGGCGGTCGTCATCGGTGGCCTGGCCGCCGATTGAAACCGCCGAACGGTGCGTTTCAGGGGCAAAAGTGTCTTTTCACATGCCCAATTCTTGATGTCTATAAATATCTTATTTTCTCAATCTCTGATCAAGATTCTTGAGTCATTAGAACCCTAAACTTTCAAGAGAGATTTTTGAGAAAAAATCAAATCAAGAACCCACCTTTAAACACTCAAATCAAATCCTTTTTACATCAAATTTCATATTGCATCCTCTATGTCTACATAGAAAGAATCTATGATTGGATTGGCATCATCACAATATGCTTGGTAAGATTTTGATTAGTTTCATCTTATTTTAGTATTTTTACTATCTAGCATATTCTCTTTTTATTTACTTGTATGTTGTTGATCATATGATAAATACAAGAATAGAGAATTAATTGTGATGAATTAATTGAGTGTTGTTTTTGTGATAGCTAATTAGGTTTTTGCTTAATCTTGATTAGCTAAGCTATTTGACATGTCATTTAGCAATTGATATCTAGGGTTGATTAAATTGATTATATCATCATCCTAGATAAGCATCTAAGGTTACATAGCCTTGTTTGTTATTTGAATATTCATATATATATTCACATAGGTTGTTTCTCTTCATTGAGAAGTAAGTCTTGAGGCTAAGAGTGCTTAGGCCTCAAGCAAATTGGAATAGGGTTGCTAATAAAGGCCCGCTGGGTAGAAGTGAGGGGTTACAGACCGGAGTGTTAGACGAGGTCTACATAGGTTGTAAACTTCATTTCAATTAGTGATTTCGAGTTCCGAGTGTGGCGCACTATACAGCCCGTGGTTTTTCCCAGTGGTTGGGTTTCCACGTATACATCAAGTGTTATTTAAATTCCGCACTATATTACACTTGTATGTATTTTTGACTAGTAGGGGCATTTTCGTAAAATTGACTTGCATGCGAAAATTGGGTAATAATTAGTTAAAATCTATTCACCCCCCCCCCCCCCCCCCCCCCCCCCTAGCTTTATATAGAACACACTTTGAGAACTTTCAGATAGGTTTAACATTATGCCCATGCTAGTTTGCTTTACTTGCATTCCTAGAAAATAATTCAACTCACCCACCATACTCATTTCAAATTCACTTGACATAACACTTATAAATTCATCAACCTTGGTTTTATTAGTGTTGTGTGTACAAATTCGCCAAACAGGACACGTCATCATAAAGGCCAATAATTGCTGAAAGAAGGGATGCCACGTCACTCGTTGACCAAGTCAAAGGGGAAAAACATGGATCAGTTAATAGGTCAAGGGTGTAGTTGCCAGAATCAAATATATACTCACCAAAGTAAGAAATGTAGTCGCCAAAGGATAAAACCCAGAAGCGGGGGTGTTCGCTGCATCAGCCTATTGAGCATGAACCGACCCAGCAGAAGCACAATGGTAAAACCCCCACTCACGGAAAACCCTCTACACCAAGGAGTCTTAGAATAAAGAGGCAGGAAAGCCTATCCTAATCCGTAGCAATATGGGATTCCCAATACAAGTCCAAGAGGAAGTCCTACTACAAACACACCTAAAATCAAGGGGAAACCCTAAATATCATGTATAAATAGAACCACCTATCCCACGAGGAAGGGGTCGAAAAAACCAAAAGAGAAAGAAAGCAAGAATTCGAGAGATCTGAGTGTGTAACAAAGCCAAGTAATTCAGTGATATTTTTCTGTCCTTCGGGACGCCGTGGTTTTTTCCCATTCAAGGGTTTTCCACGTAAATCTGTCTTTTGCATGTTCTAATTTTCTTTCTTGTTTGACGTTTGTTTTGATTTAGTTATTGACTCTGTGATAATCCAAAAATCACCGTCAACAATTGGCGCTAGAGGAAGGGGTTAATTTGAACAAGAACTTCGAAGAACCCTTGTGACTTAAAAACATGAACAGCGACAAGGAAGGCAACTCCAGCGGAGATCAGATTGTTGAAATAACTGTGCCAACAGGCGATGGAGTGGTGACGATCGGAGAACAATCTGCGGCAACGCCAGGAGCTAGGACAACAAACCCAGAAACTCTGCAGCACTTTCAAACTACGTTGATGAATCTGATCAGTAAGGCTAACAAAATAGGACTCTCACTTCCCATAGGCCCGGGAATCTCCTCTCCCTACGAATTAACCACACCTGGAATCCATCCACCTGGGAGATTACGGTCAGAAGTCCACATTGCCACCCTTGACACTCGAGTGAGGCAGACCCCCGAAGAACCTCCCTAGGACAACCCTGAAGGTTTCGAGGAAAGAAGATATAGAAAGGGAAAAGCTGTGATGAACGACGAATCCCTGGAGATACAAAATCACGGGCGGATACATGGGACAAATTCTAATGACACGCATCAAAGTAGACGGCGGAGACACCGCTCTATCTCATCTGAAGACAGAAGTCCCCTACAAAGAAGAGAATTACCATCCAAAAGGGTACGGCGAAGAAGATCTGAAAGCGCGGATGATCAGATTGTCAAGAATCCGAATGATAAAGATGACTATGGGAGAATGACAATCAAGAGCAGACTCGACCCAGTAGGAGAACCAACTGGCCATCGAGATGTTATCTTACAAGAGTTGTCAAGGAAGGTTTCAGCAATGGCACGGAGGTATGGTCGCAACGTATCTTCAGATGACGAATCAGAGAGTCCATTCGTCGATCACATTGCTCGCACCCAGTCTCCAGATAGGTTCAGAATGCCGACCATTGAACAGTATAAAGAAAACAGGGATCCGAAGGAGCATGTTCACCGATTCCGTAATATTATGGCCCAGTATTCATCCAATGACGGACTGCTATGTCTCACCTTCCCACAGACATTCGGCGACCTCGCCTCTAGATGGTTTGGAAGACTTCCACCCGGAAGTATAAGCAGTTTCTCAAAACTCAGCAAAGCGTTTATAAGACAATTCATGGGGAGCGTGCAGAGAAGGAAGTCACTCGCCCATCTATCGAATCTAAAGCAAGAGCGCAATGAGTCGATCAAGAAGTATCTAGCAAGATTCGGGAAAGAGGTTGCCCAAATTGAGGATGCCAGTGACGTAGCTATTATCGCCGCTTTCACCAATGGGTTGCAAAGTGGGCGACTATCCTTTGATCTGCGAAGGGATAGGCCAAAAACTTACGAGGAGATAATGGAAATAGCCGGTGATTATGCATTGGCAGAAGAGGAAGAAGTAGTACAAGGGGGCAGCTACGTACATGGCCATAAGCCTGACTCGAAGTCGGAACATAAGGACAACAAGAAGACACAGTCGCGTGATCGCCATGGAGATAAAAGAGGCCAAAAGGGACATCCAAGGGAAAGCAAAGGAAACGCTCTATCCAGCAGGTTTCAAAGAAGGTACAACCGTTACACCCCCTTAACTGGCGACCATGAGGAAATACTTTCTGTGGTAGAAGACAAAGGACTCGCCAAATACCCTCGGCAACAATCAGCTAACGCCAAGAGAGATACAACCAAGTACTGCCGATTTCATAAAGATCATGGGCATGAAACTTCAAAGTGTTTCCAGTTACATGATCATATTGAGAGCTTGATCAGGGACGGGCACCTGAAAGATTTTACGTTGAAAAGCGATAAGCAAGGTGGTCGCCAAGATAACCACCAAGGGATCGGGCAGGATAGGAGGAGTCCAAGGAGGAACAGCCCTAACGCCGCTATAAATACCATCTTTGGCGGGCCACATACTGGGAGAAGCAATCGAGAAAGGATGTCAGAAGTCTGAGAAGTAATGCATGACAGCAGAAATAAGGAGATTAATTCTGTGCAGAGGAACCCCAAGAAAGGAAGGGAAGGACATGACCCTATAACATTTACGGCGGAAGACTCCGACGGAATCGATGCAAAGCCTAACGATGCAATTGTAGTGGGAGTTCAAATTGCACACAGGGATGTCCTTTGGGTAATGATTGATAATGGAAGTTCAGCAGATATTCTAAGTGCTAGAGTATACGATGAGCTGCGACTGGACAGGAAGGATCTAGAACCTTTCCATGTACCGCTGAAAGGTTTCGAGGGTGCAGAAGTAAGATCTTTGGGAACTGTAAAACTGCCGGTGAGGTTCGGTACGGCGCCATGCAGGTGAACAATCCTGTTGGATTTCGTTGTAGTCGACATCCATAATTGGCCATATAATGCTTTGCTTGGCAGACCTTTTCTTAACAAAGCCCGAGCTGTCACTTCAACCCACGCCTTGAAGGTAAAATTCCCCACAGAATTTGGAGTCGGGGAACTGAAAGGGTCACAAGAGATGGCTCGCCGCGCTAACCTTTCAATCTTTAAAGATAAAGCGGGAATGAAGACCTTAAACATATTCGAAGTGAATAAGGAGGCACGGGAAGAAAATTCGGAAGCATTCGAATTGGACCCAAGGGACAAAGCAAGCAGAGAGAAGGAAGAGCCAACTGAGTCCATTATTCTGGATGAAGCAGAATCGAATAAAACAGTCAGGATTGGAGCCAGGTTGGCTGAACGAGTCAAGAGAGATGTAACAAGCCTGCTGAAATAGTACAAGGGGATATTCGCTTGGAGCCATGAGGACATGCCGGGAATTGATAGAAGTGTTATTTCACACAACCTGGCTGTGAACGAAAAATGCAAACCAGTGGTGTAAAAAATGAGAAGCTTCAACCCAGAGAGAAGTGCGGCGATAAAAGAGGAGATATCCAAGTTGCTCGTCGTAGGGTCCATCAGGGAAGTTAAGTACCCAGAATGGGTGGCGAATGTAGTTCTAGTGAAGAAGAAGAATAATCAATGGAGGATGTGCGTCGATTTCACCGACCTAAAGAAGGCCTGCCCCAAGGACAGCTTCCCGCTACCAAGAATTGACCAGTTGGTCGATGCAACGGCAGGACATGAGACATTGAGCTTCATGGATGCTTACTCGGGCTATAACCAGATAAAAATGCATGCGTCTGATGAGGAAAAGACGGCATTCACCACAGACCAAGGGTTATACTGTTACACAGTTATGCCGTTCGGCCTGAAAAATGCTGGAGCAACTTACCAGCGTTTAGTCAACAAGATGTTCGCCAGACAAATAGGAAGAAATATGGAGGTTTACGTTGATGATATGCTAACAAAAAGTATCACAGCAGATAAACATATAGATGACCTGAGGGAAACATTTGATGTGTTGGTAAAGTACAGAATGAAGTTGAACCCCGCAAAATGCGTGTTCGGCGTACCATCAGGAAGATTTCTCGGGTATCAAGTACATCAAAGAGGAATCGAAGTGAACCCGGAGAAAATCCAAGAATTAGCAGAAATGGTTTCGCCAAGAACTTTGAAGGACGTCCGAAGGCTCACAGGGTGCCTGGCATCGCTGAGCAGGTTCATAACTAAATCGACAGACCGATGCCTACCATTTTTCAAAGCTCTAAAGAAAGGAAAGGGAGTCGAGTGGAACGAAGATTGTGAAAGAGCTTTCCAGGCCCTGAAAGATTACCTTGGGAAGGTACCGCTACTGTCAAAACCAGAAACAGGAGAGACGCTGTATATGTATTTGTCCGTTTCTGAAGCAGCCACAAGTTCCGTGCTGGTAAAACAGGAAGAGGGAATCCAGAGACCAATATACTACACCAGCAAGGCATTGTTACCAGCCGAAACCAGGTACTCACCGGCTAAAAAAATGGCACTCACTCTAATCACAGCAGCAAGGAAGTTAAGGCCATATTTCCAGGCTCATAAAATCGGAGTATACACCAATTGCCCACTGAAACTAATTCTGTAGAAACTAGAAGTATCCGGTCGATTAACAAAGTGGCCGATCGAGTTAAGCGAATTCGATGTAGAGTATCTGCCAAGGATGGCAATTAAAGCCCAAGCAGTGGCAGACTTTGTAGCAGAGTTCACCGAGCCAAGTGTAGAAGTGGCAAGAGTGATGGTGAAGCAAAATAAGAGAGTGTTCAAATGGCAACTCCGCGTTGACGGGTCGTCAAACACGCACGGCAGCGGGGCAGGGGTAGTAGTGTTAACCCCGGAAGGAGATTCAGTCGAATGTGCCTTGCATTTTGACTTCAAAGCTGCTAACAATCAAGCTGAGTATGAGGCACTCATAGCAGGTTTAAAAGTTTGCACAGTCCTAGGAGCAGATGAGGTAGAAATCTTCAGCGACTCTCAAGTTGTTGTCAATCAGGTACTAGATGAATACCAGGCAAGAGATGAAAGCATGATCACCTACCTAGAATTAGCGAGAGAGCTACTGGAAAGATTTAAAGAATACAGAATTATTCATATCCCCAGAGAAGAAAACGAGCAGGCTGATGCCTTAGCCAAGCTAGCATTCGCCACAATCAACATCTGGCCCAAAACTATCTCTATGATCCACCTATTGCAGCCAAGTATAGTAAAAACAAAGGAAGTTGGGGCAATCTTTGGCGAGAGGAACAGCTGGATCACACCCATCAAAGAGTACCTCGTCAATGATGTACTCCCAAGTGATCCATTAGAAGCAAAACGATTGAAGTACAAAGCTACGAGATATTCAATACTCAATGGAGAACTGTACAAAAGGGGGTACTCAAGAGCACTGCAGAGATGTGTCGGGCCTGAAGAAGCAGAAGGTATCCTGAGAAGCATACATAGTGGGAATTGTGGGAATCACACTGGGGGTGTCAGCCTAGCCCACAAAACATTAAGGCAGGGTTTTTACTGGCCAACACTATTCGCCGACGCCAAAAGAGTGGCAGCGAGATGTGAGGCGTGTCAAAAGATTGCCAACAACATTCGCCAACCACCTGAACTCTTGCAGAGTATTACCTCGCCTTGGCCGTTCGCCATATGGGGAATTGACTTGATCGGCCCAATGCCAACAGCAACTGGAGGAGCGAAGCACGCTATAGTAGCTGTAGATTATTTTACAAAGTGGGTAGAAGCCGAACCATTGGTATATATAACAGAAGCCAACACTATAAGCTTTGTGAAGAAAAATATCATGTACAGATTCGGGATACCCAACACCATCATCACTGACAATGGGACCCAATTCGACGGAAACAAATTCAGGGAGCTATGTGACAAGTATGGTATCAATAACTACTACGCCTCCCCAGCGCACCCGCAGACAAACGGCCAAACTGAAGCAGTGAACAAGATCATAAAACACAACCTGAAAGCCAAATTGGCAGTAAAAAAGGGAAGCTGGGCAGAGAAATTACCACAGGTACTTTGGGCATATCGAACCATAGAAAGAGGTTCAACAGGTGAGACCCCATATTCCATGGCTTACGGAGCTGAAGCAGTCATCCCCGTAGAGACGTCCTTCTCTTCACCAAGAGTACAACTCTTTCAACCCGAACTCAATGTTGATATGTTAAAATGCGGTCTGGATAAATTAGAAGAGAGAAGAGAACGTGCACAGATAAGAAACACTGCATACCAACAGAGGGTAGCCAGGTATTACAATTCACATGTGCGTGAAAGGAGGTTCGCACTCGGCAACTTGGTGCTGAAAAGGGTGAACCCAGGAACTAGAGACAAGGCTGCAGGATCACTCGCAGACAAATGGGAAGGGCCTTATCAAATCACAGGCATAGCTGGCCACGGGGCATATCGCATCACTCGAGAAGGTTTTGGCGAACTACCTCGGCCATGCAATGCGCAGTACCTGAAGATATATTACCCTTGACTTTTTCATTATCTCTAAAGATTTAGTTCACAATTTTTTATTCATAGGCAGTTTCCGTTTTAGCATTTTTTCTATGTTACTGTTTTAACAAGAGTTGTAGGAACTATCCAAATAAAGAGTAATTTATTACTGAGAATTCGTGACTTGACTCGCCAGTTACAAAGGGCATTCGCCGTCTTATATCAATACCATTGCGTAAAGACGAGTTTCATACTCGCAACAATGAGAATAAGTGGCGACCCAACGAAACTAAAGCAAGCCAAAAGCGATTACGTCGCCATAGCCCAAGATACAGAAATTGGGGATCGCCACTACTAGGAGAATAAGATCTCCAGAGAAAAACTTGGTGTGGGCAAATACACCCTGAATAAACACCAAGTACGCCAGAACTCAGCAATGGCAGCTGAATAAATAAAAGCATGTTAAAAACTTGGTGTATGGTCGGATACGTCCTGACAAACACTGAGTACGCCAAAATCCAGCAATGGCAGCTGAATACAACAAAATATGCTAAAAACTTAGTAAAACACTGAGTACGCCAAAATCCAGCAATGGCAGCTGAATACAACAAAAATGCTACAGAGTGAAATACTGAGCAAAAAATCAGCGAATAGCAGCTGAATACACAAAAATATGCTAAAAACTTGGTGAAATGCTGAGTAAGCCGAAAAGTCAGCAAAGGCAGCTGAACAAAGAAAAAGTTTATAACTTTTAATAAATAAAGTCATTTACAATTAAAGAATTAAGAATGAAGATACAAAAAGAGAAACTGAAGATATAAAGATTTACAATCCTTCAGTATGAAAGACACAAAAATTCAACTAGCTGCAGGAGGGCCCTCGCTATCTTCCTCATCTTCGATCTCCTCGTCTGAAGGCCAGGTGACTTCCTCATCCCCTTCTGGCATAAAAGGCTCATAATCCCTTCCAGCAACAGGACCCAAGTCAGGCTCAGTGCCAGAACCAGAAAAGCTGCCCTTCTGACCCGAGTAGTAAGTATTGAAGACACGCTTGCTAGGGATTTCTAAATGCATAGGGTGAGGTTCAGTCGTGTTGTAACGATAGTGGGCTTTCCAACGTTTTATCTGCTCTTTAATTGACTCCACTCCGCTGGCCATATGCTGTTGAAAAGACCGGTCGAAACATTTCAGAGCCTTCTCATTTGAGTGGTCCTTCATGGCGAAGAACTTTTTCGACTGCCTCATGCCTTTTTTAAATTCACGCAATAAAAGCGCATCATAGGCAGGGGATCTCTTAAAACGATCAACCGCTTCAACCTCCAGCACAGCCTTGAGATCGTTCAGAATAACTTCATACGAGGACAACTGGTTGCGCAAGTCCAAAGCCTCACGCTCAGCTTTCTCCTTTGCCTCCTCAGCTAGTCGCTCAGCTTCAAAGTGTGCTGCGAGCGATTCTTGATTAACGGAAAGTTGCTCTCGCAGCAAACGCATCTCCTCCTCAGCAGCAGCTAATTTCTCTTCAGCAGCCAGTTGGGCTGAGTGATAACCATTTGCGGATTCTCTCAACTGAGTAAGTTGCTGAGCATGGGCTTCCTCAGCAGAGAGTTTCTCAGCTGCCAAAAGGGAGGTTTGTTCTCGCAGGCGTCTAACGTCCTTTGAAAGAAAATTTCCTCGCCTATAATTATCAGCCAACTCTGACAACATCTGAAAAGAAAAAATAGAAGTCAGGATATGTGCAAATAAAAAATACATGGGCAAAGCAAGAAGCCCACCAGAGAGTGGCAGTCGAAGAAAAATTCCATTTTCCTGTTGCAGGAACCTCTCTTCATCTGCTCCCAATCCTCATCAACATAGACATTGTTGTTCATTATATATAAGCAGATTTCTGCAGCCGTAAAATCTGAAAGGGAGACAGACCCGACTCCCTCACCAGCATTAGTTGGATCAATGGGAGGAGCTTTATGAGCGACACCGAAACTAGACGCAGTAGCCCCAGGCTGTCTCAATGACCCCGGATTATCAGTTGGCCCTGGTCGATCAGTTGACCCTGGCTGGCCAGCAAAAGAGGTGTCTGGCTTATTCACGGCTGCCGTAGGAGGAGTTGAACCGGTTGGGGAAATGGTAGGAGCATCAAAATTGTTTACCCCCTCCGTAAGAGAAGGCTCCGTCAAATCTGGTCCCTCAACAGAAGCTCCAAGGACAGCCGTTTCAGCGGAGGGAGCCTTGGCGAGCACAGGGTCTTCAGCAACCTCATCATCTGAAGAAACAACATATTGCACGACCCTTAACGCCCGTTTCAGAGGTCGAGCAGCATGGTCAGGTGTACCCTCAGCCGGACGTTTGTCTCTACCGGTTTTGGGGGTCAAATCGCTTGAAGGATCCAGGGGAGTCTCAGGAACATCCGCATCAAAAATGGGGATGTCGCTAGCCACACTTGAAACCCCCACCTTCTCCTTTCCCTTACGACTGGAAGCACTCGAGGCGGCAGTCGCAGTGGGAGAAGTCGCAGCAGTACTCGCAGCAGGTGCACTCGCAGCAACCTCCAGGCGAACAGGGGATGTCCCCGACTCGACACGCCCCCCATCAACATCACCAACTTCCTCATCATCTGAGGGATCACCACCATCCGGGCTAGCAACTCCCTCCTTAGCCAAACCAGCTGCTTGCCTTTTACTGGCAGCCTCAGAATTTTTAACTGCCCGAGCTTGCAGATCGTAAACTGTGTCAAAATCATGTACTGCAGAAACTCACCAAAAGTTAGCAAATGGAGACAGGAAAACTATAATACTAAAAGAAAACAGGTAGAACTTACAGCGAGGAAGCCTGGCGGGTAGGCGTGAAAAAAGCCCCTGGGCGATCATTTTATCCTCGTCCAAAAGAAACGAGCGACCCATTTTATTCAAAGGAAGGACAGCTGCAGCAGCAAGGTGAGACACCTCCTCATCCAACAAAATAGGGGCAGCTTTGGACCAGGCATCAGGAGAGGTAAAATGCCTAGGAACCTTCTTCGCCGCAAGATTTAGATGACCATTGGCGGACACATCTCTACCCCACTCGCCGCCAATAAAGTACCAGCTGTTCTTCCATCTCTTATTTGAGGTAGGAAAGCCCCAAATAAAACCTTTCTTCTTCTCATCACTGGAAACCTCCACTTGCCCAGGGTTCGCCATACCCTTAGGGATCCAGTTCTCCACGAGCGAAGAGAGAAGAAAGTATGTCCCACTGTTGCCAGCCTGCCTTAAAGTGTAAAAATGACGAATCTCACGAGGCATGGGGGGTTCATAACCTTTCAACTTCCACATTAAACCCAAACACATGAGGATCCTATAGCTGTTTGGGGCAAGTTGAACAGGTGCAATTTGAACCTCCGCGAGGAACCTGGCAATAAAAGGTTGAATAGGAAGGGTAATCCCGCAGCTAAGCATGGCACCATAAATGGCGACCGCATTCTCAAGAGGATTCAACGCTGCTCGGCTACCAGGCAACATCAAAGTCACTGAGCCTGGAATCCCAAAGCGACTCTTATACTTACGGAGCTCACCCTCACCAACCACATTAACTTCAGTATCAAAGGAACAGGGGCGATCAAATGAAAAGTTTAGCCTGTTCCGTTAATGGTCCTCAACGTCAGAATCAACAGTCGTTTGTGCATCCAAAAGGGACCCCCGAGGAATCCTAGAAGCGCGTCGTTTGTTTCCACTTGGTCTAGAAGATCTCGGCATTTCTGGAGACTCACTATTGGAAGACGAAGAAGGAAAAACATTAGGAAAAAAGTCATCATCAGAAGGCGGAATATAAACAGAAATGGGGACCGGAGAATCCGGGTGGAAATTACGAATCAAAGATTCGATTTTGTCTGCAGTACCCTTATCACCAAGTTCTAAGGCTTGCATCATCTGATTAAAAAGAGAATAACGTAAGGAAGGATCCATGGGAACTCACCAGAAAACCCTAGGTTCGGAGGATGAGCAAGAGGTTTGGGGGCGTCGAGAAATAAGCACGATCAGTTTTCGAAGCAAGCCGTCCGACAGCAAAGTAGAATAGAAGGAATTCGTGGCAGAGATTTCTAAGGAAGACGAAGAAGCTCTGTTTTGAGAGAAGAACAAAAGAGAAAATAGAAAAATAAATGAAAAGAGCAAAGTGAGGAAGAAGGAACGATCGGGCCTTAAAAAGAGGGAATTTTAAAATTCAAAAAGAAAATCAAATAAAAGATATGCAATTAATGTGAGTGACAGCCACAGTAACTAGTCGCAATAGTCACCACCAGGTAATGGACATGTGGCATTTCGGGGATCACCAAGCAGTCAGAATATCCCCTCACCTGTCAAGTAAGTGGAAGCGCCAGAAGTTGTGTGGCTGAAATTAAAAACTTGCACCGGAAGAATCAACATAATACACAGTGTAAAGAAGAGAGAGAGTTAATTACAAAAATGTGTCGAAATTCTGAAGTCATAGATATAAATACTACTCGCAGAGGCAAACGAAGTAAAGCCATTCGCCCGGCTCGGAGTATTTATAGGGGTATTGTTGTGTGTACAAATTCGCCAAACAGGACACGTCATCATAAAGGCCAATAATTGCTGAAAGAAAGGATGCCATGTCACTCGTTGACCAAGTCAAAGGGGAAAAACATGGATCAGTTAATAGGTCAAGGGTGTAGTCGCCAGAATCAAATATATACTCGCCAAAGTCAGAAATGTAGTCGCCAAAGGATAAAACCCAGAAGCGGGGGTGTTCGCTGCATCAGCCTATTGAGCATGAACCGACCCAGCAGAAGCACAATGGTAAAACCCCCACTCACGGAAAACCCTCTACACCAAGGAGTCTTAGAATAAAGAGGCAGGAAAGCCTATCCTAATCCGTAGCAACATAGGATTTCCAATACAAGTCCAAGAGGAAGTCCTACTACAAACACACCTAAAATCAAGGGGAAACCCTAAATATCATGTATAAATAGAACCACCTATCCCACGAGGAAGGGGTCAAAAAAACCAAAAGAGAAAGAAAGCAAGAATTCAAGAGATCTGAGTGTGTAACAAAGCCAAGTAATTCAGTGATATTTTCCTGTCCTCCGGGACGCCGTGGTTTTTTCCCATTCAAGGGTTTTCCACGTAAATCTGTCTTTTGCATGTTCTAATTTTCTTTCTTGTTTGACGTTTGTTTTGATTTAGTTATTGACTCTGTGATAATCCAAAAATCACCGTCAACAATTAGTATACCCAAAAACAATGTCATCAACATATATTTGTGCAACAAAAATATCATGATCATGATGTTTGATAAACAATGTTCTATCTGTTAGGATTATGCTCAATAACAAGAGTGTAATATTGTTTTTGACAATCTTTTCATATTAATAAAGTGATTTCTGATTTAAACAAATTTTATAGCATTTATAGATTGAATATTATAATTGTCAAAAGTAAATAATCATAAGGTCAAAAGACTATGAGAAAAGAAGAATTGTTCGTACATCTGGATATGTATGAGGTAGACACAATTCTTTAGTTAGTCTTGAATAATGTTCACAACTTAAGTTAAAGGTTGGGCACCTTTATCTTGTTAAAGTTGTAGAATTCTTTTGCTAGCATTTGAGTGGGATCAAATGAGTTATGATGAGTCTGAAATCATCGGAGGGTCTTCGAGTAAAAGAATCTAGTGCACTGGGTGCATTGAACTGGATCACAATGAAATACTTTATCTAGAACCGTCAATAGATAATAGTCTTTTCATTATCAGGACAATCAGAGAGTCTATCTTAATCCTGAGATAAATGATGGACTTATGGTTGCAAGTGGTATCATTTGAGTTATCAATGAGTACGATTATATAGCATAGTCTATCATCGATAGTTTGGTGATATTCATTTGTTAATCGATAGAGGACTTCATTTATAGATATGGACATCGTGGCTCCATTTATTAAATGAGAGTAGAATATCATCATATGGATGTTTTGAGGTATTGGATATTGAATCTTAACGTTAAGTTTTCGATAGAGTCTATTGAAACATGGCTTCTGGACAAGTCAAAATATCCAAGTTCAAAATTTGGTCATATGAGTAAATATGGTAACTTGGAGAGCTATAGGCGGTCTATGAGCTCTTGGCGATTACTGATATTCTTCACGAGGATACACCATCTCCTATAAGATTGTCTAGGGTATGAATGAGAATCATTTACTTATTCCATCTTTATTTAAGAGTGCAATTTTAGTTCTTTAGTGGAATGAACTAAAATTAATAGATTGAACCTAAGTGAATCATTTGTTGATTATGATTGGGTTATGTCTATTGAAGCTTAAATTTAGATAGCCCGCCAAGATCCCCAATCCACACGGACTTGCATGGATCACTTGATATATTCTACCGGACCAATTTATGGGTCCATCTAGAATTGTATTAAGGCATGTGGACTTGTTTCTTTTAGTAAGAATGGGTTTAGGTCACATGTGGGCCTTTTATTAAGGTCTAATGGATTTAATAAAATAGAAAAACAATATATAGATATATTAATATATATGGCACATGGCCGAGATATATATATGATATTATATTGTTTTATTTTTATTATTTAATTAAATGGGAATTAATTAATTGATTGATTAATTATTTAATTAAGAATCAAAATCTTTTTCTGACTAGGAAATATGTTTCTTAGTAGTATACTATTGTGGTAGTATAATTAAAATAAAAGACTTTATTTGGTAAGTAGATAAATAAGGGATTTATTTACCTTGTCAAATAAGGAAGTTTTTTATATAGTCACAAATACACTAAAGAGTTGGATTAGGGTTTAGAATTCTAAGAAAATCTACCTAGAGTTAGGATTTAAGTTAAAAGACATAAATCCTACATGGTAAAGGATTTCGGCCTCAATATATAGATATATATGAAATATATATGGTTATTAGCCGGAATATATGTAGATAGATTTATATAGCATGCAGAATATATATTATATGTGCCATGCAGAATTCGGCATATATATATTATTTATATGTTATATAGAATTTGCTGCAAGAAATATATATATTTAGAAAGCATGCAGAATTATATATATATATATATATATATATATATATATATATATTAAGAGGTGTGCAGGATTGATGCTATAGACATATATATATTGGGCAAAGAATTCGGTGCACTTGATGCGCTTATATATTATTTGGGAAAAGTGCAGAATTCGGTGCACTACATATTTTTAATAGGCAAGTTAATTCGTGCACTATAAAAATATGAGGCAAGTGGAATTCGGCTAACCCTAGGTCTTTGGCTTGAGAATATTTTTCTTTTGCTTGAGAAAATAAAATCCAACTCTAGACTAGTGTGATTTTCGGCCAAGAGGAATAGAGAGAAAAGTTTGTTTTACTTTGATAGTGCACTAGTAGCTTATACATCAATAGGCTTTGTGCACAACTTCGAATAAGGTTCACACGAGTTTCGATCATTAGATTGAGAATTCAAAAGTGACCGGAACGTTCTTTGTTATCTTTTGGAGGTTTTGTGATTAACGAAAAAGAAAAAGTTTTCGTTATCCATCCTCAGGTACACAATTCAAAGAGAAGGGAGACCACGCTCCTAGGTGATTCACATTCGTGATTGGATTGGAAGATCCTGCGGATTACCATCGACGCAATATCAATCGGATCACGCGACAAAGGTATGATATCTTTAGTATTATATGTTTAATTAATTAGAGGGTTAAGGTTCAAATTATGGAAAAATTTTAAACTATACTAAACTCTTTTTTAGTCTCGCTTCCACTGCGTTGACCGTATTTTTCCCTACACTATCAATGCCACCTCTCTTATAATGGTTATCAACAAGATATTGAGTCAACCTATCATACCAAGCTCTTGGAGCTTACTTAAGGCCATAGAGAGCCTTTTTCAATTTAAACACATGATTAGGAGAGTGTGGGTCTACAAAACCCTTAGGTTGTTCAACATACATTTCTTCTTGAAGGTATCTGTAAGGATTCCCTTTTGTTGATTGGCTTATTTCGTGGTCAAACCACATGTTGGGGTTTGGTTGTAAGGGTAGTCTAGGTCATTAAGGTTGAAGATCAAAGACCCTTTCCAAGACCTCAAGAGGACAAGCACCAAAGGTATATCTTGTGCTTACTTTGGCTTGAAGAGATATAGTTGCACACACACACAACATGCATAACTCTTATTCTTGAATGTTGTGTTTATATTTTGTGTGCATTGTGCTTTATTGTTTATTCAATGTCTCTTCTTGCATTAAATTGATTGCATCTTGTTTTATGAAATGCCATGACATGATAGGCATTAGGATGCATTCAATACCCACACTTGCACTTCATGTATGTTAGTTTTTAGTGTGGAGTAATTCGTTTCCCGAAGGTTGTTCGGAAACATCCGCGCGTGCACATTGATGTGCTTTGTTTTGCGCGATGATCGCCGGTGGAGATGCCTTTGGCTTCTCCTTGGTTTCACCATTTTTGGTGAAACGGCGGTTACGTTCGGCGGCCTAGCCGCCGTTCGAAACAGCCGAATGAGACCTGATTGAAATATATCTCTCGGGTCCAAAACGATGGTTGGGATCGGCGGTTTAGAAACCGCTGAACGAAGTCGCCGAAGTTCCCCTGTTCCACTCGGGAGCCATTCGGCGGTTCAATTTGGCGGCCAGGCCGCCGAATGAAACCGCCGATCGTGCGATTTCAGGGGCAAAATTGTCTTTTCACTTGCCCTGTTCTTGATGTCTATAAATATCACACTTTCTCATTATGTGATCAAGTTCTTTGACTCTTAAGAACCCTAATCTTCAAAGATAGATTTTGAGAGAAAATCAAATCAAGAACTCAACTTTAACCACTCAAATCAAACCCCTTTTGCATCAAATTTCATATTGCATCTCCTATGTCTATATAGAGTGCATCCATGTATGGGTTTGCATCATCACAACTTGCTTGGTAAGATTTTGATTAATTTCATCTTATTGTAGTATTTTAAATACCAAGCCATCTCTTTTAAATTACTTGTATGTTTTAGATCATATGCTAAATACAAGAAAAGAGATTATTTGTGATGAATTGATTGAGTGTTGTTTGTGATAGCTAATTAGGTTTTTAATTAATCTTGATTAGCTAAGCTATTTGACATGTCATTTAGCTATTGATATCTAGGGTTGATTTAAATTGAATATATCATCATCCTAGATAAGCATTTAGAGTACCCTAGCTCTTATTGCATTAATTGAATATTCATACATATTCACATACGGTTGTGCATCTCTTTTGAGAGATTGAAGTCTTGGTCTAGGGTTGCTATTACAGGCCCACTGGGTAGTAGTGGTGGGTTACAGACCGGGATTAGGCTGTAAACATCATTACAAGTAGTGACTTCGAGGATCAAGCAAATTGGAATAGGGTTGCTAATAAAGGCCCGCTGGGTAGAAGTGAGGGGTTACAGACCGGAGTGTTAGACGAGGTCTACATAGGTTGTAAACTTCATTTCAATTAGTGATTTCGAGTTCCGAGTGTGGCGCACTATACAGCCCGTGGTTTTTCCCAGTGGTTGGGTTTTCCACGTAAACATCAAGTGTCATTTATTATTTCCGCATCTTATTACACTTGTATGTATTTTTGACTAGTAGGGGTATTTTCGTAAAATTGACTTGCACGCGAAAATTGGGTAATAATTAGATAAAATCTATTCACCCCCCCTTTAGCTTTATATATAGAACACACCTCGAGTATTTAATATTCCTTTCAGTATCCATTGAGGAAAGCACTTTTGACATCCATTTAAAACAACTTGAATTTTTTAATGCATGCAATGGACAACAAAAGTCTAATGGATTCGAGACGAGCAACCGGGGAAAACGTCTCATCAAAGTCTACACCCTCAACTTGAGTGTAACCTTGAGCCACTAGTCTAGCTTTATTCCTCATAATCTTACCACTTTCATCGGTCTTATTTCTATAAACCCATTCAGTGCCAATTACATTTACTATAAGGATTCCCATATCTTGATTGGCTTATTTCGTGGACAAACCACATGTTGGGGATTCTTTGTAAGGGTAGCTTAGGTATTGGTGTTCAAGTTAAATGCCCTTTAAAGACCTCATCGTTGACAAGCACCAAAGGTAAATCTCTAATAGCTTGATTTGCTTTGAAGAGATTTAGTGCACACACACACATTCCATGAATTTCCATACTTTGTGTATTTTGTGTGTCCTTATGTGTGTACAGTCATGTTTATATAATATATCTTCTTGCATATTTTGTTGATTGCATCTAGTAGTTGATATGCCATGACATGATTAGAACTAGGTTGCATTGTGTATGATTAGACGTTGTTCACCCGCCCTACGGGCGCTCTTCGAACAGCAGTCCAAAAAGGGGAAAGAGCAAATTTGCTCTTAACCGCTCTACACCCGCTCTACGTAGAGCAGATGAACAGCGGTGCCACTGGTGATGTTTTTCACACTTGATGGCTCACCCCGAAACCGCTCTACCAATAGCGGGTGAAGGGCGGCTCTCTAGACCCGAAAGCAACCGCCCCAAGGTCGCCTGGAATCCGCCCTATGTAAGGCTGTCACGAAGAACTTGTTCTTCATTTCCCAAGTGAACCGCTGTTCATCCGCCATACGTAGAGTGGGTGAACAGCGGCCAAGGCATATTTTTGAAAAAATATACAAAACGGTGTCACTTCATTTTGGCACCTTATATATATGCCTTATTCATTTTAGGTTGATGAGCTGAGTTCAAAATATCATATATTTTCCTTAGAATATTTTTCAAGTGAAAATTCTCAAGAACTCACCTTTAAACACTCAAAGACATTCCCTTGTGCATCAAAGATCATCTTGCATCATCCATGCATGGTTTTGCATCATCACAACTGGCTTGGTAAGATTTTGATTAACTTCATCTTAGTTTAGTAATTTTTACTATCAAGCCATCTCTTTAAATTAGTTGTATGTTTTAGATCATATGCTAAATACAAGAATAGAGAATTGATTGTGATGAATTGATTGAGTGTTGTATTGTGATAGCTAATTAGGTTTTTGCTTAATCTTGATTAGCTAAGCTATTTGACATGTCATTTAGCTCTTGATATTTAGGGTTGATTTAATTGAGTATATCATCATCCTAGATAAGCATCTAAGGTTCCTAGTCTTGTTTGTTATTTGAATATTCATACATATTCACATAGGTTGCATAATCTCTTCATTGAGAATTAAGTCTTTGGGCTAAGATTGCTTAGGCTTCAAGCAATTGGACTAGAGCCACTTTTAAAGGCCCGCATGGTAGAAGTGGGGGGTTATTGACCGAAGTGTTAGACGAGGTTTACATAGGTTGTAAACTCCATTTCAATTAGTGGATTTCGAGGTTCGAGTGTGGCGCACTATACAGCCTGTGGTTTTTCCCAATGGTTGGGTTTCCATGTATACATCAAGTGTTATTTAATTTCCGCACCATATTACACTTGTTTGTATTTTTGACCAGTAGGGGCATTTTCGTAAAATTGACATGTATGTGAAAATTGGGTAAAATTAGTTAAAATCTATTCACCCCCCTCCCCTCCCCTCCCCTCTTCTCGATATAGATTAATATATTAGAACACACCGTTAAATTTGTTCTTTCATTTATATCTTTAGGTCTAGGAACCAAGGACCACACTTCATTCCTCTCAAATTGATTAAGTTCATCTTGTATAGCATCAACCCAATATTCATCAACAATTGCTTTATTAATATTTTTCGGTTCAATTTGAGAAGTGTAGCAAGCATATGAAATTTGGTTAGCAATTTGATTTCTAGTTCTAACCCCTTCATTTAAATCATCTATGATGTCTTCCTGATAGTGTAAGTTTCTGAGTCTAGGGTGAGAAAGTTCAACAACTTGGTCATTTTGTTGATTATCATTTATAACATTTCCCAACCCTTGACTTACAACTTCAACACGACTATCATTATCATCATCTTGACTAGAAACACTACTAGCTACATCAATAGGTGTTTTAGTGTCATTCAACATGTTTTCTTTAAGTTCATTGACACCATTATCATCACACAAATTAAGCATGCTATGATCATCTATCTTCACATTGATAGACTCCATGATAGTTTTAGCATTCAAGTTAAAGACTCTATAAGCACGACTATTAATAGCATACCCAAGAAAGAGACCAACATCACTTTTAGCATCAAACTTTCCTAAGTGATCTCTATCATTCAAAATGTAACACTTACTCCCAAAAGTGTGGAAGTAACTTACATTGGGTTTCTTACCCTTCCATAACTCATAGGACGTTTGTTTTGTGTTGGGCCTCCTAAAAACATTATTAGACACATAACAAGCAGTATTTACCACCTCGGCCCATAGGCTTTTAAGGACTTTCTTGCTATTGAGCATGACCCTAGCCATCTCTAGCAAGACTCGGTTTTTCTTCTCAACAACACCATTTTGTTGAGGAGTTCTAGGTGCGGAGAACTCATAAGAAATCCCTAAACCATCACAAAACTCACTAAATTTAGCATTTTCAAATTCCGTCACATGATCACTCCTAATGCGACATATTTTCTTAATATCAAGACCTTTTTCATTTTGAACTTGATTACAAAATTTTTTAAAGTAATCAAAAGCCTCGGTCTTGTTTCTAAGAAAATAAACCCAAGTAAACCTAGTGTAGTCATCAACACATACAAAAATGTATTTTTTTTGCCATTGATGCTCTCGGTTTGAATTGGCCCCATTAGGTCCATATGCACAAGTTCTGAAGGTCTCTTGGTAGCTATATAAGAATTCTTCTTATGAGACACTTTGGTTTGCTTACCTAATTGGCAAGGTTCACAAACCACCTCAAGCTTTTTACCAAGACTAGGAAGACCTCTAACAATGCCATATTTTTCAAGCTTCTTCAAGTCTTTAAAATTCATGTGACCCAAACGTTGATGCCACAAATCAAACTTGTTGCTCTCATGTGCCATGTTGCAAGTTAAAGGATCTATCTCAAGACAATAGCAATTGTCTATAGACCTTTTGACTCTTAGGTCAACATTGCCCTTTTTATCAATTATAGTGCACACATCTTTATTAAAGCTAACTTCTTTAAAAATTTCACACAAGTGAGTAATACTTATCAAGTTAGCTTGTAACCCATCAACATATAAAGTATTGCGAAGTTTAGGCAATCTGGGGATACAAATTGTTCCCTTGCCAAGAACTTACTTTTTGGTACCATCACCAAAAGTGACCCAACCTCCATCCTTTAAAACAAGATTCTTAAAGAACTCTTTGTTCCCAGTCATGTTCCTAGAGCAACCGCTATCTAGGTACCAAGAATAGGAGGAGTTGGCACGTAAAGCATATTGTGCAACTAGACAATTAGATGTGTCTTTTCTAAGCCACACACTTTTCACAACATGCCTCTCACTCTTACCACTAACATGCTTTGACTCAATGTTAGGTTTTTTTACATGCACCTTGACCTCATTGGTCACATTTTAAAAAATATCAAGTAAAGCATTATCAACTTTCTTATGCATAGTAAAGTGAGGCACAATACAAGATTTAGCAAGCAAGTCATCAACAACATTCTTCACAACATGCTTTTCCAAGGTCTTCCTAGGTCTATTTCTATATCCATACGTGGATGATTGCCTAGGTCCATTCAAAGACATATCATGAAAAGCATTATCAAGTTTGCATTTCCAAATATACTCAAAGCATCTAGGTCAAATATGTCATACCATATTACAATGATGACAAATAGGAATAAATTTGAGAAATTTACCATTTGCATTTGCTTCCAACTCCTTTGGACTTCTCATAATTTTTCCTTTTTGATGTACAACCCTTGATGCTCCACCTCTTGCATTTGAGGTTGTTGCTCCTTGATGTTTATGTTGTTGAGTTCTTTTATTGAACATCCTTGTTGATGAAGAGGCACCTCCGGTAGCTTTCATAGCTTTACCTTGAGTGAGTGTACCTACATTTGTTTCAATGCTTGCTTTGACAAAAGTAGATTTGTTAGTAGAAGAGGTTTCCTTCTCATTCATATAACCTAAACCTCTTTTATCACTATGATGCTTTCCACTTTTAATGAGGGTTTCAATCTTATTAGAACTAGATGGCATCTTGTTAATCATCCTATTAGCCTCATCAAGTTTCTCACTAAGCACCCTATTTTTAATGGCATATTTTTCTAAGATGTCATCACTTTTCCTAACATCTTCTCTTGATTTATTAAGCCATTGTTCATACTTTTTCTCTTGATTTAAGTGCTCATTAAGTTTGGCTTTAAGCATGCTTTCTAGCCTTTTAGCACTAACAAGAGAACTATCCATTTGCTCAATTTCTTGCTTCAAGATGCTAAGTCTATCATTGCTATCTTTTAGATTCAATTCTAGACTTAAGATCTTGTCTTTAAGATCATTGAATTCTTTTGAGCCAAGACCATTGTAAGGTTCATGATTTGTATTGGCTTGATTCCATTGCAAAACGCTCTATATTTGTATTAGTTGTTGCTTAGGATGTTCTTAGAAGAAAATAAGCTTTAAAGGTAAAGAGCAACATCTAGTGCAAATATCATCTTCAAGAGGTGAAAGCGTCAAAGGTATACTTAGACTTCTATCCTCTTGTAAGGCGTAAGCGCACACATACACAATTCATACATGTGTGTCCCTGCATCGTAGTGCAAACATTTGGTATAACACATTCACACACATTTGAGTATGCTCATGCATTGGTCTCTTATAGACAAACATTATAGAATTGCAAGTTTTATGACTATTTCTTTGATATGGCATACTTGTGTAAATTTGTGTTTATTTGTTTGTGTATCTTGTATTTTGGACTTGAATATGTTCTTATTTGATTCCTTATTAAGTTCCAGCCGTTTCGGTTACTCATTCATAAGGTTTCGAGTCCAAACGATGTAGCTACGCTACTTTGCATTCTCATTCGTTGAGTTGACTTCATCATCATTTTCCGAGATGATTTCTCAACCATTTGTCAAAGTTTTGTAGTCTTTGTCGTGCATGAGGGAGTCATGGTTCGTAATCCAAAAACGGATTTGAAATCGGAGTTTGGATGCCCGAATATGGCTGAAGAACGTGAGGGGAGCGCGCGAGAGGTTAGCATGGCCAAAGGCCATGCATAGGCCACCACGTGTGGAGGCCGTGGGACCCACGGCTAGAGCACCCCTCTGGTCCCGTGTGGCCCATGCGCCCCCCACGGGGATTGGTGACGTGGCCGCCTCCAATTGGGTCATTTTTGTTCCCTCCTTGAATCATTTAAATATGATTTTCTTTCCCTCCAAACACAACTTGAAGAAAATTTTCCAAGAAAAATTCTGCAGAAATCTTCAATTTTTAGTTTTCTTATTTCGATCATAATTTTCTCATACGAACTCGAAATTGATTGATCCAAAAACCAAAATTGTTGGTCTTGATGAGAGCTACAAACTCCAAGCATTTCCAGAGGCAGTTGACTTCGTCATTGTTCCCAGTGGACTGATTTCAGTACGTGGTTCAACTTTGTATGTTCAACTTCTTCTTTTTCATTTCATCTTTGATCATCTCTTTTAATCTTACTATTTGATTGATGAAATATGTTGAGAAGGATGTTAGATCATATACTAGGGTTTTATAATTGATTGTTTGTTGAGTTTTAGCATTGTGATTCATATTTGAACTTAGTTTGCTAAACTTGATTTTCCTTGAAATTGATTCTAGAAATGCTATATGTGATGTGCCTCATGACATGTTCTAGGTTTAATTTCATGTTCTAAGAACAAGGTTTATAGTGTGATATATTGAATATTCTTGACTTGTTCTTATTGATTTTACATGCATTGATTTCTAGGTTCTTTTTGTGATTGTGTGTTGAAAGCATATCCTAGAATATCTCTAAGCATGTTCATAGAGTTTGATTGATCATCATACTTTATTTGATTGTGATTTGCATCATTTGCATCACTTAGATCATTGTCTTGTGTAAGGTTGAAGTCTCTAACAAAGTGAGTGAAGCTTTGTGGATAGAGCAAAGAAGTCTTGATTAGAGTCGGGAGGACTCGAATAGTCAAGCAAGGAGACTTGTCTAGGGTTGGGAGGATCCGGATAGACAAGCAAGAAATCTTCCTAGAGACGTGAGCGTCTTGGATAGGAAGTTGCTTTCTAGAGGTGTAGGACACATCTTGGATAGGAAGTAGGCTTGGTAGTTCACTAGCCCGAGGGTAGATTAGGAGGCGATAGCTTGAGCGGATATCTTGTGTTGATAGCTTGAGTGTGTAAATCCTTTTCATATAGTGGATTGCTTTGCCGGTGGTTGTGGTATCAATCAGTGGATGTTTCCTCTTTGAGGTTTTACCACGTAAAAATCCTTGTGTCAATTTTCGCTTTACTTTTCTTTATCTTCCATATCTTACATTGATTGCATATCTTGTATATTGATTTACTCTTGCATTAGTTAAATCAATTCATTTGTTAAATCTAGTCAAGCGTGCATTTTTCTTTGTTATATTCCGCATTATTTTTAATATTGGAAGTGATTTGGCCTATACCTATTAACCACCTCCCCTAGGTATATTTTACACTATTACTTAAGGGAATTTCAACTGAAAGTCCTTAAAATACTCGAGGCGTGTTCAATATAAAGCTAGAGGGGGGGGTGAATAGATTTTAGCTATTATTACCCAATTTTCGCATGCAAGTCAATTTTACGAAAATGCCCCTACTAGTCAAAAATACATACAAGTGTAATATAGTGCGGAATTTAAATAACACTTGATGTATACGTGGAAACCCAACCACTGGGAAAAACCACGGGCTGTATAGTGCGCCACACTCGGAACTCGAAATCACTAATTGAAATGAAGTTTACAACCTATGTAGACCTCGTCTAACATTCCGGTCTGTAACCCCTCACTTCTACCCAGCGGGCCTTTATTAGCAACCCTATTCCAATTTGCTTGAGGCCTAAGCACTCTTAGCCTCAAGACTTACTTCTCTAAGAAGAGAAACAACCTATGTGAATATATATATGAATATTCAAATAACAAACAAGGCTAGGTAACCTTAGATGCTTATCTAGGATGATGATATAATCAATTTAATCAACCCTAGATATCAATTGCTAAATGACATGTCAAATAGCTTAGCTAATCAAGATTAATTAAAAACCTAATTAGCTATCACAAACAACACTCAATTAATTTTCATCACAAATAATCTCTAACTTGTATCTAGCATATAATCAAAAGCATACAAGTAATTAAAGAGATGTATTAATATGAAAAACACTAAAGTAATATGAAATTAGTGAAGAACATACCAAATAAGATGTGATGATTCAAAACCATGCATGGATCAATTCTATGAAGGCATAGAAGATCAAATATGAAATTTGATGCAAAAGGGAATTGATTTGAGTGTTTAAAGATAGGTTCTTGATTTGATTTTTTTCTCAAAAATCTCTCTTGAAAGATTAGGGTTCTAATTGCTCAAGAAACTTATTCAGAGATTGAGAAAACAAGATATTTATAGACATCAAGAATTGGGCATGTGAAAAGACACTTTTGCCCCTGAAACGCACCGTTCGGCGGTTTAAATCGGCGGCCTGGCCGCCGATGACGACCGCCGAATTGAGCTCGTGAAGAACAGAGCATTAACGGCGGTTTCATTCGGCGGTTACGTGACCGCCGATCCAACCGCCGAATCAAACCCGAGAGATTAAAATCGATCAGGTATGAACGGCGGTTTCGAACGGCGGTCGTGACCGCCGATCTGGACCGCAAAATTGCTTCAGACCAATCTGGACTGAAACGGCGGTTTCATTCGGCGGCCAGGCCGCCGATAATAACCGCCGATCACCAACAATGGTGAAAACCAAGGAGAAGCCAAGGGCATTCTCCATAGGCGGTCTTCGCGCGAAACCAAGCACTCATTAGTGCAAGCGCGGACGTTTCCGAACAATGTCGGGAAACGAATTATAAGGCACATATACACACAACAAGATATATCAACCAAAGTGCTAGTGTGTAAAGTGACATGTGAAGAGATGCACATAAAAATAAGCAAGTATGCAATCATAGCAAGAATGCTAAGTGAGTGTGTGCTACTAAATCTCTTCAAAGAAAAACAAGCACAAGAGATTATACCTTTGGCGTGCTTGAATCTTGAGGTCATCGAAGGGCCTTTGATCTTCAACACTAAACACTTGGACTACCCTTACATTCAAAACCCCAACATGTGGTTTGACCACGAAATAAGCCAATCAACAAAACGGGAATCCTTACAATCTCCCCCTTTGGCTATTTCGTGACAAAACCACCACTCACATTGATTCCTCACAACAAAAATAAACCTATGGGTCAATGAAGATTTTCTACAATACAAAGAGATATATAAAAATAAAACTTGAAGTCTTCAATCTCTTGTAGAACAATCATTCCCTGAAACAAGGTTTCTAAACTTTCCGAAACAAGTAAAAGTGAGATGAATCAAGTGAGGACATAAACAAGCATTTGCATTTCTAAGAAATTAAACACAACATCATGCAATGTATGATGAATGCAATGCTCCCCCTCAAAGGGTTACTCCTCCTCAATGTATATTCTCCCCAATGTGCACCAATTGCTACAACAATTTGCACCTCCCCTTACCACATTCTACTCCCCCTTTTTGTCATGATATAGACAAAGGAGTAGTCCCCAACCGGGTCACTCAAGGCAAAGAGAGATAGTAGCATTCTAGTATATGCATAATCAATATAAGTCACTTTATGCAATCTCAATTAATCGGAGAGAAACGAGGAGTTTTATTAGATAAAATGTGTGAAACAAAATGCTTTGCATACAAGACATATTGCATTCAAGTCCAAAATACCATGGTATTTGGCAAAGCAAATGACAAAGGTTTCTAATAGGAATTCAAACCAATTTCACCATTGTCATGAGAGAAGCAAGGATATAGAAATTTCATTGATTTCAATTTAAGAACAACTATATCCAACTTTATAAGCTAAACATGTCATGAGCAACATGCACCCTATTTGATTTTTCCGGGAATGAAACCCGTATGATAGTAGACATGTTCAACCAATAAAGAAAGAGAGACATTTGGATTGTAAAATCCTTGAATGGATACTAGATCCTTTTTCATTTGAGTCTCATTAGCTTTTTCACACAAGTTTTTGCATTTAAGAACGCAATTATCAATTCATGCTTTTTCATTTGAGCATGTACATGAATTTCATGCTTTTCATAAGACATTAGCATGTTATTTAAGAATCATCATGTCATGGAGATAATCATAGGTCATTCAAATCATACTTCCTACATACATCTCCTAGTCCAAAATGCATGTTTGAACATAAATATGACATGGATTGTAAACAAGCAAGGTTCACACTTATTGAATTGAAAACATATATACATATGTGCAACCAAGCTTACTCAAGCAATCAACCAAGAAGCATAAGATTTTTCAAATTTTTTGCAAGTGACAAGAATGCAAAAATAGCTCTCTTTGCTTGAGTTCCCCATATGGGGTTAGTATCATCCTTCATTAATGAAGGGCATGAGGTCCTATGGACCTACCAAGTCCATTGGACTTAGTTGAACCTATTTGAGACTTGTTAGTCTCGTAGCAAGCGGGTTCATTTTTCCTTATCCACATAGATATAACATTTTTCTTCCTAGTGGACAAAGGTTGCATGTCATTCACTAACCTAGGATTATTGACAAAAGATTTCCTAGGCTCATGCAAATGGGCTCTTCTTAGCCTCTTTTTCTTTATCATGCTATCAATCCTACAATGGTTAATGTACTTAAAGCACTTAGGCCTAATATGCCCATAAACACCACAATAATGACAAGTTGGTACAAAGTAAGAATTCATACCATGTTCTTGTGAAGTCATTGGAGACTCATCATGCATTTGATGTCTCCTTTGGTGTTGAGTCGGTTCATGTCTTCTATTTGGTTGAACCGGAATGGGTTGCCTCCTTGGATTAGGTAGCATGTTTTGCCTCTTTTCATAGTGAGTCATTTGTTGAGGAGAGATGACTCGAGAGGCTCTAATCCGTTGAGCTTGGGGTTGTCTCGTTTTCACCACCTTCACTTGTGCATTTTTTGAACATTGTCCTAGTTCTAACTTCTTCCTAGGAGTTTGCACCGGTGACGCTTCTATCTTACCCAAACTCTTCACAAAGACGGTCTTCTTAGGAATAGAGCAATCCTTGCTCACTTCGAATCCAAGACCTCTTTTGTCACAAGGGCTTTTTCCTACACCAAGTATGTTGTCAAGTTTCTTGGTGCTTGTGGTCATTCTAGTCAATGACTCTTTGGCTTCAACAAGCTCTCTCTTCAAACCCTCTTCATTCCTCTTAGACAAAGCTAGCTCATCTTTTAGCTTGTCTTCTTCCACCATGGATCTTATCACTTCATCATTCAAGTGATCAACTTGTGTTGAAAGCCTAAGTAGTTCTTCCTTTAACCTTTGAATCTCTTTTTCATTCTTTAACTTAGAGCTTTCAAAACTTTCAAAGTTGTCCTTAAGATCCATTTTCTCCACTTGCTTCTTTAGGAGGTCATTGTATGTTGTAAGCTCTAGATTTTCTTCCTCTAAAATCCTTAGAAATCTATCTTTCATTCTTCATGGAGCTTTCAACATTGACTATAAAGTTATGCATATCCATATTCTCTACATTTCCATTTGTAGAGTTAGATAAGGAGTCATCTCCACTAGTGTCATCTTCTAGGCTCTCCTCCTCTCTTATGGATCCAATTTCCTCATCAAGACCTTCACCTTGATCTCTTGAGTCAATAAGTGCCATATCCCAATGCGAAGCAACAACTATCTCCTCTAGAGCTACTTCTTCGACTTTCTCTTCTATGGGATCACTAGCAACGGAATTCTTACCAACAACTTCATTTTCTTCACAATTGGCACCCAATGCCTTGAAGTTATTGATAAGCTCATCATCACTTGATGACTTATCTCCTTCTTCGGAGTCATCACTTTCACTCCAAATGGCGGCCATCATTTTTTCTCTCTTGTTCTTCAAATTCCCACAATCTAGTGAGATATGACCTATGCCACCACACTCATAGCATTGGATCCCTTTCCTTTCACTATTCTCTTGCCTATGCTCAACCTTCTTGAAAGGAACCCTTTTCTTCAATTCTTGCCCTTTGGATGCATGACCCTTCTTCTCGAATTTTACAAACTTCTTGAATTTTCTCATTAAAAGTGCCATGTCTTCATCCGAGTCATCCTTGTCCTCCTTCTCAACCTTGGAAGCTCTCAAAGAAATCCCTTTTTGCTTCTTTGAAGGAGTGGAGCTAGGACCCTTCCTAGACTCGTAGGCGAGAAGTCTACCTATTACCTCGCTCGGCTTCATGTCCTTAAAATCACTATTTTCTTCTAAAGCCGTCACCTTAGACTCAAACCTCTCGGGAAGCGATCTCATTATCTTTTGCTTGATCCTTCTATCCGAGTAAGGGTCACCAAGTTGATGACTTTGGTTGACAATGTCCATCAACCTAATCTCGAAGTCGTTGAAGCACTCATTCTCCTCCATCCTAAGTGTCTCAAATTGAGTTTGGAGGACTTGAAGTTTGGAGTCCTTCACTACTTCGGTTCCCTCGTGTGCAACCTCTAAGATGTCCCATGCCTCCTTGGCTATCTTAGTGTTCTGAATCAGTTTGTACTGATTTTCATCCACTGCACATATGAGGGCGTGCCACGCCTTTTGATTCCACTTGGACAACTCAAACTCAGGTTGTGTCCACTGTGCCTTAGGCTTGAGCACTTCTTCTCCTCCATCCGTGGGAGTCATCATAGGAGGCGAATATCCATCTTCAATGGCCATCCATGCCCTATCATGGATTTGACACACATATGCCTCCATCTTCCCTTTCCATTGGGAGTAATTTATGCCGGTGAGGAGGGGTGGCCGTGTGCTTGAAGCACCCTCATGGTTGCCACCGAATCCACTCATTGTATCAAATGAATGAATGAAATGTATGCAAAATGTATGAATGAGCAAAAATCACACAAATGCACAACACACCTAAAATGAGCTAGGATCACCTAAGTATATCTAGGAACCCGCTCTGATACCAATTGAAAGTCCTTAAAATACTCGAGGCGTGTTCAATATAAAGCTAGAGGGGGGGGGGGGGGGGGGGGGGTGAATAGATTTTAGCTATTATTACCCAATTTTCGCATGCAAGTCAATTTTACGAAAATGCCCCTACTAGTCAAAAATACATACAAGTGTAATATAGTGCGGAATTTAAATAACACTTGATGTATACGTGGAAACCCAACCACTGGGAAAAACCACGGGCTGTATAGTGCGCCACACTCGGAACTCGAAATCACTAATTGAAATGAAGTTTACAACCTATGTAGACCTCGTCTAACATTCCGGTCTGTAACCCCTCACTTCTACCCAGCGGGCCTTTATTAGCAACCCTATTCCAATTTGCTTGAGGCCTAAGCACTCTTAGCCTCAAGACTTACTTCTCTAAGAAGAGAAACAACCTATGTGAATATATATATGAATATTCAAATAACAAACAAGGCTAGGTAACCTTAGATGCTTATCTAGGATGATGATATAATCAATTTAATCAACCCTAGATATCAATTGCTAAATGACATGTCAAATAGCTTAGCTAATCAAGATTAATTAAAAACCTAATTAGCTATCACAAACAACACTCAATTAATTTTCATCACAAATAATCTCTAACTTGTATCTAGCATATAATCAAAAGCATACAAGTAATTAAAGAGATGTATTAATATGAAAAACACTAAAGTAATATGAAATTAGTGAAGAACATACCAAATAAGATGTGATGATTCAAAACCATGCATGGATCAATTCTATGAAGGCATAGAAGATCAAATATGAAATTTGATGCAAAAGGGAATTGATTTGAGTGTTTAAAGATAGGTTCTTGATTTGATTTTTTTCTCAAAAATCTCTCTTGAAAGATTAGGGTTCTAATTGCTCAAGAAACTTATTCAGAGATTGAGAAAACAAGATATTTATAGACATCAAGAATTGGGCATGTGAAAAGACACTTTTGCCCCTGAAACGCACCGTTCGGCGGTTTAAATCGGCGGCCTGGCCGCCGATGACGACCGCCGAATTGAGCTCGTGAAGAACAGAGCATTAACGGCGGTTTCATTCGGCGGTTACGTGACCGCCGATCCAACCGCCGAATCAAACCCGAGAGATTAAAATCGATCAGGTATGAACGGCGGTTTCGAACGGCGGTCGTGACCGCCGATCTGGACCGCAAAATTGCTTCAGACCAATCTGGACTGAAACGGCGGTTTCATTCGGCGGCCAGGCCGCCGATAATAACCGCCGATCACCAACAATGGTGAAAACCAAGGAGAAGCCAAGGGCATTCTCCATAGGCGGTCTTCGCGCGAAACCAAGCACTCATTAGTGCAAGCGCGGACGTTTCCGAACAATGTCGGGAAACGAATTATAAGGCACATATACACACAACAAGATATATCAACCAAAGTGCTAGTGTGTAAAGTGACATGTGAAGAGATGCACATAAAAATAAGCAAGTATGCAATCATAGCAAGAATGCTAAGTGAGTGTGTGCTACTAAATCTCTTCAAAGAAAAACAAGCACAAGAGATTATACCTTTGGCGTGCTTGAATCTTGAGGTCATCGAAGGGCCTTTGATCTTCAACACTAAACACTTGGACTACCCTTACATTCAAAACCCCAACATGTGGTTTGACCACGAAATAAGCCAATCAACAAAACGGGAATCCTTACATCAACCATGATTATCAAGCTTCTTATTGAGGAAAATATTGACTTTAGACAAGTGTTCATTTTCAAAAATAAGATCATTGATCTTTTTCTCATCCAAGTCAATATGTTCAACAAAACAAGCTACATAGGAACACACTTCCTTAATCATGATTATCACAAATAAAACACAAACACTACAAAGAAAGGATCTATCTAAGTGCGTCTAGATACCCGCTCTAATACCAAATGAAATTCCATTAAGTAATAGTGTAAAATATACCTAGAGGGGGGGGGGGGTGTGAATAGGTATAGGCCCAATTTCTTCCTTATTCAAAAATAATGCGGAATATAACAAAGAAAATGCACACTTGAAGAGATTCAACAAATTAATTGATTTAACTAATGCAAGAGTAAATCAATAGACAAGATATGCAATCAATGTAAGATATGGAAGATAAAAAAAAGTAAAGTGAAAATTGACACAAGGATTTTTACGTGGTAAAACCTCAAAGAGGAAACATCCACGGGTTGATACCACAACCACCGGCAAAGCAATCCACTATATGAAAAGGACTTACATACTCAAGCTATCAACACATGATATCCGCTTAAGCTATCAACACATGATATCCGCTTAAGCTATCACCTCCTAGTCTACCTAATGGCTAGTGAACCACCAAGCCCACTTCCTATCCAAGATGTGTCCTACACCTCTAGGAAGCAACTTCCTATCCAAGACACTCACGTCTCTAGGAAGATTTCTTGCTTGTCTATCCGGATCCTCCCGACCCTAGACAAGTCTTCTTGCTTGACTATCCGAGTCCTCCCGACTCTAATCAAGACTTCTTTGCTCTATCCACAAAGCTTCACTCACTTTGCAAGAGGCTTCAACCTTACACAAGGCAATGATCTAAGTGATGCAAATGATGCAAATCACAATCACATAAAGCTAGATGATCAATCAAGCTAAATGTACATGCTTAGTGATAAACTAAAATTATGCTTTCAACACACAATCACAAATCTATCTAGAAATCAAAGCATGTGAAACAATAAGAACAAGATATGAATGTTCAATATATCACACAAAAAATCTTAGTTCTTAGATCATGAAATTAAACCTAGAAAATAACATGAAGCACATCATATATATCATTTCTAAAATCAATTTCAAGATAAATCAAGTTTAGCTAATATATGTTCAAATGAGAATCACAAGGCTAAAACTCAACAAAAAATCAATCATACAAACCTAGCATATGATCTAACATCCTTCTTAACAAATTTCATCAATCAAATAGGAAGTATAAAAAAAGATGATCAAAAGAAATGTAAGAAGAAGAAGATTAACATACAAAAGTTGAACCTCGGACTGAAATATGATCGCTGCAAACAATCAAGAAGTCAAACGTCTCTGAAAATGCTTGGGGTTTGTAGTACTCTTCAAGACCAACATTTTTGGCTTTTGGATCACTCGATTTCGAGTTCGTATGAAAGAGTTATGATCAAAATAAGAACACTAAAAACATGAAGAATTCTGCAGAATTTTCTCTTGAAAAGTTTCTTCAAGTTATGTTTGGAAAGAAGGAAAATCATATTTGAATGATTCAAGGAGGGAACAAAAATGACACAATCGGAGGCAGCCACCTTACAAACCCTGTGTGGGGCGCGTGTGGCACACAGGACCAGAGGAGTGCTCTGGCCATGTGGCACACGGCCTCCACACGTGGTGGCCATGCTCGCCCCTTGCGTGCTCCTCTCAGGTTCTTCAGCCGTATTCAGGCATCCGAACTCCAAATTCGAATCCGTTATTGGATTATGAATTGTGAATCCCTCATGCACAATGATGACTACAAAACTTTGACAAATGGTTGAGAAATCATCTCGGAAAACTACGACGAAGTCAACTCAAAGAATGAGAATGCAAAGTAGCGTAGCTACATCGTTTGGACTCGAAACCTTATGAATGAGTAACCGAAACGACCGAGACTTAGTAAGGAATCAAATAAGAACATGTTCAAGTCTAAAATACAAGAAACACAAACATATAAACACAATGTCACACAAGTATGCCATATCTACACGATAGTCATAAAACATGCAATTCTACAATGTAAGTCTATAAAAGACCAATGCATGTGCATACTTAAATGTTTGTGAATGTGTTATGCCAAATGTTTGTACAACGATGCAGGGACACACATATATGAATTGTGTGTGTGTGCGCTAACGCCTTGCAAAAGGATAAAAGTTTGAGTATACCTTTGACGCTTTCACCTCTTGAAGACGATATTTGCACTAGACGTTTGATGAGGTCGTTTTGGTACTCAACAAAATACAATATTTGTGTATAAATGTGATCTTTTAGAAAACCATGTTTTTACCACTAGAAAATCCTTTTAGGATATAAAGATTAATATAACGGTAAGTAAGGATTCGTTCCACAGGGAATCAGAGTAATTGGTTGAATAACTTAACTAATCCTAAATGCAATTAAGCAAATCATAGTAGGTGGATAGTGTGTGGTTTGATAAACCACAAAATATGCATAAAAGTAAATATAACTAAAAATATGGTGATAGGAAAAATAGAATACTCAACAATCTTGATAAGAGAAATGATGTAAACAATTATAGATACGCTAAGGGATTGATAAAGTTGCAAGTAGATTAAGGGTGCTTTTCAGACTATCTTAAAGAGCCAATCTCTTATAAGCTAACCTCTCGTATTCTTTAGTGTGTTTAGGCCATAACCATGAACCATAAACATCTTCCCACCTCAATGCCTAACCGATTAAGGAAAGGGGGTCAAGGTGGGATTGGTTGTTTACAAGATAAGGTTTAGATTAATGTGGTTGATATACCCTTCACTAATCCATCCCATTCATTGGATTCTTTAATCACACTAGGGTGTCAATCAAAGGTGATTATATAATACATTATTAAGATTATGATTAACATGTTGATATACCAAATTAATCACATAGTGAATAGAATCTAATGAATAAATAAATAGGACACATATAAAGATTCAATTACATACAGTCAAGCAAACCCCAAATCCAAATGTTCTTAACACCAACCCCCTAGATTGGGGGTTTTAGCTACACATAATTACAAATAAGAAAAGAGAGTAATATATAAGGAAATTACCCTTAGGTCTCCTTCTTTAATGCTTGTTCCTTTCCTTCCCTAGATGCTTCTTAGTGCAAAGAGTGGTAGAAGGGAATGTGTCTAGATTTGTGGTGTCTAATGGTGAGTGACAAAGGGATTGGGATGTAGAGAATGGGAAGAGAGGAATGGTTGGGTGAAGTAGTCAAGATTTGGTGTTGAGGTTTAGATGGAAAATGTGAGTTCAAGTATAGAAATGGAGGAGTTTTTAGGAGATGTTTGATGGTGATCCTAGGTAAAAGATGAGATAAGTAGGAGAGAATATGATCCTTTTCAAATTGAAAATAGGGATGAATTTATAGTGTTTTTGAATTAGCTAGGTCACGAATGGATAATTACCAAAACACACCATTGAGTTTACGAATTACCATTTTGGCCCCTCAAAGGGAGCTTTTGGTAATTTTCAGACCAATCATAAGTGACACAGTGGAGAGGTCGCTGTTTGCGTTTTAATGGCGACACTAGGGTGACATGGTGGCGACACTCTCAGGTCCAGAACAACCTCCCTGTCGCCATGGCGACATCTTTGGACAAATGGCGACACAAGGGCGATGGAGGCGTGATGGAGGCTTGATCGTGGCTGCTAATCCCGACGGTTTGGGGGCCAGAAATGGACCGACTGGGTTGCCGGTGATCTCGCCGTTCTTTTGGGACCGAAATCGGCCGGCGGTAGCTCGGTTTGGTGGCACTTCAGGCGAGCTAGGGTTTAGGGGAAGCGGAGCCATGGCTGACCACGCGTGAGGAAGAAAAAGATGAATAGAAGAAATGAGGTGTACTCAGCAACGGGATGGGGTGCGTTTGGCCTTTGCTCTTTTGCCTATAATGGGGTGTATTTAGACGAGAGCAGGGGTGCGTTTGGCTTCACTTTGGATCACATTGGGCCAGCGCATTGGGCCTGTTTCTAGGCTGCTGCATTTTGGGCTTGCTAATTGCCCATAACTGAAACGCAGCGTTTCATTGCGTGCGTGGGCTGCTTGGGTGTTGCGTGGCAAATTACGCAATGTGCCCCCGAAGTCTTCTAAAATCGCGATAAATCCAAACATTCTTCATAATTTACGCTTTTGCCCCTAATTCTCCAAATTACTACAATGCCCTTCAACATTTATAAATACCTGAAAATACTTAATTAACAACATTAAAACATGAGGAAATACCCAAGAATCAAGCATAAAGAATATGAAATAAGGGTACAAAATCGTACCATATTTGGTCCGATCAACGTTGCTCTTCAACTTTGAAGCTTCTTTTCTTCCAAGTACATCCTAAGCAACAACTATTGCAAATATAGAGTGTTTTGCAATGGAATCAAGCCAATACAAATCATTAACCTTACATATTCAAGTTTCAAAGAATTGAAGAGTTGAAGAATTGGAAGCAGAAAAAGGAAGCAACCGATACCAATCCTACACCGGGTGCACCAAAGCAACAAGCATGCACGCAAACAAGTGTGCAACTGCTTTTGTTGTGGTATGGGGGCGCACGGCTACCCATGGGGGCTAGGTGCATGCGCACGCCCATGGGTGGGGCAGCCAAAGTGCATGCATGAGACAGACATGTTAGGATTATACTCAATAGAAAGAGTGTTGAAACAAATTATAGCACGGTGTGTATAAAACTATCTAGAGGGGGGGTGAATAGATTTTATGCTTATTACCCAATTTTTCGTGTTTAGTCAAAATTACGAAATTACCCCTAAATAGATAAAGCAATAAATCAAGTATAAAATGCAGAAATTAAATAACACTTGATTTTTACGTGGAAACCCTCACGGGAAAAACCACAGGCTAATAAGTAAGCCACACTCGAACCTCGAATCCACTAAATGTGTAAAACGATTACAACCTAATCCCGGAAGTAATCACACACCTACCTAATCCCAGTATGAGTGAACCTAGTCCGATTTGCTTGCGATCTAAGCAACCTAATCCCGGAAGCTACACACAAGACTTACTTTCTCAATGAAGAGAATAACACCCTAAGTGAATATATGAATATCCAAATGCAACATAGAGCAAGGGAAACCCTATATGCTTATCTAAGATGATTAATATGCAATTAGAACAATCCTAGATATTAAAAACTAAATGACATGTTCAATCAAATAGTTTAGCTAATAAAGATTAAGCACAAAACCTAATTAGCTATCACAATACAACTTCTCAAACATACAACACACTAATCTCAATCTTGTATCAAAAGATATATAAATAACATACAAGAAATTAATTGAGATTGCTTGTTAAGAAAAACACAAAATATGTAAGATATTAGTGAAAAGCTTACCAAGCAAAGTGTGATGAAGAATCCATGCAAAGAGACATCTAGATGATCTAGGATGATGCTAGATGATGATTGATGATCATGAAAAAGTGTTTGAGTGAATAAAATTTAAGTTCTTGGAATTTTTTCTTTTCTTGAAAAATATCCTAAGTATGAAATCTGAATATGAACTCTCTTAATTGACCTAAAGTCAAAGTGGCATATATATATGAGGCCAAAATAAAGTGTGGTCGTTTTGATAAGTTGGCCTGAAATTTGCCTTGGGCACTGTACGTAGAGCGCTTCTGTACAGCGCCTGTACAGCGCCCCAACTCTGTTCTCTCGGGAAAACAAAGTGGCGCTGTATGTAGAGCGCTTTGTACAGCGACCGATTAAAATCGATCAGGTCTGAACAGCGCTCGATGGGCGCTGTTCGTACAGCGCTTCTGTAGAGTGCCTTTGGGAGCGCCCAATGCAAAAATGCAATCCTAAGACTAATCATGACAAGGCAATTGGATATGCAAGATGCAATTAAACTAACATGCAAGAAGAGATGAAAATAAGCATTAATCCACAACAAATAAGAAACACAACATACAAAGATTAAACATATGCATAAGTTGTGAGTGTGTGCAACTATCTCTTCAAGACAAGTAAGCACATAGAAATTTACCTTCGGTGCTTATCAACACAAGGTCTTCAAAGGGCTTTGAACAATAATACCAACACCTAAACTACCCTTACAAAGAACCCCAACATGTGGTTTGTCCACGAAATGAGCCAATCAACAAATGGGAACCTTACAAGTGTAATAATGTATTTGACAATCTTTTCATATTAATAAAGTGATTTCTGTTTTAACAAATCTTATAGCATTTATAGTTTAATTATTATAATTGTCAAAAGTAAATAATCATAAGGTCAAAAGACTATGAGATATGAAGAATTGTTCGTACATCTGGATATGTATGAGGTAGAAATAATTCTTTAGTTAGTCTTGAATAATATTCACAACTTAAGATAAAGGTTGGACGCCTTTACCTTGTTAAAGTTGTAGATTCTTTTGCTAGCATTTGAGTAGGATCAAATGTGTTATGATGAGTCTAAAATCATCAAAATATAGTGACTTTGGGTGAAAGAATCTAGTGCACTAGGTGCATTGAATAGAATCACAAAGAAATACTTTATCTAGAACCGTCAGTAGATAAAAGTTTTTCATTATGAGGACAATCGGAGAGTCTATCTTAATCCTGAGATAAATGATGGACTTATGGTTACAAGTGTTATCATTTGAGCTATCAATGAGTACGATTATATAGCATAGTCTATCCTCGATAGTTTGGTGGTATTCATTTGCTAACAGATAAAGGACTTCATTTATCGATATGGACATCGTTGTTAGGATTATGCTCAATAGCAAGAGTGTAATATTGTAATTAACAATCTTATCATATTAATAAAGTGATTTCTGTTTATTTAACAAAATCTTATGGCATTTATAATTATAATCGTCAAAGTAAATAATCATAAGGTCAAAAGACTATGAGAAAAGAAGAATTGTTCATACATCTGGATATGTATGAAGTAGACACAATTCTTTAGTTAGTCTTGAATAATGTTCACAACTTAAGTTAAAGGTTGGGCACCTTTATCTTGTTAAAGTTGTAGAATTCTTTTGCTAGCATTTGAGTGGAATCAAATGAGTTATGATGAGTCTGAAATCATCGAAGGGTCTTCGAGTAAAAGAATCTAGTGCACTGGGTGCATTGAATAGGATCACAATGAAATACTTTATCTAGAACCGTTAGTAGATAAAAGTTTTTTCATTATCAGGACAATCGAAAAGTCTTTCTTAATCCTGAGATAAATGATGGACTTATGGTTGCAAGTGTTATCATTTGAGTTATCAATGAGTACGATTATATAGCATAGTCTATCCTCGATAGTTTGGTGGTATTTATTTGTTAATCGATAGAGGACTTCATTTATAGATATGGACATCGTGGCTCCATTTATTAAATGAGAGTAGAATATCATCATATGGATGTTTTAAGGTATTGGATATTGAATCTTAACGTTGAGTTTTCGATAGAGTCTATTGAAACATGGCTTCTAGACAAGTCAAAATATCCAAGTTCAAAATGTGGTCATATGAGTAAATATGGTAACTTGGAGAGCTATAGGCGGTCTATGAGCTCTTGGCGATTACTGATATTCTTCATGAGGATACACCATCTCCAATAAGATTGTTTAGGGTACGAATGAGAAATATTTACTTATTCTATCTTTATTTAAGAGTTCAATTTGAGCTCTTTAGTGGAATGAGTTAAAATTAATATATCGGACCTAAGTGAATCATTTGTTGATTGTGATTAGATTATGTCTATTGAAGCTTAAATTTAGATAGCCCGCCAAGATCCCCAATCCACACGGACTTGCATGGATCACTTGATATATTCTACCGGACCAATTTATGGGTCCATCTAGAATTGTATTTAATATATTAAGAATATAATTTGCTCATTATTTATTTAATGGGCTGATCAATTATATTAATATATTTGAAACAAATTAGAGGCGTGTTCTATATAAAGCTAGAGGGGGGGTGAATAGATTTTATCAAATATTACCCAATTTTCGCATGCAAGTCAATTTTACGAAAATGCCCCTACTAGTCAAAAATACAAGCAAGTGTAATATAGTGCGGAATTTAAATAACACTTGATGTATACGTGGAAACCCAACCACTGGGAAAAACCACGGGCTGTTTAGTGCGCCACACTCGGACCTCGACATCCACTAATCGAAATGGAGTTTACAACCTATGTAGACCTCGTCTAACACTCCGGTCAATAACCCCCCACTTCTACCACTCGGGCCTTTAAAAGTGGCTCTAGTCCAATTGCTTGAGGCCTAAGCAACCTTAGCCTCAAGACTTAATTCTCTAAGAAGAGATAATGCAACCTATGTGAATATGTATGAATATTCAAATAACAAACAAGGCTAGGTAACCTTAGATGCTTATCTAGGATGATGATATAATCAATTTAATCAACCCTAGATATCAATTGCTAAATGACATGTCAAATAGCTTAGCTAATCAAGATTAAGCACAAAACCTAATTAGCTATCACAATACAACTTCTCAAACATACATCATACTAATCTCAAACTTGTATTCAAAGTATATAAAATAACATACAAGTAATTAATTGAGATTGCTAGTTAAGATAAACACAAAATATGTAAGATATTAGTGAAAAGCTTACCAAGCAAAGTATGATGAAGAATCCATGCAAGATGACATCTAGATGATCAAAGATGATGCTAGATGATGATTGATGATCATGAAAAAGTGTTTGAGTAATTAAAAATGAGTTCTTTGTGTATTTTTCTTCTCTTGAAAAATATCCTAAGTATAGAATATGAATATGAACTCTCTTATCTGACCTAAAGTCAAAGTGGCATATATATAGGGGCCATAAGTGAAGTGTGGTCGTTTTGAAAAACGCACCAGAATTTGCTCTGTGCGCTGGTGGTCTTGCGCTGGACGACAGGCGCACGACCAATGCAAAGGCAAAAATTGCACAGGTGCTTGACGACCAGCGCTCAGACAGGCGCACGACCAGCGGCAAACCACTGGGCGTTTTGCGCCGGTGAGCTACGCTGGACTGGACTAGCGCACGACCAGCGACAGACCACAGGGCGATCTGCGCTGGTGAGCTGCGCTGGTCTGGCGCTTGACGACCAGCACACAGCCCACTCCTTTGAACCCCACAAGAAAACATGCAAGGGGTAAAAAGGTAAAAGCAAGATGCATCCTAAAAGCCTAACATGCTATGACATTATAAACACAAGATGCATCAAAATAACAAGCAAGAAGAGATGAGAATAAGCATTGATGCACAACAAAAAGAAACACAACATACAAAGATAAAACATATGCATGAGTTGTGAGTGTGTGCAACTATCTCTTCAAGACAAGTAAGCACAAAGAAAATTACCTTCGGTGCTTATCAACACGAGGTCTTCAAAGGGCTTCAAACAATTAAACCAATACCTAAGCTACCCTTACAAAGTACCCCAACATGTGGTTTGTCCACGAAATAAGTCAATCAACAAAACGGGAATCCTTACAATATTAATGAAAGGCATGTGGGCTTGTTTCTTTTAGTAAGAATGGGTCTGGTTCACATGTGGGATTTTTAATTAAAGTCTAATGGATTAAATAAAATAAGAAAATAATATTAGGCCCATGTATATGGTGTGGGCGGCAAGACTAGAATAATAGTCTAAAATATTATTTTATTTTATTGATTGATTAAATGGAAATTAATTTATTTATTAGTTAATTATTTAATTAAAAATCAAAATCTTTTTCTGACTAGGAAATATGTTTCTTAGTAGTATACTATTGTGGTAGTATAAATAAAATAAAAGACTTTATTTGGTAAGTAGATAAATAAGGGATTTATTTATCTAATCAAATAAGGAAGTCTTTTATATAGTCACAAATACACTAAAGAGTTGGATTAGGGTTTGGAATTCTAAGGAAATCTACCTAGGATTAGGATTTAAGTCAAAAGACACAAATCCTACATGGTAAAGGATTTCGGCCACAATGTATGAGATATATATGGCAATAGGCCGGATATATATATTGATATTTTTATGTGGCATGCAATATTGGATATATATATATATATATATTGACTCATATATTTTATATGTGGCAATTGGCCGCAATATATATATATATATATTTATAAAGCATGCAAATATATAGGTGATATACATGTAAGTTGAATCAATTTAGATTATATATTATATATGCATGTTAAAGTCGTGCAATATATATAGATTATATAATCAAAAGTTGAATTCGGGGCAAATATGTATATTATGTGATATATATATATATATATTGAGTGCAAAGAGCATTTGGCTAACCCTAATGTTTTGGACTTGAGAGTTTTTTCTTTTGCTAGAGAAAAATAGAATCCAACTCTTAGACTAGTGTGATTTTCAGCCAAGAGGAATAGAGAGAAAAAGTTTTTTCTTATTTCGAAAGTGCACTAGTTACTTTTACATCAAAAGGTTTTGTGCACAATTTCGAATAAGGTTCACGCGAGTTTCGATCTAAAGATTGTGAATTCAAAAGTGACCGGAACATTCTTTGTTGTCTCTTGGAACTTGTTGTGACTAACGAAAAAGAAAAAGTTTTGTTAATTCATCCTCAGGTACACAATTCAAAGAGAAGGGAGGCCACGCTCCTAGGTGATTCACGTTCGTGATTGGATTGGAAGATTTTACGGATTACCATCGACGCAATGTCAATCGGATCACGCGACAAAGGTATGATATCTTTAGTATTATATGTTAATTAATTAGAGGGTTAAGGTTTTGCGTGCACGTATTTTTCCCTACAATTGGTATCAGAGCCTTGGTTGTACCCTTTAATTAATTAACGAATATATACGTGAATCTATTTCTTTTTATTGTGATTATGCATGTTTAGAAAGAGATGGCACTCTAGGTTTTCTCATATATAATTACATTGGAATGTATGGATTTATATATGTTATATGTTGTTATAAAGTGAATTGTTATTGCTCAATTTTGATCCTAGAATTTCAATGTATTTTTGTTTTGGAATTGTAACAAGAAGGGTGGCCTATTATTGTCACAATTTCCTTCTTGGTAATTACTAAGTTTTTTTTGTTGTATTGAAACTAAGTGCAGTTTTTTTTTGTATTAAATACTGCAGTGATTAAAAAAAAAATGCAGTATTTTAATGTTTAAATAATGTTGTAATACGTTCAAACATCGAAGATTCGAAGACTTGAAGAATTGGAAGCAACTAGAACAAGTTTGGGACCGTGCGCACCATAGCAACATGCATGCGCGCAAGATTGCACGCAGCTGTGCATGTTGGACTGTGGGCTGCGCACAGCAGCCCCATGAAGTGCCATGGGCTGCGCACAGCAGCCCTTGTTGGGGTTGTGGAGTGCGCACGCCCATAGGGGCAGCCGTGGGACGCACAAGTGATCGTTGGCCGCTTGAAGACTTGTTCGCCAAGAAAGGAATTTTTTTGTATTCCAAACTGAAACAAATACTCGGTGTGTATAATATATAAAGCTAGAGGGGGGGGGGAATAGATTTTAACGATTATTACCCAATTTTCGCATGCAAGTCAATTTTACGAAAATGCCCCTACTAGTCAAAAATACATACAAGTGTAATAAGATGCGGAATTTAAATAACACTTGATATATACGTGGAAACCCAACCACTGGGAAAAACCACGGGCTGTATAGTGCGCCACACTCGGAACTCGAAATCACTAGTTGAAATGAAGTTTACAACCTATGTAGACCTCGTCTAACACTCCGGTCTGTAACCCCTCACTTCTACCCAGCGGGCCTTTATTAGCAACCCTATTCCAATTTGCTTGAGGCCTAAGCACTCTTAGCCTCAAGACTTACTTCTCAATGAAGAGAAACAACCTATGTGAATATATATGAATATTCAAATAACAAACAAGGCTAGGTAACCTTAGATGCTTATCTAAGATGATGATATAATCAATTTAATCAACCCTAGATATCAATTGCTAAATGACATGTCAAATAGCTTAGCTAATCAAGATTAATTAAAAACCTAATTAGCTATCACAATCAACACTCAATCATTTTCATCACAAATAATCTCTAACTTGTATCTAGCATATAATCAAAAGCATACAAGTAATTAAAGAGATGTATTAATATGAAAAACACTAAAGTAATATGAAATTAGTGAAGAACATACCAAATAAGATGTGATGATTCAAAACCATGCATGGATCAATTCTATGAAGGCATAGAAGATCAAATATGAAATTTGATGCAAAAGGGATTTGATTTGAGTGTTTAAAGTTAGGTTCTTGATTTGATTTTTTCTCAAAAATCTCTCTTGAATGTTTAGGGTTCTAAGGTCTCAAAGAACTTAATCAGAGAATGAGAAAATAAGATATTTATAGACATCAAGAATTGGGCATGTGAAAAGACAATTTTGCCCCTGAAACGCACCGTTCGGCGGTTTCAATCGGCGGCCAGGCAGCCGATAACGACCGTCGAATTGAGCTCTTGAAGAACAGAGCATCAACGGCGGTTTCATTCGGCGGTTTCGTGACCGCCGATCCAACCGCCGAATTAGACCGAGAGATTAAAATCGATCAGGTATGAACGGCAGTTTCGAACGGTGGTCATGACCGCCGATCTGGACCGCATAATTACTTCAGACCAATCTAGACTGAAACGGCGGTTTCATTCGGCGGCCAGGCCGCCGATCATAACCGCCGATCACCAACAATGGTGAAAACCAAGGAGAAGCCAAGGGCATTCTCCATAGGCGGTCTTCGCGCGAAACCAAGCACTCATTAGTGCAAGCGCAGACGTTTTCGAACAATGTCGGGAAACGAATTATAAAGCACATATACACACAACAAGATATATCAACCAAAGTGCTAGTGTGTAAAGTGACATGTGAAGAGTATGCACACAAATGCAAGTATGCTAAGTGTGTGTGTGCTACTAATTCTCTTTAAAGAAAACCAAGCACAAGAGATTATACCTTTGGCGTGCTTGTATCTTGAGGTCATGGAAGGGCCTTCGATCTTCAACATTAAACACTTAGACTAACCTTACATTCAAAACCCCAACATGTGGTTTGACTACGAAATAAGCCAATCAACAAAACGGGAATCCTTACAATCTCCCCATTTGGCTATTTCGTGACAAAACCACCACTCACATTGATTCCTTTCAACAAAATAAACCTATGGGTCAATGAAGATTTTCTACAATACAAAGAGATATATAAAAATAAAACTTGAAGTCTTCAATCTCTTGTAGAACAATCATTCCCTGAAACAAGGTTTCTAAACTTTCCAAAACAAGAAAAGGTGAGATGAATCAAGTGAGATTAAAACAAGCATTTGCATATTTAAAAAATTAAGCACAACATCATGTTGTTTTATGTATGCAATGCTCCCCCTCAAAGGGTTACTCCCCCTCAATATATATTCTCCCCAATGTGCACCAATTGCTACAACAATTTGCACCTCCCCTTACCACCAATGCTCCCCCTCAAAGGGTTACTCCCCCTTTTTGTCATGATATAGGCAAAGGAGTAGTCCCCTACCGGGTCACTTAAGGCAAAGAGAGATAGTAGCATTCTAGTATATGCATAATCAATATAAGTCACTTTATGCAATCTCAATTAATTGGAGAGAAACGAGGAGATTTATTAGTTAAAATGTGTGAAACAAAATGCTTTTCATACAAGACATATAGCATTCAAGTCCAAAATACCATGGTATTTGGCAAAGCAAATGACAAAGGTTTCTAATAGGAATTCAAACCAATTTCACCATTGTCATGAGAGAAGCAAGGATATAGAAATTTCATTGATTTCAATTTAAGAACAACTATATCCAACTTTATAAGCTAAACATGTCATGAGCAACTTTGCACCCTATTTGATTTTTCCGGGAATGAAACCCGTATGATAGTAGACATGTTCAACCAATAAAGAAAGAGAGACATTTGGATTGTAAAATCCTTGAATGGATACAAGATCCTTTTTCATTTGAGTCTCATAAGCTTTTTTCACACAAGTTTTTGCATTTAAGAATGCAATTATCAATTCATGCTTTTTCATTTGAGCATGAACATGAATTTCATGCTTTTTATAAGACATTAGCATGTTATAAAAGAATCATCATGTCATGGAGATAATCATAGGTCATTCAAATCATACTTCCTACATACATCTCCTAGTCCAAAAATGCATGTTTGAACATAAATATGACATGGATTGTAAACAAGCAAGGTTCACACTTATTGAATTGAAAACATATATACATATGTGCAACCAAGCTTACTCAAGCAATCAACCAAGAAGCATAAGATTTTTCAAATTTTTTGCAAGTGACAAGAATGCAAAAATAGCTCTCTTTGCTTGAGTTCCCCATATGGGGTTAGTATCATCCTTCATTAATGAAGGGCATGAGGTCCTATGGACCTACCAAGTCCATTGGACTTAGTTGAACCTATTTGAGACTTGTTAGTCTCGTAGCAAGCGGGTTCATTTTTCCTTATCCACATAGATATGACATTTTTTTCTTCTTAGTGGTCAAAGTTTGCATGTCATTCACTAACCTAGGATTATTGACAAAGGATTTCCTAGGCTCATGCAAGTGGGCTTTTCTTAGCCTATTTTTCTCTATCATGCTATTAATCCTACAATGCTTAATGTACTTAAAGCACTTAGGCCTAATATGCCCATAAACACCACAATAATGACAAGTTGGTACAAAGTAAGAATTCATACCATATCCGTGTGAAGTCATTGGAGACTTATCATGCATTTGATATCTCCTTTGGTGTTGAGCCGGTTCATGTCTTCTATTTGGTTGAACCGGAATGGGTTGCCTCCTTGGATGAGGTAGCATGTTTTGCCTCTTTTCATAGTGAGTCATTTGTTGAGGAGAGTTGACTCGAGAGGCTCTAATCCTTCGAGCTTGGGGTTGTCTTACTTTCACCACCTTCACTTGTGCATTTTTTGAACATTGTCTGTAAGGATTCCCGTTTTGTTGATTGGCTTATTTCGTGGTCAAACCACATGTTGGGGTTTTGAATGTAAGGGTAGTCTAAGTGTTTAGTGTTGAAGATCAAAGGCCCTTCCATGACCTCAAGATACAAGCACGCCAAAGGTATAATCTCTTGTGCTTGTTTTTCTTTGAAGAGATTTAGTAGCACACACTCACTTAGCATTCTTGCTATGATTGCATACTTGCTTATTTTTATGTGCATCTCTTCACATGTCACTTTACACACTAGCACTTTGGTTGATATATCTTGTTGTGTGTATATGTGCCTTATAATTCGTTTCCCGTCATTGTTCGGAAACGTCCGCGCTTGCACTAATGAGTGCTTGGTTTCGCGCGAAGACCGCCTATGGAGAATGCCCTTGGCTTCTCCTTGGTTTTCACCATTGTTGGTGATCGGCGGTTATTATCGGCGGCCTGGCCGCCGAATTAAACCGCCGTTTCAGTCCAGATTGGTCTGAAGCAATTATGCGGTCAAGATCGGCGGTCACGACCGCCGTTCGAAACCGCCGTTCATACCTGATCGATTTTAATCTCTCGGGTTTGATTCGGCGGTTGGATCGGCGGTCACGTAACCGCCGAATGAAACCGCCGTTAATGCTCTGTTCTTCACGAGCTCAATTCGGCGGTCGTCATCGGCGGCCAGGCCGCCGATTGAAACCGCCGAACGGTGCGTTTCAGGGGCAAAAGTGTCTTTTCACATGCCCAATTCTTGATGTCTATAAATATCTTGTTTTCTCAATCTCTGAATAAGTTTCTTGAGCAATTAGAACCCTAATCTTTCAAGAGAGATTTTTGAGAAAAAATCAAATCAAGAACCTATCTTTAAACACTCAAATCAATTCCCTTTTGCATCAAATTTCATATTTGATCTTCTATGCCTTCATAGAATTGATCCATGCATGGTTTTGAATCATCACATCTTATTTGGTATGTTCTTCACTAATTTCATATTACTTTAGTGTTTTTCATATTAATACATCTCTTTAATTACTTGTATGCTTTTGATTATATGCTAGATACAAGTTAGAGATTATTTGTGATGAAAATTAATTGAGTGTTGTTTGTGATAGCTAATTAGGTTTTTAATTAATCTTGATTAGCTAAGCTATTTGACATGTCATTTAGCAATTGATATCTAGGGTTGATTAAATTGATTATATCATCATCCTAGATAAGCATCTAAGGTTACCTAGCCTTGTTTGTTATTTGAATATTCATATATATATTCACATAGGTTGTTTCTCTTCTTAGAGAAGTAAGTCTTGAGGCTAAGAGTGCTTAGGCCTCAAGCAAATTGGAATAGGGTTGCTAATAAAGGCCCGCTGGGTAGAAGTGAGGGGTTACAGACCGGAATGTTAGACGAGGTCTACATAGGTTGTAAACTTCATTTCAATTAGTGATTTCGAGTTCCGAGTGTGGCGCACTATACAGCCCGTGGTTTTTCCCAGTGGTTGGGTTTCCACGTATACATCAAGTGTTATTTAAATTCCGCACTATATTACACTTGTATGTATTTTTGACTAGTAGGGGCATTTTCGTAAAATTGACTTGCATGCGAAAATTGGGTAATAATAGCTAAAATCTATTCACCCCCCCTCTAGCTTTATATTGAACACGCCTCGAGTATTTTAATAACTTTCAATTGGTATCAGAGCGGGTTCCTAGATATACTTAGGTGATCCTAGCTCATTTTAGGTGTGTTGTGCATTTGTGTGATTTTTGCTCATTCATACATTTTGCATACATTTCATTCATTCATTTGATACAATGAGTGGATTCGGTGGCAACCATGAGGGTGCTTCAAGCACACGGCCACCCCTCCTCACCGGCATAAATTACTCCCAATGGAAAGGGAAGATGGAGGCATATGTGTGTCAAATCCATGATAGGGCATGGATGGCCATTGAAGATGGATATTCGCCTCCTATGATGACTCCCACGGATGGAGGAGAAGAAGTGCTCAAGCCTAAGGCACAGTGGACACAACCTGAGTTTGAGTTGTCCAAGTGGAATCAAAAGGCGTGGCACGCCCTCATATGTGCAGTGGATGAAAATCAGTACAAATTGATTCAGAACACTAAGATAGCCAAGGAGGCATGGGACATCTTAGAGGTTGCACACGAGGGAACCGAAGTAGTGAAGGACTCCAAACTTCAAGTCCTCCAAACTCAATTTGAGACACTTAGGATGGAGGAGAATGAGTGCTTCAACGACTTCGAGATTAGGTTGATGGACATTGTCAACCAAAGTCATCAACTTGGTGACCCTTACTCGGATAGAAGGATCAAGCAAAAGATAATGAGATCGCTTCCCGAGAGGTTTGAGTCTAAGGTGACGGCTTTAGAAGAAAACAGTGATTTTAAGGACATGAAGCCGAGCGAGGTAATAGGTAGACTTCTCGCCTACGAGTCTAGGAAGGGTCCTAGCTCCACTCCTTCAAAGAAGCAAAAAGGGATTTCTTTGAGAGCTTCCAAGGTTGAGAAGGAGGACAAGGATGACTCGGATGAAGACATGGCACTTTTAATGAGAAAATTCAAGAAGTTTGTAAAATTCGAGAAGAAGGGTCATGCATCCAAAGGGCAAGAATTGAAGAAAAGGGTTCCTTTCAAGAAGGTTGAGCATAGGCAAGAGAATAGTGAAAGGAAAGGGATCCAATGCTATGAGTGTGGTGGCATAGGTCATATCTCACTAGATTGTGGGAATTTGAAGAACAAGAGAGAAAAAATGATGGCCGCCATTTGGAGTGAAAGTGATGACTCCGAAGAAGGAGATAAGTCATCAAGTGATGATGAGCTTATCAATAACTTCAAGGCATTGGGTGCCAATTGTGAAGAAAATGAAGTTGTTGGTAAGAATTCCGTTGCTAGTGATCCCATAGAAGAGAAAGTCGAAGAAGTAGCTCTAGAGGAGATAGTTGTTGCTTCGCATTGGGATATGGCACTTATTGACTCAAGAGATCAAGGTGAAGGTCTTGATGAGGAAATTGGATCCATAAGAGAGGAGGAGAGCCTAGAAGATGACACTAGTGGAGATGACTCCTTATCTAACTCTACAAATGGAAATGTAGAGAATATGGATATGCATAACTTTATAGTCAATGTTGAAAGCTCCATGAAGAAGAAAGATAGATTTCTAAGGATTTTAGAGGAAGAAAATCTAGAGCTTACAACATACAATGACCTCCTTAAGAAGCAAGTGGAGAAAATGGATCTTAAGGACAACTTTGAAAGTTTTGAAAGCTCTAAGTTAAAGAATGAAAAAGAGATTCAAAGGTTAAAGGAAGAACTACTTAGGCTTTCAACACAAGTTGATCACTTGAATGATGAAGTGATAAATCCATGGTGGAAGAAGACAAGCTAAAAGATGAGCTAGCTTTGTCTAAGAGGAATGAAGAGGGTTTGAAGAGAGAGCTTGTTGAAGCCAAAGAGTCATTGACTAGAATGACCACAAGCACCAAGAAACTTGACAACATACTTGGTGTAGGAAAAAGCCCTTGTGACAAAAGAGGTCTTGGATTCGAAGTGAGCAAGGATTGCTCTATTCCTAAGAAGACCATCTTTGTGAAGAGTTTGGGTAAGATAGAAGCGTCACCGGTGCAAACTCCTAGGAAGAAGTTAGAACTAGGACAATGTTCGAAAAATGCACAAGTGAAGGTGGTGAAAACGAGACAACCCCAAGCTCAACGGATTAGAGCCTCTCGAGTCATCTCTCCTCAACAAATGACTCACTATGAAAAGAGGCAAAACATGCTACCTAATCCAAGGAGGCAACCCATTCCGGTTCAACCAAATAGAAGACATGAACCGACTCAACACCAAAAGAGACATCAAATGCATGATGAGTCTCCAATGACTTCACAAGAACATGGTATGAATTCTTACTTTGTACCAACTTGTCATTATTGTGGTGTTTATGGGCATATTAGGCCTAAGTGCTTTAAGTACATTAACCATTGTAGGATTGATAGCATGATAAAGAAAAAGAGGCTAAGAAGAGCCCATTTGCATGAGCCTAGGAAATCTTTTGTCAATAATCCTAGGTTAGTAAATGACATGCAACCTTTGTCCACTAGGAAGAAAAATGTTATATCTATGTGGATAAGGAAAAATGAACCCGCTTGCTATGAGACTAACAAGTCTCAAATAGGTTCAACTAAGTCCAATGGACTTGGTAGGTCCATAGGACCTCATGCCCTTCATTAATGAAGGATGATACTAACCCCATATGGGGAACTCAAGCAAAGAGAGCTATTTTTGCATTCTTGTCACTTGCAAAAAAAAAAATTTGAAAAATCTTATGCTTCTTGGTTGATTGCTTGAGTAAGCTTGGTTGCACATATGTATATATGTTTTCAATTCAATAAGTGTGAACCTTGCTTGTTTACAATCCATGTCATATTTATGTTCAAACATGCATTTTGGACTAGGAGATGTATGTAGGAAGTATGATTTGAATGACCTATGATTATCTCCATGACATGATGATTCTTAAATAACATGCTAATGTCTTATGAAAAGCATGAAATTCATGTACATGCTCAAATGAAATAGCATGAATTGATAATTGCGTTCTTAAATGCAAAAACTTGTGTGAAAAAGCTAATGAGACTCAAATGAAAAAGGATCTAGTATCCATTCAAGGATTTTACAATCCAAATGTCTCTCTTTCTTTATTGGTTGAACATGTCTACTATCATACGGGTTTCATTCCCGGAAAAATCAAATAGGGTGCAAAGTTGCTCATGACATGTTTAGCTTATAAAGTTGGATATAGTTGTTCTTAAATTGAAATCAATGAAATTTCTATATCCTTGCTTCTCTCATGACAATGGTGAAATTGGTTTGAATTCCTATTAGAAACCTTTGTCATTTGCTTTGCCAAATACCATGGTATTTTGGACTTGAATGCAATATGTCTTGTATGCAAAGCATTTTGTTTCACACATTTTATCTAATAAAACTCCTCGTTTCTCTCCGATTAATTGAGATTGCATAAAGTGACTTATATTGATTATGCATATACTAGAATGCTACTATCTCTCTTTGCCTTGAGTGACCCGGTTGGGGACTACTCCTTTGTCTATATCATGACAAAAAGGGGGAGTAGAATGTGGTAAGGGGAGGTGCAAATTGTTGTAGCAATTGGTGCACATTGGGGAGAATATACATTGAGGGGGAGTAACCCTTTGAGGGGGAGCATTGCATTCATCATACATTGCATGATGTTGTGTTTAATTTCTTAGAAATGCAAATGCTTGTTTATGTCCTCACTTGATTCATCTCACTTTTACTTGAATTGGAAAGTATAGAAACCTTGTTTCAGGGAATGATTGTTCTACAAGAGATTGAAGACTTCAAGTTTTATTTTTATATATCTCTTTGTATTGTAGAAAATCTTCATTGACCCATAGGTTTATTTTTGTTGTGAGGAATCAATGTGAGTGGTGGTTTTGTCACGAAATAGCCAAAGGGGGAGATTGTAAGGATTCCCGTTTTGTTGATTGGCTTATTTCGTGGTCAAACCACATGTTGGGGTTTTGAATGTAAGGGTAGTCTAAGTGTTTAGTGTTGAAGATCAAAGGCCCTTCCATGACCTCAAGATACAAGCACGCCAAAGGTATAATCTCTTGTGCTTGTTTTTCTTTGAAGAGATTTAGTAGCACACACTCACTTAGCATTCTTGCTATGATTGCATACTTGCTTATTTTTATGTGCATCTCTTCACATGTCACTTTACACACTAGCACTTTGGTTGATATATCTTGTTGTGTGTATATGTGCCTTATAATTCGTTTCCCGTCATTGTTCGGAAACGTCCGCGCTTGCACTAATGAGTGCTTGGTTTCGCGCGAAGACCGCCTATGGAGAATGCCCTTGGCTTCTCCTTGGTTTTCACCATTGTTGGTGATCGGCGGTTATTATCGGCGGCCTGGCCGCCGAATTAAACCGCCGTTTCAGTCCAGATTGGTCTGAAGCAATTATGCGGTCAAGATCGGCGGTCACGACCGCCGTTCGAAACCGCCGTTCATACCTGATCGATTTTAATCTCTCGGGTTTGATTCGGCGGTTGGATCGGCGGTCACGTAACCGCCGAATGAAACCGCCGTTAATGCTCTGTTCTTCACGAGCTCAATTCGGCGGTCGTCATCGGCGGCCAGGCCGCCGATTGAAACCGCCGAACGGTGCGTTTCAGGGGCAAAAGTGTCTTTTCACATGCCCAATTCTTGATGTCTATAAATATCTTGTTTTCTCAATCTCTGAATAAGTTTCTTGAGCAATTAGAACCCTAATCTTTCAAGAGAGATTTTTGAGAAAAAATCAAATCAAGAACCTATCTTTAAACACTCAAATCAATTCCCTTTTGCATCAAATTTCATATTTGATCTTCTATGCCTTCATAGAATTGATCCATGCATGGTTTTGAATCATCACATCTTATTTGGTATGTTCTTCACTAATTTCATATTACTTTAGTGTTTTTCATATTAATACATCTCTTTAATTACTTGTATGCTTTTGATTATATGCTAGATACAAGTTAGAGATTATTTGTGATGAAAATTAATTGAGTGTTGTTTGTGATAGCTAATTAGGTTTTTAATTAATCTTGATTAGCTAAGCTATTTGACATGTCATTTAGCAATTGATATCTAGGGTTGATTAAATTGATTATATCATCATCCTAGATAAGCATCTAAGGTTACCTAGCCTTGTTTGTTATTTGAATATTCATATATATATTCACATAGGTTGTTTCTCTTCTTAGAGAAGTAAGTCTTGAGGCTAAGAGTGCTTAGGCCTCAAGCAAATTGGAATAGGGTTGCTAATAAAGGCCCGCTGGGTAGAAGTGAGGGGTTACAGACCGGAATGTTAGACGAGGTCTACATAGGTTGTAAACTTCATTTCAATTAGTGATTTCGAGTTCCGAGTGTGGCGCACTATACAGCCCGTGGTTTTTCCCAGTGGTTGGGTTTCCACGTATACATCAAGTGTTATTTAAATTCCGCACTATATTACACTTGTATGTATTTTTGACTAGTAGGGGCATTTTCGTAAAATTGACTTGCATGCGAAAATTGGGTAATAATAGCTAAAATCTATTCACCCCCCCTCTAGCTTTATATTGAACACGCCTCGAGTATTTTAATAACTTTCATTGTCCCAGTTCTAACTTCTTCCTAGGAGTTTGCACCGGTGACGCTTCTATCTTACCCAAACTCTTCACAAAGACGGTCTTCTTAGGAATAGAGCAATCCTTGCTCATTTCGAATCCAAGACCTCTTTTGTCACAAGGGCTTTTTCCTACACCAAGTATGTTGTCAAGCTTCTTAGTGCTTGTGGTCATTCTAGTCAATGACTCTTTGGCTTCAACAAGCTCTCTCTTCAAACCCTCTTCATTCCTCTTAAACAAAGCTAGCTCATCTTTTAGCTTGTCTTCTTCCACCATGGATCTTACCACTTTATCATTCAAGTGATCAACTTGTGTTGAAAGCCTAAGTAGTTCTTCATTTAACCTTTGAATCTCTTTTTCATTCTTTAACTTAGAGCTTTCAAAACTTTCAAAGTTGTCCTTAAGATCCATTTTCTCCATTTGCTTCCTTAAGAGGTCATTGTATGTTGAAAGCTCTAGATTTTCTTCCTCTAAAATCCTTAGGAATCTATCTTTCTTCTTCATGGAGCTTTCAACATTGACTATAAAGTCATGCACATCCATATTCTCTACATTTCCATTTGTAGAGTTAGAAAAGGAGTCATCTCCATTAGTGTCATCTTCTAGACTCTCCTCCTCTCCTATGGATCCAATTTCCTCATCAAGACCTTCACCTTGATCTCTTGAGTCAATAAGAGCCATATCCCAATGTGAAGCAACAACTATCTCCTCTATAGCTACTTCTTCGACTTTCTCTTCTATGGGATCACTAGCAACGAAATTCTTACCAACAACTTCATTTTCTTCATTAGTGGCACCCAATGCCTTGAAGTTATTGATAAGCTCATAATCACTTGATGACTTATCTCCCTCTCCGGAGTCATCACTTTCACTCCAAGTGGCGACCATCATTTTTTCTTTCTTGTTCTTCAAATTCCCACAATTGGGTGAGATATGACCTATGCCGCCACACTCATAGCATTGGACCCCTTTCTCTTGCCTAGGCTCATGCTTCTTGAAGGGAGCCTTTTTCTTTAAGATTTGGCCTTTGGATCCAAAGCCACTCTTCTCGAACTTGACAAATTTCTTGAATCTTTGAAGCATCAAAATCATGTCTTCGTCCAAGTCACCTTTCTCCTCCTTCCCTACCTTAGAAGCACTCAAAGCAATTCCTTTTTGCTTCTTTGAAGGAGTGGAGCTAGGACCCTTCCTAGACTCGTAGGCGAGAAGTCTACCTATTACCTCGCTCGGATTCATGTCCTTAAAATCACTGTTTTCTTCTAAAGCCGTCACCTTAGACTCAAACCTCTCGGGAAGCGATCTCATTATCTTTTGCTTGATCCTTCTATCCGAGTAAGGGTCACCAAGTTGATGACTTTGGTTGACAATGTCCATCAACCTAATCTCAAAGTCATTGAAGCACTCATTCTCCTCCATCCTAAGTGTCTCGAATTGAGTTTGGAGGACTTGAAGTTTGGAGTCCTTCACTACTTCGGTTCCCTCGTGTGCAACCTCTAAGATGTCCCATGCCTCCTTGGCTATCTTAGTGTTCTGAATCAGTTTGTACTGATTTTCGTCCATTGCATATATAAAGGCGTGCCATGCCTTTTGATTCCACTTGGACAACTCAAACTCGGGTTGTGTCCACTGTGCCTTAGGCTTGAGCACTTCTTCTCCTCCTCCCGTGGGAGTCATCATAGGAGGCGAATATCCATCTTTAATGGTCATCCATGCCCTATCATGGATTTGACACACATATGCCTCCATTTTCCCTTTCCATTGGGAGTAATTTATGCCGGTGAGGAGGGGAGGCCGTGTGCTTGAAGCACCCTCATGGTTGCCACCGTATCCACTCATTGTATGTAATGAATGAATTCAAATGAATGCAAAATGTATGAATGAGCACAAATCACACAAATGCAAAACACACCTAAAATGAGCTAGGATCACCTAAGTATATCTAGGAACCCGCTCTGATACCAATTGAAACAAATACTCGGTGTGTATAATATATAAAGCTAGAGGGGGGGGGGGAATAGATTTTAACGATTATTACCCAATTTTTGCATGCAAGTCAATTTTACGAAAATGCCCCTACTAGTCAAAAATACATACAAGTGTAATAAGATGCGAAATTTAAATAACACTTGATATATACGTGGAAACCCAACCACTGGGAAAAACCACGGGCTGTATAGTGCGCCACACTCGGAACTCGAAATCACTAATTGAAATGAAGTTTACAACCTATGTAGACCTCGTCTAACACTCCGGTCTGTAACCCCTCACTTCTACCCAGCGGGCCTTTATTAGCAACCCTATTCCAATTTGCTTGAGGCCTAAGCACTCTTAGCCTCAAGACTTACTTCTCAATGAAGAGAAACAACCTATGTGAATATATATGAATATTCAAATAACAAACAAGACTAGGTAACCTTAGATGCTTATCTAGGATGATGATATAATCAATTTAATCAACCCTAGATATCAATTGCTAAATGACATGTCAAATAGCTTAGCTAATCAAGATTAATTAAAAACCTAATTAGCTATCACAATCAACACTCAATCATTTTCATCACAAATAATCTCTAACTTGTATCTAGCATATAATCAAAAGCATACAAGTAATTAAAGAGATGTATTAATATGAAAAACACTAAAGTAATATGAAATTAGTGAAGAACATACCAAATAAGATGTGATGATTCAAAACCATGCATGGATCAATTCTATGAAGGCATAGAAGATCAAATATGAAATTTGATGCAAAAGGGATTTGATTTGAGTGTTTAAAGTTGAGTTCTTGATTTGATTTTTTCTCAAAAATCTCTCTTGAATGTTTAGGGTTCTAAGGTCTCAAAGAACTTAATCAGAGAATGAGAAAATAAGATATTTATAGACATCAAGAATTGGGCATGTGAAAAGATAATTTTGCCCCTGAAACGCACCGTTCGGCGGTTTCAATCGGCGGCTAGGCCGCCGATAACGACCGCCGAATTGAGCTCGTGAAGAACAGAGCATCAACGGCGGTTTCATTCGACGGTTTCGTGACCGCCGATCCAACCGCCGAATTAGACCGAGAGATTAAAATCGATCAGGTATGAACGGCGGTTTCGAATGGCGGTCGTGACCGCCGATCTGGACCGCATAATTGCTTCAGACCAATCTGGACTGAAACGGCGGTTTCATTCGGCGGCCAGGCCGCCGATCATAACCGCCGATCACCAACAATGGTGAAAACCAAGGAGAAGCCATGGGCATTCTCCATAGGCGGTCTTCGCGCGAAACCAAGCACTCATTAGTGCAAGCGTGGACGTTTCCGAACAATGTCGGGAAACGAATTATAAAGCACATATACACACAACAAGATATATCAACCAAAGTGCTAGTGTGTAAAGTGACATGTGAAGAGTATGCACACAAATGCAAGTATGCTAAGTGTGTGTGTGCTACTAATTCTCTTCAAAGAAAACCAAGCACAAGAGATTATACATTTGGCGTGCTTGTATCTTGAGCTCATGGAAGGGCCTTTGATTTTCAACATTAAACACTTAGACTACCCTTACATTCAAAACCCCAACATGTGGTTTGACCACGAAATAAGCCAATCAACAAAACGGGAATCCTTACACAAACAAATGTAATTTTCTTGTTTGTCTAGGATGGATCAAAATTATGGCTATTTATTTTGCGTAAATATTGCAATATTTGTTATTGTTTGATGACATGTGATCGAGCCATTACATATATAGAAATACACCCCCTATTTCCAATACTTTTGATTGACTTTCGAGTAAATTCATGAAATTTATCGCTTGATGTTGATTGTACAGGTACTTTTTGTATTATGGGTTGAAGAACGAAGAAATCCGGTGATTTTGGGCTAAAAGCGGCGAAAGGAGAGCATTTGGGGGCAAAACGGTCATTTGGCAAGAAAAGAACAATTCGACGATCTTGCCGCCGTTTCATTCCAGAAGTGTCAGGTGCATTCGGCGGCCACAGTTCAACCACCGATCAATTCTAGTAAGTCCATTTTCAATTCGACGGTTTCCATTCGGCGGCCTGGCCTCCGTTTGAAACCGCCGATCACGTGCCACGTCAGCAGCACCGGGATTTCAACCCTACCTCATGGGACCACATATAAATATCCTCGTTTTCTCCTTCTCTCATCACTCTTCACCATTTTCATGAAACCCTATCCTCTCTCTGAAACTCTCTAACTTTCATCACTCCAAAGCTCCATTAATTCATTCCAACAACATTCTTTCCACCTCATTTTGAAGATTAATTGAAGAGAGAAGAAAGGAGTCACCAAGGTCAAGGAGATTCCAAGCTTATCAAGGAACAAGAAGACTTATGAAGATTTTTTGTGGGTTTTCTCTACAATCCTTCTCTTTTCATTTCTATTTTCTTTATGTGTAACTAAACCCTTTATTGGGGAATTGATGAGACAACTTATGTGATAATCCCATGTATTTGAACTAGTCATATGTTTATCAAATCCTCTCTTGGTATATTTTCATTTCATTGCTTTGAAGTTGCCATTTTTACTTTACTTGTTAATATTGGGGTTCAATTTAGCTTGTGGTAAAAATGGTTCACATGTGAAGGTTGTGGTTTAGGGTTTGAATGGCTTTCAACTCATTCTCCAATCTTTAGCATATATGAAATTGAAAATTGATGCATGCATGTGTTATTTGGTACAAGACCTTTAATTTGTTCTTAAGAATATTATTTGGGCAATTACTCATAGTGGGGTTCACTTGGGTAAGAGCTTGAATCTATTTCCACCAAGACTCATAGTAGGGCTTACTTGAGTCAAGGTTTGAATTTGCATATTAATGAGTAAAATCAATTAAAGAACAACCCTTGAGTAGGATGAAAGTGCTTAATTGGACTAGTTCATTACATTAGGAAATCTTTTAGTTGTCAACTCAATTCCCCAATATCTATCATCATATATCACACCTTTCATTTCAATTACTTGTTTTAGATTGATTAATTTCATTTAGTTTAATTGTTAAATCAAATTCCAAAACCAAAAATGAATTTTACTTTTCTGCACGTAGTTTAGATTAGTGTACATATTTTAGTTATAGCCAAATATCCTCCCTTTCCCTAAGGAACGATCCCGCTTGCCATTATACATCTCATTCGATTTGTGTATTCCAAGTGTGGAATTTTGGTACTTGTAAAAGTCCGATCAACATGTCATATAGAATAGGAGTGCCACTCATAAATCTCTTTTGGTATGAACATGCATTGAATGATTTAGGTATCTAAATTGGCATCAAGATAACTTGGTAAATCATTCTATGGGATTTAATCACACGCCTTAAATAATTGAGTGGGAGAAGGTGTTTTGCAACACCTATGGCCTCCAAGGTTAGTTGAGCTTTATTATTTATTGGTAATCCCCCCAAGGGGCGTCCATGAATAGAATTTAGCAAGATACTTCCTTACAAGGATAGACTAGACAATTGACTCAAACGAGATCTACTCCCCAATGAGGGATTTTCGTGAGGGAAAATATTGAGGGTTGAAATCTTAGTAATACACTCAATGTGGTTTTATTGATATCCTCCCAAGAGTTCTTGTTAATAAAATCATAAGGATAAAATTGAAAACGTTGGTTGTTATGTTAACAATTAGGTGGGACCTAGTCTAACTGGTAAATGGTGCGAACTCCCAAATGAGGCATAACATTTATGGGTGTTGGATCACCGTTGAATTTTTACGATTGAATTATTCATTAATTCAAGATAAATATTCGAAAGTGCTTTATCATGATTATTTACTCATACATGTTTTTGTTTTTATTCAGAAATCATGATCCCATCCCTAATCAACATCTTAAAAGATAATACTTTAACTGGAGATAATTATGTCACATGGAAAAGGAAAATTTGGTTGTTGCTGCAAGCTGAAAAACATAAGTTTGTTCTGACTACTCCTAAAAACCACCTGCTCCCACTAGTGAATCTAATGTGATGCAAAGAGACGAGTATGAGCAGTGGAAGACCTCGAATGAGATGGCCAAATGGCTACCATCTCCGATGTGTTGCAACAGCAGCATGAAGGAATGAGGTCTGCTGCTAATATGATGATGTCTCTAGAAGAGATTCATATGGTTGGTAAAGTTGCTACTGTTAAGACCCGTCAGAAGGTCAAGGGATAACAGAAGAAAAAGCAACTTGGGCCTACCAAGAAGAAGACTAAGAAAGTAACCAAGATCAAAAGAAAGTGCTTCTTTTGTAGTGAAAAGAGACATTGGAAAAGTAATTGCCCAAAGTCTCAGAATAAGAAGGAAGAAGGTAACGTGAATTATCTTGAAACATGTTAACTGGCAGATTCTACAGATTCTTGGATCGTAGACTCAGTAGCCAATAATCATGTTTGTTATTCCTTATAGGGATTTCAAGAAAGGAGAAGGCTGAATAAGAATGAAATCAACTTGCGTTTAGGCAACGGAGCGTTGGTGTCTGCTAGTGCAGTGGGAGATATTAGAGTTAATCTGGATTTTAGTAGGAATTTAGATTTGATAAACATTTATTATGTACCTCAATTCAAGAGAAATTTAATTTCAGTTTCTTGTTTAAATAAATTTGAATATTCAGTTACTTTTAATAAATTTTTTATTATTAGTAAAGATGACAAATTTGTTTGCAAAGGTACATTGGAAAATGGTCTATTCTATTTACATAGAAACATCTCTCACTTGTTAGACACAGAATTAACGCAACCTAACTATAAAAGAGTAAAAATTATCATAAGATGAAACCTACCTATGCCATTTGTGCCTAGGTCATATTAACCTTAATAGGATTAAAAGATTGGTTAGTGATGGACCTTTAAGTGACCTAAAGGTTGATGATCTACCAACTTGTGAATCCTATTTGGAAGGTAAAATGACCAAAAGGTCGTTCAGGACCAAAGGCACAAGAGCCACTGAATGTTTAGGATTAATGCATACTGATGTATGTGGTCCTATGAGCATTCAAGCTAGAGATGGATATGAGTACTTCATCACTTTCACAGATGATTACTCGAGATTTGGCTGTGTATATCTCATGAGACATAAGTCTGATGCTTTTGACATGTTCAAAGCATTTAAAGCTGAAATGGAAAATCAGCTAGATAAACACATATAAAAATCTTGAGATCCGATCGTGATGGAGAATATCTATCTGGTGAGTTTCAGCAATATCTTGTTGATAATGGAATTATTTCTCAATTTTCTACACCAGGTACACCTCAACAGAATGGGGTGGCAGAAAGGAGAAATATAACTCTTTTGAATATGGTTAGGTCTATGTTGAGTTATTCAACACTTCCTATTTCCTTTTGGGGATATGCTTTACAAACTGCAATATACATTCTAAACGATGTACCATCTAAGTGGGTTCCTCAAACACCGCATGAGTTGTGGATTGGGCGAAAGCCTAGTTTACAACACTTAAGGATATTTGGTTGTCCTACGTATGTGTTAAAAGGAAAAACAGAAAAGATGGAGTCCCGTTCGGAAACATGCATATTTGTGGGGTATCCAAAAGAAACTAAGGGATATTATTTCTATAGTCCTTCAGATCTTAAAGTATTTATTTTAACAAATGCTAAATTTTTGGAAAATAACTATATGAATGATTTTGTACCCAAAAGTAGAATTGTCCTGAATGAGATGTCAAGAGAAACAATTTCACAAGAGGTTACACAACCTAGCCCAATTGTAAGTTCCGCACCATCACAAAATCAACAACCTACCATTCCTCGTCGTAGTGGGAGGGTTAGTAGAAAACCCGAGAGATACATAGGTCTGGGAGAATCAATGGAGAATCTCCCGGACGACGATAATCCCTACACATATAAGGAATCAATGGAGCATGTTGATGGTCGCCATTGGCAAAAGGCAATGCAAGTTGCAAAAATCCAAATATGGATTAAAGCAAGCATCCTGATCCTGGAACATAAGGTTCGATCAAGCTGTAACGAACCTTGTTTATGCAAAAGGATTAATGGCGACAATCTGGTTTTCCTAAATTGTTTATGTTGATGATATACTACTTATTGGAAACGATGTAGGTGTATTGACATCAGTAAAAGAATGGTTAGCAAAACAATTTGATATGAAGGACTTAGGAGAAGCAAGTTATATTCTTGGTATCCAAGTAATAAGGGATAGAAAGAATAGAATGATTGCACTATCCCAAGCTTCATACATAGATAAAATCTTATCTAGATTTTCCATGCAAGATTCCAAGAAAGGTATGTTACTTTTCAGAAATGGAATCAAACTTTCTAAGGAACAAGTTCCTAAGAATGAGCATGAAGAGCAATTCATGAGTAGGATTCCAAATGCCTCGGTAGTTGGAAGTCTCATGTATGCACTGCTCTGCACTAGACCAGATATTTGTTTTGTTGTGGGCATAGTTAGCAGGTTTCAATCGAAACCTGGTCCTGATCACTGGACGGCAATCAAGCATGTTTTCAAGTATCTCAGGAGAACGAGAGATAATATGCTTGTATACTCAGGAGGGGATTTGATTCCCGTTGGGTATACAGATTCTGATTTCCAGTCAGATTTTGACTACCAGAAAATCCACATCAGGATCTGTGTTTACTATTGGAAGAGGAACAGTCATATTGAGGGGTATCAAGCAATCTTGTATTGCTGATTCCATCATGGAAGCTAAGTATGTTGCTGCATGCGAAGCTGCCAAAGAGGCTATTTGGCTCTGCCAATTCCTAATTGACTTGGAAGTGGTTCCCAGTGCGGATAAGCAGATCATTATCTACTATGACAACAGTGGAGCAGTGGCTAATTCGAGAGAACCAAGAAGTCATAACAGAGGAAAACACATTGAAAGGAAGTATCATCTTCTTAGGGAGATTGTGCATAAGGGTGACGTGACGATTACCAAAATCGCGTCAGCAGAAAATCTAGCGGATCCCTTCACAAAGGCTCTACCACAAAAGAGTTTTGATGGGCACCTAGAGAACATGGGAATGAGAGATATGACACATTTGCTATATCACAAGTGGGAGATTGTTAGGATTATGCTCAATAGCAAGAGTGTAATATTGTAATTGACAATCTTATCATATTAATAAAGTGATTTCTGTTTATTTAACAAAATCTTATAGCATTTATAATTATAATTGTCAAAGTAAATAATCATAAGGTCAAAAGACTATGAGAAAAGAAGAATTGTTCGTACAGCTGGATATGTATGAGGTAGACACAATTCTTTAGTTAGTCTTGAATAATGTTCACAATTTAAGTTAAAGGTTGGGCACCTTTATCTTGTTAAAGTTGTAGAATTCTTTTGCTAGCATTTGAGTGGGATCAAATGAGTTATGATGAGTCTGAAATCATTGAAGGGTCTTCGAGTAAAAAAATCTAGTGCACTGGGTGTATTGAATAGGATCACAATGAAATACTTTATCTAGAACCGTCAGTAGATAAAAGTTTTTTTATTATCAGGACAATCGGAGAGTCTATCTTAATCCTGAGATAAATGATGGACTTATGGTTGCAAGTGTTATCATTTGAGTTATCAATGAGTACGATTATATAGTGTTAGGTTTATAGTTTGTGTTGGCATGTATTCCATATCAAAACGTGTTTCTTTTGTAATGTTTAGTGGTCCATATGTTGAAGATTTATGAAGACGAAGAAAGTCTTGGCCACAATTCATGTAAAATGCCGGCTTCAAAGAGATATGTGCTTCATTGATCATCAAAGGTAATATAAGACCTCATATCTCTTACAAGGCTAGGCACACACACACACATGACATCCTTGTGTGTTCCTTCATGGTTAAACATCATTTATATATCACTTTCACACACTTGATAATAAATGCTCATGCATTTATACTATCTTGACAAACTTTGCTTATTGCATGTTCTAGGACTATGTCTAGAAAATAGCATATGTGTGTGTCTTTGTGTTTGTATGTTTCCATATTTTTGTATTTGGACTTGAATATGCTCTATTATGATTCCTTATTGAGTTCCAATCATTTTGGTTACTCATTCATTTAATTTCGAGTCCAAATGATGTAGCTACGCTACTTTTCGTTCTCATTCATTGAGTTGACTTCATCGACGTTTTCCGAGATGATTTCTCAACCATTTTTCAAAGTTGTATAGTCTTCTTTGTGTGTGAGGGAGTCACGATTCGTAATCCAAAAATGGATTCGAAATCGGAGTTCGGATGACCAAGATACGGCTGAAGAAGGTGAGGGAGCGCGCGAGAGGCGAAGGTGGCCAAGAGGCCACGTGTGGCCCAAGCCGTGTGGGAGCCATGGGCCCCACGGCCAGAGGGACTCTCTGCCCCCGTGTGGCCCACACGCCCCCCACGGGGCTGGTCTGAGGTGGCCCTTTTTGATTGGCCAAAAATCCTCTCCTCTCTCCTCCTTTTAAATTCCCTCCATTCCCTCCAATTCATTTTTTTCAAGAAGAAAAACTTAGAAATCCCGTCAGAATTTTTCTCCCAAATTTTCCCAACTTCCAAACACCATAACTTTCTCATACGAAGTCGGATTTGAGCGATTCAAGTTGGAGAACGTTTGTAATCGAGTCCTCTACCTTTTCCAAGTGGTTTGGTGGCTGTTTGATCGATGTTTCTGGTGGTTCCACACAGAAATTCGAACCAGCTCGTGAATCCAAGGTATTGGTCTTATCTTTGGGGTTTCTTTCTTTTTAACCTTCAATTTGCTTGGGGTTTCTTCTTCTATATGTATGTGTATGTATGATGAATGTTATTTGAAAAGATAGCTTCATAATCAAAGCTAATCATGTCTAATTAGAGACAAGTGTGAACTAGTTTTCTATTATTCTAATTTTTCACATGATTGAGAGTTGTATTGTGCTTAGCTTGATATCTAGGGTTATTTGTGACTTGATTGATTCATTTTATGATTAATAACCTTAGCATGTGCTTGGATCCTTTAATTGAATAAATTTTAGGATTAGCACATTTGATTTTGTGTTTAGAGCTAACTAGGATTTAATTGATTATTCATTATATCCTTGCTCTAAATACTTGCTAGAATATTCTTTGAATACATTTTGTGATTCTAGCATTTTTTGTTGTTTGTGTTCTAAAGTCTTGATTATATGCTTAATGAACATGCTTTGTTTTCAAGCTTTAGAAACATGAATAGAATCTAGGATTTGGCATGTTTTTGGCGTTTTGCATGCTCTAGATTTTTGTTCATGTTTAAGGTCTAGACAACTTTGTTTTTGTGAACTTTATTGCCTATGTCTAGATCTTCATGGAGTGTACCTTATCCATACATTTCATATGCTCATGCATCATTTCGTGTGGTGTCATGTTTTGGATTCTAAACTAGAAACATGTACATTGAGTGCTCATTGATTATTTGTTTCCATAGGATGTATTGATCATATATTCTATGTTGTATGTGTTTGCATCATTTGCATCACTTAGATCATTTTGCCTTGCAAAAGGTGGAAGTCTCTAGCAAAGTGAGAGTAGCTTTGTGGATAGAGCAAAGAAGTCTTGATTAGAGTCGGGAGGACTCGGATAATCAAGCAAGAAGACTTAGCTAGGAGTAGGAAACTCTGGATAGCTAAGCAAGAAATCTTCCTAGAGACGTGAGCGTCTTGGATAGGAAGTTGCTTCCTAGAGATGTAGGACACATCTCGGATAGGAAGTAGGCTAGGTGGTTCACTAGGCCCGAGGGTAAACTAGGAGTTGATAGCTTAGGGTGGATATCATGTGTTGATAGCCTTGAGTGTGTAAGTCCTTTTCGTCATAGTAAATTGCTTTGTCGGTGGTTGTGGATTCAACCCGTGGATGTTTCATCTTCGGAGGTTTACCACGTAAAAATCAATGTGTCAAATGTCTCTATCTCTATCTCTTTATATTTGTATGTATGATCTATATAACTTGTTTAAGCTCTTCATTTCCTCACATCCTTGTAAACAAGTTATTGATAAAGAAAGAGTTGCACACATTGTTTGTTGAATCAACATTTATTTCTTGTATCTTGTAAGTGTTTGAACATTGTATCTTGTGATTCTATATCAAGTTGTAAAGCTCTACTTAGTAAGTTTGCATTGTAATATTCAAAGGACAACTTGTGGAATTTAAATTTGCTCTTTATTGAATATACTTGTATAAGAGATACATTGTTTATTGATATATATTTTGTAGACTAAGGGTGGTGAATTTATCATACTTGTGATAATTGTTTTCTCATAACAATCATGTTTAAGATTAATATGTATGCTCACCAAGGTTTTGACATAAGTCACGAAAGAGTTTTTTAAAACTAGTGTGTCAACCTATTCACCCCCCCCCCCCCCCCCTCTAGGTTGTTTAGTATAACCTTGTAGACATTTTCATATAGCATAGTCTATCATTGATAGTTTGGTGGTATTCATTTGTTAATCGATAGAGGACTTCATTTATAGATATGGACATCGTGGCTCCATTTATTAAATGAGAGTAGAATATCATCATATGGATGTTTTGAGGTATTGGATATTGAATCTTAACGTTAAGTTTTCGATAGAGTCTATTGAAACATGGCTTCTAGACAAGTCAAAATATCCAAGTTCAAAATGTGGTCATATGAGTAAATATGGTAACTTGGAGAGCTATAGGCGGTATATGAGCTCTTGGTGAATACTGATATTCTTCACGAGGATACACCATCTCCAATAAGATTGTCTAGGGTACGAATGAGAAATATTTACTTATTCTATCTTTATTTAAGAGTTCAATTTTAGCTCTTTAGTGGAATGAGTTAAAATTAATAGATCGGACCTAAGTGAATCATTTGTTGATTGTGATTAGGTTATGTCTATTGAAGCTTAAATTTAGATAGCCCGCCAAGATCCCCAATCCACACGGACTTGCATGGATCACTTGATATATTCTACCGGACCAATTTATGGGTCCATCTAGAATTATATTAATATATTAATGAAAGGCATGTGGGCTTGTTTCTTTTAGTAAGAATGGGTCTGGTTCACATGTGGGTTTTTTAATTAAAGTCTAATGGATTAAATAAAATCAGAAAATAATATTAGGCCCATGTATATGGTGTGGGCGGCAAGACTAGAATAATAGTCTAAAATATTATTTTATTTTATTGATTGATTAAATGGAAATTAATTTATTTATTAGTTAATTATTTAATTAAAAATCAAAATCTTTTTCTGACTAGGAAATATGTTTTTTAGTAGTATACTATTGTGGTAGTATAAATAAAATAAAAGACTTTATTTGGTAAGTAGATAAATAAGGGATTTATTTATCTAATCAAATAAGAAAGTCTTTTATATAGTCACAAATGCACTAAAGAGTTGGATTAGGGTTTGGAATTCTAAGGAAATCTACCTAGGGTTAGGATTTAAGTCAAAAGACACAAATCCTACATGGTAAAGGATTTCGGCCACAATGTATGAGATATATATGGCAATAGGCCGGATATATATATTGATATTTTTATGTGGCATGCAATATTGGATATATATATATATTTATAAAGCATGCAGATATATAGGTGATATACATGTAAGTTGAATCAATTTAGATTATATATTATATATGCATGTTAAAGTCGTGCAATATATATAGATTATATAATCAAAAGTTGAATTCGGGGCAAATATGTATATTATGCGATATATATATATATATATATATATATATATATATATATATATATTGAGTGCAAAGAGCATTTGGTTAACCCTAATGTTTTGGACTTGAGAGTTTTTTCTTTTGCTAGAGAAAAATAGAATCCAACTCTTAGACTAGTGTGATTTTCAGCCAAGAGGAATAGAGAGAAAAAGTTTGTTCTTATTTCGATAGTGCACTAGTTACTTTTACATCAAAAGGTTTTGTGCACAATTTCGAATAAGGTTCACGCGAGTTTCGATCTAAAGATTGTGAATTCAAAAGTGACCGGAATATTCTTTGTTGTCTCTTGGAACTTGTTGTGACTAACGAAAAAGAAAAAGTTTTGTTAATCCATCCTCAGGTACACAATTCAAAGAGAAGGGAGACCACGCTCCTAGGTGATTCACGTTCGTGATTGGATTGGAAGATCTTGCAGATTACCTTCGACGCAATGTCAATCGGATCACGCGACAAAGGTATGATATCTTTAGTATTATATGTTAATTAATTAGAGGGTGAAGGTTCAAAATATGGAAAAATTTTAAACTATACTAAATTTGATTTTAGTCTCGCTTCCTCTGCGTGCACGTATTTTTCCCTACAATCGTGGCTCCATTTATTAAATGAGAGTAGAATATCATCATATGGATTTTTTGAGGTATTGGATATTAAATCTTAACGTTAAGTTTTCGAAAGTGTCTATTGAAACATGGCTTCTAGACAAGTCAAAATATCCGTGTTCAAAATGTGGTCATATGAGTAAATATGGTAACTTGGAGAGCTATAGGCGGTCTATGAGCTCTTGGCGATTGCTGATATTCTTTACGATGATACACTATCTCCAATAAGATTGTCTAGGGTACGAATGACAAAATATTTACTTATTCTATCTTTATTTAAGAGTGAAATTTTAGTTCTTTAGTGGAATGAACTAAAATTAATAGATCGAACCTAAGTGAATCATTTGTTGATTGTGATTGGGTTATGTCTATTGAAGCTTAAATTTAGATAGCTCGCCAAGATCCTCAATCCACACGGACTTTCATGGATCACTTGATATATTCTACCAGACTAATTATGGGTCCATCTAGAATTGTATTAAGGCATGTGGACTTGTTTCTTTTAGTAAGAATGGGTCTGGTTCACATGTGGACTTTTTATTAAGGTCAAATGGATTTAATAAAATGGAAAAATAATATATGGCCCATGATATGGACTTGGGCGGCAAAGCTAGTAAATAAGCCTATTATATTATTATTATTTTTTTTATTATTTAATTAAAAGTCAAAATCTTTTTCTAACTAGGAAATATGTTTCTTAGTGTTATACTATTGTTGGTAGTATAATAAGAATCAAAGACTTTATTTGATAAGTAGATAAATAAAATGAATTTATTTATCTAGTCAAATTAGGAAGTCTTTGATATAGTCATAATTGGATAAATACACTAAAGAGTTGGATTAGGGTTATGGATTCTAAAGTTGATAGGAATTTTGGTGAAACACAAATCCTTTTTTGGGGAGGATTTTGGCTGCATTGATGAATCCTCTTTATGAGAGGATTTCGGCCAACCCTATTTTATTTAGGGGAGATTTCGGCCAGCCCTATTCTTTTTAGGGGAAGGATTTCAGCCACTTATATATACCTATCTATAGAATTCAGTCAGCCCTAAGTGATTTTCATGAGAGTTATTTCTTTAGCTTGAAAAATAAAAATCCAACTCTAAGAAATAGTGTGTAGAATTCGGCCAAAAGGAAAAGTGAGAAGAAACGTTTTATTTCGATAGTGCACTAGTAAGCTTTTACATCAAAAGACTTTGTGCACAACTTCGAATAAGGTTCACGCGAGTTTCGATCAAAAGATTGAGAATTCAAAAGTGATCGAACGTTCTTCGTTTTCTCTTGGAAGTTTATTGTGACTAACAAAAGAATAAGTTTTTTATTATTCATCCTCAGGTACACAATTCAAAGAAAGGGAGCCCACACTCCTAGGTGATTCACGTTCGTGATTGAATTGGAAGATCTTGCGGATTAGAATCGACGCAACATCAATTGTCATGTGGAAAGGTACGATATCTTTTGTTATACATTAATTAGTCAAGGGTTAAGGTTCTTCTTTTAAGGAAAATTTTTAAATCTATACAAATCAATTTTTCGGTTCCGCCGCGTGTATTTTCCCTACAGGTCGCTTGATGACTTGTTTGCCAAGTTAGGGTTTTTGTATTTCCAACAAATGTAATTTACTTGCTTTTCTAGGATGGACCAAAATTGTGGCTATTTATTTTTCTATAAATATTACAATGTTTGTCATTGTTTGGTAACATGTCATATAGAATAGGAGTGTCACTCATAAATCTCTTTTGGTATGAACATGCATTGAATGATTTAGGTATCTAATTGGCATCTAGATAAGTAAATCATTCTATGGAATTTAATCACACGCCTTAAATAACTGAGTGGGAGAAGGTGTTTTGAAACACCTATGGCCTCCAAGGTTAGTTTAGCTTTATGTTTCGTTTGATAACACCCCCCCCCCCTAGGGGTATCTATGAATGGAATTTAGCAAGATACTTCCTTACAAGGATAGACTAGACAATTGACTCAAACGATATCTACTCTCAAAAGAGGGATTTTCGTGAGGGAAAATATTGAAGGTCGATATCTTGGTAACACACTCAATGTGGTTTTATTGATATCCTCCCAAGAGTTCTTGTCAATAAAATCGCAAGGCTAAAATTGAAAATGTTGGTTGTTATGTTAACAATTAGGTGGGACCTAGTCTAACTAGTCCCAAAGGAGGCGTGACATTTATGGGTGTTGAATCACCGTTGAATTTTACGATTGAATTATTTATTTAATTCAAGATAAATATTTGAAAGTGCTTTATCATGATTATTTACTTATATATATTTTTTGTTTTATTCAGAAATCATGACCCCATCCCTAATCAACATCCTAAAAGATAATACTTTAACCGGTGATAGTTATGTCACATGGAAAAGGAAAATTAGGTTGTTGCTGCAAGCTGAAAAACATAAGTTTGTTCTAACTACTCATAAACCACCTGCTCCTACTTATGAATCCACTGTGGTGCAAAGCAGTGGAAGACCTCAGATCAGATGGCCAAATGTTACATTATGGCTATCATCTCCGACGTGTTGCAATAGCAGCATGAAGGAATGGGGACTGATGCTGATATAATGATGTCTCTAGAGGAGATGTTTGATATGAGGTCTAGGGCAACTAAGAGAGAAGTGGTGACTGCTTCTATAAATCTTAGGATGAAACTTGGACAGGCTATGAAAGATCACATGATGAAAGTCATAGCACATCTCAACATTGTAAAGCTCAATGGTGCTAAGATAAATGGTGAGACGAAAATTAACATGATTGTCAACTCACTATCAGATTCCTTTGATCAGTTCAAGTTGGACTACACCTTGAACAATAAGGAATACTGATCGCGCCAAAACCGGTTCTAAATTAACTACACTAAATTACGCTATTCCACTACGGTTATTCTAAAGGGGCGCGTGGGTGGTTCACCCTTCGCAAGTGTACGAGTCGTGTGAGTAGTAAAGGGTAACGAGTAAGGGTATCGTTCCCACGAGGAAGTGATTAGCTACGTGAGTTCTAGGTTATCATTACTATTTGAATTCCTAATTGCTAACAATTTCACTAATTAATGCTATCAATATCAATTATAATAAGATTGCGATTAACTAAGATTAAAGCTTGATTAAAAGATGATTAAGCTAGACTAAGAGATGTTAGGGGATTGATTCACTCAAGTAACTACCAATTCATTAACCAATCATTAATTAAGCACATTCACAACATTCTAAGGCATGTATTTCATTATCAATAATGTTAAGCACAAAATCCATCATCTAACACATAATCTAATATCATAGATAAGTGATTAAGAGAGGATTTAGGAATAGTGATGTAGAGATTCTCTAATTAACCCAAGGCATGAATTACTTAGTGAAATCTCTATGAAATGGATATTGAAACCTCCATACACAAAGTGTGACACATTTATGTATGAAATCAACTACCAAGTGTGTACAATTATATGTTTATGCAAGACATATCATCAACATATCATTAGAGTTCATAATACACACATACAAAGCCTTAGAGAGTGAATAATAAATGGATTGATTAAATCATTGGTTTAATTACAAGAGTTACATCAATCCCTTAACAAAAGGATTAGTTACACATAGAAATACATGAACAAGAAAATACAAAGGAAGAGTAAAACAAACCCATTTGGATTGGTTTCTTGGCCAAGAAGACTCCTCTTTGCAATCCAAGAACAATATCCTTCTAGAGCAACTTGAAAAGATCAAGTCTAAGTAGCTCAAATTGGTGTTTGGCTACCTAGAAAATGATGGGAAAATGATGAAGAACACTAACTAAAGTTGAGAGAGTTATTCTCTCTCTTAATTCTACAAAAGTAAACTAAACTAAAGTGTTACAAACTACTAATATCTAATGGTAACTAATTGTTTCTAATGACTAAATGTAGTGTGTAGTATATGTGATGTATTAACTTACAAACTAAGATAGATAGAACAGATATTTTATCTAAGATAATTAAATAGAAAAATATCTCAAAATATCTAAGTGGGAAGAGTTTTTGGGCAAGCTAATCTTATTGGAGAGCAAGTGGGACGAGCTGAATTTCTTCCAGGCATTCCGGCGACTTCATGCACTCTGGCCGGTGAGCTTATTCCCGCCGGTGTGAGGTCGCCACGAAAACAGAAGGTTTTCGGCGAGTTCAAACATTCGGGACTACGGGACATGTCCCGCTGCACGAACTCGCTGAGATTTCACGGGTTTAGACGTGTTTGGAGCGGGAAAGAAGCCGCTGGAAGGACCTTGAAGCTGGTTCGGCCATGGAGGTTTGAAGGTTTGAAGGAAAGTTGGTGGAGAGCAAAGTGACATGCATGGGAGGCCGAAATTGGTGGAAAATGGACCGAAGAGCCGTCTGTCGTCGTTCTGGGCGGAGATCCATCGGAAAGGTTCGGTTTACGTTGGGTCAAAGTCGGGTCTGTTACCAGGTCACCGGGTCGGTTTCGCGAGTCTGTGCTACCCGGTTGAAGGTTGAAGATGATGACGTCATGCTGACGCGCAAGAGGCCAAAACGACGTCGTCCAGGTGCTGACGTGGCGCGTTGCTGCATGTTTTGACTGGCAAATATCACAATGTACCCCTGTATTCTTCCTTAATCACCAAATCTGCAATAATTCCTCTAGAATTGTACTTTGACCCCTGATTCTCCATAATTATGAATTTGCCCTCTTTTGCCCTGATTTCGCTACTTTTCTCCAGTTTAGTCCAAAATACCCCTCATGAACTGAAATACCTGAAAAACACGTATTTACAATATTAAATACCAAAAAGAGCTTAGAAAACGGTTACAAAAGCTAAGTTAGGGAGCGCTAAATGTGAACATTTGGAGCGCGATCAAATACACCTTGCAGGGCCTGATGCAAGATGTTCAAAGCGCTGAAAAGATCCTTGTGAAAGGCAAAGGTCAAGATATTCATATGGTTGGTAATGTTGCTACTATTAAAACCCGTAAAAGGATCAAGAAACAACATAAGAAAAAGCAATTTGGGCCTGTTAGGATTATGCTCAATAGCAAGAGTGTAATATTGTAATTGACAATCTTTTCATATTAATAAAGTGATTTCTGGTTTAACAAATCTTATAACATTTATAGTTTAATATTATAATTGTCAAAGTAAATAATCATAAGGTCAAAAGACTATGAGAAAAGAAGAATTGTTCGTACATCTGGATATGTATGAGGTAGACACAATTCTTTAGTTAATCTTGAATAATGTTCACAACTTAAGTTAAAGGTTGGGCACCTTTATCTTGTTAAAGTTGTAGAATTCTTTTGCTAGCATTTGAGTGGGATCAAATGAGTTATGATGAGTCTGAAATCATCGGAGGGTCTTCGAGTAAAAGAATCTAGTGCACCGGGTGCATTGAACTGGATCACAATGAAAAGCTTTATCTAGAACCGTCAATAGATAATAGTCTTTTCATTATCAGGACAATCGGAGAGTCTATCTTAATCCTGAGATAAATGATGGACTTATGGTTGCAAGTGGTATCATTTGAGTTATCAATGAGTACGATTATATAGCATAGTCTATCCTCGATAGTTTGGTGATATTCATTTGTTAATCGATAGAGGACTTCATTTATAGATATGGACATCGTGGCTCCATTTATTAAGAATATCATCATATGGATGTTTTGATGTATTGGATATTGAATCTTAACGTTAAGTTTTCGATAGAGTCTATTGAAACATGGCTTCTGGACAAGTCAAAATATCCAAGTTCAAAATGTGGTCATATGAGTAAATATGGTAACTTGGAGAGCTATAGGCGGTCTATGAGCTCTTGGCGATTACTGATATTCTTCACGAGAATACACCATCTCCAATAAGATTGTCTAGGGTACGAATGAGAAATATATACTTATTCTATTTTTATTTAAGAGTTCAATTTTAGGTCTTTAGTGGAATGAATTAAAATTAATAGATCGGACCTAAGTGAATCATTTGTTGATTGTGATTAGATTATGTCTATTGAAGCTTAAAATTAGATAGCCCGCCAAGATCCCCAATCCACACGAACTTGCATAGATCACTTGATATATTCTACCGGACCAATTTATGGGTCCATCTAGAATTGCATTTAATATATTAAGAATATAATTTGCACATTATTTATTTAATGGGCTGATCAATTATATTAATATATTAATAAAAGGCATGTGGGCTTGTTTCTTTTAGTAAGAATGAGTCTGGTTCACATATGGGCTTTTTATTTAAAGTCTAATGGATTAAATAAAATAAGAAAATAATATTAGGCCCATGTTTAATGGTGTGGGCGGCAAGACTAGAAAATAGTCTAAAGATATTATTTTATTTTATTGTTTGATTAAATGGAGATTAATTAATTTATTAGTTAATCATTTAATTGAGAATCAAAATCTTTTTCTGATCAGGAAATATGTTTCCTAGATTAAATACTATTGGTAGTAGTATACTAAAGTAAAAGACTTATTTGGTAAGAAGATAAATAATAAGTTTTATTTATCTAATCAAATTAGGAAGTCTTTTATTTAGTCAATAAAGAATTAAACACTTATGAGTTGAGTTAGGGTTAAGATTCTAAAGTTGATAGGAATTAGGGTAAAGCACAAATCCTCTTTAGCAGAGAATTCGGCCAACCCTAATTACATCATAAGTTGAATTCGGTCAACCCTAAGAGAAAAAGAAGTAGAATTCGGCCACCCTATATAATATACATTATAGGGTTCGGCCACTTGATGATTCTCTAATTGATTCACTTGATCAACTTCTTCTTCTTCGAGCTTGAATCATACTCATAGACAAGGGTTTAATTTCGGCCAAGACACAAGAGAGAAAAGATTGTTTTATTTCGATAGTATACTATTAGCTTATACATCAATAGGCTTTTGGTGTACAATTTCGAATAAAGTTCACGCGAGTTTCGATCACTAGATTGAGAACTCAAAAGTGACCGGAATAATCTTTGTTATCTTTTGGACGCTGAGAGACTAACAAATCAGAAAAAAAGGAGATTTTGTTTTCCATCTTCAGGTACGCAATTCAAAGAAAGGGAGACCACGCGCTTAGGTGATTCACGTTCGTGATAGGATTGGAAGATCTTGCGGATTACCATCGACGCAAGTCAATCGGATCAAGCAACAAAAGGTATTCTATTTTTATTAGTTTATATATATATATATATATATATATATATATATATATATGTTTAATTAATTTAAAGGGTTAAGGTTCATCAAAGGAAAAATTTTAAAATATACTAAACTCGTTTTTTAGTCTCGCTTCCGCTGCGTGCACTTGATTTTTCCCTACAGGGCCTACCAAGAAAGAGACCAAGAAAGTAACCAAGATCAAAGGGAAGTGCTTCCTTTGTGGTGAAAATGGACATTGGAAAAGAAATTGCCCAAAGTCTCAGACAAAAGGAAGAAGGTAATGTTAATTATCTTAAAACATGTTTTCTAGCAGATTCTACAAATTCTTGGATCATAGACTCTGGAACCACTATTCATGTTTGTTATTCCTTGTAGGGGTTCCAGGAAAGGAGAAGGTTGAATAAGAATGAAATCAACTTGCGTTTGGGCAATGGAGCATTGGTGTCTGCCAGTGCAGTGGGAGATATTAGAGTTATTCTAGATTTTATTAGGCATTTAGATTTGATAGATGTTTATTATGTTAGGATTATGCTCAATAGCAAGAGTGTAATATTGTAATTGACAATCTTTTTCATATTAATAAAGTGATTTCTAGTTTAACAAATCTTATAGCATTTATAGTTTAATATTATAATTGTCAAAAGTAAATAATCATAAGGTCTAAAGACTATGAGAAAAGAAGAATTGTTCGTACATCTGGATATGTATGAGGAAGACACAATTCCTTAGTTAGTCTTTGAAAGTTCTCAAATACTCGAGGTGTGTTTATCAATATAAAGCTAGAGGGGGGGGTGAATAGATTTTATCTAATTATTACCCAATTTTCGCATGCAAGTCAATTTTACGAAAATACCCCTAGCAAGTCAACAAAACATACAAGTGTAATAAGATGCGGAAATAGTAAATGACACTTGATGTTTACGTGGAAAACCCAACCACTGGGAAAAACCACGGGCTGTTAAGTGCGCCACACTCGGACCTCGAAATCCACTATATGAAAAGACGGTTACACCCTCAAGTGATTCTCGGACCCTCACCCTAGATAACCTCAGGCTATGGACACTACCAATCGCCACTCTTGGTTCAATCCCTAGTGATATCCCCTGATACACTACTCTTGGCGTGAGCACCCTCTAATCTACCACGCGGGCCTTTTATAGCGGCTCTAGTCCAATTTGCTTGAGGCCTAAGCACACTTAGCCCCAAGACTTCAATCTCTCAAAAGAGATGCACAACCCTATGTGAATATGTATGAATATTCAATTAATGCAATAAGAGCTAGGGTACTCTAAATGCTTACCTAGGATTATAAGATGACAATATAATCAATCCTAGATATCACATATAGCTATATGACATGGCATATAACTTTAGCTAAGTAAAGGATCACCAATCCTAGATACAAAGCTATCATATAAAACCCACAAACATTCAAAGGATTAACTAGTTGATTAAAAAACAATCTATCAACCTAGTTATCAATACATCACACAAGAATGTTCATGGCATAGCTTTTAGGCAATAATGACCTAATCAAATAAGCTATGAAAAATAATCTCAATCAATAAATGAGATCAATTAGCTAGATGGCATATGAACATTAAAGCCTAGCTAACAAATAATAACCCAATCAACACATAATCTCAATCTTATATGTAGAAATTAATCTAAACACATATAAGTAAAATATGAGATAAAATTGATAAGTAGAAACACTAATTATGTAAGATAAAAGTGTTCAACAAATCATACCATGTGTGTTGAAGAAGTCCCATGCATTAGCATATGCTAGATGATCCTAGATGATGCTTAGATGAAGATTTATGCATGTGGGAATGGGTTTAGAGAGATAAAGATATGATCTTTAAGCTTTCTCTCTCAAGTCTCTCTAAATATCTCTCTAGGGTTCTTATGATCAAAGACTTGTATTCTGAACCAGAGATAAGGATGTATTTATAGAGACCAAAAACAGGGCAGGTGAAAATACAATTTTGCCCTTGAAACGCACCGATCGGCGGTTTCATTCGGCGGCCAGGCCACCGAACTGAACCGCCGAATGGCTCCCGTGTGGAACAGGGGAACTTCGGCGACTTCATTCGGCGGTTTGGAAACCGCCGATCCCAACCGCCGTTTTGGACCCGAGAGATATATTTCAATCAGGTCTCATTCGGCGGTTTCGAACGGCGGCCAGGCCGCCGAACGTAACCGCCGAGTCACCAAAAATGGTGAAATCAAGGAGAAGCCAAAGGCATCTCCACTGGCGATCATCGCGCAAAACAAAGCACATTACCGTGCACGCGCGGACGTTTCCGAACATCCTTAGGGAAACGAATTACACCACACTAAAAGCTAACATACATGAAGTGCAAGTGTGGGTATTGAATGCATCCTAATGCCTAACATGTCATGGCATTATCATATAACAAGATGCAATCAATTCAACATGCAAGAAGAGATATTGAATAAATCAATAAAGCACAATGCACACAAAATATAAACACACCATACAAGAATAAGAGTTATGCATGTTGTGTGTGTGTGTGCAACTATATCTCTTCAAGCCAATGTAAGCACTAGATATATACCTTTGGTGCTTGTCCTCTTGAGGTCTTGGAAAGGGTCTTGATCTTCAACAAACACCTAGACTACCCTTACAACCAAACCCCAACATGTGGTTTGACCACGAAATAAGCCAATCAATAATGGGAATCCTTACAGTCTTCAATAATGTTCACAACTTAAGTTAAAGGTTGGGCACCTTTACCTTGTTAAAGTTGTAGAATTCTTTTGCTAGCATTTGAGTGGGATCAAATGAGACATGATGAGTCTAAAATCATCGGAGGGTCTTCGAGTAAAAGAATCTAGTGCACTGGGCGCATTGAACTGGATCACAATGAAAAGCTTTATCTAGAACCGTCAATAGATAATAGTCTTTTCATTATCAGGACAATCAGAGAGTCTATCTTAATCCTGAGATAAATGATGGACTTATGGTTGCAACTGGTATCATTTGAGTTATCAATGAGTACCATTATATAGCATAGTCTATCCTCGATAGTTTGGTGATATTCATTTGTTAATCAATAGAGGACTTCATTTATAGATATGGACATCGTGGCTCAATTTATTAAATAAGAGTATAATATCATCATATGGATGTTTTGAGGTAATTGGATATTAAATCTTAACGTTGAGTTTTTGATAGTGACTATTGAAAACATGGCTTCTAGACAAGTCAAAATATCCAAGTTCAAAACGTGGTCATATGAGTAAATATGGTAACTTGAAGAGTTATAGGCGGTCTATCTAATATTAATCACGAGGATACACTATCTCCAATATGATTGTCTAGGGTATGAATGAGGAACATTGTAAGGATTCCCATTATTGATTGGCTTATTTCGTGGTCAAACCACATGTTGGGGTTTGGTTGTAAGGGTAGTCTAGGTGTTTGTTGAAGATCAAGACCCTTTCCAAGACCTCAAGAGGACAAGCACCAAAGGTATATATCTAGTGCTTACATTGGCTTGAAGAGATATAGTTGCACACACACACACAACATGCATAACTCTTATTCTTGTATGGTGTGTTTATATTTTGTGTGCATTGTGCTTTATTGATTTATTCAATATCTCTTCTTGCATGTTGAATTGATTGCATCTTGTTATATGATAATGCCATGACATGTTAGGCATTAGGATGCATTCAATACCCACACTTGCACTTCATGTATGTTAGCTTTTAGTGTGGTGTAATTCGTTTCCCTAAGGATGTTCGGAAACGTCCGCGCGTGCACGGTAATGTGCTTTGTTTTGCGCGATGATCGCCGGTGGAGATGCCTTTGGCTTCTCCTTGATTTCACCATTTTTGGTGACTCGGCGGTTACGTTCGGCGGCCTGGCCGCCGTTCGAAACCGCCGAATGAGACCTGATTGAAATATATCTCTCGGGTCCAAAACGGCGGTTGGGATCGGCGGTTTCCAAACCACCGAATGAAGTCGCCGAAGTTCCCCTGTTCCACACGGGAGCCATTCGGCGGTTCATTTCGGCGGCCTGGCCGCCGAATGAAACCGCCGATCGGTGCGTTTCAAGGGCAAAATTGTATTTTCACCTGCCCTGTTTTTGGTCTCTATAAATACATCCTTATCTCTGGTTCAGAATACAAGTCTTTGATCATAAGAACCCTAGAGAGATATTTAGAGAGACTTGAGAGAGAAAGCTTAAAGATCATATCTTTATCTCTCTAAACCCATCCCCACATGCATAAATCTTCATCTAAGCATCATCTAGGATCATCTAGCATATGCTAATGCATGGGACTTCTTCAACACACATGGTATGATTTGTTGAACACTTTTATCTTACATAATTAGTGTTTCTACTTATCAATTTTATCTCATATTTTACTTATATGTGTTTAGATTAATTTCTACATATAAGATTGAGATTATGTGTTGATTGGGTTTTTATTTGTTAGCTAGGCTTTAATGTTCATATGCCATCTAGCTAATTGATCTCATTTGTTAATTGAGATTATTTTTCATAGCTTATTTGATTAGGTCATTATTGCCTAAAAGCTATGCCATGAACATTCTTGTGTGATGTATTGATAACTAGGTTGATAGATTGTTTTTTAATCAACTAGTTAATCCTTTGAATGTTTGTGGGTTTTATATGATAGCTTTGTATCTAGGATTGGTTATCCTTTACTTAGCTAAAGTTATATGCCATGTCATATAGCTATATGTGATATCTAGGATTGATTATATTGTCATCTTATAATCCTAGGTAAGCATTTAGAGTACCCTAGCTCTTATTGCATTAATTGAATATTCATACATATTCACATAGGGTTGTGCATCTCTTTTGAGAGATTGAAGTCTTGGGGCTAAGTGTGCTTAGGCCTCAAGCAAATTGGACTAGAGCCGCTATAAAAGGCCCGCGTGGTAGATTAGAGGGTGCTCACGCCAAGAGTAGTGTATCAGGGGATATCACTGGGGATTGAACCAAGAGTGGCGATTGGTAGTGTCCATAGCCTGAGGTTATCTAGGGTGAGGGTCCGAGAATCACTTGAGGGTGTAACCGTCTTTTCATATAGTGGATTTCGAGGTCCGAGTGTGGCGCACTTAACAGCCCGTGGTTTTTCCCAGTGGTTGGGTTTTCCACGTAAACATCAAGTGTCATTTACTATTTCCGCATCTTATTACACTTGTATGTTTTGTTGACTTGCTAGGGGTATTTTCGTAAAATTGACATGCATGCGAAAATTGGGTAATAATTAGATAAAATCTATTCACCCCCCCCCTCTAGCTTTATATTGATAAACACACCTCGAGTATTTTGAGAACTTTCAAACATCTTCTTATTCTATCTTTATTTAAGAGTTCAATTTTAGCTCTTTAGTGGAATGAGTTAAAATTAATGGATCGGACCTAAGTGAATCATTTGTTGATTGTGATTGGGTTATGTCTATTGAAGCTTAAATTTAGATAGCCCGCCAAGATCCCCAATCCACACGGACTTGCATGGATCACTTGATATATTCTACCGGACCAATTTATGGGTCCATCTAGAATTGCATTTAATATATTAAGAATATAATTTGCACATTATTTATTTAATGGGCTGATCAGTTATATTAATATATTAATGAAAGGCATGTGGGCTTGTTTCTTTTAGTAAGAATGGTTCTGGTTCACATGTGAGCTTTTTAATTAAAGTCTAATGGATTAAATAAAATAAGAAAATAATATTGAGCCCATATATAAATGATGTGGGCGGCAAGACTAGATATTAGTCTAATATATTATTTTATTTTATTATTTGATTAAATGAGAATTAATTATTTAATTAAGAAACAAAATCTTTTTCTGATCAGGAAATATGTTTCCTAGAGTTATACTATTGGTAGTAGTATACTAAAAGTAAAAGACTTATTTGGTAAGAAAATAATTAATAAGGTTTATTTATTTAATCAAATAAGGAAGTCTTTTATTTAGGATTAAACACTTATGAGTTGAATTAGGGTTAGGATTCAAAAGTTGATAGTAATTAGGGTAAAGCACAAACTCTCTTTGGTAGAGAATTCGGCCAACCCTAATTAAAATCAAGAGGAGAATTCGGCCAACCCTAGTTAAAATCAAGAGGAGAATTCGGCCAACCCTAGGAGAAAAAGAAGAAGAATTCGGCCACCCTATATAAGTCACCTTATAGGGTTCGGCCACCCCAATGCTCTCACTTGAATCATTTGATCAACTTTTTCTTCTTCTAATTCTCATAGACAAGATTTTTTCAGCCAAGATACAAGAGAGAAGAGATTATTCTATTTCGATAGTACACTGATTGCTTATACATCAATAGGCTTTTGTGTACAACTTCGAATAAGGTTCACGCGAGTTTCGATCATTAGATTGAGAACTCAAAAGTGACCGGAATAATCTTTGTAGTCTTTTGGATGTTTTGTGACTAACGATAAGAAAAAGAAATTTTGTTTATCCATCCTCAGGTACGCAATTCAAAGAAAATGGAGACCACGCTCCTAGGTGATTCACTTTCGTGCTAGGATTGAAGATCTTGCGGATTACCATCGACGCAAGTCAATCGGATCACGCGACAAAAGGTATTATACTTTTATTAGTTTATATATATGTTTAATTAATTTAAAGGGTTAAGGTTCATCAAAGGAAAAATTTTAAAATATACTAAACTTCTTTTTAGTCTCGCTTCCGCTGCGTTGACCGTATTTTTCCCTACAGTATTCAAGTCACCACCTAAAATGGCGGGGACCAAAAAAGAATTTTCCATTAGCTTTGAGAAGAAAGCCGAGATGCAAAGTAGCAACGGGAAAGATATCCGAGTACCCCATCTGCTAGCTGACGGGCTAGAGTAGGAGCTTCTACCCACCCCGGTCAGGTCCAAAATCTTTGGAACCAAGAAAGCATTAGGAAGCCATAAAGAGAAGGGCTCTAGAGACACAACCGTCACAAGATCGTGGCACCCAGATACCCCGAGCACCATGATGCCCGAGTATCCTGGTACCCTGTTACTTGGGACCCCGACATCTGCAAACATCGTTTTAAGAGGAGCAAGAGGGACGCGAGGTACTTGGAGTACCCCGGCCAGCAAAACTCATGACGTACACATAACAAGATAAATACAAGGGTCCCAGTACACCGACCTCGAAGAGCAGACCGCATACAAAGGCAAACATTTAAACGTCACCGTTCAAGATAGAAACTCAAATTCACAACGCGGCATTCATTCCCGCCCTGTAGGGTCCTATTTTAAATATGAGTCAACTCATTTGGAACCAGGAAAGAAGGAACCACTTGATCTTTCGAGATTAGTGTCCCGACGAATTCGTTAAACTTCAAAGGAAGACCCGTGCACCACAGAAACCCTAGACCGAAGTTCTAGGAGTGCTCAGCAAGAAAGCGAGCCTATATATTGATCATGTGATGACAGGAAAAGGAGATCAAAACCCTACTTCACTTTTTCTACTTATCGACAGGCACGAAAAGCTCCATCTCCATTGCTCCCCTATATGCTTTATTTTCTCCCATGCTGTAATATTGATATTTCAAAATACCAAGTTGTAAAGATCGTACCTAAATCGACATATATATATATATATCAACCGTTTTTTCTGCTTTCATAGATCCACCATATAAGAAATTTATCCATCTTACAACTTACACCCAACATAACACCTGATTTACGAGAATCAGCGGGGTATCAGGCCACTAAGTACCTCGCTACCCCCAATCTACCCCGATCCGGGTCCGTTACATGTAAGTAATTATCGCACCCAGCGGAGTCCAAAGAACTAGCGGGATATCGGGGTATACTGCATCCCGCTAGCCCAGGTCTAATCAGATCCGGGTCCCTCACAAACCGTTAATTTGAAATTGCACCCCGGTGACAATTTTAGGTACGATCTTTACAACTTGGTATTTTGAAATATCAATATTACAGCATGGGAGAAAATAAAGCATATAGGGGAGCAATGGAGATGGAGCTTTTCGTGCCTGTCGATAAGTAGAAAAAGTGAAGTAGGGTTTTGATCTCCTTTTTCTGTCATCACATGATCAATATATAGGCTTGCTTTCTTGCTGAGCACTCCTAGAACTTCGGTCTAGGGTTTCTGTGGTGCACGGGTCTTCCTTTGAAGTTTAACGAATTCGTCGGGACACTGATCTCGAAAGATCAAGTGGTTCCTTCTTTCCTGGTTCCAAATGAGTTGACTCCTATTTAAAATAGGACCCTACAGGGCGGGAATGAATGCCGCGTTGTATCTTGAGTTTTTATCTTGATCGGTGACCTTTAGTGTTTGCTTTTATATGTAGTCTGCTCTTCAAGGTGCTCGCCTCCTGCTTCAGCGAGGTCGGTCTACTAGGATCCTGGTGTATATCTTGCCATGTGTATGTCACGAGTTTTGCTGGTCGGGGTACTCCAAGTACCCCGCGTCCTTCTTGCTCTTCCTAACCCCGATGTTTGCAGATATCGGGCTCCAGGTATCGGGGTACCAAGATACTCGGGGTAGTTGGATGCCAGGATCTTATGATGGTCATGTCTTTAAGGCCCTTCTTTTTATGGCTTTCTAGTATTTTCCTGGTTCCAGAGATTTTGGACCTGGCCAGGGTGGGTAGAGGCTCTTATTCTAGCCCGTCAGCTTAGCAGAATCCAGACATCTTTTCCGCTGCTATTTTACACCCCGGTTTTCTTCTCAAAACTAGTGGAAATTTCTTTTTTGGTCCCCGCCATTTTTGGCTGTTAACAGAAATATCTTGCTAAATTCCATTCATGGATACCCCTTGGGGGGTTATCACATAAAACATAAAGCTCAACTAACCTTGGAGGCCATAGGTGTTTCAAAACACCTTCTCCCACTCAATTATTTAAGGCGTGTGATTAAATTCCATAGAATGATTTACCAAATTATCTAGATGCCAATTTAGATACTTAAATCATTCAATGCATGTTCATACCAAAAGAGATATATGAGTAGCACTCATAATCTATATGACATGTTATCATACAACAACAAATATTGTAATATTTATTGAAAAATAAATAGCCACAATTTTGATCCATCCTAGAAAAGCAAGTAAATTACATTTGTCGGAGATATAAAAAATCCTTTCTTAGCGAACAAGTCTTCAAGCGGCCATCATTCACTTGCGCACCCCTTGGTTGCCTCCCATGAGCACGCGCACCCCATACCCCCAATAAGGCTGCCGTGCGCAGCCCATAGCACCCATAGTGTTGCCGTGCACAGCCCATACCACAACAAGTGCAGCTGCGCACTAAATTACGCGCAAGCTCGTTGCTATGGTGCACACGGTGCCAAGTTCGTTCTGGTTGCTTATGTAAGGTTTCCATTTGTTGATTGGCTTATTTTGTGGGCAAACCACATATTGGGGTTCTTTGTAAGGGTAGCCTAGGTATCGGGTTTATTGTTCGAAGCCCTTTGAAGACCTCGTGTTGATAAGCACCGAAGGTATATTTCTTTGTGCTTACTTGTCTTGAAGAGATAGTTGCACAAACTCACAACTCATGCATATGTTTAATACTTGTATGTTGTGTGTCTTACTTTTGTGCATTAATGTTCATTAACATCTCTTCTTGCATGTTAGTTTGATTGCATCTTGCATATCCAATTGCATTGTCATGCTTAGACTTAGGATTGCATTTTTGCATTGGGCGCTCCCAAAAGCGCTCTACAGAAGCGCTGTACGAACAGCGCCCATTGAGCGCTGTTCAGACCTGATCGATTTAATTTGGTCGCTGTTGGGTCGCTGTACAGGCGCTGTACAAGGCGCTGTACAAAGCGCTCTACGTACAGCGCCACTCTGTTTTCCCGTGAGAACAGAGTTGGGGCGCTGTACAAGCGCTGTACAAGAGGCGCTCTACGTACAGCGCCCAAGGCAATATTGAGGCAAACTTATCAAAACGACCACACTTTGTTTTGGCCTCCTATATATATGCCACTTTGACTTTAGGTCAATAACAAGAGTTCATATTCAGATTCCATACTTAGGAGATTTTTCAAAAAGAAGAAAAATTCCAAAGAACTCATTTTTAGTTTACTCAAACACTTTTCCATGATCATCAATCATCATCTAGCATCATCCTTGATCATCTAGATGACATCTTGCATGGATTCTTCAACATACTTTGCTTGGTAAGCTTTTCACTAATATCTTACATATTTTGTGTTTCTCTTAACAGGCAATCTCATTTAATTACTTGTATGTTATTTTATATACTTTGAATACAAGTTTGAGATCAGTATGATGCATGTTTGAGAAGTTGTATTGTGATAGCTAATTAGGTTTTGTGCTTAATCTTAATTAGCTAAACTATTTGATTTGACATGTCATTTAGTTTTGATATCTAGGATTGCTCTAATTGCATATTAATCATCTTAGATAAGCATATAGGGTTTCCCTTGCTCTATGTTGCATTTTGAATATTCATATATTCACTTAGGGTTGTTATTCTCTTCATAGAGAAAGTAAGTCTTGTGTGTAGCATCCGGGATTAGGTTGCTTAGATCGCAAGCAAATTGGACTAGGTTCACTCATACCGGGATTAGGTAGGTGTGTGATTACTTCCGGGATTAGGTTGTAATCGTTTTACACATTTAGTGGATTCGAGGTTCAAGTGTGACTTACTTACTAGCCCGTGGTTTTTCCCGTGAGGGTTTCCACGTAAAAATCAAGTCTTATTTAATTTCCGCCATTTTATACTTGATTTATTGCTTTATCTATTTAGGGGTAATTTCGTAATTTGGACTAACACGAAAAATTGGGTAAAAAGCTTAAAATCTATTCACCCCCCCTCTAGATAGTTTTATACACACCGTGCGTTAATTTGTTTCAATTGGTATCAGAGCGGGTTCCTAGACATACATAAGTGATCCTTGCTTTTTTGGTGTGTTTTGCATTTTGTGTGATTATTGATCATTCATACATTTGCATTCATTTCATTCATTCATAAACACTATGAGTGGAAACGGTAGAAATGGTGGTGGCCACGAAGGTGCTTCTAGCACAAGGCCTCCACTTCTTACCGGTTTAAATTATTCCCAATGGAAAGGGAAGATGGAATCCTACATATGCCAAATTCATGATCGTGCATGGATGGCGGTGGAAGACGGATATGATCTACCTATTATGACTCCCGGTGGTGGAGGAAAAGAAGTTTTGAAGCCTAAGGCGCAATGGAACGCGCAAGAGTTTGAGGCTTCCAAGTGGAATAGGAAGGCTATGCATGCCATCATGTGTGCAATGGATGAGAATCAATACAAGCTTATTCAGAATACTCATATTGCAAAAGTGGCATGGGACATCCTTCAAGTTGCAAATGAGGGAACCGAGGTGGTGAAGGAGTCCAAGCTTCAAGTCCTCCAAACTCAATTTGAGCTACTTAGGATGGGAGAGGATGAATGCTTCAATGACTTCGAAATCAAATTGATGGACATTGTAAACCAAAGCCATCAACTCGGAGACCCGTATTCAGATAGGAGAATCAAGCAAAAAATTATGAGATCTCTCCCCAATAGGTTTGAATCAAAGGTGACGGCCATAGAAGAAAATAGTGGCTACATGGATATGAAGCCAAGTGAGGTGATTGGACGTCTCCTTGCATATGAGTCTAGGAAGGCTCCTAGCACCACTACTCCTTCTAAAAAGTCTAAATGAATACCTTTGAAAGCATCTAAGGATGCAAATGAGGCAAAGCATGACTCGGATGAAGACCTTGCCTTATTTGTGAAAAGGTTTAATAAGGTTATGGGGTTCAAGAAGAAGAAGGGATTTGGGTCAAGAGGACAAGACTTGAAGAAAAAAGGTTCCTTCAAGAAGTTTGAGCCTAGACAAGAGAGGACCGAAAGGAAAGGGGTCCGATGCTTTGAATGTGTTGGGATTGGTCACTTTGCCCCCGAATGTGCTAATCACAATGAAAAGAAGAAGAGCAAAGTGATGGCCGCCACTTGGAGTGGGAGTAGTGATGACTCCAATGAGGAAGATGAGTCTTCAAGTGAAGAAAAGCTCATGGCTAATCTCCTAGCTTTTGTCTCCTCACATAAGAGCAAAAATGGTAGTGAGAAAGAGGAAATGAGTCAAGAGGAAAATGACTCAAGTGAAGTAGAAAGTGACTCCTCTTCTATTTCCATAAAGAAATTTGTGGAGCAAAAGGTGCTTGCTAAATACCATGCCGAGTTCAATGATTTAGCAATTAAAAGCACAAGAAAGATTGAGAGGTTGAGAGAAGAGAACCTTGAACTTTCGGCTCACAATGACCACTTAAGTGAACAAGTGGAAAGGTTGAAAAGGAGAGAGGATAAGTTAATTGAGGAATTAGACTTATCCAAGAGAAGTGAAGAAGGCTTGAAGAGGGAACTTGTAGAAGTTAAAGGGTCCTTGGCTAGGATAGGTTCTAGCACCAAGAAGCTTGATCATTTACTTGGTGTTGGAAAGAGTCCAAGTGACAAGAGAGGTCTCGGGTTTGAAGATGATATGGAGACTTCCACTTCCAAGAAGACCATATTTGTTAAGAGTTTGGGGAGTAAAGAAGCTTCATTGGTGCAAGCTCCTAGGAAGAAATTAGAAGTAGGACAATGCTCTAATTCACAAGTGAAGATGGGGCCAAGAAGGCAACCTCAAGCTCAACCCCCTAGGGTCCCTCAAGCCAACATTCCTCCACAAATGGCTCACAAAGGAAAGAGACCTATCATGCAACCTCAAGCTTGGAAGCAACCTAGACCGGTTCAACAACGAAGATGGATTGAACCCACTTATCCACAAAGACATGGACAAGCTCCCATACATGCACAAAGACGAGGTATGATTCCTTTTTTCATCCCTATTTGTCACTATTGTGGTTGTGATGGTCATATTAGACCAAATTGCTTTCAATATATTAAAATATGTAGAACACGAAGCATGATAGAAAAGAGAAAGAATAGAGCCAAGATGCATGTTCCTAGGAATAACAATATTGATTTGCATGATCCTAGGAATAGTAGAGCACATGTACCAAAGACCACTAAGAAATCTAAAATTGTTGCTAAGTGGATTAGAAAGAATAAAAATGTTTGTCATGTTGCACAAATAGCCTTGAAAGCAAATTCTCTAATTTTTGGTATTTGGATAGTGGGTGCTCTAGGCACATGACGGGAAATAAGAGTTTCTTCAAGACTCTTGTTATGGAGGAAGGTGGAAATGTCACTTTTGGTGATGGATCCAAAAGAAATGTTGTAGGGAAAGGAACCATTTCCGTTCCCGGATTACCCTCCTTATCCAATGCTTTATTTGTTGATGGCTTGAAAGCCAATTTAATAAGCATTTCACATCTTAGTGATGAAGGATATTCCGTCTTGTTTTCTAAAGATTATTGCTCTATCCTAAAACCCGATGGACAAACCTTGTTGAAGGGCATGAGATCTAGCGAAAATTGTTATTGTCTTGAAGCTAGTATTGTATCTAATCATGTGTCCATGGATGAGCAAATTGAGTTGTGGCATGAAAGACTTGGCCACATGAACTTTAGGGATCTACGGACCCTTGGAAAGTTCAATTGTGTGCGTGGCCTCCCTAAGCTTGGGAAGAAAGCCAATGGTGTTTGTGGACCTTGCCAACAAGGAAAGCAAACTAAAAGCATGCACAAAAAGGGTAAGTATCTCACCACCAAGGAGCCTCTTGAGCTTCTCCACATGGACCTCATGGGTCCCATGCAAACCGAAAGTTTGGGTGGAAAGAGATACATTTTTGTTTGTGTTGATGATTTCTCTAGGTTCACATGGACATATTTTCTTAGAGAAAAATCCGAAACTTTTGATAAGTTTAAAATGCTTTGTAATAAACTTCAAAATGAAATGAACTCTAATATTAAAAGCATAAAACGAATTAGAAGTGACCATGAGAGGGAATTTGAGAATGCCTCATTTGAAAGCTATTGCAATAGCTTAGGCATCTCCCATGAGTTCTCGGCTCCTAGGACACCTCAACAAAATGGAGTTGTTGAGAGGAAGAATAGGGTCCTTCAAGAGATGGCCCGTGTGATGTTGCTTAGCAACAATGTTCCTAGGAACCTATGGGCCGAAGCCATCAATACGGCTTGCTATATAGGGAATCGTGTTTTCCTAAGGCCCGGTACTAGAAATACCTCCTATGAGTTATGGAAAGGCAAGAGGCCAAATGTTAGCTACTTCCACACTTTTGGAAGCAAATGCTACATTTTGAATGACCGTGATTGAAACAAATTATAGCACGGTGTGTATAAAACTATCTAGAAGGGGGGTGAATAGATTTTAAGCTTATTACCCAATTTTTCGTATTAAGTCAAATTACGAAATTACCCCAAACTAGATAAAGTAATAAATCAAGTATAATATGCGGAAATTAAATAACAGTTGATTTTTACGTGGAAACCCTCACGGGAAAAACCACGGGCTAGTAAGTAAGCCACACTCGAACCTCGAATCCACTAAATGTGTAAAACGGTTACAACCTAATCCCGGAAGTAATCACACACCTACCTAATCCCGGTATGAGTGAACCTAGTCCAATTTGCTTGCGATCTAAGCAACCTAATCCCAAATGCTACACACAAGACTTACTTTCTTTATGAAGAGAATACAACCCTAAGTTAATATATGAATATCCAAATGCAACATAGAGCAAGGGAAACCCTATATGCTTATCTAAGATGATTAATATGCAATTAGAACAATCCTAGATATCAAAACTAAATGACATGTCAAATAGTTTAGCTAATCAAGATTAAGCACAAAACTTAATTAGCTATCACAAAATAACTTTTTAAACATACATCATACTAATCTCAAACTTGTATTCAAAGTATATAAAATAACATACAAGTAATTAATTGAGATTGCTAGCTAAGAGAAACACAAAATATGTAAGATATTAGTGAAAAGCTTACCAAGCAAAGTATGATGAAGAATCCATGCAAGATGACATCTAGAAGATCAAGGATGATGCTAGATGATGAATGATGATCATGAAAAAGTGTTTGAGTAATTAAAAATGAGTTCTTGGAATTTTTCTTCTCTTTGAAAAATATCCTAAGTATGAAATCTGAATATGAACTCTCTTAATTGACCTAAAGACAAAATGGCATATATATAGGGGGCCAAATCAAAGTGTGGTCGTTTAAGTAAGTTTCAAAGAAAAGCGCCGATCGGCGGTTTCAATCGGCGGCCAGGCCGCCGATCATGACCGCCGAATTGAGCTCGTGAAGAACAGAGCATAAACGGCGGTTCATTCGGCGGTTTTGTGACCGCTGATCCCAACCACCGAATCAAACCCGAGAGATTAAAATCAATCAGGTATGAACGGCGGTTTCGAACGGCGGTTTTGTGACCGCCGATTCCACCGCCGAATTAGACCGAGAGATAAATCAATCAGGTCTTGAATCGGAGGTTTCGAACGGCGGTCGTGACCGCCGATCTTAACCGCAGAAATGCTTCAGACCAATCTGGACTGAAACGGCGGTTTCATTCGGCGGCCAGGCCGCCGATCACCTAGATAGGTGTAAACCAATGAGAAGCCAAGGGCATTCTCCATAGGCGGTCCTCGCGCTAAACCAAGCACATTCTAGTGCATGCGCGGACGTTTCCGAAAGTTATCGGGAAACGAATTACACGACAACAAGACACAATTACACACAACAAAATATAATAAATAAGTGCAAGTGTGAAATGTGACAAGTGAAGAGAATGCACACATATGCAATGAATGTTAAGTGTGTGTGTGCAACTAATCTCTTCAAAGAAAAGTAAGCACAAAGAAATTTACCTTCGGTGCTTATCAACACGAGGTCTTCAAAGGGCTTCGAACAATAAAACCGATACCTAGGCTACCCTTACAAAGAACCCCAACATGTGGTTTGTCCACGAAATGAGCCAATCAACAAATGGGAACCTTACAATCTCCCCCTTTGGCTATTTCGTGACAAAACCACCACTCACATTGATTCCTCACAAAGAAATAGAAACTACGGGACAACTATGAAATTCTACAACACAAAGAGATAAGAAAATAAAACTTCAAGTCTTCAATCTCTTGTAGAATAATCAAGCCCTATAAATAAGATTTCTATATTTTCCAATACAAGTGAAATGTGAGATTAATCAAGTGATATCAAAACAAGCATTTGCATTTTTAGAATTTAGGCACAACATTAAAAAATATATGCAATGTATGATAAATGCAATGCTCCACCTCAAAGGGTTACTCCCCCTCAATGTGCACAATTGCAACACTAATTTGCATCTCCCCTTACCATATACTACTCCCCCTTTTTGTCATGATATAGGCAAAGGAGTAGTCCCCAACCGGGTCACTCATAGTAACGAGAGATAGTAGCATGCAAGATTTGCATAATTAATATAAGTCACTTTATGCATCTCAATTAATTGGAGAGAAACAAGGAGATTTATTTGAGAGAAAAATGTGTGACTCAAACATGCTTTGCATACAAGACATGTAGCATTCAAGTCCAAAATACAATGGTATTTGGCAAAGCAAATGACAAAGGTTTCTAATAGGAATTCAAACCAATTTCACCAATGTCATGAGTAAAGCAAGGATATAGAATACATTGATTTCAATTTAAGAGCAACTATATCCAACTTTATAAGCGAAACATGGCATGAGCAACTTTGCACCATTTTTGATTTTTCCGGATAAGATACCCGTATGATAGTAGCCATGTTCAACCAATAAAGAAAGAGAGACATTTGGAATATAAATTCCTTTGAACGGATACAAGATCCTTTATTCATTTTGAGTCTCATTAGCTTTCACACAAGTTTTGCATTTTTAAGAATATGCAATCATCAATTCATGCTTTTCATGTGAGCATGTTATATGAATTTCATGCTTTTTCATTTGACATTAGCATGTTATTAAAGAATCATCATGTCATGGAGATAATCATAGGTCATTCAAATCATACTTCCTATATACATATCCTAGTCCAAAAATGCATGTTTGAACATAAATATGACATGGATTGTAAACAAGCAAGGTTCACACTTATTGAATTGAAAACATATATACATATGTGCAACCAAGCTTACTCAAGCAATTAAAAGAAGAGGCATAAGATATTTCAAATTTTTTGCAAGTGACAAGAATGCAAACTAGCTCTCTTTGCTTGAGTTCCCCATATAGGGTCAATCATAGAACATCACTCCACAAGACATATCCCAATAGATCTAGTAAGAATTTTAAATCGAGTAGTATCTGAGGGTTTAGTAAATAGGTCCGCAAGTTGATCATTAGTACCTACATGTTCAAGTACTATGCATTTATTTTCAACAAGCTCTCTAATGAAGTGATGGCGGATGTCAATATGCTTAGTTCTAGAATGTTGCACCGGATTCTTGGAAATATTAATGGCACTCATGTTATCACAAAAGAGAGTGAGAGTACCTTGGTTGAATCCGTAATCTACTAGCATTTGCTTCATCCATATAAGTTGAGTGCATCCACTCCCTGCGGCTATGTACTCGGCTTCCACCGTGGACAAGGAAATCGAGTTTTGCTTCTTGCAAAACCAAGACACCAAGTTATTGCCTAGAAAGAAGCAACCGCCCGATGTGCTCTTCCTATCATCACAATTTCCTGCCCAATTCGCATCACTATATCCTACAAGACTAGGATTAGTGTCAAATGAGTACCAAATCCCATAGTTGGAAGTCCTATTCACAAAGCGAATGACTCTCTTAACCGAAGAGAGATGGGACTCCTTGGGATCGGATCGGTATCTAGCACAAACTCCTACACTAAATGATATATCGGGCCTACTTGCGGTCAAATAGAGCAAGCTCCCTATCATGCCACGATATAAGGTTTGGTCCACACTTTTACCGCTAGCATCCTTGCTTAGCTTCAAAGTGGTGCTCATAGGAGTGTCACAATGTTTGGCTTTTTCAAGACCAAACTTCTTCACAAGGTTTTTGGCATATTTGGCTTAGGTTATGAAAATCCCATCATCTAGTTGCCTAATTTGCAAACCTAGGAAGTAACTAAGCTCACCAACAAGACTCATCTCAAATTCATGAGACATAACATCAACAAATTGTTGGACCTTTGTGTTGTTGGTGGAGCCAAACACTATATCATCAACATATATTTGAGCTATGAAAAGCTCATCATTGTTTCTTTTGATGAATAGTGTCTTGTCAACACTACCACGTGTGTAGTCATTGTCAACAAGAAATTTAGTGAGGCGCTCATACCAAGCCCTCGGTGCTTGTTTCAACCCATATAGAGCCTTCTTGAGGCGATAGATATGGTTGGGGTGGTGAGCATCCACAAAACCCTTGGGTTGTTCACCAAACACTTCCTCTTGCAAGAAGCCATTGAAGAAGGCACTCTTGACATCCATTTGGTGCAATTTGAACTTGTGCACACAAGAAATGGACAAGAGAAGCCTAATAGACTCTAAACGGGCAACGGGAGCAAATGTCTCCTCAAAGTCGATACCCTCAATTTGAGAGTACCCTTGTGCTACAAGTCTAGCCTTGTTCCGCACTATGTTGCCATCCTCATCGGATTTGTTCCTAAATATCCATTTAGTGCCTATGACATTAGTGGTCTTAGGCCTAGGAACTAGAGTCCAAACCTCATTCCTTTCGAATTGGTTTAGCTCTTCTTGCATGGCAAGAACCCAAAATTCATCATTTAAGGCTTCTTCAACCTTTTTGGGTTTAATTTGAGAGTTGTAGCATGTGTAGCTAATAAGATTAGCAAGTTGACGTCTAGTCCTAACACCCTCATTAACCTCTCCAATGATATCTTCTTTATCATGGAGTTTCCTGACCCATGGAGCGGGTTCTTTAGAGTCCAAGAGAGGAACTCTATTAATAGGTGGTGTGTCATCATTGTTGACATTAGATGTCCCAACATTAGGAGACACCACAACCTTCTCCAAAGGAGAAACATCTCTAAAAATAACCTCCTCCTCATGATCATTAGACTTGAGCCTAGTGTCATCAAATACGACATTGGATGATTCCATAACACTTAGAGTCTTTAAATTGAAAACTCTATAGGCTCTACTATTCAAGGCATAGCCAATAAAAATACCCTCATCACTCTTAGCATCGAATTTGCCAAGTTGATCACGTTCATTCAAAATGTAGCATTTGCTTCCAAAAGTGTGGAAGTAGCTAACATTTGGCCTCTTGCCTTTCCATAACTCATAGGAGGTGTTTCTAGTACCAGGCCTTAGGAAAACTCTATTTCCTATATAGCAAGCCGTATTGATGGCTTCGGCCCATAGGTTCCTAGGGACATTGTTGCTAAGCAACATCACACGGGCCATCTCTTGAAGGACCCTATTTTTCCTCTCAACAACTCCATTTTGTTGAGGTGTCCTAGGAGCCGAAAACTCATGGGAGATGCCTAAACCATTACAAAAGGTTTCAAAAGTAGCATTCTCAAATTCCCTCCCATGGTCACTTCTAATCCGTTTTATGCTTTTAATATTAGAGTTCATTTCATTTTGTATTTTATTACAAAGCATTTTAAACTTATCAAAAGTTTCGGATTTTTCTCTAAGAAAATATGTCCATGTGAACCTAGAGAAATCATCAACACATACAAAAATGTATCTCTTTCCACCCAAACTTTCGGTTTGCATAGGACCCATGAGGTCCATGTGGAGAAGCTCAAGAGGCTCCTTGGTGGTGAGATACTTACCCTTTTTGTGCATGCTTTTAGTTTGCTTTCCTCGTTGGCAAGGTCCACAAACACCATTGGCTTTCTTCCCAAGCTTAGGGAGGCCACGCACACAATTGAACTTTCCAAGGGTCCGTAGATCCCTAAAGTTCATGTGGCCAAGTCTTTCATGCCACAACTCAATTTGCTCATCCATGGACACATGATTAGATACAATACTAGCTTCAAGACAATAACAATTGTCGCTAGATCTCATGCCCTTCAACAAGGTTTGTCCATCGGGTTTTAGGATAGAGCAATAATCTTTAGAAAACAAGACGGAATATCCTTCATCACTAAGATGTGAAATGCTTATTAAATTGGCTTTCAAGCCATCAACAAATAAAGCATTGGATAAGGAGGGTAATCCGGGAACGGAAATGGTTCCTTTCCCTGCAACATTTCTTTTGGATCCATCACCAAAAGTGACATTTCCACCTTCCTCCATAACAAGAGTCTCGAAGAAACTCTTGTTTCCCGTCATGTGCCTAGAGCACCCACTATCCAAATACCAAAAATTAGAAGAATTTGCCTTCAAGGCTATTTGTGCAACATAACAAACATTTTCATTCTTTCTAATCCACTTAGCAACAATTTTAGCTTTCTTAGTGGTCTTTGGTACATGGGCTCTAGATGTCCTAGGATCATGCAAAGTAAAATTATCATTCCTAGGAACATGCATCTTGGCTCTATTCTTTCTCTTTTCAATCATGCTTCGTGTTCTACACATTTTAATATATTGAAAGCAATTTGGTCTAATATGACCATCACAACCACAAAAGTGACAAATAGGTATGAAAAAAGGAATCATACCTTGTCTTTGTGCACGTATGGGAGCTCGTCCATGTCTTTGTGGATAAGTGGGTTCAATCCATCTTCGTTGTTGAACCGGTCTAGGTTGCTTCCAAGCTTGAGGTTGCATGATTGGTCTCTTTCCTTTGTGAGCCAATTGTTGAGGAATGTTGGCTTGAGGGACCCTAGGGGGTTGAGCTTGAGGTTGCCTTCTTGGTCCCATCTTCACTTGAGCATTTGAACTTTGTCCTATTTCTAACTTCTTCCTAGGAATTTGCACCAATGAAGTTTCTTCTTTCTTCAAGCTCTTGACAAACACGGTCTTCTTAGAGGTAGAGATCTTCTTGTCATCTTCATACCCAAGACCCCTCTTGTCACATGGACTCTTTCCAACACCAAGCATATGGTCAAGCTTCTTGGTGCTAGAATCTATCCTAGCCAAGGACCCTTTAACTTCTACAAGTTCCCTCTTCAAGCATTCTTCACTTCTCTTGGATAAGTCTAACTCCTCAATTAACTTATCCTCTCTCCTCTTCAATCTTTCCACTTGTTCACTTAAGTGGTCATTGTGAGCCGAAAGTTCAAGGTTCTCTTCTCTTAACCTCTCAATCTTTCTTGTGCTTTTAATTGCTAAATCATTGAACTCGGCATGGTATTTAGCAAGCACCTTTTGCTCCACAAATTTCTTTATGGACTTAGAAGAGGAGTCACTTTCTACTTCACTAGAGTCAATTTCCTCTTGACTCATTTCCTCTCTCTCACTAGCACTTTTGCTCTTGTGAGATAAGGCAAAAGCTAGGAAGTTAGCCATGAGCTCTTCTTCACTTGAAGACTCATCTTCCTCATTTGAGTCATCACTACTCCCACTCCAAGTGGCGGCCATCACTTTGCCTTTCTTCTTTTCATTGTGATTAGCACATTCGGGGGCAAAATGACCAATCCCACCACATTCAAAGCATCGGACCCCTTTTCTTTCGGTCCTCTCTTGTCTAGGCTCAAACTTCTTGAAGGAACCTTTTTTCTTCAAGTCTTGTCCTCTTGACCCAAATCCCTTCTTCTTCTTGAACCTCATAACCTTATTAAACCTTTTCACGAATAAGGCAAGGTCTTCATCCGATTCATGCTTTGCCTCCTTTGCATCCTTAGATGCCTTCAAAGCTATTCCTTTAGACTTCTTAGGAGGAGTAGTGGTGCTAGGAGCCTTCCTAGACTCATATGCAAGGAGACGTCCAATCACCTCACTTGGCTACATATCCATGTAGCCACTATTTTCTTCTATGGCCGTCACCTTTGATTCAAACCTATCGGGGAGAGATCTCATAATTTTTTGCTTGACTCTCCTATCCGAATACGGGTCTCCGAGTCGATGGCTTTGATTTACAATGTCCATCAATTTGATTTCGAAGTCATTGAAGCATTCATCCTCTCCCATCCTAAGTAGCTCAAATTGAGTTTGGAGGACTTGAAGCTTGGACTCCTTCACCACCTCGGTTCCCTCATGTGCAACTTGAAGGATGTCCCATGCCACTTTTGCAATCTGAGTGTTCTGAATAAGCTTGTACTGATTCTCATCCATTGCACACATGATGGCATGCATAGCCTTCCTATTCCACTTTGAAGCCTCAAACTCTTGCGCGTTCCATTGCGCCTTAGGCTTCAAAACTTCTTCTCCTCCACCACCGGAAGTCATCTTGGGTAGATCATATCCGTCTTCCACCGCCATCCATGCACGGTCATGAATTTGGCATATGTAGGATTCCATCTTCCCTTTCCATTGGGAATAATTCAAACTGGTAAGAAGTGGAGGCCTTGTGCTAGAAGCACCTTCGTGGCCACCACCATTTCCACCGTTTCCACTCATAGTGTTTATGAATGAATGAAATGAATGCAAATGTATGAATGATCAAAAATCACACAAAATGCAAAACACACCAAAATAAGCAAGCATCACCTATGTATGTCTAGGAACCCGCTCTAATACCAATTGAAACAAATTATAGCACGGTGTGTATAAAACTATCTAGGAGGGGGGGTGAATAGATTTTAAGCTTATTACCCAATTTTTCGTATTAAGTCAAATTACGAAATTACCTCAAACTAGATAAAGCAATAAATCAAGTATAATATGCGGAAATTAAATAACACTTGATTTTTACGTGGAAACCCTCACGGGAAAAACCACGAGCTAGTAAGTAAGCCACACTCGAACCTCGAATCCACTAAATGTGTAAAACGATTACAACCTAATCCCGGAAGTAATCACACACCTACCTAATCCTGGTATGAGTGAGCCTAGTCCAATTTGCTTGCGATCTAAGCAACCTAATCCCGGATGCTACACACAAGACTTACTTTCTCTATGAAGAGAATACAACCCTAAGTGAATATATGAATATCCAAATGCAACATAGAGCAAGGGAAACCCTATATGCTTATCTAAGATGATTAATATGCAATTAGAACAATCCTAGATATCAAAACTAAATGACATGTCAAATAGTTTAGCTAATCAAGATTAAGCACAAAACTTAATTAGCTATCACAAAACAACCTCTCAAACATACATCATACTAATCTCAAACTTGTATTCAAAGTATATAAAATAACATACAAGTAATTAATTGAGATTGCTAGCTAAGAGAAACACAAAATATGTAAGATATTAGTGAAAAGCTTACCAAGCAAAGTATGATGAAGAATCCATGCAAGATGACATCTAGAAGATCAAGGATGATGCTAGATGATGATTGATGATCATGAAAAAGTGTTTGAGTAATAAAAAATGAGTTCTTGGAATTTTTCTTCTCTTTGAAAAATATCCTAAGTATGAATTCTGAATATGAACTCTCTTAATTGACCTAAAGACAAAATGGCATATATATAGGGGGCCAAATCAAAGTGTGGTCGTTTAAGTAAGTTTCAAAGAAACGCGCCGATTGGCGGTTTCAATCGGCGGCCAGGCCGCCGAAATGAGCTCGTGAAGAACAAAGCATAAACGGCGGTTCATACGGCGGTTTCGTGACCGCCGATCCTAACCGCCGAATCAAACCAGAGAGATTAAAATCAATCAGGTATGAACGGCGGTTTGGTGACCGCCGAATTAGACTGAGAGATAAATCAATTAGGTCTTAAATCAGCGGTTTCGAACGGCGGTCGTGACCGCCGAACTTAACCCCAGAAATGCTTCAGACCAATCTGGACTGAAACAGCGGTTTCATTTGGCGGCCAGGCCGCCGATCACAACCGCCGATCACCTAGAAAGGTGAAAACCAAGGAGAAGCCAACGGCATTCTCCATAGGCGGTCCTCGCGCTAAACCAAGCACATTCTAGTGCATGCGCGGACGTTTCCGAAAGTTATCGGGAAACGAATTACACGACAACATGACACAATTACACACAACAAAATATAATAAATAAGTGCAAGTGTGAAATGTGACAAATGAAGAGAATGCACACATATGCAATGAATGTTAAGTGTGTTTGTGCAACTAATCTCTTCAAAGAAAAGTAAGCACATAGAAATTTACCTTCGGTGCTTATTAACACGAGGTCTTGAAAGGGCTTCGAACAATACTACCGATACTTAGGCTACCCTTACAAAGAACCCCAACATGTGGTTTGTCCACGAAATGAGCCAATCAACAAATGGGAACCTTACAATCTCCCCCTTTGGCTATTTCGTGACAAAACCACCACTCACATTGATTCCTCACAAAGAAATAGAAACTACGAGACAACTATGATATTCTACAACACAAAGAGATAAGAAAATAAAACTTCAAGTCTTCAATCTCTTGTAGAATAATCAAGCCCTGTAAATAAGATTTCTATGTTTTCCAATACAAGTGAAATGTGAGATTAATCAAGTGATATCAAAACAAGCATTTGCATTTTTAGAATTTAGGCACAACATTACAAAATATATGCAATGTATGATAAATGCAATGCTCCCCCTCAAAGGGTTACTCCCCCTCAATGTGTTATCTCCCCAATGTGCACAATTGCAACACCAATTTGCATCTCCCCTTACCAAATACTACTCCCCCTTTTTGTCATGATATAGGCAAAGGAGTAGTCCCCAACCGGGTCACTCATAGTAACGAGAGATAGTAGCATGCAAGATATGCATGATTAATATAAGTCACTTTATGCATCTCAATTAATTGGAGAGAAACAAGGAGATTTATTTGAGAGAAAAATGTGTGACTCAAACATGCTTTGCATACAAGACATGTAGCATTCAAGTCCAAAATACAATGGTATTTGGCAAAGCAAATGACAAAGGTTTCTAATAGGAATTCAAACCAATTTCACCAATGTCATGAGTAAAGCAAGGATATAGAATACATTGATTTTAATATAAGAGCAACTATATCCAACTTTATAAGCGAAACATGGCATGAGCAACTTTGCACCCTTTTTGATTTTTCTGGATAAGATATCCGTATGATAGTAGCCATGTTCAACCAATAAAGAAGGAGAGACATTTGGAATATAAATTCCTTTGAACGGATACAAGATCCTTTATTCATTTTGAGTCTCATAAGCTTTCACACAAGTTTTGCATTTTTAAGAATATGCAATCATCAATTCATGCTTTTCATGTGAGCATGTTATATGAATTTCATGCTTTTTCATTTGACATTAGCATGTTATTAAAGAATCATCATGTCATGGAGATAATCATAGGTCATTCAAATCATACTTCCTATATACATCTCCTAGTCCAAAAATGCATGTTTGAACATAAATATGACATGGATTGTAAACAAGCAAGGTTCACACTTATTGAATTGAAAACATATATACATATGTGCAACCAAGCTTACTCAAGCAATTAAAAGAAGAGGCATAAGATATTTCAAATTTTTTGCAAGTGACAAGAATGCAAACTAGCTCTCTTTGCTTGAGTTCCCCATATGGGGTCAATCATAGAACATCACTCCACAAGACATATCCCAATAGATCTACTAAGAGTTTTTAATCGAGTAGCATCTAAGGGTTTAGTAAATAGGTCCGCAAGTTGATCATTAGTACCTACATGTTCAAGTACTATGCATTTATTTTCAACAAGCTCTCTAATGAAGTGATGGCGGATGTCAATATGCTTAGTTCTAGAATGTTGTACCGGATTCTTGGAAATATTAATAGCACTCATGTTATCACAAAAAAGAGTGAGAGTACCTTGGTTGAATCCGTAGTCTACTAGCATTTGCTTCATCCATATGAGTTGTGTGCATCCACTCCCCGCGACTATGTACTCGGCCTCGGCCGTGGACAAGGAAATCGAGTTTTGCTTCTTGCAAAACCAAGACACCAAGTTGTTGCCTAGGAAGAAGCAACCGCCCGATGTGCTTTTCCTATCATCACAATTTCCTGCCCAATCCGCATCACTAAAGCCTACGAGACTAGCATTAGTGTCAAAAGAGTACCAAATCCCATAGTTGGATGTCCCATTCACATAGCGAATGATTCTCTTTACGGAAGAGAGATGGGACTCCTTAGGATCCGCTTGGTACCTAGCACACACACCCACACTAGAAGAAATATCGGGCCTACTTGCGGTCAAATCAAACAAGCTACCTATCATGCCCCGATATAGAGTTTGTTCCACACTTTTACCACTAGCATCCTTGCTTAGCTTCAAAGTGGTACTCATCGGTGTATCACAATGTTTGGCATTCTCTAAACCAAACTTCTTCACTAGGTTTTTGGCATATTTGGCTTGGGTTATGAAAATCTCATCATCTAATTGCCTAATTTGCAAGCCTAGGAAGTAACTAAGCTCACCAACAAGACTCATCTCAAATTCATGAGACATGACATCAATAAATTGTTGGACCTTGGTGTTGTTGGTGGAGCTAAATACAATGTCATCAACATAGATTTGAGCTATAAATAACTCATCTTTGTTTCTCTTGATGAACAAGGTCTTGTCAACACTACCTCTTATGTAGTCATTGTCAACAAGAAATTGAGTGAGGCGCTCATACCAAGCCCTCGGTGCTTGTTCCAACCCATTTAGTGCCTTCTTGAGGCGATAGACATGGTTGGGGTGGTGTGCATCCACAAACCCCTTGGGTTGTTCAACAAACACTTCCTCTTGCAAGAAGCCATTGAGGAAGGCACTCTTGACATCCATTTGGTGCAATTTGAACTTGTGTACACAAGAAATGGACAAGAGAAGCCTAATAGACTCTAAACGGGCAACGGGAGCAAATGTCTCCTCAAAGTCGATACCCTCAATTTGAGAGTACCCTTGTGCTACAAGTCTAGCCTTGTTCCGCACTATGTTGCCATCCTCATCGGATTTGTTCCTAAATATCCATTTAGTGCCTATGACATTAGTGGTCTTAGGCCTAGGAACTAGAGTCCAAACCTCATTCCTTTCGAATTGGTTTAGCTCTTCTTGCATGGCAAGAACCCAAAATTCATCATTTAAGGCTTCTTCAACCTTTTTGGGTTCAATTTGAGAGGTGTAGCATGTGTAACTAATAAGATTAGCAAGTTGACGTCTAGTCCTAACACCCTTATTAACCTCTCCAATGATATCTTCTTTATCATGGAGTTTCCTAACCCATGGAGCGGGTTCTTTAGAGTCCAAGAGAGGAACTCTATCAATAGGTTGTGTGTCATCATTGTTGACATTAGATGTCCCATCATTAGGAGACACCACAACCTTCTCCAAAGGAGAAACATCACTAAAAATAACCTCCTCATCATGATCATTAGACTTGAGCCTAGTGTCATCAAATACGACATTGGATGATTCCATAACACTTAGAGTCTTTAAATTGAAAACTCTATAGGCTCTACTATTCAAGGCATAGCCAATAAAAATACCCTCATCACTCTTAGCATCGAATTTGCCAAGTTGATCACGGTTATTCAAAATGTAGCATTTGCTTCCAAAAGTGTGGAAGTAGCTAACATTTGGCCTCTTGCCTTTCCATAACTCATAGGAGGTGTTTCTAGTACCGGGCCTTAGGAAAACTCTATTTCCTATATAGCAAGCCGTATTGATGGCTTCGGCCCATAGGTTCCTAGGGACATTGTTGCTAAGCAACATCACACGGGGCCATCTCTTGAAGGACCCTATTTTTCCTCTCAACAACTCCATTTTGTTGAGGTGTCCTAGGAGCCGAAAACTCATGGGAGATGCCTAAACCATTACAAAAGGTTTCAAAAGTAGCATTCTCAAATTCCCTCCCATGGTCACTTCTAATTCGTTTTATGCTTTTAATATTAGAATTCATTTCATTTTGTATTTTATTACAAAGCAATTTAAACTTATCAAAAGTTTCGGATTTTTCTCTAAGAAAATATGTCCATGTGAACCTAGAGAAATCATCAACACATACAAAAATGTATATCTTTCCACCCAAACTTTCGGTTTGCATAGGACCCATGAGGTCCATGTGGAGAAGCTCAAGAGGCTCCTTGGTGGTGAGATACTTACCCTTTTTGTGCATGCTTTTAGTTTGCTTTCCTTGTTGACAAGGTCCACAAACACCATTGGCTTTCTTCCCAAGCTTAGGGAGGCCACGCACACAATTGAACTTTCCAAGGGTCCGTAGATCCCTAAAGTTCATGTGGCCAAGTCTTTCATGCCACAACTCAATTTGCTCATCCATGGACACATGATTAGATACAATACTAGCTTCAAGACAATAACAATTGTCGCTAGATCTCATGCCCTTCAACAAGGTTTGTCCATCGGGTTTTAGGATAGAGCAATAATCTTTAGAAAACAAGACGGAATATCCTTCATCACTAAGATGTGAAATGCCTATTAAATTAGCTTTCAAGCCATCAACAAATAAAGCATTGGATAAGGAGGGTAATCCGGGAACGGAAATGGTTCCTTTCCCTACAACATTTCTTTTGGATCCATCACCAAAAGTGATATTTCCACCTTCCTCCATAACAAGAGTCTCGAAGAAACTCTTGTTTCCCGTCATGTGCCTAGAGCACCCACTATCCAAATACCAAAAATTAGAAGAATTTGCCTTCAAGGCTATTTGTGCAACATGGCAAACATTTTCATTCTTTCTAATCCACTTAGCAACAATTTTAGCTTTCTTAGTAGTCTTTGGTACATGGGCTCTAGATGTCCTTGGATCATGCAAAGTAAAATTATCATTCCTAGGAACATGCATCTTGACTCTATTCTTTCTCTTTTCAATCATGCTTCGTGTTCTACACATTTTAATATATTGAAAGCAATTTGGTCTAATATGACCATCACAACCACAAAAGTGACAAATAGGGATGAAAAAAGGAATCATACCTTGTCTTTGTGCACGTATGGGAGCTCGTCCATGTCTTTGTGGATAAGTGGGTTCAATCCATCTTCGTTGTTGAACCGGTCTAGGTTGCTTCCAAGCTTGAGGTTGCATGATAGGTCTCTTTCCTTTGTGAGCCAATTGTTGAGGAAAGTTGGCTTGAGGGACCCTAGGGGGTTGAGCTTGAGGTTGCCTTCTTGGCCCCATCTTCACTTGTGCATTAGAGCATTGTCCTACTTCTAATTTCTTCCTAGGAGCTTGTACAAGTGAAGTTTCTTCTTTCTTCAAGCTCTTGACAAACACGGTCTTGTTAGAGGTAGAGATCTTCTTGTCATCTTCATACCCAAGACCCTTCTTGTCACATGGACTCTTTCCAACACCAAGCATATGGTCAAGCTTCTTGGTGCTAGAATCTATCCTAGCTAAGGACCCTTTAACTTCTACAAGTTCCCTCTTCAAGCCTTCTTCACTTCTCTTGGATAAGTCTAATTCCTCAATTAACTTATCCTCTCTCCTCTTCAACCTTTCCACTTGTTCACTTAAGTGGTCATTGTGAGCCGAAAGTTCAAGGTTCTCTTCTCTCAACCTCTCATTCTTTCTTGTGCTTTTAATTGCTAAATCAATGAACTCGGCATGGTATTTAGCAAGCACCTTTTGCTCCACAAATTTCTTTATGGACTTAGAAGAGGAGTCACTTTCTACTTCACTAGAGTCAATTTCCTCTTGACTCATTTCCTCTCTCTCACTAGCACTTTTGCTCTTATGAGATGAGGCAAAAGCTAGGAAATTAGCCATGAGCTCTTCTTCACTTGAAGACTCATCTTCCTCATTTGAGTCATCACTACTCCCACTCCAAGTGGCGGCCATCACTTTGCTCTCCTTCTTTTCATTGTGATTAGCACATTCGGGGGCAAAGTGACCAATTCCACCATATTCAAAGCGTCGGACCCCTTTCCTTTCGGTCCTCTCTTGTCTAGGCTCAAACTTCTTGAAGGAACCTTTTTTCTTCAAGTCTTGTCCTCTTGACCCAAATCCCTTCTTCTTCTTGAACCCCATAACCTTATTAAACCTTTTCACGAATAAGGCAAGGTCTTCATCCGAGTCATGTTTTGCCTCCTTTGCATCCTTAGATGCCTTCAAAGCTATTCCTTTAGACTTCTTAGGAGGAGTAGTGGTGCTAGGAGCCTTCCTAGACTCATATGCAAAGAGACGTCCAATCACCTCACTTGGCTTCATATCCATGTAGCCACTATTTTCTTCTATAGCCGTCACCTTTGATTCAAACCTATTGGGGAGAGATCTCATAATTTTTTGCTTGACTCTCCTATCTGAATACGGGTCTCCGAGTTGATGGCTTTGATTTACAATGTCCATCAATTTGATTTCGAAGTCATTGAAGCATTCATCCTCTCCCATTCTAAGTAGCTCAAATTGAGTTGGAGGACTTGAAGCTTGGACTCATTCACCACCTCGGTTCCCTCATGTGCAACTTGAAGGATGTCCCATGCCACTTTTGCAATCTGAGTGTTCTGAATAAGCTTGTACTGATTCTCATCCATTGCACACATGATGGCATGCATAGCCTTCCTATTCCACTTTGAAGCCTTAAACTCTTGCGCGTTCCATTGCGCCTTAGGCTTCAAAACTTCTTCTCCTCCACCACCGGTAGTCATCTTGGGTAGATCATATCCATCTTCCACCGCCATCCTTGCACGGTCATGAATTTGGCATATGTAGGATTCCATCTTCCCTTTCCATTGGGAATAATTCAAACCGGTAAGAAGTAGAGGCCTTGTGCTAGAAGCACCTTCGTGGCCACCACCATTTCCACCGTTTCCACTCATAGTGTTTATGAATGAATGAAATGAATGCAAATGTATGAATGATCAAAAAACAAACAAAATGCAAAACACACCAAAATAAGCAAGGATCACCTATGTATGTCTAGGAACCCGCTCTGATACCAATTGAAACAAATTACAGCACGGTGTGTATAAATTATCTAGAAGGGGGTGAATAGATTTTAAGCTTTTTACCCAATTTTTCGTGATAGTCAAAATTACGAAATTACCCCTAAATAGATAAAGCAATAAATCAAGTATAATATGCTGAAATTAAATAACACTTGATTTTTACGTGGAAACCCTCACGGGAAAAACCACGGGCTAGTAAGTAAGCCACACTCGAACCTCGAATCCACTAAATGTGTAAAACGATTACAACCTAATCCCGGAAGTAATCACACACCTACCTAATCCCGGTATGAGTGAACCTAGTCCAATTTGCTTGCGTTCTAAGCAACCTAATCCCGGATGCTACACACAAGACTTACTTTCTCTATGAAGAGAATACAACCCTAAGTGAATATATGAATATCCAAATGCAACATAGAGCAAGGGAAACCCTATATGCTTATCTAAGATGATTAATATGCAATTAGAACAATCCTAGATATCAAAACTAAATGACATGTCAAATAGTTTAGCTAATCAAGATTAAGCACAAAACTTAATTAGCTATCACAAAACAACCTCTCAAACATACATCATACTAATCTCAAACTTGTATTCAAAGTATATAAAATAACATACAAGTAATTAATTGAGATTGCTAGCTAAGAGAAACACAAAATATGTAAGATATTAGTGAAAAGCTTACCAAGCAAAGTATGATGAAGAATCCATGCAAGATGACATCTAGAAGATCAAGGATGATGCTAGATGATGATTGATGATCATGAAAAAGTGTTTGAGTAATAAAAAAATGAGTTCTTGGAATTTTTCTTCTCTTTGAAAAATATCCTAAGTATGAATTCTGAATATGAACTCTCTTAATTGACCTGAAGACAAAATGGCATATATATAGGGGGCCAAATCAAAGTGTGGTCGTTTAAGTCAGTTTCAAATAAACGCGCTGATCGACGGTTTCAATCGGCGGCCAGGCCGCCGATCATGACCGCTGAAATGAGCTCATGAAGAACAGAGCATAAACGGCGGTTCATTCGGCGGTTTCATGACCACCGATCCCAACCGCCGAATCAAACCAGAGAGATTAAAATCAATCAGGTATGAACGGCGGTTTCGTGACCGCCGATTCAACCGCCGAATTAGACTGAGAGATAAATCAATCAGGTCTTGAATCGGCGGTTTCGAATGGCGGTCGTGACCGCGGATCTTAACCTCAGAAATGCTTCAGACCAATCTGGACTGAAACGGCGGTTTCATTCGGCGGCCAGGCCGCCGATCATAACCGCCGATCACCTAGAAAGGTGGAAACCAAGGAGAAGCCAAGAGCATTCTCCATAGGCGGTCCTCGCGCTAAACCAAGCACATTCTAGTGCATGCGCGGACGTTTCCGAAAGTTATCGGGAAACGAATTACACGACAACATGACACAATTACACACAACAAAATATAATAAATAAGTGCAAGTATGAAATGTGACAAATGAAGAGAATGCACACATATGCAATGAATGTTAAGTGTGTGTGTGCAACTAATCTCTTCAAAGAAAAGTAAGCACATAGAAATTTACCTTCGGTGCTTATCAACACGAGGTCTTCAAAGGGCTTCGAACAATACGACCGATACTTAGGCTACCCTTACAAAGAACCCCAACATGTGGTTTGTCCACGAAATGAGCCAATCAACAAATGGGAACCTTACAAGAACAATCCTAGATATCAAAACTAAATGACATGTCAAATAGTTTAGCTAATCAAGATTAAGCACAAAACTTAATTAGCTATCACAAAACAACTTCTCAAACATACATCATACTAATCTCAAACTTGTATTCAAAGTATATAAAATAACATACAAGTAATTAATTGAGATTGCTAGCTAAGAGAAACACAAAATATGTAAGATATTAGTGAAAAGCTTACCAAGCAAAGTATGATGAAGAATCCATGCAAGATGACATCTAGAAGATCAAGGATGATGCTAGATGATGATTGATGATCATGAAAAAGTGTTTGAGTAATTAAAAATGAGTTCTTGGAATTTTTCTTCTCTTTGAAAAATATCCTAAGTATAAAATCTGAATATGAACTCTCTTAATTGACCTAAAGACAAAATGGCATATATATAGGGGGCCAAATCAAAGTGTGCTCGTTTAAGTAAGTTTCAAAGAAACGCACCGATCGGCGGTTTCAATCGGCGGCCAGGCCGCCTATCATGACCGCCGAATTAAGCTCGAGAAGAACAGAGCATAAACGACGGTTCATTCGACGGTTTCGTGACCGCCGATCCCAACCGCCGAATCAAACCCGAGAGATTAAAATCAATCAGGTATGAACGGCGGTTTTGAACGGCGGTTTTGTGACCACCGATTCAACCGCCGAATTAGACCGAGAGATAAATCAATCAGGTCTTGAATCGGTGGTTTCGAACGGCGGTCGTGACCGCCGATCTTAACCGTAGAAATGCTTCAGACCAATCTGGACTGAAACGGCGGTTTCATTCGGCGGCCAGGCCACCGATCACCTAGATAGGTGAAAACCAAGGAGAAGCCAAGGGCATTCTCCATAGGCGGTCCTCGCGCTAAACCAAGCACATTCTAGTGCATGCGCGGACGTTTCCGAAAGTTATCGGGAAACAAATTACACGACAACAAGACACAATTACACACAACAAAATATAATAAATAAGTGCAAGTGTGAAATGTGACAAGTGAAGAGAATGCACACATATGCAATGAATGTTAAGTGTGTGTGTGTAACTAATCTCTTCAAAGAAAAGTAAGCACAAAGAAATTTACCTTCGGTGCTTATCAACACGAGGTCTTCAAAGGGCTTCGAACAATAAAACCGATACCTAGGCTACCCTTACAAAGAACCCCAACATGTGGTTTGTCCACGAAATGAGCCAATCAACAAATGGGAACCTTACAGTGATCAACTTGGCAAATTTGATGCTAAGAGTGATGAGGGTATTTTTATTGGCTATGCCTTGAATAGTAGAGCCTATAGAGTTTTCAATTTAAAAACTCTAAGTGTTATGGAATCATCCAATGTCGTATTTGATGATATTAGGCTCAAGTCAAATGATCATGAGGAGGAGGTTATTTTTAGTGATGTTTCTCCTTTAGAGAGGGTTGTGGTGACTCCCAATGTTGGGACATCTAATGAAAATGATGAAGTCACACAACCCACTACTAGAGTCCCTCTCTTGGACTCTAATGAACCCGCTCCATGGGTTAGAAGACTCCATAACAAAGAGGATGTTATTGGAGATCTTAATGAGGGTGTTAGGACTAGACGTCAACTTGCTAATCTTATTAGCTACACATGCTACACCTCTCAAATTGAACCCAAAAAGGTTGAAGAAGCCTTAAATGATGAATTTCGGGTTCTTGCCATGCAAGAAGAGCTAAACCAATTCGAAAGAAATGAGGTTTGGACTCTAGTTCCTAGGCCTAAGACCACTAATGTCATAGGCACTAAATGGATATTTAGGAACAAATTTGATAAGGATGGCAACATAGTGTGGAACAAGGCTAGACTTGTAGCACAAGGGTACTCTCAAATTGAGGGTATCGACTTTGAGGAGACATTTGCTCCCGTTGCCCGTTTAGAATCTATTAGGCTTCTCTTGTCCATTTCTTGTGTGCACAAGTTCAAATTGCACCAAATGGATGTCAAGAGTGCCTTCCTCAATGGCTTCTTGCAAGAGGAAGTGTTTGTTGAACAACCCAAGGGGTTTGTGGATGCACACCACCTCAACCATGTCTATCACCTCAAGAAGGCACTATATGGGTTGAAACAAGCACCGAGGGCTTGGTATGAGCGCCTCACTCAATTTCTTGTTGACAATGACTACACAAGAGGTAGTGTTAACAAGACCTTGTTCATCAAGAGAAACAAAGATGAGTTATTTATAGCTCAAATCTATGTTGATGACATTGTATTTGGCTCCACCAACAACACCAAGGTCCAACAATTTGTTGATGTCATGTCTCATGAATTTGAGATGAGTCTTGTTGGTGAGCTTAGTTACTTCCTAGGTTTGCAAATTAGGCAATTAGATGATGGGATTTTCATAACCCAAGCCAAATATGCCAAAAACCTAGTGAAGAAGTTTGGTTTAGAGAATGCCAAACATTGTAATACACCCATGAGTACCACTTTGAAGCTAAGCAAGGATGCTAGTTGAAAGTTCATAAAATACTCGAGGTGTGTTTATCAATATAAAGCTAGAGGGGGGGTGAATAGATTTTATCTAATTATTACCCAATTTTCGCATGCAAGTCAATTTTACGAAAATACCCCTAGCAAGTCAACAAAACATACAAGTGTAATAAGATGCGGAAAAAGTAAATGACACTTGATGTATACGTGGAAAACCCAACCACTGGGAAAAACCACGGGCTGTTAAGTGCGCCACACTCGGACCTCGAAATCCACTATATGAAAAGACGGTTACACCCTCAAGTGATTCTCGGACCCTCACCCTAGATAACCTCAGGCTATGGACACTACCAATCGCCACTCTTGGTTCAATCCCTAGTGATATCCCCTGATACACTACTCTTGGCGTGAGCACCCTCTAATCTACCACGCGGGCCTTTTATAGCGGCTCTAGTCCAATTTGCTTGAGGCCTAAGCAACCTTAGCCCCAAGACTTCAATCTCTCAAAAGAGATGCACAACCCTATGTGAATATGTATGAATATTCAATTAATGCAATAAGAGCTAGGGTACTCTAAATGCTTACCTAGGATTATAAGATGACAATATAATCAATCCTAGATATCACATATAGCTATATGACATGGCATATAACTTTAGCTAAGTAAAGGATCACCAATCCTAGATACAAAGCTATCATATAAAACCCACAAACATTCAAAGGATTAACTAGTTGATTAAAAAATAATCTATCAACCTAGTTATCAATACATCACACAAGAATGTTCATGGCATAGCTTTTAGGCAATAATGACCTAATCAAATAAGCTATGAACAATAATCTCAATCAATAAATGAGATCAATTAGCTAGATGGCATATGAACATTAAAGCCTAGCTAACAAATAAAAACCCAATCAACACATAATCTCAATCTTATATGTAGAAATTAATCTAAACACATATAAGTAAAATATGAGATAAAATTGATAAGTAGAAACACTAATTATGTAAGATAAAAGTGTTCAACAAATCATACCATGTGTGTTGAAGAAGTCCCATGCATTAGCATATGCTAGATGATCCTAGATGATGCTTAGATGAAGATTTATGCATGTGGGGATGGGTTTAGAGAGATAAAGATATGATCTTTAAGCTTTCTCTCTCAAGTCTCTCTAAATATCTCTCTAGGGTTCTTATGATCAAAGACTTGTTTTCTGAACCAGAGATAAGGATGTATTTATAGAGACCAAAAACAGGGCAGGTGAAAATACAATTTTGCCCTTGAAACGCACCGATCGGCGGTTTCATTCGGCGGCCTGGCCGCCGAAATGAACCGCCGAATGGCTCCCGAGCGGAACAGGGGAACTTCGGCGACTTCATTCGGCGGTTTGGAAACCGCCGATCCCAACCGCCGTTTTGGACCCGAGAGATATATTTCAATCAGGTCTCATTCGGCGGTTTCGAACGGCGGCCAGGCCGCCGAACGTAACCGCCGATGCACCAAAAATGGTGAAACCAAGGAGAAGCCAAAGGCATCTCCACCGGCGATCATCGCGCAAAACAAAGCACATTACCGTGCACGCGCGGACGTTTCCGAACATCCTTAGGGAAACGAATTACACCACACTAAAAGCTAACATACATGAAGTGCAAGTGTGGGTATTGAATGCATCCTAATGCCTAACATGTCATGGCATTATCATATAACAAGATGCAATCAATTCAACATGCAAGAAGAGATATTGAATAAATCAATAAAGCACAATGCACACAAAATATAAACACACCATACAAGAATAAGAGTTATGCATGTTGTGTGTGTGTGTGCAACTATATCTCTTCAAGCCAATGTAAGCACTAGATATATACCTTTGGTGCTTGTCCTCTTGAGGTCTTGGAAAGGGTCTTGATCTTCAACAAACACCTAGACTACCCTTACAACCAAACCCCAACATGTGGTTTGACCACGAAATAAGCCAATCAATAATGGGAATCCTTACACTAGTGGTAAAAGTGTGGAACAAACGTTATATCGTGGCATGATAGGTAGCTTGCTCTATTTGACCGCAAGTAGGCCCGATATCTCCTTTAGTGTGGGTGTGTGTGCTAGGTACCAAGCGGATCCTAAGGAGTCCCATCTCTCTTCCATAAAGAGAATCATTCGCTATATGAATGGGACATACAACTATGGGATTTGGTACTCTTTTGACACTAATGCTAGTCTTGTAGGCTTTAGTGATGCGGATTGGGCAGGAAATTACGATGATAGGAAGAGCACATCGGGCGGTTTCTTCTTTCTAGGCAACAACTTGGTGTCTTGGTTTTGCAAGAAGCAAAACTCGATTTCCTTGTCCACGGCCGAGGCTGAGTACATAGCCGCGGGGAGTGGATGCACACAACTCCTATGGATGAAGCAAATGCTAGTAGACTACGGATTCAACCAAGGTACTCTCACTCTCTTTTGTGATAACATGAGTGCTATTAATATTTCCAAGAATCTGGTACAACATTCTAGAACTAAGCATATTGACATCCGCCATCACTTCATTAGAGAGCTTGTTGAAAATAAATGCATAGTACTTGAACATGTAGGTACTAATGATCAACTTGCGGACTTATTTACTAAACCCGTAGATGCTACTCGATTAAAAACTCTTAGTAGATCTATTGGGATATGTCTTGTGGAGTGATGTTCTATGATTGACCCCATATGGGGAACTCAAGCAAAGAGAGCTATTTTGCATTCTTGTCACTTGCAAAAAATTTAAAATATCTTATGCCTCTTCTTTTAATTGTTTGAGTAAGCTTGGTTGCACATATGTATATATGTTTTCAATTCAATAAGTGTGAACCTTGCTTGTTTACAATCCATGTCATATTTATGTTCAAACATGCATTTTTGGACTAGGAGATGTATGTAGGAAGTATGATTTGAATGACCTATGATTATCTCCATGACATGATGATTCTTTAATAACATGCTAATGTCAAATGAAAAAGCATGAAATTCATATAACATGCTCTCATGAAAAGCATGAATTGATGATTGCATATTCTTAAAATGCAAAACCTTATGTGAAAGCATATGAGACTCAAAATGAATAAAGGATCTTGTATCCGTTCAAAGGAATTTACATTCCAAATGTCTATCTTTCTTTATTGGTTGAACATGGCTACTATCATACGGATATCTTATCCGGAAAAATAAAAAAGGGTGCAAAGTCACTCATGCCATGTTTCACTTATAAAGTTGGATATAGTTGTTCTTAAATTGAAATCAATATATTCTATATCCTTGCTTTACTCATGACATTGGTGAAATTGGTTTGAATTCTTATTAGAAACCTTTGTCATTTGCTTTGCCAAATACCATTGTATTTTGGACTTGAATGCTACATGTCTTGTATGCAAAGCATGTTTGATTCACACATTTTTTTTCAAATAAATCTCCTTGTTTCTCTTTCATTAATTGAGGTGCATAGTGTGACTTATATTAATTATGCAAATCTTGCATGCTTCTATCTCTCGTTGCTATGAGTGACCCGGTTGGGGACTACTCCTTTGCCTATATCATGACAAAAAGGGGGAGTAGGATATGGTACGGGGAGATGGAAATTGGTGTTGTAATTGTGCACTTTGGGGAGTTAACACATTGAGGGGGAGTAACCCTTTGAGGGGGAGCATTGCATACATATACATTTCATAATGTTGTGCCTAAACTTTTAAAATGCAAATGCTTGTTTTTGTTCTCACTTGATTCATCTCACTTTTTACTTGTATTGGAAATGTTAGAAACTTTCTTTTAAGGGCTTGATTATTCTACAAGAGATTGAAGACTTGAAGTTTTATTTTCTTATCTCTTTGTGTTGTAGAAAATCATAGTTGTCCCGTAGTTTCTATTTCTTTGTGAGGAATCAATGTGAGTGGTGGTTTTGTCACGAAATAGCTAAAGGGGGAGATTGTAAGGTTTCCATTTGTTGATTGGCTTATTTCGTGGGCAAACCACATATTGGGGTTCTTTGTAAGGGTAGCCTAGGTATCGGGTTTATTGTTTGAAGCCCTTTGAAGACCTCGTGTTGATAAGCACCGAAGGTATATTTCTTTGTGCTTACTTGTCTTGAAGAGATAGTTGCACACACTCACAACTCATGCATATGTTTAATACTTGTATGTTGTGTGTCTTACTTTTGTGCATTAATGTTCATTAACATCTCTTCTTGCATGTTAGTTTGATTGCATCTTGCATATCCAATTGCATTGTCATGCTTAGACTTAAGATTGCATTTTTGCATTGGGCGCTCCCAAAAGCGCTCTACAGAAGCGCTGTACGAACAGCGCCCATTGAGCGCTGTTCAGACCTGATCGATTTAATTCGGTCGCTGTTGGGTCGCTGTACAGGCGCTGTACAAAGCGCTCTACGTACAGCGCCACTCTGTTTTCCCGTGAGAACAGAGTTGGGGCGCTGTACAAGCGCTGTACAAGAGGCGCTCTACGTACAACGCCCAAGGCAATATTGAGGCAAACTTATCAAAATGACCACACTTTGTTTTGGCCTCATATATATATGCCACTTTGACTTTAGGTCAATAACAAGAGTTCATATTCAGATTCCATACTTAGGAGATTTTTCAAAGAGAAGAAAAATTCCAAAGAACTCATTTTCAGTTTACTCAAACACTTTTCCATGATCATCAATCATCATCTAGCATCATCCTTGATCATCTAGATGACATCTTGCATGGATTCTTCATCATACTTTGCTTGGTAAGCTTTTCACTAATATCTTACATATTTTGTGTTTCTCTTAACAAGCAATCTCATTTAATTACTTGTATGTTATTTTATATACTTTGAATACAAGTTTGAGATTAGTATGATGTATGTTTGAGAAGTTGTATTGTGATAGCTAATTAGGTTTTGTGCTTAATCTTGATTAGCTAAACTATTTGATTTGACATGTCATTTAGTTTTGATATCTAGGATTGCTCTAATTGCATATTAATCATCTTAGATAAGCATATAGGGTTTCCCTTGCTCTATGTTGCATTTTGAATATTCATTTATTCACTTAGGGTTGTTATTCTCTTCATAGAGAAAGTAAGTCTTGTGTGTAGCATCCGGGATTAGGTTGCTTAGATCGCAAGCAAATTGGACTAGGTTCACTCATACCGGGATTAGGTAGGTGTGTGATTACTTCCGGGATTAGGTTGTAATCGTTTTACACATTTAGTGGATTCGAGGTTCGAGTGTGGCTTACTTACTAGCCCGTGGTTTTTCCCGTGAGGGTTTCCACGTAAAAATCAAGTCTTATTTAATTTTCGCATTTTATACTTGATTTATTGCTTTATCTATTTAGGGGTAATTTCGTAATTTGGACTAACAGGAAAAATTGGGTAAAAAGCTTAAAATCTATTCACCCCCCCCCCCCCCCTTTAGATAGTTTTATACACACCGTGCGTTAATTTGTTTCAGCTTACAATTCTTCAAATCTTCGAATCTTCGATACTTGAATATATTACAGCAGAATATTTACAAATAAATTACTGCAGTTTTTTTTTTTATTATTATTATTCACTGCAGTTTTTTTAATATAATAAAAAACTATAGTATTTTTAATATAATAAAAACTATAGTATTTTTAATACAATAAAAACCCGGGTACTCGGTCCAGCTTCTCCTACGAGCCTGGGTGCTTCGAATGGTATCCCTTGGGCGATCATCCGGAGGCGGATGCTTTCCACATAGGCAGCAGCATGATGTTCCATAGTATCTCGATTTATCTCCTAGACCGTAGGGTCTTGGGGAGCGGAGCCCACATTGGGTGGAGGAACCGATGCCGGGATATGGCTTCTAGATCCCATTCCCTTCCTTTGGTTTCTCTGAGTGGAAGCAAGGGAATGGGGTCCCGATGGGTCGAGCTACTCCTAAAAGGAACGGAATCTCATCTTCTATGTCTTCGGGGTAGAGTTAGGTAGCTTTTGTAAATGATATGAGAGTAAATTCCCACAGATGGCACCAAAAGTGTTAACGAAAAATTATCACTGGGGTGAATTTCCAATTAACAATTCTTATGACTGAAATCGGGGTAGATCACAATCGAAGAGATATCACGTAGTTCGATACCTATGAGTTTTCAGTAAAACAAATTAAATACAGTGATGATGAATCAAAATATAATATCAGTATGATCATACAAAACTCATTTTATTGATAAAAACGTAATTGGAATACAATAGAGGATTTCAGTTATCATAGTAGGAGGGTTAAAACATAGTTGGCGATGGAGATCTCGTGCATGTCGATAAGTGGAAAAGAAAACTGTAGGGTTTTGGACTCAAATTTTGGTCCTCCTTTCTGTCTAGTCTCATGTTGTATATATACGTCTCATTTCTTGTTGTGCACTCCCCTAAATTCGGTCCAGTGACCTAGTGATTTACGGGGCATTCCATGGCGATAGGCAAGAAGATCGTGGGATTGATTCAAGGAATCAAGCGATCCCTTTTTTGAAGGAATCTGATAGAGTTGGCTTTGCTCCCAAGTAGAACTCTTGAGTGGCAGGAATGAGCCAATAAACGTCGACGTCTCACTATCCTTCTTTGTAGCTTGATTCTGGCGTTAGGATTATGCTCAATAGCAAGAGTGTAATGTTGTAATTAACAATCTTTTTCATATTAATAAAGTGATTTCTGGTTTAACAAATCATATAGAATTTATAGTTTAATATTATAATTGTCAAAGTAAATAATCATAAGGTCTAAAGACTATGAGAAAAGAAGAATTGTTCGTACATCTGGATATGTATGTGGTAGACACAATTCTTTAGTTAATCTTGAATAATGTTCACAACTTAAGTTAAAGGTTGGGCACCTTTATCTTGTTAAAGTTGTAGAATTCTTTTGCTAGCATTTGAGTGGGATCAAATGAGATATGATGAGTCTAAAATCATCGGAGTGTCTTCGAGCAAAAGGATCTAGTGCACTGGGTGTATTGAACTGGATCACAATGAAATACTTCATCTATAACCGTCAATAGATAATAGTCTTTTCATTATCAAGACAATCGGAGAGTTTATCTTAATCCTGAGATAAATGATGGACTTATGGTTGCAAGTGATATCATTTGAGTTATCAATGAGTACGATTATATCGCATAGTCTATCCTCGATAGTTTGGTGATATTCATTTGTTAATCGATAGAGGACTTCATTTATAGATATGGACATCGTGGCTCCATTTATTAAATAAGAGTATAATATCATCATATGGATGTTTTGAGGTAATTGGATATTAAATCTCAACGTTGAGTTTTCGATAGTGTCTATTGAAAACATGGCTTCTGGACAAGTCAAAATATCCAAGTTCAAAACGTGGTCATATGAGAAAATATGGTAACTTGGAGAGTTGTAGGCGGTCTATGAACTCTTGGCGATTACTGATATTAATCACGAGGATACACTATCTCCAACATGATTGTCTAGGGTATGAATGAGGAACATCTTCCTTTTCTATCTTTATTTAAGAGTTCAGTTTTAGCTCTTTAGTGGAATGAGTTAAAATTAATGGATCGGGCCTAAGTGAATCATTTGTTGATTGTGATTAGGTTATGTCTATTGAAGCTTAAATTTAGATGGCCCGCCAAGATCCCCAATCCACACGGACTTGCATGGATCACTTGATATATTCTACCGGACCAATTTAAGGGTCCATCTAGAATTGCATTTAATATATTAAGAATATAATTTGCACATTATTTATGTAATGGGCTGCTCAATTATATTAATATATTAATGAAAGACATGTGGGTTTGTTTCTTTTAGTAAGAATGGGTCTGGTTCACATGTGGGCTTTTTATTTAAAGTCCAATGGATTAAATGAAATAAGAAAATAATATTAGGCCCAATTTTATTCAAGTGGGGCGGCAAGGTTAAAGTTTTAACCTAATATATTATTTTGTTTCATTTGTTTTAATTAAATAAGAATTAATTAATTTATTAGTTAATTATTTAATTAAGAAACAAATCTTTTCTGATTAGGAAATATGATTCCTAGTCTTATACTATAGTTGGTAGTATACTAAAAGTAAAAGACTTATTTGGTAAGAAAATAAATAATTAATTTTATTTATTTAATCAAATAAGAAGTCTTTTTATTTAGTCAAATAAAAGAATAAAAGTTTTATGAATTGAATTAGGGTTTGAAGTCTTAAATGACATGTGAATTTGGGTGCAACACAACTCCTCTTTTGTAGAGGAAAATTGCGGCAACCCTAGGAGAAACACATGAAGAATTCGGCCACCCTAAAAGAAAAAAGGAAAGAAAATTTGGCCACCTATATATTCACTCTTATAGATTTTGGCCAACCTAATGGTTTTGGTGCTAGAGATTCTATTTTCTTCTTCTTCTCAATTCATAGAGAGATTATTTTATTCTACTAAAAACATAAAAGAGTGAATAGATTATTCTTTGATGGTACACTAATTGCTTGTTCATCAATAAGCTTGTGTGTACAACATCGATTGAGGTTCACGCGAGTTTCGATCATAAGATTGAGAACTCAAAAGTGACCGGAATAATCTTAGTCTTCTTTTGATTGTTTTTGTGACTAACAAAGAAAAGAAAAGTTTGTTTGTCCATTCTCAGGTTTGCAATTCAAAGAAAAGGGAGACCACGCTCCTAGGTGATCCACGTTCGTGCTAGGATTGAAGATCTTGCGGATTACCATCGACGTAAGTCAATCGGATCACGCGACAAAAGGTATTCTTCTTTTGTTAGATAATATATATGTTTAATTGATTAAAGGGTTTAAGGTTCATAAAAAGGAAAATTTTTAAAAGTTACTAAATCTATTTTTAGTCTCGCTTTCGCTGCGTGTACTACGGTATTTTTCCCTACATCTGGCGCACGTGATTTTACCTTAATAGCCTATTAATCCGATACTCTTACTGCTTGGTTGGCCTACTTTAGGAGAGGTCGGGGTATATAGGCATCCCCACCTCCTATTGGATCATGGTATTAGTGTATCAGGGTATCGGGATACCGGGTTGGTGTGGTAGCGGGATACTAGGATTTTGTAGTAGTAGAGTCCTTAGGAACTTGGCTTCTATGTTTCCTGGTATCTTAGAGTCTAGAAGCCTTTAATCTTGATCTGTATTGGTAGAAGGTGTACCCGGTCAATTTAGTAGCGGGGTACCATGAGGCTCTTCTTTAATGCCTTTCTACCTCAAATATTCTCCAGTATGAATGGAAAATTCTTCTTTGAACCTTTGCCATTTTTGGCAGTTAACAACTCCACTTTGAATGGGATTAGTCAACTCTGTCAAGATCGCCAAAGAAGGAAACAAAATCACTTGATTGTGGGAATCATTCCCATGCCTGAAATAAGGCCACCATTAACGTCCCATTGATTGTCTGATTGATCGATTAATTATCAAAGTAATGGGCAAGAAAGGGGACCTATAAATAATTCAAGACTCTCGAAAGAGAAGGGATCGAAAATCAAACTTTCGACCAACACCTTGCAGCCTTTTTCCACTTATCAACTAGCACGAGATCGCCATCGCCAACCGTGTCTCAAAGCTTCATACCTAAACCTCCCAGAAACCTCTTTTTTTTGTACTGTATCATTGTATCGTGTAAATTAGTATCTTTATCAATAAAACAGTGTTATTTCTCCATTTCGATAGATACTCTGTGTTAATAGGAATTTGACCCTGTTAATATTTTCCTACTAACACCATCTGAACCGTAGGACACCTCTCCAAAATAATATCTAGACTTCTCCAGAATTCTTATCTTCACCTTTCCCAAAATCTGAAGATAAGAAATCTGTAAGGTCTCATTTATTGATTGGCTTATTTCGTAGACAAACCACAATTGGGGTTCTTTGTAAGGGTAGCTTAGATGTTGGTGTTCAAGTTCATGCTCTTTCAAGACCTTATATTGATAAGCACCAAAGGTAAACTTCTATGTGATTAATTTGCTTTGAAGAGATTAGTTGCACATACACACTCACATCTCATGCATTGTTCTTATTTATATGTTATGTGTTCTTATTTGTGCACCTTATTGCTTTGAAAATCTCTTCAAGCATTGATTGTTAATTGTTCTTGCTTGTTGTGCCTTAATATGTTTTGATTTTAGGCTGTAAGCTACAGAGCAAATCGGCACCCTATTCGGTGGTCGATGGCCACATAACACGGGCGCATTTTGAAGTGCTCTGTTTCTGGTCTAAATCGGTGCCCTTGGTTCGACGTTTAGTGGCCGCAAAAAGGCCGCTGAAAAGGGACCAGAACGTCAGGTCTCAAATCGGTGCCCTTATTCGGCGGCCTAGGTCGCAGAAATAGGCGTAGAATTGTTAGTCAACTAAGTTGACTATATTATACGCCATGTTTTACAGTCCGTGGCTGCAGAATTACGGGCGTAGAATCGGCGCTTTTTAGCAAATTTGCAAAACGGCATCACTTCAATTAGGCATCCTATATATATGCCTATTTCATTACTATGTCGTTTTTTAAGAGTCCAAAAATTATATTTTTCCCTTAGAACACATTTCAAGAGAAAAATTCACAAGAACTCTCTTTTAAATACTCAAAGACATTCCTTTGATCATCAAAGTTCATATAGGATCATCCATGACCATATAGCATGCATCCATGCATGGTTTTGCATCATCACAACTTGCTTGGTAAGATTTTTACTAACTTAATCTAATTTTAGTATTTTTCCTATCAAGCCATCTCTTTATTTACTTGCATGTATTTGATCATATGTTAGATACAAGAATAGAGAATTGATTGTGATGAATTGATTGAGTGTTGTATTGTGATAGATATCTAGGTTTTTATAATCTATGTTTATCTAAGCTATTTGACATGTCATTTAGTTCTTAATATCTAGGATTGTTTTTATTGCAAAATCATCATCTTAGATAAGCATATAGGGTTCCCTTGCTCTATGTTGCATTTTGGATATTCACATATTCACTTAGGGTGTTAATCTCTTGATTGAGAACTAAAGTCTTGTGTGTAGCTTCCGGGATTAGGTTGTTTAGATCACAAGCATTTGAACTATATTCACTCATACCGAGATTAGGTAGGTGTGTGATTACTTCCGGGATTAGGTTGTAATTTTATCATATTTAGTGGATTCGAGGTTCGTGTGTGGCTCACAAAACAGCCCGTGGTTTTTTCCGTGAGGGTTTCCACATAAACATCAAGTGTTATTTACATTCCGCACCATATTACACTTGTATGTCTATTTGACTAGTTAGGGGCATTTTCGTAAAATTGACTTGTATGCTAAAATTGGGTAATAACAATTAAAATCTATTCACCACCCTCCTCTAGATTAATATTTAACACACCGTGAGAACTTTCAAAATCTGATTTCAAATGCCAACCAATGGATGGATTTCCTCACCATCTGAATCGTAGGATTAAATCTGAAAAGAGTACAACCTAGTTTCTATAAATATTAACCCACACTAAATTAAACCTATCCCTTCAATTCTCTTTTCCCTTCGAATCACTTATCTTTTCAAATCACTTTTCCCCTCAAATCACTTTTTCCAAAAAATGTCTTCAAGTCGCCGAAGTTCTTCATACGCATATGCAGAAGACATGCACCTTTGTCACGTATATCTTGATATTTCGCAAAACCCGATCATAGGTTCAAACCAATCGAAAGATATATTCTGGTCTCGAGTTGAGACTGATTACAACAACACCAAACCAGATCATATCACTGAACTTCGTGGTAAGAGAAGTTTGCAGTGTCGAATGCAAACTATACTTACTGTAGTTGGGAAATTGAGGGGATGCCTACGACAAATCAAAAGTCTTAATCCTAGTGGTGCTTCTGAAGCTGATATTGTGAGTATTTGTTAAAATTAAAGTTGTAGAAAAATTATATTTAATATTGAATTTTAACAATATATATTTGTATCATTTTGCAGATAAATCGGGCTAAAATCTTATTAACACAAGATAAATGATACAAAAAAGGATTCAAATTTGACCAGTTTGGCCCATCCTCAAAGATATACAAAAATTTGCAAATAACGATACTGCAACATCAGCCTTTCAAAGGCAAAGTGATCATTTTGTATCATCACAAGAAGACTCTCCAACTCTAGAGTCTCCCGCAACAGCATCTCCTGAACTATCTTCATTTTCTCTGAATATAACTAGTGATGACATTGGGTGTAGTTCATCTCAACGGCCCATTAGGGTAAAGAAAGCAAAATTGAAAATGAGGGCTGAGGAAGAAAGTTCAAAAACTATTGACACTTTGGAAGCAAGGCAACAAGAACTCATGGAAGTTTTTAAAAAAACAGTCAGTAGAGGCAAATAACTTGATATATTATGGAGAGAAAATTGGACCTAGAGGAAACCAACATTGTAAGGATGGATTTGAATACCATCGGTTCCAAATTGACGGTTCGGGTCCAGTTTTGGCAACCAAAGAACCGAAACCTCCTTGGCTCCGATTCATGGTTCGATTCCGATCCAATTTTGAAGCCTCTGGTTCTGGTTCAGGTTCAGTTCCACGGTTGGAACCAAACTGCCGTCATGTCTAAGGTGGCTTCCATAGACTCCTCAATTTGCATTTATTATTATTTTTTAATGGGTCAAGCTATATTAACTCAAATTTCTGAATCCATTTTTGACTTCAATATCTCAACTATCTATTTGCTCATGTACTCTTTAATCCAATGGTTGAGATATTTAAGTCAAACAATTGAGTCAAAAATTTGAGTTTATATAACTTGACCCTGTTTTAATATTTAAATTAATGGCTCAAATGAATATAATAACCTTGAAACAGTCAAATTTGACTAATGTTTGACTAATAGAAAAACTTATTTGATGTATCGTGGATGGTATAAGGATCAGACGAGCTAAGAAAAAGTAAAAATAAGTCAAAATTGATATTTGCAAATAAGTTTGGGAGCAAATTGATAATCTACTGAGAACTGTAAGAGAAGAGGTAAGAAAGAAAGAATTAACTTCTGTGTCAGAAACTCCAACGTCCAACATAACTACTAACTCGGCTTGACTCTTGACTCACTTTGGAGTAGAGAACAAGAAGAGACGAATGCTGTCTTTCTTGAAACAAAACACACCCTTTTGATCTGCACAACCACTTCTTCAAAGTCCCTCCAAAAATGATGAACTTGGGTTAAGCCCATTTCATCTCTAGGTATTTTTTATTTTATTTTTGATTATTATTATTTATTTGCTCAATGTTTGGTTTCTGAGAAAAAGGGATTTGTTTTTTTTTTTTTTTTTTTTCACAAGGATTTAGAATTTCATTTTGTTTTTTTTTTTTTTTTTTTTTTTGTTTCTCACTTTTCTGGGTACCCAGGTGGACGATTATGGGTATCATTTTTTTCATTTTTCCTTTTTTATTTTTGTGGGATTTTAATTATGGCATATGTGATGTTGGAGTTTACTCTTGCTTGAGGAAAAAATTTGTAGGGCTATAATCTTATTATTAATTGTTTATTATTGCTTGTTAGGGTTTTGCCATATCGTTCTGATGGAAGCGAAGCTGGTTTCTATGCAGTTCGTCCTGTTTTTGATTGGTTATATTGTGCTCTCACTTTTGGCGTCGGGTGCTGTAAGATTATTGCATAAAATTTGTTTTGTTTACAATTTGGATTAATACATGTGGCACTCGGTTAACTAATATTTTGGAAATTTTTTTTTGTTTCGTAGATTGCTAATCAGTCAAGTAATGCAGAATTCGTTGCTTCCAAGAATGAAGACCTTAAAGGTGTGAATATACTTGGATATAGTTGTAAATGCTTGATCAAAATATATTGGTAATAATAGAAATATGCGTTGCTATGTTTTATTATGGAAATGTTTGAATGAGTTTACCGAATTATTCTGTTAAAATTGTTCGTGATGGAGTTGTCTGTTTCAATTTGAAAGACGTGTGCTTGTAAATGTTATTTTGATATTAATGAGTTGTTTTAGAGTTTCAAAGTGACGCATGAACAACTGTTAATCTATCCAAAAGAAAGAGCATACCGATTAATAATGGCTGTAATGAATACATATTAGTGTATGAATCGAAACATAGTTGACAGAGAGATAATAATTGGCTGTTATCTTGGTGAGCCTTTATTTGGTTGTTATTGTTTGCAAACAAACAAAATTGAAGAAATTAGTATGGAAAGTAATAAGGTGTGATAATGGTCCCTCCTTTTACATGTCTCTCGTCGACCAGCAAACTATTTGGTACTCAATCGATGGGTAAAGTGTGGAATGTTTTGCTATTTACAAACACTATGTCATTATTTCTTCTCTTTTCTTGAGAGATGTCTTATAAAATATTGATACATGTCACTTAGTATCATATACAAGTCTAATTGTGGAGGATCCCATAAATCAAATAAAAGTGTAGAAATCTAATTGAAGATCTAAATGTCTGATTAATCCTCATATAACTGTATGGGCATGCTATTAGCACCCCACTTTAAATTTTGCACTTCATTTCTCGAGTGATTATCAAGTTCTTTGAATTTATAGTGAAGTGTGACGAGCTAAAAGAAGAGTGCTAATTGTGTTGCTCCATTAGAAAAATATAAAAATTAGAATGAACTTGCCTAGTAATAATTAGAGTTATGGTTACCTATGAACTTCTGCTTTATAATAACTGACCAGAAAGGAAGCAATCAACTCATTTTCGTTCCCCCTATCTCTCTCCTCTTAGTATCTTATCTATGTTAATCTTAGCCATTTCAAGAACATTCCTATTGTTTCCTACTTGAACATAGTTAATTACAGATTGTATCACATATTTCATTTCCTTTGCAAATTTGATTATGGGGAGAAATGTATGGATTTTCTCTTTTATTTGGGATGAGTTTTGAATGACCATTGTTTGATCCAAGGTTTGATTTAAGACACAAGACTCTAATCCTAATCGTAATTTATAACATTTCAATAGCCATACTTGGAGAAAATGTTTAAGTACAAGAATTCCATGTGGTATTCTTGTTGTGGAACTTGATACAGACTCATGGATGTTTATGTGCTGTGTTGTTCCAGAATACAACTTGTAGAATGTTGGCAGAATTTTTCTAATCAATAAAGTTTTTTTTTTTTTTTTTCTCTTTCCAACATGATCAGAAGCATCCTAAGAAAATTGAAGTCACTTCGTCAAGATGAAACTTCATTAGAATTGCTAAATGATACTTCGTCTTAAGTGCTATTGAGTAATGCACTTTAATTGTATTTTACAGTTGTCCTTAAAATCTTATAATGTCTTTGCATGTAGACCTAATAGAAATTGCAAGGAGAAGACTAAGTTCATCTCATTTGATGTTTATACTGAAACCACCTGCTGAATGATTGTTATGGACCTCAAAAGCAGAATGTGTACAAGATATATATATATATATAATGAAAAACATTGTGAAGGTAGGGAGGAAGTTGCTTGGAAATGTGGCTAATAGATCAGTGTCGGATGGTTTAACCTCAAGCTGTTATTATGTCATAGCAATGCTCTTATTGAAAATGAGTGAAGTCAGAGTTTAAAAAATCGAACCTCGGCCAGCAAATGGGGCGGTCCAAAGGCACCTTGGGGTGGTCGCCTCGGCCAAGAAATGGGGCAAGCCGCCTCTGTCACTTGAGGCGGCCGTGACAACTCAGTCTGAAGCGGCATTGACGGGTGCCTGGTTTTTCTTCTTTTTTGAGGTCGCCGAAGAATCGCCGGCAAGATAAGTCGGCTATTGACCGCAATGTTGTCAAAGGTTCGCCTGAATGAAGCAAAGCCTCTTTTTTTCAATTTGAGGTCACCAGTGAGATCGGACGGCTGTCGACAGGTCGCTGGCAGCGTCTGAGTCCTGCCAGTATGTTGCCGGAGCAAGGAATGGTGGCTGCTATGGTTTTTGTGGTATGGTGGGTGGCTGCTAGGGTTTTTGGCTGCTAGGGTTTTAATTTGTGTTGGATGGTGGCTGCTAGGGTTTTTGTGGGGTGGTGGTTGCTAGGGTTTTATATATACACTGGTTTTTTATTTGCACCTCGATTCAATGAGGCGTGTGCATCACCTTGCGCTTTGCGCCTTAGGCTCCAGGAAACCTTTGCGCCTAACGCCTCTGACAACTATGGTCTAGGGTTTTGTTTGTTTGGAATGGTAGCTGAAAAAAAAATTAGGGTTTTCATTTGTTTGTGACAGTGGCTTGTAGGGTTTTTAACCATTGAATTAAAAATAATAATAAAAAAAATTAGGATTTGTGGGTGTACGGAGTATAGAGTGTGCTGCAAAACAATTTATTAAATGTTATGGATTATTTTCTTCTTTAGTATTTTTAATTTTTTTCAATTTTTTTATCATTTTCAATTTTTTTGTTTCCTATTAATTTTTTTTATTTTTTTATTTTTTTATCATTTTCGATTTGAGGTGGCCGCCTCACATTTTAAAACCTTGAGTGAAGTTATATAGGACCTCAACATGTGTAATAAAAGGCATTATGGATTTAGGTATCCAATTATTTGGTGTCAATATTTGTCTGTTTCTTTTCCACCATGCTTCTTTCTTGTATTGTGCAGTTCCTGATAGCACTTGTGTAAATTTTTAAGTGGTATTATAACGATCAGAGAAAGATGGCTTACCACTTTTCTTCTTAATTCTGTAAATCATGTTGAAGCTCTTAAATGATTTTATTTTATTTTCTTCATGGACAGCGCCATGCCCTTCTGGTTGGGTTATTAGTCCAAATAAAAGCAGGTGCTTTAAATATATACGGAACTCCCACTCATGGGATGAATCAGAGAGCCTCTGTAAAAGCTTTGGTGGACACTTGGCTTCCCTGACTTCGTATGAAGAGCTGAACTCTACTCAGAAGTTGTGTGGCGAAACTGTCAATGGCTGCTGGGTAGGAGCAAGACGCATCAACAGTACTACCGTTGGATTTGGTTGGAAGTGGTCTGATAATGTGTCACAGACACAGTGGAATGAATCATTCTTTCCAGAAAGACCTTTTCATTCCAACTGCAGTAATTTGTCATGCCGAGTCGATTCTTCAGTTGATTTGTGTGCACTGGTGACTAATAGATCAACAACACTTCTGGTTGAGCGATGCAATGCATCTCATGCTTCTATTTGCATGATTAATTTTGGTAAGACCTCACTTAAAAAAAATTCTGCCAGATAGTTGTGTATCTGAATTTTGTACCCCTTTTGATATAATATTAAAATTGGTTATGTTAATATAAAAATTAGTTTTTTAGTTTAGATATTATTTTGCCATTGTTGAGAAAATCTTTATGACCTTTTTTTTTCTTTTTACCAGAGAACAAATGTTACCACTTCCACTGTCATAGAGAATACCTTATAATCCTTGGAGTTGTAAGTGGGTTGATCCTCTTCACAACATTTGCTGTTGTAATTTGGCTCCTTGCATACAAGCGAAGCAAGAGGCGCAGAAGGTCTCGCAAATTATCTAATGCAGCAGGTTCTGCATTGGTTCCCCCATCATGGAAGGTGTTCACCAGTGAAGAATTGAGGTTGATTACCAAGAATTTTAGTGAAGGGAATCGCCTCCTAGGAGATGCCAAAACTGGTGGTACATATAGTGGCATTCTACCTGATGGATCTAGGGTGGCTGTTAAGAGGTTAAAAAGGTCAAGTTTTCAGAGGAAGAAAGAGTTCTATTCTGAGATTGGACGGGTTGCAAGGCTTCATCATCCAAATTTGGTTGCTGTAAAGGGATGCTGCTATGATCACGGTGACCGCTACATTGTTTACGAATTTATAGTAAATGGCCCCCTAGATAGATGGCTACATCACATACCGAGGGGGGGTCGGAGCTTAGACTGGGCGATGAGAATGAAAATTGCTACGACTCTTGCTCAAGGAATAGCGTAAGTCATAGTTCTTCAGCCTCTGATATGAGTAAATGCAGTTTTATGGAATTAGTGCTGCTACTATTATGACTCGCGATCAAGGAATTGCATACAAATTTACCCAATTTTTTTGCTATCCTCAGATAAATTTTTATTTGCAATATACTTTCTCTAGGGATGGTATAATTGTAGAACTTGATGCTTTGGTGTTAATCTGGATTGCATGTTATTCATCTACAGCTTTGTTGTAGTTAACTGCATTTTTAATTTTTCACAGGTGAATGGTAAATTTTTTGTAGGTTGCGTTATTATTCTTTAACCTTTCTTAGTAGTTCATGTCTGCAATATGGAGTAAATTAATTGTTGCCAAAATTTCACAGAAAGCTAAGAAGCTTTCATTAATTTTGAAAACATTATAATCCTGCTTATGACTTTTATTTTATTTACTTGGGCTAATTATCTCATCCTTTCACATATTGAAACAGGTTCTTGCATGACAAGGTTAAGCCACATGTTGTGCATCGGGATATTCGTGCCAATAATGTATTGCTTGACGAAGAGTTTGGAGCACATTTAATGGGGGTTGGTCTATCAAAGTTTGTGCCATGGGAAGTGATGCAGGAGAGGACAGTGATGGCAGGTGGAACATATGGATACCTTGCTCCAGAGTTCGTCTACAGAAATGAACTTACAACAAAAAGTGATGTTTATAGCTTTGGAGTTTTGCTGTTGGAAATTGTAAGTGGTCGTAGGCCTGCACAAGCAGTTGATTCAATGGGGTGGCAAAGTATATTCGAATGGGCCACACCTTTGGTGCAGTCACATCGCTACCTCGAGCTCTTGGATCCTCACATCTCTTCTTCTTCCTCTGACATTCCAGAAGCTGGTGTGGTTCAGAAGGTGGTGGACCTTGTGTATGCCTGTACACAGCATGTCCCGTCTATGCGGCCAAGAATGTCCCATGTTGTTCATCAGCTGCAACAGTTGGCCCAGCCACCAGTTGTGAAGTAAGTTTGTGTCATCTCATCAAGCCTTAAGGATTATAGTACTAACTTTTAAGAAGTTTGGATTTCTAATTCAATAGTTGGAGTTAGTTTGTAGAATCATCAGATTGTTGTAATAGATTGGAGTGGGACATTTCTTGATCTGCAAAAGAGGTTTATTTTAATGCACTCAAGAATGAATTTATTTGTAGATTGTTAGAACTAGTATTTGCAAAGAAACATCCCTGAACCAATAGGGTTCAAGATAAGACTGTTATATGTAAGAAAATGAGTGTTAAATAGAGTATTAGTATCTCTTATTCAAATAGAGTAGTAAATATAATGTCCCTCTTCTTTTGTCCTTTTTAGTCTTCAAAAATCAATTTCAGTTATTTTATTTTTTGCTGCAAATATTTTCACTCAGCACCATTTACAAATTACATGGAGAAATGGAAAAGATCAAGATTGGTGAATCTAATCTAATCAGATTTTGAGAAATGACATTTATAGTAAACCAAATTTAAACTCAAAATAGAACAAAATGGTGGAGGATGGAATTGTACAATTAAATGATAGCTAGATACTATCAATACTAGATTTTATTAAAAAGAACTGATATATTTACATAAATTTTGCATAATGCTCTAGTAATTCACATATGGGTATCAAGAAATGCTAAAATTGCTAAACCAGCAGCCCAAACATCATCATCCAACACATGCTCTGCAGGGGAGTGACTTACGCCACCACGGCACCGGACAAATAGCATTCCAACCTGTTCAAATCACTTGATATTACTAAAAGCGCGTGCGTCTATTTTGTAGTGTTTGATTGAAAATAACAAAATTACTTGCAAATTGAAGTAAATTCAACAGAGGAGAACAAACCTTAGTTAGATGAGACATGGCCATTGCATCATGTCCTGCACCACTCATCATTACAGGAACTTCATGTTTACTCTCTCTTGTCATCATCTTCAGTGCACCATAAGCTGCAGACTTCAGCTGTGAACTCAACTCAGAATCACACATCACTGCATTCGCGTCGTGCTGAAATGATCCATTTTATATAAAAAGTTATTGGAAGTGTTTTTATTTTTCAGAAATAGAAGTGGAAGAAGAACAAGATGTAAGCCTCTCACCTTTCGTTCGATGTTGCAAGAAACGGAACGGCTTTCACATATTTGATACATTCGATTAGATAATTCATAAAGAATAGCCTCACGTCCCTTGTCATCAATTGCTCGTAAATCAATTGTGAATGTTACCTGCAACCAATTAGTTTATGTTCAGATCAACTTATCGAACAAAGTATTTCTGTTCAAATAGTTAATAAAGCCTTGCGGAATCATCAAGAGAACGATATCTTGCCTGGCCTGGAATGACATTGCTTGCACTTGGCCAGGTTGAAATCTCACCAACGGTACAGACAAGAGAATTAGACAGCGATTCCAATGTGGAACCATCGCAGTGACTATCGACAGATAGATAATCTTTAGGACGTTTACACAGACTTTCGAGCAATACAATTAATTCAGCAGTGGCAGCCATGGGGTCTTGACGCATTGCCATCGGAACTGTTCCAGCGTGCCCTTGTGAACCTCTCACCGTAACCTGAAAAGCTCATACACAAATAACTGATCAATTAAAGCAAACCAAACTTATGTGCAAAATAAATATGTGAACCTAATGACACCTTTACATTCATCGTTCACATGTATTGTGCTGTTGCGGAAATTGACTTCTCCCCATCAACAACAGAAGCTAAAAACTGAACCCAACAAGTCATGTTTTATTCTACTTTACAACCAATATTAACATGTTATTTCTTGTCCGTCCAGAATGCTAGATGTCCTTTTGTCATCAAACACTCTGACCTTGTATAAATTCTACAATATTAACTCCTAGATAATTAGTAATCACACAAAGTTTGGTTTAAGTGTTTCCATTTCCTCAGCCCTATAAGGTCTTTTTTTCCGTATCATCTGTGAAAAATTAGATATGCCTATTATATATATATATACATGGTCCCGTTCTGGTCAATACGCACTGATGTAACTACATCAATACCAATGCATGTGGATCACTGATTATGGAGAAGCTTTGATAAGTGCATACATTTGGAGTTAAAGTATGTAAATCTAATGGTCCACCATCCAACGCACTGATGAAGTTATATCAATGCGCACTGACTTGAACATTTCTATATATATATATATATATGGTTAAAGAACTTATTATACCTTTAATCGTGTCTGTCCAGCTATGCCTTTGACTACTCCAAGAGGGAAACCGACCCATTCTAGTACAGGTCCTTGTTCAATGTGAACCTGCAGCATTGAGTTAATACATGTTTGTTAGTACTCAAAAACCAATACAATATCAAATAAATGTCACTACTATCAATTTGCAAATTATAATCAGCTTAAGTTTGTTCAGAGAAAATAATGTCTAGACTGATATACCTCAACATAACCCCAAACAGATGCCGGATTATACTTAAGCTGCAACAAATTTTCCTCTGCAATGTCTATGTTGTTCTCTTTAAGAGCATCTTGCACTGTTACACGACTGAACAAGGACAACTATGCATAAATATACCGATTATAAGACAAATGTTATTATAAAGAATGTTGAGAGTTAGTTAATGAAACCTCTTATCAGATATCTGCAATACTGTAGCCGGTAAAATACCAGCTACAGCAGCACTGCCTAAGAATGTAGATTGAAACCTGACACCCTCCTCATCACTAAATGCAATCACCTGCACAGTTAAACAGGAAAACAACACCATATCAAGATTTGAAATTGTCACACGGAAAGCAGAGAACCACAACTCAAAATGTCTTGAAACTGATTTCTGGAAGAATTTTCAGAACAATTGGCTTTTGCATTTGTCAAAGTTCTTCCCAAATGAGACACGCAATTGAAATTTAGAAGAGAATAAATCAACAAGTTCGTATAATTAAGCTTTGCACGTATAGTTTATTATCCAATCATTCAATTCCACTGTAGTTTAGTACATCATTTTCATTGAAAACCCCACACAGATTAAAAAGATAACATATACAACATTAAAAGAAGGAACTCAATGCAATGATAGAGCACACAACGAAAGCAAATCATAACAATCATACATGTAAATGTTAGACGATACTTGACTAACCTCCACTGGCCGTTTTAGTTTTCCCAACTTCCCGGCACTTTTCAAAGCCTTTAATGCAGATATAGCAGAAATTATACCTAATGACCCATCAAATATTCCAGCATCAACAACAGTATCCTATTTGAAAAAGAGAACTGGCAACTATCAGCATTGATGTACCATGTAATCATTTTCAACTTGTCCTGTTTCAAGTAGTAGCACAGCAGAAACTTAAATCGGAAGTGAAATGGTAAATTTTCTTTTCAAAAAACTTACCGAATGAGAACCAATCAACAGAGCCCCAGCACTTGCATTCATTCCCTCAACTCGACCGTGAACATTTCCCATAAGGTCCACCCACCTGGAAATCAACAAAAGCATCAGTCAATTGTTTCAAAACCATCTATAAAACACACAAAAATGTTAGAAAGCTAACGTTCTCAAACCGGCATCCTCCATCCATTCACGAATAAGACTGGCTGCCCTCACCGAAGCTGGGCTCATGAACATTCTCTCAAGATAACCATCAGCATCACTCACCTGTAAATTCAGGCAACAACCTTAAGTTTTAACATTCAAGAACAACCAATTTTGCTACTATAAAATAAATCACAAAAGGGTACCCCTGAAATTAATTTAATAATCATTTATAGCTGCTCAAACAACACCTATAATAATATTGGATTCAGATCTTGCCAACTTGATGACTTACAAAAAAACAATGCATGAGATTGACCAAGTTTGATGTTGAAATCGACTAAGAAACTCAAATCTTCATCTTTCTTATATACATAATCAACCAATATTTTATTACAAGGAATCCAACCATACAATCATTGTAATTCATGCTAGAAATCATTCTAACATATGTATTAAACAGAAAGAACAAGTCAAATCATTGACAAACAGCATTTAGTCAAAGGGATCTAAATTATTTTAAATCCAGGCAAAACTGGTGAAAGCAACTTGACTATACAAAATCACAAACAAAAATCAATACCTTTCCAAGGTCATTCAACCTTGTCACTGCCTCATCTCTCAAGATTTCTGGAAACAAATCGTCCCTTTTTTCATCTGCATGTCAAAAATAACGAAAACAATGAAAAATCGGAAGTGGGTACAAAAAGTTTTCGACTTTTAAGGTTGTGAACATGAAACCTTATCTGTTGCATTCAAAAAATAAAAAAAGTTGTAAATTTTTTACCGGAAAACATGTAAGAAGAAGCAGCATTTGATAGCAGAGAGAGAAGAAAACAGCATAAGAAAATTGAAGAGCAATGATTGTTATTAGCAGAGACATGGTGTGGTTTCGTGAAACAAACAGTCGCCATGGCTGCTGCTGCTGCGTGCTCCAGAGAAGAGAAGTTGGCAAAATCTATCACGCAAGCGCAGCCAAAGCGACTGGTAGAAATGAAATGAACCTTACCATTGATTCATTTCATCATTTTAACGAGTTTCTGTAAGTGGGTCCCACGAGATAGGTCCTACGTGGCCCCAGCGGGCTGGATCTCAGTGGAATCTTGTGGGGGCGGTCGTGACTAGCGCGTGTGTGGACGAAAGTGCTTCGTGCATCAAGAGAATTACTTCAATGTTGGCGTTCTCGTTTATATATATATAGATTTTCTATTATCAGTTCGAACTGACAATAAATATATCAGGACGAAAAACGTGGATCACTAGATTTACATACTTTGACTCAAAGTGTATGCACTTGTCAAAATTTCTCCATAATCTATGGTCCATATTCTTCGTCCTGATATATTTATTGTCAGTTCGAACTAATAATAGAAAGACTGTATATATAAATTTGCAAGTCAGTGTATCATGATATAATTTCGTGAAGATATTGAATATGAGCCACTCGTTTTACATACTTTGACTTAAGTGTGTATGCACTTGTCAAAACTAGTGGCTCACATTCAATATCCTGGTAAAGTTATATCAGGATGCACTGACCAGATCGGGACTGATATAGAAAATTTTTTAAGTCATTGCATCCTGATATAACTTCATGAGAATATTGAATGCAAGCCACTCGTTTTACATATATATATATATATAGTCTTTCTAGTATCAGTTCGAACTGATATAAAATATATCAGTTCCTTGTATGTATGTCATTGGATTTAAAAGATACTTTGGCAAGTGCATGCAGACAAGTCAAAGTATTTAAATCCAATGGCTCACATGCAAGGAACTGATATATTTTTTGTCAGTTTGAACTGATAATAGAAAAATTGATATATATATATATATATATACAGATTTTCTAGTATCAGTTCCTTGTATGTGGGTCATTGGATTTAAAAGATGCTTTGACAAGTGCATGCAGCCAAGTCAAAGTATTTAAATCCAATGGCCCACATTTACATACTTTAACTCAAAGTGTATGCATTTTGTCAAAACTTCTCTATAATCTGTGGTCCACATTCTTCAAATATATCAGGACGAACTGACAATAGAAAGACGGTATATATATATATTCTCACCTATAAACCCCCTGATATAACCTTGGATAGTTACATATAAACCTATTTGTCAGTATTTGGATCAAAATCCAAGGGATGCTCTGTTGGATTTTGATCCAAATACTGACAAATAGATTAAGTTTATATCAGGAGATTTATAACATCCCTTGGATTTTGATCCACAAATAGGTTTGTATGTAAAGTTATATCAGGGGGTTTGTAAGTGAGAAGTTATATATATATATATATATATATATATATATATATATATATATATATATATATATATATAAGTCCTTTTTCTCCTCAATGCGCACTGATATAAAATACATCAGTGCATTGCTTATGGGCCATAGATTATGGATAAACACGGACAAGTGCATGCAGATTGAGTCAAAACAATCCATTACTTTAATTTTGTTAAGGGCTTCGATGAAATCGCGTCGATTTTTATGAATTTTGATTTGAATTTTTTCTGTGGATGATAAGCTTAATGAAATCTAGCTATCAATAAATTTTTTTTTTAAAAAAAATTCAAGCACTAAAGTTATTTATCCCAATTTTTTAAAATATAAAGGCATCGAAAAAATGGAAGATATATATGAAAATTTTTTAAAAAAAAAAAAAAAAAAAAAAAAAGGTTCTAGTATTTGAAAAATTCTCAAATTTTAGCTATATGTAGATTTCAATAAACTTGTCGTTTAAAAAAACTTCAGATCAAAATTCATAAAAATCGATATGATTTCATATAAGCCCTTACCGAAATTAATGTAAAGGATCCCTCATTTGATATATATATATATATATATATATATAGTGAGTCTCTTATAAGGGATCATTTATTTTAATTTCGGTAAGGATCACCATGAAATCACATCGATTTGAATAAATTTTGATCTGAATTTTTTTGTGGATGATAAGTTTATCGAAATGTACCTATGAATAAAATTTGAGAATTTTTCAAGTACCAAAACTATTTTCTTGAATCTCCTATATTTTGCCCATTTTTCCGATAGTTTCATATTTAAAATAATCGAGATAAATAGTTCTAGTACTTGAAAAATTCTTAAATTTTATTCATAGGTAGATTTTGACAAACTTATCATCCACAAAAAAATTCAGATCAAAATTCAATCAAATCGATTTGATTTCATGGTGGTCCTTACCGAAATTAAAATAAGGGACCTCTTACGAGTGACTCTCTCTCTAACACGGATCTTGATCCAAATGCTAATAAATAGGTTTGTATGTAAGTTATATAAGGGGGTTTGTAGGTGAAAAGATATATATATATATATATATATATAGCGGTGTCAGTGACTCAAAACTGAGAAATTGTCATGTTGAATGAGTGGTCTTACCACCAAATCACATTTGAAGAAGGTCCAATTAAAACATATGATACGAACTCATTGGGTAGAACTCATTCTTAAAAACCGGTTTGTAAGGAGAGGGTAACCAATGGGTTATATATCATTGACTAATCCCATACTTAGTCAATGTGGAATCCTAACAATCCACCACGCTTATACAGCCGTCGTCCACGGCATCCCATCTTTTCCAATCGGGTGACTTCATAGATCCTGCTCTCTCGGGTAGCAGCCCTCCCCAGGTCACCCCGTCCGCGACGAACCCCACTGCTTGGTATAGTGCTAGCTCTGATACCACCTGATACCATTGACTAATCCCATATTTAGTCAACATGGGATCATAACAGCATGTTATATGAAAAAATTTCAAATTTAACTTCATTTCCATTTTAATCACATACGGACGAAGACGACACAATGAGACCATTTCATATAAAAGTTTCTCTAAACTCATAATTACCCCCCAATGAGTTAGAAGTTTCCACACACTTAAATCTAATATATTTCAATTTAGTGTCAGGTTGATAGGTTGACACGTATCAACATCACGTTCCATTAAGACTTGCCTACATCAAGCTATACAAACGGTAAGCTACTTCAAATCTCTCCACATTTGCTATTCAATAAATCTAATTGTGCAATAAACAGATAAGATGAGGCTGGCTCGGTGGTAAGTCACCAATATCTGTATTCATAAGGTTGTGGGTTTAAGTCATGTTTCCTTCCCCAATCCCAAGATATTTATAATAGTTAAAAATAAATAAATAAATAAGAGTGTGAACAATTTACATTTAAAGTAAACCTTATAGATGGTAACGTATAAATGGTAACGTTTTATTGGATAAAGATATGAATGGATCACGTAATACACGCTCCAAACATTAGAAAGTTTGTTACTCGTAGTCATGGATGACAATGATTTAGATCCACTCTACGGTCTCCTGCTGAGACAAATGTGGTTCGCAAGAGTTCAAGTTGTATTCCACAACCACATTTTCCACTTGCATGCTTTTGGCTACCTGCCACGTCAGCAGTGGGCCACTAGCTGTACCTATTTTCCAAAGGGAAAACTTTGATGCCCATAATTCATATTGCGATTTCCTAGGGTTGACAACGAAATTTTCTGTGTTCGAAATAAACTATAGAAAATTATGCTATTGATATTCCATGTATATTTACTTGATTTTTATTTTTTTTCTGAAGTATTATCATTAAAGTCCCTATTTTTTCATGAATTGTCGTCTATTTAAACGTTTTTGTCATATTAGTCACTTTAATCCATTATTTTTTTAAAATACATCACTTCAGTCTATTTGATTAAAAAATTAACGGTAAACTATAACAAAATGTGTAAAAATGCAATTTTACCCTATATTGTTATTTTTTTACTTTTTTCTTTTATTCCCTCTAGTTTCAATAATAGCTGGTCAACCCTTGAAAAAATTAAAACGCCTCCATCAGAAATCGAACCTTCACCCTTAAGGTTAAAAGATATAAGCTTTAACCAACTGAGTTACTCTAACTCATTGTTGAAGTTTTGTTGATTTAAATGTATATATAGATATATAATTTATTTAAACTAATTTAAATATGTTTATATAATTTAAAATAAACTCATATTTAATAATAATATATAAAAATATATTTATGAAAAAGAAAAAAAAATAACAAAACAAAAGGAAACCCAGAAAATCAAAGCCCGTAAATTTTTTCTTTTCAAAAAATATATTATTTCAATTCAATAAAAAATAAATAAAAAATAAAAATAAATAAAAAATAAAAACCCAGAAAATCAAATCCCATTAATTGAAAATTTCCTTTCTTTTTTTTTTTTCCCTTTTTTTTCCTTTTTTTTTTTGTTATTTTCTTTTTCATTCTCATAAATATGTTTTTATATATTATTATATATGAGTTTATTTTAAATTATGTTTTTATATATTATTATTATATATGATTTTTTTTCCCCTTTTCAATTTATGGGCTTTGATTTTCTGGGTTTTTTATTTTTATTTTTTTATCAAATTGAAATAATATACTTTTTGAAAAGAAAAAAATCCAAAAAAAGTAAGAAAGAAAAAAAAAATTACAGGCTTTGATTTTAAATTATATAAACATATTTAAATTAGTTTAAACTAATTATATAACTATATATAAATACATTTAAATCAACAAACCTTCAACAATGAGCTTAAGTAGCTCAACTGGTTAAAGCTTGTGGCTTTTAACCTTAAGGTTGAAGGTTCATTCCTTGATGGAAGTGTTTTAATTTCTTTTAGGGGTTGACTAGCTATTATTGAAACTAGATGGACAAAAGGAAAAAATTTTAAAAAAATAATAATAAAGGGTAAAATTGTATTTTTACATATTCTGTTATAGTTGACCGTTAGTTTTTTAGTCAAATGGACTAAAGTAATGTATTTTGAAAAAACAAGGGACTAAAGTGACTAATATGGCAAAGACGTTTAAATATGTGACAATTCATGAAAAAGTAAGGACTTTAGTGATAAAACCCCTTTTTTTCTAGTAAATTTTTTATAAAAATCAATATAATAATTTAAACTCAAAACTGTAACATAATAAAATAGCAAATAAATTTATTCGACTATATGATCAAGTCGATTTGATCTGGTAAATGATTTTATGAGAATGGTGTTTGAGTGGACTTTTCTTTTCTTTTCTTTTTTGAAAGAAAGAAAAAAAGAATGTGGGTTTTTTTTTTTTTTTTGTTAATCAAAATGGACCTTTACTTAACCTTTATTTTTTAGAAAAAAAAACAAATGTGGGCTGGCCTAATTGTTAGATATTTGTTTAATATTAACAAATAAAATTCAGTGAATCGGGTGTAGGCTAGATTCCTGGTGAATCAAGTCTATGTGCATTTTATGGTGCAAGGATCTTCATTCCTTAAGGGAGATGTCTTCTAAATCTCCGTATTTATTATTTGATTTGTCAACTACTAGATTGTTGGTAATTGACTTGCCTAATATAAAGCCGGATTTGCCAAAGGCATGCTGGAATCCAGTTTTACAATGATATTGAGGATATCTTCTATTTGCTTTGTGAGCAGCGAGCTCTTGTCAATTCGCCATTTAGGGATGCTCTGGTGGGTTGGTTTCCTTGATGGGTAACTTGCTCTTTGCTTCCCAGCTCGCCGCTGCCACTCGTGGCTTATTGAGTTGACGTGGCCTGGTGTCGTGGAGATTTGATTCCATGAATTCTGGGCTCTGTGCTGATATGTCAAGCCAAATAAAAATGACCCCAAACAGCAACTTTAATGTAAAATCATTAATACACATTTATTTATGATTTAAATGTCAAGGAATTTATATATATATATGAACAAAAACAAAAACAAAAACAAAAACAATTACATAAAACTAATTAAAATAATATATATATATATATATATTAAAATTCCAAAATCAAAACCCAGAAATGCCCCTTTCTTTAAACCCAAACCCAGAAATCCCTTTCTTCAACTATTATCATCAATAACACCAAACACTCCCACTGCCATCAAAATTCAAACCTCTTCATCAACAACACCAAACCCTCATCAGATTTCTAGAAACCCCAACATCAACAAACCCCACCATCAACTCCACCCACCAAACACTCCCACTGTCAAACCCACACAAACCATAACCGGCGATCAAATCAAACCTACGCCAAATGCAGGTCGAATCAAACAACCACCGGCGGCCGAATCAAACCCATTCTCTTCTCTCTCTTCTTTCTCACTTATCAAATCAAACCAAATCGAGTTGATGGGTGGTGGTTCGAGATCAAGTTAGCGAGATCGAGTGTCGATATCTCTGTTGAGAAGAAATCTTGCTTTTAAATTATTGCTTTTACTTTTTGTTCATTTAACTGTTTTGGTAGTTGTCCTTTTATCGTGTTTTCAGGTTTATGTTTTTGTGTATGCACGGGTGAAAATCTCTTGGAGGTCCATTGTTCCCTTTCATCGAAGACATCAACCGTACTTCAAGACTACCTACAATCACGGAGACTTTCAAAGTAGTAATCAAGATCGAGAGTGGTACTACTCTAGCCGATAGTACCATGAAAGAGCAAACTCAACCGGTAGCTCAACGGTGTATAAAGGACTTCTCTTTGCCCACCGTTAGATCCCAACCATCGGTAATTTTATTGGATGACGCTCAAGGGAACTACGAGTTGGAGAACTTACATTACAACACTCCTCCTCAGTATAATGGTGAACCAAGTGAAGACTCCCTCCAATTCATGAAGGAGTATTACAACGTGGTCATAACTATACCACTTGAGAATCTCACGGAGGATCTTCTACGAATGCGATTCTTTTCGTATTGCGTGAGAGGAAAATCCAAGTAGTGGCTCATGGCCTTACCGTCAGGAACGCTCATCACTTGGAAGGAGGTTGAGTAGAAATTCTTCGTAAACTATTTTCCCTCTTGGAAAACTGAAAATATATATAAATGTGTGTCTAAACAACATAGAGGGGGGTGAATGGGTTGTTAATCCAATTAGTTACCAACTTTTCGGATTAGTCAATATATAATAATTAACCTAATACAATCAAATAAAATCAACATAATTAAAGTGCAAAAAACAATAAATAATATGTTGATTGATTTAGGGGAGAAACCCACCAACTGGGTAAAACTCACGGGCTATCCTTCTAACTGATCGGACAATTTTCATTCCAATCTGAGGTCCCCATTTCCTAGCTTTTGTGCTCGTTTTTTAGTGTGTTTTTGTATATAATGCATTTGGTAAGCCTTGTTTAGGTTATATGTCCTAAAATAAAGTGTTTGAACTCAATTGAAGAGTTTCGGAGGTTAAAGGGCTGAAATTGGAAATCTTTGTGCAAAACATTCAACTTTTGGAGGCCATATCTCCCTCCTCGGATCAAACGGCGTTTCATGTAACATATTTCAAGAAATTCACGGATGTCTACTTTCCAACGCCTTTTACAGATTGCGATTCCGAGTTCTCTAAAGAGAGTTATGGCAGTTTTCATAACGATGTGTGAAGCTATAAAAAAGAGCAACCATAGGGCGACCTCAACTAAGGTCGCCCCAAGGTCGCTTTCCTCTCGGGTTTACAACTCTTTTTTTAGACCAGGTCGTCTTTTTGCCTAGAAAATGTTAAATTTTATGAATTTACCTCCTTACCCTAACCTAATTCATTCCCCTATATAACCCTTTGATATTTTATGACCTAACAACCATCCCTTACCCAAGAATATTCACATAACCATCATCTTGACATATTCCTCTTACATCACCATTACCTTCCTAAAATCCTACACATCCACCACATATTTTGACCATATCCATCATCACTTCTTGCTTTTTGGCAATAGGGAATTGAAGAAGATACGAGGAGAAGAAGAGCAAAAGAAGAAGAGAACACCACTCCACATAGTTTTCTCTACAACTCTTTCTCTTTCATTTTCATTATAAAGCCATGTATTTATTTGATTATATATGTTGTATGGCTTATTCTTGTAGTATGAGCTAAATTTCTAGTGCTAGGACTTGATGAAACCCAACCCTTAACTTTATATATATAGACCACTGAATTTATCCACTATGTGCTTGTGATTTGTATGGATGTTTTTGAGTATTTAATGCTTTCACTAGATTGATCTTCTTTTGAATGATTTTTGGTTGTGTGTTATGAACTGATTGGAGACACACACACGCACACACACCATGTTTGATTAAATGTCCTATATTCATGTCTAGTGAGGTAGACCTACCGAGGCTAGCATATAGGGCACTTTTGAGTATGCCAAGGTTCTTAATGAACTCATACATATATTCCGAGGTTATCAAGAGAAAGGCTTTGGGTGTGTGTAAGGATTCTCATTTATTGATTGGCTTATTTCGTGGACAAACCACATGTTGGGGTTTTGAATTGTAAGGTTAGTTTAGGTGATTGAGGATCAAGCTCAAAGGCCCTTTCAAGACCTCTAGGTGACAAGCACTTCAAAGGTAAATTTCTAAAGTGCTTACTTGTTTTGAAGAGATGTAGTTGCACACACTTACAACACATGCATAATTCATATTCTTGTATGTTGTGTGTCTTTATTTTGTGTGCATTAATGTTCATCAATCTCTCTTCTTGCATGTGTAAATTGATTGCATCTTGTGATTAAAATGCCATGTCATGTTAGGCATTAGGATGCATTTTCTTGACCTTTTTACTCTTGCACAATTCATGTGTAAGTGTGAAGGGAGTAACAGTGCGCTGGTCAATCTACCCGCGCACAACCAGCGCATTGCGCCGGTCATCATGTGTTGGAACATCGCACACACCAGCACAACTAGCTCAGTTGTTTGCCACTGGTGGTGCGCCTGTCAGCTACGCTGGTCCACCAGCGCATGTGCATACATTGGTTATGCGCTGGTCGTGCGCTACTCGACCAGCGCACTCACCAGTGCACAACACACTCACCAGCGCACAACGCACATACCTGACGCAAATTTTCAAAACGACCTCACTTTAATTAAAACATCTATATATATAACTCTATGTTATTAGGTCGTTTTAATGAGTTCAAATCATCTCTTTAAACTTAGAATACTTTTCAAGAGAGAAAATCAAATCAAGAACTCATTTTTAACACTCAAAAACCATTCTCATATGCATCAAAATATCATCTAGTATTTTCTAGCATAGTTAGGATGCTTGCTTGCATGGGTTTTGGTCAACACACACTCTTTGGTAAGTTCTTCACTATTATCTTACATAATTAGTGTTTTATTTATCATTGACATCTCTTATATTATTTGTATGTTCTTAGAATATATTCTAGACACAAAATAGAGATTGTTGTGTTGACATGATTGAGTGTTGTATTTTGATAGCTATTGTATCTAGGATTGGTTATCCTCTACATAGCTAAGCTTTATGATATGTCATTTAGCTCTTGATATCTAGGATTATATTTATTGTCATTTCATCATCCTAGATAAGCATATAAGGTTACCTAGCTTTATTTGCTCTTTGAATATTCATACATATTCACATAGGCTTCTGTAGGGAAAAATACGGTCAACGCAGCGGAAGCGAGACTAAAATCGAGTTTAGTATAGTTTAAAATTTTTCCATAATTTGAACCTTAACCCTCTAATTAATTAAACATATAATACTAAAGATATCATACCTTTGTCGCGTGATCCGATTGACATTGCGTCGATGGTAATCCGCAAGATCTTCCAATCCAATCACGAACGTGAATCACCTAGGAGCGTGGTCTCCCTTCTCTTTGAATTGTGTACCTGATGATGGATAACAAAAAAATTTTCTTTTTCGTTAGTCACATAACCTCCAAAAGATAACAAAGAACGTTCCGGTCACTTTTGAATTCTCAATCTAATGATCGAAACTCGCGTGAACCTTATTCGAAGTTGTGCACAAAGCCTATTGATGTATAAGCTACTAGTGCACTATCGAAGTAAAACGATATCTTCTCTTTTTCTCTCTTGGCCGAATTATCGTACTAATCTCTAGAGTTGGATTTTATTTTTCTCAAGCAAAAGAAAAATCACTCTCTAATCCAAGACATTAGGGTTAGCCGAATTCTCTTGCCTCATATATATATATTCCCAAATTCAATTGCCTATTAATGTATATATAGTGCCCGAATTCAATGCTAAATATATTCTAGATATTACTATATATATTTTGGTGCGATACCTCTGCACAATATATTATATCTCTCTAGTGCATTGACTTTGCACAATATACTATATATATGACCGTGTGCTTTATATATATATATATATTCCGGTAATTAATTGTCATATATATTTCATATATATCTATATATTGAGGCCGAAATCCTTTACCATGTAGGATTTGTGTCTTTTGACTTAAATCCTAACCCTGGGTAGATTTCCTTAGAATTCCAAACCCTAATCCAACTCTTTAGTGTATTTGTGACTATATCAAAGAATTCCTAATTTGACTAGATAAATAAATTCCCTTTATTTATCTACTTACCAAATAAAGTCTTTAATATTTATTATACTACCACAATACTATAATACTAAGAAATATATTTCCTAGTCAGAAAAAGATTTTGATTTTTAATTAAATAATTAATCAATCAATTAATTAATTTCCATTTAATCAATTAATAAAAATAAAACAATATAATATTATATATATCTCGGCCATGTGCCATATATATTAATATATCTATATATTGTTTTTCTATTTTATTAAATTCATTGGACCTTAACAAAAGGCCCACATGTGAACTAGGCCCATTCTTACTAAAAGAAACAAGTCCACATGCCTTAATACAATTCTAGATGGACCCATAAATTAGTCCGGTAGAATATATCAAGTGATTCATGCAAGTCCGTGTGGATTGGGGATCTTGGCGGGCCTATCTAAATTTAAGCTCCAATAGACATAACCCAATCACAATCAACAAATGATTCATTTAGGTTCAATCTATTAATTTTAATTCATTCCACTAAAGAACTAAAATTGCATTCTTAAATAAAGATGGAATAAGTAAATGATTCTCATTCATACCCTAGACAATCTTATTGGAGATGGTGTATCCTCGTGAAGAACGAATGAAACCGCCGTTTCAGTCCAGATTGGTCTGAAGCAATTTTGCGGTCCAGATCGGCGGTCACGACCGCCGTTCGAAACCGCCGTTCATACCTGATCGATTTTAATCTCTCGGGTTTGATTCGGCGGTTGTATCGGCGGTCACGAAACCGCCGAATGAAACCGCCGTTAATGCTCTGTTCTTCACGAGCTCAATTCGGCGGTCGTCATCGGCGGCCTGGCCGCCGATTGAAACCGCCGAACGGTGCGTTTCAGGGGCAAAAGTGTCTTTTCACATGCCCAATTCTTGATGTCTATAAATATCTTGTTTTCTCAATCTCTGAATAAGCTTCTTGAGCAATTAGAACCCTAAACTTTCAAGAGAGATTTTTGAGAAAAAATCAAATCAAGAACCTATCTTTAAACACTCAAATCAAACCCCTTTTGCATCAAATTTCATATTTGATCTTCTATGCCTTCATAGAATTGATCCATGCATGGTTTTGAATCATCACATCTTATTTGGTATGTTCTTCACTAATTTCATATTACTTTAGTGTTTTTCATATTAATACATCTCTTTAATTACTTGTATGCTTTTGATTATATGCTAGATACAAGTTAGAGATTATTTGTGATGAAAATTAATTGAGTGTTGTTTGTGATAGCTAATTAGGTTTTTAATTAATCTTGATTAGCTAAGCTATTTGACATGTCATTTAGCAATTGATATCTAGGGTTGATTAAATTGATTATATCATCATCCTAGATAAGCATCTAAGGTTACCTAGCCTTGTTTGTTATTTGAATATTCATATATATATTCACATAGGTTGTTTCTCTTCATAGAGAAGTAAGTCTTGAGGCTAAGAGTGCTTAGGCCTCAAGCAAATTGGAATAGGGTTGCTAATAAAGGCCCGCTGGGTAGAAGTGAGGGGTTACAGACCGGAATGTTAGACGAGGTCTACATAGGTTGTAAACTTCATTTCAATTAGTGATTTCGAGTTCCGAGTGTGGCGCACTATACAGCCCGTGGTTTTTCCCAGTGGTTGGGTTTCCACGTATACATCAAGTGTTATTTTAATTCCGCACTATATTACACTTGCTTGTATATTTAACTAGTAGGGGCATTTTCGTAATATTGACTTGTATGCGAAAATTGGGTAATAATAGCTAAAATCTATTCACCCCCCTCTAGCTTTATATTGAACACGCCTCGAGTATTTTAAGAACTTTCAATTGGTATCAGAGAATATGGATATGCATAACTTTATAGTCAATGTTGAAAGCTCCATGAAGAAGAAAGATAGATTTCTAAGGATTTTAGAGGAAGAAAATCTAGAGCTTACAACATACAATGACCTCCTAAAGAAGCAAGTGGAGAAAATGGATCTTAAGGACAACTTTGAAAGTTTTGAAAGCTCTAAGTTAAAGAATGAAAAAGAGATTCAAAGGTTAAAGGAAGAACTACTTAGGCTTTCAACACAAGTTGATCACTTGAATGATGAAGTGATAAGATCCATGGTGGAAGAAGACAAGCTAAAAGATGAGCTAGCTTTGTCTAAGAGGAATGAAGAGGGTTTGAAGAGAGAGCTTGTTGAAGCCAAAGAGTCATTGACTAGAATGACCACAAGCACCAAGAAACTTGACAACATACTTGGTGTAGGAAAAAGCCCTTGTGACAAAAGAGGTCTTGGATTCGAAGTGAGCAAGGATTGCTCTATTCCTAAGAAGACCGTCTTTGTGAAGAGTTTGGGTAAGATAGAAGCGTCACCGGTGCAAACTCCTAGGAAGAAGTTAGAACTAGGACAATGTTCGAAAAATGCACAAGTGAAGGTGGTGAAAACGAGACAACCCCAAGCTCAACGGATTAGAGCCTCTCGAGTCATCTCTCCTCAACAAATGACTCACTATGAAAAGAGGCAAAACATGCTACCTAATCCAAGGAGGCAACCCATTCCGGTTCAACCAAATAGAAGACATGAACCGACTCAACACCAAAGGAGACATCAAATGCATGATGAGTCTCAAATGACTTCACAAGAACATGGTATGAATTCTTACTTTGTACCAACTTGTCATTATTGTGGTGTTTATGGGCATATTAGGCCTAAGTGCTTTAAGTACATTAACCATTGTAGGATTGATAGCATGATAAAGAAAAAGAGGCTAAGAAGAGCCCATTTGCATGAGCCTAGGAAATCTTTTGTGAATAATCCTAGGTTAGTGAATGACATGCAACCTTTGACCACTAAGAAGAAAAATGTTATATCTATGTGGATAAGGAAAAATGAACCCGCTTGCTATGAGACTAACAAGTCTCAAATAGGTTCAACCAAGTCAAATGGACTTGGTAGGTCCATAGGACCTCATGCCCTTCATTAATGAAGGATGATACTAACCCCATATGGGGAACTCAAGCAAAGAGAGCTATTTTTGCATTCTTGTCACTTGCAAAAAATTTGAAAAATCTTATGCTTCTTGGTTGATTGCTTGAGTAAGCTTGGTTGCACATATGTATATATGTTTTCAATTCAATAAGTGTGAACCTTGCTTGTTTACAATCCATGTCATATTTATGTTCAAACATGCATTTTGGACTAGGAGATGTATGTAGGAAGTATGATTTGAATGACCTATGATTATCTCCATGACATGATGATTCTTAAATAACATGCTAATGTCTTATGAAAAGCATGAAATTCATGTACATGCTCAAATGAAAAAGCATGAATTGATAATTGCGTTCTTAAATGCAAAAACTTGTGTGAAAAAGCTAATGAGACTCAAATGAAAAAGGATCTAGTATCCATTCAAGGATTTTACAATCCAAATGTCTCTCTTTCTTTATTGGTTGAACATGTCTACTATCATACGGGTTTCATTCCCGGAAAAATCAAATAGGGTGCAAAGTTGCTCATGACATGTTTAGCTTATAAAGTTGGATATAGTTGTTCTTAAATTGAAATCAATGAAATTTCTATATCCTTGCTTCTCTCATGACAATGGTGAAATTGGTTTGAATTCCTATTAGAAACCTTTGTCATTTGCTTTGCCAAATACCATGGTATTTTGGACTTGAATGCAATATGTCTTGTATGCAAAGCATTTTGTTTCACACATTTTATCTAATAAATCTCCTCGTTTCTCTCCGATTAATTGAGATTGCATAAAGTGACTTATATTGATTATGCATATACTAGAATGCTACTATCTCTCTTTGCCTTGAGTGACCCGGTTGGGGACTACTCCTTTGTCTATATCATGACAAAAAGGGGGAGTATAATGTGGTAAGGGGAGGTGCAAATTGTTGTAGCAATTGGTGCACATTGGGGAGAATATACATTGAGGGGGAGTAACCCTTTGAGGGGGAGCATTGCATTCATCATACATTGCATGATGTTGTGTTTAATTTCTTAGAAATGCAATTGCTTGTTTATGTCCTCACTTGATTCATCTCACTTTTACTTGAATTGGAAAGTATAGAAACCTTGTTTCAGGGAATGATTGTTCTACAAGAGATTGAAGACTTCAAGTTTTATTTTTATATATCTCTTTGTATTGTAGAAAATCTTCATTGACCCATAGGTTTATTTTTGTTGTAAGGAATCAATGTGAGTGGTGGTTTTGTCACGAAATAGCCAAAGGGGGAGATTGTAAGGATTCCCGTTTTATTGATTGGCTTATTTCGTGGTCAAACCACATGTTGGGGTTTTGAATGTAAGGGTAGTCTAAGTGTTTGGTGTTGAAGATCAAAGGCCCTTCCATGACCTCAAGTTACAAGCACGCCAAAGGTATAATCTCTTGTGCTTGTTTTTCTTTGAAGAGATTTAGTAGCACACACACACTTAGCATTCTTGCTATGATTGCATACTTGCTTATTTTTATGTGCATCTCTTCACATGTCACTTTACACACTAGCACTTTGGTTGATATATCTTGTTGTGTGTATATGTGCCTTATAATTCGTTTCCCGACATTGTTCGGAAACGTCCGCGCTTGCACTAATTAGTGCTTGGTTTCGCGCGAAGACCGCCTATGGAGAATGCCCTTTGGCTTCTCCTTGGTTTTCACCATTGTTGGTGATCGGCGGTTATTATCGGCGGCCTGGCCGCCGAATGAAACCGCCGTTTCAGTCCAGATTGGTCTGAAGCAATTTTGCGGTCCAGATCGGCGGTCACGACCGCCGTTCGAAACCGCCGTTCATACCTGATCGATTTTAATCTCTCGGGTTTGATTCGGCGGTTGTATCGGCGGTCACGAAACCGCCGAATGAAACCGCCGTTAATGCTCTGTTCTTCACGAGCTCAATTCGGCGGTCGTCATCGGTGGCCTGGCCGCCGATTGAAACCGCCGAACGGTGCGTTTCAGGGGCAAAAGTGTCTTTTCACATGCCCAATTCTTGATGTCTATAAATATCTTGTTTTCTCAATCTCTGAATAAGCTTCTTGAGCAATTAGAACCCTAAACTTTCAAGAGAGATTTTTGAGAAAAAATCAAATCAAGAACCTATCTTTAAACACTCAAATCAAACCCCTTTTGCATCAAATTTCATATTTGATCTTCTATGCCTTCATAGAATTGATCCATGCATGGTTTTGAATCATCACATCTTATTTGGTATGTTCTTCACTAATTTCATATTACTTTAGTGTTTTTCATATTAATACATCTCTTTAATTACTTGTATGCTTTTGATTATATGCTAGATACAAGTTAGAGATTATTTGTGATGAAAATTAATTGAGTGTTGTTTGTGATAGCTAATTAGGTTTTTAATTAATCTTGATTAGCTAAGCTATTTGACATGTCATTTAGCAATTGATATCTAGGGTTGATTAAATTGATTATATCATCATCCTAGATAAGCATCTAAGGTTACCTAGCCTTGTTTGTTATTTGAATATTCATATATATATTCACATAGGTTGTTTCTCTTCATAGAGAAGTAAGTCTTGAGGCTAAGAGTGCTTAGGCCTCAAGCAAATTGGAATAGGGTTGCTAATAAAGGCCCGCTGGGTAGAAGTGAGGGGTTACAGACCGGAATGTTAGACGAGGTCTACATAGGTTGTAAACTTCATTTCAATTAGTGATTTCGAGTTCCGAGTGTGGCGCACTATACAGCCCGTGGTTTTTCCCAGTGGTTGGGTTTCCACGTATACATTAAGTGTTATTTTAATTCCGCACTATATTACACTTGCTTGTATATTTAACTAGTAGGGGCATTTTCGTAATATTGACTTGTATGCGAAAATTGGGTAATAATAGCTAAAATCTATTCACCCCCCCTCTAGCTTTATATTGAACACGCCTCGAGTATTTTAAGAACTTTCAACACTCTTGCTATTGAGCATAATCCTAACAGCTTCATTATCTCTTCATTGAGAAGTAAGACTTGTGTTGCTATCGGGATTAGGTAGCTTAAATCACAAGCAATTGGACTAGGTCAACTCATACCGGGATTAGGTAGTTTAGATGATTATTGATCGGGATTAGATCATTAAACCAGGATTAGATCATTTTAAACCAGGATTAGATCATTAAACCGGGATTAGGTTGTAATCATTTCAATTATTGTGTAAGGATTCCCATATCTTGATTGGCTTATTTCGTGGACAAACCACATGTTGGGGTTGAAAATGTAAGGGTCGTTTAGGATTGAACTTCATGCTCGAAGGCCCTTTCAAGACCTCAAGGTACAAGCACGCCAAAGGTATAATTTCTAGTGGTTGGTTTTCCTTGAAGAGATTTAGTTAGCACACACACACTTAGCATACTTGATCTTGTGTGCATACTCTTCACATGTCACTTTACACACTAGCACTTTGTTTGATATCTTGTTATATGTGTATGTGCTTAGTAATTCGTTTCCCGACATTGTTCGAAAACGTCCGAGCTTGAACTAATGAGTGCTTGGTTTTGCGCGAAGACCGCCCATGGAGAATGCCCTTGGCTTCTCCTTGGTTTTCACCATTGTTGGTGATCGACGGTTATGATCGGCGGCCTGGCCGTCGAATGAAACCGTCGTTTGCTTCCAGATGTGTCTGGAGCAATTCTGCCATCATGATCGGCGGTCACGACCGCAGTTCAAAACCGACGTTCATACCTGATCGATTTTAATCTCTCGGGTTTGATTCGGCGGTTGGATCAGCGGTCACGAAACCATCGAATGAAACCGCCGTTGTTCCCCTATTCTTATCGGGTTCAATTCGGCGGTTATAATCGGCGGCCTGGCCGCCGATTGAAACCGCTGATCGGTGCGTTTCAAGGGCAAATTTATCTTTTCACATGCCCAATTCTTGATGTCTATAAATATCTTACTTTCTCATTCTCTGATCAAGTTCTTTGAGTTATTAGAACCCTAAACTTCAAAGAGAGATTTTTGAGAAAAAATCAAATCAAGAACTCACCTTTAAACACTCAAATCAAATCCTTTTTGCATCAAAGTTCATCTTGCATTCATCTATGATTGGGTTTGCATCATCACAACATGCTTGGTAAGATTTTGATTAATTTCATCTTATTTTACTATTTTACTATCAAGCATATTCTCTTTTTAATTACTTGTATGTTTTTGATCATATGATAAATACAAGATTAGAGAATTAATTGTGATGAATTGATTGAGTGTTGTTTTGTGATAGCTAATTAGGTTTTTGGTTAATCTTGATTAGCTAAACTATTTTGACATGTCTTCTAGCTATTGATATCTAGGATTGAATTAATTGCATATTATTATCCTAGGTAAGCATTTAGAGTAACCTAGCTCTAAATTGCATTTTGAGTATTTTACATATTCACATAGGTTGCATAATCTCTTCATAGAGAATTAAGTCTTGAGGCTAAGGTTGCTTAGGCCTCAAGCAATTAGGACTAGAGCCACTTTTAAAGGCCCGAGTGGTAGAAGTGGGGGGTTATTGACTGGAGTGTTAGACGAGGTCTACATAGGTTGTAAACTTCATTTCGATTAGTGGATTTCGAGGTCCGAGTGTGGCGCACTAAACAGCCCATGGTTTTTCCCAGTGGTTGGGTTTCCACGTATACATCAAGTGTTATTTAAATTCCGCACTATATTACACTTGCTTGTATTTTTGACTAGTATGGGGCATTTTCGTAAAATTGACTTGCATGCGAAAATTGGGTAATAATAGTGAAAATCTATTCACCCCCCCTCTAGATATATATATCGAACACACCGAGCGTTATTGTTATTACTTTCAATTGGTATCAGAGCGGGTTCCTACATATATTTAGGTGATCCTAGCTCATTTTAGGTGTGTTGTGCATTTGTGTGATTTTTGCTCATTCATACATTTTGCATACATTCCATTCATTTGTTACAATGAGTGGATACAGTGGCAACCATGAGGGTGCTTCAAGCACACGGCCTCCTCTCCTCACCGGTGTGAATTATGCCTCATGGAAAGGCAAGATGGAAGCGTACGTGTGCCAAATCCATGATAGGGCATGGATGGCTATTGAAGATGGGTATGCACCTCCTATGATGATTCCCACGGGTGGTGGAGAAGAAGTACTCAAGCCTATGGCTCAGTGGTCACCTGAAGAGTTTGAGACTTCAAAATGGAATAGGAAGGCATGGCATGCTCTTTTATGTGCAGTGGATGAAAATCAGTACAAACTGATTCAGAACACTAGGATAGCCAAGGAGGCATGGGATATCCCAGAGGTTGCACATGAAGGAACCGATGTGGTTAAGGATTCCAAGCTACAAGTCCTTCAAACGCAATTTGAGTTGCTTAAGATGGAGGAGGACGAGTGCTTCAATGACTTTGAAGTCAAGTTGATGGATATTGTGAATCAAAGCCATCAACTCGGTGATCCTTATTCGGATAGGAGAGTTAAGCAGAAAATTATGAGGTCTCTCCCTACTAGGTTTGAATCAAAGGTGACGGCTTTAGAGGAAAATAGCACCTATAAGGACATGAAGCTGAGCGAGGTAATTGGAAGACTCCTCGCCTATGAATCTAGGAAGGCTCCTAGCATTTCACCTCCTAAAAAGCAAAAAGTGTAAGGTTGATAATTAGTGTTGGCATTAATTCCATATCAAAACGTGTTTATCTTGTAATGTTTAGTAATTGAAGAATTTTGAAGACGAAGGACGTCTCAACCACAATTCATTCAAGAAGCCGGCTTTTAAGAGATTCGGGCATTATTGGTCGACAAAGGTATTAAAGGACCTCTTATCTCTTACAAGGCTAGGCACACACACACACATATCATTCTTGTGTGTTCCTTCATGATTTAATTTCATTTACATATCACTTTCACACTCTTGGCAAAATATGCTCATGCATTCATATTAAGTTGATAAACTTTGTGTTTTGCATTTTCTAGGACTATGTCCGGAAACTAGCATATGTGTGTGTCTTTGTGTTTGTATGTTTCCGTATTTTGTGTTTAGGACTTGAATATGTTCTTATTTAATGTCTTATTGAGTTCCGGTCGTTTCAGTTACTCATTCATAAGGTTTCGAGTCCAAACAAGTTGACTATGCTACTTTTCGTTCTCATTCGTTGAATTGACTTCATCGATGATTTCCGAGATGATTTCTCAACCGTTTTTCAAAGTTGTGTAGTCGTTGTCGTGCATGAGAGAGTCACGGTTCGTAATCTGGAAACGGATTCGAAATCGGAGTTCGGACGCCCAAGATACGAGCTGAAGAACCGAGGGAGCGCGCGAGAGGACAGCCCAGGCCGTGAGGCCACTTGGGCTGGCCGTTGGTGAGGCCGTGGGCCCCACGGCCTGGAGGGGCGTCTGCCCCCGTGTGGGCCACGCGCCCCCCACGGCCAGGGGGTGACATGGCCTCACATGGTTGGTCGGTTTTGGCCTTCTCTCTCCTCCTATTTCTTCCCTCTCTCTCTCCATTTGAAAAATTAAGAAGAAAAAGTTGTGTTTTCCCGTAAGGATTTTCTCTCCAGTTTTCAGATTTTCAAAATACCATATCTTCCTCATCCGGAGTCGGATTTGAGTGATTCAAGTTGGAGAGTGTTCGTATTTGAGTCCTCTAACATCTCCAAGTGGTTTGGTGGCTGTTTGATCGTGATTTCCAGTGGTTGAACACTGATTTCCGAACCAGCTGCAGAATCCGAGGTAATGGTCTCATCTTTGGGATTTCTTTCTTTTTGACCTTCCATTTGCTTGGGGTTTCTTCTTCTATATCTATGTTTATGTTTGGTAAAAGCTATTGAGAAAGATAGCTTGATTATCATTCTAATTGAAACTCAATTTGTGGACTAATGTTGACTAGATTCTATGATTCTAGGTTTTACATATGTTTGTGAGTTGTATTGTGATTAGAATGGCATCTTAGGTTGTTTGGAACTTAATTGAATTAATTTTGTGTTAAATGACCTTGAGATTTGATTTGATCCTTTGATTGATAAAATCTAGGATTTGTGTATTTGTTTGTGATTTAGAGAATATAGGTTTTGATTGATGTAAATCTCAAAACCTTGCTCTATATTTTTGACTAGTATATTGATTGATTTTAATCTCATATATCTAGCATTTAATTGTAAATTGATAGCATCTTGAATTTGTACTTCATGAACATATTGTGATTCAAATGTTGTTTATGTGAATGAGACTTTGAGTGTATGTGTTAGGTGTTTCACATGCTTAGGTTTCTATTCTCTTATTTTTGCATTTAGACTTGATTACTTGTGATATCACATGTTTAGGTCTACTTGTGCCATAGAATGTATTAATCACATGTTCTATATTGTATTGATTGTTTGCATCATTTGCATTCACATGATCACACTAGGAAGTCCTTGTAAAAGGCAAGAAGTCTTGGTTAAAGTCGGGGTGACTCGGATAACCAAGCAAAAAGTCTTGGCTAGAGTCGGGGTGACTTGGATAGCCAAGCAAGAAGACTTGCCTAGAGTCGGGATGACTCGGATAGGTAAGCAAGGAGTCATGGCTAGAGTCTCCCTAGAGGCAAGAGTGCCTTGGATAGGGAGTTGGCTAATATATTGGTAGGCCTAGGCGTATGGTTAGACATAGACTCCGATAGAGCGGGGTACATGGGAGGTGTATGCACTCTTGAGGAATTTCTAATCTACCATCGATGTTGGTTTTGTGTGTTGTCCAGTATATGGTGGTTTCGCATCATTGAGGGATTTCACACTTTCCAATAGGGTTGGGTAGGCTTAGACTTCACTAGGTTGGGTGAGCTAAAGATTGGTCACTTTGTGAATGTTCTATGTTTGCTTTCCAATATATATAGTACCCTAATGGTTGTAGTTCAACCCGTGGATGTTTCCTCCTTGGAGGTTTTACCACGTTAAAAAATATCTTGTGTTAATTCTTCCTATCTCTTCTCTTATATTTTAATTGTATATTTTATTATCTTGATTCATAATATTCACTTGTGATATATTGTGAAACAAGACTTTGTATAGTGTGATTTGTGGATTCATTCTTTTGATCATTTTTGTATCTTTGATTCTTTTGTATATTGTAATTTTTGTATAGTGATATTTGATCACTCTTGTAACTCATTGAACATCTATTGAAATACAAGCTTACTTTGTTTTTGTGTTTATTTGTTCTTATACCTCACATAACTAGATGATATACTTCCTTGCTCTCATGATTGTATTCTCGATTGTCTATGTATGTCTTCCTTGGCTTATTTTGTTGTGTGTAAGGCTTTCAAGGGTTTGAAAAAAGGTGTAAAAACCTATTCACCCCCCCCCCCCTCTAGGTATGCTTTAAGCAATTTAACTACATTTGTATACTTTCAAAAAGGAATTGCTTTGAAAGCTTCCAAGGTTGTGAAGGAGGAAAAAGGTGACTCGGACGAAGACATGGCATTGTTGCTTAGAAGATTCAAGAAATTCGTCAAGTTCGAGAAGAAAGACTTTGGATCCAAAGGCCAAGACTTGAAGAAAAAGGCTCCCTTCAAGAATTTTGAGCCTAGACAAGAGAAGAGTGAAAAGAAAGGGGTCTAATGCTATGAGTGTGGTGGTATAGGTCACATCTCACCCGATTGTGGGAACTTGAAGAACAAGATGGCAAAAGTGATGGCCGCCACTTGGAGCGAAAGTGATGACTCCGGAAAGGGAGACAAATCATCAAGTGATGATGAGCTTACCATTAACTACACGGCATTTGGGGCCACTTGTGTAGAAGATAGAGTTGTTGGTAAGAAAGCCTTGACTAGTGATCCCATAGAAGAAAAAAATGAAGAAGTAGCTCTAGAGGTGATAGGCGAAGCTACTAATTGGGATATGGCTCTCATTGACTCAAGAGACCAAGGTGAAGGTCTTAATGAGAGAAATGACTCCATAAGAGAGATGAAGAGTGGAGGAGATAACTTAAGTGAAGATGACTCCTCATCTAACTCTACAAATGGAAGTGTAGAGAAAATGGATGTTAATGACTTTATAGTCAAGTGTGAAAGTTCATTGGAGAAGAACAATAGAAAGTTGAAGATTTTAGAGGATGAAAATCTAGAACTTTCAACACATAATGACCACTTAAGTAAACAAGTGGAGGCATCCAAGAAGATTGAAGACAAGCTAAGGGATGAGCTAGCTATGTCTAAGAGGAATGAAGAAGGGTTGAAGCTATAGAGAGTCATTGACTAGGATGACTACAAGCACCAAGAAACTTGACCACATTCTTGGTAGTGGAAAGAACCTTTGTGACAAGAGAGGTATTGGGTATGAAGTAAGCAAGGAGATCACTACTCCAACCAAGACCATCTTTGTCAAGAGTTTGGGCAAGAATGAAGCCTCACCGGTGCACACACCTAGGAAGAAAATCGATCTAGGACAATGTTCAAGAAGTGCACATGTGAAGGAAGCTCCAAGGAGACAACCTCAAGCTTAAAAAGTTCCTCAACCTAACTTCCCTCAAGCTCAAATTCATCAAGGGAAGAGGCCAATCATGCAAAATGGATCAAGAAAGCAAGCTAGACCAGTTCAACAACAAAGAAGATTTGAACCCGCTCAACCACAAAGTCATGGGAAGGCTCATATGCATGCACAAGGACATGGTATGAACTCTAAATTTATCCCTACATGTCACTTTTGTGGTATTGATGGTCACATTAGACCAAATTGCTTTCATTTCATTAAATTATGTAGAATCAAAAGCATGATTGAAAATAGAATGACAAGAGCTAGAATGCATGCTAATATGAAGGAAAATATTCATGTTTATGATCCTATTATTTCTAGTACTCTTGAACCATTGTCCACTAGGAAGAAAAATGTCATATCTATATGGATAAGGAAAAATGAACCTGCTTGCTATGAGACTAACAAGTCTCAAATAGGTTCAACCAAGTCAAATGGACTTGGGAGGTCCATAGGACCTCATGACCTTCATTGATGAAGGATGATGATGACCCCATATAGGGAACTCAAGCAAAGAGAGCTTATGCATATTTGTTGCATGCAAATATTTGAAAAATCTTATGCTTCTTTGTTGATTGCTTTAGTAAGCTTGGTTGCACATATGTATATATGTTTTCAATTCAATAAGTGTGAACCATGCTTGTCTACAATCCATGTCATATTTATGTTCAAACATGCATTTTTGGACTAGGAGATTTACATAGGAAGTATGATATGAATGACCTATAGTTATCTCCATGACATGATGATTCTTATTGACATGCTTAAAAAATTGAAAAGCATGAGTTGTTTATAACATGCTAATGACATATGAAAAGCATGAAATTCAAATAACATGCTCAAATGAAAAAGCATGAATTGATGATTGCAATTTTTAAATGCAAAACTTGTGTGAAAAAGCTTATGAGACTCAAAATGAATAAAGGATCTTGTATCCATTCAAAGGAATTTATATTCCAAATTGTCTCTCTTTCTTTATTTGTTGAACATGTCTACTATCATACGGGTTTCATTCCCGAAAAAATCAAATAGGGTGCAAAGTTGCTCATGACATGTTTGGCTTATAAAGATGGATATAGTTGCTCATAAATTAAAATCAATGAAAATTCTATATCCTTGCTTCTCTCATGACATTGGTGAAATTGGTTTGAATTCTTATCAGAAACCTTTGTCATTTGCTTTGCCAAATACCATTGTATTTTGGACTTGAATGCTACATGTCTTGTATGCAAAGCATGTTTTGATTCACACATTTATTTTAAATAAATCTCCTTGTTTCTCTCCAATTGATTGAGTTGCATAAAGTGGTTTATATGATTATGCAAGTATATAGTATGCTACTATCTCTCTTTGCTAAGTGACCCGATTGGGGACTACTCATTTGCCTATATCATGACAAAAAGGGGGAGTAGAATGGTGGTAAGGGGAGTTGCAAATTGTGGTAGCAATTGTGCATGTTGGGGAGACAACACATTGAGGGGGAGTAACCCTTTGAGGGGGAGCATCGCATTCACAATTATTGCATGATATTGTAGTTGTTCTTAAATTTTTAGGAATGGAATGCTTGTTTTTATTCTCACTTGATTCATCTCACTTTTTACTTGAATTAGAAAGTATAGAAACTTTGCTTTCAGGGATTGATTGTTCTACACGAGATTGAAGTCTTCAAGATTATTTTTTATATATCTCTTTGTAATGTAGAAAATCATAGTAGACCCGTAGTTTCTATTATGTTGTGAGGAATCAATGTGAGTGGTGGTTTTGTCACGAAATAGCCAAAAAGGGAGATTGTAAGGATTCCCATATCTTGATTGGCTTATTTCGTGGACAAACCACATGTTGGGGTTGAGAATATAAGGGTAGTTTAGGATTGAACTTCATGCTCGAAGGCCCTTTCAAGACCTCGAGGTACAAGCACGCCAAAGGTATAATTTTTAGTGCTTGGTTTTCCTTGAAGAGATTTAGTTAGCACACACACACTTAGCATACTTGATCTTGTGTGCATACTCTTCACATGTCACTTTACACACTAGCACTTTGTTTGATATCTTGTTGTGTGTATATGTGCTTAGTAATTTGTTTCCCGACATTGTTCAAAAACGTCCGCGCTTGCACTAATGAGTGCTTGGTTTCGCGCGAAGACCGCCCACGGAGAATGCCCTTGGCTTCTCCTTGGTTTTCACCATTGTTGGTGATCGGCGGTTATGATTGGCGGCCTGACCACCGAATGAAACCGCCGTTTGCTTCCAGATGTGTCTGGAGCAATTCTACCGTCACGATCGGCGGTCACGACCGCAGTTTGAAACCGCCGTTCATACCTGATCGATTTTAATCTCTCGGGTTTGATTCAGCGGTTGGATCGGCGGTCACAAAACTGCCGAATGAAACCGCTGTTGTTCCCCTATTCTTATCGGGTTCAATTCGGCGGTTATGATCGGCGGCCTGGCCGCCGATTGAAACCGTCGATCGGTGCGTTTCAAGGGCAAACTTATCTTTTCACATGCCCAATTCTTGATGTCTATAAATATCTTACTTTCTCATTCTCTGATCAAGTTCTTTGAGTTATTAGAACCCTAAACTTCAAAGAGAGATTTTTGAGAAAAAATCAAATCAAGAACTCACCTTTAAACACTCAAATCAAATCCTTTTTGCATCAAAGTTCATCTTGCATTCATCTATGATTGGGTTTGCATCATCACAACATGCTTGGTAAGATTTTGATTAATTTCATCTTATTTTACTATTTTACTATCAAGCATATTCTCTTTTTAATTACTTGTATGTTTTTGATCATATGATAAATACAAGATTAGAGAATTAATTGTGATGAATTGATTGAGTGTTGTTTTGTGATAGCTAATTAGGTTTTTGATTAATCTTGATTAGCTAAGCTATTTTGACATGTCATCTAGCTATTGATATCTAGGATTGAATTAATTGCATATTATTATCCTAGGTAAGCATTTAGAGTAACCTAGCTCTAAATTGCATTTTGAGTATTTTACATATTCACATAGGTTGCATAATCTCTTCATAGAGAATTAAGTCTTGAGGCTAAGGTTGCTTAGGCCTCAAGCAATTAGGACTAGAGTCACTTTTAAAGGCCCGAGTGGTAGAAGTGGGGGGTTATTGACCGGAGTGTTAGACGAGGTCTACATAGGTTGTAAACTTCATTTCGATTAGTGGATTTCAAGGTCCGAGTGTGGCGCACTAAACAGCCCGTGGTTTTTCCCAGTGGTTGGGTTTCCACGTATACATCAAGTGTTATTTAAATTTCGCACTATATTACACTTGCTTGTATTTTTGACTAGTAGGGGCATTTTCGTAAAATTGTCTTGCATACGAAAATTGGGTAATAATAGTTAAAATCTATTCACCCCCCCTCTAGATATATATATCGAACACACCGAGCGTTATTGTTATTACTTTCATATTGGATTCGAGGTTCGTGTGTGGCGCGCATAACAGCCCGTGGTTTTTCCCGTGAGGGTTTCCACGTAAACATCAAGTGTTATTTACATTCCGCACCATATTACACTTGTTTGTCTTTTTGACTAGTTATGGGCATTTTCGTAAAATTGACATACATGCAAAAATTGGGTTAAATCGTTTAAAATCTATTCACCCCCCTTTAGATAGTTTTTATACACACCGTGCAATATTTGTTTCAATTGGTATCAGAGCAGATTCCTAGATATACTTAGGTGATCCTTGGTCATTTTGGTGTGTTGTGCATTTTGTGTGATGTTTTTGAGTTTTTCATACATTTTGCATTCTTCTCATTTGCATTCATTTGACTCAAAAACTATGAGTGATTTTGAGAGAGAAGAAATTGACTCCGATGAGGAAATGACTCTCTTTGTAGAGAGATTTAGGAGATTTGTGAAATCTCAAAGGAAGATGACTCCTAAGGTGAAAAAGGAGAAGAAGATGACCCCGTCAAAGAAGAAATAAGCTAATTGAGGAAGAAATCCAGTTAAAGGACAATGAATTGGAAATCATGAGAGTTAAAGAGAAGAAGCATCTTGCCAAGCTTGTCATGCCAAAGAAGGACACTAAGGGCAAATCCAAGGATATAGTCCAACCTACCAAGGAAAAGGTGGTGTAACCACCAAAGAAAAATGAATGGCAAGCTAAGGAAGAGGAGCCCAAACCATATGCCTCAAAGCCAAATCCCACTCAAGTCAAGAAGAAAAAGCCAAGGAAGAAGAATAAGGAGGTTCATCTACAACTCAAACAAGAGGTACATTTCAAACTTTCACCTCTACATGTCACCCCTAGGTCTTACACGCCAAATTGGGCCCCAAAAAAGTGCTTCACGCGCCCCAACACCTCCGGGCTCCTAGAAACACGCAAGTGTTGCACAACAATCTTCTGGTGGCTCGTGACGGTGCATCTGGACCCCGATTCTGGCACCGTTGGACTCTTTTTTCCAACATCATTTGAATTGCAATCATCTGAATCCATTTGGACCACTTTCACATTAGCTGAATAAGTTTAATTCACATGGGAATACAAGCCAAATCCTAACAATATAAAGTTGACAGGGTTTGTATTAAAAAATTACCTAATTATATTAATATTTGCAAGAGGAAAATAAATAAATAAACTTTAGCATATTAATAATGGGGCAAAATATGGAACTTTTTATTTATTTATATTGTTCAATTTATGAAGAAAGATCTTTGACACATCACCTCTTAGCATGGGTGATAGTTCATCTCCATGGGGGTTCGAGTCATCTCATGTACATTTTACAAGCATATGTAGAAAATAATGTTCTCTTATATGGAATTTTATTTACCATATATGTAATTCATTGCATTTTACAAGCATTCATGGGTAGAGATGACAATTGGGGAAATGAGAATGGATATTGGTTTTGGTACCCGCATCTCCAATCCCCAATTTTCCCTGTTTTCCTCAATTTCCTCCGTTTGACTAAAAATAATTACTAAAACTTACTCATTGAAACACAAATTCAACTAAAAAAGATAAAAGTTTAATGTTTATAACATGCCAAAAAAAAAAAAAAAAAAGTCTAATGGGGACAATGAGGAAAATGAATAATTATTTTTTTTTTTAAATTGGGGGAGAAGTGAATGAGAGTAGAGGTGACAACGATTTGAATTGGAACCGTGGGCTGAAGAACTGAACCAGAACCTGAACCAGGACCTATAAGGTTTCGGTTCCGGTTCTAAATATTTTGGAACCAATTCCTTTTTTTTTTAAATTAATTATTATTATTTTTTTTTTAGCCGTTGGAGGCCTAACCCAACGGTCAGTTTTTTTTCTTAAAAAAAGTTTTTAATTTCAAACCTTTTTCCTATAAATATTCCCCCTCCCATTTCAATTCTCCTCACTCTAATTCTCTCTCAATTCTTAAATTCTCTCCCAATTACTCAATTCTCTCTAAATTATTAAAAAAATATATATATTGCAATTAAATCGCAATTACATTTTTTTTACTCAATTCAAATTCATTTCCAACAATTTTTTCAAATTTATTTCCAAAATTATTTTTTAAAAAAATTATTTCGATCAATTTTTTCAAATTTATTTTCAACAAAAATTTCAATTCAATTTTTTTTATGGCGAGTGGAAAAGGTTCAAGGCATTCCATTTTCAGCAAAGGTAAGGGTCCTATGAGAGAAATCGATCAAGAATTAGTTTACGATTTCTTCAATAATGACCAAACCACGGGAATGGAAGGCAAATGTATTTGTGGAAAAATAAATATTTAATATTTAATAATTTTAATAATTTTTAAAAAATATATTTAAATATTTAATATTTTTCCCTATTTTTCCACTAATAGGAAAAAAATACCATCCCTATTTGTGGGGAGTTTATTCTCTAGTGATTTTTTTTTTACCATAGTAGGTTTGCTGATGTGGATTCCAATTGTTGGAGTAAATATTAAATTAATACCGCAAATAGCTACTTAATCTAATTGGTGTTAGGTTTATCTAGAAATATAACTTAATTAGTAGAGTTGGGATCCTCTCCTTGGTCCTTATTTTTCCTTGACATTCTTCAAGTGTAATTTAAATATCAAGTTGCATGAGAGAGAAAAAAGTGAACTAATCTTGACCATATATTTTGTATTTTGCTTAGGTGTTATTGGATTATGGAAAGTTAAGGAAAAACAAGCCAAGGAGAGGATCTTGATCCTAATTAGTGATATGTGATTATTAGTGATACGTGATTATCGCATTCATGAAAATTAGTTAGGAATCAAATTATATGGGTCCTTCACACAAATCAAGAACTTAATCAATGATTTTCTTTCCCATAAAACTTGATTCTCTATCATTTTATTATTGGTAAACACACTCATAAAAAAATAATAATAAATAAATAAATAAATAAATAAAGGTAATTGTCAGATAGACAAGAACCAACAAACCTTAGAGCATCCCAATGCTATTATGCATTTGGATAGAATTTCTTGCAATTTATGATGGCCAGATAATGAGGTAAAAAAAGGGGTATTATCACTAAAGTCCCTACTTTTTCATGAATTGTCACCTATTTAAACGTCTTTGCCATATTAGCCACTTCAGTCGTTTTTTCAAAATACATCACTTTAGTCCATTTGACCAAAAAACTAACAATCAACTATAACAGAATGTGTAAAAATACAATTTTACCCTTTATTGTTATTTTTAAATTTTTTTTCTTTTAGTCCCTTTAGTTTCAATAATAGTTGGTCTGAAACAAATTATAGCACGATGTGTATAAAGCTATCTAGAGGGGGGGTGAATAGATTTTACGCTTTTTACCCAATTTTTCGTGTTAGTCAAAATTATGAAAATACCCTCAAGATAATATAAACAAGCAAGTGTAATATGGTGCGGAAATTAAAACAACACTTGGTTTTTACGTGGAAACCCTCACGGGAAAAACCACGGGCTATGTAAGTAAGCCACACTCGAACCTCGAATCCACTAAATGTGCAAACGATTACAACCTAATCCCAGAAGTAATCACACACCTACCTAATCCCGGTATGAGTGAACCTAGTCCAATTTGCTTGCGTTCTAAGCAACCTAATCCCGGATGCTACACACAAGACTTACTTTCTCTATGAAGAGAATACAACCCTAAGTGAATATATGTGAATATCCAAAATGCAACATAGAGCAAGGGAACCCTATATGCTTATCTAAGATGATTAATATGCAATTAAGAACAATCCTAGATATCAAAACTAAATGACATGTCAATTAGTTTAGCTAATCAATATTAAGCACAAAACCTAATATGCAAGCATAATATAACTTCTCAAACATACATCATACTCATCTCAATATTGTATCCAAAGCATACAAAATAACAAACAAGTAATTAATTGAGATTGCTGGATAAGAGAAACACAAAACATGTAAGATATTAGTGAAAAGCTTACCAAGCAAAGTATGATGAAGATTCCATGCTAGATGACATCTAGATGATCTAAGATGATGCTAGATGATGATTGATGATCATGAAAAAGTGTTTGAGAATCAAGAATTGAGTTCTTGGAATTTTTCTTCTCTTTGAAAAATATCCTAAGTATGAATTCTGAATTCTGAATATCAACTCTCTTAATTGACCTAAAGTCAAAGTGGCATATATATAGGGGGCCAAATCAAAGTGAGGTCGTTTAAGTAAGTTTCAAAGAAACACGCCGATCGGCGGTTTCATTCGGCGGCCAGGCCGCCGTTTATGACCGCTGAATTGAGCTCGTGAAGAACAGAGCATAAACAGCGGTTCATTCGGCGGTTTCGTGACCGCCGATTCCAACCGCCGAATCAAAACAGAGAGATCAAAATCAATCAGGTATGAACGGCGGTTTCTAACGGTGGTTTCGTGACCGCCGATCCAACCGCCGAATTAGACTGAGAGATAAATCAATCAGGTCTTGAAACGGCGGTTTCGAATGGTGGTCGTGACCGCCGATCTTAACCGCAGAAATGCTTCAGACCAATCTGGACTGAAACGGCGGTTTCATTTGGCGGCCAGGCCGCCGATCATAACCGCCGATCACCTAGATAGGTGAAAACCAAGGAGAAGCCAAGGGCATTCTCCATAGGCGGTCCTCGCGCTAAACCAAGCACATTCTCGTGCATGCGCGGACGTTTCCGAAAGTTATCGGGAAACGAATTACACAATAACATGACACAATTACACACAACAAAACATAATAAATAAGTGCAAGTGTGAAATGTGACAAATGAAGAGAATGCACACATATGCAATGAATGTTAAGTGTGTGTGTGCAACTAATCTCTTCAAAGAAAAGTAAGCACATAGAAATTTACCTTCGGTGCTTATCAACACGAGGTCTTCAAAGGGCTTCGAACAATAAGACCGATACTTAGGCTACCCTTACAAAGAACCCCCACATATGGTTTGATCACGAAATAAGCCAATTAAAAACAACGGGAATCCTTACAATCTCCCCCTTTGGCTATTTCGTGACAAAACCATCACTCACAATGATTCCTCACAAAAAAAATAGAAACTGCGGGACTATAATGATATTCTACATTACAAAGAGATAAGCTAATGCAACTTGAAGTCTTCAATCCTCTTGTAGAATAATCAATCCCTGAAAAGAGTTTCTAACATTTCTAATACAAGAAAAGTGTGAGATTAATCATGTGAGAACAATACCAAGCATTTGCATTTTTAGAATTTAGGCACAACATTACCAAATGTATGCAATGTATGATAAATGCAATGCTCCCCCTCAACGGGTTACTCCCCCTCAATATATGTTCTCCCCAAAGTGTACAATAACTTCTATATTTTGCACCTCCCCTTACCATATCCTACTCCCCCTTTTTGTCATGATATAGGCAAAGGAGTAGTCCCCAACCGGGTCACTCATAGCAACGAGAGATAGAAGCATGCAAGATTTGCATATACATATAAGTCACTTTATGCACTTCAATTAATTTGAGAGAAACAAGGAGATTTATTTTGAGAAAATGTGTGAATCCAACATGCTTTGCATACAAGACATATAGCATTCAAGTCCAAAATACAATGGTATTTGGCAAAGCAAATGACAAAGGTTTCTAATAAGAATTCAAACCAATTTTACCAATGTCATGGGAAAAGCAAGAATATAGAGATTATTGATTTCAATATAAGAGCAACTAGATCCAACTTTATAAGCGAAACAAGGCATGAGCAACTTTGCACCCTTTTTGATTTTTCCGGATAAGATATCCGTATGATAGTAGCCATGTTCAACTAATAAAGAAAGAGAGACATTTGGAATGTAAATTCCTTTGAATGGATACAAGATCCTTTATTCATTTTGAGTCTCATAAGTTTTCACACAAGTTTTGCATTTTTAAGAATATGCAATCATCAATTCATGCTTTTCATGTGAGCATGTTATATGAATTTCATGCTTTTTCATTTGTCATTAGCATGTTATTAAAGAATCATCATGTCATAGAGATAATCATAGGTCATTCAAATCATACTTCCTATATACATCTCCTAGTCCAAAAATGCATGTTTGAACATAAATATGACATGGATTGTAAACAAGCAAGGTTCACACTTATTGAATTGAAAACATATATACATATGTACAACCAAGCTTACTCAAGCAATCAAAAGAAGAGGCATAAGATATTTCAATTTTTTTACAAGATACAAGAATGCAAAATAGCTCTCTTTGCTTGAGTTCCCCATATGGGGTCAATCATAGAACATCACTCCACAAGACATACCCCAATAGATCTACTAAGAGTTTTAAATCGAGTAGCATCTAAGGGTTTAGTAAATAGGTCCGCAAGTTGATCATTAGTACCTACATGTTCAAGTACTATGCATTTATTTTCAACAAGCTCTCTAATGAAGTGATGGCGGATGTCAATATGCTTAGTTCTAGAATGTTGCACCGGATTCTTGGAAATATTAATGGCACTCATGTTATCACAAAAGAGAGTGAGAGTACCTTGGTTGAATCCGTAATCCACTAGCATTTGCTTCATCCACATAAGTTGAGTGCATCCACTCCCCGCGGCTATGTACTCGGCTTCCGCCGTGGACAAGGAAATCGAGTTTTGCTTCTTGCAAAACCAAGACACCAAGTTGTTGCCTAGAAAGAAGCAACCGCCCGATGTGCTCTTCCTATCATCACAATTTCCTGCCCAATCCGCATCACTATATCCTACAAGACTAGGATTAGTGTCAAATGAGTACCAAATCCCATAGTTGGAAGTCCCATTCACAAAGCAAATGACTCTCTTAACCGAAGAGAGATGGGACTCCTTGGGATCGGATTGGTACCTAGCACAAACTCCTACACTAAATGATATATCGGGCCTACTTGCGGTCAAATAGAGCAAGCTCCCTATCATGCCACGATATAAGGTTTGGTCCACACTTTTACCGCTAGCATCCTTGCTTAGCTTCAAAGTGGTGCTCATAGGAGTGTCACAATGTTTGGCTTTTTCAAGACCAAACTTCTTCACAAGGTTTTTGGCATATTTGGCTTGGGTTATGAAGATCCCATTATCAAGTTGCCTAATTTGCAAACCTAGGAAGTAATTAAGCTCACCAACAAGACTCATCTCAAATTCATGAGACATAACATCAACAAATTGTTGGACCTTGGTGTTGTTGGTGGAGCCAAACACTATGTCATCGACATATATTTGAGCTATGAAAAGCTCATCATTGTCTCTCTTGATGAATAGTGTCTTGTCAACACTACCTCTTGTGTAGTTATTGTCAACAAGAAATTGAGTGAGGCGCTCATACCAAGCCCTCGGTGCTTGTTTCAACCCATATAGTGCCTTCTTGAGGCGATAGACATGGTTGGGGTGGTGAGCATCCACAAACCCCTTGGGTTGTTCAACAAACACTTCCTCTTGCAAGAAGCCATTGAGGAAGGCACTCTTGACATCCATTTGGTGCAATTTGAACTTGTGCACACAAGAAATGGACAAGAGAAGCCTAATAGACTCTAAACTGGCAACGGGAGCAAATGTCTCCTCAAAGTCGATACCCTCAATTTGAGAGTACCCTTGTGCTACAAGTCTAGCCTTGTTCCGCACTATGTTGCCATCCTCATCGGATTTGTTCCTAAATATCCATTTAGTGCCTATGACATTAGTGGTCTTAGGCCTAGGAACTAGAGTCCAAACCTCATTCCTTTCGAATTGGTTTAGCTCTTCTTGCATGGCAAGAACCCAAAATTCATCATGTAAGGCTTCTTCAACCTTTTTGGGTTCAATTTGAGAGGTGTAGCAAGTATAGCTAATAAGATTAGCAAGTTGACGTCTAGTCCTAACACCCTCATTTACCTCTCCAATGATATCTTCTTTATCATGGAGTTTCCTAACCCATGGAGCGGGTTCTTTAGAGTCCAAGAGAGGAACTCTAGCAATAGGTTGTGTGTCATCATTGTTGACATTAGATGTCCCAACATTAGGAGGCACCATAACCTTCTCCAAAGGAGAACCATCACTAAAAATAACCTCCTCCTCATGATTATTAGACTTGAGCCTAGTATCATCAAATACGACATTGGATGATTCCATAACACTTAGAGTCTTTAAATTGAAAACTCTATAGGCTCTACTATTCAAGGCATAACCAATAAAGATACCCTCATCACTCTTAGCATCGAATTTGCCAAGTTGATCACGGTCATTCAAAATGTAGCATTTGCTTCCAAAAGTGTGGAAGTAGCTAACATTTGGCCTCTTGCCTTTCCATAACTCATAGGAGGTATTTCTAGTATCGGGCCTTAGGAAAACACGATTCCCTATATAGCAAGCAGTATTGACGGCTTCGGCCCATAGGTTCCTAGGGATATTGTTGTTAAGCAACATCACACGGGCCATCTCTTGAAGGACCCTATTTTTCCTCTCAACAACTCCATTTTGTTGAGGTGTCCTAGGAGCCGAAAACTCATGGGACATACCTAAACCATTACAAAAGGTTTCAAAGGTAGCATTCTCAAATTCCCTCCCATGGTCACTTCTAATCCGTTTTATGCTTTTAATTTTAGAGTTCATTTCATTTTGAAGTTTATTACAAAACATTTTAAACTTATCAAAAGTTTCGGATTTTTCTCTAAGAAAATATGTCCAAGTGAACCTAGAGAAATCATCAACACATACAAAAATGTATCTCTTTCCACCCAAACTTTCGGTTTGCATGGGACCCATGAGGTCCATGTGGAGAAGCTCAAGAGGCTCCTTGGTGGTGAGATACTTACCCTTTTTGTGCATGCTTTTAGTTTGCTTTCCTTGTTGGCAAGGTCCACAAACACCATTGGCTTTCTTCCCATGCTTAGGGAGGCCACGCACACACTCGAACTTTCCAAGGGTCCGTAGATCCCTAAAGTTCATGTGGCCAAGTCTTTCATGCCACAACTCAATTTGCTCATCCATGGACACATTGTTTGAGACTATTCTAGCTTCAAGACAATAGCAATTGTCGCTAGATCGAGCAATCATCTTTACAAAACAAGACGGAATATCCTTCATCACTTAGATGTGAAATGCTTATTAAATTGGCTTTCAAGCCATCAACAAATAAAGCATCGGATAAGGAGGGTAATCCAGGAACGGAAATGGTTCCTTTCCCTACTACTTTCTTTTTGGATCCATCACCAAAAGTGACATATCCACCTTCCTCCATAACAAGAGTCTCGAAGAAACTCTTGTTTCCCGACATGTGCCTAGAGCACCCACTATCTAGATACCAAAAATTAGAAGAATTTGCCTTCAAGGCTATTTGAGCAACATGGCAAACAATATCATTCTTTCTAATCCACCTAGAAACAATCTTAGCTTTCTTAGTGGTCTTTGGTATATGGGCTCTAGATGTCCTAGGATCATGCATAATAATATTATCATTCCTAGGAACATGCATCATGGCTCTTTTCTTTTTCTTCTCTATCATGCTTCTAGTTTTGCACATTTTTATATATCGAAAGCAATGTGGTCTAATATGACCATCAAATCCACAAAAATGACATATAGGAGTGAAATAAGGAATCATACCTTGTCCTTGTCTTTGTGGATGAAAGGGTTCAATCCTATTTCGTTGTTGAACCGGTCTTGGTTGCTTCCTAGCTTGAGATTGCATGATAGGTCTCTTTCCTTTGTGAGCCATTTGAGGAGGAATGTTGGCTTGAGGGACCCTAGGGGGTTGAGCTTGAGGTTGCCTTCTTGGCCCCATCTTCACTTGTGCATTAGAGCATTGTCCTACTTCTAATTTCTTTCTAGGAGCTTGCACAAATGAAGTTTCTTCTCTCTTCAAGCTCTTGACAAACACGGTCTTGTTAGAGGTAGAGATTTTCTTGTCATCTTCATACCCAAGACCCCTCTTGTCACATGGACTCTTTCCAACACCAAGCATATGGTCAAGCTTCTTGGTGCTAGAATCCATCCCAGTCATAGAATTTCTAACTTCTTCAAGCTCACTCTTTAGACTTTCTTCATTCCTCCTAGATAAAGCTAACTCCTCTCTTAGCTTATCTTCTATCTTCTTGAATTTTTCAACTTGTTCACCTAAGAGGTCATTATGAGATGCAAGCTCAAGATTTTCTTCTCTCAACATCTTGATCTTTCTTGTGCTCTTGATTGCTAAATCATTAAACTCGGCATGGCATTTAGCAAGCACCTTTTTCTCCACAAAACTACTTATGGAGTTAGACGAGGAATCACTTTCTTCTTCACTTGAGTCATTTTCCTCTTGACTCATTTCCTCTTTCTCACTACCACTTTTGCTCTTATGTGAGGAGGCAAAAGCTAGGAGGTTAGCCATGAGCTCTTCTTCACTTGAAGACTCATCTTCCTCATTGGAGTCATCACTACTCCCACTCCAAATGGCGGCCATCACTTTGCTTTTCTTCTTTTCATTGTGATTAGCACATTCGGGGGCAAAGTGACCAATCCCACCACATTCAAAGCATCGGACCCCTTTCCTTTCGGTCCTCTCTTGTCTAGGCTCAAACTTCTTGAAGGAACTCTTTTTCTTCAAATCTTGTCCTCTTGACCCAAATCCCTTCTTCTTCTTGAACCCCATAACCTTGTTGAACCTTTTCACAAATAAGGCAAGGTCTTCATCCGATTCATGCTTTGCCTCCTTTGCATCCTTAGATGCTTTCAAAGCTATTCCTTTAGACTTCTTAGGAGGAGTAGTGGTGCTAGGAGCCTTCCTAGACTCATATGCAAGGAGACGCCCAATCACCTCACTTGGCTTCATATCCATGTAGCCACTATTTTCTTCTATGGCCGTCACCTTGGATTCAAACCTATCGGGGAGAGATCTCATAATTTTTTGTTTGACTCTCCTATCCGAATACGGGTCTCCGAGTTGATGGCTTTGATTTACAATGTCCATCAATTTGATTTCGAAGTCATTGAAGCATTCATCCTCTCCCATCCTTAATAGCTCAAACTGAGTTTGGAGGACTTGAAGCTTGGACTCCTTCACCACCTCGGTTCCCTCATGTGCAACTAGAAGGATGTCCCATGCCACTTTGGCAATCTGAGTATTCTGAATAAGCTTGTACTGATTCTCATCCATAGCACACATAATGGCATGCATAGCCTTCCTATTCCACTTAGAAGCCTCAAACTCTTGCGCGTTCCATTGCGCCTTAGGCTTCAAAACATCTTGTCCTCCACCCTCGGGAGTCATCATAGGGAGATCATATCCGTCTTCCACCACCATCCATGCACGGTCATGAATTTGGCATATGTAGGATTCCATCTTCCCTTTCCATTGGGAATAGTTCAATCCGGTAAGAAGTGGAGGCCTTGTGCTAGAAGCTCCTTCGTGGCCACCACCATTTCCACCGTTTCCACTCATAGTGTTTATGAATGAATGAAATGAATGCAAATGTATGAATGATCAAAAATCACACAAAATGCAAAACACACCAAAATAAGCAAGGATCACCTATGTATGTCTAGGAACCCGCTCTGATACCAATTGAAACAAATTATAGCACGGTGTGTATAAAGCTATCTAGAGGGGGGGTGAATAGATTTTACGCTTTTTACCCAATTTTTCGTGTTAGTCAAAATTACGAAAATACCCTCAAGATAATATAAACAAGCAAGTGTAATATGGTGCGGAAATTAAAACAACACTTGGTTTTTACGTGGAAACCCTCACAGGAAAAACCACGGGCTATGTAAGTAAGCCACACTCGAACCTCGAATCCACTAAATGTGCAAACGATTACAACCTAATCCCGGAAGTAATCACACACCTACCTAATCCCGGTATGAGTGAACCTAGTCCAATTTGCTTGCGTTCTAAGCAACCTAATCCCGGATGCTACACACAAGACTTACTTTCTCTATGAAGAGAATACAACCCTAAGTGAATATATGTGAATATCCAAAATGCAACATAGAGCAAGGGAACCCTATATGCTTATCTAAGATGATTAATATGTAATTAAGAACAATCCTAGATATCAAAACTAAATGACATGTCAATTAGTTTAGCTAATCAATATTAAGCACAAAACCTAATATGCAAGCACAATATAACTTCTCAAACATACATCATACTCATCTCAATATTGTATCCAAAGCATATAAAATAACAAACAAGTAATTAATTGAGATTGCTAGATAAGAGAAACACAAAACATGTAAGATATTAGTGAAAAGCTTACCAAGCAAAGTATGATGAAGATTCCATGCTAGATGACATCTAGATGATCTAAGATGATGCTAGATGATGATTGATGATCATGAAAAAGTGTTTGAGAATCAAGAATTGAGTTCTTGGAATTTTTCTTCTCTTTGAAAAATATCCTAAGTATGAATTCTGAATATCAACTCTCTTAATTGACCTAAAGTCAAAGTGGCATATATATAGGGGGCCAAATCAAAGTGAGGTCGTTTAAGTAAGTTTCAAAGAAACGCGCCGATCGGCGGTTTCATTCGGCGGCTAGGCCGCCGTTCATGACCGCCGAATTGAGCTCGTGAAGAACAGAGCATAAACGGCGGTTCATTCGGCGGTTTCGTGACCGCCGATTCCAACCGCCGAATCAAAACAGAGAGATCAAAATCAATCAGGTATGAACGGCGGTTTCTAACGGCAGTTTCTAACGGCGGTTTCGTGACCGCCGATCCAACCGCCGAATTAGACTGAGAGATAAATCAATCAGGTCTTGAAACGGCGGTTTCGAACAGCGGTCGTGATCGCCGATCTTAACCGCAGAAATGCTTCAGACCAATCTGGGCTGAAACGGCGGTTTCATTCGGCGGCCAGGCCGCTGATCATAACCGCCGATCACCTAGATAGGTGAAAACCAAGGAGAAGCCAAGGGCATTCTCCATAGGCGGTCCTCGCGTTAAACCAAGCACATTCTCGTGCATGCGCGGACGTTTCCGAAAGTTATCGGGAAACGAATTACACAATAACATGACACAATTACACATAACAAAACATAATAAATAAGTGCAAGTGTGAAATGTGACAAATGAAGAGAATGCACACATATGCAATGAATGTTAAGTGTGTGTGTGCAACTAATCTCTTCAAAGAAAAGTAAGCACATAGAAATTTACCTTCGGTGCTTATCAACACGAGGTCTTCAAAGGGCTTCGAACAATAAGACCGATACTTAGGCTACCCTTACAAAGAACCCCCACATATGGTTTGATCACGAAATAAGCCAATTAAAAACAACGGGAATCCTTACATGGTCAACCCCTAAAAAAATTAAAATGCCTCCATCAAGGATTGAACCTTCAACCTTAAGGTTAAAAGTAACAAGCTTCAACCAGCTGAGCTACTTTAACTCATTGTTGAAGGTTTGTTGATTTAAATATATATATATAGTTATATAATTTGTTTAAACTAATTTAAATCTATTTATATAATTTAAAATAAACTCATATTTAATAATAATATATAAAAACATATTTAAGAAAATGAAAAAGAAAATAACAAAACAAAAGGAAACCTAGAAAATCAAAGCCTGTAATTTTTTTTTCTTTCTTTTTTTGGATTTTTTTTCTTTTCAAAAAATATATTATTTCAATTTGATTAAAAAAAAACTCAGAAAATCAAATCCCATAAATTGAAAATTTCCTCTCTTTTTTTCCTTTTTTCCTTTTGTTTTGTTATTTTCTTTTTCATTCTCATAAATATGTTTTTATATATTATTATTATATATGAGTTTATTTTAAATTATATAAATATGAGTTTATTATTATTATATATGAGTTTATTTTAAATTATGTTTTTATATATTATTATTATATATGATTTTTTTTCCCTTTTCAATTTATGGGCTTTGATTTTCTGGGTTTTTTTTTTTTTTTATTTATCAAATTGAAATAATATATTTTTTGAAGAGAAAAAAAAATCCAAAAAAAGAAAGAAAAAAAAATTACGGACTTTGATTTTAAATTATATAAACATATTTAAATTAGTTTAAACAAATTATATAACTATATATATATATATATATATATATATATATATATATATATATATATATATATATATATATATATATATATATATATATATATTTATATATATTTAAATCAACAAACCTTCAATAATGAGCTAGAGTAGCTCAGTTGGTTAAAGCTTATGGCTTTTAATCTTGAGGTTGAAGGTTCTATCATTGATGGAAGCGTTTTAATTTTTTTTTCCTGGGGTTGACCAGCTATTATTGAAACTAGAGGGACTAAAAGAAAAAATTAAAAAATAACAATAGAGGGTAAAATTGTATTTTTACACATTCTGTTATAGTTGACCGTTAGTTTTTTTGTCAAATGGACTAAAGTGATGTATTTTGAAAAAAACAAGGGACTAAAGTGACTAATATGGCAAAGATGTTTAAATATGTGACAATTCATGAAAAAATAGGGACTTTAGTGATAATACCACGTAAAAAAAAAAACATCTCTAATGCAATTATTTAACCTAAATATGGAGTTATGTTGCACAATATTTTGTAGAGATTATGGAGGTGAGAAACTCTTTTAGAAATGCTAACTATGATTTTTCACCGTTTCCCACCAATGCTATTAACGGTAAAATAATTGAATAGAGGGAGTGAGACATATATTTTATGATGATTGGTCATAAAGTGAATATATATATATATATATATATTGACAATATCTATTAATTCAAGACCAGCTATTTTTTTGAAAGCTTTCGTCATTGGTCAGATTCGAGCTGCTGACCTGAGACTCATTTGTCCAAGCCCTAAACTCATCCATCTACCAGCTAAGCTACGCCCATGTTGGCAATATATATATTTCTTTAGATAATTGCATTAAAAATAAAAATAATTACTTCTTTATTATTATAATTGTTTTTGCCAAAGTGGATCATATTCAAGAGAAATGTTTATATCACCAATAAAAACTAAAAAAATGCATAACACCATTGAAGATACTCTTCCTAGGTGTTAAATTGTTTTTGTTTTTTATTTTAAAAATAATAATAATTCCTTTTTTTTTTTTTTTTTTAAGAAAACTTTATTCAATAAAGAGAAAACATTAACCTAGAGAATCCTCCGGTAAGTACCTTTTCACATACCGAGGATATTTCTCCATCCAAAAATAGTCTCCAACAACACCTAGACTATTCTCGATAGAATGAGTTCGCCTCCTAGAAACATACCTCAAAGACCCACCCGCAACACTTCTGAGCCGGTCTATAATATCCCCAATGACCATACCAATATCCGCCAAAGAAAGAACACATGCCTTAACCAAATTGACTACCCCCAGCGCATCTTAAAAAAATAATTACTTTAAAAGAAATAATAATAATAATTTGTCGAGCTGGTCCAGACACGCCCTAACTTAAAATATAAAAAAATAAAAATAAAATAAAAATAAATAACCCTATAAGTGTCATAAATAAAATAGGGAAGCAAGTGGACGTGGCTGCTAAAATGGACCATTTTTTTTTATTAAAGTTGGTTGTTTTTATGCTGACTAGTTGTAAAATGCGCCTGTTCTGGTCCACGAGAATCTTGTATTTGACTAAAAAGAAGACAAGGATCGTGGCTCGTGACAGTCTGATTTTGGTGGGTCCCGTATATATATCTTGCACATGCAATACTATTTCTAATGCACATCTTAGTCACGTACCACCTTCTCATTTTTAACATAATGCTCCCCATATTACCTTTTAATATAAGTAGTCGGTATCAAATTATTACGAAATTGAATGTTATTCCTTAGTTGATACTAATGGTAAAATTTATATAATTTAATTAAAATTGTTCTTCATCATAAAAAATAAAATAAAATAAATTAAATTAAAGTTGATCGAGCTTGTAGGCATAATCTACTGGTAAACACACCACTCATCAAATGTTGAAGTGACAAAATAAAGTTGTCTCACACTCTCATTAGTGTACTTCTTACACCTACATTTATAAGGTTGTGGGTTCAAAAAAAAAAAATGTTGAAACTCCATGTTCAAATCCCCCTCCCACAAGTCAAGTATATGAGGTTGATATCAAACTACTATAAAATTGAACATTATTCATTGGTTGATATTGATCATAAAATTTTATAGTTATATATATACTACTCGTGGTAGCAACGACTCGAACCTGAAACATTATCAGACTAAATGAACGTCATTCACTCCAAACCAAATTTTCATAATTCAATACATGTTTTATGAATAACATGAATGATACTTTTTATTTCAGCTCATGTGCAAAATCCTTCTTGCTTACTCGGATCCTATATTTATTATTTTTTACATTTACCCTACCTTACTCCTTTAAATGTAAACCGAGCATTACCCTATGTGAGGGAAATTTGAAGTACAAATGTTTTATACAAGTGTAAAATATATACATATTTTTTAATAGGAAATAAAGTGTATAATGTTTTGTTTGTTAAACTAACCAACATTGACAACGAAATGAGTGCATTTACTTTTTTTTTTCTTTTATTGAAGTATATCTAAACGCGTTTACTAATTAGTAATTTTAATTTGGGAAAGAAAATTTAATTATTGATTGGTGATTATTATGTTTACTAAAATCAGGTGAGAATCAGATTATGTGGATCTATCATCTATACATAAATTAGGAATTAAGATTATTTATTTATTTTTCCAAATTCTCTTTTCTACATAGCTTGATTTCCTTTCATTTCATTTATAATTAGTAAACACGACATAATCTGAGAAATTCAAACCCAAAACCTCTTTATGAAATTGTCTCTTATACTTTATTAAGTTAAAGTTAAATTTAATAGTTTAAGTTTTATTTGAAATTTACACTAAATTAACCCTTTTATTTACTTATTTAACTCATACAAATTGTGAGAGAGAATAAAATAATTTAAACCAGATCCAGTTGTGAACTTGTTTATCGTCTACCGAACTTTTAATTTTTAACAAAAAAATATTATAAATTCATACTTGTATATAAAGACAAATATTTATATCTTAATTAATTAATGGTTGAGATTCTTTTTGGCACTTTTTCTAACTCCCTAAACATTGGATTATTTAAATATATAATGACTTTGGAGGAAATAATGAGGATGGCAAAAGTACCCACTAGGACCACCCATGATATTTCGCACTGACAAATTACAACAAAATAATTTATTTTATATTGTCGTTTATATAGAGCTTGTTTGTGGGGGCACAAGACAAGCACGTGACTTATCATACATAATTAAAAACAAATATGATTTTATTTTTAAGAATACAAATTCAATGCATTAGCTCATTAAGTTGTCAGTCAACATATATAGAAAGATATTTTGAAGAGGCACCTGTTTCTTTTGTCACAATCTCAAATTGAATATGGGATTAAAGTATTATAAAATAAAATACGAATCTTTTTATATTTAAGTCGGTTACAAGCTATGTTTCAAATTTTCATTTGTTGTGGGCAGGGGCGGAACCCTTTGAGGGACCCCTTGGCCCACAGAATATATATATATATATTTTAGTATTTAAAAAGATTTTAAAAAAAATATTAAAAAACTATATATTTTTTACTTTTTAGTCCTATCAATTTTAAGTTTTTATTATTCGGTCTCAAAATTATAGATTTTCAATTCCACCCTAGCTGCGGGCCCTAAAAAATATGCCAAATAGGATCTACTAATGGTGCGGATTGAACGAGTAAAGACCACCAACTTAACATGTAAGCCGTGAACAAGGACTTGAACTTGATATGCGTGAAGAGATTAATACCATATTTGGTGCATTGGATTATATTGTATTAGAAGTTTAAAATGTACTAGAATAATACAATACAATGTTTGGTTAGTTTTAGACTATGTATTGTACTGTATTAGTTAATAAATTGGAGAGAGAAATACTAATAAATAATGAATAATAATAATAATAATTTTAATAATAATAATGTATAGTAATAATAATAATAATAATAATAATAATAATATTGATAATAAAATTTAATAATATAATAATTTTAAGTATAATTACAAAATAATGCAATATAATTTATTTTTATATAATAAATTAAATAAATATTATATAAATAACATAAAATTTATTCTAATAGTATAAATGTTAAAGTATTTACATGAATAATAATTTATGTAATAAAACATTATATATTTAAAAATATAATACAACAAATATATATTTTATAATATGTTTTTATATTATAAAAATATTTCAATTTATTAGTTAATAAAATATCTATATAAAAAAAAAAAAAAAAATCTCAGCCTAACATTGTATAACTTAATACAGTTTAATACAAAATATTATCAAACACAAGATTGTATAAGAATAATACAATCACATTCAATACAATCCAATTCAATCTAATTCAATACTCAAACATTTGCACTTATTTTCCAATTGAACAACTTTTCTAATTCTCACAACATTGATATTCAACATTAACTAGAAAAAAAAAAAAAAAAAATCCTAATCCCAATAATTGTTAAGTACATATATTATTATCGATCAAAACTCTAATATTTTTCTATATCTTATCAAACTCTATAAAAAATTATAAATACAAAAAAAAATAAAAAAAATTGTATATCTTCATACCCCATTATTATATTTTGAGCGTATAAATAACAAAATTACTTTTTAAAATATTACAATAATTCGAGATTTTATAGGGGATGTGTAAGAGACTCGAACTCACAACCTCGTGGTGTGGGTGTGATGGGCTTTACCACCAGGTCAATCTCATATTGTCTAAATAAAAAAAATTACTTGATTTAAAAAAAAAAATTACTTATATTTTTTTAATAAAAAAATTACTTGCTTGTTTGCTATTAGTTTTTATAGTAGAATGCCTAGTAAAATATAGACGGCGATATAAATTTAGCTATACTATATATTAAAAAAAAATGTTAGAAAAATCAGAATACAAAATTTGATCAATTATATTTTATCTAAAAATAAATTTTATACAAAAGGGTAATTGTAGTTTTTAGATTGTGAGAATAAGGGGAAATAGCACCAAATGGGGTTGACTTTGTGTGGATAACACCAAATTAATAATTCTTGTAAAAATAGCACCAAAGTATGTGGTGAGACCAAAATGCCCAACTTATTTTCTTATTTTTAAAATTTTAAAATTTTTCTCTCTTTCTTCTTCTCTGTGTTTTTTTTTTTCAATAACCTCCATCACCTCCATCAATGGAGATCAAAAAGACCTCCATTGGAGGTCGAAACGACCATGTCCTCCATTGGAGGTCAATGAAGAAGAAGATTTAAAAAAAAAAAAAAAAAAAAGATCTAAAAATAAGTCTTGAGTATGATGGAAATAAGTCTCGGATACCCTACCCGAGACTTATGTACAAGTTTAAATCTGGAAATAAGTCTTGGGTATCCCTGAGAATTATTGCTAGATGTATTTTTAAAATTTTTTATATTTTTTTTATCATCTTCTTCTTCGACCTCCATTGGAGGTGAGAGCAGACCTCCAATGAAGGTCCAATGTAGGTCTAAAAAAAATGATATAGAAAAGAATAAAAGTAAAAATATGGGTATTTATATACATCAATATACTTTGTTGTCATTTAAACTCAAATTTTCAAGTTGGTGACTTGGTGTTGGTGATAGTTCTAAGAATGCTTCTCCAAAGAATGCTATAAATTTAAAGTACACTTATAGATTTCCGACCTGGAGGGCCCAAAACAGCAATTGAGCGGACCCTGTAGACAGCATATGGGAATTGACCGGACGAAAAGATAAGAAGAGTCACAATTTCACACAGTATATGGATAGATGATTGGCTCATGCATGGACTATAGAGAGAGCTAGCTAGGTTGTCGCCAGTCGCCACCACTTAATAGCTCAGTCCTTTCTCATCATTCTAAACGCTTCAATCGTCCCACCTTCCCTTATCTATATGTTTATCTAAACTATTTTTATTTATTCTATTTTCTAAATTAAATTACATAAAACTAGTATGTGTTTTTGAAAAAAAATATTGCTATGGATATTAACAAGGATGTCAATGGAGGTGGATTTAAGACGGGGACAATAAATCTCAAACCCAATCCTGACTCCAATAAAATTATTTGTCTCCAATCCTGACCCAACCTTATCCCAATCTTGACTATTGAAGACTTGGGTCGGTGTCAAAGAGAAATTCATAATTTTAAGCAAAAAATAGATCTTTTACAAATAGTTATTTTTATGGACAGTGGTAAACATCCGACCTTTTTGTCCAACTTTTTTGTCCAACCCCTGATGTGTCAGTTGGTGAATGGATATATGGATAAATCATTATTAATATGCATCTACTCATCAATTGACACATCAGCGGTTGGACAAAAAGGTTGGATGTGTAACATTATCCTATTTTTATTGGGTAGAGCTTTTGACAATAGGCTATATGTTGTTTGGTAGTTCTTGAACCATTTTCTATAAACTATAAAGTCAAGTTGTCTTTGTGTAAAAAAAAAGTTTTTAAGTTAATAAATTGTTTGTTTATATAACTTTAAAAGATGTTTTGTAGTTATAAATTGTAAGAGAGTGCATTGATAAATTATTTGTAATGAAAGGGGTATATGTTGACCTATTAAAGTTTATAGAGGGTAGTTGGGATAATTAAGATTAAAATAGCTCTTTTGAGTGGTAGAAAAACCATACCAAACACAGTCTTAGTTAAAACTTATGACTCACGACTTGAGCTATTGATATTGTATATGTTTTAATGCAATTGTACGTAGGTTCTTCAAATTTGCAAATGGGTTTTTGATATTTGAGCTAAATTGTCTTTCTTCTTATCTAAAAAGTTAGAATATAAATTGATTTCATCTTAAACGGGGTTTGTGTAATTTGGGCTGAAAATGATGCTTTGTGCCTAAAATATTGAATCTGATTTTTGTTCCAAGTTGAAAACGTTTATTTGATTCATTTATATATCAGTTTTGTGCTAAGAAGTCATGGTCGGACTCTTGAGTGATTGAATTTGGTATCAATCATTCGGTTTTTGTAATGTTTCAAAGTGTTCATGGTTTTTTTTTTTGTTTGATTCATATTCTTGGCTTTCAAGTCTTTGATGTTTCAATAATGATAAACGTCCCACCTACAACCCCACCATTTTCATCACAACACACGTGGCAGCTGAGGTGTTACTTGGTAAGTGGACACACATTAATTAATATTTATCTCTCTTACCCATGTATTCACTCACCAATTAATGTTTGTCCACTCATTAAGTGACAACTCAACTGCCACCTCAACTGCCACGTGTGTTGGGATAAAAATGGTGGGATTATAGGTGAGATGTGTAGAATTACTATTGATGGTTTAGGTATATATTTTGTGAGCATAAGCACGACATCTTCCAGTTTTGTATCTTATGTGCTTTTCTGGACTACGTTATCAATTAAGACTATTTTTAATTTTCGTGCTCACAAAATTAACATCAATTTAGATGATTTTATCAAACACATTTGCATGAAAATAACCTAGAAACTTTTAAAAATGTATGAGGCAGCCGGGTATAATCAGGGTATGACTAGTAATCATAAAACCTGGTATATTTTTGGCAAAATTGGATTGATTGGAAAAATGATTTTTTAATTTTTTTTATTTTAAGTATCACAATAATTCAGGATTCGGGGAGGAAATATACTAAAACCCACAACCTCATAGTATATGTGTGATGGGTAAAACACTACGCCAATCTCAAAAACATACAAAGTTAAGTAAACAACTAATGTTTCCAAACTTGTTAGGGACTAAACTGAAATTTACCCAATGAATTTTGTATAATCAATTTAAAATATGGAGTAATACTATACAACGCAAAAATATTAACCCAAATGACGAGCAAATGAGTTGTAATTACTACACAAATCATGAGGTGATGTGTGAATGATATGACAATAACAAATCACTTACCACATAATTTGAGTTGGTTTTGGGCTAAATTTTTAGGTGAACAAACATTACTGTAGAATGCATTTGTTAGCATATTTTTCAAAACAGTTCATGAAATGAAAACGACTTGTTGCTAATATCTTAGGAGGGACAAATATATTGAATATGCATGTCACAACAATATTTTGTAATTTTGTTTTCTTATTTTCAATAATATTTTGGGTGGGGTGTGGGGATATTGCCGCTAGAGACTTTTCATGAAGAGATGGATGACTTTCTCTCCCTCTTGAGTTTTCTCTCACTTTTGTAGCCTTGTCCATGGATCCTTCAAAAGTATGTCCATGGAATTTCCTTGCCCCTCTCTCAAAAGTTCATGATACTTTACCACAGCCATCATCAAAACCGAAAACTTTTGCAGCTCTGCTCAAAACCGATGAAGTACATGTTCAACAAAATCTTCTCCCGGTGCCAGTTGTGAAAGGGGACATCACGTGTGTTTACATCAGCCAAAAATATGTCCAAGAAAGATTGAAATACTGTCAGAAAAATCTTTTCGGACGTCTACTTTTAAGAAAAGGTTCTATACCTTTAAAGCTTGTTGAGTTAAAATCTGTATTGCAATCGATTTGGCAACTCAAAAATCCTTGGAAGCTTACTCCGTTTCCAAAAGGATATTTTCATATTCATTTTTCTAGTGAAGAAGATTTAAAAAGGGTTTGGAGTGGAGGGTCTTGCTCAATTTCAAACGGTATTTTTCGTATTTTTCAATGGCAACCGGATTTTAATCCATATAATCAACAATTATCGCATGCTCAAGTTTGGGTGAGGTGTTACGGTCTATGCTCGGAATACTGGCATCCAACTACAATCATGGAGATTGCACGAGGAGTTGGCATCCGTCTGCAACTAGATCAAGCTACAATGGATCAAGCATATGGGTTTTATGCTCGAGTTCTTGTGGACATTGATTTAACTTCGAATCAACCATCCTTTTTGAATATGGAGAGAGATGACCATAGAGGTTTCTCTGTCGATGTTATATATGAAAATCTTCCAAAGAGGTGTACGAAGTGTAAAGCTTTTGGTCATGATTCTACTAGATGCCACCAAAATAAGGAGATTAATTCTAACAGGGGTCGATCGTGATCAAGAAATCCAAGGCAAACCTACTGGCCTACCAATGACCACCATAATGGGCAGGTTGTCGTGGAGGAATGTAAAACAATCCCACAAAATCAGGAAACGATAGAGGAAGAGGAAATTGTGCAGATTCAAAATTTTAAAAATCCCGTAATTAATGTGGAAGACAAAAATGGCAGCATCCAATTATCTCCACATTTAATTGAATTAAATGTGATTGATACTCATGAAGTGAATCGGGAAACAACGGCCAATTTTGAAGTTGACAATTTTAGGTCTCAAGAAGTTGACCCAATCTGTGAAGGGCAGTTTCCAGTTACAACCGGTATATCTAATGCACTTGCCGAAGATCAGGATCTAATTGAGAGTTTTTCTCCAATTCAAATTCAAGCAGCTGAACAATTTCCTAATCAAGATGTGGGAATTAATGTTAATATCTCCAATGATTTGAATACAAAGTATTTAAATCATGAAGATAATAATGAGAATCATCAATGTTCTCTAGAGAATATTTGCATTAATAATAGAGTGATTCTTAACAATCCAAAGATTTCAAACTTCCAGAATTTTGATCAGCAAGTTTTGGATGAGGTTTCAGGACATAAAAGAGGAAAGATTAATTTGGAGCATATATGAGAAGACCAATATATTAATACTTCAAATTCTAATCATGGTCCAGTAGATCCCGTGTTTGACAATAATTGGATTCCTGTGGTGACAAAATCAAAAAGAAAAGTGAAGCTAACTTTTAAGATTTTATCTAGTTCCAAGTCTCAAGTGAGTAAGAGAAGTTCTGTAGCTTCACGCATTGTCGTTAATTGGGCCGAGCATGATGAGGCAGAATAATTAAGTTCATGTTTTTTTTTTTGTAAGGCCTGCGTGCCTTTTTAGATTAGTGTGTTTTAGGACATGCGTGCCTTTTTTTTTTTTTGCCTTTTTTATTTTATTTTATTAATAAAAAAGCTCTATAGAGCTTGTTGTTTCAATTAAAAAAAAGGGTGGGGATATTGCCGCTCATAAACATGATTTACACACCTATATTTATAAGTACACTTATATCTAAAATTTAAAATTAAACCATTACGATAAAGACCCATCATAATGTCAATAGTATCATTATTGAAATGAATGTATTCTTTTTAATACATTTTATTTATAAACCCTAGGAAATTATTAACGCACACAATTTTTTTTTTTTTTAAAAAGCTTAATGCTTGGAAGAACTGAATTGATTAGTTTTGAGATTTTTTGATTGTTTACATATGTTTCTTTCTTTTTTATGATTTATTTGGGTGTTTGGGTGTTCGAAGTACAATTAATATGTTTGGCTTAAAATATATATCTGACGTGAGTGATACAAATAAGAGAATTAAGGTGGCAAAATCTATCACGCAAGCCAAAGTGAGACCGGTGAAACGAAAATGAATTGATTCATTTCTTCATCTTTTAACGTGTTTTCGGAAGTGCGTCCCACGAGATGGGCCCCGCTAAGAATCCCAGAGGTTTGGGATCTCACTGGAATCTTCTTGGGCGGTCGGTCGGTTGATTAATATTTTTGAAAATAAACCATTTTGTTTTTCAAGGATGAAAGCGAATCAAGATCATGTTTTTACCTCAAATCTTCAAATTTTAACATTTGTGTGATATGACATTTGTGTGAAAACATTCAAACCATATATAGTTATATATGAATCATGTAATACACTTCGTTTGTTGGAAAATATACTCCATATATATAAATTGAAAAGCATGTTTCTGGTGGTCATGGATGACAGTGATTTAGAAAATAGAACCACCTAGACAAATGTGGTTCTCGACAATTCTAAGTTGTATTCCACATCTGCAACTTGCATGATCATTTGGCAGCTTCCTCCTTTACCAACTCTGCATCACCAATCACCACTCGCTTGTACATTTTTATCTATTTACCTTTACGGTGAAACTTTTATAAAGGAAAAACAAGAGAGTATTAAAGTATCTTTGAAAATAGTGAAAAATAACCACATCTATTATGTAAAATTTATTTTTAATCACCTATAGAAATTTAACCGTTAATAACTACATTATAAAATTTTATTTCAGTCCATAATCATAAATTATAAAAAAGTGCAAATATTGTCACCCATAGATATGATTTGTAGATCCATATTTTATTTAAAAATTTAATTACAAAAATATCCCAATACATATTTACCAATAGTGATAAATTACTTTAATTAAAAATAAATTAAATACTTTATACACCTATTAATTACACCCAGCATATTATACATCCCAATACATGTTTTTCGAACTTGCAGATCTTTTGTTAAGGCCTGTTTTGCGGTCCCCCTTGGTCAGGTCTTTGCTTTTGAGGCTGAGCTCCTTGCTTCTTTAGAAATCAATTACGCGTGGAAGTTGGGTTGGCATAGGATCTGGCTCGAGAGTGACTCTTCTTATGTTGTTCAGCTTCTTTCTGATAGGTCCAATCAGGTTACCTGGCGTGTTCGTCAAGCTTGGCAGCGTTGCATTTATCAGATTTCGCATATGGAGTTCCAAGTCTCTCATTTTTTCAGGGAAGGTAATTAGGTGGCAGATGCTCTCTCTAAGCACGCTTTAGGTATTCCTTCTGATTTGTGATGGTCTTCCACTCCTTCTTTTTGTTCTTTGTTAGTTGGTAATGACTGTATGAGTAAAGAATCTTTCAGGTTTTCCTAGCTTTGTTTTTCTTGTTTGGCATGCGTGCCTCTGGGTTTTTTGGGGCCGTGTCTTCTGTTTTCAGATGTTTTGTGGATTCTTTTGTTTTTTTTATTTTATTATATATATATATATATTCATGGATACTGCCTATGGAGTTTTTCAGCATATGATTGCATGTGACGCTTTTCCCCCTTAGATTAGTCCAATTTCATAAAAAAATAAATAAAAAAAATACACTCAACATATCTTCAACTATATCTCTTTATTTAAAAAAAAAAAAAAACATATAATAAACCCTAATTCTATTTCAAGTATCAAGTAATGGAAAATGAATTTGCAGAGGACAAATCACTACATCAATAAAGAGATGTATGGTGATGTGGTGAATGATATGGTAAGTTGACTGCAAACATGAGAGCTAACAGTTGACGAGAATATCAAGAAAAGTCTACAGTCTATACAAAAGGTTTCAAGGTAGCTAAACCAAGAAGGAGCTATTGATTTGATCTAGACATGTGGAAAAAAATAATAATAATAGATGTCGAAGGGGCTAAAAAAATACCAAAAATACAACTTAAAATAACAAAAAAAAATTCCGACTTATATGTTTGACATTTTAAAAATTTCTAAAAATAACCCTATAGTGTCTAAACAACCTATAGATGGGGGGATGGGTTGTTAATCGATTAATTTACCAATGAAACTAATTATACTGGTGTGTATAAAACTATCTAGATGGGGGTGAATAGATTTTAATTCGGTTATTACCCAATTTTCGTAATTAGTCAATTTTACGAAAATAGCCCTAATATAGTCAAAACAATAAATCAAGTGTAATAGTGCGGAAAATAAACAACATTTGATTTTTACGTGGAAACCTTCAACAAGAAAAAACCACAGGCTGTTATATGCGCCACACACGATCCTCGAAATCACTATTTGTAAAGGTGTCCACAACCTAGGTTGACCACATTAAACCCTACACGGTCACTAACTCACCTCTACTACCCGTAGGCCTTTAATAACAACCCTAGATCAATTTGCTTGAGGCCTAAGCAACCTTAGGCCCAAAGTCTTACTTCTCAATGAACAAATAAATCAACTTAAGTGAATATGCATGATATCCAATATGCAATTTAATGTTAGGTTACACTAAATGCTTATCTAGGATTAAAATATGACAATTAAATCAATCATAGATATCAATTGCTATATGTAATGGCATAAAGTATAGCTATATAAGATAGGACAATCCTAGGTATAGTTATCAAAATACAACACTCAAACATTCAACACATAATCTCAATCTTGTAATTAGAAATTAATCTAAGAGCATACAAGTTATCAATGAGATAAATAGCTAAGTAAAAACACTAAGATTAGATGAAATTAGTGTTCAACTTACCATAGCATGTTTGTTGATGAAGACCTATGCACTAGCACATCCTAGATACCATGGATGATGCTTAAATGATGATTTTATGCATATGGAAAATGATTTGAGTGATCAAAGATGAATTCTTGAATAAAAAACTCTCTTTGAAAATGCTCTCAATTAAAAAATATGATTTTTTGAGTCATTAGGGACGACCTAAAGTGAAAGCATTGGTTATATAGGTGTCCTAAATGAAGCCACGTCGTTTTGATAAAAATAGGGCAAACCGCTGCGGGTATCGCTTCCAAAGCCATAACGGTATCCATAGCGGTGGACAAAATGGTAATCGGGTGTCAAAAGCGCTGCTCTGACCATTGTGGCTTCCACAGCGGTTATGACAGCAGTATGCACTGGGCACAAACTGTTGTCCCTGCCGCTGCAGAAACCCACAGCGGTTGACAAGGCAGTCGAGACAGAGCATCTCACCGCTGTAGAAACCGGTAGTGGTACTGACAGTGATCGCCTGAACCATGCAAAGCTTAAGTGAAAAACATGCATTCTTAAGCTACTAAGGCATGGCAATGAACAAATGCAAGAAGAGTTAAACACAAGAATGCACATACAAGAGACACACAACATACAAGTAGAAAAGATATGCATGAGTTATGTGTGTGTGCAACTAAATCTCTTCAATTGCAAGTAAGCACAAGCATTTTACCTTTAGTGTGCTTCTTCTCTTGAGGTCTTGAGAGGGCCTTTGTTGTGCATGAGCACCAATAATCAAAAGCCTAAGCTACCCTTACATCAAACCCCACAAGTGGTTTGTCACCGAAATAAGCCAATCAAACTTTGAGGAACTTACAATCTCCCCTTTGGCTATTTCGTGACAAAACCACCACTCACATTGATCCTCACAACAAAATAGAAACTAAAGGTCAACAATGATTTTCTACATTACAAAGAGATAATTAAAAGCATAAATCTCTAAGTCTTCAATCTCTTGTAGAACAACCAATTCTTCAAAAAAAAGTTTATACACTTTCCAAGATAAGTGTATGTGAGTTGATCAAGTGAAGTTAAAACAAGCATTTGCATTTCATAATTTTGCATTAAAGAAAACATGCAACATCATGAAATGAATGTGCAATACAATGCTCCCCCTCAACGGGTTACTCCCCTCAATATGCAATCTCCCCAACATGTGCATTTGCTACTACAATTAGCAATCTCCCTTACCACATTCTACTCCCCCCTTTTGTCATGATATAGGCAAATGAGTATCCCCCAACCGGGTCACTTGTAGCAAAGAGAGATAGTAGCATACTAGACATTTGTATAGTAAAATATAAGAACATTATGCAAGCCAATTAATTAGAGAGAAACAATGAGATTTATTTTAAGAAAATGTGTGAATAAAAATGCTTTGCATACAAGACGTGTTGCATTAAATGTCCAAAAATCAATGGTATTTGGCAAAACAAATGACAAAGGTTTCCAATAGAATTCAAACCAATTTCACCATTTGTCATGAATCAAAGCAAGGATATAGAATTTTCATTGATTTCAATTAAGAGGCAACTATATCCAACTTTATAAGCGAAACATGGCATGAGCAACTTTTTTACCCTATTGGATTTTTCTGGGTAAGATACCCGTATGATAGTAGCCATGTTCAACCAATAAAGAAAAAGAGACATTTGGATTTTAACATCCTTTGAACGGATACAAGATCCTTTATTCATTTGAAGTCTCATTATTGCTTTTCACACAAGTTTTGCATTTAAGAATTTGCAATCATCAATTCATGCTTTTCATTTTTAGCATGTCATAAGAATTTCATGCTTTTTCATTTTGAGCATGTCATTTAAAGAGTCATTATGTCATAGAGATAACTATAGGTCATTCAAAGAGTACTTCCTATGTAAATCTCCTAGTCCAAAAATGCATATTTGAACAAAAATATGACATGGATTGCAATCAAAGCAATGGTTCACACTTATTGAAGAAAATAACATATAAGCATATGTGTAACCAAGCTACTCAAGCAATTAATAACAAGCATAATGTTTATCAAATTTTTGCATGTAACAAATATGCAAAATAGCTCTCTTTGTTTGAGTTCCCCATATGGGGTCAATCACCAAAAAACATCACTCCACGAGACATATCTCAATAGATCTACTAAGTGTTTTTAACCTAGTTGCATCTAAGGGTTTAGTAAATAAGTCCGCTAGTTAATCATTAGTACTTATATGTTCAAGTACAATGCATTTATTTTCAACTAGTTCTCTTATGAAATGATGACAGATGTCAATATGCTTAGTCCTAGAATGTTGCACCGGATTCTTGGAAATATTAATAGCACTCATATTATCACAAAAGAGGGTTAGAGTACCTTGATTGAATCCGTAGTCGACTAGCATTTGCTTCATCCAAAGGAGTTGTGTGCAGCCACTCCCCGCGACTATGTACTCGGCTTCGGCCGTTTGCTTCTTGTAAAATCAAGAAACTAAGTTGTTCCCAAGGAAGAAGCAACCGCCCGATGTGCTTTTCCTATCATCACAATTCCTTGCCCAATCCGCATCACTAAAGCCAACTAAACTAGCATTAGTGTTGAAACTAATATTATGCGGTGTGTATCTAAAGGGAGGGGGAGGGGGGGGGGGGGGGGGGGTTGAATAAATTTTAATCCAATTATTACCAATTTTCGCAATTAGTCAATTTTACGAAAATAACCCCAATCTAGTCGAAGCAATAAATCAAGTGTAAATTGCAGAATTTAAATAACACTTGATTTTTATGTGGAAACCTTTAACAAGGAAAAACCACGGGCTGTTATGCACCACACACGAACCCTCGAATCCACTAATTGTAATGGTGTTTACAACCTAGGTTGACCTCAACCTCTCATGGTCTATAACCCACCACTACTACCCGTAGACCTTTAAAAGTGAACCTAGTCCAATTTGCTTGCGGCCTAAGCAACCTTAGCCACAAGACTTACTTCTCAATGAAGAGATTAAACAACCTAAGTGAACATGCAAAGATATTCAAATATGCACTTAGTGCTAGGTTACACTAAATACTTATATAAGATTATAAGATGACAATTAAATCAATCCTAGATATCAATTGATATATGTCATGGAATAAAGCATAGCTAACATAGATTAAACAATCCTAAGTATAGCTATCAGAAAACAACACTCAATCAAAACAACACAACAATCTCTATCTTGTATAATCGAATATAATCTAAGAACATACAAGTAATTAAAGAGATGTCTTGTTAAGTAAAACACTAAGATTAGATGAAATTAGTGAAAAACTTACCAAGAGATGTGTGTTGAGTAAGACCCATGCAAGCAAGCATCCTAGATATGCTAGAAGATACTATATGAATTTTGATGCATATGAAAATGGCTTTGAGTGTTTAAATGAGCAATCTTGATTGCCTTTTCTCCTAAAAATCTCTTTTTTAAGTTTAGGGTTCTTGATAATCAAAGAGTCACCCTAGAGAAGAGAGAAAGTGGTGTATTTATAGAGGCCAATAAAAAGAACGGTGAAAATACAAGATTGCCCCTAAAACGCACCGATCGGCGGTTTCAAAATCGCCAATCCAACCGCCGAATTGAGTCCTGAGAGAACAGGGGATCAACGGCGATTTCATTTGGTGGTTTCATGGCCGCCGAATCCAATCGCCGATTTGAGACCGAGATATTTAAATCAATCAGGTCTTATCGATGGTTTCAAACGGCGGTCATGGCAGCCGATTATAACCTTAAAATTGCTCCAGAACTTTTTGGACTCAAACAGTGATTTCATTCGGCGGTCATGGCCGCCGATCAAACCGTTGTTTCACCACTTTTGGTGAAATCAAAGGAGAAGCCAAGGGCATTCTTCGAAGGTGATCCTCGCGCTAAACCAAGCACACCATTGTGCATGCGTGGACGTTTCCGAATAATATTCAGGAAACGAATTACTAGACACATTAACACACAACAAAATACAACAATGAAGTGCAAGTGTGATATGTGACATGTGACATGTGAAGAGAATACACACAAGAGCAATATACATATATGCAATCATGATAAGTGTGTGTGTGCAACTAAATCTTTTCAAAGAAAACTAAACACTAGAGATATACCTTTGGTGTGCTTATCACCTTGAGGTCTTGAGAGGGCCTTTGAGCTTGATTATCAATCACCTAAGCTACCCTTACAATTCAAACTCCAATTGTGGTTTGTCACCGAAATAAGCCAATCAAACTTTGAGGAACTTACAAGTGTCAAAAGAGTACCAAATCCCATAGTTGGATGTCCAATTCACATATCGAATGATTCTCTTAACAGAAGAGAGATGAGACTCCTTAGGATTCGATTAGTACCTAGCACACACACCCACATTAAAAGATATATCGTGCCTACTTGCGGTCAAATAAAGCAAGCTACCAATCATGCCCCGATATAGAGTTTGTTCCACACTTTTTCCACTAGCATCCTTGCTTAGCTTCAGAGTGGTACTCATTGGTGTATCACAATGTTTGGCATTTTCAAGACCAAACTTCTTCACTAGGTTTTTAGCATATTTAGCTTGGGTTATAAAAATCCCATCATTTAATTGCTTAATTTGCAAACCTAGGAAGTAACTTAGCTCACCAACAAGACTAATCTCAAACTCATGAGACACAACTTCAACAAATTGTTGGACCTTGGTGTTATTGGTGGAGCCAAGCACTATATCATTAACATATATTTTAGCTATGAAAAGCTCATCATCGTTTTTCTTGATGAATAGAGTCTTGTCAACACTACCTCTTGTGTAGTTATTGTCAACAAGAAATTGAGTGAGTCACTCATACCAAGCCCTCGGTGCTTGTTTCAACCTATATAAAACCTTCTTGAGGCGATAGACATGGTTGGGGTGGTGTGCATCCACAAACCCCTTGGGTTGCTCAATAAACACTTTCTCTTGTAAGAAGCCATTGAGGAAGGCACTCTTCATGTCCATTTGGTGCAATTTGAACTTGTGCATACAAGATATGGACAAGATAAGCCTAATGGACTCTAGACGGGCAACGAGAGCAAATGTCTCCTCAAAGTCAATACCCTCAATTTGAGAGTACCCTTGTGCAACAAGTCTAGCCTTGTTATGCACTATGTTGCCGTCCTCATCGGCTTTGTTCCTATATATCCATTTGGTGCCTATGATATTAGTGCTCTTAGGCCTAGGAACTAGAGTCCAAACCTCATTCCTTTCAAATTGGTTTAGCTCTTCTTGCATGACAAGAACACAAAATTCATCATTTAAGGCTTCATTAACCTTTTTGGGTTCAATTTGAGAGGTGTAGCAAGTATAACTAATAATATTAGCTATTTGATGTCTAGTCCTAACACCCTCATTCATGTCTCCAATGATGTCATCTTTATCATGGAGTTTCCTAACCCATGGCGCGGATTCATTAGAGTCAAAGATAGGAACTCTATTAAGAGGTTGTGTGTCCTCTTCATCAAGGTTAGACATCCCAATAATAGGAGTCTCCACAACCTTCTCGAAAGGAGAATCATTAACTATAGCAATCTCCTCCTCATGTTCATTAGTCTTGAGCCTAGTATCATCAATGACAACATTAGATGATTCCATGACGCTTCAAGTCTTCAAATTGAAAACTCTATAGGCTATACTATTCAAGGCATAACCAATAAAGATACCCTTATCACTCTTAGCATCTAATTTGCCAAGTTGATCACGAACATTTAAAATGTAGCATTTGCTTCCAAATGAGTGGAAGTAGCTAACATTTGGCTTTCTACCTCTCCATAACTCATAGGAGGTTTGCCTAGTACCGGGCTTTAGGAAGACTCTATTTCCTATATAGCATGCCGTATTGACGGCTTCGGCCCATAGGTCCTAAAGACATTGTTGCTAAGCAACATCACACGGGCCATTTTTTGAAGGGCCCTATTTTTCCTCTCAACAACTCCATTTTATTGAGGTGTCATAGGAGCCAAAAACTCATGAGAGATACCTAAGCTATTGCAATAACTTTCAAAGTAGGCATTCTCAAACTCCATCCCATGGTCACTTCTAATCCGTTTAATGTTTTTAATGTTTGAGTCTTTTTCATTTTGAATTTTAGTGCAAAGCATTTTAAACTTATCAAAAGTTTCAGATTTTTCTCTAAGAAAATATGTCCATGTGAACCTAGAGAAATCATCTACACAAACAAAAATATATTTCTTTCCATCTAAACTCTTGGTTTGCATAGGACCTATAAGATCCATGTGGAGAAGCTCTAAGGGCTCTTTGGTGGAGAGATACTTGTCTTTCTTGTGCATGCTCTTAGTTTGTTTCCCTTGTTGGCAAGGTCCACAAGCACCATTGACTTTCTTCCCAAGCTAAGGAAGGCCACGCACAACATTAAACTTATCTAAGATTCGTAAATCCCGATAGTTCATGTGGCCAAGTCTTTCATGCCACAACTCAATTTTCTCATCCTTGGACACATTGCGTGAGACTATTCTAGCTTCAAGACAATAACAATTGTCGCTAGATCTCATTCCTTTGTCCATCGAGCAATAGGATTGAGCAATCATTTTTGCTAAACAAAATGGAAAGTACTTCATCACTTAGATGAGAAATGCTTATCAAACTGGCTTTCAAGCCATCAACATATAAAACATTGGACAAGGAGGGTAATTTGGGAATGGAGATGGTTCCTTTCTTTACGACTCTCTTTTTAGATCCATCACCAAAGGTGACAAATCCCCCTTCCTCCATGACAAGAGTTTCAAAGAAACTCTTGTTTCCCTTCATGTGCCTAAAACACCCATTATCTAAGTACCAAAAATTAGAAGAATTTGCCTTTAAAGCAATTTGAGCAACATAGCAAAAGAATTCATCTCTTTTAATCCACCTAAGAGAAACTCTTTCTTTCCTAGTGGTTATAGGTACTTGGGTTCTAGATGTCCTAGGATCATGCAAATCTGTCTTACTCTTCATAGGAACATGCATCTTGGCTCTAGCCTTTTTCTTTCCTATCATGCTTTCAACTCTCCGCATTTTAATATAAGGGTGAAATTCATTTTAGTCTCTCTAGTTTGACCTAATAGCCAAACTGAAAGTTCTCACGGTGTGTAATCTATTAATCTAGAGGGGGGTGAATAGATTTTAACTAATTTTACCCAATTTTCGTTTAAGGACAAGATTATGAAAATACCCTTAATAGTCAATAAAGTATAGCAAGTGTAATATTGTGCGGAAATTAAAACAACACTTGATATTTACGTGGAAACCCTCACGGGAAAAACCACGGGCTGTTAAGTGAGCCACACCCGAACCTCGAATCCACTAAATGTGATGAAAGTATAACCTAATCCCAAAAGTAATCACACACCTACCTAATCTCGGTATAAGCGAACTTAGTCCGATTGCTTGCGAATTAAGCAACCTAATCCCGGTCACAACACAAGACTTAATTCTCTAAAAAGAGATTAACACCCTAAGTGAATATATGAATATTCAAATGCAACATAGAGCAAGGGAAACCCTATATGCTTATCTAAGATGATGAATTTGCAATAAATTAAAGCTAAATGACAAGTCAATTAGCTTAGATAATCATAGATTATAGAAACCTAGATATCTATCACAAAAACAACACTCAATCAAATCAACACAACAATCTCTATCTTGAATATTAGAATTTAATCTAAGAACAATCAAGTAATAAAAGAGATGCCATAATAAATAAAACACTAATTATAAATGATAATAGTGAAAAACTTACCAAAGCAAGAGTGATGATAAAAGACCCATGCAAGCAAGCATCCTAGATATGCTAGAGAATGCTAGATGAACTTTGATGCAAATGGATTTTTGGTTTGAGTGTTTAATGAGCAAACTTGATTGCTTTCTCTTTTAAAATTCTCTCTTTTGAAAGTAGGGTTCTTGATGATTAAAGAGTCACATTTAGAACAAGAGAAAGTGATGTATTTATAGGTATGAAAAACAGAGCATGTGAGAAGACAAGTTTGCCACTGAAACACACCGATCGGCGGTTTCAATCGGCGGCCAGGCCGCCAATCATAACCGCCGAATTAGACCTGAGAGGAACAGGGGACCAACGACGGTTTTATTCGGCTGTTTCGTGACCGCCGATCTAACCGTCGAATCAAACCGAGAGATAAAATCAATTATGTATGAACGGCGGTTTCATTTGGCGGTTTCGTGACCGCTGATTCAACCTCCGAATCAAACCGAGAGATGAAATCAATCAGGTCTTGAACGGCGGTTTTGAATGGCGGTCGTGACCACCGATTGTAACCGTAGAATTGCTCCAGACACTTCTGGAAGCAAACGGCGGTTTCATTCGGTGGTCAGGCCGCCGATCATAACCGCCGATCACCAACATAGGTGAAAACCAAGGAGAAGCCAAGGGCATTCTCCGTAGGCGGTCTTCGTGCAAAACCAAGCACATTCTAGTGCATGCTTGAACGTTTCCGAATACTATCGGGAAACGAATTACAAGACTACAAGACACAAATACACGCAACAAAATATAACATATAAGTGCAAGTGTGAAATGTGACATGTGAAGAGAATGCACACATATGCAATGTATGATAAGTGTGTGTGTGCAACTAATCTCTTCAAAGAAAAATAAGCACTAGAGATATACCTTTGGAGTGCTTGACACCTTGAGGTCTTGAAAGGGCTTGAGCAATAACAACAACACCTAAGCTACCCTTACAAAGAACCCCAACATGTGGTTTGTCCATGAAATGAGCCAATCAACAAATGGGAACCTTACAATCTCCCCCTTTGGCTATTTTGTGACAAAACCACCACTCACATTGATTCCTCACAATAAAAAATAGAAACTACGGGACTACAATGATATTCTACACTACAAAGAGATAAGAAAATGCAACGTGAAGTCTTCAACCTCTTGTAGAATAATCAATCCCTGAAAATCAAGTTTCTAACATTTCCAATACAAGTAAGAAGTTAGATGAATCAAGTGAGAGCAAAAACAAGCATTTGCATTTAAGAAATTAGGTACAACATCATGCAATGTATGTATATGCAATGCTCCCCCTCAACGGGTTACTCCCCCTCAATGAATGTTCTCTCCAATATGCACAATTGCTTTTATATTTTGCAATTCCCCATACCATATCCTACTCCCTCTTTTTGTCATGATATAGGCAAAGGAGTAGTCCCCAACCGGGTCACTCATAGCAACGAGAGATAGTAGCATGCAAGATATTTGCATAATCAATATAAGTCACTTTATGCATCTCAATTAATTGGAGAGAAACAAGGAGATTTATTTAAAAAAAAAAATGTGTGAATCAAACATGCTTTGCATACAAGACATGTAGCACTCAAGTCCAAAATACAATGGTATTTGGCAAAGCAAATGACAAAGGTTTCTAATAAGAATTCAAACCAATTTCACCAATGTCATGAGTAAAGCAAGGATATAGAATATATTGATTTCAATTTAAGAACAACTATATCCAACTTTATAAGCGAAACATGGCATGTGTGACTTTGCACCCTATTTGATTTTTCCGGATAAGATATCCGTATGATAGTAGCCATGTGTAGGGAAAAATACCGTAGTACACGCAGCGGAAGCGAGACTAAAAATAGATTTAGTAACTTTTAAAATTTTTCCTTTTTATGAACCTTAAACCCTTTAATCAATTAAACATATATATTATCTAACAAAAGAAGAATACCTTTTGTCGCGTGATCCGATTGACTTACGTCGATGGTAATCCGCAAGATCTTCAATCCTAGCACGAACGTGGATCACCTAGGAGCGTGGTCTCCCTTTTTCTTTGAATTGCAAACCTGTGAATGGACAAACAAACTTTTCTTTTCTTTGTTAGTCACAAAAACAATCAAAAGAATACTAAGATTATTCCGGTCACTTTTGAGTTCTCAATCTAATGATCGAAACTCGCGTGAACCTAGATCGATGTTGTACACACAAGCTTATTGATGAATAAGCAAAAAGTATACCATCAAAGAATAATCTATCACTCTTTTATGTTTTTAGTAGAATAAAAATAACTCTCTATGAATGAAGAAGAAGAAGAAAATTGTCTCTAGTGAAAACCCATCGGGTGGCCGAATTCTATAAGAGTGAATATATAGGTGGCCAAATTTTCTTTCCTTCTTTCTTTTAGGGTGGCCGAATTCTTCATGTGTTTCTCCTTAGGGTTGCCGCAATTTTCCTCTACAAAAGAGGAGTTGTGTTGCACCCAAATTCACATGTCATTTAAGACTTCAAACCCTAATCCAACTCATAGATCTTTTATTATTTTATTTTGACTAAATAAAAAGACTCCTTATTTGATTAAATAAATAAAATTAATTATTTATTTTCTTACCAAATAAGTCTTTTACTTTTAGTATACTACCAACAATAGTATAACATTAGGAATCATATTTCCTAATCAGAAAAGATTTGTTTCTTAATTAAACAATTAATTAATAAATTAATTAATTCTTATTTAATTAAAACAAATGAAACAAAATAATATATTAGGTTAAAACTTTAACCTTGCCGCCCCACTTGAATAAAATTGGGCATAATATTATTTTCTTATTTCATTTAATCCATTGGACTTTAAATAAAAAGCCCACATGTGAACCAGACCCATTCTTACTAAAAGAAACAAGCCCACATGTCTTTCATTAATATATTAATATAATTGAGCAGCCCATTACATAAATAATGTGCAAATTATATTCTTAATATATTAAATGCAATTCTAGATGGACCCTTAAATTGGTCCGGTAGAATATATCAAGTGATCCATGCAAGTCCGTGTGGATTGGGGATCTTGGCGGGCTATCTAAATTTAAGCTTCAATAGACATAACCTAATCACAATCAACAAATGATTCACTTAGGCCCGATCCATTAATTTTAACTCATTCCACTAAAGAGCTAAAACTGAACTCTTAAATAAAGATAGAAAAGGAAGATGTTCCTCATTCATACCCTAGACAATCATGTTGGAGATAGTGTATCCTCATGATTAATATCAGTAATCGCCAAGAGTTCATAGACCGCCTACAACTCTCCAAGTTACCATATTTACTCATATGACCACGTTTTGAACTTGGATATTTTGACTTGTCCAGAAGCCATGTTTTCAATAGACACTATCGAAAACTCAACGTTGAGATTTAATATCCAATTACCTTAAAACATCCATATGATGATATTATACTCTCATTTAATAAATGGAGCCACGATGTCCATATCTATAAATGAAGTCCTCTATCGATTAACAAATGAATATCACCAAACTATCGAGGATAGACTATGCGATATAATCGTACTCATTGATAACTCAAATGATATCACTTGCAACCATAAGTCCATCATTTATCTCAGGATTAAGATAGACTCTCCGATTGTCCTGATAATGAAAAGACTATTATCTATTGACGATTATAGATAAAGTATTTCATTGTGATCCAGTTCAATACACCCAGTGCACTAGATCCTTTTGCTCGAAGACACTCCGATGATTTTAGACTCATCATATCTCATTTGATCCCACTCAAATGCTAGCAAAAGAATTCTACAACTTTAACAAGATAAAGGTGCCCAACCTTTAACTTAAGTTGTGAACATTATTCAAGACTAACTAAAGAATTGTGTCTACCACATACATATCCAGATGTACGAACAATTCTTCTTTTCTCATAGTCTTTAGACCTTATGATTATTTACTTTGACAATTATAATATTAAACTATAAATGCTATATGATTTGTTAAACCAGAAATCACTTTATTAATATGAAAAAGATTGTTAATTACAACATTACACTCTTGCTATTGAGCATAATCCTAACACCATGTTCAACCAATAAAGAAAGAGAGACATTTGGAATATAAATTCCTTTGAACGGATACAAGATCCTTTATTCATTTTGAGTCTCATAAGCTTTCACACAAGTTTTGCATTTTAAGAATATACAATCATCAATTCATGCTTTTCATGTGAGCATGTTATATGAATTTCATGCTTTTTCATTTGACATTAGCATGTTGTAAAAGAATCATTATGTCATGGAGATAACCATAGGTCATTCAAATCATACTTCCTATACACATCTCCTAGTCTAAAAATGCATGTTTGAACATAAATATGACATGGATTGTAAACAAGCAAGGTTCACACTTATTGAATTGAAAACATATATACATATGTGCAACCAAGCTTACTCAAACAATTAAAAGAAGAGGCATAAGTTATTTCGAATTTTTTTGCAAGATACAAGAATGCAAAATAGCTCTTTTTGCTTGAGTTCCCCATATGGGGTCAAATACAAATCACATCACTCCACAAGACATATCCCAATAGATCTACTTAGTGTTTTAAATCGAGTAGAATCTAAGGGTTTAGTAAATAGGTCCGCAAGTTGATCATTAGTACCTACATGTTCAAGTACTATGCATTTATTTTCAACAAGCTCTCTAATGAAATGATGGCGGATGTCAATATGCTTAGTTCTAGAATGTTGCACCAGATTCTTGGAAATATTAATGGCACTCATGTTATCACAAAAGAGAGAGAGAGTACCTTGGTTAAATCCGTAGTCTACTAGCATTTGCTTCATCCATAGGAGTTGTGTGCATCCACTCCCCGCGGCTATGTATTCGGCCTCGGTCGTGGACAAGGAAATTGAGTTTTGCTTCTTGCAAAACCAAGACACCAAGTTGTTGCCTAGGAAGAAGCAACCGCTCTATGTGTTTTTCCTAACATCACAATTTCCTGCCCAATCCGCATCACTAAAGCCTACAAGACTAGCATTAGTGTCAAAAGAGTACCAAATCCCATAGTTGGATGTCCCATTCACATAGCGAATGATTCTCTTTACGAAAAATAGATGGGACTCCGCTTGGTACCTAGCATACACACCCACACTAAAAGAGATATCGGGCCTACTTATGGTCAAATAAAGCAAGCTACCAATCATTCTACGATATAATGTTTGTTCCATACTTTTACCACTAGCATCCTTGCTTAGCTTCAAAGTGGTACTCATGGGTGTATCACAATGTTTGGCATTTTCAAGACCAAACTTCTTCACTAGGTTTTTGGTATATTTGGCTTGGGTTATGAAAATCCCATCATCTAATTGCCTAATTTGCAAACCTAGGAAGTAACTAAGCTCACCAACAAGACTCATCTCAAATTCATGAGACATGACATCAATAAATTGTTGGACCTTGGTGTTGTTGGTGGAGCCAAAAACTATATCATCAACATATATTTGAGCTATGAAAAGCTCATCATTGTCTTTTTTGATGAATAGTGTCTTGTCAACACTACCCCTTGAGTAGTTATTGTCAACAATAAATTGAGTGAGGTGCTCATACCAAGCCCTCGGTGCTTGTTTCAACCCATATAGAGCCTTCTTGAGGCGATATACATGGTTAGGGTGGTGTGCATCCACAAACCCCTTGGGTTGTTCAACAAACACTTCCTCTTGCAAAAAGCCATTGAGGAAGGCACTCTTGACATCCATTTGATGTAATTTGAACTTGTGAATACACGAGATGGACAAGAGAAGCCTAATGGACTCTAAATGGGCAACGGGAGCAAATGTCTCCTCAGAGTCGATACCCTCAATTTGAGAGTACCCTTGTGCTACAAGTCTAGCCTTGTTCCGCACTATGTTGCCATCCTCATCGGATTTGTTCCTATAGATCCACTTGGTGCCTATAACATGTGTGTTCTTAGGCCTAGGAACTAGAGTCCAAACCTCATTCCTTTCGAATTGGTTTAGCTCTTCTCGCATGGCATGAACCCAAAATTCATCATTTAAGGCTTCATCAACCTTTTTGGGTTCTATTTGAGAGGTGTAGCATGTGTAGCTAATTAGATTAGCTATTTGACGCCTAGTTCTAACACCCTCATTTACCTCTCCAATGATGTCATTCTTATCATGGAGTTGTCTAACCCATGGAGCGGGTTCTTTAAAGTTCAAGAGAGGAACTCTATCAATAAGTTGTGTGTCCTCATAATTACCATTGGACGTCCCAACATTGGGAGTCTCCACAACCTTCTCCAAAGGAGAATCATCATCTAAAACTACCTCCTCCTCATGGTTATTAGACTTAAGCCTTTCATCATCAAAGACAACATTAGATGATTCCATGACACTTAGAGTCTTTAAATTGAAAACTCTATAGGCTCTACTATTTAAGGCATAGCCAATAAATATACCCTCATCACTCTTAGCATCAAATTTGCCAAGTTGATCACGATCATTTAAAATGTAGCATTTGCTTACAAAGGAGTGGAAGTAGCTAACATTTGGCCTTTTGCCTTTCCATAGTTCATAGGAGGTATTTCTAGTTCCGGGCCTTAGGAAAACTCTATTTCCTATATAGCAAGCCGTATTGACGGCTTCGGCCTACAGGTTCCTAAGGACATTGTTGCTAAGCAACATCACGCGGGCCATCTCTTGAAGGACCCTATTCTTCTTCTAAACAACTCCATTTTGTTGAGGTGTCCTAGGAGCCGAAAACTCATGGGAGATGCCTAAACCATTACAATAGGTTTCAAAGGTGGCATTCTCAAATTACCTCCCATGGTCACTTCTAATCCGTTTAATGCTTTTAATGTTTGAGTTCATTTCATTTTGAATTTTATTACAAAGCATTTTAAACTTACCAAAAGTTTCGGATTTTTCTCTAAGAAAATATGTCCATGTAAATCTAGAAAAATCATCAACACAAACAAAAATGTATCTTTTTCCACCTAAGCTTTCGGTTTGCATAAGTGATACTCGCTTTTTCTGTCGTTGTAAGAATGCGAGGATCAAAAGATTTGTTTATATTTAAAATAGGGGTTTCCTACGTAATGTGCTCTAAACTAGCAAAAGACTAGTAAAGCGGCAAGCAAGGGTATCGTTCCGCAGGGAGGTATGATTCGTCAACCGTATCAAGTTCTAGAGTTTATTGTAAGCATGTAAATAGAATGTGGAAAGGTAAGAATGATGTGTGTGAAATGTATGTACAATGCGATGTGTGTGTGTGTAGAGAATAAAAATGAAAATAAATAAAAACAAAGAGAATATGGAAGGGTGAGAATGGTGATTAAAGTGATAAATAAAATGATGGATAGGAGAGATGCATGAAAATTGTCACACAAGGTTCAACAAGTTCACCATACCTAAGTGCACAAATAGTTGGTTGTTAGACATTACGGACATCCAATTTTAGTTAAGGGTTCGTTCTTGCCTCAATCCGATTTATACCCATTCATAGAGCTAACGGTTGAAGAGTGTGCCGTGAACCTCTCAAACACGAAACCACAACCAACATATGTGAACCGATTCTACAAACAAAACTACATTGAGCCCCAATAATAGATTCGTAATGTAAAATGGCAACGTGAAAGTCTAATGAATGTGGAAAGAGTGATTGTATCTCCGACCATAACTCACCTAGAGCCCCTAGAGTGAGAAATAGCTAAAGTCCAATTGTTTACAAGAACAATGAACAAAATCCTTCTAATATGACAATTTATAGGTTCACCCACTCTTCCTAGCTAATTAGCCAAAACTATGCCCGGAGAGCCCCTCCTAAAGCACAATCCTAACTCTAATTCACTCAAACCAATTCATGACATGCAATTTCGACCTTCCAAAGACATACATACACAAATGAGATATTTGATTACAACTACTCCTACAATTAAGTTAATCTACTCCTAATCCCATCCATGAACACATATCAATTTCCAATCATCCATAAACATGCATTTCAAGATAAGAGATATATTCAATAACAATCAAGAATGAATGAAAACACAAATTGGATATAAAAACAACCACATATATATTGAGCACAAAATAGGTTTACAAGTATTCCCAAGTGAGGATTACACATTCAAGAAAACAAGAAATACATAGAGAGTGAGAAATAGATACAACCCTTGAAGAAAACCTCCTCCAAGAGCTCCTTCCTTTGCTAGCTCGAAATTGACCAAAGCCCACTCCTATCTCTATGCAATCTACTCCTAAATGTGGTGGAAGATGGGTAGAAGGTGAGATGGGGAGCATCCATGGAGGAAAAACCTCCATGGATGCTCTTGGAAGCTTCTCTCTCTCTTATTTGGTGAAGAAAATGAAGAAGAAGAAGAAGAAGAGGAAGTTTGTGGGGAGTGTGTTCTGATGGTTGAGAAGAGAATAAGGTGTTTATATAGTGTTGGGAGGTTAGGGCACGAAAGGACGAAACTGTCCCTGAAATTCGCCCAAAAAATGACTTTCTGGATTGATTCGGCGGTTTCATTCGGCGTCCTGGCCGCCGTTTGAAGTAGCTGTTTAGATCTGACAGCCTTTCAGCGTTTTCAGCATCGCGCACCGTTACGGAAATGGACATAACTTCCTGCAGAAAGCTTGGAATCACAATCCGTAAAATGTTCTAGAAACTAGACTTCCGGGGCTTTCCGAATATATAAAGATATCCATGTGGTTCGATATGAGAAGGAAGATATGATCTCCGCAAGTTGTACGTTCTGCACGCGTATATACAATTTCAGCTCTTTTTGCTCCATTTTGCCTCCCAAACTAATCTTTAAGCTCAAAACCTTATTATAAGGAATATGTACCTACACAAAGCTCAAACAAAACATTATATACAAAAATACGCTCGAAAACGAGACAAACGATCGGAAATGGGGAACCTCAAATAGGTATAAAATAGTTCGATCAAATACCCCCAAACCTATCTTTTGCTCGTCCTCGAGCGAAACAAAGAGAACAAAAATATATACAACAAATAAAAACTTATAAAACAAATAAAAACTTATAAAACAAATAAAATAAAATAAAATAAACTAAAAATTAAGCTAGTCCACTTCCGTAGGAAACACGGTGGCACTTAGCATGTGCCACAAGCCTTTAAACCACTAGGCGATCCCTAGAGGAGGAGTTATAGTCTCCTGAGGGTTTACAGCTACGACACCCACAAACGTATACTCCGTGAAACAAATTATAGCACGGTGTGTATAAAGCTATCTAGAGGGGGGGTGAATAGATTTTACGCTTTTTACCCAATTTTTCGTGTTAGTCAAAATTACGAAAATGCCCTCAAGATAATATAAACAAGCAAGTGTAATATGGTGCGGAAATTAAAACAACACTTGGTTTTTACGTGGAAACCCTCACAGGAAAAACCACGGGCTATGTAAGTAAGCCACACTCGAACCTCGAATCCACTAAATGTGCAAACGATTACAACCTAATCCCGGAAGTAATCACACACCTACCTAATCCCGGTATGAGTGAACCTAGTCCAATTTGCTTGCGTTCTAAGCAACCTAATCCCGGATGCTACACACAAGACTTACTTTCTCTATGAAGAGAATACAACCCTAAGTGAATATATGTGAATATCCAAAATGCAACATAGAGCAAGGGAAACCCTATATGCTTATCTAAGATGATTAATATGCAATTAAGAGCAATCCTAGATATCAAAACTAAATGACATGTCAAATAGTTTAGCTATTCAATATTAAGCACAAAACCTAATATGCAAGCACAATATAAAATCTCAAACATACATCATACTCATCTCAATATTGTATCTAAAGCATACAATATAACAAACAAGTAATTAATTGAGATTGCTAGATAAGAGAAACACAAAACATGTAAGATATTAGTGAAAAGCTTACCAAGCAAAGTATGATGAAGATTCCATGCTAGATGACATCTAGATGATCTAAGATGATGCTAGATGATGATGGATGATCATGAAAAAGTGTTTGAGAATCAAGAATGGAGTTCTTGGAATTTTTTTTCTCTTTGAAAAATATCCTAAGTATGAATTCTGAATATGAACTCTCTTGATTGACCTAAAGTCAAAGTGGCATATATATAGGGGGCCAAATCAAAGTGAGGTCGTTTAAGTAAGTTTCAAAGAAACGCGCCAATCGGCGGTTTCAATCGGCGGCCAGGCCGCCGTTCATGACCGCCGAATTGAGCTCGTGAAGAACAGAGCATAAACGGCGGTTCATTCGGCGGTTTCGTGACCGCCGATTCCAACCGCCGAAACAGAACAGAGAGATCAAAATCAACCAGGTATGAACGGCGGTTTCATACCCGCCATTTCAACCGCCGAATTAGACTGGGAGATAAATCAATCAGGTCTTGAAACGGCGGTTTCGAACGGCGGTCGTGACCGCCGATCTTAACCGTAGAAATGCTTCAGACCAATCTGGACTGAAACGGCGGTTTCAGTCGGCGGCCAGGCCGCCGATCATAACCGCCGATCACCTAGATAGGTGAAAACCAAGGAGAAGCCGAGGGCATTCTCCATAGGCGGTCCTCGCGCTAAATCAAGCACATTCTCGTGCATGCGTGGACGTTTCCGAAAGTTATCGGGAAACGAATTACACAACAACATGACACAATTACACACAACAAAATATAATAAATAAGTGCAAGTGTGAAATGTGACAAATGAAGAGAATGCACACATATGCAATGAATGTTAAGTGTGTGTGTGCAACTAATCTCTTCAAAGAAAAGTAAGCACATAGAAATTTACCTTCGGTGCTTATCAACACGAGGTCTTCAAAGGGCTTCGAACAATAAGACCGATACTTAGGCTACCCTTACAAAGAACCCCCACATATGGTTTGATCACGAAATAAGCCAATTAAAAACAACGGGAATCCTTACACTCTGCAACAAAAGTTGAGATGCAAATCTGCACATACCAAGCAAAGACTACACATGCATGCTAGAATCGCAAATATACCAATTAATAACAATGCATCACACAATGCAAGTATGCCAATACTTAGGATGTTTTCGGTTAACAAAACAATTACGCTCGTATGCCCAAGATAAAATTCGCCTCGACTCTAATCCTCACCAGATTTCAGTCATATTTTCACTCAGAACTTAGGCACACTCTCTAGCAAACATATGTGATTTGGAGTTTAGGTATATGGAATTAAATATAATCACATATGAGTATTTTCCAATGACGCACATTTTTTGAAAATGGATCTCATGGAAGGAATTGAAATGCCATGAACGTGGAAAGACATGCATTGACTCGCATTCCCAAGATAGACTTCCTAAGAGATCAAATGGGATTTCCCTCACTTTTGTTGGGGCCAAGGTGATTTGTTGTAGAGTTTGGGATGTAAGAGATGGTGGGAGCAGGAAGGATAAAGTTATTAACAATGCTAATGTGTGTTTGCACATTACACTTTATAACAAAATTAGCTCTATTACATATTTACAATACAAGCGTCTTGGCTTTGTGCTACAATTGTACCCTTATTAGTGAGTAACTTTACCATTGAAGAACTAGAAGGCTTAAGTGTTTTATATTTCAACACTTATTCAATTTCTTTTTCTTTTTCTTTTTCTTTTCTTTTCTTTTTTTTTTCCTTTTTTTTTTCTTTTTGCAAGCCTTTTCCTAGCACAATTTACATATATTCGCCCAAGTACACGCTTTTACAAAATTTAGAGCTAGCTTCTCCTAAGCTATATACCTCAACATGATCAATAACTAGGGAATGGATATGTGTTTGGCTTCAATTTGCAATGAATATGGGGGTATGGGAGTGTTTAGGCTATTTTAGTAGTTATGCACACACTCAAGCTCAAAATCATTTCTAAAAGTCCATATAACAAGGGAATACAAGTCTCAACAAGCAGTCCACATGATGAAGTTCTATGGCAATCAATGCAAAATTGATGTACAATGAGATCACAATGAAGAAAAAAAATCGAAGAGTGTATAAGAGTAGAAACAAAACTCACAAACTTTTGTTATTTAGGCACAGTGTAGCTCACGGGTAGTCTCCACTATTTTCCTAGGCTACACAAATATAGAAGTCTCATCCACCTCAACATCAAAAGATTGGCACTGTACAAGCAAATTTAAGCGACACACGGAGCTAAAAGCATACATGTGCCTCTACCGGCACGCAAAGAAAAACAACTTAACAAAAATGGACTCATTTCCAAATATTTTCAAAATTGATCGTTTTGTGCAGAGATTTGAAAATTTTCTAAACGTAACAAAAAATAAAAATAGACAACGAAGGTGTCCACACCCCCAAACCAAAACTCAACATTGTCCTCAATGTTGCTAAAATCATAAAATATGGACAACATTTAGCAAGATTCGGAGATAAGAACGAAAGACAAAAACTAACAACAAAACACAACAAATCCTAAGATCTAAGCACAATACAAATCCACTCTTAGATCTAAACAAAAATAAAAGGTTACAAACACTACAAGCATAGCATTTTAACATTAAGCACATAATCCACAACTACATCCACAAGTGCTCCATTTAAACTCAAAATTCAGAGGATACCTCTTGTGGCTGCAACCAACTAGGCCATTGTGGCGCTGCCGTTTCACTTGGGGAGTTGTCGTGGCGTGATAAGCACACCGTATGGTTCTCTTGAGTTATGCGGTCCATCCGACCTGAAATTTCCTTTCCTTGCACAAGCACAACTCAAACAACATTAAACGAATATGCTATAAAAAAAATGAAAAAAAACAAGTGTTTATTTTCAACATATCTAAACACAATCCGCAAAGCAATTAAATCTAAAATTTATAGAACCTAAGCTAAAACAAGAAACAATCAACGAATACACCTCACCGGCAGCGGCGCCATTTTGATACTCGCTTTTTCCGTCGTTGTAAGAATGCGAGGATCAAAAGATTTGTTTATATTTAAAATAGGGGTTTCCTACGCAATGTGCTCTAAACTAGCAAAAGACTAGTAAAGCGGCAAGCAAGGGTATCGTTCCACAGGGAGGTATGATTCATCAACCGTATCAAGTTCTAGAGTTTATTGTAAGCATGTAAATAGAATGTGGAAAGGTAAGAATGATGTGTGTGAAATGTATGTACAATGCGATGTGTGTGTGTGTGTGTAGAGAATAAAAATGAAAATAAATAAAAACAAAAAGAATATGGAAGGGTGAGAATGGTGATTAAAGTGATAAATAAAATGATGGAGAGGAGAGATGCATGAAAATGGTCACACAAGGTTTAACAAGTTCACCATACCTAACTGCACAAATAGTTGGTTGTTAGACATTACGGACATCCAATTTTAGTTAAGGGTTCGTTTTTGCCTCAATCCGATTTATACCCATTCATAGAGCTAACGGTTGAAGAGTGTGCCGAGAACCTCTCAAACACGGAACCGCAACCAACATATGTGAACCGATTCTACAAACAAAACTACATTGAGCCCCAATAATAGATTCGTAATGTAAAATGGCAACGTGAAAGTCTAATGAATGTGGAAAGAGTGATTGTATCTCCGACTATAACTCACCTAGAGCCCCTAGAGTGAGAAATAGCTAAAGTCCAATTGTTTACAAGAACAATGAACCAAACCCTTATAATATGACAATTTATAGGTTCACCCACTCTTCCTAGCTAATTAGCCAAAACTATGCCCGGAGAGCCCCTCCTAAAGCACAATCCTAACTCTAATTCACTCAAACCAATTCATGACATGCAATTTCGACCTTCCAAAGACATACATACACAAATGGGATATTTGATTACAACTACTCCTACAATTAAGTTAATCTACTCCTAATCCCATCCATGAACACATATCAATTTCCAATCATCCATAAACATGCATTTCAAGATAAGAGATATATTCAATAACAATCAAGAATGAATGAAAACACAAATTGGATATAAAAACAACCACATATATATTGAGCACAAAATAGGTTTACAAGTATTCCCAAGTGAGGATTACACATTCAAGAAAACAAGAAATACATAGAGAGTGAGAAATAGATACAACCCTTGAAGAAAACCTCCTCCAAGAGCTCCTTCCTTTGCTAGCTTGAAATTGACCAAAGCCCACTCCTATCTCTATGCAATCTACTCCTAAATGTGGTGGAATATGGGTAGAAGGTGAGATGGGGAGCATCCATGGAGGAAAAACCTCCATGGATGCTCTTGGAAGCTTCTCTCTCTCTTATTTGGTGAAGAAAATGAAGAAGAAGAAGAAGAAGAAGAAGAGGAAGTTTGTGGGGAGTGTGTTCTGATGGTTGAGAAGAGAATAAGGTGTTTATATAGTGTTGGGAGGTTAGGGCACGAATTGGGGATGAAAGGACGAAACTGTCCCTGAAATTCACCCAAAAAATGACTTTCTGGAGTGATTCGGCGGTCTCATTCGGCGTCCTGGCCGCCGTTTGAAGTAGCCGTTTAGACCTGACAGCCTTTCAGCATTTTCAGCATCGCGCACCGTTACGGAAATGGACATAACTTCCTGTAAAAAGCTCGGAATCAAAATCCGTAAAATGTTCTAGAAACTAGACTTCCGGGGCTTTCCGAATATATAAAGTCATCCATGTGGTTCGATCTGAGAAGGAAGATATGATCTCCGCAAGTTGTACGTTCTGCACACGTATATACAATTTCAGCTCTTTTTGCTCCATTTTGCCTCCCAAACTAATCTTTAAGCTCAAAACCTTATTATAAGGAATATGTACCTACACAAAGCTCAAACAAAATATTATATACAAAAATACGCTCGAAAACGAGACAAACGATCGGAAATGGGGAACCTCAAATAGGTATAAAATAGTTCGATCAAATACCCCCAAACCTATCTTTTGCTCGTCCTTGAGCAAAACAAAGAGAACAAAAATATATACAACAAATAAAAACTTATAAAACAAATAAAATAAAATAAAATAAACTAAAAATTAAGCTAGTCCACTTCCGTAGGAAACACGGTGGCACTTAGCATGTGCCACAAGCCTTTAAACCACTAGGCGATCCCTAGAGGAGGAGTTATAGTCTCCTGAGGGTTTACAGCTACGACACCCACAAACGTATACTCTGCAATAAAAGTTGAGATGCAAATCTGCACATACCAAGCAAAGACTACACATGCATGCTAGATTCTCAAATATAGCAATTAATAACAATGCATCACACAATGCAAGTATGCCAATACTTAGGATGTTTTCGGTTTACAAAACAATTACGCTCGTATGCCCAAGATAAAATTCGTCTCGACTCTAATCCTCACCAGATTTTAGTCATATTTTCACTCAGAACTTAGGCACACTCTCTAGCAAACATATGTGATTTGGAGTTTAGGTATATGGAATCAAATATAATCACATATGAGTATTTTCCAATGACGCACATTTTCTGAAAATGGATCTCATGGAAGGAATTGAAATGCCACGAACGTGGAAAGACATGCATTGACTCGCATTCCCAAGATAGACTTCCTAAGAGATCAAATGGGCTTTCTCTCACTTTTGTTGGGGCCAAGGTGATTTGTTGTAGAGTTTGGGATGTAAGAGATGGTGGGAGCGGGAAGGATAAAGTTATTAACAATGCTAATGTGTGTTTACACATTACACTTTATAACAAAATTAGCTCTATTACATATTTACAATACAAGCGTCTTGGCTTTGTGCTACAATTGTACCCTTATTAGTGAGTAACTTTACCATTGAAGAACTAGAAGGCTTAAGTGTTTTATATTTCAACACTTATTTAATTTCTTTTTCTTTTTCTTTTTCTTTTCTTTTCTTTTTTTTTTCCTTTTTTTTTTTTCCTTTTTGCAAGCCTTTTCCTAGCACAATTTACATATATTCGCCCAAGTACACGCTTTTACAAAATTTAGAGCTAGCTTCTCCTAAGCTATATACCTCAACATGATCAATAACTAGGGAATGGATATGTGTTTGGCTTCAATTTGCAATGAATATGAGGGTATGGGAGTGTTTAGGCTATTTTAGTAGTTATGCACACACTCAAGCTCAAAATCATTTCTAAAAGTCCATATAACAAGGGAATACAAGTCTCAACAAGCAGTCCACATGATGAAGTTCTATGGCAATCAATGCAAAATTGATGTACAATGAGATCACAATGAAGAAAAAAAATCGAAGAGTGTATAAGAGTAGAAACAAAACTCACAAACTTTCGTTATTTAGGCACAGTGTAGCTCACGGGTAGTCTCCACTATTTTCCTAGGCTACACAAACATAGAAGTCTCATCCACCTCAACATCAAAAGATTGGCACTGTACAAGCAAATTTAAGCGACACATGGAGCTAAAAGCATACATGTGCCTCTACCGGCACGCAAAGAAAAACAACTTAACAAAAATGGACTCATTTCCAAATATTTTCAAAATTGATCGTTTTGTGCAGAGATTTGAAAATTTTCTAAACGTAACAAAAAATAAAAAATGAAAATAGACAGCGAAGGTGTCCACACCCCCAAACCTAAACTCAACATTGTCCTTAATGTTGCTCAAATCATAAAATATGGACAACATTTAGCAAGATTCGGAGATAAGAACGAAAGACAAAAACTAACAACAAAACACAACAAATCCTAAGATCTAAGCACAATACAAATCCACTCTTAGATCTAAACAAAAATAAAAGGTTACAAACACTACAAGCATAGCATTTTAACATTAAGCACATAATCCACAACTACATCCACAAGTGATCCATTTAAACTCAAAATTCAGAGGATAACTCTTGTGGCTGCAACCAACTAGGCCATTGTGGCGCTGCCGTTTCACTTGGGGAGTTGTCGTGGCGTGATAAGCACACCGTATGGTTCTCTTGAGTTATGCGGTCCATCCGACCTGAAATTTCCTTTCCTTGCACAAGCACAACTCAAACAACATTAAACGAATATGCTATAAAAAAAATGAAAAAAAACAAGTGTTTATTTTCAACATATCTAAACACAATCCGCAAAGCAATTAAATCTAAAATTTATAGAACCTAAGCTAAAACAAGAAACAATCAACGAATACACCTCACCGGCAGTAGTGCCATTTTGATACTCGCTTTTTCCATCGTTGTAAGAATTCGAGGATCAAAAGATTTGTTTATATTTAAAATAGGGGTTTCCTACGTAATGTGCTCTAAACTAGCAAAATACTAGTAAAGCGGCAAGCAAGGGTATCGTTCCGCAGGGAGGTATGATTCATCAACCGTATCAAGTTCTAGAGTTTATTGTAAGCATGTAAATAGAATGTGGAAAGGTAAGAATGATGTGTGTGAAATGTATGTACAATGCGATGTGTGTGTGTGTGTAGAGAATAAAAATGAAAATAAATAAAAACAAAGAGAATATGGAAGGGTGAGAATGGTGGTTAAAGTGATAAATAAAATGATGGAGAGGAGAGATGCATGAAAATGGTCACACAAGGTTCAACAAGTTCACCATACCTAAGTGCACAAATAGTTGGTTGTTAGACATTACGGACATCCAATTTTAGTTAAAGGTTCGTTCTTGCCTCAATCCGATTTATACCCATTCATAGAGCTAACGGTTGAAGAGTGTGCCGAGAACCTCTCAAACATGAAACCGCAACCAACATATGTGAACCGATTCTACAAACAAAACTACATTGAGCCCCAATAATAGATTCGTAATGTAAAATGGCAACGTGAAAGTCTAATGAATGTGGAAAGAGTGATTGTATCTCCGACCATAACTCACCTAGAGCCCCTAGAGTGAGAAATAGCTAAAGTCCAATTGTTTACAAGAACAATGAACCAAACCCTTATAATATGACAATTTATAGGTTCACATACTCTTCCTAGCTAATTAGCCAAAACTATGCCCGGAGAGCCCCTCCTAAAGCACAATCCTAACTCTAATTCACTCAAACCAATTCATGACATGCAATTTCGACTTTCCAAAGACATACATACACAAATGGGATATTTGATTACAACTACTCCTACAATTAAGTTAATCTACTCCTAATCCTATCCATGAACACATATCAATTTCCAATCATCCATAAACATGCATTTCAAGATAAGAGATATATTCAATAACAATCAAGAATGAATCAAAACACAAATTGGATATAAAAACAACCACATATATATTGAGCACAAAATAGGTTTACAAATATTCCCAAGTGGGGATTACACATTCAAGAAAACAAGAAATACATAGAGAGTGAGAAATAGATACAACCCTTGAAGAAAACCTCCTCCAAGAGCTCCTTCCTTTGCTAGCTTGAAATTGACCAAAGCCCACTCCTATCTCTATGCAATCTACTCCTAAATGTGGTGGAAGATGGGTAGAAGGTGAGATGGGGAGCATCCATGGAGGAAAAACCTCCATGGATGCTCTTGGAAGCTTCTCTCTCTCTTATTTGGTGAAGAAGAAGAAGAAGAAGAGGAAGTTTGTGGGGAGTGTGTTCTGATGGTTGAGAAGAGAATAAGGTGTTTATATAGTGTTGGGAGGTTAGGGCACGAATTTGGGATGAAAGGATGAAATTGTCCCTGAAATTCACCTAAAAAATGACTTTCTGGAGTGATTCGGCGGTTTCATTCGGCGGCTTGGCCACCGTTTGAAGTAGCCGTTTAGACCTGACAGCCTTTCAGCGTTTTCAGCATCGTGCACTGTTACGGAAATGGGAATAACTTCCTGTAGAAATCTTGGAATCACAATCTGTAAAATGTTCTGGAAACTAGACTTCCGGGGCTTTTTGAATATATAAAGATATCCATGTGGTTCGATCTGAGAAGGAAGATATGATCTCCGGATTTTGTACGTTCTGCACGCGTATATACAATTTCAGCTCTTTTTACTCCATTTTACCTCCCAAACTAATCTTTAAGCTCAAAACCTTATTATAAGGAATATGTACGTACACAAAGCTCAAACAAAACATTATATACAAAAATACGCTCGAAAACGAGACAAACGATCGGAAATGGGGGACCTCAAATAGGTATAAAATAGTTCGATCAATAAGACCCATAAGGTCCATGTGGAGAAGCTCTAGGGGCTCCTTGGTGGAGAGATACTTACCCTTTTTATGCATGCTTTTGGTTTGTTTTCCTTGTTGGCAAGGTCCACAAACACCATTGGCTTTCTTCCCAAGCTTATGGAGGCCTCTCACACAATTAAACTTTCCAAGGGTTCATAAATCCCTAAAGTTCATGTGGCCAAGTCTTTCATGCCACAACTCAATTTGCTCATCCATGGACACATTGTTTGAGACTATTCTAGCTTCAAGACAATAGCAATTGTCGCTAGATCTCATACCTTTCAACAAGGTTTGTCCATCGGGTTTTAGGATAGAGCAATCATCTTTACAAAATAAGACGGAATATCCTTCATCACTAAGGTGTGATATGCTTATCAAATTGACTTTCAAGCCATCAACAAATAAAGCATTGGATAAGGAGGGTAATCCGGGAATGGAAATGGTTCATTTCCCTATAACTCTCTTTTTGGATCCATCACCAAAGGTGACACATCCTCCTTCCTCCATAACAAGAGTCTCGAAGAAACTCTTGTTTCCCGTCATGTGCCTAGAGCACCCACTATCTAAATACCAAAAATTAGAAGAATTTGCCTTCAAGGCTATTTGAGCAACATGGCAAACATTTTCATTCTTTCTAATCCACCTAGAAACAATATTTGCTTTCTTAGTGGTCTTTGGTACATGGGCTCTAGATGTCCTAGGATCATGCACAACAATTTTATCATTCCTAGGAAGATGCATCTTGGCTCTATTCTTTCTCTTTTCAATCATGCTTCGTGTTCTACACATTTTAATGTATCGAAAGCAATTTGGTCTAATATGATCATCAAATCCACAAAAATGACATGTAGGAATGAAATATGGAATCATACCGTGTCCTTGTGCACACATGGGAGCTTGTCCATATATTTGTGGTTGAGTGGGTTCAATCCATCTTCGTTGTTGAACCGGTCTTGCTTGCTTTCTTGCTTGAGGTTGCATGATTGGTCTCTTTCCTTTTTGAGCCAATTGTTGAGGAATGTTAACTTGAGGGACCCTAGAGGGTTGAGCTTGAGGTTGCCTTCTTGGCACCATCTTCACTTGTGCATTTGAACATTGTCCTAGTTCTGACTTCTTCCTAGGAGTTTGCACCAATGAAGCTTCTTTGATCCCCGAACTCTTGACAAAAATGGTCTTCTTGAAAGTAGAGGTCTCCTTGCCATCTTCATACCCAAGACCCTTCTTGTCACACGGATTCTTCCCAACACTAAGCAAATGATCAAGTTTTTGAGTGCTAGAGGTCATCATAGACATAGACTCTTTTACTTCTTCAAGTTCCCTCTTTAGACCTTCTTCATTCCTTCTAGATAAGTCTAAGTCCTTTCTTAGCTCATCTTCTATCTTCTTAAACTTTTCCACTTGTTCACTTAAGTGGTCATTATGAGATAAAAGCTTAAGATTTTCTTCTCTCAACATCTTGATCTTTTTCGTGCTCTTGATTACTAAGTCATTGAACTCGGTATGGTATTTAGCAAGCACCTTTTTCTCCACAAATCCATTTATGGAGTTAGAAGAGGAATCACTTTCTTCTTCACTTGAGTCATTTTCCTCTTGACTCTCTTCCTCTCTTTCACTAGCACTTTTGCTTTTATGGGAGGAGGCAAAAGCTAGGAGGTTAGCCATGAGCTCTTCATCACTTGAAGACTCATCTCCCTCATTGGAGTCATCACTACTTCCACTCCAAGTGGCGGCCATCACTTTTCCCTTTTTCTTCTCATTGTGATTTGCATATTCGGGGGCAAAATGACTTATGTCACCACACTCGAAGCAACGGACCCCTTTCCTTTTGGTCCTTTCTTGCCTAGGTTCAAACTTCTTGAAATGACCCTTTTTTTTCAAATCTTTACCTTTTGAGCCAAATCCCTTTTTCCTAAACTTCATAACCTTGTTGAACCTTTTTACAAACAAGGCAAGGTCTTCATCCGAGTCAATCTTCTTTTCATCCTTGGAGGCTTTTAAAGCAATTCCTTTTTGCTTTTTAGTGGGTGTGGAGATAGGACCTTTCCTAGACTCATAAGTTAGAAGTCTCCCAATCACCTCACTCGGCTTCATATCCATATAACCACTATTTTCTTCTATAGCCGTCACCTTTGATTCGAACCTATCGGGGAGAGATCTCATGATTTTCTGCTTGACTCTTCTATCCGAATACGGGTCTCCGAGTTGGTGACTTTGATTAACGATATCCATCAATTTGATTTCGAAATCATTACAGCATTCATCCTCTCCTATCCTAAGTAACTCGAATTGAGTTTGGAGGACTTGAAGCTTGGATTCCTTCACCACCTCGGTTCCTTCATGTGCAACTTGCAAGATATCCCAAGCCATTTTCGCAATTTGAGTGTTATGAATAAGCTTATACTGATTCTCATCCATTGCACAAAGGATGGCGTGCATCGCCTTCCTATTCCACTTTGAAGCCTCAAACTCTTGCGGACTCCATTGTGCCTTAGGCTTCAAAACTTCTACTCCTCCACCATCGGGAGTCATCTTGGGTAGATCATATCCGTCTTCCAACGCCATCCACGCATGGTCATGAATTTGACATATGTAGGATTCCATCTTCCCTTTCCATTGGGAATAGTTCAACCCGGTAAGAAGTGGAGGCCTTGTGCTTGAGGCACCCTCGTTGCCACCACCATTTCCACTGTTTCCACTCATAGTGTTTATGAATGAATGAAATGAATGCAAATGTATGAATGATCAAAAATCATACAAAATGCAAAACACACCAAAGTGAGCAAGGATCACCTAATTATATTTAGGAACCCGCTCAGATACCAATTGAAAGTTCTCACGGTGTGTAATCTATTAATCTAGAGGGGGGGGGGGGGGGTGAATAGATTTTAACTAATTTTACCCAATTTTCGTTTAAGGACAAGATTACGAAAATACCCATAATAGTCAATAAAGTAAAGCAAGTGTAATATTGTGCGGAAATTAAAACAACACTTGATATTTACGCGGAAACCCTCACGGGAAAAACCACGGGCTGTTAAGTGAGCCACACCCGAACCTCGAATCCACTAAATGTGATGAAATTACAACCTAATCCCGGAAGTAATCACACACCTACCTAATCCCGGTATAAGCAAACCTAGTCTGATTGCTTGCGAATTAAGCAACATAATCCTGGTCAGAACACAAGACTTAATTCTCTAAAAAGAGATTAACACCCTAAGTGAATATATGAATATTTAAATGCAACATAGAGCAAGGGAAACCCTATATGCTCATCTAAGATGATGAATTTGCAATATATTAAAGCTAAATGACATGTCAATTAGCTTAGATAATCATAGATTATAGAAACCTAGATATCTATCACAAAAACAACACTCAATCAAATCAACACAATAATCTCTATCTTGAATATTAGAATTTAATATAAGAACAATCAAGTAATAAAAGAGATGCCATAATAAATAAAACACTAATTATATATGATAATAGTGAAAAACTTACCAAAGCAAGAGTGATGATAAAAGACCCATGCAAGCAAGCATCCTAGATATGCTAGAGAATGCTAGATGAACTTTGATGCAAATGGATTTTTGGTTTGAGTGTTTAATGAGCAAACTTGGTTGCTTTCTCTCTTAAAATTCTCTCTTTTGAAAGTAGGGTTCTTGATGATTAAAGAGTCACATTCAGAACAAGAGAAAGTGATGTATTTATAGGCATGAAAAATAGAGCATGTGAAAAGACAAGTTTACCCCTGAAACGCACCGATCAGCGGTTTCAATCGGCGGCCAGGCCGCCGATCTTAACCGCCGAATTGGACCCGAGAGGAACAAGGGACCAACGGCGGTTTCATTCGGTGGTTTCGTGACCATCGATCTAACCGCCGAATCAAACCGAGAGATAAAATCAATCAGGTATGAACGGCGGTTTCATTCGGCGGTTTCGTGACCGCCGATTCAACCGCCGAATCAAACCGAGAGATGAAATCAATCAGGTCTTGAACGACGGTTTTGAACGGCGATCATGACCGCCGATTGTAACCGCAGAATTGCTCTAGACACTTCTGGAAGCAAACGGCGGTTTCATTCGGCGGCCAGGCCGCTGATCATAACCGCCGATCACCAACATAGGTGAAAACCAAGCAGAAGCCAAGGGCATTCTCCGTAGGCGGTCTTCGCGCAAAACCAAGCACATTCTAGTGCATGCGCGGACGTTTCTGAATACTATCGTGAAACGAATAACAAGACTACAAGACACAAATACACACAACAAAATATAACATATAAGTGCAAGTGTGAAATGTGACATGTGAAGAGAATGCACACATATGCAATGTATGATAAGTGTGTGTGTGCAACTAATCTCTTCAAAGAAAAATAAGCACTAGAGATATACCTTTGGAGTGCTTGACACCTTGAGGTCTTGAAAGGGCTTGAGCAATAACAACAACACTTAAGCTACCCTTACAAAGAACCCCAACATGTGGTTTGTCCACGAAATGAGCCAATCAACAAATGGGAACCTTACACAAACTGGTCCCCCGGTTTTGAGAATTATCTCGTTAAGTCATTCTGTTAACGATTCCGTTAAAAAGGTGCAAACTGACAGGGTCAGAGGGTCAAATGACCCTACTGCCCCTGATTAAAAAAATAACATACAAAAATGTAAAAGAATCTCCAAATTAAAAAATTAAAAAACTAAAAAATTTAAACAATCAGTTCATCACCTCCATCTGGTGTTGAATGTGTTCAACACCAACCATATTCAACATCAATCACCAAACCCTAGCCACAAACACACCATCCCTACTAGTGTTGATCAACCCACCACCAAAATCAAACCACCACCATAAAGCCACCACGAATCAAACCTCTCTCACCATTTATTAGCCTTCTTTTTCTTCTTCATAACCACACTAACCCAGATCCATATTTTTTATTCATAAAAATTTCTCTAGTATATTATAATCACATTCTAACCATGATTACATCCAGAGCTTTACACTCTCTATCAACAACAAATCCAAAACAATTGAAAAAATAAAACGTGATCAATCCAAACAAAAACCCATAAAAAAAAATTGAAGAATGATAAAAATCTGTAAGGTTCCCATTTGTTGATTGACTCATTTCGTGGTCAAACCACATGTTGGGGTTCTTTGTAAGGGTTTTATTGTTCGAAGCCCTTTGAAGACCTCGTCTTGATAAGCACCGAAGGTATATTTCTTTGTGCTTACTTGTCTTGAAGAGATAGTTGCACACACTCACAACTCATGCATATGTTTAATACTTGTATGTTGTGTGTCTTATTTTTGTGCATTAATGTTCATTAACATCTCTTCTTGCATGTTAGTTTGATTGCATCTTGTATATCCAATTGCCTTGTCATGCTTAGACTTAGGATTGCATTTTTGCATTGGGCGCTCTACAGAAGCGCTGTACGAACAGCGCCCATTGAGCGCTGTTCAGACTTGATCGATTTAATTCGGTCGCTGTTGGGTCGTTGTACATGCGCTGTACAAAGCGCTCTACGTACAGCGCCACTCTGTTTTCCTGTGAGAACAGAGTTGGGGCGCTGTACAGAAGCGCTCTACGTACAATGCCCAAGGTAAATTTCAGGCCAATTTATCAAAACGACCACACTTTGTTTTGGCCCCCTATATATATGCCACTTTGACTTTAGGTCAATTAAGAGAGTTCATATTCAGATTTCATACTTAGGATATTTTTTCAAGAGAAGAAAAAAATTCCAAGAACTTAAATTTTATTCACTCAAACACTTTTTCATGATCATCAATCATCATCTAGCATCATCCTAGATCATCTAGATGTCTCTTTGCATGGATTCTTCATCACACTTTGCTTGGTAAGCTTTTCACTAATATCTTACATATTTTGTGTTTTTCTTAACAAGCAATCTCAATTAATTACTTGTATGTTATTTATATATCTTTTGATACAAGATTGAGATTAGTGTGTTGTATGTTTGAGAAGTTGTATTGTGATAGCTAATTAGGTTTTTGTGCTTAATCTTGATTAGGTAAACTATTTGATTGAACATGTCATTTAGTGTTTAATATCTAGGATTGTTCTAATTGCATATTAATCATCTTAGATAAGCATATAGGGTTTCTCTTGCTCTATGTTGCATTTGGATATTCATATATTCACTTAGGGTCTTATTCTCTTCATTAAGAAAGTAAGTCTTGTGTGTAGCTTCCGGGATTAGGTTGCTTAGATCGCAAGCAAATCGGACTAGGTTCACTCATACCGGGATTAGGTAGGTGTGTGATTACTTCCGAGATTAGGTTGTAATCGTTTTACACATTTAGTGGATTCGAGATTTGAGTGTGGCTTACTTACTAGCCCGTGGTTTTTCCCGTAAGGGTTTCCACGTAAAAATCAAGTGTTATTTAATTTCCGCATTTTATACTTGATTTATTGCTTTATCTATTTAGGGGTAATTTCATAATTTTGACTAAACACGAAAAATGGGGTAATAAGCTTAAAATCTATTCACCCCCCTCTAGATAGTTTTATACACACCGTGCTATAATTTGTTTCAAAATCAACCAATCTGTCTATAACCTAAAACAGTATTGGCAACAGCAACTCTAGTTCTTCCTCTGTTTTCACCACAAATATCCTCAGCAACACACATTGACATACCCTTCAATTCTTCAATCGCATAACTCATCCTCGCCATCATCACACCTCTCTTCTCCCCTGCAATCACCGATTTGCTCCCTCACCGGCCACAGTTCACAGATTCCTTCTATTTAATCAAAATCCCATTCAAATCCAGAAATCCCTAACTTCTTCTTCTTTCACTAAATCTTCGATTCCCTTCAAACCCTCCACCACCAAACCTTTATCATCATCGGTTCATCACCCTAAATTCAGCATCTCCCTCGCCACCGTTCACTTCTCGCTGTTGCAGATCTGGTTTTCGCGTGGGTTGTCTTACATAAATCTCTTGCTCGATTTCAAACCACCACTACCGTCAGCTCCGATCATCACGTCCCACCTCCAATCAAGGGTTTCGTCACCTGGTCACCATCTCCGTTCGCACAGCTGCCACTTGCAGCTCTTGATTTGGTGGGTTTGGTAATAGATGAGGATGGTGGGTTTACTGTTTTGAGAAGAAGAGATAGAGAAGAGATTAGGGTTTGAGGAGAGAGAAAAGGGGAGATGGCGGTGGATGAAGATAAAGATGTATTGTGTTTTTTTAAAATTAAAAAAGAGATGTATTGTGTTTTTATTTTTAATGATTATTAATTAATGGTATATTAATAATTGTTCTTTTGGGTGTTAGATTAGGTTTTGTTTATATTTTTAATTATTTATTTTATTTTAAAATTGTTTAAAATTTTTAATTTTTAATTTAATTTAATTAATTATTTAATTAAATTATCAATTATTAATATACCATTAATTATTTTTTAATTTGATGTTTGTTTTATTTGTTGAATTTTTATTTTTTTAATTTGATTTTTTTAAATATTATTTTTTTAAATCAATTTTTTTAATTGTTTTTAATTGAAATTATTAATTTTAACCCTGCTTTTACCATTATACCCTTAATGATCTGACGGAACCCTAACAGAATTGGACGGCAGGGACTGAAATACGTATTTTTGGAAACTAGCGGGATCTGTCAAGATAATTCTCAAAACCGGGGGACCAGTTTGGCTATTTGGTCAAATTAGAGGGACTAAAATGAATTTCACCCTTAATATAATGAAAGCAATTTGGTCTGATGTGACCATCAATACCATAAAAATGACATGTAGGAATAAAGTTAGGAATCATACCATAACTTTTCATTGGCACCTTCCCATGTCTTTATGGTTGTCTTGGTTGTTGATCACACTTTTTTTGTCGTTAGGAAATCGCGATTCAAAAGATGTTTATAATAAAATTCCTACGCAATGTGCTCTATGTTTTGAAAACAAGTACATCGGTAAGCAAAGGATTCGTTCCACAAGGATTAGGTTAGATTAATCAATTTGCGATCTAATCTAGGAGCACAAAATATAAATCATATTTTTGGTTTTTGATTGGTTAGAGATAATAAACTAGAAAAGTAAATAACAATAATATAAAGAGAAGTTGAATAGATAGGAAACCAATTATCAACAATACTAGATAGGAGAATGGGCTTAACAATTAATATAGATACTAGGGAATTGATGGATTAGCAAGTAGGTATGGGCAATGCTTTTACAAGCCACTTTAATGGACCAATTTCTTAGATGTTAACCATTTGTTTTCTAGGATGTGTTTAGGTCATCACTATGAACCCTAAACATCTTCCTACCAAAATGCCTAACCGATTAAGGAAAAGGGGTCAAGGTGTGATTGGTTGGTTACAAATATAGGTTTAGATTAATGTGGTTGATATACCCTCCACTAATCTATCCTATTCACTAGGTTCCTAACCAATCAAAGGTGTCAATCCAAGATTGGTTTCACAATAATTTATCCCACACAAGATTATGATCTACTAGTGATATACAATGCAAATCATATAATGAATAGGATCTAGATATAAAGTGAATAGAACACACATAGAGATTCAAATATAATAGCTTAAACAAATACTGACAACCAAGTGTTCCTCACATCTATCCCCTAGATTAGGGGTTTAGTTACACATAGTTACAAACAAATAGAAAGGAAGTAATAGATAAGGAAATCACCCTTGTGGCCTCCTTCTTTAGTGCTTGCTCCATCCTCCCTTTGGATGCTTCTAGTGCAAAGAGTGGTAGAAGAGGATGTGTTTAGATAGGTGGGTGTCTAATGGTGAGTGACAAAGGTACTGGGATGTAAAGAATGGGAAGAGAAGAATGATTTAGGTGAGGTAATCTAGTTATTTGTTAAGAGATTGGAAAGGAGAAATGGTGGGATTAGGAATGGTGGAGAAAGGAATCTCTTGCTTAGACAAGTGTATTTTCAAAGGAAAAATAGGATGAATTTATAGTGTTTTCAAATCAGGTCATGAGTGGCTAATTACCAAAACATCCCCTAACTTTGGCAAATTGCCATTTTAACCCCTCAAAGGGGTGCATCTTGTAATTTTCACACCCAATTCAACCATGAAAGTAATACTAATAAACGTTCGGTGTGTATGATAAATATATTTAGAGGGGGGGGGGGGGGGAATAGATTTTAAGCTTTATTACCCAATTTTCGCATGCAAGTCAATATTACGAAAATGCCCTTACTAGTAAAAAATACAAGCAAGTGTAATATAATGCGGAATTTAAATAACACTTGATGTATACGTGGAAACCCAACCACTGGGAAAAACCACGGGCTGTTTAGTGCGCCACACTCGAACCTCGAAATCCACTAATTGAAATGGAGTTTACAACCTATGTAGACCTCGTCTAACACTCCGGTCAATAACCCCCCACTTCTACCACTCGGGCCTTTAAAAGTGGCTCTAGTCCAATTGCTTGAGGCCTAAGCAATCTTAGCTTCAAGACTTAAATTCTCAATGAAGAGATTATGAAACCTATGTGAATATGTATGAATATTCAAATAACAAACAAGGCTAGGGAACCTTAGATGCTTATCTAGGATGATTATATAATTAATTAAATCAATCCTAGATATCAAGAGCTAAATGACATGTCAAATAGCTTAGCTAATCAAGATTAATCAAAAACCTAATTAGCTATCACAATACAACACTCAATCAATTCATCACAATTAATTCTCTATTATTGTATTTATCATATGATCAAAAACATACAAGTAAATTAAAAGAGAATAGCTTGATAGTAAAAATACTAAAATGAGATTATATCTGGCGGCGACGCCTATGGTTTAGAGGTGTGCCATGGCTGCTCGCGTTGAAAGAGGAAGAAGATGAATAGTGAAAGTGGGGTGCATTTAGCAAAGGCAAGGGGGTGTACATAGCAAAGGCTGGTCTGCCTCACGTGGGGTGCGCTTAGCAGAGTAAGGGGTGCACGCTGATCTATTTTGCAAAGGATTTGGGCTTGCTGACTTGGGCCTGTTGACTTGAGCCTGCACATTAATTGAAACGCACCGTTTTGTACACTGATGGCGTGGCTTGTTGTGATTTGCATGGCAAATTACACAATTCTCCCCTGCTCTCTTACAAAACCACAATATCTTCAATCCTTCATCAAATAATTACACTTTTACCCTTATTTCACCAATATTACTTCAATGCCCCTGAACTCTGTAAATACCTGAAAACACTTAATTTAAAATCATGGGATAATGCCTAAGAATCAAGCATAAAGAGAAGGAAGTAAGGGCCAAAATCGTACCAATTTTGGTCCGATCACTTATATTTTATGCTTTTGCTCCCAGTTTCTCCAAATTACTATAATGCCCTTCAACTCGTAAACACCTAAAAATACTTAATTAACAACATTAAAACTCGGGGAAAATGCCTGAGAATCAAGCATAAAGAGATAGGAATGAGGGCCAAAATCATCACAATTTTGGTTCGATCAAATACCCCCAAACCTATCTTTTGCTAGTCCTCGAGCAAAACAATCACAAATCAACCCCCAAAGATATGCATCAAGCCATTTCAAAGATTTTCAATAAAGTTCTAACTCACTCTAGCAAGGATCTACTATCCAATGATTAACATGCGAAACCAAAATGAAGAGATTAACACAATGATGCACTAGTGAGGACTTATACATGTAAGAAAATGTTAAGTAAAGATTAAGAGCATGCCACTATAGATATGATTGTACGTAATGCGACCTTACATTCAAAATGTCAAAGCTTCAAAGCAAATGTGCAATTCGGTTTAGAATGTAATTCGCCTTGACAACTAATCCTCACCGGATTCTCTCTTTTCTTCTTATTGATTCCTAGGTTTCGCTCAAAATACATATGCAATATGAATTCATGTTATGGATATCTAATTGATTGCATATGATGACATTTAAAACGCAATTTCTAAAAAGTAAGTCTCATGAATGGAATTGCAAGCCATGAATTAGAAAGAACATGTATCAACTGAATTTCACAAAGTGGACACTCATAAAGATCATGAAGTCTTTCTTTTGGTTATAATAGGGCCTTAGGTTATGGTGAAACAAAGAATGGGGCAATGGACAACAAAGAACCCAATGATTACACTAAGGCATACATTTTAATTATGAGTTCCAATTACTTCACACACATTGTTCACACATTAGGTGTCCAGGTTTACAATTTCAATTCGCTTATGCATTCTACTCTAATTTTTCATTTGAGTAGCTCATTCCACTTTCCATCTTCTCTCTTAGGCCAATTGTGCCTAATTCTTGGTTCTCTTTTCCTTGTTTTTTTGTTTCTTTTCTTTACTTTGCCAATCTTTTTCTTTTCACTTTCTTTTTCTTTGCTTTTCTCTTTCGTTCAAGCTTTCTTTTTCTTTGCTTTTCTTTTTCTTTTCAAGCTTTCATGCTTTGCAAAACTTTTTGCACACATTTACATGCCTAGGTACACGCCTCTACATTTTCAAGTATAAGATCTTACATTGATTCCCTAAGCCTTATCAAATCGTTTGGTCAAGGTAAGTCAATTATGTAGGCTATAAGGTTCATGTAGATGTGGTTCATGAATGAAAAGCTTAAGACATGTTTGGCTTCAAAGGGGCTTGGGAGAACACACATAAGATTGTATGGAAGTATTTTAGGCCAATTAGTGGTTTTCACATGCATTGCCTAAAATCATTTCTAAAGGCTTGTCCACAAAGCAAAATAAAGCATCCACAAGCAAGTCCATAACATTCTATGGCAAGCAACATTTAAGTGCGAATGAGACCTATACGCTTGAATGAGTGTTTGAGAGTGAGTGTTTAAAGAGTGTGTTGACGGTGAAATTTGGATTACTACATGGCCAACAATTATATCAAAGCGAATAATAAATAATTAAGAAAACAATGCATGCAAAAGACAGGTTTTACGTGGAAAAACCCTTGAATGGGAAAAAACCACGGCGCCCCAGAGGGCAGAAGATAATACTATGATTTTACTGTTTGATTACACACTTAAGTATCTCGAATAACTGCTTTCTCTCTCTCTCTCTCTCCTCGAACCCCCTCCTCGTGGGATAGGTGGTTCTATTTATACATGATAATTAGGGCTTCCCCTTGACTTTAGCTGTGTTGGTAATAGGATTTCCTCTTTGATTTGTACTAGGAATCCCACGTTGCAACGGATTAGGATATATTTCCTATCCTTTCCCTCTATGATTCCTTGTTGTCAAGGGTCTTCCAGGAGCTAGGGTTTATTTCTGTGTTTCTGCCGAGCCGGTTTGTACTCAGTAAGCTGATGTGGCGAGTACCTTCACCTTCTGGGTATCACCCTTCGGCGACCATATTTTATTCCTGGCGAGTACATACCCTGATCTGGCGACCACATCTTTGACTTATTGACTTGGGACTTGTTGTCACGCTGTCTGGTCCACTTTTCTCCTTTGATTTGGTCAACGAGTGACGTGGCAACGTCTTCCCCAGTATTTGTTGATTCCTTTGATGACGTGTCTGCTTGGCGAAATCATACGGACAACAGAGTGAATATTTGACAACTCAGAATATGCTTTTTAAGGTCGTGTTTGTGATCCTTACAGGAATCTCCACTATTAATTCCTAGCATTTAAGCAAAATTGATAATTCACCCTAACATTATGAGAAAACGATTTACGCACTTTGTTCAATGATGTCCTAAATGGCATGACGTTAATCTAAACCAAACAATGGCAAAGATGCGCAATTCCTCACTACTCATGTAAAACACAATCTCAACAAGCATAGTATGCTCAAATATGGCATTATCACAAAATTTTGAAAATTTCGGCTCAAATTTTAAAACCAAGCGAAGTGGTGTTGCACAAATGTACACCCAAACCTAAACTGGACATTGCCCTCAATGTTCATGGGAGGCAAAATTTGTCAAAAGGCGCAACCCAACAAATGCAAAGCAAATGATGCATAAATGTCCACAAATAATCAATGTATTTCCAACAATTTGGCAAAGTGCCCTCTCATCCTAATATGTACAAGATCATCCAAAAAGATGTTCAATCATAATTGGCATATTCATCAACATTCCTATCATCCAAAATTAATCAATAAAGCACATACATCCTAAATCCACTACCAAAATACCTCCCACACCCTTATTCTAAACAAGAAAACTAAAAAGCAAAATAAAATGAATAAAGAAAGAAATTATACCTAGGTGGGGTGCCTCCCACCAAGCGCTTGATTACGTCTTCGGCTAGACAGGCTACTTGGATCGGTCAACCGAATTCCAAGGCTTCTAATTTGCGCCTATATGCGATTAGGTCTTGAAAGTATTTGTCACCCACCGGCGTGTTCCTAATCACATAAAACAAAGGCATGTAAATGTTCAATTGAAAAAGTGATTTAGTTAGTTCGGAAAACAACCTATACCATTTGCTTTTTTGTAGGCGACAAGGAAAAGTAGTGGGAGGGATATAAGGCTTGGGTTACTTCACTTTATCTCTTATTTCCTCCTTTCCTACTTCTTCACCTGAAATACTAGAAGAATCATTAGCAAAATAATGAATGAAATCATGCTCTACATTCTCACCACTCCAAGGGATGGTGGTAACTTCTTCTAGCTTTGGTGGAATTGGGAACTCTTCACTCTCTTGCCTTTGCATGGCCTCCATGATTGTTCCAATGTGCACTTCTATTCTTCTCAATGAAGCTTCTAGTCCCAGAAACCTAAGTGCACTTGCCTCTAAGCATCCATTCAAAGTATGCTCGTATGACATTTGTGATGCTCGGATGGCCTCTAGCATCTCTTCCTCGGGATTCCCATCCTTCGACCCCGTATTGGAAGAATTCGAGTCATGAGCTCTTTCTTCCCTCGAGTGCCTTGAGGCAAATAATTCTATTTTCCGATTGAAGTTGGCCAATTACAAGTCAAAAGAATCCATTGTTCCTGAAAAGAAAACAAAAAAGAAAAACGACACAAGACACAAAAGAAAAATAACAATAGAAAATCTAAAATTAACAAAAATGACACACTACCTAGAAAATCTAACAACAAGGAAAGTTACACAAATCAACTACTCTAAACACCAATCCCCGGCAGCGGTGCCATTTTGATCACACTTTTTCTGTCGTTAGGAAATCGCGATTCAAAAGATGTGTAAGGATTCCCGTTGTTTTTAATTGGCTTATTTCGTGATCAAACCATATGTGGGGGTTCTTTGTAAGGGTAGCCTAAGTATCGGTCTTAATGTTCGAAGCCCTTTGAAGACCTCGTGTTGATAAGCACCGAAGGTAAATTTCTATGTGCTTACTTTTCTTTGAAGAGATTAGTTGCACACACACACTTTGCATTCTTACATTTGTGTGCATTCTCTTCATATGTCACATTACACACTAGCACTTTGATTGTTATATCTTGTTGTGTATTTATGTGTCCTGTAATTCGTTTCCCGATAGTGTTCGGAAACGTCCGCGCATGCACTAGAATGTGCTTGGTTTTGCGCGAAGACCGCCCACGGAGAATGCCCTTGGCTTCTCCTTGGTTTTCACCTCTGTTGGTGATCGGCGGTTATGATCGGCGGCCTGGCCGCCGAATGGAACCGTCGTTTGCTTCTAGGAGCAATTCTGCGGTCACGATCGGCGGTCAAGACCGCCTTTCAAAACCGCCGTTCATACCTGATCGATTTCGATCTCTCGGGTCTAATTCGGCGGTTGGGATCGGCGGTCACGAAACCGCCGAATTAACCGCCGTTTATGCTCTGTTCTTCACGAGCTCAATTCGGCGGTCATTATCGGCGGCCAGGCCGCCGATTGAAACCGCCGAACGGTGCGTTTCAAGGGCAAACTTGTCTTTTCTCATGCCCTGTTCTTGTTGCCTATAAATATCACACTTTCTCATTTTCAGATTAAATGTTCTTTAACTCTAAGAACCCTAAACTTAAAAGAGAGACATTTGAGAGAAAATCAAATCAAGAACACCTTTTTAACACTCAAAAACCATTCTCATATGCATCAAAATATCATCTAGCATTTTCTAGCTTAGTTAGGATGCTTGCTTGCATGGGTTTTGGTCAACACATATTCTTTGGTAAGTTCTTCACTATTATCATACATAATTAGTGTTTTATTTATCATTGACATCTCTTATATTATTTGTATGCTCTTGAATATATTCTAGATACAAATTAGAGATTGTTGTGTTGACATGATTGAGTGTTGTATTTTTGATAGCTATCTAGGTTTTGTTAATCTATGTTTAGCTAAGCTATTTGACATGTCATCTAGCTTTTAATATCTAGGATTGAATTAATTGCATATTCACTATCCTAGATAAGCATATAGAGTAACCTAGCTCTTAATTGCATTTTGGATATTTTATATATTCACATAGGTTGTATATTCTCTTCATAGAGAAAGTAAGTCTTGTGTGTAGCATCCGGGATTAGGTTGCTTAGAACGCAAGCAAATTGGACTAGGTTCACTCATACCGGGATTAGGTAGGTGTGTGATTACTTCCGGGATTAGGTTGTAATCGTTTGCACATTTAGTGGATTCGAGGTTCGAGTGTGGCTTACTTACATAGCCCGTGGTTTTTCCCGTGAGGGTTTCCACGTAAAAACCAAGTGTTGTTTTAATTTCCGCACCATATTACAATTGCTTGGTTATATTATCTTGAGGGCATTTTCGTAATTTTGACTAACACGAAAAATTGGGTAAAAAGCGTAAAATCTATTCACCCCCCCTCTAGATAGCTTTATACACACCGTGCTATTATTTGTTTCAATTGGTATCAGAGCGGGTTCCTAGACATACATAGGTGATCCTTGCTCATTTTGGTGTGTTTTGCATTTTGTGTGATTTTTTGATTTATTCATACATTTTGCATTCATCTCATTTGCATTCATCCAAACACTATGAGTGGTTTCGGGATGAGCAAAGAGGGAGCGTCGAGCGTGAGGCCACCGTTGCTCACCGGCGATAATTACTCCTCATGGAAGGGGAAGATGGAAGCATACATATGCCAAATCCATGATAGGGCATGGATGGCGGTTGAAGATGGATATGCTCCACCTATGATGACTTCTACGGATGGAGGAGAAGAAGTTCTCAAGCCTAAGGCACAGTGGAGTCCTCAAGAATTTATTGACTCCATGTGGAACAACAAGGCTATTCATGCCATCCGATGTGCAGTGAGTGAAAATCAGTACAAACTGATTCAAATTACTAGGATTGCTAAAGAGGCATGGGACATCCTAGAAGTTGCACATGAAGGCACCGAGGTTGTCAAGGACTCAAAGCTTCAAGTCCTTCAAACTCGGTTTGAGACCATTAGGATGGAAGAGCACGAGCACTTCAATGACTTCCAAGTGAGACTAATGGACATTGTGAACCAAAGTCACCAACTTGGTGATCCTTACTCGGATAGAAGAATCAAGCAAAAGATCATGCGATCACTTCCCGAGAGGTTCGAACCCAAAGTGACGGCTTTAGAAGAAAATGACACTTACAAGGAAATGAAGCCGAGTGAAGTCATTGGAAGACTTCTAGCCTATGAATCAAGAAAGGCTACCACATCTCCTCCTAAGAAGAAAAAGGATATTGCCTTGAAGACATCCAAGATGGAAGAGGAGGAGGATGACTCATATGAAGACATGGCACTCATTGCCAAAGGATTCAAGAAGTTCTTGAATCTTCAAAAGAGTGATTATGGCTCAAAGGGGAATGACTTCAAGAAGAAGAAGTCCACTATTAAGAATGTCAAGCCATATCATGAGATGTCTTCAAGAGAGAAGATTCAATGCTACGAATGTGGAGGATTCGGGCATATCTCCAAGGAATGTGCTAACTTGGAAGATGAAAGAGAGGAGGTCGCCACTTCAAGTAATAGTGATGAAGAGATTGTGGCAAAATTCTTGGCATTAGGTTGCTCTCACAAGCGGGACAACAAAGTGAAAGTTGTTGAAGGAAGTCCCTCAAGCTTAAATGATTGTGAGAACAACTATTTTGCCTTTCCGATCTCCTACAATGAAGAAGAGAATGAGAGTCAAGAAGAAAGTGACTCTAATAAAGACGACTCTTCATCTAACTCCTCACATGGATATGTGAAGAAAAAGGTTCTAGATAAACACCTCACTGAGTTTAAAAGCTTAGCAATGAAGACCAAGGAAAAGATACGAAGATTGAGAGAAGAGAATCTAGACCTTGAAGCTCATGTTGACCACTTAAGTGAACAAGTGGATAGATCCAAGAATATTGAAGATAAGCTAAGAAAGGAGTTAGACTTATCTAAGAGGAATGAAGAAGAATTAAAAAGAGAGCTTGAAGAGGCTAAAGGATCAAGGACTAGGATAGTTTCTAGCACCGAAAAACTTGACCACATGTTAAGTGTTGGAAAGAGTCCGTGTGATAAGAGAGGTCTTGGGTTTGAAGATAGTAAGGAGTCCTCCACTCCTAACAAGACCATGTTTGTCAAAAGCTTGAGCTACAAAGAAGATTCACCGGTGCAAACTCCTAGGAAGAAGATTGAGCTAGGACAATGCTCTCATAGTGCACAAGTGAAGGTAGCTCCAAGAAGACAACCTCAAGCTCAACCTACAAGAGTTCCTCATGCTAACTTCCCTCAAACTCAAATCCATCAAGGGAAGAGACCAATCATGCAAACTCAACCGTGGAAGCAACCAAGTGTTGGTCAACAACAAAGAAGGAGAAATCCTATCCAACAACCAAGACAACCACAAAGACATGGGAAGGCTCCTATACATGCACAAGGACATGGTATGATTCCTAACTTTGTCCCTACATGTCATTTTTGTGGTGTTGATGGTCATATTAGACCAAAGTGCTTTCGTTACATTAAAATGTGTAGAGTTAAAAGCATGATTGAGAAAAAGAAAGCTAGAGCTAGAATGCATACTCATAGGAAGGAAGAAATTCATTTACATGATCCTATGACATCTAGATCTCTAGAACAATTGACCACTAGGAAGAAAAATGTCACACTTATGTGGATAAAGAAAAATGAACCCGCTTGCTACGAGACTATCAAGTCTCAAATAGGTTCATCCAAGCCAAATGGACTTGGGAGGTCTATAGGACCTCATGACCTCCATTGTTGAAGGTTGATGATTGACCCCATATGGGGAACTCAAGCAAAGAGAGCTATTTTGCATTCTTGTATCTTGCAAAAAATTTGAAATATCTTATGCCTCTTCTTTTGATTGCTTGAGTAAGCTTGGTTGTACATATGTATATATGTTTTAAAATTCCATAAGTGTGAACCTTGCTTGTCTACAATCCATGTCATATTTATGTTCAAACATGCATTTTTGGACTAGGAGATGTATATAGGAAGTATGATTTGAATGACCTATGATTATCTCCATGACATGATGATTCTTTAATAACATGCTAATGACAAATGACAAAGCATGAAATTCATATAACATGCTCACATGAAAAGCATGAATTGATGATTGCATATTCTTAAAATGCAAAACTTGTGTGAAAGCTTATGAGACTCAAAATGAATAAAGGATCTTGTATCCGTTCAAAGGAATTTACATTCCAAATGTCTCTCTTTCTTTATTAGTTGAACATGGTTACTATCATACGGATAATTTTATCCGGAAAAATCAAATAGGGTGCAAAGTCGCTCATGCCATGTTTCGCTTATAAAGTTGGATATAGTTGCTCTTAAATTGAAATCAATAATCTCTATATCCTTGCTTTTCCCATGACATTGGTGAAATTGGTTTGAATTCTTATTAGAAACCTTTGTCATTTGCTTTGCCAAATACCATTGTATTTTGGACTTGAATGCTATATGTCTTGTATGCAAAGCATGTTGAATTCACACATTTTCTCAAAATAAATCTCCTTGTTTCTCTCAAATTAATTGAAGTGCATAAAGTGACTTATATGTATATGCATATCTTGCATGCTTCTATCTCTCGTTGCTATGAGTGACCCAGTTGGGGACTACTCCTTTGCCTATATCATGACAAAAAGGGGGAGTAGGATATGGTAAGGGGAGGTGCAAAATATAGAAGCTTTTGTGCACTTTGGGGAAAACATACATTGAGGGGGAGTAACCCGTTGAGGGGGAGCATTGCATTTATCATACATTGCATACATTTGGTAATGTTGTGCCTAAATTCTAAAAATGCAAATGCTTGGTATTGTTCTCACATGATTAATCTCACACTTTTCTTGTATTAGAAATGTTAGAAACTCTTTTCAGGGATTGTTTATTCTACAAGAGGATTGAAGACTTCAAGTTGCATTAGCTTATCTCTTTGTAATGTAGAATATCATTATAGTCCCGTAGTTTCTATTTTTTTTGTGAGGAATCATTGTGAGTGATGGTTTTGTCACGAAATAGCCAAAGGGGGAGATTGTAAGGATTCCCGTTGTTTTTAATTGGCTTATTTCGTGATCAAACCATATGTGGGGGTTCTTTGTAAGGGTAGCCTAAGTATCGGTCTTAATGTTCGAAGCCCTTTGAAGACCTCGTGTTGATAAGCACCGAAGGTAAATTTCTATGTGCTTACTTTTCTTTGAAGAGATTAGTTGCACACACACACTTTGCATTCTTACATTTGTGTGCATTCTCTTCATATGTCACATTACACACTAGCACTTTGATTGTTATATCTTGTTGTGTATTTATGTGTCTTGTAATTCGTTTCCCGATAGTGTTCGGAAACGTCCGCGCATGCACTAGAATGTGCTTGGTTTTGCGCGAAGACCGCCCACGGAGAATGCCCTTGGCTTCTCCTTGGTTTTCACCTCTGTTGGTGATCGGCGGTTATGATCGGCGGCCTGGCCGCCGAATGGAACCGTCGTTTGCTTCTAGGAGCAATTCTGCGGTCACGATCGGCGGTCAAGACCGCCTTTCAAAACCGCCGTTCATACCTGATCGATTTCGATCTCTCGGGTCTAATTCGGCGGTTGGGATCGGCGGTCACGAAACCGCCGAATTAACCGCCGTTTATGCTCTGTTCTTCACGAGCTCAATTCGGCGGTCATTATCGGCGGCCAGGCCGCCGATTGAAACCGCCGAACGGTGCGTTTCAAGGGCAAACTTGTCTTTTCTCATGCCCTGTTCTTGTTGCCTATAAATATCACACTTTCTCATTTTCAGATTAAATGTTCTTTAACTCTAAGAACCCTAAACTTAAAAGAGAGACATTTGAGAGAAAATCAAATCAAGAACACCTTTTTAACACTCAAAAACCATTCTCATATGCATCAAAATATCATCTAGCATTTTCTAGCTTAGTTAGGATGCTTGCTTGCATGGGTTTTGGTCAACACATATTCTTTGGTAAGTTCTTCACTATTATCATACATAATTAGTGTTTTATTTATCATTGACATCTCTTATATTATTTGTATGCTCTTGAATATATTCTAGATACAAATTAGAGATTGTTGTGTTGACATGATTGAGTGTTGTATTTTTGATAGCTATCTAGGTTTTGTTAATCTATGTTTAGCTAAGCTATTTGACATGTCATCTAGCTTTTAATATCTAGGATTGAATTAATTGCATATTCACTATCCTAGATAAGCATATAGAGTAACCTAGCTCTTAATTGCATTTTGGATATTTTATATATTCACATAGGTTGTATATTCTCTTCATAGAGAAAGTAAGTCTTGTGTGTAGCATCCGGGATTAGGTTGCTTAGAACGCAAGCAAATTGGACTAGGTTCACTCATACCGGGATTAGGTAGGTGTGTGATTACTTCCGGGATTAGGTTGTAATCGTTTGCACATTTAGTGGATTCGAGGTTCGAGTGTGGCTTACTTACATAGCCCGTGGTTTTTCCCGTGAGGGTTTCCACGTAAAAACCAAGTGTTGTTTTAATTTCCGCACCATATTACAATTGCTTGGTTATATTATCTTGAGGGCATTTTCGTAATTTTGACTAACACGAAAAATTGGGTAAAAAGCGTAAAATCTATTCACCCCCCCTCTAGATAGCTTTATACACACCGTGCTATTATTTGTTTCAAGATGTTTATAATAAAATTCCTATGCAATGTGCTCTATGTTTTGAAAACAAGTAAAGCGGTAAGCAAAGGATTTGTTCCACAGGGATTAGGTTAGATTAATCAATTTACGATCTAATCTAAATTAGTCTTATCTAGGTGCATAAAACATAAATCATATTTTTGGTTTTTGATTGGTTAGAGATAATAAACTAGAAAAGTAAATAACAATAATATAAAGAGAAGTTGAATAGATAAGAAACCAATTATCAACAATACTAGACAGGAGAATGGGCTTAACAATTAATATAGATACTAGGGAATTGATGGATTAGCAAGTGGGTATGGGCAATGCTTTTCAAGCCATTTTAATGGACCAATTTCTTAGATGTTAACCATTTGTTTTCTAGGATGTGTTTAGGTCATCACTATGAACCCTAAACATCTTTCTACCAAAATGCCTAACCGATTAAGGAAAGGGGGTCAAGGTGGGATTGGTTGGTTACAAATATAGGTTTAGATTAATGTGGTTGATATACCCTCCACTAATCTATCCTATTCACTAGGATCCTAACCAATCAAAGGTGTCAATCCAAGATTGGTTTCACAATAATTTATCCCACACAAGATTATGATCTACTAGTGATATACAATACAAATCATATAATGAATAGGATCTAGATATAAAGTGAATATAACACATATAGAGATTCAAATATAATAGCTTAAACAAATACCCACAACCAAGTGTTCCTCACATCTATCCCCTAGATTAGGGGTTTAGTTACACATAGTTACAAACAAATAGAAAGGAAGTAATAGATAAGGAAATCACCATTGGGCCTCCTTTTTTTGTGCTTGCTCCTTCCTCCCTTTGGATGCTCCTAGTGCAAAGAGTGGTAGAAGAGGATGTGTTTAGATAGTTGAGTGTCTAATGGTGAGTGACAAATGTATTGAGATGTAGAGAATGGGAAGAGAGGAATGATTTAGGTGAGGTAATCTAGTTATTTGTTGAGAGATTGGAGAGGAGAAATGGTGGGATTAGGAATGGTGGAGAAAGGAATTTCTTGCTTGAACAAGTGTATTTTCAAAGGAAAAATAGGATGAATTTATAGTGTTTTCAAATTAGGTCATGAGTGGCTAATTACCAAAACACCCCATAACTTTGGCAAATTGCCATTTTGACCCCTCAGAGGGGTGCATCTTGTAATTTTCACACCCAATTCAACCAATCAGGTGTTGTCGTTGTGAGTTTCACGGTTTCTTCAATGGCGACACATTTGGTCATGAAATTGGCGATGCAATCAGGTGCCAAAAACAACTCTCTATCGCCATGGCGACATCGAACCACTAAATGGCGATAAAAAGAGCGACACCATTGGCTAGAGAGTGGACGAGATCTGATGGAGGGTGGTGATGATGAGCTAAATCAACGCTGATCAGACTCGCATTGAGCTTGCTGTCATTTTTGGCTAGAAATCAACCTAAAAACGGCGCGGGAGAACCACTTTCCATCGACGGTACAACACCTAGGGTTTGGTTGCCATTGATGATTCAGCTCGAGAGGTTGAAGATGAAGTTTGAAAGAGATGGGGTATGTTTAGTAGTGGGCTGGGGTACAATCAGGCTTTAGTGTTTTGTCTTCTTTGGGGTGTAATCAGAAATGGGCTGGGGTGTACACGGGCTGCATTTGAGGTAGGTTGGCCAGTGTTTGGGCTTGGCGTTGGGCCTGAGTTTGGGCCACGCCTGATTTGTGCATATGGATTGAAACGCACTGTTTCAATAAAGTGATGTGGCACCTTTGCCTGATTCACTTGGCAAATTACAGATAGCTCCCATGTTTTCTTCCAATATTTTGGAAACTTCAATCTTTGCCTTTTATTTTACGCTTTTGCCCCTAGTTTCTCTAAATTACTACAATGCCCTTCAACTCATAAACACCTGAAAATACTTAATTAACAACATTAAAACATGAGGAAAATACCTGAGAATCAAGCTTAAAGAGACAGGAATGAGGGCCAAAATCATCACAATTTTGGTTCGATCAGTTGTTGGTATGGATCTCTCCATCTTTGTTGTTAACCAAGACTTGGTTGCTTCCTTGGTTGAGTTTGCATGATAGGTCTCTTCCTTTGATGGACTTCAGGTTGAGGGAAGTTAGCTTGAGGAGCTCATCTAGGTTGAGCTTAAGGTGGACTTCTCGGTGCCACCTTCATTGGAGCACTTCTTGAGTATTCTCCTAGGTCCATTTTCTTCCTAGGTAATTTAGGAGGAGGAGACTCCTTGTCATCTTCAAACCCAAGACCCCTCTTGTCACTTGGCTTTTTTCCAACATCTAACATGTGGTCAAGTTATTTAGTGCTAGAGGTCATCTTAGCCATCAATCCTCTAGCATCTTCAAGCTCAATCTTTATCCCTTCTTCACTCCTCTTAGATAAGGCTAGCTCATCTATTAGCTTATCTTCATTCTTCATGGATCTCACCACTTCTTCATTTAATTGGTTAACTTGGGTTGATAGCCCAAGGTTTTCTTCTTTCCACCTTCGAATTTCTCTCTTTTTCTTCATCCTTAAGCTTTTAAACTTGGTGATGTAGTCTTGAAGATCCATTTTCTCCACATTTCCATTTGTGGAGTTAGATGAGGAGTCATCATCACTTGAGTCATTTTCCTCTTGACTCTCATCTTTTTTTTCACTAGCACCTTTGCTCTTGTGGGAGGAAGCAAAGACTATGAAGTTAGCCATGAGTTCTTCATCATCCAAAGACTCATCTCTCTCATCGGAGTCATCACTTCCACTCTATGTGGCAGCCATCACTTTTTCCTTATTATTGTTCTTCAAATTTCAACAATCGGGGGTGATGTGTCCTACGCCACCACATTCTTGAATGAAGCTTTTTTCTTCAAGTCTTAGCCCTTGGATCCAAAACCTTTCTTTTCGGTCTTGACGAATTTCTTGAAACTTCTCATCAACAAGGCCATGTCTTCGTCTGAATCATCATTCTCCTCCTTCTCAACTTTGGAGGCTTTCAAAGCAATTCCCTTTTGCTTTTTAGGAGGTGTAGAGGTAGTGAGACCCTTCCTAGACTCATATGCTAGAAGCCTCACAATCACATCGCTCGGCTTTATATCCTTGTAACCGCTGTTCTCCTCTCAAGCCGTTACCTTGGACTCAAACCTCTCGGGAAGTGATCTCATTATCTTTTGCTTGATCCTTCTATCCGAGTAAGGGTCACCAAGTTGATGAGTTTGGTTTACTATGTCCATCAACTTGATCTCAAAGTCGTTGAAGCACTCGTTCTCCTCTATCCTTAGCATCTCGAATTAAGTTTAAAGGACTTGAAGCTTAGAGTCCTTAACCACTTCGGTTCCCTTATGTGCAACTTCTAAGATGTCCCATGCCTCCTTAGCGATCATAGTGTTTTGAATCAATTTATATTGATTCTCGTCCATTGCACATAGGATGGCGTGTATTGCCTTCATATTCCATTTTGATGCCTCAAACTCTTGTGCATTCCATTGCGCCTTAGGCTTGAGTACATCCTCTCTTCCACCTGTAGGAGTCATCATTGGTGGAGTGTAGCTGTTTTTAACCGCCATCCAAGCCCTATCATGGAGTTTGCATATGTACGACTCCATTTTGTCTTTCCAAGAGGCATAATTCAACCCGGTGAGTAGAGGAGGTCTCGTGCTAGAAGCACCCTTGTTGCCACACCGTTTCCACTCATAGTATTTATGAATGAATGAAATAAATGCAAATATATGAATGAACAAAAATCACATAAAATGCAAAACACACCAAAATGAGCAAGGATCACCTAAGTATATATAGGAACCTGCTCTGATACCAACTGAAACTAATTATACCGGTGTGTATAAAACTATCTAGAGGGGGTGAATAGATTTTAATTCGGTTATTACCCAATTTTCGTAATTAGTCAATTTTACGAAAATAGCCCTAATCTAGTCAAAACAATAAATCAAGAGTAATAGTGCGGAAAATAAATGACACTTGATTTTTATGTGGAAACCTTCAACAAGAAAAAACCACGGACAGTTATGTGCGCCACACACGATCCTCGAAATCACTATTTGTAAAGGTATCCATAACCTAGGTTGACCACATCAAACCCTACACGGTCACTAACCTACCTCTACAGGCCTTTAATAGCAACCATAGATCAGTTTGCTTGAGGCCTAAGCAACCTTAGCCCCAAGTCTTACTTCTCAATGAACAGATAAATCAACTTAAATGAATATGCATGATATCTAATATGCAATTTAATGCTAGATTACACTAAATGCTTATCTAGGATTAAAAGATGACAATTAAATCAATCTCAGATATCAATTGCTATATGTCATGGCATAAAGCATAGCTATATAATATAGGACAATCCTAGGTATAGCTATCAAAATAAAACACTCAAACATTCAACACATAATCTCAATCTTGTAATTAGAAATTAATATAAGAGCATACAAGTTGTCAATGAGATAAATAGCTAAGTAAAAACACTAAGATTAGATGAAATTAGTGTTCAACTTACCATAGCATGTGTGTTGATGAAGACATATGCACTAGCACATCCTAGATACCATGGATGATGCTTAAATGATGATTTTATGCATATGGAAAATGATTTGAGTGATCAAAGATGATCAAAGATGAATTGTCTTGCATGCAAAGCATTATTATCACACATTTTCATAAAATAAATCTCCTTGCTTCTCTTTCAATTAATCGAGTTGCATAAAGTGGCTTATATGATTATGCAAATGTCTTGTATGCTACTATCTCTCTTTGCTAAAATGACCCAGTTTGGGGGATACTCCTTTTCCTTTCTCATGACAAAACGGGGGAGTAGTATGTGGTTAGGGAGATTGCCAATTGAGAGTAGCTAATTCGCATATTGGGGAGATGATCGTGCCAAAAGTGTTATATATTTTGGCCCTCAATTCCTTATCCTTGGTCTCGTTCTCTTGCGTTTTAGCGTCTCTTATGGGCTGTTTGTTCGTATTTGTAGGTATTTGTACATTTTTGGTGTTAGAAGTGGAATTCAGGACTTTTGGGCGAAAGGAACCAAAAGATGCAAAAAGAAGGACAAAAGGCATCAGGTGCTCCAGAAGTGCAGGTATAGTGCGGGTCAATCAACTGCACTCCACCTGCACTGTTGGCAAAACCCTAAAGCTGATATCTGAATAGAAGTTAAAGTGCGGGTCATCCAACCACACTCCACCCGCACTCTATGAAAACCCAGAAGTTGACATCTAAAGAGAAGTTAAAGTGCGGGTTAGTGCAAGTCATCCAACCGCACTTCACCCGCACTCTATGCAAAACCCATGAGCTAGAATCATGAAGACTTGATAAAGTGCAGGTCAGTGCGAGTCATCCAACTGCACTTCACCCGCACTCTTGACAAAAACCTGGGAGCCGAATTGTGAAGAATTGATAAAGTGTGGGTGCAGTGCGGGTCCCTAATCAGCACTCCACGCCAGCCAGATTACGACTTTGAAGCATTTCTGACCTATTTTGTAATCCATATAAATAGAAACACACATTAGATCGAAACATACATTTTTTACTCTGAAATTACATTTCCCTTACATCATCTAGATCTAGGAATATTCTCCTAACCATCCAAACACATTCCCTCTCCATACTTCACATTCCTACACACCATTTCCACCATTCTCACTTACATCCCATCTCTACTCAAGGAGGAGCATTAGGAGATTGGAATATAAGCTTCAAGAAGAAGGTCTCATTATGTGTCTTCTTTATCTCTCTTCTCTTAGTTCATATTGTGTATTTTCTATGAGTAGCTAAATCCCCACTAAGGGGTTGATGTGATTAGTTTGATGGATATTGGGCATTTGTAATTAACTCTACTATTCTTTAAATCTATCATTTATGTTCTATTCATTTTTATTATTACTTTTGAATGTTGATTTGTCTTGGATACATCCTCTTAGCAAATTGATTTAGAGAGTACTTGAGGAGACAACTAGGTATTCATCCTATTTGGTTGTCTCAAGCTCTTATGAATGGGAGAATTCCACAAGAATACATCCTTCGAGTGGGATTCGGCTTACAAACCAATCTTCATCTAATCTCGAATAGGAGGTTCTCCTATACATCCTAGGTTGACCTCTTGTGAGAGATTAAGAGCCACAACCATACATCCTAGGAGTGGCTACCTTTGGATTCTGCAAGAATATATCCTTCGAGTGGAATCCGGTTTAATAACCTCTACCTTAACCTAACCCCAAGTAGGAGGTCTTCACTATACATCCTAGGTTGACCTCTTGTGCGGGATTAAGAGGCATCACTATACATCCTAGGGGTGACTACTTTACTTAGAGGTTAAACCCTTAAATTGATAGATAATTTTCATGGCAAGAAATCCTGACTAAGAAACTAATACTATACATCCTAGGTTGGTTGCTTAGGAAGGATAGTCCCAAGTAAGAGGTTTTCACTATACATCCTAGGTTGACCTCTTGCAAGGGATATATAACCAACACTATACATCCTAGGTTTGGTTACATTATATCCTTGTGCTTAATTGTGAGTTTTTACGTGCCCATTGTCCACTTACGAGTCCATCAACTCCTTAGTCCCCTTATCATATATATCACTCCATTCGCATTTAGTTTTTATTCGTTGCACTGATTAGATTTCTTTAGTTAATTCATATTTCAAAAAACACAAGTCATTTTTCTCTTACTTTTATCACATGACTTTTGCTAGAGTACCAATTAGTCTTTGCTAGTCCCGATCCTTGTGGACGACACCCCACTTGCCGCCATACTTGTGTTTTCAAACCCATTTAAGGCATTGTTGAGGTTCTTATAAGTATCTTTTGATAAGTGAATTTACACACGCTAACGACCTTTGTCAGGAGATTACTTATTAAGGGGGAGCATTGCATTGCACATTCATTGCATGATGTTTTCTTTAATGCATATGCTCGTAATTTATTTTGATTTCACTTGATCATCTCACATGCACTGGTCTTGGAAAGTGTAGAAACTTTGTTTTGAAGGATTGGTTGTTCTACAAGAGATTGAAGACTTAAAGTTCTAGCTTTTAGAAATCTCTTTGTAATGTAGAAAATCATTTGTTAGGTTTTTGGTTTGTCTTGGCATGTATTCCATATCAAAACGATGTTCTCTTGTAATGTTTAGTGGTCTAAGTTTTAAAAGATTCAAGGCATCAAAGAAAGTCTTGGCCACAACTCATGCAAGATGCCGGCTTCAAAGAGAAATGTGCTTCATCAGTCTACAAAGGTATATAAGACCTCATTTCTCTTACAAGGCTAGGCACACACACACATGGCATTCATATGTGTCTCTGCATGGTTGAACAACATTTATATATCTCTTTCACACACTTGGTAATGTATGCACATGCATTAGATTTAATTTGATAAACTTGGTAATTTGCATGTTTTAGGACTATGTATAGGAAATGGCATACGTGTGTGTGATTTTTTTTTATCTGTTTATATATTTTTGTTTTTGGACTTGAACATGATCTCTTATGATTTCATATTGAGTCCGGTCATTTCAATTTCTCATTCATTAGGTTTCGAGTCCAAACGATGTAGCTAAGCTACTTTGTGTTCTCATTCGTTGAGTTGTCTTCGTCGTTATTTTCTAAGATGAATTCTCAACCTTTTGTCAAATTTTTGTAGTCGTTGTTGTGCATGAGGGAGTCATGATTCGTAATCCGAATATGGATTCAAAATCGGAGTTTGGAGACCCGGATACGGCGGAAGAAGGCGAGCGGCAGGAGCAAGCTAGGCCAATGGCCAAGCTTGGTGGCCACGTGTGCCACACGGCCAGCATGGCCCTCTGCCCACGTGTGCCACATGTGGGGCTGACATGGCACATGTTGGTTGGTCACTCCTTCCCTCTCTCTCTCTTCCTTTTAAATATTTCCATTTGAAAAGAATACTCGGTGTGTATAAAACTATCTAGAGGGGGGGGGGGGGTGAATAGAGTTTAACGATTATTACCCAATTTTCGCATGCAAGTCAATTTTATGAAAATGCCCCTACTAGTCAAAAATACATACAAGTGTAATATAGTGCGGAAATAATAAATGACACTTGATGTATACGTGGAAAACCCAACCACTGGGAAAAACCACGGGCTGTATAGTGCGCCACACTCGGAACTCGAAATCACTAATTGAAATGAAGTTTACAACCTATGTAGACCTCGTCTAACACTCCGGTCTGTAACCCCTCACTTCTACCCAGTGGGCCTTTATTAGCAACCCTATTCCAATTTGCTTGATCCTCGAAGTTACTACTTGTAATGATGTTTACAGCCAATCCCGGTCTGTAACCCACCACTACTACCCAGCGAGCCTGTAATAGCAACCCTAGACCAAGACTTCAATCTCTCAAAAGAGATGCACAACCCTATGTGAATATGTATGAATATTCAATTAATGCAATAAGAGCTAGGGTACTCTAAATGCTTATCTAGGATGATGATATATTCAATTTAAATCAACCCTAGATATCAATTGCTAAATGACATGTCAAATAGCATAGATAATCATAGATTATAAAAACCTAGATATCTATCAAAAACAACACTCAATCAATTCATCACAAATAATCTCTTTTCTTATATTTAACATATGATCTAAAACATACAAGTAATTTAAAAGAGATGGCTTGGTATTTAAAATACTACAATAAGATGAAATTAATCAAAATCTTACCAAGCAAGTTGTGATGATGCAAACCCATACATGGATGCACTTTATATAGACATAGGAGATGCAATATGAAATTTGATGTAAAAGGGGTTTGATTTGAGTGGTTAAAGGTGAGTTCTTGATTTGATTTTCTCTCAAAATCTATCTTTGAAGATTAGGGTTCTTAAGAGTCAAAGAACATAATCAGATAATGAGAAAGTGTGATATTTATAGACATCAAGAACAGGGCAAGTGAAAAGACAATTTTGCCCCTGAAATCGCACGATCGGCGGTTTCATTCGGCGGCCAGGCCACCGAATTGAACCGCCGAATGGCTCCCGAGTGGAACAGGGGAACTTCGGCGACTTCGTTCGGCGGTTTCGAAACAGTCGATCCCAACCGCCGTTTTGGACCCGAGAGATATATTTCAATCAGGTCTCATTCGGCGGTTTCGAACGGCGGCCAGGCCACCGAACGTAACCGCCGTTTCACCAAAAATGGTGAAACCAAGGAGAAGCCAAAGGCATCTCCACCGGCGATCATCGCGCAAAACAAAGCACATCAACGTGCACGCGCGAACGTTTCCGAACATCCTTCGGGAAACGAATTACACCACACTAAAAGCTAACATACATGAAGTGCAAGTGTGGGTATTGAATGCATCCTAATGCTTATCATGTCATGGCATTTTGTAAAACAAGATGCAATCAATTTAATGCAAGAAGAGACATTGAATAAACAATAAAGCACAATGCACACATAATATAAACACAACATTCAAGAATAGGAGATATGCATGTTGTGTGTGTGTGCAACTATATCTCTTCAAGCCAAAGTAAGCACAAGATATACCTTTGGTGCTTGTCCTCTTGAGGTCTTGGAAAGGGTCTTGATCTTCAACCTTAATGACCTAAACTACCCTTACAACCAAACCCCAACATGTGGTTTGACCACGAAATAATCCAGTCAACAAAAGGGAATCCTTACAATCTCCCCCTTTGGCTATTTCGTGACAAAACCACCACTCACATTGATTCCTCACAACATAATAGAAACTACGGGTCTACTTATGATTTTCTACTTTACAAAGAGATAAGATAAATAGTCTTGAAGTCTTCAATCTCAAGTAGAACAATCAATCCCTGAAAGCACAGTTTCTATACTTTCCAATACAAGAAAAGGTGAGATGAATCAAGTGAGATAAAACAAGCATTTGCATTTAAGAATTTAAGTACAACATCATGCAATGTATGAATGTGCAAATGCTCCCCCTCAAAGGGTTACTCCCCCTCAATAAGTATACTCCCCAACATGCACAATTGCTACTACAATTTGCAACTCCCCTTACCACAACTTACTCCCTCTTTTTGTAATGATATAGACAAAGGAGTAGTCCCCAACTAGGTCACTCAAGGCAAAGAGAGATAGTAGCATTCTAGTATATGCATAATCAATATAAGTCACTTTATGCAATCTCAAATTATTGGAGAGAAACAAGGAGATTTATTTAAAGAAAAATGTGTGAATCAAAAAATTGCTTTGCATACAAGACATGTAGCATTTAAGTCCAAAATATCATGGTATTTGGCAAAGCAAATGATAAAGGTTTTCAATATGAATTCAAACTAATTTCACCAATGTCAAGAGAGAAGCAAGGATATAGGTTTTCATTGATTTCAATTTAAGAACAACTATATCCAACTTTATAAGCCAAACATGTCATGAGCGACTTTGCACCCTACTTGATTTTTCCGGATAAGATATCCGTATGATAGTAGACATGTTCAACCGATAAAGAAAGAGAGACATTTGGATTGTAAAATCCTTGAATGGATACAAGATCCTTTTTCATTTGAGTCTCATAAGCTTTTTCACACATTTTTTGCAGTTAAGAAATGCAATTATCATAACATGCTTTTTAGGATTAGCATTTAGCATGTTATTTTAGCAATCATCATGTCATGGAGATCATTATAGGTCATTCAAATTAAATCCTATGTAAATATCTCCTAGTCCAAAAATGCATGTTTGAACAAAAATATGACATGGATTGCAATACAAGCATTGATCACACTTATTGAATAGAAAATATGTATACATAGTGTAACCAAGCTTACTCAAGCAACAAAAAGAGAAGCACAAGATATTTCAAATTTTTTGCAAGTGACAAGATGCAAAAATAGCTCTCTTTGCTTAAGTTCCCCATATGAGGTCAAATTTCCATACCACTTCAAAGAAGGGTATGAGGTCCTATGGACCTACCAAGTCCTTTGGACTTGGTTGAACCTATTTGAGACCTGTTAGTCTCGTAGCAAGCGGGTTCATCATTTTTAATCCACCTAGGTGACACTAAGTCAATCCTAGTGGACAAAGGTTCTAGAGTACAAGATGAAAAATGATCATGCACATGATTTTCTTCCTTTTTATGAAGTGAAACAAATTATAGCACGGTGTGTATAAAGCTATTTAGAGGGGGGGGGGGGGTGAATAGATTTTACGCTTTTTCCCAATTTTTCGTGTTAGCCATAATTACGAAAATGCCCTCAAGATAATATAAACAAGCAAGTGTAATATGGTGCGGAAATTAAAACAACACTTGGTTTTTACGTGGAAACCCTCACGGGAAAAACCACTGGCTATGTAAGTAAGCCACACTCGAACCTCGAATCCACTAAATGTGCAAACGATTACAACCTAATCCCGGAAGTAATCACACACCTACCTAATCCCGGTATGAGTGAACCTAGTCCAATTTGCTTGCGTTCTAAGCAACCTAATCCCGGATGCTACACACAAGACTTACTTTCTCTATGAAGAGAATACAACCCTAAGTGAATATATGTGAATATCCAAAATGCAACATAGAGCAAGGGAAACCCTGTATGCTTATCTAAGATGATTAATATGCAATTAAGAGCAATCCTAGATATCAAAACTAAATGACATGTCAATTAGTTTAGCTAATCAATATTAAGCACAAAACCTAATATGCAAGCACAATATAAAATCTCAAACATACATCATACTCATCTCAATATTGTATCTAAAGCATACAAAATAACAAACAAGTAATTAATTGAGATTGCTAGATAAGAGAAACACAAAACATGTAAGATATTAGTGAAAAGCTTACCAAGCAAAGTATGATGAAGATTCCATGCTAGATGACATCTAGATGATCTAAGATGATGCTAGATGATGATTGATGATCATGAAAAAGTGTTTGAGAATCAAGAATGGAGTTCTTGGAATTTTTCTTCTCTTTGAAAAATATCCTAAGTATGAATTCTGAATATGAACTCTCTTAATTGACCTAAAGTCAAAGTGGCATATATGTAGGGGGCCAAATCAAAGTGAGGTCGTTTAAGTAAGTTTCAAAGAAACGCGCCAATCGGCGGTTTCAATCGGCGGCCAGGCCGCCGTTCATGACCGCCGAATTGAGCTCGTGAAGAACAGAGCATAAACGGCGGTTCATTCGGCGGTTTCGTGACCGCCGATTCCAACCGCCGAAACAGAACAGAGAGATCAAAATCAACCAGGTATGAACGGCGGTTTCGAATGGCGGTTTCATGCCCGCCGTTTCAACCGCCGAAATAGACTGAGAGATAAATCAATCAGGTCTTGAAACGGCGGTTTCGAACGGCGGTCGTGATCGCCGATCTTAACCGTAGAAATGCTTCAGACCAATCTGGACTGAAACGGCGGTTTCATTCGGCGGCCAGGCCGCCGAACATAACCGCCGATCACCTAGATAGGTGAAAACCAAGGAGAAGCCAAGGGCATTCTCCATAGGCGGTCCTCGCGCTAAATCAAGCACATTCTCGTGCATGCGCGGACGTTTCCGAAAGTTATCGGGAAACGAATTACACAACAACATGACACAATTACACACAACAAAATATAATAAATAAGTGCAAGTGTGAAATGTGACAAATGAAGAGAATGCACACATATGCAATGAATGTTAAGTGTGTGTGTGCAACTAATCTCTTCAAAGAAAAGTAAGCACATAGAAATTTACCTTCGGTGCTTATCAACACGAGGTCTTCAAAGGGCTTCGAACAATAAGATCGATACTTAGGCTACCCTTACAAAGAACCCCAACATATGGTTTGATCACGAAATAAGCCAATTAAAAACAACGGGAATCCTTACAATCTCCCCCTTTGGCTATTTCGTGACAAAACCATCACTCACATTGATTCCTCACAAAAAAATAGAAACTACGGGACTATAATGATATTCTACATTACAAAGAGATAAGAGAATGCAACTTGAAGTCTTCAATCCTCTTGTAGAATAATCAATCCCTGAAAAGAGTTTCTAACATTTCTAATACAAGAAAAGTGTGAGATTAATCATGTGAGAACAATACCAAGCATTTGCATTTTTAGAATTTAGGCACAACATTACCAAATGTATGCAATGTATGATAAATGCAATGCTCCCCCTCAACGGGTTACTCCCCCTCAATGTATGTTCTCCCCAAAGTGTACAATAGCTTCTATATTTTGCACCTTCCCTTACCATATCCTACTCCCCCTTTTTATCATGGTATAGGCAAAGGAGTAGTCCCCAACCGGGTCACTCATAGCAACGAGAGATAGAAGCATGCAAGATTTGCATATACATATAAGTCACTTTATGCACTTCAATCAATTTGAGAGAAACAAGGAGATTTATTTTGAGAAAATGTGTGAATCCAACATGCTTTGCATACAAGACATATAGCATTCAAGTCCAAAATACAATGGTATTTGGCAAAGCAAATGACAAAGGTTTCTAATAAGAATTCAAACCAATTTCACCAATGTCATGGGAAAAGCAAGGATATAGAGATTATTGATTTCAATTTAAGAGCAACTATATCCAACTTTATAAGTGAAACATGGCATGAGCGACTTTGCACCCTATTTGATTTTTCCGGATAAAATTATCCGTATGATAGTAACCATGTTCAACTAATAAAGAAAGAGAGACATTTGGAATGTAAATTCCTTTGAATGGATACTAGATCCTTTATTCATTTTGAGTCTCATAAGTTTTCACACAAGTTTTGCATTTTTAAGAATATGCAATCATCAATTCATGCTTTTCATGTGAGCATGTTATATGAATTTCATGCTTTTTCATTTGTCATTAGCATATTATTAAAGAATCATCATGTCATGGAGATAATCATAGGTCATTCAAATCATACTTCCAATGTAAATCTCCTAGTCCAAAAATGCATGTTTGAACATAAATATGACATGGATTGTAGACAAGCAAGGTTCACACTTATGGAATTTTAAAACATATATACATATGTACAACCAAGCTTACTCAAGTAATTAAAAGAAGAGGCATAAGATATTTCAAATTTTTTGCAAGATACAAGAATGCAAATAGCTCTCTTTGCTTGAGTTCCCCATATGGGGTCAATCATAGAACATCACTCCACAAGACATACCCCAATAGATCTACTAAGAGTTTTAAATCGAGTAGCATCTAAGGGTTTAGTAAATAGGTCCGCAAGTTGATCATTAGTACCTACATGTTCAAGTACTATGCATTTATTTTCGACAAGCTCTCTAATGAAGTGATGGCGGATGTCAATATGCTTAGTTCTAGAATGTTGCACCGGATTCTTGGAAATATTAATGGCACTCATGTTATCACAAAAGAGAGTGAGAGTACCTTGGTTGAATCCGTAATCCACTAGCATTTGCTTCATCCACATAAGTTGAGTGCATCCACTCCCCGCGGCTATGTACTCGGCTTCCGCCGTGGACAAGGAAATCGAGTTTTGCTTCTTGCAAAACCAAGACACCAAGTTGTTGCCTAGAAAGAAGCAACCGCCCGATGTGCTCTTCCTATCATCACAATTTCCTGCCCAATCCGCATCACTATATCCTACAAGACTAGTATTAGTGTCAAATGAGTACCAAATCCCATAGTTGGAAGTCCCATTCACAAAGCGAATGACTCTCTTAACCGAAGAGAGATGGGACTCCTTGGGATCGGATTGGTACCTAGCACAAACTCCTACACTAAATGATATATCGGGCCTACTTGCGGTCAAATAGAGCAAGCTCCCTATCATGCCACGATATAAGGTTTGGTCCACACTTTTACCGCTAGCATCCTTGCTTAGCTTCAAAGTGGTGCTCATAGGAGTGTCACAATGTTTGGCTTTTTCAAGACCAAACTTCTTCACAAGGTTTTTGGCATATTTGGCTTGGGTTATGAAGATCCCATTATCAAGTTGCCTAATTTGCAAACCTAGGAAGTAATTAAGCTCACCAACAAGACTCATCTCAAATTCATGAGACATAACATCAATAAATTGTTGGACCTTGGTGTTGTTGGTGGAGCCAAACACTATGTCATCGACATATATTTGAGCTATGAAAAGCTCATCATTGTCTCTCTTGATGAATAGTGTCTTGTCAATACTACCTCTTGTGTAGTTATTGTCAACAAGAAATTGAGTGAGGCGCTCATACCAAGCCCTCGGTGCTTGTTTCAACCCATATAGTGCCTTTTTGAGGCGATAGACATGGTTGGGGTGGTGTGCATCCACAAACCCCTTGGGTTGTTCAACAAACACTTCCTCTTGCAAGAAGCCATTGAGGAAGGCACTCTTGACATCCATTTGGTGCAATTTGAACTTGTGCACACAAGAGATGGACAAGAGAAGCCTAATAGACTCTAGACGGGCAACGGGAGCAAATGTCTCCTCAAAGTCGATACCCTCAATTTGAGAGTACCCTTGTGCTACAAGTCTAGCCTTGTTCCGCACTATGTTGCCATCCTCATCGGATTTGTTCCTAAATATCCATTTAGTGCCTATGACATTAGTGGTCTTAGGCCTAGGAACTAGAGTCCAAACCTCATTCATTTCGAATTGGTTTAGCTCTTCTTGCATGGCAAGAACCCAAAATTCATCATGTAAGGCTTCTTCAACCTTTTTGGGTTCAATTTGAGAGGTGTAGCAAGTATAGCTAATAAGATTAGCAAGTTGACGTCTAGTCCTAACACCCTCATTAACATCTCCAATAACATCCTCTTTGTTATGGAGTCTTCTAACCCATGGAGCGGGTTCATTAGAGTCCAAGTTAGGAACTCTAGTAATGGGTTGTGTGACTTCATTAGATGTCCCAACATTGGGAGTCACCACAACCCTCTCCAAAGGAGAGTCATCCTCTAGAACATCCTCCTCCTCATGGTTATTAGACTTAAGCCTAGTATCATCAATGACCACATTTGATGATTCCATGACGGTTCGAGTCTTCAAGTTGAAAACTCTATAGGCTTTACTATTCAAGGCGTAGCCAATAAAGATACCCTCATCACTCTTAGCATCAAACTTGCCAAGTTGATCACGGTCATTTAAAATGTAGCATTTGCTTCCAAATGTGTGGAAGTAGCTAACATTTGGCTTCCTACCCTTCCATAGCTCATAGGAGGTGTTTCTAGAACCGGGCCTTAGGAACACACGATTTCCTATATAGCAAGCCGTATTGATGGCTTCGGCCCATAGGTTCCTAGGGACATTGTTGCTAAGCAACATCACTCGGGCCATCTCTTGGAGGACCCTATTCTTCCTCTCAACAACTCCATTTTGTTGAGGTGTCCTAGGAGCCGAAAACTCATGGGAGATGTCTAAGCTATCACAAAAGCTTTCAAAAGAGGCATTCTCAAACTCTCTCCCATGGTCAGTTCTAATCCGTTTAATGCTTCTAATGTTAGATTTCATTTCATTTTGTAATTTAGTACAAAGCATTTTAAACTTATCAAAAGTTTCGGATTTTTCTCTAAGAAAGTATGTCCATGTAAATCTAGAGAAATCATCAACACATACAAAAATGTATCTCTTTCCACCCAAACTTTCGGTTTGCATGGGACCCATGAGGTCCATGTGGAGAAGCTCAAGAGGCTCCTTGGTGGTGAGATACTTACCCTTTTTGTGCATGCTTTTAGTTTGCTTTCCTTGTTGGCAAGGTCCACAAACACCATTGGCTTTCTTCCCAAGCTTAGGGAGGCCACGCACACACTCGAACTTTCCAAGGGTCCGTAGATCCCTAAAGTTCATGTGGCCAAGTCTTTCATGCCACAACTCAATTTGCTCATCCATGGACACATTGTTTGAGACTATTCTAGCTTCAAGACAATAGCAATTGTCGCTAGATCTCATACCTTTCAATAAGGTTTGTCCATCGGGCTTTAAGATTGAGCAATCATCTTTACAAAACAAGACGGAATATCCTTCATCACTTAGATGTGAAATGCTTATTAAATTGGCTTTCAAGCCATCAACAAATAAAGCATCGGATAAGGAGGGTAATCCGGGAACGGAAATGGTTCCTTTCCCTACAACTTTCTTTTTGGATCCATCACCAAAAGTGACATATCCACCTTCCTCCATAACGAGAGTCTCGAAGAAACTCTTGTTTCCCGTCATGTGCCTAGAGCACCCACTATCTAAATACCAAAAATTAGAAGAATTTGCCTTCAAGGCTATTTGAGCAACATGGCAAACAATTTCTTTCTTTCTAATCCACCTAGAAACAATCTTAGCTTTCTTAGTGGTCTTTGGTACATGGGCTCTAGATGTCCTAGGATCATGCATAATAATATTATTATTCCTAGGAACATGCATCATGGCTCTTTTCTTTTTCTTCTCTATCATGCTTCTAGTTTTGCACATTTTTATATAACGAAAGCAATGTGGTCTAATATGACCATCAAATCCACAAAAGTGACATATAGGAGTAAAATAAGGAATCATACCTTGTCCTTGTCTTTGTGGATGAAAGGGTTCAATCCTTCTTCGTTGTTGAACCGGTCTTGGTTGCTTCCTAGCTTGAGGTTGCATGATAGGTCTCTTTCCTTTGTGAGCCATTTGAGGAGGAATGTTGGCTTGAGAGACCCTAGGGGGTTGAGCTTGAGGTTGCCTTCTTGGCCCCATCTTCACTTGTGCATTAGAGCATTGTCCTACTTCTAATTTCTTTCTAGGAGCTTGCACAAATGAAGTTTCTTCTCTCTTCAAGCTCTTGACAAACACGGTCTTGTTAGAGGTAGAGATCTTCTTGTCATCTTCATACCCAAGACCCCTCTTGTCACATGGACTCTTTCCAACACCAAGCATATGGTCAAGCTTCTTGGTGCTAGAATCCATCCTAGTGATAGAATTTCTAACTTCTTCAAGCTCACTCTTTAAACTTTCTTCATTCCTCCTAGATAAAGCTAACTCCTCTCTTAGCTTATCTTCTATCTTCTTGAATTTTTCAACTTGTTCACCTAAGAGGTCATTATGAGATGCAAGCTCAAGATTTTCTTCTCTCAACATCTTGATCTTTCTTGTGCTCTTGATTGCTAAATCATTAAACTCGGCATGGCATTTAGCAAGCACCTTTTTCTCCACAAAACTACTTATGGAGTTAGACGAGGAATCACTTTCTTCTTCACTTGAGTCATTTTCCTCTTGACTCATTTCCTCTTTCTCACTAGCACTTTTGCTTTTATGTGAGGAGGCAAAAGCTAGGAGGTTAGCCATGAGCTCTTCTTCACTTGAAGACTCATCTTCCTCATTGGAGTCATCACTACTCCCACTCCAAGTGGCGGCCATCACTTTGCTTTTCTTCTTTTCATTGTGATTAGCACATTCGGGGGCAAAGTGACCAATCCCACCACATTCAAAGCACCGGACCCCTTTCCTTTCGGTCCTCTCTTGTTTAGGCTCAAACTTCTTGAAGGAACTCTTTTTCTTCAAATCGTGTCCTCTTGACCCAAATCCCTTCTTCTTCTTGAACCCCATAACCTTGTTGAACCTTTTCACAAATAAGGCAAGGTCTTCATCCGATTCATGCTTTGCCTCCTTTGCATCCTTAGATGCTTTCAAAGCTATTCCTTTAGACTTCTTAGGAGGAGTAGTGGTGCTAGGAGCCTTCCTAGACTTATATGCAAGGAGACGCCCAATCACCTCACTTGGCTTCATATCCATGTAGCCACTATTTTCTTCTATGGCCGTCACCTTGGATTCAAACCTATCGGGGAGAGATCTCATAATTTTTTGCTTGACTCTCCTATCCGAATACAGGTCTCCGAGTTGATGGCTTTGATTTACAATGTCCATCAATTTGATTTCGAAGTCATTGAAGCATTCATCCTCTCCCATCCTTAGTAGCTCAAACTGAGTTTGGAGGACTTGAAGCTTGGACTCCTTCACCACCTCGGTTCCCTCATGTGCAACTAGAAGGATGTCCCATGCCACTTTGGCAATCTGAGTATTCTGAATAAGCTTGTACTGATTCTCATCCATAGCACACATAATGGCATGCATAGCCTTCCTATTCCACTTAGAAGCCTCAAACTCTTGCGCGTTCCATTGCGCCTTAGGCTTCAAAACATCTTGTCCTCCACCCTCGGGAGTCATCATAGGGAGATCATATCCGTCTTCCACCGCCATCCAAGCACGGTCATGAATTTGGCATATGTAGGATTCCATCTTCCCTTTCCATTGGGAATAGTTCAATCCAGTAAGAAGTGGAGGCCTTGTGCTAGAAGCTCCTTCGTGGCCACCACCATTTCCACCGTTTCCACTCATAGTGTTTATGAATGAATGAAATGAATGCAAATGTATGAATGATCAAAAATCACACAAAATGCAAAACACACCAAAATAAGCAAGGATCACCTATGTATGTCTAGGAACCCGCTCTGATACCAATTGAAACAAATTATAGCACGGTGTGTATAAAGCTATCTAGAGGGGGGGTGAATAGATTTTACGCTTTTTACCCAATTTTTCGTGTTAGTCAAAATTACGAAAATGCCCTCAAGATAATATAAACAAGTAAGTGTAATATGGTGCGGAAATTAAAACAACACTTGGTTTTTACGTGGAAACCCTCACGGGAAAAACCACGGGCTATGTAAGTAAGCCACACTCGAACCTCGAATCCACTAAATGTGCAAACGATTACAACCTAATCCCGGAAGTAATCACACACCTACCTAATCCCGGTATGAGTGAACCTAGTCCAATTTGCTTGCGTTCTAAGCAACCTAATCCCGGATGCTACACACAAGACTTACTTTCTCTATGAAGAGAATACAACCCTAAGTGAATATATGTGAATATCCAAAATGCAACATAGAGCAAGGGAAACCCTATATGCTTATCTAAGATGATTAATATGCAATTAAGAGCAATCCTAGATATCAAAACTAAATGACATGTCAATTAGTTTAGTTAATCAATATTAAGCACAAAACCTAATATGCAAGCACAATATAAAATCTCAAACATACATCATACTCATCTCAATATTGTATCTAAAGCATACAAAATAACAAACAAGTAATTAATTGAGATTGCTAGATAAGAGAAACACAAAACATGTAAGATATTAGTGAAAAGCTTACCAAGCAAAGTATGATGAAGATTCCATGCTAGATGACATCTAGATGATCTAAGATGATGATAGATGATGATTGATGATCATGAAAAAGTGTTTGAGAATCAAGAATGGAGTTCTTGGAATTTTTCTTCTCTTTGAAAAATATCCTAAGTATGAATTCTGAATATGAACTGTCTTAATTGACCTAAAGTCAAAGTGGCATATATATAGGGGGCCAAATCAAAGTGAGGTCGTTTAAATAAGTTTCAAAGAAACGCGACAATCGGCGGTTTCAATCGGCGGCCAGGCCGCCGTTCATGACCGCCGAATTGAGCTCGTGAAGAACAGAGCATAAACGGCGGTTCATTCGGCGGTTTCGTGACCGTCGATTCCAACCGCCGAAACAGAACAGAGAGATCAAAATCAACCAGGTATGAACGGCGGTTTCGAATGGCGGTTTCGAATGGCGGTTTCATGCCCGCCGTTTCAACCGTCGAAATAGACTGAGAGATAAATCAATCAGGTCTTGAAACGGCGGTTTCGAACGGCGGTCGTGACCGCCGATCTTAATCGTAGAAATGCTTCAGACCAATCTGGACTGAAACGGCGGTTTCATTCGGCGGCCAGGCCGCCGAACATAACCGCCGATCACCTAGATAGGTGAAAACCAAGGAGAAGCCAAGGGCATTCTCCATAGGCGGTCCTCGCGCTAAATCAAGCACATTCTCGTGCATGCGCGGACGTTTCCGAAAGTTATCGGGAAACGAATTACACAACAACATGACACAATTACACACAACAAAATATAATAAATAAGTGCAAGTGTGAAATGTGACAAATGAAGAGAATGCACACATATTCAATGAATGTTAAGTGTGTGTGTGCAACTAATCTCTTCAAAGAAAAGTAAGCACATAGAAATTTACCTTCGGTGCTTATCAACACGAGGTCTTCAAAGGGCTTCGAACAATAAGATCGATACTTAGGCTACCCTTACAAAGAACCCCAACATATGGTTTGATCACGAAATAAGCCAATTAAAAACAACGGGAATCCTTACATGAAGCATCTTAGCTCTAGCCTTTTTCTTGTCAAACATGCTTTTAGCTCTACACATTTCAATGTAATCCAAGCAACTTGGTCTAATATGACCAACAATACCACAAAAATGACAAGTGGGAATAAAGTTAGGAATCATACCATTCCCTTTAGCATGGATAGGTGCTTTCCCTTGTCGTTGTGGTTATCTCAGTTATTGGATCGGATTTCTCCTCTTTTGTTGAAAACCAAGACGAGGTTGCTTGCTTGTCTGAGCTTGCATGGTTAAACTCTTCCCATTGTGTTTTTGAGTTTGAGGGAAGATAGTGTGAGGAGCCCTTTGGGTGTGAGCTTGAGCTTGACCGTTTGGTGCCTCAAACACTTGGGCACTTCTTGAACACTCTCCTAGGTCACTTTTCTTCCTAGGTTGTTGAGGAGGAAGGGACATCTTGAAGTCCATGTCCATGGCACAGGATGTCTTGCTTGTGGAGGAGGCATCCGTGTCATCAATGTAGCCAAGACCTCTCTTGTCACTTGGCTTTCTTCCAACTCCTAACATGTGGTCAAGCATCTTGGTGCTTGAAGTCATCTTAGCCATTAAGACCTTAACTTCTTCAAGCTCTCTTTTTAGCTCTTCTTCTCTCCTCTTAGATAAGGCTAAGTCTTCTTTTAGCCTATCTTCATCCGCCATGGATCTCACCACTTCTTCACACAAGTGGTCTACTAGTGTTGAAAGCTCTAGATTCTCTTCTTTTAATCTTCTAATTTCTTCCTTGTTCCTCATCATCGAGCTCTCAACTTTGACTTTGTAGTCATTAAGATCCATACACTCCACACTTCCATTTGTGGAGTTAGATGACAAACATTCAACACTTGTGTCATCTCCTCTAATCTCCATTTCACTAATGAAGTCATCTCCTTCATCAAGATCATCAAATTTTTCTCTTGATGAGGAATGAGCCAAATCCCTATGAGTAGCTACACCAACTACTTCTATACCTAGTTCTTCTTGGGGATCACAAGGAAAAGCAACTTTGCCATCTTCTTCAACTTCTACACTCTTGGCTCCAAATTCCGTGTAGATGATGGCAAGTTCTTCATCACTTGAAGGATTTTCGTCATATTCATATTTATCCCATAAGGTGGCCTTCGCCTTCCCTTTTCTTCTATCCTTCAAGTTTCCACACTCCGGGGAGAGATGCCCGAATCCTCCACATTCGTAGCACTGAATCCCCTCTCTTGAAGACACTCCTTGGTTTGGCTTGAGATACCCTCCTTCTTGTCATGCTTCGAAGTCTCCAAAGCAATTGTCTTCTTCTTCTTAGGAGGTGCGGTGGTCAACTTCTTCTTAGGAGGTGAGGTGGTTAATTTCACAAATCTCCTAAAACTCTCTAGTAAGAGAGGCATCTCCTCAACGGAGTCAATTTCTCCTCTCACAAATTCACTCATAGTGTTTGCGTTGAATGAATGCAAATGAGAAGAATGCAAAATGTATGAAGAAATCAAACAAACATACAAAATGCAAAAACACACCAACAATGAGCAAAGGATCACCTAAGTATATCTAGGAACCCGCTCTGATACCAATTGAAAAGAATACTCGGTGTGTATAAAACTATCTAGAGGGGGGGGGGGGGGGTGAATAGATTTTAACGATTATTACCCAATTTTCGCATGCAAGTCAATTTTACGAAAATGCCCCTACTAGTCAAAAATACATACAAGTGTAATATAGTGCGGAAATAATAAATGACACTTGATGTATACGTGGAAAACCCAACCACTGGGAAAAACCACGGGCTGTATAGTGCGCCACACTCGGAACTCGAAATCACTAATTGAAATGAAGTTTACAACCTATGTAGACCTCGTCTAACACTCCGGTCTGTAACCCCTCACTTCTACCCAGCGGGCCTTTATTAGCAACCCTATTCCAATTTGCTTGATCCTCGAAGTTACTACTTGTAATGATGTTTACAGCCAATCCCGGTCTGTAACCCACCACTACTACCCAGCGGGCCTGTAATAGCAACCCTAGACCAAGACTTCAATCTCTCAAAAGAGATGCACAACCCTATGTGAATATGTATGAATATTCAATTAATGCAATAAGAGCTAGGGTACTCAAAATGCTTATCTAGGATGATGATATATTCAATTTAAATCAACCCTAGATATCAATTGCTAAATGACATGTCAAATAGCATAGATAATCATAGATTATAAAAACCTAGATATCTATCAAAAACAACACTCAATCAATTCATCACAAATAATCTTTTTTCTTGTATTTAACATATGATCTAAAACATACAAGTAATTTAAAAGAGATGGCTTGGTATTTAAAATACTACAATAAGATGAAATTAATCAAAATCTTACCAAGCAAGTTGTGATGATGCAAACCCATACATGGATGCACTCTATATAGACATAGGAGATGCAATATGAAATTTGATGTAAAAGGGGTTTGATTTGAGTGGTTAAAGGTGAGTTCTTGATTTGATTTTCTCTCAAAATCTATCTTTGAAGATTAGGGTTCTTAAGAGTCAAAGAACATAATCAGATAATGAGAAAGTGTGATATTTATAGACATCAAGAACAGGGCAAGTGAAAAGACAATTTTGCCCCTGAAATCGCACGATCGGCTGTTTCATTCGGCGGCCAGGCCACCGAATTGAACCGCCGAATGGCTCCCGAGTGGAACAGGGGAACTTCAGCGACTTCGTTCGGCGGTTTCGAAACCGTCGATCCCAACCGCCGTTTTGGACCCGAGAGATATATTTCAATCAGGTCTCATTCGGCGGTTTCGAACGGCGGCCAGGCCGTCGAATGTAACCGCCGTTTCACCAAAAATGGTGAAACCAAGGAGAAGCCAAAGACATCTCCACCGGCGATCATCGCGTAAAACAAAGCACATCAACGTGCACGCGCGGACGTTTCCAAACATCCTTCGGGAAACGAATTACACCACACTAAAAGCTAACATACATGAAGTGCAAGTGTGGGTATTGAATGCATCCTAATGCTTATCATGTCATGGCATTTTATAAAACAAGATGCAATCAATTTAATGCAAGAAGAGACATTGAATAAACAATAAAGCACAATGCACACATAATATAAACACAACATTCAAGAATAGGAGATATGCATGTTGTGTGTGTGTGCAACTATATCTCTTCAAGCCAAAGTAAGCACAAGATATACCTTTGGTGCTTGTCCTCTTGAGGTCTTGGAAAGGGTCTTGATCTTCAACCTTAATGACCTAGACTACCCTTACAACCAAACCCCAACATGTGGTTTGACCACGAAATAAGCCAATCAACAAAAGGGAATCCTTACACCATTCCCTCCCTTTTTCATTTAAAGAAGAAAAAGTTAGAACTCTCACCAGAATTTTCTCTCCAATGTCTCTCAACTTCAAAACTCCATAATTTTCTCATACGAAGTCGGAATTGGTTGATTCAAGTTGGAGATTGTTTGTACTCGAGTCCTCTACCTTTTCCAAGTGGTCTTGCAGCTGTTTGATTGATTTTTGTGGTGGTTCTACCCAGAAAAACGAGCCAGCTCATGATTGCAAGGTAGTGTTCATATCTTTGAGATTTCTTCTTTTATAACCTTCAATTTGCTTGGGGTTTCTTCTTCTATATGTATGTATATGTATGGTGAATTCTATTGAGAAAAATAGCTTCATAATCAATCTTAATCAAAAGTCTAATTAGAGATATATGTGAACTAGTTTCTTAGATTCTAAGTTTTTCACATGTTTGAGAGTTGTATTGTGATTAGATTGATATCTAGGATTATTTGTGACTTGATTGAGTCATTTTATGATTAATAATCCTTGAAATGTGTTTTGATCCTTTGATTGATAAAATCTAGGATTAATTCAATTGTATGTGTATTTAGAGACAAATAGGATTTAATTGATTATTCAATATATCCTTACTCTAATTGTTGGCTAGAATATTCATTGAACACATTTTGTGATTCTAGCATTTTTGTGTATGTTTGTAACATCTTGAATATGTGCTTCATGATTATGATTTATTCAAGTGCTATTTATGTGAATGAAACTATGAGTTTTATGTGTTAGGTGTTTACACATGCTCTAGGTTTTTATTCAAGTTTTGCATCTAGACTTTTATTACTTGTGTTCTCACATGTTTAGGTCTAGTTGTTCCATGGAATGTATTGATCACATGCTCTATGATGAATTGATTGTTTGCATCATTTGCATTCACATGATCACACTAGAAAGTCCTTGTAAAAGGCATGAAGTCTTGGTTAGAGTCGGAAGGACTCGGATAGCCAAGCAAGAAGTCTTGTCTAGAGTCGGAAGGACTCAGATAGGCAACAAGGAGTCATGGTTAGAGTCGGGAGGTGATGAGGTCGTTTGTGCACATCAAAACAATGTATATATATATGTGTGTGTGTGTGTGTGTGTGTGTGTGATCTTTTTGAAAATAATGTTTTACCACTTTAGAATCCTTTTAGGATCGAAAACTTAATAAATGGTAAGCTAGATTCATTCCTCAGGGAAATGAAGTAATAGGTTAGATTGATTAACTAATCTACGATGCGATAACATAAATCATAATAAAATGATAGTGTGTGGTTTAATGTACCACCAAACATACATAAAGTAAAAGTAACAAAAATGATAGGTCAAATAGAAGCTCAACAATCTATGGTAAGAAAAGTGTGTGAAATCAATTAAGAGATATGCTAGGGGATTAATGAAGTTGCAAGTGGATTAGGGGTGCTTTTTCAAACTATCTTAAAGAACCAATCTCATATGAATTAACCTCAAAACAAGGTTTGGATTATTGTGGTTGGTATTCCCTACAATAATCCATCCTATTTATTTAATTCTTTAATCAAATAAGGTTGTCAATCCAAAGGTGATTATATAATAGATTATTCTAACAAGATTATGATTAATAGGTTGATACACAAATCAATCATATAGTGACAAGAATCTAAAGATATAATAAATAGAAAATACATAGAGATTCAATTAAGATATAGTCAAGCAAACCCCAAGTTCAAATGTTTCTAACACCAACCCCCTAGATTGGGGGTTTTAACTACACATAGTTATAAATAGGAAAAGAGAGTAATAAATGAGGAAATCATCCGTAGGTCACCTTTTTTAATGCTCAATCCTTTCCCTTCTTAGATGCTTCTTTGTGCAAGATTGTGATGTATGTCAAATGGTGTGTGACTAAGGTAATATGGTGAAGAAAATGGCAAGAGAGGAAGGGTTTAGTGAGGTAAGATAGATTTGGTGTTGAGTGTTTGATGGAAAAGGTAGTTCAAGGTTAGAAATGGAGAAATTTAGAAGTGGGAATTATGGAAGAGAAATTAGGTCTAAAAATGCTAAGTAAAAGTGTGCTAACTCTATATATTTTTTGTGTGTCTTCAAACTTAGAGAAGAGGGATATTTATATTGGTCTTGATTTTGTGCTGAAAATTGCTTGGAAAGTTGATGTGGCGGGATTATCGCAATTTGTGTCGCCATGGCGACTTTATGGCGACATACTGTTACGCATTCTGAGATCCAATTGTCGCCACGAGCATAATCTTTTTCGTCCTTTTGCAAATAGCCACATTGAAGAATTTTGGGTGATGTCGCCATTTGCCATTGAATGTCGCCATGGCGACAACACCTAATGCATTCTTCTTGGGATATTTCGTCTGTCCCCATGGCGACAATATGGTGACATGTGGGTGACATTGACACACCTCCCTGTCGCCATGGCGACCTAAATTCAAGCAAATAGCAAAATGCCTTGTTTCATTGCCTTTATGCTCCTTTTTGCACCAAGTTCCTCATCTTCTTCACAAATGCCCTTGAGGCCTAATAAAACCTGAAACACTTGATTCGACAACATTAAATACGGGGAATCGCCCAAGAATAAGCACAAACAATAGGAAATAAAGGTACAAAATCATACCATATTTGGTTCGATTAGGAGGACTTAGATAGTCATGCATGGGAGGCTCCCTAGAGGCATGAGTGCCTTAGATAGGGAGTTGGCTACATTATTGGTAGGCTTAGGCGTATGGATAGACATAGACTCCAAAAGAACGGGGTATATGGGATGTGTATGCACTCTTGAGGAATTTCTAATCTACCATCGATGTTGGTTTTGTATGTTGTCCAATATATGTTGGCTTGGCATCATTGAGGGATTTCGTACTTTCCAATAGGATTGGGTAAACATAGACTCCAATAGGAAGTTGGTCTAGGTTGGTCACTTTTGATGAATTTCTAATTTACCATCCAATATATATAGTACCCAATGGTTGTAGTTCAACCCGTGGATGTTTCCTCCTTGGAGGTTTTACCACGTTAAAAAATCTCTTGTGTTAATTCTTTCTATCTCTATCTTTTATATTTGTATTTGTGTATGTTGTTATCTTGTTGCATATTATTCACTTGTGATGTTGTTAGGTTTTTGGTTTGTCTTGGCATATATTCCATATCAAAGCGATGTTCTCTTGTAATGTTTAGTGGTCTAAGTGTTGAAGATTCAAGACGTCAAAGAAAGTCTTGGCCACAATGATCGGTTCATTTCTATACATGTTTTAGGCCCCGAATTCCTATTATTTATGCTTTGTTCTTGAGTAAATTAGGTTGTTTAATATGTTTGTTGAGCATGTGTAGGTCCATTCCATTCTAGTGGTGTTACATCTTATTTTGGAAGAAAAGGAATCAAAAGATAGAGAAAAGGAGCAAATTGGAAGAAACAATGAAAAGATGATTTTTGGCCAGTGCAGAACCTCTATGTTGCGGGGCCCATATCTCTCAGTTCCGATTGAATTGTGTGTCCTACTACCTATGGATTGAAAGCTCCGGAAGTCTAGTTTCCGGTGCACTTTTCGGATCGCAATTTTGATATTCTTAGAAGAAATGATAACCGATTTAGTAACCGGAGGTCAGAGCTGAAAAGAATTACCGCAGCCCAGACCGCCCCCCGTGCAACTTGCCTAGGGAGCAGCCTAGGTAGCGACCCAAAATAGAACAGTTCCGCTTCCTGTGCAGCTATGGAGGCAACTTGCCTGGGTAGCGGTAACTCATAAATTTGGTTCGTTTGGGACAGCAAGTGACCTATTTTTGAGAGGATTATATATAGAAATTGATATCTTATTTTGAGGAGAGCCACCACAAGGGGATTAGACCCAAAAAGACCATTCTTTCACATTCATTCATTCCATTCATTTATTCATTCACATCATCCATCCTTGGAGGATTCTTGGAAGCAAGAAGAAGGAGATTTCCAGCCAAGAAGCTATTAAGATAAATATGGGTTTTCTCTACATCTCTTCTATGTTTTTATTCTCTCCATTGATGTGTAACTAAACCTTTATTAGGGGATTGATGTAACCAATTTTGGATAACTCTATGTGTAAGGATTCCCATTATTGATTGGCTTATTTCGTGGTCAAACCACATGTTGGGGTTTGGTTGTAAGGGTAGTCTAGGTGTTTGTTGAAGATCAAGACCCTTTCCAAGACCTCAAGAGGACAAGCACCAAAGGTATATATCTAGTGCTTACATTGGCTTGAAGAGATATAGTTGCACACACACACACAACATGCATAACTCTTATTCTTGTATGGTGTGTTTATATTTTGTGTGCATTGTGCTTTATTGATTTATTCAATATCTCTTCTTGCATGTTGAATTGATTGCATCTTGTTATATGATAATGCCATGACATGTTAGGCATTAGGATGCATTCAATACCCACACTTGCACTTCATGTATGTTAGCTTTTAGTGTGGAGTAATTCGTTTCCCTAAGGATGTTCGGAAACGTCCGCGCGTGCACGGTAATGTGCTTTGTTTTGCGCGATGATCGCCGTTGGAGATGCCTTTGGCTTCTCCTTGGTTTCACCATTTTTGGTGAATCGGCGGTTACGTTCGGCGGCCTGGCCGCCGTTAGAAACCGCCGAATGAGACCTGATTGAAATATATCTCTCGGGTCCAAAACGGCGGTTGGGATCGGCGGTTTCCAAACCGCCGAATGAAGTCGCCGAAGTTCCCCTGTTCCGCTCGGGAGCCATTCGGCGGTTCATTTCGGCGGCCTGGCCGCCGAATGAAACCGCCGATCGGTGCGTTTCAAGGGCAAAATTGTATTTTCACCTGCCCTGTTTTTGGTCTCTATAAATACATCCTTATCTCTGGTTCAGAACACAAGTCTTTGATCATAAGAACCCTAGAGAGATATTTAGAGAGACTTGAGAGAGAAAGCTTAAAGATCATATCTTTATCTCTCTAAACCCATTCCCACATGCATAAATCTTCATCTAAGCATCATCTAGGATCATCTAGCATATGCTAATGCATGGGACTTCTTCAACACACATGGTATGATTTGTTGAACACTTTTATCTTACATAATTAGTGTTTCTACTTATCAATTTTATCTCATATTTTACTTATATGTGTTTAGATTAATTTCTACATATAAGATTGAGATTATGTGTTGATTGGGTTTTTATTTGTTAGCTAGGCTTTAATGTTCATATGCCATCTAGCTAATTGATCTCATTTATTGATTGAGATTATTGTTCATAGCTTATTTGATTAGGTCATTATTGCCTAAAAGCTATGCCATGAACATTCTTGTGTGATGTATTGATAACTAGGTTGATAGATTATTTTTTAATCAACTAGTTAATCCTTTGAATGTTTGTGGGTTTTATATGATAGCTTTGTATCTAGGATTGGTTATCCTTTACTTAGCTAAAGTTATATGCCATGTCATATAGCTATATGTGATATCTAGGATTGATTATATTGTCATCTTATAATCCTAGGTAAGCATTTAGAGTACCCTAGCTCTTATTGCATTAATTGAATATTCATACATATTCACATAGGGTTGTGCATCTCTTTTGAGAGATTGAAGTCTTGGGGCTAAGTGTGCTTAGGCCTCAAGCAAATTGGACTAGAGCCGCTGTAAAAGGCCCGCGTGGTAGATTAGAGGGTGCTCACGCCAAGAGTAGTGTATCAGGGGATATCACTAGGGATTGAACCAAGAGTGGCGATTGGTAGTGTCCATAGCCTGAGGTTATCTAGGGTGAGAGTCCGAGAATCACTTGAGGGTGTAACCGTCTTTTCATATAGTGGATTTCGAGGTCCGAGTGTGGCGCACTTAACAGCCCGTGGTTTTTCCCAGTGGTTGGGTTTTCCACGTATACATCAAGTGTCATTTACTATTTCCGCATCTTATTACACTTGTATGTTTTGTTGACTTGCTAGGGGTATTTTCGTAAAATTGACATGCATGCGAAAATTGGGTAATAATTAGATAAAATCTATTCACCCCCCCTCTAGCTTTATATTGATGAACACACCTCGAGTATTTTATGAACTTTCACTATGTGAACAATTAGTCTATCTTTTGTTAATCAATTGGGTTTTAGTTTTGTTTATTGAATTAATTGCTCTATTCTACTTTCTATGATTATGTTGTGACCGCAAGTGATTTGAGTTTGTGGCTTAGTTTATCCATGAGATTAGGGTTTAGATGTGGATGACCGTTCCATTTAAATTTGAATCACAAGCTTAATAAACAAGAAAATCGATATATGCATGACCGTGCTATGTTAATTTGGCTTAGAGTTTTGTGTAAAATATGGGTTTTGACGATTGCTCATTACATGACCGTGTGTGAGTAATAGGAAGAACCCTAGATCATTATTCCATATTCGTTGCATGACCGTGTGCGAGTATTGGAAATGATCTTTGAACCTAATTGAATTATCTTGAAAACAAGCCCGTAAACTAGATTGAAGTGTTTAACGAGACTAAGTGTGAGCATTGAGTGTCTAAGAAAGGTGCATCGATTCCCTAGTATTTCTCTCCATATATTCATCCCTTGTGTGATCTTTGATTTAATTTGATTTTAGTCTTTTAGTTTATATTCTCATAATTTAGGTTAATATTAGATTTCAACAAACTTCCAAAGTAAAGCATTATGCAATTTAGTCTTTTCGCTTTTAGAGTAAATCCTTACTAGATTAATTGGCTTTCGACAGATAGAATCACCGATCCCAGTGAACGAACTTTCTTAGTAAATTGAACACAGATTTTACTGCATCACACAACTCATGCAAGATGCCGGCTTCAAAGAGAAATGTGCTTCATCGGTCGACAAAGGTATATAAGACCTCATTTCTCTTACAAGGCTAGGCATACACACACATGGCATTCATTTGTGTCCCTGCATGGTTGAACAACATTTATATATCACTTTCACACACTTGGTAATGTATGCACATGCATTAGATTTAATTTGATAAACTTGGTAATTTGCACGTTCTAGGACTATGTCTAGGAAATGGCATACGTGTGTGATTTTGTGTTTATTTGTTTTTGTATTTTTGTTTTTGGACTTGAACATGATCTCTTATGATTCCTTATTGAGTCCCGGTCATTTTAGTTACTCATTCATTAAGTTTCGAGTCCAAACGATGTAGCTACTCTACTTTTCATTCTCATTCCTTGAGTTGTTTTTGTCGTCATATTCCGAGATGATTTCTCAACCTTTTGTCAATGTTTTGTAGTCTTCATTGTGCGTGTGGGAGTCAGGATTCATAATCCGAAGACAGATTCAAAATCAGAGTTCGGAGTCCCAGATACGGCCAAAGAACGTGAGCGGAGCACAGAAGAAGCAAGCATGGCCAATGGCCAAGCTTTGTGTGTCACGTGTGGAGGCCGTGTGCCACACGGCCAGAGCACCTCTCTGCCCATGTGTGGCACACGCACCCCACACGGGGTGCTGACGTGGCAGCCTCTGATTGGCTCACGTCTTCCCTCTCTCTCTCTTCCTTTTAAATATTTCCAACTCACTCAATTTCATTCCAAGAAGAAAAAGTTTGAAACTCACACCAAAATTTTCTCTCCAATTTTTCTCACCTTCCAAACACCATAACTTTCTCATACAAAGTTAGAGATTGTTCGTAATCAAGTCCTCTACTTTTCCAAGTGGTCTTGCAGTTGTTTGATTGATTTTTGTAAGGATTCTCATATATTGATTGGCTTATTTCGTGGACAAACCACTTGTTGGGGTTGATTGTGTAAGGGTAGTTTAGGTGATTGAACTTCAAGCTCAAAGGCCCTTTCAAGACCTCAAGGAACAAGCATGCCAAAGGTATAATCTCTAGTGCTTAGTTCTTCTTTGAAGAGATTTAGTTAGCACACACACACTTAGCATACTTGCATTTGTGTGCATACTCTTCACATGTCAGTTTACACACTAGCATTTTGATTGATATCTTGTTGTGTGTACATGTGCTTCGTAATTCATTTCCCGATAGTGTTCGGAAACGTCCATGCATGCACTAGAATGTGCATGGTTTTACGCGAAGACCGCCCACGGAGAATGCTCTTGGCTTCTCCTTTAGATTCACCATCACTGGTGAATCGGCGGCCTGGCCACCGAATTGAAACCGCCGTTTCAGTCCAAAAAGGTCTGGAGTGATTCTGCGGTTACGATCGGTGGCCTCCGACCGCCGATCATACCTGATTGATTTATTCATCGGGTTTGATTCTGCGGTTGGTTCGGCGGTTTCGAAACCGTCGATTGAAACCGCCGTTGTTCCCCTGTTCTTCTCGGGTTTAATTCGGCGGTTTGAAACGGCGGCCTAGCCACCGAATGAAACCGCCGATCGTGCATTTTCAGGGGCAAACTTGTCTTTTCACATGCTCTGTTTTTCATGCCTATAAATATCTCACTTTCTCTTGTTCTGAATATGACTCTTTGATTATCAAGAACCCTATATTTTAAAGAGAGATTTTGAGAGAAAAAAGCAACCAAGTTTGCTCATTTAAACACTCAAATATATTCCTTTGTGCATCAAAGTTCATCTTGCATTCATCCATGAATGGGTTTGCATCATCACAACATGCTTGGTAAGATTTTGATTAATTTCATCTTATTTTAGTATTTTACTATCAAGCATATTCTCTTATAATTTACTTGTAAGTTTTTGATCATATGATAAATACAAGAATAGAGAATTAATTGTGATGAATTGATTGAGTGTTATACTGTGATAGCTAATTAGGTTTTTTGATTAATCTTGATTAGCTAAGCTATTTGATGTAGGGAAAAATACCGTAGTACACGCAGCGGAAGCGAGACTAAAAATAGATTTAGTATGTTTTAAAATTTTTCCTTTTTTTTGAACCTTAACCCCTTTAATTAATTAACCATATATGAAGTAACAAAAGTTGAATACCTTTTGTCGCGTGATCCGATTGACTTACGTCGATGGTAATCCACAAGATCTTCCATCCTAGCACGAACGTGAATCATCTAAGAGCGTGGTCTGCCTTCTCTTTGAATTGCAAACCTGAGAATGGACAAACAAACATTTCTTTTTCTTTTGTTAGTCACAAAACAATCAAAAGAATACAAAGATTATTCCGGTCACTTTTGAGTTCTCAATCTAATGATCGAAACTCGCGTGAACCTAATTCGATGTTGTACACACAAGCTTATTGATGAACAAGCAATTAGTGTACCATCAAAAGAATAATCTCTTCTTTTCTTTTATGTTTTAGTAGAATAAAATCTAATACTTTTCTATGAATTTAGAAGAAGAAGAAAATTGAATCAATCAACAAGTAGGGTGGCCGAAATTTTTCTCCTCTTCCTTTTAGGGTTGGCCGAAATCTCCATGTGGTCCAATTAGGGTTGCCAAATTTCCTATACAAAAAAGGATTTGTGTTGTACCCTAATTCACATGTTAATTAGACTCCTAACCCTAATTCAACTCATAAGTATTTTTATTCTTTTATTGACTAAATAAAAAGACTTCTTATTTGATTAAATAAATAAACTTAATTATTTATTTTCTTATCAAACAAGTCTTTTACTTTTAGTATAACTCTAGGAAATATATTTCTTGAATAGAAAAAGATTTGTTTCTTAATTAAACAATTAATTAATAAATTAATTAATTCTTATTTAATTAAACAATGAAACAAAATAATATGTTAGGTTAATATTTCAACCTTGCCGCCCCACATGTATAAAATGGGCCATATATTATTTTCTTATTTCATTTAATCCATTGGACTTTAAATAAAAAGCCCACATGTGAACCAGACCCATTCTTACTAAAAGAAACAAGCCCACATGCCATTCATTAATATATAAATATAATTGAGCAGCCCATTAAATAATTAATGTGCAAATTATATTCTTAATATATTAAATGCAATTCTAGATGGACCCTTAAATTGGTCCGGTAGAATATATCAAGTGATCCATGCAAGTCCGTGTGGATTGGGGATCTTGGCGGGCTATCTAAATTTAAGCTTCAATAGACACAACCTAATCACAATCAACAAATGATTTACTTAGGTCCGATCCATTAATTTTAACTAATTCCACTAAAGAGCTAAAATTGAACTCTTAAATAAAGATAGAAAAGGAAGATGTTCCTCTTTCATAACCCTAGACAATCATATTGGAGATAGTGTATCCTCGTGATTAATATCAGTAATCCAAGAGTTCATAGACCGCCTATAACTCTCCAAGTTACCATATTTATTCATATGCCCACGTTTTGAACTTGGATATTTTGACTTGTCCAGAAGCCATGTTTTCAATAGTCACTATCAAAAACTCAACGTTGAGATTTAATATCCAATTACCTCAAAACATCCATATGATGATATTATACTCTCATTTAATAAATGGAGCCACGATGTCCATCTCTATAAATGAAGTCCTCTATCGATTAACAAATGAATATCACCAAACTATCGAGGATAGACTATGCTATATAATCATACTCATTGATAACTCAAATGATATCACTTGCAACCATAAGTCCATCATTTATCTCAGGATTAAGATAGACTCTCCGATTGTTCTGATAATGAAAAGACTATTATCTATTGACGGTTCTAGATAAAGCTTTTCATTGTGATCCAGTTCAATGCACCCAGTACACTAGATTCTTTTGCTCAAAGACACTCCGATGATTTTAGACTCATCATATCTCATTTGATCCCCCTCAAATGCTAGCAAAAAAATTCTACAACTTTAACAAGATAAAGGTGCCCAACATTTAACTTAAGTTGTGAACAATATTCAAGACTAACTAAAGAATTATGTCTACCACATACATATCCAGATGTACGAACAATTCTTATTTTCTCATAGTCTTTAGACCTTATGATTATTTACTTTGACAATTATAATATTAAACTATAAATGCTATAAGATTTGTTAAACCAGAAATCACTTTATTAATATGAAAAAGATTGTTAATTACAATATTACACTCTTGCTATTGAGCATAATCCAAACAATCTCCCACTTGCGCTATAACAAATGTGTCATATCTCTCAAGCCCATGTTCTCTAGATGCCCATCAAAACTCTTCTGAGGTAGAGCCTTTGTGAAGGCATCCGCTAGATTTTCTGCTGACGCGATTTTGGTAATCGTCACGTCACCTCTTTGAACAATCTCCCTTAAAAGATGATACTTTCTTTCAATGTGTTTTCCTCTCTTGTGACTTCTTGGTTCTTTCGAATTAGCCACTGCTCCACTGTTGTCACAGTATATAGTGATTTGCTTATTCGCACTAGGAACCACTTCCAAGTCAATCAAGAATTGGCGGAGCCAAACAGCCTCTTTGGCAGCCTCGCATGCAGCAACATACTCAGCTTCCATGGTGGAATCAGCAATACAAGATTGCTTGATACTCCTCCATATGACTGCTCCTCCTCCAATAGTAAACACGGCCCCCGATGTGGATTTTCTGGAGTCAGAATCTAATTGGAAATCAGAATCTGTATACCCAACAGGAATTAAATCCCCTCCAGAGTATACAAGCATATTATCTCTCGTTCTCTTAAGATACTTGAAAATATGCTTGACTGCCATCCAGTGATCAGGACCAGGTTTCGATTGAAACCTGCTAACTATGCCAACAGCAAAACAAATATCTAGTCTAGTGCAGAGCATTGCATACATGAGACTTCCAACTGCCGAGGCATATGGAACCCTACTCATGAATTGCTCTTCATGCTCATTCTTAGGAACTTGTTCCTTAGAAAGTTTGATTCCATGTCTGAAAGGTAACATATCTTTCTTGGAATCCTGCATGGAAAACCTAGACAAGATCTTGTCTATGTATGAAGCTTGGGATAATGCAATCGTTTTATTCTTTCTATCCCTTATGACTTGGATACCTAGAATAAAACTTGCTTCTCCTAAGTCCTTCATATCAAATTGTTTTGCTAACCATTCTTTTACTGATGTCAATACTCCTACATCGTTTCCAATGAGTAGTATATCATCATCATAAAGAATCAGGAAAACCAACTTGTCGCCCTTAATCCTTTTGTATACACAAGGTTCGTCAGGATTCTGAATAAATCCAAAACCTTTGACAGCTTGATCGAACCTTATGTTCCAGGATCTGAATGCTTGCTTTAATCCATATATGGATTTCTGCAACTTGCATACCTTTTCCATTTGGCCCTTTTCAATGAATCCTTCTGGTTGCATCATGTAGATGCTTTCGTCAAGACTTCCATTAAGGAAAGCTGTCTTGACGTCCATTTGCCAAATCTCTAGATCTAAAGATGCTGCAATGGACAAGAGTATCCTAATGGATTTAAGCATGGCCACAGGAGAGAAGGTTTCCTCGTAATCGATACCTTCTTTCTGTGTATACCCTTTAGCTACCAATCTAGCTTTAAAGGTTTCCACCTTTCCATCCATACCTCTTTTCCTCTTGTATACCCACTTGCACCCAATGGGTTTTATCCCTTTAGGCAAGTCTACAAGGGACAAGACTTTGTTATCGAACATAGATTCAATCTCAAATTGCATTGCCTTTTGCCAATGGCGACTATCAACATCCTCTATTGCTTCCTTATACGTTTAAGGATCATCGTCGTCCGGGAGATTCTCCACTGATTCTCCCAGACCGATGTATCTTTCGGGTTGTGTTCTAACCCTCCCGCTACGACGAGGAATGGTAGGTTGTTAATCTTGTGTTGGATCGGAACTTACAATTGGGTTAGGTTGTGTAACCTCTCGTGGAATTGTATCTCCTGACATCTCATTCAGGACAATTCTACTTCTAGGCACAAAATCATTCATATAGTCCTTTTCCAGAAATTTAGCATTTGTCGAAACAAATACTTTAAGATTTGAAGGACTATAGAAATAATATCCTTTAGTTTCTTTTGGATACCCTACAAATATATACGTTTCCGAACGGGACTCCATCTTTTCTGTCTTTCCTTTTAACACATGTGCAGGACAACCAAATATCCTTAAGTGTTGTAAACTAGGCTTGCGCCCAGTCCACAACTCATGCGGTGTTTGAGGAACAGACTTAGATGGTACATCGTTTAGAATGTATATAGTAGTTTGTAAAGTATATCCCCAAAAAGAAATAGGAAGTGTTGAATAACTCAACATAGACCTAACCATATCCAAAAGAGTTCTATTTCTCCTTTCTGCCACCCCATTTTGTTGAGGTGTTCCTGGTGCAGAAAACTGAGAAACTATCCCATTATCAATAAGATATTGCTGAAACTCACCAGATAGATATTCTCTACCACGATCAGATCTCAAGATTTTTATGTGTTTCTCAAGCTGATTTTCTACTTCAGCTTTGAATGCTTTGAACATGTCAAAAGCATCCGACTTATGTCGCATGAGATATAGATAGCCAAATCTCGAGTAATCATCTGTGAAGGTGATGAAGTACTCATATCCACCTCTAGCTTGAATGCTCATAGGTCCACATACATCAGTGTGTATCAATCCTAAACATTCAGTGGCTCTTGTACCTTTGGCCGAGAACGACCTTTTGGTCATTTTACCTTCCAAACAAGATTCACAAGTTGGTAGATCATCAACCTTTAAGTCACTTAAAGGTCCGTCACATACGTACCAATCTTTTAATCCTATTAAGGTTAATATGACCTAGGCGTAAATGCCATAGGTAGGTTTCATCTATTGATAATTTTACTCTTTTATGATCAGGTTCCGTTAATTCTGTGTCTAACGAGTGAGAGATATTTTTATGCAAAAAGTATAGACCGTTTTCCAATGTACCTTGGCAAATAATTTTGTCATTCTTACTAATAATAAAAACTTTATTAAAAGTAACCGAATATCCAAATTTATTCAAACAAGAAACTGAAATTAAATTCCTTTTGAATTGAGGTACATAATAAACGTCTATTAAATCTAAATGCCTTCTAGAATCCAAATAAACTCTAATATCTCCCACTGCACTTGCAGATACTAACGTTCCGTTGCCCAAGCGCAAATTGATTTCATTCTTACTCAGCCTTCTCCTTTCTTGGAACCCCTGCAAGGAATAACAAACATGATTAGTGGCTCCAAAGTCTATGATCCAAGAATCAGTAGAATCTGCCAGAAATCATGTTTCAAGATAATTAACATTACCTTCTTCCTTCTTATTCTGGGACTTTGGGCAATTTCTTTTCCAATGTCCCTTTTCACCACAAAGGAAGCATTTCCCTTTGATCTTGGTTACTTTCTTGGTCTCCTTCTTGGTAGGCCCAAGTTGCTTTTTCTTCTGTTGTTTGTTGACCTTCTGACGGGTCTTAACAGTAGCAACTTTACCAACTAAATGAATCTCTTGACCTTTGCTTTTCACAAGGATCTTTTCAGCACTTTGAACATCTTGCATCAGGCCTTGTAAGGTGTATTCCTTTTTGTTCAAAGTGTAGTCCAATTTGAACTGATCAAAGGAATCTGACAATGAATTGACAACCATATCAATTTTTGTCTCACCATCTATCTCAGCGCCATGCAGTTCAGCAATGTTGAGATGTGCTATAACTTTCATCATGTGATCCTTCACAGCCTGTCCAGGTTTCATCCTAAGATTCATAAAAGCAGTCACTGCCTCTCTCTTAGTCGTCCTGGACTTCATAGCAAACATCTCCTCTAGAGACATCATTATATCAGCAGCAGACTCCATTCCTTCATGATGCTGTTGCAACACGTCGGAGATAGTAGCCATAATATAACATTTGGCCATATCATCTGAAGTCTTCCACTGCTCATACTCATCTCTTTGCATTATGCTAGATTCATTATTAGGAGCAGGTGGTTTAGGAGTAGTTAGAACAAACTTATGTTTTTCACTTTGCAGCAACAACCCAATTTTCCTTTTCCATGTGACATAATTATCTCCAGTTAAAGTGTTATCTTTCAGGATGTTCATAAGTGATGGGGTCATGATTTCTGAATAAAACAAAACATATATAAGTAAATAATCATGATAAAGCACTTTTAAATATTTATCTTGAATTAAATAAATAACTCAATCATAAAAATTCAACGGTGATCCAACACCCATAAATGTTACGCCTCCTTTGGGAGTTCGCACCATTTACTAGTTAGACTAGGTCCCACCTAATTGTTAACATAACAACCAGCGTTTTCAATTTTAGCCTTGCAATTTTACTGACAAGAACTCTTGGGAGGATATCAATAAAATTACATTGAGTGTGTTACCAAGATATCGACCCTCAATTTTCTCTCACGAAAATCCCTCCTTGGCGAGAAGATCTCGTTTGAGTCCATTGTCTAGTCTATCCTTGTAAGGAAGTATGTTGCTAAATTCCATTCATGGATGCCCCTTGGGGGGATTACCAATAAATAATTAAGCTCAACTAACCTTGGAGGCCATAGGTGTTACAAAAACACCTTCTCCCACTCAATTATTTAAGGCATGTGATTAAATCCCATAGAATGATTTACCAAGTTATCTAGATGCCAATTTAGATACCTAAATCATTCAATGAATGTTCATACCAAAAGAGATATATGAGTGGCACTCCTATTCTATATGTCATGTTATCATACAATAACAAATATTGTAATATTTAAGCAAAAAATAAATAGCAACAATTTTGGTCCATCCTAGAAAAGCAAGTAAATTACAATTGTTTAGGAATACAAGATCTTCAAGTGGCCCATCAACCATACGCTCATCCTTCGGCCTCCACCCATGGGCGAACACACCCCACAACCCCACAAAGGGGCTGCTGTGCGCAGCCCATGAGGCCACCTAGGGCTGCCGTGCGCAGCCCACCAAGTTTTGGGCTTGCCATGCGCAGCCCAATCCAATCCTAGGGTGCGCACGGTGCTCGTTCTTGGTTCCGGTTGCTTCCTTTTCCTTCACGTCTTCGAATCTTCGATGTTAGAACGTATTACAACTTTAATTAAATAATAAAAATACTGCAATTTTTTTTTATTTTTTTATTTTTTTATTTTTTTTATTTTTTTAATCACTGCAGTACTTTTTTACATAAAAATACTGCACTAAAAATAATAAAAAAACTGCACATTAAATTTAATACAAATAAAAAAATAGCAATTATCAAGAAGGAATTATGGCGATAATAGACCACCCTTCTTGTTACAATTCCATAACAAAATTTACATTGAAAATCTAGGACCAAAATCGAGCAATAACAATCCACATAATAAAATAATAACATATATAAATCCATACATTCACTTGTAATTATATATGCGAATACCTAGAGTGCCATCTCTTTCTAAACATGCATAATCACAATAAAAAGAAATAGATTCACGTATATATACGTTAATTAATTAAAAGGGTACAACCAGGCTCTGATACCAATTGTAGGGAAAAATACCGTAGTACACGCAGCGGAAGCGAGACTAAAAATAGATTTAGTATGTTTTAAAGATTTTCCTTTTTTTTGAACCTTAACCCCTTTAATTAATTAACCATATATGAAGTAACAAAAGTCGAATACCTTTTGTCGCATGATCCGATTGACTTACGTCGATGGTAATCCACAAGATCTTCAATCCTAGCACGAACGTGAATCACCTAGGAGCGTGGTCTCCCTTTTCTTTGAATTGCAAACCTGAGAATGGACAAACAAACATTTCTTTTTCTTTTGTTAGTCACAAAACAATCAAAAGAATACAAAGATTATTCCGGTCACTTTTGAGTTCTCAATCTAATGATCGAAACTCGCGTGAACCTAATTCGATGTTGTACACACAAGCTTATTGATGAACAAGCAATTAGTGTACCATCAAAAGAATAATCTCTTCTTTTCTTTTATGTTTTAGTAGAATAAAATCTAATACTTTTCTATGAGTTTAGAAGAAGAAGAAAATTGAATCAATCAACAAGAGTGGGTGGCCGAATTCTATAACAAGTGTTATATAGGGTGGCCGAAATTTTTCTCCTCTTCCTTTTAGGGTTGGCTGAAATCTCCATGTGGTCCAATTAGGGTTGCCAAATTTCCTCTACAAAAAAGGATTTGTGTTGTACCCTAATTCACATGTTAATTAGACTCCTAACCCTAATTCAACTCATAAGTATTTTTATTCTTTTATTGACTAAATAAAAAGACTTCTTATTTGATTAAATAAATAAACTGAATTATTTATTTTCTTATCAAACAAGTCTTTTACTTTTAGTATAACTCTAGGAAATATATTTCCTGAACAGAAAAAGATTTGTTTCTTAATTAAACAATTAATTAATAAATTAATTAATTCTTATTTAATTAAACAATGAAACAAAATAATATGTTAGGTTAATATTTCAACCTTGCCGCCCCACATGTATAAAATGGGCCATATATTATTTTCTTATTTCATTTAATCCATTGGACTTTAAATAAAAAGCCCACATGTGAACCAAACCCATTCTTATTAAAAGAAACAAGCCCACATGCCATTCATTAATATATAAATATAATTGAGCAGCCCATTAAATAATTAATGTGCAAATTATATTCTTAATATATTAAATGCAATTCTAGATGGACCCTTAAATTGGTCCGGTAGAATATATCAAGTGATCCATGCAAGTCCGTGTGGATTGGGGATCTTGGCGGGCTATCTAAATTTAAGCTTCAATAGACACAACCTAATCACAATCAACAAATGATTTACTTAGGTCCGATCCATTAATTTTAACTAATTCCACTAAAGAGCTAAAATTGAACTCTTAAATAAAGATAGAAAAGGAAGATGTTCCTCTTTCATAACCCTAGACAATCATATTGAAGATAGTGTATCCTCGTGATTAATATCAGTAATCGCCAAGAGTTCATAGACCGCCTATAACTCTCCAAGTTACCATATTTACTCATATGCCCACGTTTTGAACTTGGATATTTTGACTTGTCCAGAAGCCATGTTTTCAATAGTCACTATCAAAAACTCAACGTTGAGATTTAATATCCAATTACCTCAAAACATCCATATGATGATATTATACTCTCATTTAATAAATGGAGCCACGATGTCCATCTCTATAAATGAAGTCCTCTATCGATTAACAAATGAATATCACCAAACTATCGAGGATAGACTATGCTATATAATCGTACTCATTGATAACTCAAATGATATCACTTGCAACCATAAGTCTATAATTTATCTCAGGATTAAGATAGACACTCCGATTGTCCTGATAATGAAAAGACTATTATCTATTGACGGTTCTAGATAAAGCTTTTCATTATGATCCAGTTCAATGCACCCAGTGCACTAGATTCTTTTGCTCGAAGACACTCCGATGATTTTAGACTCATCATATCTCATTTGATCCCACTCAAATGCTAGCAAAAGAATTCTACAACTTTAACAAGATAAAGGTGCCCAACCTTTAACTTAAGTTGTGAACAATATTCAAGACTAACTAAAGAATTGTGTCTGCCACATACATATCCAGACGTACGAACAATTCTTCTTTTCTCATAGTCTTTAGACCTTATGATTATTTACTTTGACAATTATAATATTAAACTATAAATGCTATAAGATTTGTTAAAACAGAAATCACTTTATTAATATGAAAAAGATTGTTAATTACTGTAAGGATTCCCGTTTTGTTGATTGGCTTATTTCGTGGTCAAACCACATGTTGGGGTTTTGAATGTAAGGGTAGTCTAAGTGATTAGTGTTGAAGATCAAAGGCCCTTCCATGACCTCAAGATTCAAGCACGCCAAAGGTATAATCTCTTGTGCTTGTTTTTCTTTGAAGAGATCTAGTAGCACACACACACTTAGCATTCTTGCTATGATTGCATACTTGCTTATTTTTATGTGCATCTCTTCACATGTCACTTTACACACTAGCACATTGGTTGATATATCTTGTTGTGTGTATATGTGCCTTATAATTCGTTTCCCGACATTGTTCGGAAACGTCCGCGCTTGCACTAATGAGTGCTTGGTTTCGCGCGAAGACCGCCTATGGAGAATGCCCTTGGCTTCTCCTTGGTTTTCACCATTGTTGGTGATCGGCGGTTATTATCGGCGGCCAGGCCGCCGAATTAAACCGCCGTTTCAGTCCAGATTGGTCTGAAGCAATTATGCGGTCAAGATTGGCGGTCACGACCGCCGTTCGAAACCGCCGTTCATACCTGATCGATTTTAATCTCTCGGGTTTGATTCGGCGGTTTGATCGGCGGTCACGTAACCGCCGAATGAAACCGCCGTTAATGCTCTGTTCTTCACGAGCTCAATTCGGCGGTTGTAATCGGCGGTCTGGCCGCCGATTGAAACCGCCGAACGGTGCGTTTCAGGGGCAAAATTGTCTTTTCACTTGCCCTGTTCTTGATGTCTATAAATATCACACTTTCTCATTATCTGAATTAGTTCTTTGACTCTTAAGAACCCTAATCTTCAAAGATAGATTTTGAGAGAAAATCAAATCAAGAACTCATCTTTAACCACTCAAATCAAACCCCTTTTGCATCAAATTTCATATTGCATCTCCTATGTCTATATAGAGTGCATCCATGTATGGGTTTGCATCATCACAACTTGCTTGGTAAGATTTTGATTAATTTCATCTTATTGTAGTATTTTAATTACCAAGCCATCTCTTTTTAATTACTTGTATGTTTTTGATCATATGTTAAATACAAGAAAAGAGATTATTTGTGATGAATTAATTGAGTGTTGTTTTTGATAGATATCTAGGTTTTTATAATCTATGATCATCTATGCTATTTGACATGTCATTTAGCAATTGATATCTAGGGTTGATTTAAATTGAATATATCATCATCCTAGATAAGCATTTAGAGTACCCTAGCTCTTATTGCATTAATTGAATATTCATACATATTCACATAGGGTTGTTTCTCTTCATAGAGAAGTAAGTCTTGAGGCTAAGAGTGCTTAGGCCTCAAGCAAATTGGAATAGGGTTGCTAATAAAGGCCCGCTGGGTAGAAGTGAGGGGTTACAGACCGGAATGTTAGACGAGGTCTACATAGGTTGTAAACTTCATTTCAATTAGTGATTTCGAGTTCCGAGTGTGGCGCACTATACAGCCCGTGGTTTTTTCCCAGTGGTTGGGTTTCCACGTATACATCAAGTGTTATTTAAATTCCGCACTATATTACACTTGTATGTATTTTTGACTAGTAGGGGCATTTTCGTAAAATTGACTTGCATGCGAAAATTGGGTAATAATAGTTAAAATCTATTCACCCCCCCCCCCCCCCCCCCCCCCCTCTAGCTTTATATTGATAAACACGCCTCGAGTATTTTAAGAACTTTCAATTGGTATCAGAGCGGGTTCCTAGATATACTTAGGTGATCCTAGCTCATTTTGGTGTGTTTTTGCATTTTGTATGTTTGTTTGATTTCTTCATACATTTTGCATTCTTCTCATTTGCATTCATTCAACGCAAACACTATGAGTGATTTTGTGAGAGAAGAAATTGACTCCATTGAGGAGATGCCTCTCTTACTAGAGAGATTTAGGAGATTTGTGAATTTAACCACCTCACCTCCTAAGAAGAAGTTGACCACCGCACCTCCTAAGAAGAAGAAGAAGAAAATTGCTTTGGAGACTTCGAAGCATGACAAGAAGGAGGGTATCTCAATTGAAGACATGGGACTCATTAACAAGCCAAACCAAGGAGTGTCTTCAAGAGAGGGGATTCAGTGCTACGAATGTGGAGGATTCGGGCATTTCTCCCCGGAGTGTGGAAACTTGAAGGATAGAAGAAAAGGGAAGGCGAAGGCCACCTTATGGGATAAATATGAAGATGACGAAAATCCTTCAAGTGATGAAGAACTTGCCATCATCTACACGGAATTTGGAGCCAAGAGTGTAGAAGTTGAAGAAGATGGCAAAGTTGCTTTTCCTTGTGATCCCCAAGAAGAACAAGGTATAGAAGTAGTTGGTGTAGCTACTCATAGGGATTTGGCTCTTTCCTCATCAAGAGAAAAATTTGATGATCTTGATGAAGGAGATGACTCCATTGGTGAAATGGAGATTAGAGGAGATGACACAAGTGTTGAATATTTGTCATCTAACTCCACAAATGGAAATGTGGAGTGTATGGATCTTAATGACTACAAAGTCAAAGTTGAGAGCTCGATGATGAGGAACAAGGAAGAAATTAGAAGATTAAAAGAAGAGAATCTAGAGCTTTCAACACTAGTAAACCACTTGTGTGAAGAAGTGGTGAGATCCATGGCGGATGAAGATAAGCTAAAAGAAGACTTAGCATTATCTAAGAGGAGAGAAGAAGAGCTAGAAAGAGAGCTTGAAGAAGTTAAGGTCTTATTGGCTAAGATGACTTCAAGCACCAAGAAGCTTGACCACATGTTGGGAGTTGGAAGAAAGCCAAGTGACAAGAGAGGTCTTGGCTACATTGATGACACGGATGCCTCCTCCACAAGCAAGACATCCTGTGCCATGAACATGGACTTCAATATGTCCCCTCCTCCTCAACAACCTAGGAAGAAGAGTGACCTAGGAGAGTGTTCAAGAAGTGCCCAAGTGGTTGAGGCACCAAAAGGTCAAGCTCAAGCTCACACCCAAAGGGCTCCTCACACTATCTTCCCTCAAACTCAAAAACACAATGGGAAGAGTTCAATCATGCAAGCTCAGACAAGCAAGCAACCTCGTCTTGGTTTTCAACAAAAGAGGAGAGATCCGATCCAACAACCAAGACAACCACAACGACAAGGGAAAGCTCCTATCCATGCTAAAGGGAATGGTATGATTCCTAACTTTATTCCCACTTGTCATTTTTGTGGTATTGTTGGTCACATTAGACCAAGTTGCTTGCATTACATTGAAATGTGTAGAGCTAAAAGCATGATTGACAAGAAAAAGGCTAGAGCTAAGATGCTTCATAAAAAGGAAGAAAATCATGTGCATGATCCTTTTTCATCTTGTACTCTAGAACCTTTGTCCACTAGGATTGATTTAGTGTCACCTAAGTGGAGTAATAAGAATGAACCCGCTTGCTACGAGACTAACAAGTCTCAAATAGGTTCATCCAAGTCCAAAGGACTTGGTAGGTCCATAGGACCTCATACCTTTCTTTGAAGTGGTATGGAAATTTGACCCCATATGGGGAACTTAAGCAAAGAGAGCTATTTTGCATCTAGTCACTTGCAAAAAATTTGAAATATCTTATGCTTCTCTTTTTGTTGCTTGAGTTAGCTTGGTTACACTATGTATACATATTTTCTATTCAATAAGTGTGATCAATGCTTGTATTGCAATCCATGTCATATTTATGTTCAAACATGCATTTTTGGACTAGGAGATATATACATTGGATTTAATTTGAATGACCTATAATGATCTCCATGACATGATGATTGCTAAAATGACATGCTAAATGCTAATCTTAAAAAGCATGTTTTGATGATTGCATTTCTTAACTGCAAATAATGTGTGAAAAAGCTTATGAGACTCAAATGAAAAAGGATCTTGTATCCATTCAAGGATTTTACAATCCAAATGTCTCTCTTTCTTTATTGGTTGAACATGTCTACTATCATACGGATATCTTATCCGGAAAAATCAAGTAGGGTGCAAAGTCGCTCATGACATGTTTAGCTTATAAAGTTGGATATAGTTGTTCTTAAATTGAAATCAATAAAAACCTATATCCTTGCTTCTCTCTTGACATTGGTGAAATTGGTTTGAATTCATATTGAAAACCTTTGTCATTTGCTTTGCCAAATACCATGATATTTTGGACTTAAATGCTACATGTCTTGTATGCAAAGCAATTTTTTGATTCACACATTTTCTTTAAATAAATCTCCTTGTTTCTCTCCAATAAATTGAGATTGCATAAAGTGACTTATATTGATTATGCATATACTAGAATGCTACTATCTCTCTTTGCCTTGAGTGACCCGGTTGGGGACTACTCCTTGTCTATATCATGACAAAAAGGGGGAGTATGTTGTGGTAAGGGGAGTTGCAAATTGTAGTAGCAATTGTGCATGTTGGGGAGAATACTAATTGAGGGGGAGTAACCCTTTGAGGGGGAGCATTTGCACATTCATACATTGCATGATGTTGTACTTAAATTTTTAAATGCAAATGCTTGTTTTATCTCACTTGATTCATCTCACCTTTTCTTGTATTGGAAAGTATAGAAACTGTGCTTTCAGGGATTGATTGTTCTACTTGAGATTGAAGACTTCAAGACCATTTATCTTATCTCTTTGTAAAGTAGAAAATCATTGTAGACCCGTAGTTTCTATTATGTTGTGAGGAATCAATGTGAGTGGTGGTTTTGTCACGAAATAGCCAAAGGGGGAGATTGTAAGGATTCCCGTTTTGTTGATTGGCTTATTTCGTGGTCAAACCACATGTTGGGGTTTTGAATGTAAGGGTAGTCTAAGTGATTAGTGTTGAAGATCAAAGGCCCTTCCATGACCTCAAGATTCAAGCACGCCAAAGGTATAATCTCTTGTGCTTGTTTTTCTTTGAAGAGATCTAGTAGCACACACACACTTAGCATTCTTGCTATGATTGCATACTTGCTTATTTTTATGTGCATCTCTTCACATGTCACTTTACACACTAGCACATTGGTTGATATATCTTGTTGTGTGTATATGTGCCTTATAATTCGTTTCCCGACATTGTTCGGAAACGTCCGCGCTTGCACTAATGAGTGCTTGGTTTCGCGCGAAGACCGCCTATGGAGAATGCCCTTGGCTTCTCCTTGGTTTTCACCATTGTTGGTGATCGGCGGTTATTATCGGCGGCCAGGCCGCCGAATTAAACCGCCGTTTCAGTCCAGATTGGTCTGAAGCAATTATGCGGTCAAGATCGGCGGTCACGACCGCCGTTCGAAACCGCCGTTCATACCTGATCGATTTTAATCTCTCGGGTTTGATTCGGCGGTTTGATCGGCGGTCACGTAATCGCCGAATGAAACCGCCGTTAATGCTCTGTTCTTCACGAGCTCAATTCGGCGGTTGTAATCGGCGGTCTGGCCGCCGATTGAAACCGCCGAACGGTGCGTTTCAGGGGCAAAATTGTCTTTTCACTTGCCCTGTTCTTGATGTCTATAAATATCACACTTTCTCATTATCTGAATTAGTTCTTTGACTCTTAAGAACCCTAATCTTCAAAGATAGATTTTGAGAGAAAATCAAATCAAGAACTCATCTTTAACCACTCAAATCAAACCCCTTTTGCATCAAATTTCATATTGCATCTCCTATGTCTATATAGAGTGCATCCATGTATGGGTTTGCATCATCACAACTTGCTTGGTAAGATTTTGATTAATTTCATCTTATTGTAGTATTTTAATTACCAAGCCATCTCTTTTTAATTACTTGTATGTTTTTGATCATATGTTAAATACAAGAAAAGAGATTATTTGTGATGAATTAATTGAGTGTTGTTTTTGATAGATATCTAGGTTTTTATAATCTATGATCATCTATGCTATTTGACATGTCATTTAGCAATTGATATCTAGGGTTGATTTAAATTGAATATATCATCATCCTAGATAAGCATTTAGAGTACCCTAGCTCTTATTGCATTAATTGAATATTCATACATATTCACATAGGGTTGTTTCTCTTCATAGAGAAGTAAGTCTTGAGGCTAAGAGTGCTTAGGCCTCAAGCAAATTGGAATAGGGTTGCTAATAAAGGCCCGCTGGGTAGAAGTGAGGGGTTACAGACCGGAATGTTAGACGAGGTCTACATAGGTTGTAAACTTCATTTCAATTAGTGATTTCGAGTTCCGAGTGTGGCGCACTATACAGCCCGTGGTTTTTTCCCAGTGGTTGGGTTTCCACGTATACATCAAGTGTTATTTAAATTCCGCACTATATTACACTTGTATGTATTTTTGACTAGTAGGGGCATTTTCGTAAAATTGACTTGCATGCGAAAATTGGGTAATAATAGTTAAAATCTATTCACCCCCCCCCCCCCCTCTAGCTTTATATTGATAAACACGCCTCGAGTATTTTAAGAACTTTCAATTACAATATTACACTCTTGCTATTGAGCATAATCCTAACATTTGACATGTCATTTAACAATTGATATCTAGGGTTGATTTAAATTGATTATATCATCATCCTAGATAAGCATCTAAGGTTACCTAGCCTTGTTTGTTATTTGAATATTTATACATATTCATATAGGTTGCATAATCTCTTCATTGAGAATTTAAGTCTTGAAGCTAAGATTGCTTAGGCCTCAAGCAATTGGACTAGAGCCACTTTTAAAGGTCCGAGTGGTAGAAGTGGGGGGTTATTGACCGGAGTGTTAGACGAGGTCTACATAGGTTGTAAACTCCATTTCAATTAGTGGATTTTGAGTTTCGAGTGTGGCGTACTAAACAGCCCGTGGTTTTTCCTAGTGGTTGGGTTTCCACGTATACATCAAGTATTATTTAAATTTTGCACTGTAAGGATTCCCGTTTTGTTGATTGGCTTATTTCGTGGTCAAACCACATGTTGGGGTTTTGAATGTAAGGGTAGTCTAAGTGTTTAATGTTGTAGATCAAAGGCCCTTCCATGACCTCAAGATACAAGCACGCCAAATGTATAATCTCTTGTGCTTGGTTTTCTTTGAAGAGATTTAGTAGCACACACACACTTAGCATTCTTGCTATGATTGCATATTTGCTTTTTTATGTGCATCTCTTCACATGTCACTTTACACACTAGCACTTTGGTTGATATATCTTGTTGTGTGTATATGTGCTTTATAATTCGTTTCCCGACATTATTCAGAAACGTCCGCGCTTGCACTAATGAGTGCTTGGTTTCGCGCGAAGACCGCCTATGGAGAATGCCCTTGGCTTCTCCATGGTTTTCACCATTGTTGGTGATCGGCGGTTATGATCGGCGGCCTGGCCGCCGAATGAAACCGCCGTTTCAGTCCAGATTGGTCTGAAGCAATTATGCGGTCCAGATCGACGGTCACGACCGCCGTTCGAAACCGCCGTTCATACCTGATCGATTTTAATCCCTCGGGTTTGATTCGGCGGTTGGATCGGCGGTCACGAAACCGCCGAATGAAACCGCCGTTGATGCTCTGTTCTTCACGAGCTCAATTCGGCGGTCGTTATCGGCGGCCTGGCCGCCGATTGAAACCGCCGAACGGTGCGTTTCAGGGGCAAAATTATCTTTTCACATGCCCAATTCTTGATGTCTATAAATATCTTATTTTCTCATTCTCTGATCAAGTTCTTAGAGACCTTAGAACCCTAAACATTCAAGAGAGATTTTTGAGAAAAAAATCAAATCAAGAACTCAACTTTAAACACTCAAATCAAATCCCTTTTGCATCAAATTTCATATTTGATCTTCTATGCCTTCATAGAATTGATCCATGCATGGTTTTGAATCATCACATCTTATTTGGTATGTTCTTCACTAATTTCATATTACTTTAGTGTTTTTCATATTAATACATCTCTTTAATTACTTGTATGCTTTTGATTATATGCTAGATACAAGTTAGAGATTATTTGTGATGAAAATGATTGAGTGTTGATTGTGATAGCTAATTTGGTTTTTAATTAATCTTGATTAGCTAAGCTATTTGACATGTCATTTAGCAATTGATATCTAGGATTGATTTAAATTGATTATCTCATCATCCTAGATAAGCATCTAAGGTTACCTAGCCTTGTTTGTTATTTGAATATTCATATATATTCACATAGGTTGTTTCTCTTCATTGAGAAGTAAGTCTTGAGGCTAAGAGTGCTTAGGCCTCAAGCAAATTGGAATAGGGTTGCTAATAAAGGCCAGCTGGGTAGAAGTGAGGGGTTACAGACCGGAGTGTTAGACGAGGTCTACATAGGTTGTAAACTTCATTTCAATTAGTGATTTCGAGTTCCGAGTGTGGCGCACTATACAGCCCGTGGTTTTTCCCAGTGGTTGGGTTTCCACGTATATATCAAGTGTTATTTAAATTCCGCATCTTATTACACTTGTATGTATTTTTGACTAGTAGGGGCTTTTTCGTAAAATTGACTTGCATGCGAAAATTGGGTAATAATAGTTAAAATCTATTCACCCCCCCTCTAGATAACAGTTTTATACACACCGTATTCTTTTCAATTGTATCAGAGCGGGTTCCTAGACATACATAGGTGATCCTAGCTCATTTTGGTGTGTTTTACATTTGTGTGATTCTTTGATCATTCATACATTTTGCATTCATTTCATCCATTCATTATACACTATGAGTGGAATCGGTGGTTCAAATGAGGGTGCTTCGAGCGTAAGGCCACCCCTCATCACCGGCATAAATTACTCCCAATGGAAAGGGAAGATGGAGGCATATGTGTGTCAAATCCATGATAGGGCATGGATGGCCATTGAAGATGGATATTCGCCTCCTATGATGACTCCCACAGGTGGAGGAGAAGAAGTGCTCAAGCCTAAGGCACAGTGGACACAACCCGAGTTTGAGTTGTCCAAGTGGAATCAAAAGGCGTGGCACACCCTTATATGTGCAGTGGACGAAAATCAGTACAAACTGATTCAGAACACTAAGATAGCCAAGGAGGCATGTGACATCTTAGAGGTTGCACACGAGGGAACCGAAGTAGTGAAGGACTCCAAACTTCAAGTCCTTCAAACTCAATTTGAGACACTTAGGATGGAGGAGAATGAGTGCTTCAATGACTTCGAGATTAGGTTGATGGACATTGTCAACCAAAGTCATCAACTTGGTGACCCTTACTCGGATAGAAGGATCAAGCAAAAGATAATGAGATCGCTTCCCGAGAGGTTTGAGTCTAAGGTGACGGCTTTAGAAGAAAATAGTGATTTTAAGGACATGAAGCCGAGCGAGGTAATAGGTAGACTTCTCGCCTACGAGTCTAGGAAGGGTCCTAGCTCCACTCCTTCAAAGAAGTAAAAAAAGGATTACTTTGAGAGGTTCCAAGGTTGAGAAGGAGGATAAGGATGACTCGGATGAAGACATGGCAATTTCAATGAGAAAATTCAAGAAGTTTGTAAAATTCGAGAAGAAGGGTCATGCATCCAAAAGGCAAGAATTGAAGAAAAGGGTTTCTTTCAAGAAGGTTGAGCATAGGCAAGAGAATAGTGAAAGGAAAGGGATCCAATGCTATGAGTGTGGTGGCATAGGTCATATCTCACTAGATTGTGGGAATTTGAAGAACAAGAGAGAAAAAATGATGGCTGCCATTTGGAGTGAAAGTGATGACTCCGGAGAGGGAGATAAGTCATCAAGTGATGATGAGCTTATCAATAACTTCAAGGCATTGGGTGCCACTTGTGAAGAAAATGAAGTTGTTGGTAAGAATTCCGTTGCTAGTGATCCCATAGAAGAGAAAGTCGAAGAAGTAGCTCTAGAGGAGATAGTTGTTGCTTCACATTGGGATATGGCACTTATTGACTCAAGAGATCAAGGTGAAGGTCTTGATGAGGATATTGGATCCATAGGAGAGGAGGAGAGTCTAGAAGATGACACTAGTGGAGATGACTCCTTATCTAACTCTACAAATGGAAATGTAGAGAATATGGATATACATGACTTTATAGTCAATGTTGAAAGCTCCATGAAGAAGAAAGATAGATTTCTAAGGATTTTAGAGGAAGAAAATCTAGAGCTTACAACATACAATGACCTCCTAAAGAAGCAAGTGGAGAAGATGGATCTTAAGGACAACTTTGAAAGTTTTGAAAGCTCTAAGTTAAAGAATGAAAAAGAGATTCAAAGGTTAAAGGAAGAACCACTTAGGCTTTCAACACAAGTGGACCACATGAATGATGAAGTGGTAAGATCCATGGTGGAAGAAGACAAGCTAAAATATGAGCTAGCTTTATCTAAGAGGAATGAAGAGGGTTTGAAGAGAGAGCTTGTTGAAGCCAAAGAGTCATTGACTAGAATGACCACAAGCACCAAGAAGCTTGACAACATACTTGGTGTAGGAAAAAGCCCTTGTGACAAAAGAGGTCTTGGATTCAAAGTGAGCAAGGATTGCTCTATTCCTAAGAAGACCGTCTTTGTGAAGAGTTTGGGTAAGATAGAAGCGTCACCGGTGCAAACTCCTAGGAAGAAGTTAGAACTAGGACAATGTTCGAAAAATGCACAAGTGAAGGTGGTGAAAGCAAGACAACCCCAAGCTCAACGGATTAGAGCCTCTCGAGTCAACTCTCCTCAACAAATGACTCACTATGAAAAGAGGCAAAACATGCTACCTCATCCAAGGAGGCAACCCATTCCGGTTCAACCAAATAGAAGACATGAACCGGCTCAACACCAAAGGAGACATCAAATGCATGATAAGTCTCCAATGACTTCACACGGATATGGTATGAATTCTTACTTTGTACCAACTTGTCATTATTGTGGTGTTTATGGGCATATTAGGCCTAAGTGCTTTAAGTACATTAAGCATTGTAGGATTAATAGCATGATAGAGAAAAAGAGGCTAAGAAAAGCCCACTTGCATGAGCCTAGGAAATCCTTTGTCAATAATCCTAGGTTAGTGAATGACATGCAACCTTGGACCACTAAGAAGAAAAATGTCATATCTATGTGGATAAGGAAAAATGAACCCGCTTGCTACGAGACTAACAAGTCTCAAATAGGTTCAACTAAGTCCAATGGACTTGGTAGGTCCATAGGACCCCATGCCCTTCATTAATGAACGATGATACTAACCCCATATGGGGAACTCAAGCAGAGAGAGCTATTTTTGCATTCTTGTCACTTGCAAAAAATTTGAAAAATCTTATGCTTCTTGGTTGATTGCTTGAGTAAGCTTGGTTGCACATATGTATATATGTTTTCAATTCAATAAGTGTGAACCGTGCTTGTTTACAATCCATGTCATATTTATGTTCAAACATGCATTTTTGGACTAGGAGATGTATGTAGGAAGTATGATTTGAATGACCTATGATTATCTCCATGACATGATGATTCTTTTATAACATGCTAATGTCTTATGAAAAGCATGAAATTCATGTGCATGCTCAAATGAAAAAGCATGAGTTGATAATTGCGTTCTTAAATGCAAAAAATTGTGTGAAAAAAAAAAGGGCTTATGAGACTCAAATGAAAAAGGATCTAGTATCCATTCAAGGATTTTACAATCCAAATGTCTCTCTTTCTTTATTGGTTGAACATGTCTACTATCATACGGGTTTCATTCCCGGAAAAATCAAATAGGGTGCAAAGTTGCTCATGACATGTTTAGCTTATACTGTTGGATATAGTTGTTCTTAAATTGAAATCAATGAAATTTCTATATCCTTGCTTCTCTCATGACAATGGTGAAATTGGTTTGAATTCCTATTAGAAACCTTTGTCATTTGCTTTGCCAAATACCATGGTATTTTGGACTTGAATGCTATATGTCTTGTATGCAAAGCATTTTGTTTCACACATTTTATCTAATAAATCTCCTCGTTTATCTTCGATTAATTGAGATTGCATAAAGTGACTTATATTGATTATGCATATACTAGAATGCTACTATCTCTTTTTGCCTTAAGTGACCCGGTTGGGGACTACTCCTTTGCCTATATCATGACAAAAAGGGGGAGTAGAATGTGGTAAGGGGAGGTGCAAATTGTTGTAGCAATTGGTGCACATTAGGGAGAATATATATTGAGGGGGAGTAACCCTTTGAGGGGGAGCATTGCATACATAAAACAACATGATGTTGTGTTTAATTTCTTAGAAATGCAAACGCTTGTTTATGTCCTCACTTGATTCATCTCACTTTTACTTGTTTTGGAAAGTTTAGAAACCTTGTTTCAGGGAATGATTGTTCTACAAGAGATTGAAGACTTCAAGTTTTATTTTTATATATCTCTTTGTATTGTAGAAAATCTTCATTGACCCATAGGTTTATTTTTGTTGTGAGGAATCAATGTGAGTGGTGGTTTTGTCACGAAATAGCCAAAGGGGGAGATTGTAAGGATTCCCGTTTTGTTGATTGGCTTATTTCGTGGTCAAACCACATATTGGGGTTTTGGATGTAAGGGTAGTCTAAGTGATTAGTGTTGAAGATCAAAGGCCCTTCCATGACCTCAAGATACAAGCACGCCAAAGGTATAATCTCTTGTGCTTGTTTTTCTTTGAAGAGATTTAGTAGCACACACACACTTAGCATTCTTGCTATGATTGCATACTTGCTTATTTTTATGTGCATCTCTTCACATGTCACTTTACACATTAGCACTTTGGTTGATATATCTTGTTGTGTGTATATGTGCCTTATAATTCGTTTCCCGACATTGTTCGGAAACGTCCGCGCTTGCACTAATGAGTGCTTGGTTTCGCGCGAAGACCGCCTACGGAGAATGCCCTTGGCTTCTCCTTGGTTTTCACCATTGTTGGTGATCGGCGGTTATGATCGGCGGCCTGGCCGCCGAATGAAACCACCGTTTCAGTCCAAATTGGTCTGAAGCAATTATGCGGTCCAGATCGGCGGTCACAACCGCCGTTCAAAACCGCCGTTCATACCTGATCGATTTTAATCCTTCGGGTTTGATTCGGCGGTTGGATCGGCGGTCACGAAACCGCCGAATGAAACCGCCGTTGATGCTCTGTTCTTCACGAGCTCAATTCGGCGGTCGTTATCGGCAGCCTGGCCGCCGATTGAAACCGCCGAACGGTGCGTTTCATGGGCAAAATTGTCTTTTCACATGCCCAATTCTTGATGTTTATAAATATCTTATTTTCTCATTCTTTAATCAAGTTCTTAGAGACCTTAGAACCCTAAACATTCAAGAGAGATTTTTGAGAAAAAAATCAAATCAAGAACTCAACTTTAAACACTCAAATCAAATCCCTTTTGCATCAAATTTCATATTTGATCTTCTATGCCTTCATAGAATTGATCCATGCATGGTTTTGAATCATCACATCTTATTTGGTATGTTCTTCACTAATTTCATATTACTTTAGTGTTTTTCATATTAATACATCTCTTTAATTACTTGTATGCTTTTGATTATATGCTAGATACAAGTTAGAGATTATTTGTGATGAAAATGATTGAGTGTTGATTGTGATAGCTAATTTGGTTTTTAATTAATCTTGATTAGCTAAGCTATTTGACATGTCATTTAGCAATTGATATCTAGGATTGATTTAAATTGATTATCTCATCATCCTAGATAAGCATCTAAGGTTACCTAGCCTTGTTTGTTATTTGAATATTCATATATATTCACATAGGTTGTTTCTCTTCATTGAGAAGTAAGTCTTGAGGCTAAGAGTGCTTAGGCCTCAAGCAAATTGGAATAGGGTTGCTAATAAAGGCCTGCTGGGTAGAAGTGATGGGTTACAGACCGGAGTGTTAGACGAGGTCTACATAGGTTGTAAACTTTATTTCAATTAGTGATTTCGAGTTTCGAGTGTGGCGCTCTATACAGCCCGTGGTTTTTCCCAGTGGTTGGGTTTCCACGTACATATCAAGTGTTATTTAAATTCCGCATCTTATTACACTTGTATGTATTTTTGACTAGTAGGGGCTTTTTCGTAAAATTGACTTGCATGCGAAAATTGGGTAATAATAGTTAAAATCTATTCACCCCCCCTCTAGATAACAGTTTTATACACACCGTATTCTTTTCACGCACTATATTACACTTGCTTGTATTTTTGACTAGTAGGGGCATTTTCGTAAAATTGACTTACATGCGAAAATTGGGTAATAATAGTTAAAATCTATTCACCCCCCCTCTAGATTAATCTATTAGATCACACCGTTAATTTGTTTCAATTGGTATCAGAGCGGGTTCCTAGATATACTTAAGAGATTTAAGCTCATTTTTGGTGTGTTTTGCATTTGTGTGATTTTTGCTCATTCATACATTTTGCATTCATTTGAATTCATTCATTATATACAATGAGTTGATACGGTGGCAACCAAGAGTGTGCGTTGATCGAGCCATTACATATATAGAAATTCCCCCCTATTTCCGATACTTTTGATTTACTTTCGTGTAAATTCATGAAATTTATGGCTCGATGTTGATTGTACAGGTACTTTTTGCATTCTGGGCTGAAGAACGAAGAAATCAGGTGATTTTGGGCTAAAAGCGGCGAAAGGAGAGTATTTGAGGGCAAAACGGTCATTTGGCAAGAAAAGAGGAAATCGGCGGTTCAATTCGGCGGTCTGGCCGCCGTTTGAAACCGCCGTTTCATTCCAGAAGTGTCAGGTGCATTCGGCGGCCACAGTCCAACCGCCGATCAATTCCAGTAGGTCCATTTTCAATTCGGCGGTTTAAATTCGGCGGCCTGGCCACCGTTTATGGCCGCCGATCATGCGCCACGCCAGCAGCACCGGGATTTCACCACTAACTCATGAGGCCACATATAAATATCCCCTTTTCTCCTTCTCACACCATCCTCCACCACTTTCATGAAACCCTAACCTCTCTAACCTCTCTCTAACCTTCCATTACCTAAATCTCACCATTAATTCATCCTCCACCATTCTTCCATCTCATCTTGGAAATTTATTGAAGAGAGAAGAGGAGATTCACCAAGGTCAAGGGAATCTCAAGCACATCAAGGAACAAGAAGATTTGTGAAGGCCATCATGGGTTTTCTCTACAACTTTGCTCTCTTTATTTATATTTCCACTATGTGTAACTAAACCCTTATATTGGGGAATTGATGAGACAACTTATGTGATGATCCTATGTATTTGAATTAGTCATGTATATATACAATCCTCTCTTGGTATATTTTCATTTCATTGCTTTGAAGTTGCCATTTTTACTTTACTAAGTTAATATTGGGGTTCAATTTAGCTTGTGGTAAAAATGGTTCACATATGAAGGTTGTGGTTTAGGGTTTGAATGGCTTTCAACTCACTCTCCAATCTTTAGCTTATATGAAATTGAAAATTGATGCATGTATGTGTTATTTGGTACAAGACTTTTAATTTGTTCTTAAGAATATTATTTGGGCAATTACTCATAGTGGGGTTCACTAGGGTAAGAGCTTGAATCTATTTCCACCAAGACTCATAGTAGGGCTTACTTGAGTCAAGGTGTGAATTTGCATAGTATTGAGTTAAATCAATTTAAGAACAAACCTTGAGTTGGATTAAAGTGCTTAATTGGACTAGTTCATTACATTAGGAAATCTTTTAGTTGTCAACTCAATTCCCCAATATCTATCATCATATAGCACACTTTCCTTTACATTACTTGTTTTTAGATAAATTAATTTCATTAAGTTTAATTATTAAGACAAATTCCAAAACCAAAATGAATTTTACTTTTCCGCACGTAGTTTAGATTAGTGTACATAAATTAGTTATAGCCAAATATCCTCCCTTTCCCTGAGGAACGATCCCACTTGCCATTATACATCTCATTCGATTTGTGTATCCCGAGTGTGGAATTTTGGTACTTGCAAAAGTCCGATCATGCGTCAAGTACACGACCTCCTCTCCTCACCGGTGTGAATTATGCCTCATGGATAGGCAAGATGGAGGCATACTTGTGTCAAATCCATGATAGGGCATGGATGGCAATTGAAGATGGGTATGTGGCTCCTAAGATGACTCCCACGGGTGGTGGAGAAGAAGTACTCAAGCCTAAGGCTCAGTGGTCCATTGAAGAGTTTGAGACTTCAAAATGGAATAGTAAGGCTTGGCACGCTCTTCTTTGTGCAGTGGATGAAAATCAGTACAAACTGATTCAGAACACTAGGATAGCCAAGGAGGCATGGGATATTCTAGAGGTTGCACATGAAGGAACCGATGTTCTCAAGGATTTTAAGCTTCAAGTCCTTCAAACGCAATTTGAGTTGCTCAAAATGGAGGAGGACGAATGCTTCAATGACTTTGAAGTCAAGTTGATGGATATTGTAAATCAAAGCCATCAACTCGGTGACCCTTATACGGATAGGAGAGTCAAGCAAAAAATTATAAGGTCTCTCCCCGCTAGGTTTGAAGCAAAGGTGACGGCTTAAGAAGAAAATAGTAGATATAAGGATATGAAGCTAAGCGAGGTAATGGGAAGACTCCTTGCCTATGAATCTAGGAAGGCTCCTCGTATTTCACATCCTAAAAAGCAAAAAGGGATTGCTTTGAAAGCTTCCAAGGTTGAGAAGGAGGAAAAAGGTGACTCGGACGAAGACATGGCTTTGATGCTTAGAAAATTTAAGAAATTTGTCAAGTTTGAGAAGAAAGGATTTGGATCCAAAGGCCAAGACTTGAAGAAAAATGCTCCCTTCAAGAGTTTTGAGCCTAGGCAAGAGAAGAGTGAAAAGAAAGGGGTCCAATGCTATGAGTGTGTCGGGTATAGGACACATCTCACCCGATTGTGGGAATTTGAAGAATAAGATGGCAAAAGTGATGGCCGCCACTTGGAGTGAAAGTGATGACTCCGGAAAGGGAGACAAGTCATCAAGTGATGATGAGCTTACCATCGACTACACGGCATTTAGGGCCACTTGTGTAGAAGATAAAGTTGTTGGTAAGAAAGCCTTGACTAATGATCCCATAGAAGAAAAAGATGAAGAAGTAGCTCTAGAAGTGATAGGTGTAGCTACTCATTGGGACATGGCTCTCATTAACTCAAAAGACCAAGGTGAAGGTCTTAATAAGGAAAATGACTCCATAAGTGAGAAGGAGAGTGGATGAGATAACTCAAGTGAAGATGACTCATCATCTAACTCTACAAATGGAAGTGTAGAGAAAATGGATGTTCATGACTTTAAAGTCAAGTGTGAAAGTTCATTGAAGAAGAACAATAGAAAGTTGAAGATTTTAGAGGATGAAAATCTAGAGCTTTCAACACACAATGACCACTTGAGTAAGCAAGTGGAAACATCCAAGATGATTGAAGACAAGCTAAGGGATGAGCTAGCTATGTCTAAGAGGAATGAAGAAGGGTTGAAGAGAGAGCTTGATGAAGCTAAAGAGTCATTGACTAGGATGACTACAAGCACCAAGAAGCTTGACCACATTGTAGTGGAAAGAACCCTTGTGACAAGAGAGGTATTGGGTATGAAAAAAGCAAGGAGATCATTACTCCAACCAAGACCGTCTTTGTCAAGAGTTTAGGCAAGATAGAAGCCTCGCCGGTGGACACTCCTAGGAAGAAAATTGATCTAGGACAATGTTCAAGAAGTGCACAAGTGAAGGAAGCTCCAAGGAAACAACCTCAAGCTCAAAAAGTTCCTCAACCTAACTTCCCTCAAGCTCAAATTCATCAAGGGAAGAGGCCAATCATGCAAAATGAACCATGGAAGCAAGCTAGACCGGTTCAACAACAAAGAAGATTTGAACCCACTCAACCACAAAGTCATGGGAAGGCTCCTATGCATGCTCAAGGACATGGTATGATTTCTAAATTCATCCCTACATGTCACTTTTGTGGTATTGATGGTCACATTAGACTAAATTGCTTTCATTTCATTAAATTATGTAGATTCAAAAGCATGATTGAAAAGAGAATGACAAGAGCTAGAATGCATGTTAATAGGAAAGAAAAAATTCATATTAATGATCCTATAATTTCTAGAACTCTTGAACCATTGACCACTAGGAAGAAAAATGTCATATCTATGTAGATAAGAAAAAATGAACCCACTTGCTACGAGACTAACAAGTCTCAAATAGGTTCAACCAAGTCAAATGGACTTGGGAGGTCTATAGGACCTCATGACCTTCATTGATGTAGGATGGTGATTGATCCCATATGGGGAACTCAAGCAAAGAGAGCTTATGCATACTTGTTGCATGCAAATATTTGAAAAATCTTATGCTTCTTTGTTGATTGCTTGAGTAAGCTTGGTTGCACATATGTATATATGTTTTCAATTCAATAAGTGTGAACTATGCTTGTTTACAATCTATGTTGTAAGGTTTATAGTTTGTGTTGGCATTAATTCCATATCAAAACGTGTTTCTTTTGTAATATTTAGTGGTTCGTTTATTGAAGATTTAAGAAGACGAAGAATGTCTCAACCACAACTCATTCAAGAAGCCAGCTTTTAAGAGATTCGTGCATCATTGGTCAACAAAGGTATTAAAGGACCTCATATCTCTTACAAGGCTAGGCACACACACACACACATAGCATTCTTGTGTGTTCCTTCATGATTTAATTTCATTTATATATCACTTTCACACACTTGGCAAAATATGCTCATGCATTCATATTATGTTGGTAAACTTTGTGTTTTGCATTTTCTAGGACTATGTCCGGAAACTAGCATATGTGTGTGTATTTGTGCTTGTATGTTTTCGTATTTTTGTATGTGGACTTGAACATGTTCTTATTTGATGTCTTATTGAGTTCCGGTCATTTCGGTTACTCATTCATGTAGTTTCGAGTCCAAACGATGTAGCTACGCTACTTTTCGTTCTCATTCGTTGAGTTGACTTCATCGACGTTTTCCGAGATGATTTCTCAACCGTTTTTCAAAGTTGTGTAGTTGTCATTGTGCGTGAGAGAGTCACGGTTCGTAATCCAGAAATGGATTCGAAATCGGAGTTCGGATACCCAAGATACGGGCTGAAGAACCGAGGGAGCGCGCGAGAAGACAGCCCAAGCCGTGAGGCCACTTGGGCTGGCCGTGTGTGAGGCCGTGGGCCCCATGGCCAAGGGGGCTCTCTGCCCCCGTGTGGCCCACGCGCCCCCCACGGCCAGGGGGTGACGTGGCCTCACACAATTGGCCGGTTTTGTCTTCTCTCTCTTCCTATATCTTCCCTCTCTCTCTCCATTTGAAATTTTCAAGAAGAAAAATTGATTTTCCCGTAAGAAATCCTCTCCAGTTTTTCAGAATTTCAAAACACCATATCTTCCTCATCCGGAGTCGGATTTGAGTGATTCAAGTTGGAGAGTGTTCGTATTTGAGTCCTCTATCATTTCCAAGTGGTTTGGTGGCTGTTTGATCGTGATTTCTGGTGGTTCCACACTGATTTCAGAACCAGCTCGAGCAACCAAGGTATTGGACTTAACTTTGGGATTTCTTTCTTTTTAACCTTCCATTTGCTTGGGGTTTCTTCTTCTATATCTATGTTTATGTTTGGTAAAAGCTATTGAGAAAGATAGCTTGATTATCATTTTAATTGAAAGTCAATTTGTGTACTAATGTTGACTAGTTTCTATAATTCTAGATTTTACATATGTTTGTGAGTTGTATTGTGATTAGAATGGCATCTTAGGTTGTTTGGAACTTAATTGAATTAATTTTGTGATAAATGACCTTGAGATTTGATTTGATCCTTTGATTGATGAAATCTAGGATTTGTGTATTTGTTTGTGATTTAGAGAATCTAGGTTTTGATTGATGTAAATCTCAAATCCTTGCTCTATATTTTTGGCTAGAATATTGATTGATTTTAATCTCATATATTTAGCATTTAATTGTATATTAATAGCATCTTGAATTTGTTCTTCATGAATATATTTTGATTCAAGTATTGTTTGTGTGAATGAGACTTTGAGCTTATGTGTTTGGTGTTTCACATGCTTACACTACAAGAAAAACGCTTAACGACAACGGGCAATGCCCCGTTGTAGATGTGTATTTACAACGGGCACCACGCCCGCTATAGCTGGAGCAGTAGTGGAAAAGCGCGCTTTTCGACCACGGGCATTGCCCGTTGTCGATGCGTTATTGACAACGGGCAATGCCCGTTGTCGTTGCGTTATTTACAACGGGCATTGTCCGTGGTCGATGTGTTACTTACAACGGGCATTGCCCGTTGTCAATGAGTATTTTTTTTATAAAAAAAAAAATTCACAAAATTAATTTTCTGATTTTATACATAGCCTATTTAGTGCAAATAATTGGAAGATTAAACTCCAAAGCATTCAATATAAAAATCCACAAGCATTCAATATATATATATTAAAATTTATAAATCCATAAACATTCAATTAAAAATCTTCAAGTATTAACATTTCATTCACCTATAAACATTCACTTAATTAAAAAGTCTACTAGCGGAATGTGAATGAATATTAAGTACAGCTAGGTCTCTACATAGCTAATTTATCAAAATTATTACAAAATGTCAAAAAAAAAAAAAAAAAGGCTCTGGTTATCCTTTTAAGTAGAAATAAATAAGTACCACATCAAGCTTTAACTAGATAAGACTTGCGCATCGATCTTAGTCTCTCTAGATCAGACTTGCCCGATGTTAAATTTGCAGTCATTGTGTCTGACACCAAGGTTGAAATATAACTTGGTTGGATTAATTGACAGTACTGAAGATCCTGAAAGACAAACGATTTTGCAACCATGAAAATACATAATAAACATGAAAACTGAAAAGATAATTGAAGAAAAAATGAATTGACCAACCTGGTCAAGGTTCCAGTATTTTTCAAGCAGTTGTTGTTTTTCAAGTTTGTCTCTTGATAAAATTTGAGAAGTATTCCTTTGTTGGTGCATATATTAAGCTGATGTTACTTGGTTCTCTCACTGTCAAACAATTAAAAGAAGGCCTTGTGAATGCATGCCAAATTAGCCAAAGGAGTGCTTTTGAATGCACTCATATCAAAATCCAATTCCAAGCTTAATATATATTCTATACAGCTTGAATGTAGTATTGATGCATGGAACAAACAGATACATAAATATGATAAATTAATACAAGTATCTTTCAAGATAACTAAAACAATCATAGTTTTCATGAACATCACAAAATTGAGGCCGAAATAAATTGTTAAAAAGAAAAAAAGGATGCAGAAAATTAGGAAACTGCCTCTTTTATCTTTTACTCCTACATAACCTTCTTGAATGGCTTGCCCAAAACCATGCATTACACCAACAACAGAGTATTTATTATAGAATTTCTATCAAAGCTTCAGGTGACAGGACAACAAATCACCATGAACCCTATAAAATTAAAATATAACAGTTACAGTGTAGAAATATGCAGGTTTCCAAAACCTAAGCTGCAAGCCCATCAGAAATTAATAGTCAACTTTGGGAAAAATAACTAGCTGACCAAAAGAGAGATGGAAGTTATTTGAACACATGATGCACAAGACAAATGGAATTTCATCAAATTGTCAAAGTCAATCTGTTAGCAAACATTTTCTTATGGTCAAAAAACATGAGAAAGGAAGTCTAATAGAGGAAAGTATCAATCGAAGACGACCAAAACGTATGCTTGCAGTTAAGTAGTTAAGAAGATCTTGAACTGAAATTGAGATACACCCTTATTTCATTTCTTAAATGAAGAACAATGTGATAAAAGAAATACAAAACTACTACACCAGCAAAAAAACATGTCAAACATCTCAACTAATCACCTTTGAAAAAAACTTAATAAATACCTAAAAACATTAACATTTAAATTTTCGTCAAATACTTGCATTATCCACAAAGAAGAGAAGCCTAACACTAATGCAAGCTCCACTTTTTCTGATTCCCAACTTCCTACACAAAAGACAAAAACCCAGTTCTAAATACTTCAAAATTTAAAACTGAAGCTTTATTCCTCTAAAGTAACCCAAAATTTCCAAGCTCTGCCTGAATAAAGCAAAGCCATTCATTTCCTAGCAACCCAACAACCAATCGCAAAAAGAGATGTAAGGTTCCCATTTGTTGATTGGCTCATTTCGTGGACAAACCACATATTGGGATTCTTTGTAAGGGTAGCCTAGGTATCGGGTTTAGTGTTCGAAGCCCTTTGAAGACCTCGTGTTGATAAGCACCGAAGGTATATTTCTTTGTGCTTACTTGTCTTGAAGAGATAGTTGCACACACTCACAACTCATGCATATGTTTAATACTTGTATGTTGTGTGTCTTATTTTTATGCATTAATGTTCATTAACATCTCTTCTTGCATGTTAGTTTGATTGCATCTTGCATATCCTATTGCATTGTCATGCTTAGACTTAGGATTGCATTTTTGCATTGGGCGCTCCCAAAAGCGCTCTACAGAAGCGCTGTACGAACAGCGCCCATTGAGCGCTGTTCAGACCTGATCGATTTAATTCGGTCGCTGTTGGGTCGCTGTACAGGAGCTGTACAAAGCGCTCTACGTACAGCGCCACTCTGTTTTCCCGTGAGAACAGAGTTGGGGCGTTGTACAAGCGCTGTACAAGAGGCGCTCTACGTACAGCGCCCAAGGCAATATTGAGGCAAACTTATCAAAATGACCACACTTTGTTTTGGCCTCCTATACATATGCCTCTTTGACTTTAGGTCAATCACAAGAGTTCATATTCAGATTCCATACTTAGGAGATTTTTCAAAGAGAAGAAAAATTCCAAAGAACTCAATTTTAGTTCACTCAAACACTTTTTCATGATCATCAATCATCATCTAGCATCATCCTTGATCATCTAGATGACATCTTGCATGGATTCTTCATCATACTTTGCTTGGTAAGCTTTTCACTAATATCTTACATATTTTGTGTTTTTTCTTAACAAGCAATCTCAATTTATTACTTGTATGATTTTCATATATCTTTTGATACAAGATTGAGATTAGTGTGATGTATGTTTGAGAAGTTGTATTGTGATAGCTAATTAGGTTTTGTGCTTAATCTTGATTAGCTAAACTATTTGATTTGACATGTCATTTAGTTTTGATATCTAGGATTGCTCTAATTGCATATTAATCATCTTAGATAAGCATATAGGGTTTCCCTTGCTCTATGTTGCATTTTGAATATTCATATATTCACTTAGGGTTGTTATTCTCTTCATAAAGAAAGTAAGTCTTGTGTGTAGCATCCGGGATTAGGTTGCTTAGATCGCAAGCAAAATTGGACTAGGTTCACTCATACCGGGATTAGGTAGGTGTGTGATTACTTCCGGGATTAGGTTGTAATCGTTTTACACATTTAGTGGATTCGAGGTTCGAGTGTGGCTTACTTACTAGCCCGTGGTTTTTCCCGTGAGGGTTTCCACGTAAAAATCAAGTCTTATTTAATTTCCGTATTTTATACTTGATTTATTGCTTTATCTATTTAGGGGTAAATTCGTAATTTTGACTAACACGAAAAATTGGGTAAAAAGCATAAAATCTATTCACCCCCCCTCTAGATAGGTATGCTTTAAGCATTTAACTACGTTTGTATACTTTCACATGTCATATTTATGTTCAAACATGCATTTTTGGACTAGGAGATTTATATAAGAAGTATGATTTGAATGACCTATAGTTATCTACATGACATGATGATTCTTAATGACATGCTTAAAAATTGAAAAGCATGAGCTATTATAACATGCTAATGTCAAATGAAAAAGCATGAAATTCATATGACATGCTCAAATGAAAAAGCATGAATTGATGATTGCATATTCTTAAAATGCAAAACTTGTGTGAAAAAGCTTATGAGACTCAATGAATAAAGGATCTTGTATTTCAAAGGATTTTTAAAATCCAAATGTCTCTCCTTCTTTATTTGTTGAACATGTCTATTGTCATATGGGTTTCATTCCCCGAAAAATCAAATAGGGTGCAAAGTTGCTCAGGACATGTTTGGCTTATAAAGATGGATATAGTTGCTCATAAATTAAAATCAATGAAAACTCTATATCCTTGCTTCTCTCATGACATTGGTGAAATTGGTTTGAATTCTTATTAGAAACCTTTGTCGTTTGCTTTGCCAAATACCATTGTATTTTGGACTTGAATGCTACATGACTTGAATGCTACATGTCTTGTATGCAAAGCATGTTTTGATTCACACATTTATTTTAAATAAATCTCCTTGTTTCTCTCCAATTGATTGAGTTGCATAAAGTGGCTTATATGATTATGCAAGTATATAGTATGCTACTATCTCTCTTTGCTAAGTGACTCGGTTGGGGACTACTCTTTTACCTATATCATGACAAAAAGGGGGAGTAGAATGGTGGTAAGGGGAGTTGCAAATTGTGGTAGCAATTGTGCATGTTGGGGAGACAACACATTGAGGGGGAGTAACCCTTTGAGGGGGAGCATTGCATTCATCATACATTGCATGATGTTGTGTTTAATTTTCTAGAATGCAAATGCTTGTTTATGCTCTCACTTGGTTAATCTCACATTTTACTTGTATTGGAAAGTATAGAAACTTTGCTTTCAGGGATTGATTGTTCTACATGAGATTGAAGACTTCAAGATTATTTTTTATATATCTCTTTGTAAAGTAGAAAATCATAGTAGACCCGTAGTTTCTATTATGTTGTGAGGAATCAATGTGAGTGGTGGTTTTGTCACGAAATAGCCAAAGGGGGAGATTGTAAGGATTCCCATATATTGATTGGCTTATTTCGTGGACAAACCACTTGTTGGTGTTGATTGTGTAAGGGTAGTTTAGGTAATTGAACTTCAAGCTCAAAGGCCCTTTCAAGACCTCAAGGGACAAGCACGCCAAAGGTATAATCTCCAGCGCTTAGTTCTTCTTTGAAGAGATTTAGTTAGCACACACACATTTAGCATACTTGCATTTGTGTGCATACTCTTCACATGTCACTTTACACACTAGCACTTTGATTGATATCTTGTTGTGTGTATATGTGCTTAGTAATTTGTTTCCCGATAGTGTTCGGAAACGTCCGTGCATGCACTAGAATGTTCTTGGTTTTGCCTGAAGATTGCCCACGGAGAATGCTCTTGGCTTCTCCTTTAGATTCACCATCACTGGTGAATCGATGGTTTGATTGGCAGTCTGGCCACCGAATTGAAACCGCCGTTTCAGTCCAGAAAGGTCTGGAGTGATTCTGCAGTTACGATCGGCGGCCTCCGATCGTCGTTCGAAACCGCCTATCATACCTGATTGATTTATTCCTCGGGTTTGATTCTACGGTTTCGAAACCGCCGATTGAAACCGCCATTGTTCCCTTGTTCTTCTCGGGTTCAATTCGACGGTTTGAAACGGCGGCCTGGCCGCCGAATGAAACAGTCGATCGTGCGTTTTCAAGGGCAAACTTGTCTTTTCACATGCTCTGTTTTTCATGCCCATAAATATCTCACTTTCTCTTGTTCTGAATATGACTCTTTGATTATCAAGAACCCTATATTTTAAAGAGAGATTTTGAGAGAAAAAAGCAACCAAGTTTGCTCATTTAAACACTTAAATACATTCCTTTGTGCATCAAAGTTCATCTTGCATTCATCCATGAATGGGTTTGCATCATCACAACATGCTTGGTAAGATTTTGATTAATTTCATCTTATTTTAGTATTTTACTATCAAGCATATTCTCTTTTAATTTACTTGTAAGTTTTTGATCATATGATAAATACAAGAATAGAGAATTAATTGTGATGAATTGATTGAGTGTTGTATTGTGATAACTAATTAGGTTTTTTGATTAATCTTGATTAGCTAAGCTATTTGACATGTCATTTAGCAATTGATATCTAAGGTTGATTTAAATTGATTATATCATCATCCTAGATAAGCATCTAAGGTTACCTAGCCTTGTTTGTTATTTGAATATTTATACATATTCACATAGGTTGCATAATCTCTTCATTGAGAATTAAGTCTTGAGGCTAAGATTGCTTAAACCTTAAGCAATTGGACTAGAGCCACTTTTAAAGGCCCGAGTGGTAGAAGTGGGGGGTTATTGACCGGAGTGTTAGACGAGGTCTACATAGGTTGTAAACTTCATTTCAATTAGTAGATTTCGAGGTCCGAGTGTGGCGCACTAAACAGGTTTTTCCCAGTGGTTGGGTTTCCACGTATACATCAAGTGTTATTTAAATTCCGCACTATATTACACTTGCTTGTATTTTTGACTAGTAGGGGCATTTTCGTAAAATTGACTTGTATGCGAAAATTGGGTAATAATAGTTAAAATCTACTCACCCCCCATCTAGATTAATCTATTAGATCACACCGTTAATTTGTTTCAATTTTAATGGTGGTTTTACCCAGAAAAACGAACCAGCTCGTGATTGCAAGGTAGTGTTCATATCTTTGAGTTTTCTTCTTTTATAACCTTCAATTTGCTTGGGGTTTCTTCTTCTATATGTATGTATATGTATGGTGAATGCTATTGAGAAAGATAGCTTCATAATCAATCTTAATCAAAAGTCTAATTAGAGACATATGTGAACTAGGTTCTTAGATTCTAGGTTTTTCACATGTTTAAGAGTTGTATTGTGATTAGATTGATATCTAGGATTATTTGTGACTTGATTGAATGATTTTATGATTAATAATCCTTGAAATGTGCTTTGATCCTTTGATTGATAATATCTAGGATTAATTCAATTGTATGTGTATTTAGAGACAAATAGGATTTAATTGATTATTCAATATATCCTTGCTCTAATTGTTGGCTAGAATATTCATTGAACACATTTTGTGATTCTAGCATTTTTGTGTATGTTTATAACATCTTGAATTTGTGCTTCATGTATATGAATTGTTCAAGTGTTATTTGTGTGAATGAAACTATGAGTTTTATTTGTTAGGTGTTTTCACATGCTCTAGGTTTTTATTCAAGTTTTGCATCTAGACTTTTATTACTTGTGTTATCACTTGTTTATGTCTAGTTGTTCCATGAAATGTCTTGATCACATGTTCTATGTTGAATTGATTGTTTGCATCATTTGCATTCACATGATCACACTAGGAAGTCCTTGTAAAAGGCATGAAGTTTTAGTTAGAGTCGGAAGGACTCGGATAACCAAGCAAGAAGTGTTGTCTAGAGTCGGGAGGATTCGGATAGGCAAGCAAGAAGTCATGGCTAGGATCGGGAAGGTCAGGATAGTCATGCATGGGAGGCTCCCTAGAGGCATGAGTGCCTTGGATAGAGAGTTGGCTTCTATATTGGTAGGCCTAGGCGTATGGATAGACATAGACTCCAAAAGAGCGGGGTACATGGGATGTGTATGCACTCTTGAGAAATTTCTAATCTACCATCGATGTTGGTTTTGTATGTTGTCCAATATATGGTAGCTTCGCAACATTAAGGGATTTCGTACTTTCCAATAGGGTTGGGTAAACATAGACTCCTATAGGAAGTTGATCTAGGATTGGTCACTTTGTGGAATTTCTAATTTACCATCCAATATATATAGTACCCAATGGTTGTAGTTCAACCCGTGAATGTTTCCTCCTTGGAGGTTTTACCACGTTAAAAAATTTCGTGTTAATTCTTCTTATCTCTATCTCTTATATTTGTATATGTGTATGTTGTTATCTTGTTGCATATTATTCACTTGTGATGTATATTAAAACAAGATTTTGTAAAGTGTGATTTGTGAACTTATTCAATTGATCATATTTGTAAATATAATTCTTTTGTATATTGTAATTTTTGTGTTTAGTGATATTTGATTATACTTTAATACATTGAACAAATATTGAAATACAAGTATTATTTGTTGTTGAGTTTATGTGTCCTTATACCTTATACAACTAATTGATATACATGGGCTATGTTTAAATGATCACATGCTTATCTTGTCTATGTATGATTTATTGGTTTATGTGTTTTATGTAAGGCTACCTTGAGGGTCAAACATAAGTTTGTTCAAGGGTTTGAAAAAGGAATAAAAAACCTATTCACCCTCTATAGGTATGCTTTAAGCTATTTAACTACGTTTGTATACTTTCAATTGGTATCAGAGCGGGTCATTGGACGGCACTCGACGAGATCCGGGTTATACTTACTAGTGAATTGCTTAGGTTTTTGAAGTATGGTTGTTAACTGCCAAAAATGGCAGGGATCAAAGAAGAATTTTCCATTGGCCTCAGAAAGATAAGTTGGGGTAGAAAGCGATAAGGGAAGAGGTATCCAGGTACCCCGCCTACCTATAGAAAGGCCAGGATGTGAATTTCTAACCACCTCGACCAGGTCTAAAACCTCCAGGACCCCGAAAGTACCAAGGAACCCCGAAAATAAAGCCCGGGGACTCCACTGTTGCAAAATTTCAGTACCAGTCGGCCTCCAGATACCCCGATATCAAGGTACCCCGGTATCATGATACGTTCCAGAATAATTCGAGAAAAACAAGAAGAAGGCGAGGACTTGAGTACCCTGATCCATCAAAAGCCAGCGGCAAACACCTAGTAAATCCTAGTGCTCTGACCCCGCCAAACATAAGAAGCAAGTACCCTGAACAGCAAGCCGAGAGGGAAGGCAAGCATTGAATGCCATCGTTTAGGACAAAATATTACATGCATTCCCACCATTTAAGAATCCCATTCAGAAGCCAAGTCAACTCTTTCAGTTTGAAAAGGAATCATTGGATTTTAGAGATCAATTTCCCGACGAACTCGTTGATCGCCAAGGAAAGACCCGTAAATTGCTAAAACCCTAGACCGAAGTTCTACGAGTGCATGGCAAGACACGGGCCTATATATATTCATCGTATAATCAAAGGAAGAGGTCAGATTTTTCCACCTATTGACAGCACGAGAAGCTCCATCACCATCACCCATCAAGTTTATCATATTTTAGTTTAAATATTGATAGTTATACCACCGATTGAATGTAATCTTGTTACGTGTTTATAAAAAAAGTGTTCATCTTACTATATGCTTAAATTCATCTTTCTTACTACAATTATACACCTTTCTTAGTGGATCTTTAGGAAGCACAGGGTATCGAACTATTTGATATCCCGCCGACCAAGATCTACCCCGATCCTGGTCCCCCTTGAGTTGTTAATTGGAAATATCACCTCAGTGACAATTTTCGGTTAACACTTTGGCGCCGTCTGTGGGAACAAACTTCCCACCCTTAACAAGCTACTTAGCTCTACCCAGAAGAAACAGAAGATGAGGCTCCGATCCTCTCAGGGGTAGCCCGCCACCTCGTGGCTCCATTCCCTCGCTTCCACCCAAAGAAATCAAGGGAAAAGGAAGGGAACAAGAAGCCAGTTCCCGACACCGGTTCCACCACCTAATCCTAGATCAGCACCGCCGGACCCCGTAGTCCCAGAAGTAACTCGGGAGGCCATGGAGCAACATGCTGTTTTTACCTATGTAGAAAGCGTCCGTCTTCGGATGATTGCTCAAGGAATACCCTTTGAAGCACCCCAGATTTACAGAGGGGGTTGGACCAAGTACCCGGGTACCGGTCTTTGACATACTCGGGCCGCCTTTACCAATGCAGGATCACCTAGGAGATCTTAGACCTCGACTGATGAAATCGGCTATCAACATCCCGCCTAGAAGGACTCAGCCAACAATAAGGCCGGCAGCAGAAAGAAAGGATCCTCAGTCCGATACAGGTGGCAGTACGGGACCCAGGAGGAACCAACGTGGTACCGGGCCTCAGGTGGAGAAGCGTAAGGAACCCACTGTGGAGTCAGAAACTTCAGACAATGAAGGCTCTATAGCCCGATCCAGACATGACGGATCCAAACGCCTTGAGGATTAGATAGCCAAGATGGCAAAGGAACTCGAGGAATTGAAGAAGGGGAAACACTAGGGTACCCGAAAAAACCCCTTGGGGGAAATGAATGCACATTTCTCCAGAAGGATTCGAGAAGCCGAGCTGCCCCCTAAATTCAAAATGCCCACCGAGAAGTATTCCGGATCAGAGGATCCCGTGAGTCATATGGAGAGCTTTGTCCACCAGATGGAAATACAGAACGCTACCCGGTCAGCTATGTGCAGAATGTTCCCTTCCACTCTGACCGACTGTGTGAAGACTTGATTCAAAAAGTTACCTCCAGGTAGTGTGGATTCCTTTACAAAGCTCACTACAGATTTTTGTGCTCAGTTTCAGGGGATCAAGCCTCGCCCCTAAGGACCTTGTACTACTGCAGTATGTGATCCAGGAGCGGGGTGAAACATTGAGGTCTTACGTAGAAAAGTTTCACAAGGAAGTGATCCAGATGGGAGTGTTTGCTGAGAAGGAGACCCTTGCTAATTTCAGAAGAAACTTGTGGGCCGGCAGATTATTCCGATCATTTGACAAGCATCCACTTGAGACCTACCAGGAGGCCTATGACAGGGCAGGGGAACAGGTGGACATAGATGAGCAACTCTGAGTCAAGGTTGAACATGATGAAGCCTAAACATCTAAGCGGCCTAAGAAGGAGTATCCAAAATCAGCACCTGTAAAGAAGTTCCAGAACCCCCCTCCGAACCAATTGATGTATAGGCCACCTCCTTCCTAACACTGGGAAAGATACCAGGCTATAAGGACTGTAAGGATTCCCGTTTTGTTGATTGGCTTATTTCGTGGTCAAACCACATGTTGGGGTTTTGGATGTAAGGGTAGTCTAAGTGATTAGTGTTGAAGATCAAAGGCCCTTCCATGACCTCAAGATACAAGCACGCCAAAGGTATAATCTCTTGCGCTTGTTTTTCTTTGAAGAGATTTAGTAGCATACACACACTTAGCATTCTTGCTATGATTGCATACTTGCTTATTTTTATGTGCATCTCTTCACATGTCACTTTACACACTAGCACTTTGGTTGATATATCTTGTTGTGTGTATATGTGCCTTATAATTCGTTTCCCGACATTGTTCGGAAAAGTCCGCGCTTGCACTAATGAGTGCTTGGTTTCGCGCGAAGACTGCCTATGGAGAATGCCCTTGGCTTCTCCTTGGTTTTCACCATTGTTGGTGATCGGCGGTTATGATCGGCGGCCTGGCCGCCGAATGAAACCGCCGTTTCAGTCCAGATTGGTCTGAAGCAATTATGCGGTCAAGATCGACGGTCACGACCGCCGTTCGAAACCGCCGTTCATACCTGATCGATTTTAATCTCTCGGGTTTGATTCTGCGGTTGTATCGACGGTCACAAAACCGCCGAATGAAACCGCCGTTAATGCTCTGTTCTTCACGAGCTCAATTCGGTGGTCGTTATCGGCGGCCAGGCCGTCGATTGAAACCGCTGAACGGTGCGTTTCAGGGGCAAAAGTGTCTTTTCACATGCCCAATTCTTGATGTCTATAAATATCACACTTTCTCATTATCTGATCATGTTCTTTGACTCTTAAGAACCCTAATCTTCAAAGATAGATTTTGAGAGAAAATCAAATCAAGAACTCAACTTTAACCACTCAAATCAAACCCCTTTTGCATCAAATTTCATATTGCATCTCCTATGTCTATATAGAGTGCATCCATGTATGGGTTTGCATCATCACAACTTGCTTGGTAAGATTTTGATTAATTTCATCTTATTGTAGTATTTTAAATACCAAGCCATCTCTTTTAAATTACTTGTATGTTTTAGATCATATGTTAAATACAAGAAAAGAGATTATTTGTGATGAATTAATTGAGTGTTGTTTTTTATAGATATCTAGGTTTTTATAATCTATGATTATCTATGCTATTTGACATGTCATTTAGCAATTGATATCTAGGGTTGATTTAAATTGAATATATCATCATCCTAGATAAGCATTTAGAGTACCCTAGCTCTTATTGCATTAATTGAATATTCATACATATTCACATAGGGTTGTGCATCTCTTTTGAGAGATTGAAGTCTTGGTCTAGGGTTGCTATTACAGGCCCGCTGGGTAGTAGTGATGGGTTACAGACCGGGATTGGCTGTAAACATCATTACAAGTAGTGACTTCGAGGATCAAGCAAATTGGAATAGGGTTGCTAATAAAGGCCCGCTGGGTAGAAGTGAGGGGTTACAGACCGGAGTGTTAGACGAGGTCTACATAGGTTGTAAACTTTATTTCAATTAGTGATTTCGAGTTCCGAGTGTGGCGCACTATACAGCCCGTGGTTTTTCCCAGTGGTTGGGTTTTCCACGTATACATCAAGTGTCATTTATTATTTCCGCACTATATTACACTTGTATGTATTGTTGACTTGCTAAGGGTATTTTCGTAAAATTGACATGCATGCAAAAATTGGGTAATAATTAGATAAAATCTATTCACCCCTCCTCTAGCTTTATATTGATAAACACACCTCGAGTATTTAATTACCTTCAATTGGTATCAGAGCGGGTTCCTAGATATACTTAGGTGATCCTAGCTCATTTTGGTGTGTTTTTGCATTTTGTATGTTTGTTTGATTTCTTCATACATTTTGCATTCTTCTCATTTGCATTCATTCAACGCAAACACTATGAGTGATTTTGTGAGAGAAGAAATTGACTCCATTAAGGAGATGCCTCTCTTACTAGAGAGATTTAGGAGATTTGTGAATTTAACCACCTCACCTCCTAAGAAGAAGTTGACCACCGCACCTCCTAAGAAGAAGAAGAAGAAAATTGCTTTGGAGACTTCGAAGCATGACAAGAAGGAGGGTATCTCAATTGAAGACATGGGACTCATTAACAAGCCAAACCAAGGAGTGTCTTCAAGAGAGGGGATTCAGTGCTACGAATGTGGAGGTTTCGGGCATTTCTCCCCAGAGTGTGGAAACTTGAAGAATAGAAGAAAAGGGAAGGCGAAGGCCACCTTATGGGATAAATATGAAGATGACGAAAATTCTTCAAGTAATGAAGAACTTGCCATCATCTACACGGAATTTGGAGCCAAGAGTGTAGAAGTTGAAGAAGATGGCAAAGTTGCTTTTCCTTGTGATCCCCAAGAAGAACTAGGTATAGAAGTAGTTGGTGTAGCTACTCATAGGGATTTGGCTCATTCCTCATCAAGAGAAAAATTTGATGATCTTGATGAAGGAGATGACTTCATTGGTGAAATGGAGATTAGAGGAGATGACATAAGTGTTGAATATTTGTCATCTAACTCCACAAGTGGAAGTGTGGAGTGTTTGGATCTTAATGACTACAAAGTCAAAGTTAAGAGCTCTATGATGAGGAACAAGGAAGAAATTAGAAGATTAAAAGAAGAGAATCTAGAACTTTCAACATTAGTAGACCACTTGTGTGAAGAAGTGGTGAGATCCATGGCGGATGAAGATAAGCTAAAAGAAGACAAGCTAAAAGAAGACTTAGCATTATCTAAGAGGAAAGAAGAAGAGCTAGAAAGAGAGCTTGAAGAAGTTAAGGTCTTAATGGCTAAGATGACTTCAAGCACCAAGAAGCTTGACCACATGTTATGTAAGGATTCCCGTTGTTTTTAATTGGCTTATTTCGTGATCAAACCATATGTGGGGGTTCTTTGTAAGGGTAGCCTAAGTATCGGTCTTCTTGTTCGAAGCCCTTTGAAGACCTCGTGTTGATAAGCACCGAAGGTAAATTTCTATGTGCTTACTTTTCTTTGAAGAGATTAGTTGCACACACACACTAAACATTCATTGCATTTGTGTGCATTCTCTTCGTTTGTCACAATTCACACTTGCACTTATTTATTATATTTTGTTGTGTGTATTTGTGTCCTGTTGTTGTGTAATTCGTTTCCCGATAACTTTCGAAAACGTCCGCGCATGCACGAGAATGTGCTTGGTTTAGCGCGAGGACCGCCTATGGAGAATGCCCTTGGCTTCTCCTTGGTTTTCACCTATCTAGGTGATCGGCGGTTATGATCGGCGGCCTGGGCACCGAATGAAACCGCCGTTTCAGTCCAGATTGGTCTGAAGCTTTTCTGCGGTTAAGATCGGCGGTCACGACCGCCGTTCGAAACCGCCGATTCAAGACCTGATTGATTTATCTCTCAGTCTAATTCGGCGGTTGAAACGGCGGGCATGAAACCGCCGTTCGAAACCGCCGTTCATACCTGGTTGATTTTGATCTCTCTGTTCTGTTTCGGCGGTTGGAATCGGCGGTCACGAAACCGCCGAATGAACCGCCGTTTATGCTCTGTTCTTCACGAGCTCAATTCGGCGGTCATGAACGGCGGCCTGGCCGCCGATTGGCGCGTTTCTTTGAAACTTACTTAAACGACCACACTTTGATTTGGCCCCCTATATATATGCCATTTTGACTTTAGGTCAATTAAGAGAGTTCATATTCAGAATTCATACTTAGGATATTTTTCAAAGAGAAGAAAAATTCCAAGAACTCCATTCTTGATTCTCAAACACTTTTTCATGATCATCAATCATCATCTAGCATCATCTTAGATCATCTAGATGTCATCTAGCATGGAATCTTCATCATACTTTGCTTGGTAAGCTTTTCACTAATATCTTACATGTTTTGTGTTTCTCTTATCTAGCAATCTCAATTAATTACTTGTTTGTTATTTTGTATGCTTTAGATACAATATTGAGATGAGTATGATGTATGTTTGAGATTTTATATTGTGCTTGCATATTAGGTTTTGTGCTTAATATTGATTAGCTAAACTAATTGACATGTCATTTAGTTTTGATATCTAGGATTGTTCTTAATTGCATATTAATCATCTTAGATAAGCATATAGGGTTTCCCTTGCTCTATGTTGCATTTTGGATATTTACATATATTCACTTAGGGTTGTATTCTCTTCATAGAGAAAGTAAGTCTTGTGTGTAGCATCCGGGATTAGGTTGCTTAGAACACAAGTAAATTGGACTAGGTTCACTCATACCGGGATTAGGTAGGCGTGTGATTACTTCCGGGATTAGGTTGTAATCGTTTGCACATTTAGTGGATTCGAGGTTCGAGTGTGGCTTACTTACATAGCCCGTGGTTTTTCCCGTGAGGGTTTCCACGTAAAAACCAAGTGTTGTTTTAATTTCCGCACCATATTACAATTGCTTGGTTATATTATCTTGAGGGCATTTTCGTAATTTTGACTAACACGAAAAATTGGGTAAAAAGCGTAAAATCTATTCACCCCCCCCTCTAGATAGCTTTATACACACCGTGCTATTATTTGTTTCATGTTAGGAGTTAGAAGAAAGCCAAGTGACAAGAGAGGTCTTGGCTACATTGATGACACGGATGCCTCCTCCACAAGCAAGACATCCTGTGCCATGAACATGGACTTCAATATGTCCCCTCCTCCTCAACAACCTAGGAAGAAGAGTGACCTAGGAGAGTGTTCAAGAAGTGCCCAAGTGGTAAGGGCTCCTCACACTATCTTCCCTCAAACTTAAAAACACAATGGGAAGAGTTCAATCATGCAAGCTCAGACAAGCAAGCAACCTCGTCTTGGTTTTCAACAAAAGAGGAGAAATCCGATCCAACAACCAAGACAACCACAACGACAAGGGAAAGCTCCTATCCATGCTAAAGGGAATGGTATGATTCCTAACTTTATTCCCACTTGTCATTTTTGTGGTATTGTTGGTCATATTAGACCAAGTTGCTTGCATTACATTGAAATGTGTAGAGCTAAAAGCATGTTTGACAAGAAAAAGGCTAGAGCTAAGATGCTTCATAAAAAGGAAGAAAATCATGTGCATGATCCTTTTTCATCTTGTTCTCTAGAACCTTTGTCCACTAGGATTGACTTAGTGTCACCTAGGTGGATTAAAAATGATGAACCCGCTTGCTACGAGACTAACAAGTCTCAAATAGGTTCAACCAAGTCCAAAGGACTTGGTAGGTCCATAGGACCTCATACCCTTCTTTGAAGTGGTATGGAAATTTGACCCCATATGGGGAACTTAAGCAAAGAGAGCTATTTTGCATCTAGTCACTTGCAAAAAATTTGAAATATCTTATGCTTCTCTTTTTGTTGCTTGAGTTAGCTTGGTTACACTTTGTATATATATATTTTCTATTCAATAAGTGTGATCAATGCTTGTATTGCAATCCATGTCATATTTATGTTCAAACATGCATTTTTGGACTAAGAGATATATACATAGGATTTAATTTGAATGACCTATAATGATCTCCATGACATGATGATTGCTAAATGACATGCTAAATGCTAATCTTAAAAAGCATGTTTTGATGATTGCATTTCTTAACTGCAAAAAATGTGTGAAAAAGCTTATGAGACTCAAATGAAAAAGGATCTTGTATCCATTCAAGGATTTTACAATCCAAATGTCTCTCTTTCTTTATTGGTTGAACATGTCTACTATCATACGGATATCTTATCCGGAAAAATCAAATAGGGTGCAAAGTCGCTCATGACATGTTTGGCTTATAAAGTTGGATATAGTTGTTCTTAAATTGAAATCAATGAAAACCTATATCCTTGCTTCTCTCTTGACATTGGTGAAATTGGTTTGAATTCATATTGAAAACCTTTGTCATTTGCTTTGCCAAATACCATGATATTTTGGACTTAAATGCTACATGTCTTGTATGCAAAGCAATTTTTTGATTCACACATTTTCTTCAAATAAATCTCCTTGTTTCTCTCCAATAAATTTGAGATTGCATAAAGTGACTTATATTGATTATGCATATACTAGAATGCTACTATCTCTCTTTGCCTTGAGTGACCCGGTTGGGGACTACTCATTTGCCTATATCATGACAAAAAGGGGGAGTAGAATGTGGTAAGGGGAGGTGCAAATTATTGTAGCAATTGGTGCACATTGGGGAGAATATACATTGAGGGGGAGTAACCCTTTGAGGGGGAGCATTGCATTCATCATACATTGCATGATGTTGTGTTTAATTTCTTAGAAATGCAAATGCTTGTTTATGTCCTCACTTGATTCATCTCACTTTTACTTGTTTTGGAAAGTTTAGAAACCTTGTTTCAGGGAATGATTGTTCTACAAGAGATTGAAGACTTCAAGTTTTATTTTTATATATCTCTTTGTATTGTAGAAAATCTTCATTGACCCATAGGTTTATTTTTGTTGTGAGGAATCAATGTGAGTGGTGGTTTTGTCACGAAATAGCCAAAAGGGGAGATTGTAAGGATTCCTGTTTTGTTGATTGGCTTATTTCGTGGTCAAACCACATGTTGGGGTTTTGGATGTAAGAGTAGTCTAAGTGATTAGTGTTGAAGATCAAACCCTTCCATGACCTCAAGATACAAGCACGCCAAAGGTATAATCTCTTGTGCTTGTTTTTCTTTGAAGAGATTTAGTAGCACACACACACTTAGCATTCTTGCTATGATTGCATACTTGCTTATTTTTATGTGCATCTCTTCACATGTCACTTTACACACTAGCACTTTGGTTGATATATCTTGTTGTGTGTATATGTGCCTTATAATTCGTTTCCCGACATTGTTCGGAAACGTCCACGCTTGCACTAATGAGTGCTTGGTTTCGCGCGAAGACCGCCTATGGAGAATGCCCTTGGCTTCTCCTTGGTTTTCACCATTGTTGGTGATCGGCGGTTATGATCGGCGGCCTAGCCGCCGAATGAAACCGCCGTTTCAGTCCAGATTGTTCTGAAGCAATTATGCGGTCACGACCGCCGTTCGAAACCGCCGTTCATACCTGATCGATTTTAATCTCTCGGGTTTGATTCGGCGGTTGTATCGGCGGTCACGAAACCGCCGAATGAAACCGCAGTTAATGCTCTGTTCTTCACGAGCTCAATTCGGCGGTCGTTATCGGCGGCCAGGCCGCCGATTGAAACCGCCGAACGGTGCGTTTCAGGGGCAAAAGTGTCTTTTCACATGCCCAATTCTTGATGTCTATAAATATCACACTTTCTCATTATCTGATCATGTTCTTTGACTCTTAAGAACCCTAATCTTCAAAGATAGATTTTGAGAGAAAATCAAATCAAGAACTCAACTTTAACCACTCAAATCAAACCCCTTTTGCATCAAATTTCATATTGCATCTCCTATGTCTATATAGAGTGCATCCATGTATGGGTTTGCATCATCACAACTTGCTTGGTAAGATTTTGATTAATTTCATCTTATTGTAGTATTTTAAATACCAAGCCATCTCTTTTAAATTACTTGTATGTTTTAGATCATATGTTAAATACAAGAAAAGAGATTATTTGTGATGAATTAATTGAGTGTTGTTTTTGATAGATATCTAGGTTTTTATAATCTATGATTATCTATGCTATTTGACATGTTATTTAGCAATTGATGTCTAGGGTTGATTTAAATTGAATATATCATCATCCTAGATAAGCATTTAGAGTACCCTAGCTCTTATTGCATTAATTGAATATTCATACATATTCACATAGGGTTGTGCATCTCTTTTGAGAGATTGAAGTCTTGGTCTAGGGTTGCTATTACAGGCCCGCTGGGTAGTAGTGATGGGTTACAGACCGGGATTGGCTGTAAACATCATTACAAGTAGTGACTTCGAGGATCAAGCAAATTGGAATAGGGTTGCTAATAAAGGCCCGCTGGGTAGAAGTGAGGGGTTACAGACCGGAGTGTTAGACGAGGTTTACATAGGTTGTAAACTTCATTTCAATTAGTGATTTCGAGTTCCGAGTGTGGCGCACTATACAGCCCGTGGTTTTTCCCAGTGGTTGGGTTTTCTACGTATACATCAAGTGTCATTTATTATTTCCGCACTATATTACACTTGTATGTATTGTTGACTTGCTAGGGGTATTTTCGTAAAATTGACATGCATGCGAAAATTGGGTAATAATTAGATAAAATCTATTCACCCCCCCTCTAGCTTTATATTGATAAACACACCTCGAGTATTTAATTACTTTCAAGGACTCCACCCCGAGCATCACCTCTTCTAAGAGAAGTAGCCTGGGTATCAAGCGAGGAAGACTGGTATAATCATTACACTCCTCTCAATACCTCCTGAGAGACCATATATCTGGCTATTCGCAATAAGGGCTTGCTCAGGAAGCCTGGCCCAATGAAGGTCCCGGCTGATCAAAGAAATCGATACGAGTACTACGATTTTCATGAGGATGTCGGACACAACACATTTGAACGTTACACCTCCGTAACCAGATCGAGGGATTGGTGAGAGGAGGACTCCTAGTTGAATTCTTACAACAGGTACGAGATAGCATCAAGGCAGGGAAGGAGGTACATGAGGAAATACGAGATGCAGAAGAAAGGAGGAAAGACGAAGGGAAGGATTTGATGCAACAAATTCAGGTTATTCACACTATCAGCGGAGGCCCAACTCTAGCCGGAACTTCCAACAACTCAAGAAAGAACCATTCTAGAAAGATCCCAAAGCTCACCGCTGGTTAGGATGTATTCCGGGTATCCAGAGGATCACAAGAGTACTCCCGCTCTGCATAGATTATTTTCATTGAGGACGATGCCTACAACACAGTACAGCCCCATGATGACCCAATGGTGATCACCATACAGATTGCCAATTGCCGGGTCCACCATATCCTGATAGACACCGGAAGCAGTGTGGACATCTTGTTCAAAGGAGCATTGGAGAAACTCAACCTGAAGAACCCTTGCTACAACAGCTGCACTACACCCTTGTACGATTTTACAGGGGACTCCGTGATACTAGTGGGAACACACATCTTGCCGGTGATAATTGGAGAAGCCCTCCTTCAGCAGAATATTATGACAGAATTCACAGTGGTTGATACCCCATCTGCTTACAATGTAATCCTGGGAAGACCTTTCCTATCGGGGATCAGGGGAGTTCTATCCATTTATCACAACGTACTGAAGTTCCTGGTTGGAACCGAAGTAGGAGAAGTTAGGGGAGATCAACAAGCAGCTCACACTAGTTATGTAGTATCGGTCAACCCTACCGCATTAGCCAAGCAGCACGCTCATGTGGCCCACGAATCGGGCTATAGGATTTCGTAGCTGGATGATTATATAGAGGAGGAGCGGGGATAGATTGGCAAGTACCCCGCATAGCAGTTTGAAGACATGGGAGGCTACCCCGGTAGATCACACCTGGAAGGATGATCACCTTAAGAAGTTTTATTCTTAGAGTTTGAGGAGGAATGATATTTCGGTTGGTACACTTATGATATATGTACCCCGATTTTGCTTTGTATTTGCTTTTGAGAAATTCAATAAAGTCAACTTTTTGTTCTCCTACGTGGTTCTCCTAAGTTCGCCTAGTAAGTTTTCAACATTTTTTCTGATCACCTCAAGACCAGGAAAAGCCACATGGCATTCCTGCTGCCTTGGTCGGGGTATACCCTCCTCCAGGAAGGATCTGGTGCTTGAACGCATAAGAGGCGTAGTCGCCTTCTAGAATCTACCCTATCAAGACTAGGAGGACCTATATGGACCCTCTGAAGTTTCGGACGGGGAATCCCCCTCTCCAGGAGAAACCTGGTGCTAAAGTGGCCTTGGTTGTCTACCAGGACAGATCGACAAAGAATCAAAACGTCCCCTCGAGATACTTGATACTTCACTTAGTTATATCACCATATCTCCACAAGGAAAACCTGGTGCTAAAGTAGCCTTAGTTGCCTACCAGGACTAATCGCTAAAAGGTCAAGATACGTAGTCGGGATACCAGGTACATTACTTCTCCATATCACACATAGTATCCTGGTAGCGAAGTGGCCTCCAAGTCACCATCCTAAGATACCAAGCACTTCATCCCGATAGATGATCATACATCAAACATCGGAATCTTCATTGAAAAATTCATCAAGACACCATACTTAAACGAACAGTGGTTAAATCAGAGTATCTATATAGCTCTAGCTTTATACCCGGGAATGACTCCTAAAAAAAATAAGGCAAGTGTGGATTCTTCTATGGTCAACCAAGCAAGATTGAAGTTAAGCGTTATAATAGTCCAAGTAAGCCTTACTTGAATCACATCTAAGCATACAAGTATCATCCTACGCCGGGATATAAATTCAACAAGCAAGCTTATGAAAAAGTAAAACAGAGTGGTTGCAAAAAAGGGAAAGAGTTTCATTTAATCAATCAGGGTGCCCAGTCCCCATTTCCGAGCTACAAAAAAAAAGAGGAAATCAAGCATTTCATTGTTTCTATCCCACCAGATCTTCTTGCCTGGACCCACTTTCCTCTTCATTACCCTTGTCACCTTCAGCATCATGAACCTCCCTAGCTCTAGCCTCAACCGCTCCAACAGGAGGATCCGCTACCTCAGCAAGATGCACGGAATCCCATCCTAAATCACCTTGTGCATCTAGGGGACTTTGAATATCCTTCTCGACAGATTCAAGATTAATGGTAGCGTGAGAAGGACCTCCTTGATCTTGATCTTCAAATTGAGTAGCCCGGGCCATAATCTGATCTCGGTCCCAGTTGAGGGTAGTCTGCAAGTCGAATGGAGAAGGGAAAGTTTACAACTTCATATGAAGCAGTGAAATATCCATCCCCAAAGGAAGAATCCACTCTAGATTCTAAAACGCTCATGGAATCCCGCAAAGACCTGTAGTCGTCTAGGAGGACAGCCATCTCCGCCTTGACGGTCTTCCTTTCAGCTCGGCAGCGTGCTGATTTGATTGTTTCCATGTCGTAGGCGTGCGTAATCCGACTCAGCTCTGCCAAGGCAGCTTTTCTACCAGCTTCAGATTCGAAGGCAGCCTGGACCAGGGAGGTAACATTTTTCTCAGCTCGGGCTAGATCGCTCATAGCTTCCTCAAAATTAGCTTGAAGTGCTAGGTTGGTCTCCTTCATGGCAATGACCTGCTGCCCCATAGCCAGGGCAAATTTGAAACCCTGCAAAAGAGTAGAAAGAGGATAAAATACCTATAAAAAGAAAGGGAGAAACTTAGGTTCAACAAACCAAAGGGTCAGGAAGCATACCTCGGCAAGTAGAGAAGCCCTCTTTGTTGCTAAGATATCAACAAGCAGAGAAGACAATGGCAGCAAGCCCCCACCAAGGCAAGCGGCAATGAACTTAGAGATGACTTCCTCATGGCCAGAGTCTCGTGGCCACGACCCAGAAGGAAGATCGGAAAGGGGGTAGCCTTAGCTGCAGTAGTTTTCTCTTTTTCCTTCCTAGCTGGAAGCTTAACTGGAACAGTGGGGGGAGGAGGAGGAGAAACCATTATTGTAGGTTGAATAACGATGATACTGGAAGCTTGTTTCAGAGTAGAGAGTGGAGAAACTTTGGCTTTGGCAGCCCGTTCCAACATCTCGCTCAAGGACGGGCGCACTGCGACCTTCGCTGGAGGTGGAGTAAGAAAATACGAGGCCAACCCCGTAATTGCAGTAGGAGGAGTCGATGCCAGTGACTGGGATCCGAAGGTAGCTCCGACTCTGGGAGGAGAAAGAACAAGAGTGTTGGTTGGAAGGGGATTCGGATTCATCGGCCCTGAAGAAGAAGAAGAAGAAGAAGAAGAAGAAGAAGAAGACGGAAGAAGAGGAGTAGTAGAAATTGTCAGAAGAATAATTATTAAAAAAAAAAAAAAAGAACAAAGAAGCAAAGCCTACCCGGATGCGCAATTGATATCCTCAGATATCGCTCCAACCGAGCACCTTCAAAGGGATCACAGGTGAGATACATTGAATTGATATAGTTCCTATCCTGCATCTTCTTAAGAACCCTCCTGGATTTTGCAGAAAGCACACCCGTGTGTAGGGAAAAATACCATAGTACACGCAGCTGAAGCGAGACTAAAAGTCGATTTAGTATGTTTTAAAAATTTTCCTTTTTATGAACCTTAACCCTTTAATTAATTAACTATACATATCAAGTAACAAAAGTAGAATACCTTTTGTCGCGTGATCCGATTGACTTACGTCGATGGTAATCCGCAAGATCTTCAATCCTAGCACGAACGTGAATCACCTAGGAGCGTGGTATCCCTTTTCTTTGAATTGCAAACCTGAGAATGGACAAACAAACTTTTCTTTTTCTTTGTCACTCTTAAAACAATCAAAAGAATACAAAAATTATTCCGGTCACTTTTGAGTTCTCAATCTAATGATCGAAACTCGCGTGAACCTAATTCGATGTTGTACACACAAGCTTATTGATGAAAAAGCAATTAGTGTACCATCAAAAGAATAATTTCTTCTCTCTTTTATGTCTTAGTAGAATTAATCAAATACTTGTCTATGAGTTTAGAAGAAGAAGGAAATTGAATTAACCAAGCATTAGGGTGGCCGAACCCTATCATAAGAAATATATAGGGTGGCCGAATTTTGCTTCCTCTTTCATTTAGGGTTGCCGAAATCTTCCTATAATGCCATTAGGGTTGCCGCAAATCCTATAGAAAAAAGGATATGTGTTGCACCCTAATACACATCATCTTTTAGACTTCTAACCCTAATCCAACTCATAAGTATTTTTATTCTTTTATTAACTAAATAAAAAGACTCCTTATTTGATTAAATAAATAAACTTAATTATTTATTTTCTTATCAAACAAGTCTTTTACTTTTAGCATACTACTACCACTAGGAAACTTATTTCCTGATCAGAAAAAGATTTGTTTCTTAATTAAACAATTAATTAATAAATTAATTAAATCTTATTTAATTAAACAATGAAACAAAATAATATGTTTGGCTAATATTGCCATATATTATTTTCTTATTTCATTTAATCCATTGGACTTTAAATAAAAAGCCCACATGTGAACCAGACCCATTCTTATTAAAAGAAACAAGCCCACATGCCTTTCATTAATATAATAATATAATTGAGCAGCCCATTAAATAAATAATGTGCAAATTATATTCTTAATATATTAAATGCAATTCTAGATGGACCCATAAATTGGTCCAGTAGAATATATCAAGTGATCCATGCAAGTCCGTGTGGATTGGGGATCTTGGTGGGCTATCTAAATTTAAGTTTCAATAGACACAACCTAATCACAATCAATAAATGATTCACTTAGGTCCGATCCATTAATTTTAACTCATTCCACTAAAGAGCTAAAATTGAACTCTTAAATAAAGATAGAAAAGGAAGATGTTCCTCTTTCATAACCCTAGACAATCATATTGGAGATAGTGTATCCTCGTGATTAATATCAGTAATCGCCAAGAGTTCATAGACCGCCTATAACTCTCCAAGTTACCATATTTACTCATACGACCACGTTTTGAACTTGGATATTTTGACTTGTCCAGAAGCCATGTTTTCAATAGTCACTATCGAAAACTCAACGTTGAGATTTAATATCCAATTACCTCAAAACATCCATATGATGATATTATACTCTCATTTAATAAATGGAGCCACGATGTCCATATCTATAAATGAAGTCCTATATCGATTAACAAATGAATATCACCAAACTATCGAGGATAGACTATACTATATAATCGTACTCATTGATAACTCAAATGATATCACTTGCAACCATAAGTCCATCATTTATCTCAGGATTAAGATAGACTCTCCGATTGTCCTGATAATGAAAATACTATTTTCTATTGACGGTTCTAGATAAAGCTTTTCATTGTGATCCAGTTCAATGCACCCAGTGCACTCGATTCTTTTGCTCGAAGACACTCCGATGATTTTAGACTCATCATATCTCATTTGATCCCACTCAAATGCTAGCATAAGAATTCTACAACTTTAACAAGATAAAGGTGCCCAACCTTTAACTTAAGTTGTGAACATTATTCAAGACTAACTAAAGAATTGTGTCTACCACATACATATCCAGATGTACGAACAATTCTTCTTTTCTCATAGTCTTTAGACCTTATGATTATTTACTTTGACAATTATAATATTAAACTATAAATGCTATAAGATTTGTTAAACCAGAAATCACTTTATTAATATGAAAAAGATTGTCAATTACAATATTACACTCTTGCTATTGAGTATAATCCTAACAATCTCCCTCTTGCGCTATAGCAAATGTGTCATATCTCTCATGCCCATGTTCTCTAGATGCCCATCGAAACTCTTCTGAGGTAGAGCCTTTGTGAAGGGATCTGCTAGATTTTCTGCTGACGCGATTTTGGTAATCATCACGTCACCCCTTTGAACAATCTCCCTTAAAAGATGATACTTTCTTTCAATGTGTTTTCCTCTCTTGTGACTTTTGGTTCTTTCGAATTAGCCACTGCTCCACTGTTGTCACAGTAGATAGTGATCTGCTTATTCGCACTAGGAACCACTTCTAAGTCAATCAAGAATTGGCGGAGCCAAACAGCCTCTTTGGCAGCCTTGCATGCAGCAACATACTCAGCTTCCATGGTGGAATCAGCAATACAAGATTGCTTGATACTCCTCCATATGACTGCTCCTCCTCCAATAGTAAACACAGCTCCTGATGTGGATTTTCTGGAGTCAGAATCTGATTGGAAATCAGAATCTGTATACCCAACAGGAATTCAATCCCCTCCAGAGTATACAAGCATATTATCTCTTATTCTTTTGAGATACTTGAAAATATGCTTGACTGCCGTCTAGTGATCAGGACCAGGTTTCGATTTAAACCTGCTAACTATGCCAACAGCAAAACAAATATCTGGTCTAGTGCAGAGCATTGCATACATGAGACTTCCAACTGCCGATGCATATGGAACTCTACTCATGAATTGCTCTTCATGCTCATTTTTAGGAACTTGTTCCTTAGAAAGTTTGATTCCATGTCTGAAAGGTAACATACCTTTCTTGGAATCCTGCATGGAAAACCTAGACAAGATCTTGTCTATGTATGAAGCTTGAGATAATGCAATCGTTTTATTCTTTCTATCCCTTATTACTTGGGTACCTAGAATAAAACTTGCTTCTCCTAAGTCCTTCATATCAAATTGTTTTGCTAACCATTCTTTTACTGATGTCAATACACCTACATCGTTTCCAATAAGTAGTATATCATCAACATAAAGAATCAGGAAAACCAACTTGTCGCCCCTAATCCTTTTGTATACACAAGGTTCGTCAGGATTCTGAATAAATCCAAAACCTTTCACAGCTTGATCGAACCTTATGTTCCAGGATCTGGATGCTTGCTTTAATCCATATATGGATTTCTACAACTTACATACCTTTTCCATTTAGCCCTTTTCAATGAATCCTTCTAGTTGCATCATGTAGATGCTTTCGTCAAGACTTCCATTAAGGAAAGCTGTCTTGACGTCCATTTGCCAAATCTCTAGATCTAAAGATGTTGCAATAGATAAGAGTATCATAATGGATTTAAGCATGGCCACAGGAGAGAAGGTTTCCTCGTAATCGATACCTTCTTTCTGTGTATACCCTTTAGCTACCAATCTAGCTTTAAAGGTTTCCACAATTCCATCCATACCTCTTTTCCTCTTGTATACCCACTTGCACCAATGAGTTTTATCCCTTTAGGCAAGTCTACAAGGGACCAAACTTTGTTATCGAACATGGATTCAATCTTAGATTGCATTGCCTTTTGCCAATGGCGACTATCAACATCCTCCATTGCTTCCTTATACGTGTAGGGATCATCGTCGTCCGGGAGATTCTCCACTGATTCTCCCAGACCGATGTATCTTTCGGGTTGTGTTCTAACCCTCCCACTACGACGAGGAATGGTAGGTTGTTGATTTTGTGTTGGATCGGAACTTACAATTGGGTTAGGTTGTGTAACCTCTCGTGGAATTGTATCTCCTGACATCTCATTCAGGACAATTCTACTTCTAGGCACAAAATCATTCATATAGTTCTTTTCCAGAAATTTAGCATTTGTCGAAACAAACACTTTAAGATCTGAAGGACTATAGAAATGATATCCTTTAGTTTCTTTTGGATACCCTACAAATATACATGTTTCCAAACGGGACTCCATCTTTTCTGTCTTTCTTTTTAACACATGCGCAGGACAACCAAATATCCTTAAGTGTTGTAAACTAGGCTTGCGCCCAGTCCACAACTCAATGCGGTGTTTTAGGAACGGACTTAGATGGTACATCGTTTAGAATGTATATAGCATTTTGTAAAGCATATCCCCAAAAGGAAATAGGAAGTGTTGAATAACTCAACATAGACCTAACCATGTCTAAAAGAGTTCTATTTCTCCTTTCTGCTACCCCATTCTGTTGAGGTGTACCTGGTGCAGAAAATTGAGAAACTATCCCATTATCAATAAGATATTGCTGAAACTCACCAGATAGATATTCTCCACCACGATCAGATCTCAAGATTTTTATGTGTTTCTCAAGCTGATTTTCTACTTCAGCTTTGAATGGTTTGAACATGTCAAAAGCATCCGACTTATGTCGCATGAGATACACATAGCCAAATCTCGAGTAATCATCTGTGAAGGTGATGAAGTACTCATATCCACCTCTAGCTTGAATGCTCATAGGACCACATACATCAGTGTGTATCAATCCTAAACATTCAGTGGCTCTTGCGCCTTTGGCCGAGAACGACCTTTTGGTCATCTTACCTTCCAAAAAAGATTCACAAGTTGGTAGATCATCAACCTTTAAGTCACTTAAAGGTCCGTCACATACCAATCTTTTAATCCTATTTAAGGTTAATATGACCTAGGCATAAATGCCAAAGGTAGGTTTCATCTATTGATAATTTTACTATTTTATGATCAGGTTCCGTTAATTCTATGTGTAACGAGTGAGAGATATTTTTATGCAAAAAGAATAAGCCATTTTCCAATGTACCTTTGCAAATAAATTTGTTATTCTTACTAATAATAAAATCTTTATTAAAAGTAACCGAATATCCAAATTTATTCAAACAAGAAACTGGAATTAAATTTCTCTTGAATTGAGGTACATAATAAACGTCTATCAAATCTAAATAACTAAAAGAATCTAGATTAACTCTAATATCTCCCACTGCACTTGCAGATACTAACGTTCCGTTGCCCAAACACAAGTTGATTTCATTTTTATTCAATTTTCTCCTTTCTTGGAACCCCTGTAAGGAATAGCAAACATGATTTGTGGCTCCAGAGTCTATGATCCAAGAATCTGTAGAATCTGCCAAAAAACATGTTTCAAGTTAATTAATATTACCTTGTTCCTTCTTGTTCTGGGACTTTGGGCAATTTCTTTTCCAATGTCCCTTTTCACCACAGAGGAAGCACTTCCCTTTGATCTTGGTTACTTTCTTGGTCTCCTTCTTGGTAGGCCCAAGTTGCTTTTTCTTCTGTTGTTTCTTAACCTTTTGACGGGTCTTAACAGTAGCAACTTTACCAACCATATGAATCTGAGATTCATAAGTAGGAGCAGGTGGTTTAGGAGTAGTTAGAACAAACTTATGTTTTTCACTTTGCAGCAACAGCCCAATTTTCCTTTTCCATGTGACATAATTATCTCCAGTTAAAATATTATCTTTTAAGATTTTCATTAGGGATGGGGTCATGATTTCTGAATATAAACAAAAATATATATGAGTAAATAATCATGATAAAGCACTTTTAAATATTTATCTTGAATTAAATAAATAACTCAATCATAAAAATTCAACGGTGATCCAACACCCATAAATGTTACGCCTCTTTTGGGAGTTCGCACCATTTACTAGTTAGACTAGGTCCCACCTAATTGTTAACATAACAACCAGCGTTTTCAATTTTAGCCTTGCAATTTTACTGACAAGAACTCTTGGGAGGATATCAATAAAATTACATTGAGTGTGTTACCAAGATATCGACCCTCAATTTTCTCTCATGAAAATCCCTCATTGGGGAGTAGATCTCGTTTGAGTCCATTGTCTAGTCTATCCTTGTAAGGAAGTATATTGCTAAATTCCATTCATGGACGCCCCTTGGGGGGATTACCAATAAATAATAAAGCTCAACTAACCTTGGAGGCCATAGGTGTTACAAAACACCTTCTCCCACTCAATTATTTAAGGCGTGTGATTAAATCCCATAGAATGATTTACTAAGTTATCTAGATGCCAATTTAGATACCTAAATCATTCAATGCATGTTCATACCAAAAGAGATATATGAGTGGCACTCCTATTCTATATGTCATATTATCATACAATAACAAATATTGTAATATTTAAGCAAAAATTAAATAGCAACAATTTTGGTCCATCCTAGAAAAGCAAGTAAATTACAATTGTTTAGGAATACAAGATCTTCAAGTGGCCATCAACCATCCGTGCATACCTCGGCTGCCTCCCATAGGCGTGCACACCCCACAACCCCACAACCCCACAAAGGGGCTGCCGTGCGCAACCCACCATGATGTGGGCTTGCCATGCGCAGCCCAATCCAATCCTAGGGTGCGCACGGTGCTCGTTCTTGGTTTCGGTTGCTTCCTTTTTCTTCACGTCTTCGAATCTTCGATGTTAGAACGTATTACAACTTTATTTAAACAATAAAAATACTGCAGTTTTTTTTTTTTTAATCACTGCAGTACTTTTTTACATAAAAAAACTGCACTAAAAATAATACAATAAAAAAACACTGCAACAATAAATCTAATACAATAAAAAATATAGCAACTACCAAGAAGGAATTATGGTGATGACAGACCACCCTTCTTGTTACAATTCCATAACAAAAATTACATTGAAAATCTAGGACCAAAATCGAGCAATAACAATCCACATAATAAAATAATAACATATATAAATCCATACATTCACATGTAATTATATATGCGAATACCTAGAGTGCCATCTTTTTCTAAACATGCATAATCACAATAAAAAGAAATAGATTCACGTATATATACATTAATTAATTAAAAGGGTTCAACCTAGGCTCTGATACCAATTGTAGGGAAAAATACCGTAGTACACGCAGCGGAAGCGAGACTAAAAGTCGATTTAGTATGTTTTAAAATTTTTCCTTTTTATGAACCTTAACCCTTTAATTAATTAACTATACATATCAAGTAACAAAAGTAGAATACCTTTTGTCGCGTGATCCGATTGACTTACGTCGATGGTAATCCACAAGATCTTCAATCCTAGCACGAACGTGAATCACCTAGGAGCGTGGTCTCCCTTTTCTTTGAATTGCAAACCTGAGAATAGACAAACAAACTTTTCTTTTTCTTTGTCAGTCTTAAAACAATCAAAAGAATACAAAAATTATTCCGGTCACTTTTGAGTTCTCAATCTAATGATCAAAACTCGCGTGAACCTAATTCGATGTTGTACACACAAGCTTATTGATGAACAAGCAATTAGTGTACCATCAAAAGAATATTTTCTTCTCTCTTTCATATCTTAGTAGAATTAATCAAATACTTGTCTATGAGTTTAGAAGAAGAAGGAATTGAATTAACCAAGCATTAGGGTGGCCGAACCCTATCATAAGAAATATATAGGGTGGCCGAATTTTGCTTCCTCTTTCATTTAGGGTTGCCGAAATATTCCTACAATGCCATTAGGGTTGCCGCAAATCCCATAGAAAAAAGGATATGTGTTGCACCCTAATACACATCATCTTTAAGACTTCTAACCCTAATCCAACTCATAAGTATTTTTATTCTTTTATTAACTAAATAAAAAGACTTCTTATTTGATTAAATAAATAAACTTAATTATTTATTTTCTTATCAACAAGTCTTTTACTTTTAGTATACTACTACCACTAGGAAACTTATTTCCTGATCAGAAAAAGATTTGTTTCTTAATTAAACAATTAATTAATAAATTAATTAATTCTTATTTAATTAAACAATGAAATAAAATAATATGTTTGGCTAATATTTTAACCTTGCCGCCCCACATGTATAAAATGGGCCATATATTATTTTCTTATTTCATTTAATCCATTGGACTTTAAATAAAAAGCCCACATGTGAACCAGACCCATTCTTACTAAAAGAAACAAGCCCACATGCCTTTCATTAATATATTAATATAATTGAGCAGCCCATTAAATAAATAATGTGCAAATTATATTCTTAATATATTAAATACAATTCTAGATGGACCCATAAATTGGTCCGGTAGAATATATCAAGTGATCCATGCAAGTCCGTGTGGATTGGGGATCTTGGCGGGCTATCTAAATTTAAGCTTCAATAGACACAACCTAATCACAATCAACAAATGATTCACTTAGGTCCGATTCATTAATTTTAACTCATTCCACTAAAGAGCTAAAATTGAACTCTTAAATAAAGATAGAAAAGGAAGATGTTCCTATTTCATAACCCTAGACAATCATATTGGAGATAGTGTATCCTCGTGATTAATATCAGTAATCGCCAAGAGTTCATAGACCGCCTATAACTCTCCAAGTTACCATATTTACTCATATGACCACGTTTTGAACTTGGATATTTTGACTTGTCCAGAAGCCATGTTTTCAATAGTCACTATCGAAAACTCAACGTTGAGATTTAATATCCAATTACCTCAAAACATCCATATGATGATATTATACTCTCATTTAATAAATGGAGCCACGATGTCCGTATCTATAAATGAAGTCCTCTATCGATTAACAAATGAATATCACCAAACTATCGAGGATAGACTATGCTATATAATCGTACTCATTGATAACTCAAATGATATCACTTGCAACCATAAGTCCATCATTTATCTCAGGATTAAGATAGACTCTCCGATTGTCTTGATAATGAAAAGACTATTATCTATTGACGGTTCTAGATAAAGCTTTTCATTATGATCCAGTTCAATGCACCCAGTGCACTAGATTCTTTTGCTCGAAGACACTCTGATGATTTTAGACTCATCATATCTCATTTGATCCCACTCAAATGCTAGCATAAGAATTCTACAACTTTAACAAGATAAAGGTGCCCAACCTTTAACTTAAGTTGTGAACATTATTCAAGACTAACTAAAGAATTGTGTCTACCACATACATATCCAGATGTACGAACAATTCTTCTTTTCTCATAGTCTTTAGACCTTATGATTATTTACTTTGACAATTATAATATTAAACTATAAATGCTATAAGATTTGTTAAACCAGAAATCACTTTATTAATATGAAAAAGATTGTCAATTACAATATTACACTCTTGCTATTGAGCATAATCCTAACACCGTGCTCCACTTATCCTTTGGGGAAAAACGAGTAGGAACCGGATACTCAGCCCCATCTAGATACACTAACTGGCCCAAATCACCTTTAACTACGATCCACTCATCTTTCTAGGGTGGGTTGAACTTCACGTTTGCCCTAGGAACAACGAACTGCTTCTTGTTCTTAGGCCTCAGATAGAATACCCCGAGGGACCATACTCGTTACTTGGTAAAGGTAGCGAATCTCGTCGAAGTCGGACTCCCTCTCAATACCTTCTTTCTCACACTGCTCTTTCCAGAGCACCAAGAACCCCGTCAAGTTCTTCCAGAATGCGGGTGAAATTTGCAACGGGGCCAGTTCTAGAGCGATAAGCAACCTGTGAAGAGAGAGATGAAGAGGAAGCCGGACTCTACACTCGAAGGTGGCTACATGAATCAACAGGCAACCCAAAGGAGGAGTATAAACTTCATACCCCCGATGAGGGAGAGAAAGGCAGATAACATCCGGGATCCTGTAAACTTTCCTGAGTCGAGCTAAGGTGTCCGCCTTACAGACTAAATCCGGGATGATACGACCTTCATCAAAAGGGAGGAGAGGCCCAATAAAAGCCCCCGTAGAATCCACAGTAGGGATGTCATCCCCTTCCTCCCCTTTAGTGTCGTCAACATCAACACCCTCCTCTTCATCCGCTATCTGGACCGGATCATCAGGTCTGTTGTGGAAACCAAACCCGATTCGGGGATTCCTACCAGAACGACGACGCTGAGACGGGATACCCTTGCCAGTAATGTCGCCTTCACCCCAGCTGCATTTCTTTCCCCCAGTTGACGGGGAACTCCCCGCCGAGTTTGCCCGCTGTACGTTCAAAAGTGCATCAAGGCTATCGAGAAGATTGGCGGAGGCTGAACAAGAATTAGATGAAGCAAGTCGAGGAGGCAAAGAGGGCAGGGGAGCTGATGAGGTCGTTTTGTACTCAACAAAATACGTTTTGATGTGATCGTTTTGAAAACCGAGTTTGACCACTTAAAAATCCACTTAGATAGAAAATTAGTAAAGTGGCAAGTAAGGATTCGTTCCACAGGGAATTAGAGTAATTAGTTGAATTATTTAACTAATCTAAAATGCAATTAATAAATCATGGTAGTTTGGAAGGTGTCAAACATACATGAACGTAAATGAAACAAATAATAGCACGGTGTGTATAAAACTATCTAGAGGGGGGTGAATAGATTTTAAGCTTTTTACCCATTTTTCGTGTTAGTCCAAATTACGAAATTACCCCTAAATAGATAAAGCAATAAATCAAGTATAAAATGCGGAAATTAAATAAGACTTGATTTTTACGTGGAAACCCTCACGGGAAAAACCACGGGCTAGTAAGTAAGCCACACTCGAACCTCGAATCCACTAAATGTGTAAAACAATTACAACCTAATCCCGGAAGTAATCACACACCTACCTAATCCCGGTATGAGTGAACCTAGTCCAATTTGCTTGCGATCTAAGCAACCTAATCCCGGATGCTACATACAAGACTTACTTTCTCTATGAAGAGAATAACAACCCTAACTGAATATATGAATATTCAAAATGCAACATAGAGCAAGGGAAACCCTATATGCTTATCTAAGATGATTAATATGCAATTAGAGCAATCCTAGATATCAAAACTAAATGACATGTCAATCAAATAGTTTAGCTAATCAAGATTAAGCACAAAACCTAATTAGCTATCACAATACAACTTCTCAAACATACATCATACTAATCTCAAACTTGTATTCAAAGTATATAAAATAACATACAAGTAATTAAATGAGATTGCTTGTTAAGAGAAACACAAAATATGTAAGATATTAGTGAAACGCTTACCAAGCAAAGTATGATGAAGAATCCATGCAAGATGTCATCTAGATGATCAAGGATGATGCTAGATGATGATTGATGATCATGAAATTGAGTAAACTAAAAATGAGTTCTTTGGAATTTTTTTTCTCTTTGGAAAATATCCTAAGTATGGAATCTGAATATGAACTCTTCTAATTGACCTAAAGTCAAAGTGGCATATATATAGGAGGCCAAAACAAAGTGTGGTCATTTTGATAAGTATGCCTCAATATTGCCTTGGGCGCTGTACGTAGAGCGCCTCTTGTACAGCGCCTGTACAGCGCCCCTACTTTGTTCTCACGGGAAAACAGAGTGGCGCTGTATGTAGAGCGCTTTGTACAGCGCCTGTACAGCGACCCAACAGCGACCGAATTAAATCGATCAGGTCTGAACAGCGCTCAATGGGCGCTGTTCGTACAGGGCTTCTATAGAGTGCTTTAGGGAGCGCCCAATGCAAGAATGCAATCCTAAGTCTAAGCATGACAATGCAATTGGATATGCAAGATGCAATCAAACTAACATGCAAGAAGAGATGTTAATGAACATTAATGCACAAAAATAAGACACACAACATACAATTATTAAACATATGCATGAGTTGTGAGTGTGTGCAACTATCTCTTCAAGACAAGTAAGCACAAAGAAATATACCTTCGGTGCTTATCAAAACGAGGTCTTCAAAGGGCTTCGAACAATAAACCCGATACCTAGGCTACCCTTACAAAGAACCCCAATATGTGGTTTGTCCACGAAAAGAGCCAATCAACAAATGGGAACCTTACAATCTCCCTCTTTGGCTATTTCGTGACAAAACCACCACTCACATTGATTCCTCACAATAAACTAGAAACAACGGGATAATATAGATTTTCTACAATACAAAGAGATAAGAAAATAAACTTCAAGTCTTCAATCTCTTGTAGAATAATCAAGCCCTGAAAAGAAAGTTTCTAACATTTCCAATACAAGAAAAAAGTGAGATGAATCAAGTGAGAACAAAAACAAGCATAACAAGCATTTGCATTTTAAAAGTTTAGGCACAACATTATGAAATGTATGAGTATGCAATGCTCCTCCTCAACGGGTTACTCCCCCTTAATGTATATTCTCCCCAAAAAGCACAATTGCTACTACAATTTGCAACTCCCCTTACCATATCCTACTCCCCCTTTTTGTCATGATATAGGCAAAGGAGTAGTCCCCAACCGGGTCACTCATAGCAACGAGAGATAGAAGCATGCAAGATATTTGCATATATATATAAGTCACTTTATGTACCTCAATTAATTGAAGAGAAACAAGGAGATTTATTTTAAAGAAAATGTGTGAATCAAACAAGCTTTGCATACAAGACATGTAGCATTCAAGTCCAAAATACAATGGTATTTGGCAAAGCAAATGACAAAGGTTTCTAATAAGAATTCAAACCAATTTCACCAATGTCATGAGTAAAGCAAGGATATAGAATGTATTGATTCCAATTTAAGAACAACTATATCCAACTTTATAAGCGAAACATGGCATGAGCGACTTTGCACCCTTTTTGATTTTTCCGGATAAGATATCCGTACGATAGTAGCCATGTTCAACCAATAAAGAAAGAGAGACATTTGGAATGTAAATTCCTTTGAACGGATACAAGATCCTTTATTCATTTTGAGTCTCATAAGCTTACACACAAGGTTTTGCATTTTAAGAATATGCAATCATCAATTCATGCTTTTCATGTGAGCATGTGATATGAATTTCATGCATTTTCATTTGACATTAGCATGTTATTTAAGAATCATCATGTCATGGAGATAATCATAGGTCATTCAAATCATACTTCCTACATACATCTCCTAGTCCAAAAATACATGTTTGAACATAAATATGACATGGATTGTAAACAAGCAAGGTTCACACTTATTGAATTGAAAACATATATACATATGTGCAACCAAGCTTACTCAAACAATTAAAAGAAGAGGCATAAGTTATTTCAAATTTTTTGCAAGTGACAAGAATGCAAAATAGCTCTCTTTGATTGAGTTCCCCATATGGGGTCAATCATAGAACATCACTCCACAAGACATATCCCAATAGATCTACTAAGAGTTTTTAATAGAGTAGCATCTAAGGGTTTAGTAAATAAGTCCGCAAGTTGATCATTAGTACCTACATGTTCAAGTACTATGCATTTATTTTCAACAAGCTCTCTAATGAAGTGATGGCGGTGTAGGGAAAAATACGGTCAACGCAGCGGAAGCGAGACTAAAAAGGGGTTTTAGTATAGTTTAAAATTTTTCCATAATTTGAACCTTAACCCTCTAATTAATTAACATATAATACCAAAGATATCATACCTTTGTCGCGTGATCCAATTGACATTGCGTCGATGGTAATCAGCAAGATCTTCCAATCCAATCACGAACGTGAATCACCTAGGAGCGTGGTCTCCCTTCTCTTTGAATTGTGTACGTGATGATGGATTAACAAAACTTTTTCTTTTTCGTTAGTCACAACAAATTCCAAGAGGCTATAAAGAATGTTCCGGTCACTTTTGAATTCACAATCGTTAGATCGAAACTCGTGTGAACCTTATTCGAAATTGTGCACAAAACCTTTTGATATAAAAGTTACTAGTGCACTATCGAAATAAGAACAAACTTTTCTCTCTTTTCCTCTTGGCCGAATTCTCACACTAATCTAAGAGTTGGATTTTATTTTTCTCAAGTAAAAGAAAAAACTCTCAAGTCCAAAGACTTTAGGGTTAGCCTTATTCTTTATATATATAATGCGGCACTCACATTCAGGTTGCAAGAATAATATATATGTTGCGGCACTCAAATTCAACCTTTAATAATATATTTATATCATAAGTATTGCACGCCTAAATTAGTGCATACTAATACTGCACGCCTAAATATATATATATATATATATTTTTTATTTTTTTATTTTTTTTGAAATTAATTCTACATGCCTTATAATACATATATATTTTCGGCCTTGTGCACATATATATTTAATATATATTTATATATTGTGGCAAAAATCCTCTACCATGTAGGATTTGTCTTTTGACTTAAATCCTAACCCTAGGTAGATTTCCTTAGAATTCCAAACCCTAATCCAACTCTTTAGTGTATTTGTGACTATATAAAAGACTTATTTATTTGACTAGATAAATAAATCCCTTATTTATCTACTTACCAAATAAAGTCTTTTATTTTATTTATACTACCACAATAGTATACTACTAAGAAACATATTTCCTAGTCAGAAAAAGATTTTGATTTTTAATTAAATAATTAATCAATCAATCAATTAATTTCCATTTAATCAATTAATAAAAATAAAACAATATAATATTATATATATCTCGGCCATTTGCCATATATATTAATATATCTATATATTGTTTTTCTATTTTATTAAATCTATTGGACCTTAATAAAAGGCGCACATGTGAACTAGGCTCATTCTTACTAAAAGAAACAAGTCCACATGCCTTAATACAATTCTAGATGGACCCATAAATTAGTCCGGTAGAATATATCAAGTGATTCATGCAAGTCCGTGTGGATTGGGGATCTTGGCGGGCCTATCTAAATTTAAGCTCCAATAGACATAGCCCAATCACAATCAACAAATGATTCACTTAGGTTCAATCTATTAATCTTAGTTCATTCCACTAAAGAACTAAAATTGCACTCTTAAATAAAGATGGAATAAGTAAATGATTCTCATTTATACCCTAGACAATCTTATAGGAGATGGTGTATCCTCGTGAAGAATATCAGTAATTGCCAAGAGCTCATAGACCGCCTATAGCTCTCCAAGTTACCATATTTACTCATATGACCACATTTTGAACTTGGATATTTTGACTTATCTAGAAGCCATGTTTCAATAGACTCTATCGAAAACTTAACGTTAAGATTCAATATCCAATACCTCAAAACATCCATATGATGATATTCTACTCTCATTTAATAAATGGAGCCACGAAGTCCATATCTATAAATGAAGTCCTCTATCGATTAACAAATGAATATCACCAAACTATCGAGGATAGACTATGCTATATAATCGTACTCATTGATAACTCAAATGATACCACTTGCAACCATAAGTCCATCATTTATCTCAGGATTAAGATAGACTCTCCGATTGTCCTAATAATGAAAAGACTATTATCTATTTACGGTTCTAGATAAAGTATTTCATTGTGATCCAGTTCAATGCACCCAGTGCACTAGATTCTTTTACTCGAAGACCCTCCGATGATTTCAGACTCATCATAACTCATTTGATCCCACTCAAATGCTAGCAAAAGAATTCTACAACTTTAACAAGATAAAGGTGCCCAACCTTTAACTTAAGTTGTGAACATTATTCAAGACTAACTAAAGAATTGTGTCTACCTCATACATATCCAGATGTACGAACAATTCTTCTTTTCTCATAGTCTTTTGACCTTATGATTATTTACTTTTGACAATTATAATAATTAAACTATAAATGCTATAAGATTTGTTAAACCATAAATCACATTATTAATATGAATAGATTGTCAAAAACACTATTACACTCTTGCTATTGAGCATAATCCTAACAATCTCCCACTTGCGCTATAGCAAATGTGTCATATCTTTCATTCCCATGTTTTCACCCCTATATACAATTTCCCTTAAAAGGTGATACTTCCTTTCAATGTGTTTTCCTCTCTTATGACTTTTTGGTTCTTTCGAATTAGCCATTGCTCCACTATTGTCACAGTAGATAGTGATCTGCTTATTCGCAGTAGGAACCACTTCTAAGTCAATCAAGAATTGGCGAAGCCAAACAGCCTCTTTGGCAGCCTCGCATGCAGCAACATACTCAGCTTCCATGGTGGAATCAGCAATACAAGATTGCTTGATACTCCTCCATATAACTGCTCCTCCTCCTCCACCACCAATAGTAAACACAGCCCCTGATGTGGATTTTCTGAAGTCAGAATCTGATTTGAAATCAGAATCTGTATACCCAACGGGAATTAAATCCCCTCCAGAGTATACAAGCATATTATCTCTCATTCTCTTAAGATACTTGAAAATATGCTTGACTGCCGTCCAGTGATCAGGACCAGGTTTCGATTGAAACCTACTAACTATGCCAACAGCAAAACAAATATCTGGTCTAGTGCAAAGCATTGCATACATGAGACTTCCAACTGCCGAGGCATATGGAACTCTACTCATGAATAGCTCTTCATGCTCGTTCTTAGGAACGTGCTCCTTAGAAAGTTTGATTCCATGTCTGAAAGGTAACATACCTTTCTTGGAATCCTGCATGGAAAACCTAGACAAGATTTTGTCTATGTATGAAGCTTGGGATAATGCAATCATTTTATTCTTTCTATCCCTTATTACTTGGATACCTAGAATAAAACTTGCTTCTCCTAAGTCCTTCATATCAAATTGTTTTGCTAACCATTCTTTTACTGATGTCAATACACCTACATCGTTTCCAATGAGTGGTATATCATCAACATAAAGAATCAGGAAAACCAACTTGTCGCCCTTAATCCTTTTGTATACACAAGGTTTGTCAAAATTCTGAATAAATCCAAAACCTTTCACAGCTTGATCGAACCTTATGTTCCAGGATCTGGATGCTTGCTTTAATCCATATATGGATTTCTGCAACTTGCATACCTTTTCCATTTGGTCCTTTTCAATGAATCCTTCTGGTTGCATCATGTAGATGCTTTCGTCAAGACTTCCATTAAGGAAAGTTGTCTTGACGTCCATTTGCCAAATCTTTAGATCTAAAGATGCTGTAATGGACAAGAGTATCTAATGGATTTAAGCATGGCCACAGGAGAGAAGGTTTCCTCGTAATCGATACCTTCTTTCTGTGTATACCATTTAGCTACCAATCTAGCTTTAAAGGTTTCCACCTTTCCATCCATACCTCTTTTCCTCTTGTATACCCACTTGCACCCAATGGATTTTATCCCTTTAGGCAAGTCTACAAGGGACCAGACTTTGTTATCGAACATAGATTCAATCTCAGATTGCATTGCCTTTTGCCAATGGCGACTATCAACATCCTCCATTGCTTTCTTATATGTGTAGAGATCATCGTTGCCCGGGAGATTCTCCACTGATTCTCCCAGACCGATGTATCTTTTAGGTTGTGTTCTAACCCTCCCACTACGACGAGGAATGGCAGGTTGTTGATCTTGTGTTGGATCGGAACTTACAATTGGGTTAGGTTGTGTAACTTCTCGTGGAATTGTATCTCCTGACATCTCATTCAGGACAATTCTACTTCTAGGTACAAAATCATTCATATAGTCCTTTTCCAGAAATTTAGCATTTGTCGAAACAAATACTTTAGGATCTGAAGGACTATAGAAATAATATCCTTTTGTTTCTTTTGGATACCCTACAAATATGCATGTTTCCGAACGGGACTCCATCTTTTCTGTCTTTCCTTTTAACACATACGCAGGACAACCAAATATCCTTAAGTGTTGTAAACTAGGCTTGCGCCCAGTCCACAACTCATGCGGTGTTTGAGGAACTGACTTAGATGGTACATCGTTTAGAATGTATATAGCAGTTTGTAAAGCATATCCCCAAAAAGAAATAGGAAGTGTTGAATAACTCAACATAGACCTAACCATGTCTAAAAGAGTTCTATTTCTCCTTTCTGCTACCCCATTCTGTTGAGGTGTACCAAGTGCAGAAAACTGAGAAACTATCCCATTATCAATAAGATATTGTTGAAACTCATCAGATAGATATTCTCCACCACGATCAAATCTCAAGATTTTTATGTGTTTCTCAAGCTGATTTTCTACTTCAGCTTTGAATGCTTTGAACATGTCAAAAGCATCCGACTTATGTCGCATGAGATACACATAGCCAAATCTCGAGTAATCATCAGTGAAGGTGATGAAGTACTCATATCCACCTCTAGCTTGAATGCTCATAGGACCACATACATCAGTGTGTATCAATCCTAAACATTCAGTGGCTTTTGCGCCTTTGGCCGAGAACGACCTTTTGGTCATTTTACCTTCCAAACAAGATTCACAAGTTGGTAGATCATCAACCTTTAAGTCACTTAAAGGTCCGTCACTTACCAATCTTTTTAATCCTATTAAGGTTAATATGACCTAGGCGTAAATGTCATAGGTAGGTTTCATCTATTGATAATTTTACTCTTTTATGATTAGGTTCCGTTAATTCTGTGTCTAACGAGTGAGAGATATTTTTATGCAAAAAGAATAAGCCGTTTTCCAATGTACCTTTGCAAATAAATTTATTATTCTTACTAATAATAAAATCTTTATTAAAAGTAACCGAATATCCAAATTTATTCAAACAAGAAACTGAAATTAAATTTCTCTTGAATTGAGGTACATAATAAACGTCTATCAAATCTAAATGCCTAAAAGAATCTAGATTAACTCTAATATCTCCCACTGCACTTGCAGACACTAACGTTCCGTTGCCCAAACGCAAGTTGATTTCATTCTTATTCAACTTTCTCCTTTCTTGGAACCCCTGTATGGAATAGCAAACATGATTTGTGGCTCCAGAGTCTATGATCCAAGAATCTGTAGAATCTGCCAGAAAACATGTTTCAAGATAATTAATATTACCTTGTTCCTTCTTGTTCTGGGACTTTGGGCAATTTCTTTTCCAATGTCCCTTTTCACCACAAAGGAAGCACTTCCCTTTGATCTTGGTTACTTTCTTGGTCTCCCTTTCTTGGTAGGCCCAAGTTGTTTTTTCTTCTGTTGTTCCTTGACCTTTTGACGGGCCTTAACAGTAGCAACTTTACCAACCATATGAATCTGAGATTCATAAGTAGGAGCAGGTGGTTTAGGAGCAGACAGAATAAACTTATGTTTTTCAGCTTGCAGCAACAACCCAATTTTCCTTTTCCATGTGACATAATTATCTCCAGTTAAAATATTATCTTTTAAGATATTCATTAGGGATGGGGACATGATTTCTGAATATAACAAAAATATATATGAGTAAATAATCATGATAAAGCACTTTCGAATATTTATCTTGATTTAAATAAATAACTAAATCATAAAAATTCAACGGTGATCTAACACCCATAAATGTTACGCCTCCTTTGGGAGTTCGCACCATTTACTAGTTAGACTAAGTCCCACCTAATTGTTAACATAACAACCAGCGTTTTCAATTTTAGCCTTGCAATTTTACTGACAAGAACTCTTGGGAGGATATCAATAAAATTACATTAAGTGTGTTACCAAGATATCGACCCTCAATTTTCTCTTACGAAAATCCCTCCTTGGGGAGTAGATCTCGTTTGAGTCCATTGTTTAGTCTATCCTTGTAAGGAAGTATGATGCTAAATTCCATTCATGGACGCCCCTTGGGGGAATTACCAATAAATAATAAAGCTCAACTAACCTTGGAGGCCATAGGTGTTACAAAACACCTTCTCCCACTCAATTATTTAAGGCGTGTGATTAAATCCCATAGAATGATTTACCAAGTTATCTAGATGCCAATTTAGATACCTAAATCATTCAATGCATGTTCATACCAAAAGAGATATATGAGTGGCACTCCTATTCTATATGTCATGTTATCATACAATAACAAATATTGTAATATTTATGCAAAAAATAAATAGCCACAATTTTGGTCCATCCTAGAAAAGCAAGTAAATTACAATTTGTTAGGAATACAAGATCTTCAAGTGGCCATCAACCATCCACACATCCCTCGGCTGCCCCCCATAGGCGTGCACACCCCACAACCCCACAACCCCACAAATGGGCTGCCCTGTGCAGCCCATGAGAGCATATAGGGCTGCCGTGCGCAGCCCACCATGATTTGGGCTTGCCATGCGCAGCCCAATCCACTCCTAGGGTGCGCACGGTGTTCGTTCTTGGTTCCGGTTGCTTCCTTTTTCTTCAAGTCTTCGAATCTTCAATGCTTGAACATATTACAGCAGTATATAAACTAATAAAATACTGCAGTATTATTTATTTTTTTTTTTTTATTCACTGCAGTACTTTTTTTTTTACAAAAAAAACTGCACTTAAAATTAAAATAAAAAAACTGCAGTAGTTTTTAATACCTAAAAACTGCACTTTAATATTACAATAAAATTAGAAGAAAACCTAGCAACTACCAAGAAGGAATTATGGCGATGATAGACCACCCTTCTTGTTACAAATCCGAAACAAAAAATACATTGAAATTCTAGGACCAAAATCGAGCAACAACAATCCACATAAAAACATATATAAATCCATACATCCACATGTAATTATATATGCGAATACCTAGAGTGCCATCTCTTTTTAAAACATGCATAATCACAATAAAAAGAAATAGATTCACGTATATATACGTTAATTAATTAAAGGGTACAACCAAGGCTCTGATACCAATTGTAGGGAAAAATACGATCAACGCAGCGGAAGCGAGACTAAAAAGGGGTTTTAGTATAGTTTAAAATTTTTCCATAATTTGAACCTTAACCCTCTAATTAATTAACATATAATACCAAAGATATCATACCTTTGTCGCGTGATCCGATTGACATTGCGTCGATGGTAATCCACAAGATCTTCCAATCCAATCACGAACGTGAATCACCTAGGAGCGTGGTCTCCCTTCTCTTTGAATTGTGTACCTGAGGATGGATTAACAAAACTTTTTCTTTTTCGTTAGTCACAACAAATTCCAAGAGGCTACAAAGAATGTTCCGGTCACTTTTGAATTCACAATCGTTAGATCGAAACTCGTGTGAACCTTATTCGAAATTGTGCACAAAACCTTTTGATATAAAAGTTACTAGTGCACTATCGAAATAAGAACAAACTTTTCTCTCTTTTCCTCTTGGCCGAATTCTCACACTAATCTAAGAGTTGGATTTTATTTTTCTCAAGTAAAAGAAAAAACTCTCAAGTCCAAAGACTTTAGGGTTAGCCTTATTCTTTATATATATAATGTGGCACTCACATTCAGGTTGCAAGAATAATATATATGTTGCGGCACTCAAATTCAACCTTTAATAATATATTTATATCATAAGTATTGCACGCCTAAATTAGTGCATACTAATACTGCACGCCTAAATATATATATATATATATATATATATTTTTTTTTTTTTGAAATTAATTCTACATGCCTTATAATACATATATATTTTCGGCCTTGTGCACATATATATTTAATATATATTTATATATTGTGGCAAAAATCCTCTACCATGTAGGATTTGTCTTTTGACTTAAATCCTAACCCTAGGTAGATTTCCTTAGAATTCCAAACCCTAATCCAACTCTTTAGTGTATTTGTGACTATATAAAAGACTTCTTTATTTGACTAGATAAATAAATCCCTTATTTATCTACTTACCAAATAAAGTCTTTTATTTTATTTATACTACCACAATAGTATACTACTAAGAAACATATTTCCTAGTCAGAAAAAGATTTTGATTTTTAATTAAATAATTAATCAATCAATCAATTAATTTCCATTTAATCAATTAATAAAAATAAAACAATATAATATTATATATATCTCGGCCATTTGCCATATATATTAATATATCTATATATTGTTTTTCTATTTTATTAAATCCATTGGACCTTAATAAAAGGCCCACATGTGAACTAGGCTCATTCTTACTAAAAGAAACAAGTCCACATGCCTTAATACAATTCTAGATGGACCCATAAATTAGTCCGGTAGAATATATCAAGTGATTCATGCAAGTCCGTGTGGATTGGGGATCTTGGCGGGCCTATCTAAATTTAAGCTCCAATAGACATAGCCCAATCACAATCAACAAATGATTCACTTAGGTTCAATCTATTAATCTTAGTTCATTCCACTAAAGAACTAAAATTGCACTCTTAAATAAAGATGGAATAAGTAAATGATTCTCATTCATACCCTAGACAATCTTATAGGAGATGGTGTATCCTCGTGAAGAATATCAGTAATCGCCAAGAGCTCATAGACCGCCTATAGCTCTCCAAGTTACCATATTTACTCATATGACCACATTTTGAACTTGGATATTTTGACTTGTCTAGAAGCCATGTTTCAATAGACTCTATCGAAAACTTAACGTTAAGATTCAATATCCAATACCTCAAAACATCCATATGATGATATTCTACTCTCATTTAATAAATGGAGCCACGATGTCCATATCTATAAATGAAGTCCTCTATCGATTAACAAATGAATATCACCAAACTATCGAGGATAGACTATGCTATATAATCGTACTCATTGATAACTCAAATGATACCACTTGCAACCATAAGTCCATCATTTATCTCAGGATTAAGATAGACTCTCCGATTGTCCTAATAATGAAAAGACTATTATCTATTTACGGTTCTAGATAAAGTATTTCATTGTGATCCAGTTCAATGCACCCAGTGCACTAGATTCTTTTACTCGAAGACCCTCCGATGATTTCAGACTCATCATAACTCATTTGATCCCACTCAAATGCTAGCAAAAGAATTCTACAACTTTAACAAGATAAAGGTGCCCAACCTTTAACTTAAGTTGTGAACATTATTCAAGACTAACTAAAGAATTGTGTCTACCTCATACATATCCAGATGTACGAACAATTCTTCTTTTCTCATAGTCTTTTGACCTTATGATTATTTACTTTTGACAATTATAATAATTAAACTATAAATGCTATAAGATTTGTTAAACCAGAAATCACATTATTAATATGAATAGATTGTCAAAAACACTATTACACTCTTGCTATTGAGCATAATCCTAACAGGCGGATGTCAATATGCTTAGTTCTTGAATGTTGTACCGGATTCTTGGAAATATTAATAGCACTCATGTTATCACAAAAGAGAGTGAGAGTACCTTGGTTGAATCCGTAGTCTACTAGCATTTGCTTCATCCATAGGAGTTGTGTGCATCCACTCCCCGCGGCTATGTACTCGGCCTCGGCCGTGGACAAGGAAATAAAGTTTTGCTTCTTGCAAAACCAAGACACCAAGTTGTTGCCTAGAAAGAAGCAACCACCCGATGTGCTCTTCCTATCATCGTAATTTCCTGCCTAATCCGCATCACTAAAGCCTACAAGACTAGCATTAGTGTCAAAAGAGTACCAAATCCCATAGTTGGATGTCCCATTCACATAGCGAATGATTCTCTTTACGGAAGAGAGATGGGACTCCTTAGGATCCGCTTGGTACCTAGCACACACACCCACACTAAAGGAGATATCGGGCCTACTTGCGGTCAAATAGAGCAAGCTACCTATCATGCCACGATATAACGTTTGTTCCACACTTTTACCACTAGCATCCTTACTTAGCTTCAAAGTGGTACTCATGGGTGTATTACTATGTTTGGCATTCTCTAAACCAAACTTCTTCATTAGGTTTTTGGCATATTTGGCTTGGGTTATGAAAATCCCATCATCTAATTGCCTAATTTGCAAACCTAGGAAGTAATTAAGCTCACCAACAAGACTCATCCCAAATTCATGAGACATGACATCAACAAATTGTTGGACCTTGGTGTTGTTGGTGGAGCCAAAAACAATGTCATCAACATAGATTTGAGCTATAAATAACTCATCTTTGTTTCTCTTGATGAACATGGTCTTGTCAACACTACCTCTTGTGTAGTCATTGTCAACAAGAAATTGAGTGAGGCGCTCATACCAAGCCCTCGGTGCTTGTTTCAACCCATATAGTGCCTTCTTGAGGCGATAGACATGGTTGGGGTGGTGTGCATCCACAAACCCCTTGGGTTGTTCAACAAACACTTCCTCTTGCAAGAAGCCATTGAGGAAGGCACTCTTGACATCCATTTGGTGCAATTTGAACTTGTGCACACAAGAAATGGACAAGAGAAGCCTAATGGACTCTAAACGGGCAACGGGAGCAAATGTCTCCTTAAAGTCGATACCCTCAATTTGAGAGTACCTTTGTGCTACAAGTCTAGCCTTGTTCCGCACTATGTTACCATCCTCATCGAATTTGTTCCTAAATATCCATTTAGTACCTATGACATTAGTGGTCTTAGGCCTAGGAACTAGAGTCCAAACCTCATTTCTTTCGAATTGGTTTAGCTTTTCTTACATGGCAAGAACCCAAAATTGATCATTTAAGGCTTCTTCAACCTTTTTGGGTTCAATTTGAGAGGTGTAGCATGTGTAGCTAATAAGATTAGCAAGTTGACGTCTAGTCCTAACACCCTCATTTACATCTCCAATAACATCCTCTTTGTTATGGAGTCTTCTAACCCATGGAGCGGGTTCATTAGAGTCCAAGAGAGGGACTCTAGTAGTGGGTTGTGTGACTTCATCATTTTCATTAGATGTCCCAACATTGGGAGTCACCACAACCCTCTCCAAAGGAGAAACATCACTAAAAATAACCTCCTCCTCATGATCATTTGACTTGAGCCTAGTATCATCAAATACGACATTGGATGATTCCATAACACTTAGAGTTTTTAGATTGAAAACTCTATAGGCTCTACTATTCAAGGCATAGCCAATAAAAATACCCTCATCACTCTTAGCATCGAATTTGCCAAGTTGATCACGGTCATTCAAAATGTAGCATTTGCTTCCAAAAGTGTGGAAGTAGCTAACATTTGGCCTCTTGCCTTTCCATAATTCATAGGAGGTATTTCTAGTACCGGGCCTTAGGAAAACACGATTCCCTATATAGCAAGCTGTATTGACGGCTTCGGCCCATAGGTTCCTAGGGACATTTGTAAGGTTCCCATTTGTTGATTGGCTCATTTCGTAGACAACCACATGTTGGGGTTCTTTGTAAGGGTAGCCTAAGTATCGGTCTTATTGTTCGAAGCCCTTTGAAGACCTCGTGTTGATAAGCACCGAAGGTAAATTTCTATGTGCTTACTTTTCTTTGAAGAGATTAGTTGCACACACACACTTAACATTCATTGCATATGTGTGCATTCTCTTCATTTGTCACATTTCACTCTTGCACTTATTTATTATATTTTGTTGTGTGTAATTGTGTCATGTTGTTGTGTAATTCGTTTCCCGATAACTTTCGGAAACGTCCGCGCATGCACTAGAATGTGCTTGGTTTAGCGCGAGGACCGCCTATGGAGAATGCCCTTGGCTTCTCCTTGGTTTTCACCTATCTAGGTGATCGGCGGTTATGATCGGCGGCCTGGCCGCCGAATGCAACCGCCGTTTCAGTCCAGATTGGTCTGAAGCAGTTCTGCGGTTGAGATCGGCGGTCACGACCACCGTTCGAAACCGCCGTTTCAAGACCTGATTGATTTATCTCTCAGTCTAATTCGGCGGTTGAATCGGCGGTCACGAAACCGCCGTTCGAAACCGCCGTTCATACCTGATTGATTTTAATCTCTCTGTTTTGATTCGGCGGTTGGGATCGGCGGTCACGAAACGGCCGAATGAACCGCCGTTTTTGCTCTGTTCTTCACGAGCTCAATTCAGCGGTCATAATCGGCGGCCAGGCCGCCGATTGAAACCGCCGATCGGCGCGTTTCTTTGAAACTTACTTAAACGACCACACTTTGATTTGGCCCCCTATATATATGCCACTTTGACTTTAGGTCAATTAAGAGAGTTCATATTCAGAATTCATACTTAGGATATTTTTCAAAGAGAAGAAAAATTCCAAGAACTCAATTTTTGATTACTCAAACACATTTTCATGATCATCAATCATCATCTAGCATCATCCTTGATCTTCTAGATGTCATCTTGCATTGAATCTTCATCATACTTTGCTTGGTAAGCTTTTCACTAATATCTTACATGTTTTGTGTTTCTCTTATCTAGCAATCTCAATTAATTACTTGTTTGTTATTTTGTATGCTTTGGATACAATATTGAGATGAGTATGATGTATGTTTGAGAATTTGTATTGTGCTAGCATATTAGGTTTTGTGCTTAATATTGATTAGCTAAACTAATTGACATGTCATTTAGTTTTGATATCTAGGATTGTTCTAATTGCATATTAATCATCTTAGATAAGCATATAGGGTTTCCCTTGCTCTATGTTGCATTTTGGATATTCACATATATTCATTTAGGGTTGTATTCTCTTCTAGAGAAAGTAAGTCTTGTGTGTAGCAACCGGGATTAGGTTGCTTAGATCGCAAGCAAATAGGACTAGTTTCACTCATACCAGGATTAGGTAGGTGTGTGATTACTTCCGGGATTAGGTTGTAATCGTTTGCACATTTAGTGGATTCGAGGTTCGAGTGTGGCTTACTTACATAGCCCGTGGTTTTTCCCGTGAGGGTTTCCACGTAAAAACCAAGTGTTGTTTTAATTTCCGCACCATATTACACTTGCTTGGTTATATTATCTTGAGGACATTTTCGTAATTTTGACTAACACGAAAAATTGGGTAAAAAGCGTAAAATCTATTCACCCCCCCTCTAGACAGCTTTATACACACCGTGCTATAATTTGTTTCAATTGGTATCAGGGCGGGTTCCTAGACATACATAGGTGATCCTTGCTCATTTTGGTGTGTTTTGCATCTTGTGTGATTTTTTGATTTATTCATACATTTTGCATTCATCCAAACACTATGAGTGGTTTCGAGATGAGCAAAGAGGGAGCGTCGAGCGTGAGGCCACCGTTGCTCACCGGCGATAATTACTCCTCATGGAAGGGGAAGATGGAAGCATACATATGCCAAATCCATGATAGGGCGTGGATGGCGGTTGAAGATGGATATGCTCCGCCTATGATGACTCCTACGGATGGAGGAGAAGAAGTTCTCAAGCCTAAGGCACAGTGGAGTCCTCAAGAATTTACTGACTCCATGTGGAACAACAAGGCTATTCATGCCATCCGATGTGCAGTGAGTGAAAATCAGTACAAACTGATTCAAATTACTAGGATTGCTAAAGAGGCATGGGACATCCTAGAAGTTGCACATGAAGGCACCGAGGTTGTCAAGGACTCAAAGCTTCAAGTCCTTCAAACTCGATTTGAGACCATTAGGATGGAAGAGCACGAGCATTTCAATGACTTCCAAGTGAGACTAATGGACATTGTGAACCAAAGTCACCAACTTGGTGATCCTTACTCGGATAGAAGAATCAAGCAAAAGATCATGCGATCACTTCCCGAGAGGTTCGAACCTAAAGTGACGGCTTTAGAAGAAAATGACACCTACAAGGAAATGAAGCCGAGTGAAGTCATTGGAAGACTTCTAGCCTATGAATCAAGAAAGGCTACCACATCACCTCTAAGAAGAAAAAGGATATTGCCTTGAAGACATCCAAGATGGAAGAGGATGAGGATGAGGATGACTCATATGAAGACATGGCACTCATTGCCAAGGGATTCAAGAAGTTCTTGAATCTACAAAATAGTGGTTATGGCTCAAAGGGGAATGACTTCAAGAAGAAGAAGACCACAATAAAAAATGTCAAGCCATATCAAGAGGTGTCTTCAAGAGAGAAGATTCAATGCTACGAATATGGAGGATTCGGGCATATCTCCAAGGAATGTGCTAACTTGGAAGATGAAAGAGAGGAGACCGCCACTTCAAATGAAAGTGATGAAGAGATTGTGGCAAAATTCTTGGCATTAGGTTGCTCTCACAAGCAGGACAACAAAGTGAAAGTTGTTGAAGGAAGTCCCTCAAGCTTGAATGATTGTGAGAACAACTATTTTGCCTTTCCGATCTCCTACAATGAAGAAGAGAATGAGAGTCAAGAAGAAAGTGACTCTAATAAAGATGACTCTTCATCTAACTCCTCACATGGATATGTGAAGAAAAAGGTTCTAGATGAATACCTCACTGAGTTTAAAAGCTTAGCAATGAAGACCAAGGAAAAGATACGAAGATTGAGAGAAGAGAATCTAGACCTTGAGGCTCATGTTGACCACTTAAGTGAACAAGTGGATAGATCCAAGAATATTGAAGATAAGCTAAGAAAGGAGTTAGACTTATCTAAGAGGAATGAAGAAGAATTAAAAAGAGAGCTTGAAGAGGCTAAAGGATCAAGGACTAGGATAGTTTCTAGCACCGAAAAACTTGACCACATGTTAAGTGTTGGAAAGAGTCCGTGTGATAAGAGAGGTCTTGGGTTTGAAGATAGTAAGGAGTCCTCCACTCCTAACAAGACCATGTTTGTCAAAAGCTTGAGCTACAAAGAAGATTCACCGGTGCAAACTCCTAGGAAGAAGATTGAGCTAGGACAATGCTCTCATAGTGCACAAGTGAAGGTAGCTCCAAGAAGACAACCTCAAGCTCAACCTACAAGAGTTCCTCATGCTAACTTCCCTCAAACTCAAATCCATCAAGGGAAGAGACCAATCATGCAAACTCAACCGTGGAAGCAACCAAGTCTTGGTCAACAACAAAGAAGGAGAAATCCTATCCAACAACCAAGACAACCACAAAGACATGGGAAGGCTCCTATGCATGCACAAGGACATGGTACGATTCCTAACTTTGTCCCTACATGTCATTTTTGTGGTGTTGATGGTCATATTAGACCAAAGTGCTTTCGTTACATTAAAATATGTAGAGTTAAAAGCATGATTGAGAAAAAGAAAGCTAGAGCTAGAATGCATGCTCATAGGAAGGAAGAAATTCATTTACATGATCCTATGACATCTAGATCTCTAGAACAATTGACCACTAGGAAGAAAAATGTCACACCTATGTGGATAAGGAAAAATGAACCCGCTTGCTACGAGACTATCAAGTCTCAAATAGGTTCATCCAAGTCAAATGGACTTGGGAGGTCTATAGGACCTCATGACCTTCATTGTTGAAGGTTGATGATTGACCCCATATGGGGAACTCAAGCAAAGAGAGCTAGTTTGCATTCTTGTCACTTGCAAAAAATTTGAAATATCTTATGCCTCTTCTTTTAATTGCTTGAGTAAGCTTGGTTGCACATATGTATATATGTTTTCAATTCAATAAGTGTGAACCTTGCTTGTTTACAATCCATGTCATATTTATGTTCAAACATGCATTTTTGGACTAGGAGATGTATATATGAAGTATGATTTGAATGACCTATGATTATCTCCATGACATGATGTTTCTTTAATAACATGCTATTGTCAAATGAAAAAGCATGAAATTAATATAACATGCTCACATGAAAAGCATGAATTGATGATTGTATATTCTTAAAAATGCAAAACTTGTGTGAAAGCTTATGAGACTCAAAATGAATAAAGGATCTTGTATCCGTTCAAAGGAATTTATATTCCAAATGTCTTTCTTTCTTTATTGGTTGAACATGGCTACTATCATACGGATATCTTGTCTGGAAAAATCAAAAAGGGTGCAAAGTTGCTCATGCCATGTTTCGCTTATAAAGTTGGATATAGTTGCTCTTATATTGAAATCAATGTATTCTATATCCTTGCTTTACTCATGACATTGGTGAAATTGGTTTGAATTCCTATTAGAAACCTTTGTCATTTGCTTTGCCAAATACCATTGTATTTTGGACTTGAATGCTACATGTCTTGTATGCAAAGCATGTTTGATTCACACATTTTCTCTCAAATAAATCTCCTTGTTTCTCTCCGATTAAATTGAGATGCATAAAGTGACTTATATTAATTATGCATATCTTGCATGCTACTATCTCTCGTTACTATGAGTGACCTGGTTGGGGACTACTCCTTTGCCTATATCATGACAAAAAGGGGGAGTAGTATATGGTAAGGGGAGATGCAAATTGGTGTTGCAATTGTGCACATTGGGGAGATAACACATTGAGGGGGAGTAACCCTTTGAGGGGGAGCATTGCATTTATCATACATTGCATATATTTTGTAATGTTGTGCCTAAATTCTAAAACTGCAAATGCTTGTTTTTGATATCACTTGACTAATCTCACATTTCACTTGTATTGGAAAACATAGAAATCTTATTTACAGGGCTTGATTATTCTAAAAGAGATTGAAGACTTGAAGTTTTATTTTCTTATCTCTTTGTGTTGTAGAATATCATAGTTGTCCCGTAGTTTCTATTTCTTTGTGAGGAATCAATGTGAGTGGTGGTTTTGTCACGAAATAGCCAAAGGGGGAGATTGTAAGGTTCCCATTTGTTGATTGGCTCATTTCGTAGACAACCACATGTTGGGGTTCTTTGTAAGGGTAGCCTAAGTATCGGTATTATTGTTCGAAGCCCTTTGAAGACCTCGTGTTGATAAGCACCGAAGGTAAATTTCTATGTGCTTACTTTTCTTTGAAGAGATTAGTTGCACACACACACTTAACATTCATTGCATATGTGTGCATTCTCTTCATTTGTCACATTTCACACTTGCACTTATTTATTATATTTTGTTGTGTGTAATTGTGTCATGTTGTTGTGTAATTCGTTTCCCGATAACTTTCGGAAACGTCCGCGCATGCACTAGAATGTGCTTGGTTTAACGCGAGGACCGCCTATGGAGAATGCCCTTGGCTTCTCCTTGGTTTTCACCTATCTAGGTGATCGGCGGCCTGGCCGCCGAATGAAACCGCTGTTTCAGTCCAGATTGGTCTGAAGCATTTCTGCGGTTGTGATCGGCGGTCACGACCGCCATTCGAAACCGCCGTTTCAAGACCTGATTGATTTATCTCTCAGTCTAATTCGGCGGTTGAATTGGCGGTCACGAAACCGCCGTTCATACCTGATTGATTTTAATCTCTCTGTTTTGATTCGGCAGTTGGGATCGGCGGTCACGAAACCACCGAATAAATCGTCGTTTTTGCTCTGTTCTTCACGAGCTCAATTCGGCGGTCATAATCGACGGCCTGGCCACCGATTGAAACCGCCGATCGGCGCGTTTCTTTGAAACTTACTTAAACGACCACACTTTGATTTGGCCCCCTATATATATGCCACTTTGACTTTAGGTCAATTAAGAGAGTTCATATTCAGAATTCATACTTATGATATTTTTCAAAGAGAAGAAAAATTCCAAGAACTCAATTTTTGATTACTCAAACACTTTTTCATGATCATCAATCATCATCTAGCATCATCCTTGATCTTCTAGATGTCATCTTGCATGGAATCTTCATCATACTTTGCTTGGTAAGCTTTTCACTAATATCTTACATGTTTTGTGTTTCTCTTATCTAGCAATCTCAATTAATTACTTGTTTGTTATTTTGTATGCTTTGGATACAATATTGAGATGAGTATGATGTATGTTTGAGAATTTGTATTGTGCTAGCATATTAGGTTTTGTGCTTAATATTGATTAGCTAAACTAATTGACATGTCATTTAGTTTTGATATCTAGGATTGTTCTAATTGCATATTAATCATCTTAGATAAGCATATAGGGTTTCCCTTGCTCTATGTTGCATTTTGGATATTCACATATATTCACTTAGGGTTGTATTCTCTTCTAGAGAAAGTAAGTCTTGTGTGTAGCAACCGGGATTAGGTTGCTTAGATCGCAAGCAAATAGGACTAGGTTCACTCATACCGGGATTAGGTAGGTGTGTGATTACTTCCGGGATTAGGTTGTAATCGTTTGCACATTTAGTGGATTCGAGGTTCGAGTGTGGCTTACTTACATAGCCCGTGGTTTTTCCCGTGAGGGTTTCCACGTAAAAACCAAGTGTTGTTTTAATTTCCGCACCATATTACACTTGCTTGGTTATATTATCTTGAGGACATTTTCGTAATTTTGACTAACACGAAAAATTGGGTAAAAAGCGTAAAATCTATTCACCCCCCCTCTAGACAGCTTTATACACACCGTGCTATAATTTGTTTCAATTGGTATCAGGGCGGGTTCCTAGACATACATAGGTGATCCTTGCTCATTTTGGTGTGTTTTGCATCTTGTGTGATTTTTTGATTTATTCATACATTTTGCATTCATCCAAACACTATGAGTGGTTTCGAGATGAGCAAAGAGGGAGCGTCGAGCGTGAGGCCACCGTTGCTCACCGGCGATAATTACTCCTCATGGAAGGGGAAGATGGAAGCATACATATGCCAAATCCATGATAGGGCGTGGATGGCGGTTGAAGATGGATATGCTCCGCCTATGATGACTCCTACGGATGGAGGAGAAGAAGTTCTCAAGCCTAAGGCACAGTGGAGTCCTCAAGAATTTACTGACTCCATGTGGAACAACAAGGCTATTCATGCCATCCGATGTGCAGTGAGTGAAAATCAGTACAAACTGATTCAAATTACTAGGATTGCTAAAGAGGCATGGGACATCCTAGAAGTTGCACATGAAGGCACCGAGGTTGTCAAGGACTCAAAGCTTCAAGTCCTTCAAACTCGATTTGAGACCATTAGGATGGAAGAGCACGAGCATTTCAATGACTTCCAAGTGAGACTAATGGACATTGTGAACCAAAGTCACCAACTTGGTGATCCTTACTCGGATAGAAGAATCAAGCAAAAGATCATGCGATCACTTCCCGAGAGGTTCGAACCTAAAGTGACGGCTTTAGAAGAAAATGACACCTACAAGGAAATGAAGCCGAGTGAAGTCATTGGAAGACTTCTAGCCTATGAATCAAGAAAGGCTACCACATCACCTCTAAGAAGAAAAAGGATATTGCCTTGAAGACATCCAAGATGGAAGAGGATGAGGATGAGGATGACTCATATGAAGACATGGCACTCATTGCCAAGGGATTCAAGAAGTTCTTGAATCTACAAAATAGTGGTTATGGCTCAAAGGGGAATGACTTCAAGAAGAAGAAGACCACAATAAAAAATGTCAAGCCATATCAAGAGGTGTCTTCAAGAGAGAAGATTCAATGCTACGAATATGGAGGATTCGGGCATATCTCCAAGGAATGTGCTAACTTGGAAGATGAAAGAGAGGAGACCGCCACTTCAAATGAAAGTGATGAAGAGATTGTGGCAAAATTCTTGGCATTAGGTTGCTCTCACAAGCAGGACAACAAAGTGAAAGTTGTTGAAGGAAGTCCCTCAAGCTTGAATGATTGTGAGAACAACTATTTTGCCTTTCCGATCTCCTACAATGAAGAAGAGAATGAGAGTCAAGAAGAAAGTGACTCTAATAAAGATGACTCTTCATCTAACTCCTCACATGGATATGTGAAGAAAAAGGTTCTAGATGAATACCTCACTGAGTTTAAAAGCTTAGCAATGAAGACCAAGGAAAAGATACGAAGATTGAGAGAAGAGAATCTAGACCTTGAGGCTCATGTTGACCACTTAAGTGAACAAGTGGATAGATCCAAGAATATTGAAGATAAGCTAAGATAGGAGTTAGACTTATCTAAGAGGAATGAAGAAGAATTAAAAAGAGAGCTTGAAGAGGCTAAAGGATCAAGGACTAGGATAGTTTCTAGCACCGAAAAACTTGACCACATGTTAAGTGTTGGAAAGAGTCCGTGTGATAAGAGAGGTCTTGGGTTTGAAGATAGTAAGGAGTCCTCCACTCCTAACAAGACCATGTTTGTCAAAAGCTTGAGCTACAAAGAAGATTCACCGGTGCAAACTCCTAGGAAGAAGATTGAGCTAGGACAATGCTCTCATAGTGCACAAGTGAAGGTAGCTCCAAGAAGACAACCTCAAGCTCAACCTACAAGAGTTCCTCATGCTAACTTCCCTCAAACTCAAATCCATCAAGGGAAGAGACCAATCATGCAAACTCAACCGTGGAAGCAACCAAGTCTTGGTCAACAACAAAGAAGGAGAAATCCTATCCAACAACCAAGACAACCACAAAGACATGGGAAGGCTCCTATGCATGCACAAGGACATGGTACGATTCCTAACTTTGTCCCTACATGTCATTTTTGTGGTGTTGATGGTCATATTAGACCAAAGTGCTTTCGTTACATTAAAATATGTAGAGTTAAAAGCATGATTGAGAAAAAGAAAGCTAGAGCTAGAATGCATGCTCATAGGAAGGAAGAAATTCATTTACATGATCCTATGACATCTAGATCTCTAGAACAATTGACCACTAGGAAGAAAAATGTCACACCTATGTGGATAAGGAAAAATGAACCCGCTTGCTACGAGACTATCAAGTCTCAAATAGGTTCATCCAAGTCAAATGGACTTGGGAGGTCTATAGGACCTCATGACCTTCATTGTTGAAGGTTGATGATTGACCCCATATGGGGAACTCAAGCAAAGAGAGCTAGTTTGCATTCTTGTCACTTGCAAAAAATTTGAAATATCTTATGCCTCTTCTTTTAATTGCTTGAGTAAGCTTGGTTGCACATATGTATATATGTTTTCAATTCAATAAGTGTGAACCTTGCTTGTTTACAATCCATGTCATATTTATGTTCAAACATGCATTTTTGGACTAGGAGATGTATATATGAAGTATGATTTGAATGACCTATGATTATCTCCATGACATGATGTTTCTTTAATAACATGCTATTGTCAAATGAAAAAGCATGAAATTAATATAACATGCTCACATGAAAAGCATGAATTGATGATTGTATATTCTTAAAAATGCAAAACTTGTGTGAAAGCTTATGAGACTCAAAATGAATAAAGGATCTTGTATCCGTTCAAAGGAATTTATATTCCAAATGTCTTTCTTTCTTTATTGGTTGAACATGGCTACTATCATACGGATATCTTGTCTGGAAAAATCAAAAAGGGTGCAAAGTTGCTCATGCCATGTTTCGCTTATAAAGTTGGATATAGTTGCTCTTATATTGAAATCAATGTATTCTATATCCTTGCTTTACTCATGACATTGGTGAAATTGGTTTGAATTCCTATTAGAAACCTTTGTCATTTGCTTTGCCAAATACCATTGTATTTTGGACTTGAATGCTACATGTCTTGTATGCAAAGCATGTTTGATTCACACATTTTCTCTCAAATAAATCTCCTTGTTTCTCTCCGATTAAATTGAGATGCATAAAGTGACTTATATTAATTATGCATATCTTGCATGCTACTATCTCTCGTTACTATGAGTGACCTGGTTGGGGACTACTCCTTTGCCTATATCATGACAAAAAGGGGGAGTAGTATATGGTAAGGGGAGATGCAAATTGGTGTTGCAATTGTGCACATTGGGGAGATAACACATTGAGGGGGAGTAACCCTTTGAGGGGGAGCATTGCATTTATCATACATTGCATATATTTTGTAATGTTGTGCCTAAATTCTAAAACTGCAAATGCTTGTTTTTGATATCACTTGACTAATCTCACATTTCACTTGTATTGGAAAACATAGAAATCTTATTTACAGGGCTTGATTATTCTAAAAGAGATTGAAGACTTGAAGTTTTATTTTCTTATCTCTTTGTGTTGTAGAATATCATAGTTGTCCCGTAGTTTCTATTTCTTTGTGAGGAATCAATGTGAGTGGTGGTTTTGTCACGAAATAGCCAAAGGGGGAGATTGTAAGGTTCCCATTTGTTGATTGGCTCATTTCGTAGACAACCACATGTTGGGGTTCTTTGTAAGGGTAGCCTAAGTATCGGTATTATTGTTCGAAGCCCTTTGAAGACCTCGTGTTGATAAGCACCGAAGGTAAATTTCTATGTGCTTACTTTTCTTTGAAGAGATTAGTTGCACACACACACTTAACATTCATTGCATATGTGTGCATTCTCTTCATTTGTCACATTTCACACTTGCACTTATTTATTATATTTTGTTGTGTGTAATTGTGTCATGTTGTTGTGTAATTCGTTTCCCGATAACTTTCGGAAACGTCCGCGCATGCACTAGAATGTGCTTGGTTTAACGCGAGGACCGCCTATGGAGAATGCCCTTGGCTTCTCCTTGGTTTTCACCTATCTAGGTGATCGGCGGTTATGATCGGCGGCCTGGCCGCCGAATGAAACCGCTGTTTCAGTCCAGATTGGTCTGAAGCATTTCTGCGGTTGTGATCGGCGGTCACGACCGCCATTCGAAACCGCCGTTTCAAGACCTGATTGATTTATCTCTCAGTCTAATTCGGCGGTTGAATTGGCGGTCACGAAACCGCCGTTCATACCTGATTGATTTTAATCTCTCTGTTTTGATTCGGCAGTTGGGATCGGCGGTCACGAAACCACCGAATAAATCGTCGTGTTTGCTCTGTTCTTCACGAGCTCAATTCGGCGGTCATAATCGACGGCCTGGCCACCGATTGAAACCGCCGATCGGCGCGTTTCTTTGAAACTTACTTAAACGACCACACTTTGATTTGGCCCCCTATATATATGCCACTTTGACTTTAGGTCAATTAAGAGAGTTCATATTCAGAATTCATACTTATGATATTTTTCAAAGAGAAGAAAAATTCCAAGAACTCAATTTTTGATTACTCAAACACTTTTTCATGATCATCAATCATCATCTAGCATCATCCTTGATCTTCTAGATGTCATCTTGCATGGAATCTTCATCATACTTTGCTTGGTAAGCTTTTCACTAATATCTTACATGTTTTGTGTTTCTCTTATCTAGCAATCTCAATTAATTACTTGTTTGTTATTTTGTATGCTTTGGATACAATATTGAGATGAGTATGATGTATGTTTGAGAATTTGTATTGTGCTAGCATATTAGGTTTTGTGCTTAATATTGATTAGCTAAACTAATTGACATGTCATTTAGTTTTGATATCTAGGATTGTTCTAATTGCATATTAATCATCTTAGATAAGCATATAGGGTTTCCCTTGCTCTATGTTGCATTTTGGATATTCACATATATTCACTTAGGGTTGTATTCTCTTCTAGAGAAAGTAAGTCTTGTGTGTAGCAACCGGGATTAGGTTGCTTAGATCGCAAGCAAATAGGACTAGGTTCACTCATACCGGGATTAGGTAGGTGTGTGATTACTTCCGGGATTAGGTTGTAATCGTTTGCACATTTAGTGGATTCGAGGTTCGAGTGTGGCTTACTTACATAGCCCGTGGTTTTTCCCGTGAGGGTTTCCACGTAAAAACCAAGTGTTGTTTTAATTTCCGCACCATATTACACTTGCTTGGTTATATTATCTTGAGGGCATTTTCGTAATTTTGACTAACATGAAAAATTGGGTAAAAAGCGTAAAATCTATTCACCCCCCCTCTAGATAGCTTTATACACATCGTGGGACATTGTTGCTAAGCAACATCACATGGGCCATCTCTTGAAGGACCCTATTCTTCCTCTCAACTACTCCATTTTGTTGAGGTGTCCTAGGAGCCGAGAACTCATGGGAGATGCCTAAGCTATTGCAATAGCTTTCAAATTAGGCATTCTCAAATTCCCTCCCATGGTCACTTCTAATCCGTTTTATCCTTGAAACAAATTGTAGCACGGTGTGTATAAAGCTATCTAGAGGGGGGGTGAATAGATTTTACCCTTTTTACCCAATTTTTCGTGTTAGTCAAAATTACGAAAATGCCCTCAAGATAATATAACCAAGCAAGTGTAATATGGTGCGGAAATTAAAACAACACTTGGTTTTTACGTGGAAACCCTCACGGGAAAAACCACGGGCTATGTAAGTAAGCCACACTCGAACCTCGAATCCACTAAATGTGCAAACGATTACAACCTAATCCCGGAAGTAATCACACACCTACCTAATCCCGGTATGAGTGAACCTAGTCCTATTTGCTTGCGATCTAAGCAACCTAATCCCGGTTGCTACACACAAGACTTACTTTCTCTAGAAGAGAATACAACCCTAAGTGAATATATGTGAATATCCAAAATGCAACATAGAGCAAGGGAAACCCTATATGCTTATCTAAGATGATTAATATGCAATTAGAATAATCCTAGATATCAAAACTAAATGACATGTCAATTAGTTTAGCTAATCAATATTAAGCACAAAACCTAATATGCTAGCACAATACAAATTCTCAAACATACGTCATACTCATCTCAATATTGTATCCAAAGCATACAAAATAACAAACAAGTAATTAATTGAGATTGCTAGATAAGAGAAACACAAAACATGTAAGATATTAATGAAAAGCTTACCAAGCAAAGTATGATGAAGATTCCATGCAAGATGACATCTAGAAGATCAAGGATGATGCTAGATGATGATTGATGATCATGAAAAAGTGTTTGAGTAATCAAAAATTGAGTTCTTGGAATTTTTCTTCTCTTTGAAAAATATCCTAAGTATGAATTCTGAATATGAACTCTCTTAATTGACCTAAAGTCAAAGTGGCATATATATAGGGGGCCAAATCAAAGTGTGGTCGTTTAAGTAAGTTTCAAAGAAACACGCCGATCGGCGGTTTCAATCGGCGGCCTGGCCACCGATTATGACCGCTGAATTGAGCTCGTGAAGAACAGAGCAAAAACCGCGGTTTCGTGACCGCCGATCCCAACCGCCGAATCAAAACAGAGAGATTAAAATCAATCAGGTATGAACGGCGGTTTCGAACGGCGCGTGACCACCGATTCAACCGCCGAATTAGACTGAGAGATAAATCAATCAGGTCTTGAAACGGCGGTTTCGAATGGCGGTCGTGACCGCCGATCACAACCGCAGAAATGCTTCAGACCAATCTGGACTGAAACGGCGGTTTCATTCGGCGTCCAGGCCGCCGATCATAACCGCCGATCACCTAGATAGGTGAAAACCAAGGAGAAGCCAAGGGCATTCTCCATAGGCGGTCCTCGCGCTAAACCAAGCACATTCTAGTGCATGCGCGGACGTTTCCAAAAGTTATCGGGAAACGAATTACACAACAACATGACACAATTACACATAACAAAATATAATAAATAAGTGCAAGTGTGAAATGTGACAAATGAAGAGAATGCACACATATGCAATGAATGTTAAGTGTGTGTGTGCAACTAATCTCTTCAAAGAAAAGTAAGCACATAGAAATTTACCTTCGGTGCTTATCAACACGATGTCTTCAAAGGGCTTCGAACAATAAGACCGATACTTAGGCTACCCTTACAAAGAACCCCAACATGTGGTTGTCTACAAAATGAGCCAATCAACAAATGGGAACCTTACAATCTCCCCCTTTGGCTATTTCGTGACAAAACCACCACTCACATTGATTCCTCACAAAGAAATAGAAACTGCGGGACAACTATGATATTCTACAACACAAAGAGATAAGAAAATAAAACTTCAAGTCTTCAATCTCTTGTAGAATAATCAAGCCCTGTAAATAAGATTTCTATGTTTTCCAATACAAGTGAAATGTGAGATTAATCAAGTGATATCAAAAACAAGCATTTGCATTTTTAGAATTTAGGCACAACATTACAAAATATATGCAATGTATGATAAATGCAATGCTCCCCCTCAAAGGGTTATTCCCCCTCAATGCGTTATCTCCCCAATGTGCACAATTGCAACACCAATTTGCATCTCCCTTACCATATACTACTCCCCCTTTTTGTCATGATATAGGCAAAGGAGTAGTCCCCAACCGGGTCACTCATAGTAACGAGAGATAGTAGCATGCAAGATTTGCATAATTAATATAAGTCACTTTATGCATCTCAATTTAATCGGAGAGAAACAAGGAGATTTATTTGAGAGAAAATGTGTGAATCAAACATGCTTTGCATACAAGACATGTAGCATTCAAGTCCAAAATACAATGGTATTTGGCAAAGCAAATGACAAAGGTTTCTAATAGGAATTCAAACCAATTTCACCAATGTCATGAGTAAAGCAAGGATATAGAATACATTGATTTCAATATAAGAGCAACTATATCCAACTTTATAAGCGAAACATGGCATGAGCAACTTTGCACCCTTTTTGATTTTTCCAGACAAGATATCCGTATGATAGTAGCCATGTTCAACCAATAAAGAAAGAGAGACATTTGGAATATAAATTCCTTTGAACGGATACAAGATCCTTTATTCATTTTGAGTCTCATAAGCTTTCACACAAGTTTTGCATTTTTAAGAATATGCAATCATCAATTCATGCTTTTCATGTGAGCATGTTATATGAATTTCATGCTTTTTCATTTGACAATAGCATGTTATTAAAGAAATATCATGTCATGGAGATAATCATAGGTCATTCAAATCATACTTCATATATACATCTCCTAGTCCAAAAATGCATGTTTGAACATAAATATGACATGGATTGTAAACAAGCAAGGTTCACACTTATTGAATTGAAAACATATATACATATGTGCAACCAAGCTTACTCAAGCAATTAAAAGAAGAGGCATAAGATATTTCAAATTTTTTGCAAGTGACAAGAATGCAAACTAGCTCTCTTTGCTTGAGTTCCCCATATGGGGTCAATCATCAACCTTCAACAATGAAGGTCATGAGGTCCTATAGACCTCCCAAGTCCATTTGACTTGGATGAACCTATTTGAGACTTGATAGTCTCGTAGCAAGCGGGTTCATTTTTCCTTATCCACATAGGTGTGACATTTTTCTTCCTAGTGGTCAATTGTTCTAGAGATCTAGATGTCATAGGATCATGTAAATGAATTTCTTCCTTCCTATGAGCATGCATTCTAGCTCTAGCTTTCTTTTTCTCAATCATGCTTTTAACTCTACACATTTTAATGTAACGAAAGCACTTTGGTCTAATATGACCATCAACACCACAAAAATGACATGTAGGGACAAAGTTAGGAATCGTACCATGTCCTTGTGCATGCATAGGAGCCTTCCCATGTCTTTGTGGTTGTCTTGGTTGTTGGATAGGATTTCTCCTTCTTTGTTGTTGACCAAGACTTGGTTGCTTCCACGGTTGAGTTTGCATGATTGGTCTCTTCCCTTGATGGATTTGAGTTTGAGGGAAGTTAGCATGAGGAACTCTTGTAGGTTGAGCTTGAGGTTGTCTTCTTGGAGCTACCTTCACTTGTGCATTATGAGAGCATTGTCCTAGCTCAATCTTCTTCCTAGGAGTTTGCACCGGTGAATCTTCTTTGTAGCTCAAGCTTTTGACAAACATGGTCTTGTTAGGAGTCGAGGACTCCTTACTATCTTCAAACCCAAGACCTCTCTTATCACACGGACTCTTTCCAACACTTAACATGTGGTCAAGTTTTTCGGTGCTAGAAACTATCCTAGTCCTTGATCCTTTAGCCTCTTCAAGCTCTCTTTTTAATTCTTCTTCATTCCTCTTAGATAAGTCTAACTCCTTTCTTAGCTTATCTTCAATATTCTTGGATCTATCCACTTGTTTACTTAAGTGGTCAACATGAGCCTCAAGGTCTAGATTCTCTTCTCTCAATCTTCGTATCTTTTCCTTGGTCTTCATTGCTAAGCTTTTAAACTCAGTGAGGTATTCATCTAGAACCTTTTTCTTCACATATCCATGTGAGGAGTTAGATGAAGAGTCATCTTTATTAGAGTCACTTTCTTCTTGACTCTCATTCTCTTCTTCATTGTAGGAGATCGGAAAGGCAAAATAGTTGTTCTCACAATCATTCAAGCTTGAGGGACTTCCTTCAACAACTTTCACTTTGTTGTCCCGCTTGTGAGAGCAACCTAATGCCAAGAATTTTGCCACAATCTCTTCATCACTTTCACTTGAAGTGGCGGTCTCCTCTCTTTCATCTTCCAAGTTAGCACATTCCCTGGAGATATGCCCGAATCCTCCACATTCGTAGCATTGAATCTTCTCTCTTGAAGACACCTCTTGATATGGCTTGACATTTTTTATTGTGGTCTTCTTCTTCTTGAAGTCACTCCCCTTTGAGCCATAACCACTCTTTTGTAGATTCAAGAACTTCTTGAATCCCTTGGCAATGAGTGCCATGTCTTCATATGAGTCATCCTCATCCTCTTCCATCTTGGATGTCTTCAAGGCAATATCCTTTTTCTTCTTAGGAGGTGATGTGGTAGCCTTTCTTGATTCATAGGCTAGAAGTCTTCCAATGACTTCACTCGGCTTCATTTCCTTGTAGGTGTCATTTTCTTCTAAAGCCGTCACTTTAGGTTCGAATCTCTCGGGAAGTGATCGCATGATCTTTTGCTTGATTCTTCTATCCGAGTAAGGATCACCAAGTTGGTGACTTTGGTTCACAATGTCCATTAGTCTCACTTGGAAGTCATTGAAATGCTCGTGCTCTTCCATCCTAATGGTCTCAAATCGAGTTTGAAGGACTTGAAGCTTTGAGTCCTTGACAACCTCGGTGCCTTCATGTGCAACTTCTAGGATGTCCCATGCCTCTTTAGCAATCCTAGTAATTTGAATCAGTTTGTACTGATTTTCACTCACTGCACATCGGATGGCATGAATAGCCTTGTTGTTCCATATGGAGTCAGTAAATTCTTGAGGACTCCACTGTGCCTTAGGCTTGAGAACTTCTTCTCCTCCATCCGTAGGAGTCATCATAGGCGAAGCATATCCATCTTCAACCGCCATCCACGCCCTATCATGGATTTGGCATATGTATGCTTCCATCTTCCCCTTCCATGAGGAGTAATTATCGCCGGTGAGCAACGGTGGCCTCACGCTCGACGCTCCCTCTTTGCTCATCTCGAAACCACTCATAGTGTTTGGATAAATGCAAATGAGATGAATGCAAAATGTATGAATAAATCAAAAAATCACACAAGATGCAAAACACACAAAAATGAGCAAGGATCACCTATGTATGTCGAGGAACCCGCTCTAATACCAATTGAAACAAATTATAGCACGGTGTGTATAAAGCTATCTAGAGGGGGGATGAATAGATTTTACGCTTTTTACCAAATTTTTCGTGTTAGTCAAAATTACGAAAATGCCCTCAAGATAATATAACCAAGCAAGTGTAATATGGTGCGGAAATTAAAACAACACTTGGTTTTTACGTGGAAACCCTCACGGGAAAAACCACGGGCTATGTAAGTAAGCCACACTCGAACCTCGAATCCACTAAATGTGCAAATGATTACAACCTAATCCCGGAAGTAATCACACACCTACCTAATCCCGGTATGAGTGAACCTAGTCCTATTTGCTTGCGATCTAAGCAACTTAATCCCGGTTGCTACACACAAGACTTACTTTCTCTAGAAGAGAATACAACCCTAATTGAATATATGTGAATATCCAAAATGCAACATAGAGTAAGGGAAACCCTATATGCTTATCTAAGATGATTAATATGCAATTAGAACAATCCTAGATATCAAAACTAAATGACATGTCAATTAGTTTAGCTAATCAATATTAAGCACAAAACCTAATATGCTAGCACAATACAAATTCTCAAACATACGTCATACTCATCTCAATATTGTATCCAAAGCATACAAAATAACAAACAAGTAATTAATTGAGATTGCTAGATAAGAGAAACACAAAACATGTAAGATATTAGTGAAAAGCTTACCAAGCAAAGTATGATGAAGATTCCATGCAAGATGACATCTAGAAGATCAAGGATGATGCTAGATGATGATTGATGATCATGAAAAAGTGTTTGAGTAATCAAAAATTGAGTTCTTGGAATTTTTCTTCTCTTTGAAAAATATCCTAAGTATGAACTCTCTTAATTGACCTAAAGTCAAAGTGGCATATATATAGGGGGCCAAATCAAAGTGTGGTCGTTTAAGTAAGTTTCAAAGAAACACGCCGATCGGCGGTTTCAATCGGCGGCCTGGCCGCCGATTATGACCGCTGAATTGAGCTCGTGAAGAACAGAGCAAAAACGGCGGTTCATTCGGCGGTTTCGTGACCGCCGATCCCAACCGCCGAATCAAAACAGAGAGATTAAAATAAATCAGGTATGAACGGCGGTTTCGTGACCGCCGATTCAACCGCCGAATTAGACTGAGAGATAAATCAATCAGGTCTTGAAACGGCGGTTTCGAACGGTAGTCGTGACCGCCGATCACAACCGCAGAAATGCTTCAGACCAATCTGGACTGAAACGGCGGTTTCATTCGGCGGCCAGGCCGCCGATCATAACCACCGATCACCTAGATAGGTGAAAACCAAGGAGAAGCCAAGGGCATTCTCCATAGGCGGTCCTCACGCTAAACCAAGCACATTCTAGTGCATGCGCGGACGTTTCCGAAAGTTATCGGGAAACGAATTACACAACAACATGACACAATTACACACAACAAAATATAATAAATAAGTGCAAGTGTGAAATGTGATAAATGAAGAGAATGCACACATATGCAATGAATGTTAAGTGTGTGTGTGCAACTAATCTCTTCAAAGAAAAGTAAGCACATAGAAATTTACCTTCGGTGCTTATCAACACGAGGTCTTCAAAGGGCTTCGAACAATAAGACCGATACTTAGGCTACCCTTACAAAGAACCCCAACATGTGGTTGTCTACGAAATGAGCCAATCAACAAATGGGAACCTTACAATGCTTTTAATATTAGAATTCATCTCATTTTGTATTTTATTACAAAGCATTTTAAACTTATCAAAAGTTTCGGATTTTTCTCTAAGAAAATATGTCCATGTGAACCTAGAGAAATCATCAACACAAACAAAAATGTATCTCTTTCCACCCAAACTTTCGGTTTGCATGGGACCCATGAGGTCCATGTGGAGAAGCTCAAGAGGCTCCTTGGTGGTGAGATACTTACCCTTTTTGTGCATGCTTTTAGTTTGCTTTCCTTGTTGGCAAGGTCCACAAACACCATTGGCTTTCTTCCCAAGCTTAGGGAGGCCACGCACACAATTGTACTTTCCAAGGGTCCGTAGATCCCTAAAGTTCATGTGGCCAAGTCTTTCATGCCACAACTCAATTTGCTCATCCATGGACACATGATTAGATACAATACTAGCTTCAAGACAATAACAATTGTCGCTAGATCTCATGCCCTTCAACAAGGTTTGTCCATCGGGTTTTAGGATAGAGTAATAATCTTTAGAAAACAAGACGGAATATCCTTCATCACTAAGATGTGAAATGCTTATTAAATTGGCTTTCAAGCCATCAACAAATAAAGAATTGGATAAGGAGGGTAATCCGGGAACGGAAATGGTTCCTTTCCCTACAACATTTCTTTTGGATCCATCACCAAAAGTGACATTTCCACCTTCCTCCATAACAAGAGTCTCGAAGAAACTCTTGTTTCCCGTCATGTGCCTAGAGCACCCACTATCCAAATACCAAAAATTAGAAGAATTTGCCTTCAAGGCTATTTGTGCAACATGGCAAACATTTTTATTCTTTCTAATCCACTTAGCAACAATTTTAGATTTCTTAGTGGTCTTTGGTACATGTGCTCTACTATTCCTAGGATCATGCAAATCAATATTGTTATTCCTAGGAACATGCATCTTGGCTCTATTCTTTCTCTTTTCTATCATGCTTCGTGATCTACACATTTTAATATATTGAAAGCAATTTGGTCTAATATGACCATCACAACCACAAAAGTGACAAATAGGGATGAAAAAAGGAATCATACCTCGTCTTTGTGCATGTATGGGAGCTTGTCCATGTCTTTATGGATAAGTGGGTTCAATCCATCTTCGTTGTTGAACCGGTCTAGGTTGCTTCCAAGCTTGAGGTTGCATGATAGGTCTCTTTCCTTTGTGAGCCATTTATGGAGGAATGTTGGCTTGAGGGACCCTAGGGGGTTGAGCTTGAGGTTGCCTTCTTGGCCCCATCTTCACTTGTGCATTAGAGCATTGTCCTACTTCTAATTTCTTCTTAGGAGCTTGCACCAATGAAGCTTTTTTACTCCCCAAACTCTTAACAAAAATGGTCTTCTTGGAAGTGGAAGTCTCCATATCATCTTCAAACCCGATGATCGCGCATCAAATGTTTACATTTAGCGCCCCTTTTACCTTGTTTTTGTAATCAACTTCTAAGCATTCTATTTGTTAATTGTGTAAATAAAGTATTTTCAGGTAAAACAGGTGTTCCAAGGGCATTTTTGTCCATAGTGAAGAAATAAGGGCAAATTGGGCAAAGAATAGAAGAAAAGCCAGAAGGCTGGTTCGTGCATTCAGGCCGGCAGGCAAGAAGCCGCCGTTCAAGGTCGCCGTCATCCAGGCGGGATACTGCGGCAGGAAAGAAGCCGCCATTCAAGGCCGCCGTCATCCAGGCGGGATATTACGGCGGGGAAGAAGCCGCCCTCGTCAAGGCGGGATCTTTAGGCGGGCAAGAAGCCGCCGTAAAAGCCCGCCGCCGATTCTGAGATGAGGCAAATTGGCTGAAGCTCGCCCCAAGAGTCAACAAGGGCTACCCCTTTCTCCACCTATTGTCCAAGGAAGACCTTCTCTCTGAGATATTAGAAAAAGATATAGAGTAGTTAGAGAGAGAAGTAGAAAGAAGATATTAGTAAAAGATATTTTGTTCTTAGGAATCAAGAAAGATAGTATTTTCTTGGCCAATTTCTAGGTAGCCAAACACCCCATATTGGTTACTTAGAGTGTTTATCTCAAGTTGCCATAGAAGAGTAAGTTGCTTGGATTGCAAGGAAGAGCATTTCCACTTCACAAGTTGTCCATTGGTGATGTTTTCCTTACTTGTAAACCCTTGTAATTTTGATACTATGTGTAGCTAATCTCTTTTGCTAAGGAATTAGATGTAATTCTTGTACTTTCTTGTTATCTAATCAATCATATTTGTATAATCCTCTTAATTCTTGTTTTGTACATTATAATTGCATGTATGGTGGTTGCAACCACCTATCTCCTTATAGTGCAAAACTTGATGTAATTGTATGCATGGACCATTAATTGCATATTCAATAGAGAAGAACCTATGAGTAGAGATTACTAACTTGTAATTCTCTACTATTCAATCATTGATTTCCCCTTGATCACTCTCTAATCGTATAATTAATGGTGATTAAGTTGAGAATTAGGTGCTTAGAACATTCATATGAATATATGCATGTTAGTAATTGGAGGATAGGCTTCATGATTGATTGATTAGAAGCTAGGATGTTACTTGAATGAATCTAATTCCTTAACAATTTTCACTTAGAATTTAATTCAAGTAAGTGTAAGTGCTAATTAGACAACTCCATCTTAGAAGTATTAATTGTTAATCACTAGTTAATTTAAGTAAAACTTGTTAGAAGCATTAGGTAATTGTAGAGTAATCTTAGGATAGAAAGCTTATAGTGCTTACCTCGTGGGAACGATACCCTTATTTGCTCACTACACTAGTTTAACGACTTGTGCGCTTGCAATAAGGTCACCAGACTCGCACGCCCCTTTAATACAACCGAGGTAGAATAGGTTATATACCAGTGACATTTGTAGACCAGGTTTGGGCGTGTCACCCGAGACCTCTCTTGTCACTTGGACTCTTTCCAACACCAAGTAAATGATCAAGCTTCTTGGTGCTAGAACCTATCCTAGCCAAGGACCCTTTAACTTCTACAAGTTCCCTTTTCAAGCCTTCTTCACTTCTCTTGGATAAGTCTAACTCCTCAATTAACTTATCCTCTCTCCTCTTCAACCTTTCCACTTGTTCACTTAAGTGGTCATTGTGAGCCAAAAGTTCAAGGTTCTCTTCTCTCAACCTCTCAATCTTTCTTGTGCTTTTAATTGCTAAATCATTGAACTCGGCATGGTGTTTAGCAAGCACCTTTTGCTCCACAAATTTCTTTATGGAATTAGAAGAGGAGTCACTTTCTTCTTCACTAGAGTCAATTTCCTCTTGACTCATTTCCTCTCTCTCACTAGCACTTTTGCTCTTGTGAGATGAGGCAAAAGCTAGGAAGTTAGCCATGAGCTCTTCTTCACTTGAAGACTCATCTTCGTCATTAGAGCCATCACTACTCCCACTCCAAGTGGCGGCCATCACTTTGTCCTTCTTCTTTTCATTGTGATTAGCACATTCGGGGGCAAAGTGACCAATCCCACCACATTCAAAGCATCGGACCCCTTTTCTTTCGGTCCTCTCTTGTCTAGGCTCAAACTTCTTGAAGAAACCTTTTTTCTTCAAGTCTTATCCTCTTGACCCAAATCCCTTCTTCTTCTTGAACCCCATAACCTTATTAAACCTTTTCACGAATAAGGCAAGGTCTTCATCCGATTCATGCTTTGCCTCATTTGCATCCTTAGATGCTTTCAAAGCTATTCCTTTAGACTTCTTAGGATGAGTAGTGGTGCTAGGAGCCTTCCTAGACTCATATGCAAGGAGACGTCCAATCACCTCACTTGGCTTCATATCCATGTAGCCACTATTTTCTTCTATGGCCGTCACCTTTGATTCAAACCTATCGGGGAGAGATCTCATAATTTTTTGCTTGACTCTCCTATCCGAATACGGGTCTCCGAGTTGATGGCTTTGATTTACAATGTACATCAATTTGATTTCGAAGTCATTGAAGCATTCATCCTCTCCCATCTTAAGTAGCTCAAATTGAATTTGGAGGACTTGAAGCTTGGACTCCTTCACCACCTCGGTTCCCTCATTTGCAACTTGAAGGATGTCTCATGCCACTTTTGCAATCTGAGTATTCTGAATAAGCTTGTACTGATTCTCATCCATTGCACACATGATGGCATGCATAGCCTTCCTATTCCACTTAGAAGCCTCAAACTCTTGCGCGTTCCATTGCGCCTTAGGCTTCAAAACTTCTTCTCCTTTACCACCGGGAGTCATCTTGGGTAGATCATATCCGTCTTCCACCGCCATCCATGCACGGTCATGAATTTGGCATATGTAGGATTCCATCTTCCCTTTCCATTGGGAATAGTTCAAACCGGTAAGAAGTGGAGGCCTTGTGCTAGAAGCACCTTCGTGGCCACCACCATTTCCACCGTTTCCACTCATAGTGTTTATGAACGAATAAAATGAATGCAAATGTATGAATGATCAAAAATCACACAAAATGCAAAACACACCAAAATAAGCAAGGATCACCTATGTATGTCTAGGAACCCGCTCTGATACCAATTGAAACAAATAATAGCACGGTGTGTATAAAATTATCTAGAGGGGGGTGAATAAATTTTAAGCTTTTTACCTAATTTTTCGTGTTAGTCCAAATTACGAAATTACCCCTAAATAGATAAAGCAATAAATCAAGTATAAAATGCGGAAATTAAATAAGACTTGATTTTTACGTGGAAACCCTCACGGGAAAAACCACGGGCTAGTAAGTAAGCCACACTCGAACCTCGAATCCACTAAATGTGTAAAACGATTACAACCTAATCCCGGAAGTAATCACACACCTACCTAATCCCGGTATAAGTGAACCTAGTCCAATTTGCTTGCGATCTAAGCAACCTAATCCCGGATGCTACACACAAGACTTACTTTCTCTATGAAGAGAATAACAACCCTAAGTGAATATATGAATATTCAAAATGCAACATAAAGCAAGGGAAACCCTATATGCTTATCTAAGATGATTAATATGCAATTAGAGCAATCCTAGATATCAAAACTAAATGACATGTCAATCAAATAGTTTAGCTAATCAAGATTAAGCACAAAACCTAATTAGCTATCACAATACAACTTCTCAAACATACATCATACTAATCTCAAACTTGTATTCAAAGTGTAAGGATTCCCATATCTTGATTGGCTTATTTCGTGGACAAACCACATGTTGGGGTTTTGAATGTAAGGGTAGTCTAAGTGTTTAAGGTTGAAGCTCGAAGGCCTTTTCAAGACCTCAAGGGACAAGCACGCCAAAGGTATAAATTCTTGTGCTTAATTTTTCTTTGAAGAGATTTAGTAAGCACACACACACTTAGCATACTTACATTTGTGTGCATACTCTTCACATGTCACTTTACACACTAGCACTTTGGTTGATATTGTTAGGATTATGCTCAATAGCAAGAGTGTAATAGTGTTTTTGACAATCTATTCATATTAATAATGTGATTTCTGGTTTAACAAATCTTATAGCATTTATAGTTTAATTATTATAATTGTCAAAAGTAAATAATCATAAGGTCAAAAGACTATGAGAAAAGAAGAATTGTTCGTACATCTGGATATGTATGAGGTAGACACAATTCTTTAGTTAGTCTTTGAAAGTTCTTAAAAAACTCGAGGCGTGTTCAATATAAAGCTAGAGGGGGGGGTGAATAGATTTTAGCTATTATTACCCAATTTTCGCATGCAAGTCAATTTTACGAAAATGCCCCTACTAGTCAAAAATACACAAGTGTAATATAGTGCGGAATTTAAATAACACTTGATGTATACGTGGAAACCCAACCACTGGGAAAAACCACGGGCTGTATAGTGCGCCACACTCGGAACTCGAAATCACTAATTGAAATGAAGTTTACAACCTATGTAGACCTCGTCTAACATTCCGGTCTGTAACCCCTCACTTCTACCCAGCGGGCCTTTATTAGCAACCCTATTCCAATTTGCTTGAGGCCTAAGCACTCTTAGCCTCAAGACTTACTTCTCTAAGAAGAGAAACAACCTATGTGAATATATATATGAATATTCAAATAACAAACAAGGCTAGGTAACCTTAGATGCTTATCTAGGATGATGATATAATCAATTTAATCAACCCTAGATATCAATTGCTAAATGACATGTCAAATAGCTTAGCTAATCAAGATTAATTAAAAACCTAATTAGCTATCACAAACAACACTCAATTAATTTTCATCACAAATAATCTCTAACTTGTATCTAGCATATAATCAAAAGCATACAAGTAATTAAAGAGATGTATTAATATGAAAAACACTAAAGTAATATGAAATTAGTGAAGAACATACCAAATAAGATGTGATGATTCAAAACCATGCATGGATCAATTCTATGAAGGCATAGAAGATCAAATATGAAATTTGATGCAAAAGGGAATTGATTTGAGTGTTTAAAGATAGGTTCTTGATTTGATTTTTTCTCAAAAATCTCTCTTGAAAGATTAGGGTTCTAATTGCTCAAGAAACTTATTCAGAGATTGAGAAAACAAGATATTTATAGACATCAAGAATTGGGCATGTGAAAAGACACTTTTGCCCCTGAAACGCACCGTTCGGCGGTTTCAATCGGCGGCCAGGCCGCCGATGACGACCGCCGAATTGAGCTCGTGAAGAACAGAGCATTAACGGCGGTTTCATTCGGCGGTTACGTGACCGCCGATCCAACCGCCGAATCAAACCCGAGAGATTAAAATCGATCAGGTATGAACGGCGGTTTCGAACGGCGGTCGTGACCGCCGATCTTGACCGCATAATTGCTTCAGACCAATCTGGACTGAAACGGCGGTTTCATTCGGCGGCCAGGCCGCCGATCATAACCGCCGATCACCAACAATGGTGAAAACCAAGGAGAAGCCAAGGGCATTCTCCATAGGCGGTCTTCGCGCGAAACCAAGCACTCATTAGTGCAAGCGCGGACGTTTCCGAACAATGTCGGGAAACGAATTATAAGGCACATATACACACAACAAGATATATCAACCAAAGTGCTAGTGTGTAAAGTGACATGTGAAGAGATGCACATAAAAATAAGCAAGTATGCAATCATAGCAAGAATGCTAAGTGAGTGTGTGCTACTAAATCTCTTCAAAGAAAAACAAGCACAAGAGATTATACCTTTGGCGTGCTTGAATCTTGAGGTCATGGAAGGGCCTTTGATCTTCAACACTAAACACTTGGACTACCCTTACATTCAAAACCCCAACATGTGGTTTGACCACGAAATAAGCCAATCAACAAAACGGGAATCCTTACAGTCTTGAATAATGTTCACAACTTAAGTTAAAGGTTGGGCACCTTTATCTTGTTAAAGTTGTAGAATTCTTTTGCTAGCATTTGAGTGGGATCAAATGAGTTATGATGAGTCTGAAATCATCGGAGGGTCTTCGAGTAAAAAAATCTAGTGCACTGGGTGCATTGAATTGGATCACAATGAAATACTTTATCTAGAACCGTCAATAGATAATAGTCTTTTCATTATTAGGACAATCGGAGAGTCTATCTTAATCCTGAGATAAATGATGGACTTATGGTTGCAAGTGGTATCATTTGAGTTATCAATGAGTACGATTATATAGCATAGTCTATCCTCGATAGTTTGGTGATATTCATTTGTTAATCGATAGAGGACTTCATTTATAGATATGGACATCGTGGCTCCATTTATTAAATGAGAGTAGAATATCATCATATGGATGTTTTGAGGTATTGGATATTGAATCTTAACGTTAAGTTTTCGATAGAGCCTATTGAAACATGGCTTCTAGACAAGTCAAAATATCCAAGTTCAAAATGTGGTCATATGAGTAAATATGGTAACTTGGAGAGCTATAGGCGGTCTATGAGCTCTTGGCGATTACTGATATTCTTCACGATGATACACCATCTCCTATAAGATTGTCTAGGGTATGAATGAGAATCATTTACTTATTCCATCTTTATTTAAGAGTGCAATTTTAGTTCTTTAGTGGAATGAACTAAGATTAATAGATTGAACCTAAGTGAATCATTTGTTGATTGTGATTGGGCTATGTCTATTGGAGCTTAAATTTAGATAGGCCCGCCAAGATCCCCAATCCACACAGACTTGCATGAATCACTTGATATATTCTACCGGACTAATTTATGGGTCCATCTAGAATTGTATTAAGGCATGTGGACTTGTTTCTTTTAGTAAGATGGGCCTAGTTCACATGTGGGCCTTTTATTAAGGTCCAATGGATTTAATAAAATAGAAAAACAATATATAGATATATTAATATATATGGCAAATGGCCGAGATATATATAATATTATATTGTTTTATTTTTATTAATTGATTAAATGGAAATTAATTGATTGATTGATTAATTATTTAATTAAAAATCAAAATCTTTTTCTGACTAGGAAATATGTTTCTTAGTAGTATACTATTGTGGTAGTATAATTAAATAAAAGACTTTATTTGGTAAGTAGATAAATAAGGGATTTATTTATCTAGTAAAATAAGGAAGTCTTTTATATAGTCACAAATACACTAAAGAGTTGGATTAGGGTTTAGAATTCTAAGGAAATCTACCTAGGGTTAGGATATAAGTCAAAAGACAAATCCTACATGGTAAAGGATTTCGGCCTCAATATATAGATATATATAAAATATATATGGCAATTAATTGCCGGAATATATATATATATATATATAAAGCATACGGTAATATATATATAATATATGGTGCAGCAGAGAAATAAACAAGATAGATATATATACTTATATATTTATAAGGTGCAGAATTCGCTGCACATAGTTATATATTTGTAAGGTGCAGATTTCGCTGCACTAACTTATATGTTTTAATAGGCAAGAATTCGGCCAATATATATATATTCTTTGAAGAGGAATTAAAAAAACCCTAGGTCTTTGGCTTGAGAGTTTTTTTCTTTTGCTAGAGAAAAATAGAATCCAACTCTTAGATCAGTGTGAGAATTCGACCAAGAGGAATAGAGAGAAAAGTTTGTTTTTATTTCGATAGTGCACTAGTTACTTTTACATCAAAAGGTTTTGTTCACAATTTCGAATAAGGTTCACGCGAGTTTCGATCTAACGATTGTGAATTCAAAAGTGACCGGAACATTCTTTGTAGCCTCTTGGAATTTGTTGTGACTAACGAAAAAGAAAAAGTTTTGTTAATCCATCCTCAGGTACACAATTCAAAGAGAAGGGAGACCACGCTCCTAGGTGATTCACGTTCGTGATTGGATTTGAAGATCTTGCGGATTACCATCGACACAATGTCAATCGGATCACGCGACAAAGGTATGATATCTTTAGTATTATATGTTAATTAATTAGACGGTTAAGGTTCAAATTATGGAAAAATTTTAAAACATACTAAATCTATTTTTAGTCTCGCTTCCGCTGCGTTGACCGTATTTTTCCCTACAGATATATCTTGTTGTGTGTATATGTGCTTTATAATTCGTTTCCCAACATTGTTCGGAAACGTCCGCGCTTGCTCTAATGAGTGCTTGGTTTTGCGCGAAGACCGCCCACGGAGAATGCCCTTGGCTTCTCCTTGGTTTTCACCATTGTTGGTGATCGGCAGTTATGATCGGCGGCCTGGCCATCGAATGAAACCGCCGTTTCAGTCCAGTTTGGTCTGAAGCAATTATGCGGTCCAGATCGGCGGTCACGACCGCCGTTCATACCTGATCGATTTTAATCCCTCGGGTTTGATTCGGCGGTTGGATCGGCAGTCACGAAACCGCCGAATGAAACCACCGTTGATGCTCTGTTCTTCACGAGCTCAATTCGGCGGTCGTTATCGGTGGCCTGGCCGCCGATTGAAACCGCCGAACGGTGCGTTTCAGGGGCAAAATTGTCTTTTCACATGCCCAATTCTTGATGTCTATAAATATCTTATTTTCTCATTCTCTGATCAAGTTCTTAGAGACCTTAGAACCCTAAACATTCAAGAGAGATTTTTGAGAAAAAATCATATCAAGAACTCAACTTTAAACACTCAAATCAAATCCCTTTTGCATCAAATTTCATATTTGATCTTCTATGCCTTCATAGAATTGATCCATGCATGGTTTTGAATCATCACATCTTATTTGGTATGTTCTTCACTAATTTCATATTACTTTAGTGTTTTTCATATTAATACATCTCTTTAATTACTTGTATGCTTTTGATTATATGCTAGATACAAGTTAGAGATTATTTGTGATGAAAATGATTGAGTGTTGATTGTGATAGCTAATTAGGTTTTTGCTTAATCTTGATTAGCTAAGCTATTTGACATGTCATTTAGCAATTGATATCTAGGATTGATTTAAATTGATTATCTCATCATCCTAGATAAGCATCTAAGGTTACCTAGCCTTGTTTGTTATTTGAATATTCATATATATTCACATAGGTTGTTTCTCTTCATTGAGAAGTAAGTCTTGAGGCTAAGAGTGCTTAGGCCTCAAGCAAATTGGAATAGGGTTGCTAATAAAGGCCCGCTGGGTAGAAGTGAGGGGTTACAGACCGGAGTGTTAGACGAGGTCTACATAGGTTGTAAACTTCATTTCAATTAGTGATTTCGAGTTCCGAGTGTGGCGCACTATACAGCCCGTGGTTTTTCCCAGTGGTTGGGTTTCCACGTATACATCAAGTGTTATTTAAATTCCGCACTATATTACACTTGCTTGTATTTTTGACTAGTAGGGGCATTTTCGTAAAATTGACTTGCATACGAAAATTAGGTAATAATTAGATAAAATCTATTCACCCCCCCTCTAGCTTTATATAGAACACACCTCGAGTATTTAATTACTTTCAATTGGTATCAGAGCGGGTTCCTAGACATACATAGGTGATCCTAGCTCATTTTGGTGTGTTTTGCATTTGTGTGATTCTTTGATCATTCATACATTTTGCATTCATTTCATCCATTCATTATACACTATGAGTGGAATCGGTGGTTCAAATGAGGGTGCTTCGAGCGTAAGGCCACCCCTCCTCATCGGCATAAATTACTCCCAATGGAAAGGGAAGATGGAGGCATATGTGTGTCAAATCCATGATAGGGCATGGATGGCCATTGAAGATGGATATTCGCCTCCTATGATGACTCCCATTGGTGGAGGAGAAGAAGTGCTCAAGCCTAAGGCACAGTGGACACAACCCGAGTTTGAGTTGTCCAAGTGGAATCAAAAGGCGTGGCACGCCCTTATATGTGCAGTGGACGAAAATCAGTACAAACTGATTCAGAACACTAAGATAGCCAATGAGGCATGGGACATCTTAGAGGTTGCACACGAGGGAACCGAAGTAGTGAAGGACTCCAAACTTCAAGTCCTCCAAACTCAATTTGAGACACTTAGGATGGAGGAGAATGAGTGCTTCAACGACTTCGAGATTAGGTTGATGGACATTGTCAACCAAAGTCATCAACTTGGTGACCCTTACTCGGATAGAAGGATCAAGCAAAAGATAATGAGATCGCTTCCCGAGAGGTTTGAGTCTAAGGTGACGGCTTTAGAAGAAAACAGTGATTTTAAGGACATGAAGCCAAGCGAGGTAATAGGTAGACTTCTCGCCTACGAGTCTAGGAAGGGTCCTAGCTCCACTCCTTCAAAGAAGCAAAAAGGGATTGCTTTGAGAGCTTCCAAGGTTGAGAAGGAGGACAAGGATGACTCGGATGAAGACATAGCACTTTTAATGAGAAAATTCAAGAAGTTTGTAAAACTCGAGAAGAAGGGTCATGCATCCAAAAGGCAAGAATTGAAGAAAAGGGTTCCTTTCAAGAAGGTTGAGCATAGGCAAGAGAATAGCGAAAGGAAAGGGATCCAATGCTATGAGTATGGTGGCATAGGTCATATCTCACTAGATTGTGGGAATTTGAAGAACAAGAGAGAAAAAATGATGGCCGCCATTTGGAGTGAAAGTGATGACTCTGAAGAGGGAGATAAGTCATCAAGTGATGATGAGCTTTTCAATAACTTCAAGGCATTGGGTGCCACTTGTGAAGAAAATGAAGTTGTTGGTAAGAATTCCGTTGCTAGTGATCCCATAGAAGAGAAAGTTGAAGAAGTAGCTCTAGAGGAGATAGTTGTTGCTTCACATTGGGATATGGCACTTATTGACTCAAGAGATCAAGGTGAAGGTCTTGATGAGGATATTGGATCCATAGGAGAGGAGGAGAGTCTAGAAGATGACACTAGTGGAGATGACTCCTTATCTAACTCTACAAATGGAAATGTAGAGAATATGGATATGCATGACTTTATAGTCAATGTTGAAAGCTCCATGAAGAAGAAAGATAGATTTATAAGGATTTTAGAGGAAGAAAATCTAGAGCTTACAACATACAATGACCTCCTAAAGAAGCAAGTGGAGAAAATGGATCTTAAGGACAACTTTGAAAGTTTTGAAAGCTCTAAGTTAAAGAATGAAAAAGAGATTCAAAGGTTAAAGGAATAACTACTTAGGCTTTCAACACAAGTTGATCACTTGAATGATGAAGTGATAAGATCCATGGTGGAAGAAGACAAGCTAAAAGATGAGCTAGCTTTGTCTAAGAGGAATGAAGAGGGTTTGAAGAGAGAGTTTGTTGAAGCCAAAGAGTCATTGACTAGAATGACCACAAGCACCAAGAAACTTGACAACATACTTGGTGTAGGAAAAAGCCCTTGTGACAAAAGAGGTCTTGGATTCGAAGTGAGCAAGGATTACTCTATTCCTAAGAAGACCGTCTTTGTGAAGAGTTTGGGTAAGATAGAAGCGTCACTGGTGCAAACTCCTAGGAAGAAGTTAGAACTAGGACAATGTTCGAAAAATGCACAAGTGAAGGTGGTGAAAGCAAGACAACCCCAAGCTCAACGGATTAGAGCCTCTCGAGTCAACTCTCCTCAACAAATGACTCACTATGAAAAGAGGCAAAACATGCTACCTCATCCAAGGAGGCAACCCATTCCGGTTCAACCAAATAGAAGACATGAACCGGCTCAACACCAAAGGAGACATCAAATGCATGATAAGTCTCCAATGACTTCACACGGATATGGTATGAATTCTTACTTTGTACCAACTTGTCATTATTGTGGTGTTTATGGGCATTTTAGGCCTAAGTGCTTTAAGTACATTAAGCATTGTAGGATTAATAGCATGATAGAGAAAAAGAGGCTAAGAAAAGCCCACTTGCATGAGCCTAGGAAATCCTTTGTCAATAATCCTAGGTTAGTGAATGACATGCAACCTTTGACCACTAAGAAGAAAAATGTCATATCTATGTGGATAAGGAAAAATGAACCCGCTTGCTACGAGACTAACAAGTCTCAAATAGGTTCAACTAAGTCCAATGGACTTGGTAGGTCCATAGGACCTCATGCCATTCATTAATGAAGGATGATACTAACCCTATATGGGGAACTCAAGCAAAGAGAGCTATTTTTGCATTCTTGTCACTTGCAAAAAAAATTTGAAAAATCTTATGCTTCTTGGTTGATTGCTTGAGTAAGCTTGGTTGCACATATGTATATATGTTTTCAATTCAATAAGTGTAAACCGTGCTTGTTTACAATCCATGTCATATTTATGTTCAAACATGCATTTTTGGACTAGGAGATGTATGTAGGAAGTATCATTTGAATGACCTATGATTATCTCCATGACATGATGATTCTTTTATAACATGCTAATGTCTTATGAAAAGCATGAAATTCATGTACATGCTCAAATGAAAAAGCATAAATTGATAATTGCGTTCTTAAATGCAAAAACTTGTGTGAAAAAAAAAAAAAAGGCTTATGAGACTCAAATGAAAAAGGATCTTGTATCCATTCAAGGATTTTACAATCCAAATGTCTCTCTTTCTTTATTGGTTGAACATGTCTACTATCATACGGGTTTCATTCCCGGAAAAATCAAATAGGGTGCAAAGTTGCTCATGACATGTTTAGCTTATAAAGTTGGATATAGTTGTTCTTAAATTGAAATCAATGAAATTTCTATATCCTTGCTTCTCTCATGACAATTGTGAAATTGGTTTGAATTCCTATTAGAAACCTTTGTCATTTGCTTTGCCAAATACCATGGTATTTTGGACTTGAATGCTATATGTCTTGTATGCAATGCATTTTGTTTCACACATTTTTATTTTAATAAATCTCCTCGTTTCTCTTTAATTAATTGAGATTGCATAAAGTGACTTATATTGATTATGCATATACTAGAATGCTACTATCTCTCTTTGCCTTAAGTGACCCGGTTGGGGACTACTCCTTTGCCTATATCATGACAAAAAGGGGGAGTAGAATGTGGTAAGGGGAGGTGCAAATTGTTGTAGCAATTGGTGCACATTGGGGAGACAATACATTGAGGGGGAGTAACCCTTTGAGGGGGAGCATTGCATTCATCATACATTGCATGATGTTGTGTTTATTTTCTTAGAAATGCAAATGCTTGTTTATGTCCTCACATGATTCATCTCACTTTTACTTGAATTGGAAAGTATAGAAACTTTGCTTTCAGGGATTGATTGTTCTACTTGAGATTGAAGACTTCAAGTTTATTTTTATATATCTCTTTGTAAAGTAGAAAATCTTAGTAGACCCGTAGTTTCTATTATAATGTGAGGAATCAATGTGAGTGGTGGTTTTGTCACGAAATAGCCAAAGGGGGAGATTGTAAGGATTCCCATATCTTGATTGGCTTATTTCGTGGACAAACCACATGTTGGGGTTTTGAATGTAAGGGTAGTCTAAGTGTTTAAGGTTGAAGCTCGAAGGCCCTTTCAAGACCTCAAGGGACAAGCACGCCAAAGGTATAAATTCTTGTGCTTAATTTTTCTATGAAGAGATTTAGTAAGCACACACACACTTAGCATACTTGCATTTGTGTGCATACTCTTCACATGTCACTTTACACACTAGCACTTTGGTTGATATATCTTGTTGTGTGTATATGTGCTTTATAATTCGTTTCTCGACATTGTTCGGAAACGTCCGCGCTTGCTCTAATGAGTGCTTGGTTTTGCGCGAAGACCGCCCACGGAGAATGCCCTTGGCTTCTCCTTGGTTTTCACCATTGTTGGTGATCAGAGGTTATGATCGGCGGCCTGGCCGCCGAATGAAACCGCCGTTTCAGTCCAGTTTGGTCTGAAGCAATTATGCGGTCCAGATCGGCGGTCACAACCGCCGTTCGAAACCGCCGTTCATACCTGATCGATTTTAATCCCTCGGGTTTGATTCGGCGGTCACAAAACCGCTGAATGAAACCGCCGTTGATGCTCTGTTCTTCACGAGCTCAATTCGGCGGTCGTTATCGGTGGCCTGGCCACCGATTGAAACCGCCGAACGGTGCGTTTCAGGGGCAAAATTGTCTTTTCACATGCCCAATTCTTGATGTCTATAAATATCTTATTTTCTCATTCTCTGATCAAGTTCTTAGAGACCTTAGAACCCTAAACATTCAAGAGAGATTTTTGAGAAAAAATCATATCAAGAACTCAACTTTAAACACTCAAATCAAATCCCTTTTGCATCAAATTTCATATTTGATCTTCTATGCCTTTATAGAATTGATCCATGCATGGTTTTGAATCATCACATCTTATTTGGTATGTTCTTCACTAATTTCATATTACTTTAGTGTTTTTCATATTAATACATCTCTTTAATTACTTGTATGCTTTTGATTATATGCTAGATACAAGTTAGAGATTATTTGTGATGAAAATGATTGAGTGTTGATTGTGATAGCTAATTTGGTTTTTGCTTAATCTTGATTAGCTAAGCTATTTGACATGTCATTTAGCAATTGATATCTAGGATTGATTTAAATTGATTATCTCATCATCCTAGATAAGCATCTAAGGTTACCTAGCCTTGTTTGTTATTTGAATATTCATATATATTCACATAGGTTGTTTCTCTTCATTGAGAAGTAAGTCTTGAGGCTAAGAGTGCTTAGGCCTCAAGCAAATTGGAATAGGGTTGCTAATAAAGGCCCGCTGGGTAGAAGTGAGGGGTTACAGACCGGAGTGTTAGACGAGGTCTACATAGGTTGTAAACTTCATTTCAATTAGTGATTTCGAGTTTCGAGTGTGGCGCACTATACAGCCCGTGGTTTTTCCCAGTGGTTGGGTTTCCACGTATACATCAAGTGTTATTTAAATTCCGCACTATATTACACTTGCTTGTATTTTTGACTAGTAGGGGCATTTTCGTAAAATTGACTTGCATGCGAAAATTGGGTAATAATTAGATAAAATCTATTTACCCCCCCCTCTAGCTTTATATAGAACACACCTCGAGTATTTAATTACTTGCACAAAGTATATAAAATAACATACAAGTAATTAAATGAGATTGCTTGTTAAAAAAAACACAAAATATGTAAGATATTAGTGAAAAGCTTACCAAGCAAAGTATGATGAAGAATCCATGCAAGATGTCATCTAGATGATCAAGGATGATGCTAGATGATGATTGATGATCATGAAAAAGTGTTTGAGTAAACTAAAAATGAGTTCTTTGGAATTTTTCTTCTCTTTGAAAAATATCCTAAGTATGGAATCTGAATATGAACTCTTCTAATTGACCTAAAGTCAAAGTGGCATATATATAGGAGGCCAAAATAAAGTGTAGTCGTTTTGATAAGTATGCCTCAATATTGCCTTGGGCGCTGTACGTAGAGCGCCTCTTGTACAGCGCCTGTACAGCGCCCCTACTCTGTTCTCACGGGAAAACAGAGTGGCGCTGTACGTAGAGCGCTTTGTACAGCGCCTGTACAGCGACCCAACAGCGACCGAATTAAATCGATCAGGTCTGAACAGCGCTCAATGGGTGCTGTTCGTACAGCGCTTCTGTAGAGTGCTTTAGGGAGCGCCCAATGCAAGAATGCAATCCTAAGTCTAAGCATGACAATGCAATTGGATATGCAAGATGCAATCAAACTAACATGCAAGAAGAGATGTTAATGAACATTAATGCACAAAAATAAGACACACAACATACAAGTATTAAACATATGCATGAGTTATGAGTGTGTGCAACTATCTCTTCAAGACAAGTAAGCACAAAGAAATATACCTTCAGTGCTTATCAACATGAGGTCTTCAAAGGGCTTCGAACAATAAACCCGATACCTAGGCTACCCTTACAAAGAACCCCAATATGTGGTTTGTCCACGAAAAGAGCCAATCAATAAATGGGAACCTTACAGTAAATATAACAAAAATATAAAGAGAATATGAATAGATAGGAATCCAATATAACAACTTAGATAAGAAGGTGATTAAACAATTAATAGGAATTCTATAGGAATGATAGAATAGCTAATGGACCATTGAGAAATTCATACAAAGCTTCATTAATGCACTATTCACACAATCAAGGACCAATCTCATTCGATGATGTGTTTGGACCGTCACTACGAATCCTAAACAACTTCCCACCAAAATACCTAACCGATTAAGGAAAGGGGGTCAATGTGGGATCGATTAGTAATGATCGAATGGCCTAGGCAATCGTGGTAGGCCTACCCTCCAAAAGCCTATCCTATTCACTATGTGCTACAATTAATCAAGTGTGTCAATAACATAATCAATTTTATCGCAAATAATCCTACAACATATTGTAATCAACTAAGTGTGTCAATACCCAATCAATCACATAAGTGCAAGACATAATTATAAAGTGAATAAAACTATAATTGCATAAACATAATATTTCAAGCTTAAATAAATACACAATATCCAAATAGTCTATCAAACCATCCCCTAGAAAGGGGGTTTTAATTACTCATAATCACAAACAAAGAAAGGAAGTAAAATGGAGAGAAATCACCCTTAGGTCTCTCTTGTAAGCTTGATCCTTCCTTGAGCTTCCTTGCTTGAATCTTGTGCAAAGATTGGGTGTTGAGGATGTGTCTAGATAGGTGAAGTCATATGGAAAGTGACAAAGGAAAGGGGTGGAGAAAATGGATTGAGAGGAGTGATCTAGGTGGAGTAGTCTAAGTGTTTATTGGAGAGGAAAAATGGTGGGATTAGGAATGGTGGAAGAAAGGAGGTTTCTTGATTCACAAGAGTTGAAACAAGAGTTGAAACAAGAGTTTAGAAGCTTTTAAAAGGAGAAAATGTGATATATTTAAAGGTTTCTTTGATTAGGTCACGGATAGCTAATTACCAAAACATCCCCTGAACTTGTCAATTTGCCATTTTGCACCCCAAGAGGGGTACATCTTGTAATTTTCCCACCCAACATTAACCAATCAGACACAAGCACAGTGAAGGTCGCTGTTTTGGTTCATGGCGTTGCCCTAGCGACGTAAATGGCGACTCCATCAGTTGTCAAAACAAGTCCCTGTCGCAGTGGAGACAACGAAGGACAAACCGCGACAATCGAATGGAGTGTGGTCACAGTTTGGAAGTGGTGGCGACAGTTGGGCGACGTTGATGGCGAGAGGGAGGTTTGATTCCGGTGGTTTTAGGGCTCCGAAAGGTTGCCGACCAGGCTGCCGGTGAGATAGCCGTCGTTTTGGTACCGGAATCAGCTGGCGGTAGGTCGGAAAGGAGGCAACTTCAGGCGGCGGCGTGCTAGGGTTTGTTGCGTCCATGGCTGGTCTGAGCTGAAGGAAGAAGAAGAACTGTTGAAGAAGACGAGGTGCATTCAGTAGGGAGCTGGGGTTCATGCAGCTGCTTCTTCTTTGAACCTATATAGGGTGCGCTTAACAGGGATCAGGGGCGTGCATAGGATGCCCGTGAGGTGGACTAGGCAAGGGATTTAGGCTTGTTAATTGGGCCTGTGCCCAATTTCTTCATTTATTCAAAACGCACAGTTTTGATGACGTGGCTGACTTGTGTGGCAATTTGCGTATAGCCCCATGTAGCCTTCTATAATTTCGATAAATTTAATCTTCCCTTATTAATTCCATTTTCACCCCTAATTGACCAATATTATTCCAATGCCCCTAAACTTCATAATTACCTGAAAACAATTAATTCACACAATTAAATTACGGGATAATGCACGAGAATCAAGCAAAAAGAGAAGGAAGTGAGGGCCAAAATCATATCAATTTTGGTTCAATTAGGAGCACCCAGAATAGAGGCATGAATTTTCAAGGGAGACGTCATTGTGATAAAGAAAAGAGTTTCAAAAGAAAGAAAAGATTCAAATTCTTGGTTTCTGAATGACAAGTGAGCGTAAACAAGTGAGGGGAGGTGCGATGCATTTATAGATAGGAGCATGACAGTTACCAGAACATAGAAGGAAACGTGGAGTAATGGCTAGAGACGTGTGCCAGACAACTCCGAGAAAGCCGCGCCAAAAATGGCTTGTTTGAATTCGCAAAGCAACCACTGTTCGACACGTGGATCAACATTAAATACCGCCGTATACGAGAAGGATTTCCTCCTTAATGAGGGAAACCAGCCAGACGAGATTAGACAGAAAGGCAGAATAGAAAATTCTTCAAGCGGACTAGAGATCCTGACTCCAACCCTAGCAAGATACCCGTGTCCAAGTCAGGGGGGGACTTCTGTTAACTGCCAAAAATGGCAGGGATCAAAGAAGAATTTTCCATTAGCCTCAGAAAGATAAGTCGGGGTAGAAAGCGATAAGGGAAGAGGTATCCGGGTACCCCATTTACCTATAGAAAGGCCAGGATGTGAATTTCTAACCACCTCGACCAGGTCCAAAACCTCTAGGACCCCGGAAATACCAGGGAACCCCGAAAATGAAGCCCAGGGACTCCACTGTTGCAAAATTTCAGTACCAGTCGACCTTCAGATACACTGATACCCCGATACCCCTGTACCCTGGTATCCCGACAAGTTCCAGAATAATTCGAGAAAAATAAGAAGAAGGCGTGGACGTGAGTACCTCGATCTATCAAAAGCCAGCGGCAAACACCTAGTAAATCTCAGTGCTCTAACCCCACCAAACATAAGAAGCAAGTACCCCGAACAGCAAGCCGAGAGGGAAGGCAAGCATTGAACGCCATCGTTTAGGACAAAATATTACATGCATTCCCGCCATTCAAGAATCCCATTCAGAAGCCAAGTCAACTCTTTCAGTTTGAAAAGGAATCATTGGATTTTAGAGATCAATTCCTTGACGAACTCATTGATCGCCAAGGAAAGACCCGTAAATTGCTAAAACCCTAGACCAAAGTTCTAGGAGTGCATGGCAAGACACGGGCCTATATATATTCATCGTATAATCAAAGGAAGAGGGACTTGAGATTTTTCCACTTATCGATAGACACGAGAAGCTCCATCACCATCACCCATCAAGTTTATCATATTTTAGTTTAAATATTGATAGTTATACCACCGATTGAATGTAATCTTGTTACGTGTTCATAAAAAAAAAGTGTTCATCTTACTATATGCTTAAATTCATCCTTCTTACTATAATTATACACCATTCTTAGTGGATCTTTAAGAAGCACATGGTATCGAACTACTTGATATCCCGCCGACCAAGATCTACCCCGATCCTAGTCCCCCTTGATTTGTTAATTGGAAATATCACCCCAGTGACAAAAGTGTTAACCGCCAAAAATGGCAGGGATCAAAGAAGAATTTCCACGAGCCTTGAAAAATGAGTCGAGTTAGAAAGCAACAATGGGAGAGGTACCCGAGAACCCCGCCTGGCTAGGGTATTAACTTCTACCTATCCCGGCCAGGTCCAAAACCTTCAAGACTAAGAAAGCATCAGGAGACCTCAAAGACAAGGCCCTAGAAACACTACTGCCACAAGATCCTAGCGCCTATCTATCCCCAGGTATCCCGGTAGCTCGATACCCGGTACCTCGATATTTTAAAACATTACTTAAGAAAAGGGATAGAAAGGCGGGGTACTTGAAGTATCCCCGACCCACAAAACTCGTGGCAGACGCTAAGCAAATTAAAACCCAGTGCACCGATCCCGTCTAAAGCGAGAAGCATCGAGAAGGAAGACAACCATTAAACGCCACCGTTCAAGACAGAATGTTACACACATTCCTGTCATTCAAGAGTCCCATTCAAAAGCAAAGTCAACTCTTTCAATTCTAAAAGGAAACCATTGATTTCCGGGATCGAATCCCCGATGAACTCGTAGATTGCCAAGAAAAGACCCGTAAATTGCTAAAACCCTTGACCAAAGTTCTAGGAGTGCATGGCAAGACACGGGCCTATATATATATTCATCATATAATCGTAAGAGAGAGAGAGGTTAGATTTTTCCACTTATCGACAGACACGAGAATTAAATCACGGGATATTGCCCGAGAATGAAGCGAAAAGAGAAGGAAATGAGGGCTAAAATCATACCAATTTTGGTTCAATCAACAAGATTGAAATCTATACAGATTGCCCACTCAAGCATATTCTGTCGAAACCGGAATTATCAAGAAGATTAACCAAATGGGATCGATCCACCACGATAGAGATCGATCTCCATCGTGGTCAACGGAGATTGAGATCTCTATCGAAGATCTAGATGTGGAGATCTAATTCTTTTTTTGTTCTTTTAATTTTTTGTAAATCTCCCCATCCATCTTAAGATAGACGGTGGAGATCAATTGTTTTGTAAGTTCCTCAAAGTTTGATTGGCTTATTTCGGTGACAAACCACAATTGGGGTTTGAATTGTAAGGGTAGCTTAGGTGATTGATGATCAAGCTCAAAGGCCCTCTCAAGACCTCAAGATGATAAGCACTCCAAAGGTATATCTCTAGTGCTTAGTTTTTGTTAACCGCCAAAAATGGCAGGGACCAAAGAAGAATTTTCCATCGGCACTAGAAATATTAGTCGGGGTAGGAAGCAACAACAGGAGAGACATCCGGATACCCCGCCTACATACAGAAAAGCTATGGTATAGACTCTTACCCACCTCAAGCAGAGTCCAAGGCTTCTAAGACCCAGAAATCATCGAAAAACCTCGAAGACAAAGCCGCAGAGACATTACTATCACGAGGTGCCTGGTATTTGTCTACATCCAGGTACCCTGCTACCTCGGTATCCTGGTAGCCTAATAACCGGTGCACTGACACGGTCAAGCATCAATCAAGAAGAGCAAGAAGAGGGCGAGATACTTGAGTACCCCGATCCGCCAAAAAGCTAGCAATGGGCACTTAGCAAATCCTGGTACTCCAACCCCGCTTGAAGTAAGGAGCAAGTACCCTGAACAGCGAGCCGAGTAAAAAGACAAGCATTAAACGCCATCATTTGATAAAATACTACATGCACTCCCGCCATTCAAGAGTCCCATTAAAAAACAAAGTCAACTCTTTCAGTTCTAAAAGGAAACACTTGATTTCGGGGATCAAGGCCGGACAAATCCGTGAATCGCCAAAGGAAGGACCCGTAAATTGCTAAAACCCTAGACCCGAAGTTCTAGGGGTGCATGGCAAGGCACGAACCTATATATTGATTGTATCACCACAGAGAAAGGGGATCGAAAAGAAGAAACTCTAATGATTTTCCACTTATCGACAAACACAAAAAGCTCCATCGCCATTGTCATTCAAATTTAGTTTTATATTAGTTCATGTATTGATCGTTAGGCTATCAATCTATTGTAACCATACTATATGTCTATTTTGAATAAGATAAGCTGAGTATTCTCCCTACCATATGTTTAAATCCATTTTTTCTTACTACAATCGTATGCCAACCTTAGTAGATATTTATAAGGCAAAAGGTATCGAACTACTTGATACCCTGCCGACCAAGATCTACCCCGATCCTGGTCCCCCATAAATTGTTAATTGGAAAAAGCACCCCGGTGGCAATTCTCGGTTAACACTTTGGCGCCGTATGTGGGAAACAAACTCCCCATCCTTACTAAGCTATCAAACTCTACCCATAAGAAGCAGAAGATGAGACTCTGGTCCTCTCAAGGGCAGCCTGCCACCTCGGGACCCCATTCCCCTGCTTCCACCCAAAGAAATCAAGGGAAAAGGAAAGGAGCAAGAAGCCAGATCCCGGCACCAATTCCACCACCAAATCCCAGATCTGCACCACGGGGCCCCACGGTCCCAGAGGTAAGCCGGGATGAAATGGAGCAACATGCTACCGCTTATGTGGAGACCATCCGTCTCCAAATGATTACCCAAGGAATACCCTTTTAAGCATCCAGAGTCGCGGAAGGGGCTGGACCGAGTACCTGGATACCAATCTTCGACAGACTCGGGCTGTCTATACCAGAGCCAGATCACCCTGGAGATCTTAGACCTTGACTGGTTAAATCAGCCTTTGAGATCCCACCTCGAAGGATCTAGCCAATAACAAGGCCAGTAGCATAAAGGAAAGATCCACAGCCCGATGCAGGTGGCAGTACTTGATCTAAGAAAAACCAGCGGGATACTATACCTCAGACGGAGGAACGCAGGGAGACTACTGTGGTGTCAGAAACTTCGAACAACGAAGATTCTGTAGCCTAATCCAAACATGACGGATCCAAACGTCTTGAGGATCAGATAGCCAAGATGGCGAAGGAACTCGAGGAATTGAAGAAGGTGAAAAGAATACGTTGTGTTCTAAATATGTAAAGCTAGAGAGGGGGTGAATAGATTTTATCTAATTATTACCCAATTTTCGCATGCAAGTCAATTTTACGATAATGCCCCTACTAGTCAACAATACATACAAGTGTAATAAGATGCGGAAATAATAAATGACACTCGATGTTTACGTGGAAAACCCAACCACTGGGAAAAACCACGGGCTGTTAAGTGCGCCACACTCGGACCTCGAAATCCACTAATTGAAATGGAGTTTACAACCTATGTAGACCTCGTTTAACACTTCGGTCAATAACCCCCCACTTCTACCACGCGGGCCTTTAAAAGTGGCTTTAGTCCAATTTGCTTGATCCTCGTAGTCACTACTTGTAATGATGTTTACAGCCTAATCCCGGTCTGTAACCCACCACTACTACCCAGCGGGCCTGTAATAGCAACCCTAGACCAAGACTTCAATCTCTCAAAAGAGATGCACAACCCTATGTGAATATGTATGAATATTCAATTAATGCAATAAGAGCTAGGGTACTCTAAATGCTTACCTAGGATTATAAGATGACAATATAATCAATCCTAGATATCACATATAGCTATACGTCATGGCATATAACTTTAGCTAAGTAAAGGATAACCAAACCTAGATACAAAGCTATCATATAAAACCCACAAACATTCAAAGGATTAACTAGTTGATTAAAAAACAATCTATCAACCTAGTTATCAATACATCACACAAGAATGTTCATGACATAGCTTTTAGGCAATAATGACCTAATCAAATAAGTTATGAAAAATAATCTCAATCAACAAATGAGATCAATTAGCTAGATGGCATATGAACATTAAAGCCTAGCTAACAAATAATAACCCAATCAACACATAATCTCAATCTTATATGTAGAAATTAATCTAAACACATATAAGTAAAATATGAGATAAAATTGATAAGTAGAAACACTAATTATGTAAGATAAAAGTGTTCAACAAATCATACCATGTGTGTTGAAGAAGACCCATGCATTAGCATATGCTAGATGAACCTAGATGATGCCTAGATGATGATTTGTGCATGTGGGAATGGGTTTAGAGAATTAAAGATGTGATCTTTTAGGCTTTTTCTCTCAAGTCTCTCTAAATATCTCTCTAGGGTTCTTGGGATGCAAGACTTGTATTCTGAACCAGAGATAAGGATGTATTTATAAAGACCAAAAACAGGGCAGGTGAAAATACAATTTTGCCCTTCAAACGCACCGATCGGCGGTTTCAATCGGCGGCTAGGCCACCGAATTGAACCGCCGAATGGCTCCCGAGCGGAACAGGGGAACTTTGGCGACTTCGTTCGGCGGTTTAGAAACCGCCGATCTCAACCGTCGTTTTGGACCCGAGAGATATATTTCAATCAGGTCTCATTCGGCGGTTTCGAACGGCGGCCAGGCCGCCGATCGTAACCGTCGTTTCACCAAAAATGGTGAAACCAAGGAGAAGCCAAAGGCATCTCCACCGGCGATCATCGCGCAAAACAAAGCACATCAACGTGCACGCGCGGACGTTTCCAAACATCCTTCGGGAAACGAATTACACCACACTAAAAGCTAACATACATGAAGTGCAAGTGTGGGTATTGAATGCATCCTAATGCCTATCATGTCATGGCATTTCATAAAATAAGATGCAATCAATTTAATGCAAGAAGATACATTGAATAAACAATAAAGCACAATGCACACAAAATATAAACACAACATTCAAGAATAAGAGTTATGCATGTTGTGTGTGTGTGCAACTATTTCTCTTCAAGCCAAAGTAAGCACAAGATATACCTTTGGTGCTTGTCCTCTTGAGGTCTTGGAAAGGGTCTTTGATCTTCAACCTTAATCACCTAGACTACCCTTACAACCAAACCCCAACATGTGGTTTGACCACGAAATAAGCCAATCAATTTAATGGGAATCCTTACAATCTCCCCCTTTGGCTATTTCGTGACAAAACCACCACTCACATTGATTCATCTCACCTTTTCTTGTTTTGGAAAGTTTGGAAACCTTGTTTCAGGGAATGATTGTTCTACTTGAGATTGAAGACTTCAAGACTATTTATTTTATCTCTTTGTAAAGTAGAAAATCATAGTAGACCCGTAGTTTCTATTATGTTGTGAGGAATCAATGTGAGTGGTGGTTTTGTCACGAAATAGCCAAAGGGGGAGATTGTAAGGATTCCCATTAAATTGATTGGCTTATTTCGTGGTCAAACCACATGTTGGGGTTTGGTTGTAAGCGTAGTCTAGGTGATTAAGGTTGAAGATCAAAGACCCTTTCCAAGACCTCAAGAGGACAAGCACCAAAGGTATATCTTGTGCTTACTTTGGCTTGAAGAGATATAGTTGCACACACACACAACATGCATAACTCTTATTCTTAAATGTTGTGTTTATATTTTGTGTGCATTGTGCTTTATTGTTTATTCAATGTCTCTTCTTGCATTAAATTGATTGCATCTTGTTTTATGAAATGCCATGACATGATAGGCATTAGGATGCATTCAATACCCACACTTGCACTTCATGTATGTTAGCTTTTAGTGTGGTGTAATTCGTTTCCCGAAGGATGTTCGGAAACGTCCGCGCGTGCACGTTGATGTGCTTTGTTTTACGCGATGATCGCCGGTGGAGTTGCCTTTGGCTTCTCCTTGGTTTCACCATTTTTGGTGAAACGGCGGTTACGTTCGGCGGCCTGGTCACCGTTCGAAACCGCCGAATGAGACCTGATTGAAATATTTCTCTTGGGTCCAAAACGGCGGTTGAGATCGGCGGTTTCTAAACCGCCGAACGAAGTCGCCGAAGTTCCCCTGTTCCGCTCGGGAGCCATTCGGTGGTTCAATTCGGTGGCCTGGCCGCCGATTGAAACCGCCGATCGGTGCGTTTCAAGGGCAAAATTGTATTTTCACCTGCCCTGTTTTTGGTCTCTATAAATACATCCTTATCTCTGGTTCAGAATACAAGTCTTGCATCCCAAGAACCCTAGAGAGATATTTAGAGAGATTCATCTAGCATATGCTAATGCATGGGTCTTCTTCAACACACATGGTATGATTTGTTGAACACTTTTATTTTACATAATTAGTGTTTGTACTTATCAATTTTATCTCATATTTTACTTATATGTGTTTAGATTAATTTCTACATATAAGATTGAGATTATGTGTTGATTGGGTTATTATTTGATAGCTAGGCTTTAATGTTCATATGCCATGTAGCTAATTGATCTCATTTGTTGATTGAGATTATTTTTCATAGCTTATTTGATTAGGTCATTATTGCCTAAAAGCTATGCCATGAACATTCTTGTGTGATGTATTGATAACTAGGTTGATAGATTGTTTTTTAATCAACTAGTTAATCCTTTGAATGTTTTTGGGTTTTATATGATAGCTTTGTATCTAGGATTGGTTATCCTTTACTTAGCTAAAGTTATATGCCATGTCATATAGCTATATGTGATATCTAGGATTGATTATATTGTCATCTTATAATCCTAGGTAAGCATTTAGAGTACGCTAGCTCTTATTGCATTAATTGAATATTCATACATATTCACATAGGGTTGTGCATCTCTTTTGAGAGATTGAAGTCTTGGTCTAGGGTTGCTATTACAGGCCTACGGGTAGTAGTGGTGGGTTACAGACCGGGATTAGGCTGTAAACATCATTACAAGTAGTGACTACGAGGATTAAGCAAATTGGACTAGAGCCACTTTTAAAGGCCCGCGTGGTAGAAGTGGGGGGTTATTGACCGGAGTGTTAGACGAGGTCTACATAGGTGTTAAACTCCATTTCAATTAGTGGATTTCGAGGTCCGAGTGTGGCGCACTTAACAGCCCGTGGTTTTTCCCAGTGGTTGGGTTTTCCACGTAAACATCAAGTGTCATTTATTATTTCCGCATCTTATTACACTTGTATGTATTGTTGACTTGCTAGGGGTATTTTCGTAAAATTGACATGCACACGAAAATTGGGTAATAACTAGATAAAATCTATTCACCCCCCCTCTAGCTTTATATATTGAACACACCTCGAGTATTTAATTTTCTTTTCAATTGGTATCAGAGCGGGTTCCTAGATATACTTAGGTGATCCTAGCTCATTTTAGGTGTGTTGTGCATTTGTGTGATTTTTGCTCATTCATACATTTTGCATACATTTCATTCATTCATTTGATACAATGAGTGGATTCGGTGGCAACCATGAGGGTGCTTCAAGCACACGGCCTCCTCTCCTCACCGGTGTGAATTATGCCTCATGGAAAGGCAAGATGGAGGCATATGTGTGCCAAATCCATGATAGGGCATGGATGGCAATTGAAGATGGGTATGCACCTCCTATGATGACTCCCACGAGTAGTGGAGAAGAAGTACTCAAGCCAAAGGCCCAGTAGTCACCTGAAGAGTTTGAGACTTCAAAATGGAATAGGAAGGCATGGCATGCTCTTCTATGTGCAGTGGATGAAAATCAGTACAAACTGATTCAGAACACTAGGATAGCTAAGGAGGCATGGGATATCCTACAGGTTGCACATGAGGGAACCGATGTCGTTAAGGATTCCAAGCTACAAGTCCTTCAAACGCAATTTGAGTTGCATAAAATGGAGGAGGACGAGTGCTTCAATGACTTTGAAGTCAAGTTGATGGATATTGTGAATCAGAGCCATCAACTCGGTGATCCTTATTCGGATAGGAGAGTTAAGCAGAAAATTATGAGGTCTCTCCCCGCTAGGCTCGAATCAAAAGTGACGGCTTTAGAGGAAAATAGCACATACAAGGATATGAAGCCGAGCGAGGTGATTGGAAGACTCCTCGCCTATGAATCTAGGAAGGCTCCTAGCATTTCACCTCTTAAAAAGCAAAAAGGAATTGCTTTGAATGCTTCCAAGGTTGTGAAGGAGGAAAAAGGTGACTCGGACGAAGACATGGCATTGTTGCTAAGAAGATTCAAGAAATTCGTCAAGTTCGAGAAGAAAGGCTTTGGATCCAAAGGCCAAGACTTGAAGAAAAAGGCTCCCTTTAAGAGTTTTGAGCCTAAGCAAGAGAAGAGTGAAAAGAAAGGGGTCCAATGCTATGAGTGTGGTGGTATAGGTCACATCTCACCCGATTGTGGGAACTTGAAGAACAAGATGGCAAAAGTGATGGCCACCACGTGGAGTGAAAGTGATGACTCCGGAAAGGGAGACAAGTCATCTAGTGATGATGAGCTTACCATCAACTACACGGCATTTGGGGCCACTTGTGTAGAAGATAAAGTTGTTGGTAAGAATGATTTGACTAGTGATCCCATAGAAGAAATTGATGAAGAAGTAGCTCTAGAGGTGATAGGCAAAGCTACTCATTGGGATATGTCTCTCATTGACTCAAGAGACCAAGGTAAAGGTCTAAATGAGGGAAATGACTCCATTAGTGAGAATGAGAGTGGAGGAGATAACTTAAGTGAAGATGACTCCTCATCTAACTCTACAAATGGAAGTGTAGAGAAAATGGATGTGAATGACTTTATAGTCAAGTGTGAAAGTTCATTGGAGAAGAAAAATAGAAAGTTGAAGATTTTAGAGGATGAAAATCTAGAACTTTCAACACACAATGACCACTTAAGTAAACAAGTGGAGGCATCCAAGAAGATTGAAGACAAGCTAAGGGATGAGCTAGCTATGTCTAAGAGGAATGAAGAAAGGTTGAAGAGAGAGCTTGTTGAAGCCATAGAGTCATTGTCTAGGATGACTACAAGCACCAAGAAACTTGACCACATTCTTGGTAGTGGAAAGAACCCTTGTGACAAGAGAGGTATTGGGTATGAAGTAAGCAAGGAGATCACTACTCCAACCAAGACCATCTTTGTCAAGAGTTTGGGCAAGATAGAAGCCTCACCGGTGCACACTCCTAGGAAGAAAATTGATCTAGGACAATGTTCAAGAAGTGCACAAGTGAAGGTAGCTCCAAAGAGACAACCTCAAGCTCAAAAAGTTCCTCAACCTAACTTCCCTCAAGCTCATATTCATCAAGGGAAGAGGCCAATCATGCAAAATGGATCAAGGAAGCAAGCGAGACCGGTTCAACAACAAAGAAGGTTTGAACCCGCTCAACCACAAAGTCATGGGAAGGCTCCTATGCATGTACAAGGACATGGTATGAATTCTAAATTTATCCATACATGTCACTTTTGTGGTATTGATGGTCACATTAGACCAAATTGCTTTCATTTGATTAAATTATGTAGAATCAAAAGCATGATTGAAAAGAGAATGACAAGAGCTAGAATGCATGCTAATAGGAAGGAAAATATTCATGTTCATGATCCTATTATTTCTAGTACTCTTGAACCATTATCCACTAGGAAGAAAAATGTCATATCTATGTGGATAAGGAAAAATGAACCCGCTTGCTATGAAACTAACAAGTCTCAAATAGGTTCAACCAAGTCAAATGGACTTGGGAGGTCCATAGGACCTCATGACCTTCATTGATGAAGGATGATATTGACCCCATATGGGGAACTCAAGGAAAGAGAGCTTATGCATACTTGTTGCATGCAAATATTTGAAAAATCTTATACTTCTTTGTTAATTGCTTGAGTAAGCTTGGTTGCACATTTGTATATATGTTTTCAATTCAATAAGTGTGAACCATGCTTGTTTACAATCCATGTCATATTTATGTTCAAACATGCATTTTTGGACTAAGAGATTTACATAGGAAGTATGATTTGGATGACCTATAGTTATCTCCATGACATGATGATTCTTAATGACATGCTTAAAAATTGAAAAGCATGAGTTGTTTATAACATGCTAATGTCATATGAAAAGCATGAAATTCAAATGACATGCTCAAATGAAAAAGCATGAATTGATGATTGTAATTTTTAAATGCAAAACTTGTGTGAAAAAGCTTATGAGGCTCTAAATGAATAAAGGATCTTGTATCCGTTCAAAGGAATTTATATTCCAAATTGTCTCTCTTTCTTTATTTCTTGAACATGTCTATTATCATACGGGTTTCATTCCCGTAAAAATCAAATAGGGTGCAAAGTTGCTCATGACATGTTTGACTTATAAAGATGGATATAGTTGCTTATACATTAAAATCAATGAAAACTCTATATCTTTGCTTCTCTCATGACATTGGTGAAATTGGTTTGAATTCATTTTAGAAACCTTTGTCATTTGTTTTGCCAAATACCATTGTATTTTGGACTTGAATGCTACATGTCTTGTATGCAAAGCATGTTTTGTTTCACACATTTATTTCAAAATAAATCTCCTTGTTTCTCTCCATTTGATAGAGTTGTATAAAGTGCATTTTGTGATTATGCAAATGACTTGAATGCTATCATCTCTCTTTGCTAAGTGACCCAGTTGGGGACTACTCCTTTGCCTATATCATGACAAAAAGGGGGAGTAGAATGGTGGTAAGGGGGGGTTGCAATTATGCATGTTGGGGAGACAATACATTGAGGGGGAGTAACCCTTTGAGGGGGAGCATTGCATTCATCATACATTGCATGATGTTTTGTTTATTTTCTTAGAAATGCAAATGCTTGTTTATGTCCTCACTTGATTCATCTCACTTTTACTTGAATTGGAAAGTATAGAAACTTTGCTTTCAGGGATTGATTGTTCTACTTGAGATTGAAGACTTCAAGTTTATTTTTATATATCTCTTTGTAAAGTAGAAAATCTTAGTAGACCCGTAGTTTCTATTATAATGTGAGGAATCAATGTGAGTGGTGGTTTTGTCACGAAATAGCCAAAGGGGGAGATTGTAAGGATTCCCATATCTTGATTGGCTTATTTCGTGGACAAACCACATGTTGGGGTTTTGAATGTAAGGGTAGTCTAAGTGTTTAAGGTTGAAGCTCGAAGGCCCTTTCAAGACCTCAAGGGACAAGCACGCCAAAGGTATAAATTCTTGTGCTTGATTTTTCTTTGAAGAGATTTAGTTAGCACACACACACTTAGCATACTTGCAGTTGTGTGCATACTCTTCACATGTCACTTTACACGCTAGCAATTTGGTTGATATATCTTGTTGTGTGTATATGTGCTTTATAATTCGTTTCCCAACATTGTTCGGAAACTTCCACGCTTACACTAATGAGTGCTTGGTTTTGCGCGAAGACCGCCCACGGAGAATGCCCTTGGCTTCTCCTTGGTTTTCACCATTGTTGGTGATCGGCGGTTATGATCGGCGGCCTGGCCGCCGAATGTAACCGCAGTTTCAGTCCAGTTTGGTCTGAAGCAATTATGCGGTTAAGATCGGCGGTCACGACCGCCGTTAGAAACCGCCGTTCATACCTGATCGATTTTAATCTCTCGGGTTTGATTCGGCGGTTCGATCGACGGTCACGAAACCGCCGAATGAAACCGCCGTTGATGCTCTGTTCTTCACGAGCTTAATTCGACGGTCGTTATCGGCGGCCTAGCCGCCGATAGAAACCGCCGAACGGTGCGTTTCAGGGGCAAAATTGTCTTTTCACATGCCCAATTCTTGATGTCTATAAATATCTTATTTTCTCATTCTCTGATAAAGCTTCTTGAGTTATTAGAACCCTAAACTTTCAAGAGAGATTTTTGAGAAAAAATCAAATCAAGAACTCACCTTTAAATACTCAAATCAAATCCTTTTTGCATCAAATTTCATATTGCATCATCTATGTCTACATAGAAAGCATCTATGATTGGTTTGGCATCATCACAATATGCTTGGTAAGATTTTGATTAGTTTCATCTTATTTTAGTATTTTTACTATCAAGCATATTCTCTTTTAATTTACTTGTATGTTGTTGATCATATGATAAATACAAGAATAGAGAATTAATTGTGATGAATTAATTGAGTGTTGTTTTTGTGATAGCTAATTAGGTTTTTGCTTAATCTTAATTAGCTAAGCTATTTGACATGTCATTTAGCAATTGATATCTAGGGTTGATTAAATTGATTATATCATCATCCTAGATAAGCATCTAAGGGTTCCTAGCCTTGTTTGTTATTTGAATATTCATACATATTCACATAGGTTGCATAATCTCTTCTTAGAGAATTAAGTCTTGAGGCTAAGGTTGCTTAGGCCTCAAGCAATTGGACTAGAGCCACTTTTAAAGGCCTGAGTGGTAGAAGTGGGGGGTTATTGACCGGAGTGTTAGACGAGGTCTACATAGGTTGTAAACTCCATTTCGATTAGTGGATTTCGAGGTCCGAGTGTGGCGCACTAAACAGCCCGTGGTTTTTCCCAGTGGTTGGGTTTCCACGTATACATCAAGTGTTATTTAAATTCCGCACTATATTACACTTGCTTGTATTTTTGACTAGTAGGGGCATTTTCGTAAAATTGACTTGCATGCGAAAATTGGGTAATAATAGTTAAAATCTATTCACCCCCCCTCTAGATAACATATTTAGAACACACCTTATTTGTTTCAATTGTAGAATTGACTAGAATGACCACAAGTATAGGTTGTGGTAAGGGGAGTTGCAAATTGTAGTAGCAATTGTGCATGTTGGGGAGAATACTAATTGAGGGGGAGCATTTGCACATTCATACATTGCATGATGTTGTACTTAAATTCTTAAATGCAAATGCTTGTTTTATCTCACTTGATTCATCTCACCTTTTCTTGTATTGGAAAGTATAGAAACTGTGCCTTCAGGGATTGATTGTTCTACTTGAGATTGAAGACTTCAAGACTATTTATCTTATCTCTTTGTAAGGTAGAAAATCATAATAGACCCGTAGTTTCTATTATGTTGTGAGGAATCAATGTGAGTGGTGGTTTTATCACGAAATAGCCAAAGGGGGAGATTGTAAGGATTCCCATTAAATTGATTGGCTTATTTCGTGGTCAAACCACATGTTGGGGTTTGGTTGTAAGGGTAGTCTAGGTGATTAAGGTTGAAGATCAAAGACCCTTTCCAAGACCTCAAGAGGACAAGCACCAAAGGTATATCTTGTGCTTACTTTGGCTTGAAGAGATATAGTTGCACACACACACAACATGCATAACTCTTATTCTTGAATGTTGTGTTTATATTTTGTGTGCATTGTGCTTTATTGTTTATTCAATGTATCTTCTTGCATTAAATTGATTGCATCTTGTTTTATGAAATGCCATGACATGATAGGCATTAGGATGCATTCAATACCCACACTTGCACTTCATGTATGTTAGCTTTTAGTGTGGTGTAATTCGTTTCCCGAAGGATGTTTAGAAACGTCCGCGCGTGCATGTTGATGTGCTTTGTTTTGCGCGATGATCGCCAGTGGAGATGCCTTTGGCTTCTCCTTGGTTTCACCATTTTTGGTGAAACGGCGGTTACGATCGGCGGCCTGGCCGCCGTTCGAAACAGCTGAATGAGACCTGATTGAAATATATCTCTCGGGTCCAAAACGGAGGTTGAGATCGGCGGTTTCTAAACCGCTGAACGAAGTCGCCGAAGTTCCCCTTTTCCGCTCGGGAGCCATTCGGCGGTTTAATTCGGCGGCCTGGCCACCGATCGAAACCGCCGATCGGTGCGTTTCAAGGGCAAAATTGTATTTTCACCTGCCCTGTTTTTGGTCTCTATAAATACATCTTATCTCTGGTTCAGAATACAAGTCTTGCATCCCAAGAACCCTAGAGAGATATTTAGAGAGACTTGAGAGAAAAAGCCTAAAAGATCACATCTTTAATTCTCTAAACCCATTCCCACATGCACAAATCATCATCTAGGCATCATCTAGGTTCATCTAGCATATGCTAATGCATGGGTCTTCTTCAACACACATGGTATGATTTGTTGAACACTTTTATCTTACATAATTAGTGTTTCTACTTATCAATTTTATCTCATATTTTACTTATATGTGTTTAGATTAATTTCTACATATAAGATTGAGATTATGTGTTGATTGGGTTATTATTTGTTAGCTAGGCTTTAATGTTCATATGCCATCTAGCTAATTGATCTCATTTGTTGATTGAGATTATTTTTCATAGCTTATTTGATTAGGTCATTATTGCCTAAAAGCTATGCCATGAACATTCTTGTGTGATGTATTGATAACTAGGTTGATAGATTGTTTTTTAATCAACTAGTTAATCCTTTGAATGTTTGTGGGTTTTATATGATAGCTTTGTATCTAGGTTTGGTTATCCTTTACTTAGCTAAAGTTATATGCCATGACATATAGCTATATGTGATATCTAGGATTGATTATATTGTCATCTTATAATCCTAGGTAAGCATTTAGAGTACCCTAGCTCTTATTGCATTAATTGAATATTCATACATATTCACATAGGGTTGTGCATCTCTTTTGAGAGATTGAAGTCTTGGTCTAGGGTTGCTATTACAGGCCCGCTGGGTAGTAGTGGTGGGTTACAGACCGGGATTAGGCTGTAAACATCATTACAAGTAGTGACTACGAGGATCAAGCAAATTGGACTAGAGCCACTTTTAAAGGCCCGTGTGGTAGAAGTGGGGGGTTATTGACCGGAGTGTTAGACGAGGTCTACATAGGTTGTAAACTCCATTTCAATTAGTGGATTTCGAGGTCCGAGTGTGGCGCACTTAACAGCCCGTGGTTTTTCCCAATGGTTGGGTTTTCCACGTAAACATCAAGTGTCATTTATTATTTCCGCATCTTATTACACTTGTATGTATTGTTGACTAGTAGGGGCATTTTCGTAAAATTGACTTGCATGCGAAAATTGGGTAATAATTAGATAAAATCTATTCACCCCCCCCCTCTAGCTTTACATATTTAGAACACACCGTATTCTTTTCAATTGGTATCAGAGCGGGTTCCTAGATATACTTAGGTGATCCTAGCTCATTTTGGTGTGTTTTTGCATTTTGTATGTTTGTTTGATTTCTTCATACATTTTGCATTCTTCTCATTTGCATTCATTCAACGCAAACACTATGAGTGAATTTGTGAGAGAAGAAATTGACTCCATTGAGGAGATGCCTCTCTTACTAGAGAGATTTAGGAGATTTGTGAAATTAACCACCTCACCTCCTAAGAAGAAGAAGACAATTGCTTTGGAGACTTCGAAGCATGACAAGAAGGATGGTATCTCAATTGAAGACATGGGACTCAATGACAAGCCAAACCAAGGAATGTCTTCAAGAGAGGGGATTCAGTGCTACGAATGTGGAGGATTCGGCCATTTCTCCCCGGAGTGTGGAAACTTGAAGGATAGAAGAAAAGGGAAGGCATTGGCCACCTTATGGGATAAATATGAAGATGACGAAAATCCTTCAAGTAATGAAGAACTTGCCATCATCTACACGGAATTTGGAGCCAAGAGTGTAGAAGTTGAAGAAGATGGCAAAGTTGCTTTTCCTTGTGATCCCCAAGAAGAACTAGGTATAGAAGTAGTTGGTGTAGCTACTCATAGGGATTTGGCTCTTTCCTCATCAAGAGAAAAATTTGATGATCTTGATGAAGGAGATGACTTCATTGGTGAAATGGAGATTAGATGAGATGACACAAGTGTTGAATATTTGTCATCTAACTCCACAAATGGAAGTGTGGAGTGTATGGATCTTAATGACTACAAAGTCAAAGTTGAGAGCTCGATGATGTGGAACAAGGAAGAAATTAGAAGATTAAAAGAAGAGAATCTAGAGCTTTCAACACTAGTAGACCACTTGTGTGAAGAAGTGGTGAGATCCATGGCGGATGAAGATAAGCTAAAAGACAACTTAGCCTTATCTAAGAGGAGAGAAGAAGAGCTAGAAAGAGAGCTTGAAGAAGTTAAGGTCTTAATGGCTAAGATGACTTCAAGCACCAAGAAGCTTGACCACATGTTGGGAGTTGGAAGAAAGCCAAGTGACAAGAGAGGTCTTGGCTACATTGATGACACGGATGCCTCCTCCACAAGCAAGACATCCTGTGCCATAGACATGGACTTCAATATGTCCCCTCCTCCTCAACAACCTAGGAAGAAAAGTGACCTAGGAGAGTGTTCAAGAAGTGCCCAAGTGTTTGAGGCACCAAAAGGTCAAGCTCAAGCTCACACCCAAAGGGCTCCTCACCCTATCTTCCCTCAAACTCAAAAACAACATGGGGAGAGTTCAATCATGCAAGCTTAGACAAGCAAGCAACCTCGTCTTGGTTATCAACAAAGGAGGAGAGATCCTATCCAACAACCGAGACAACCACAACGACAAGGGAAAGCACCTATCCATGCTAAAGGGAATGGTATGATTCCTAACTTTATTCCCACTTGTCATTTTTGTGGTATTGTTGGTCATATTAGACCAAGTTGCTTGCATTACATTGAAATGTGTAGAGCTAAAAGCATGTTTGACAAGAAAAAGGCTAGAGCTAAGATACTTCATAAAAAGGAAGAAAATAATTTACATAATCCTTTTTTATCTTGTTCTCTAGAACCTTCGTCCACTAGGATTGACTTAGTGTCACCTAGGTGGATTAAAAATGATGAACCCGCTTCCTACGAGACTAACAAGTCTCAAATAGGTTCAACTAAGTCCAAAGGACTTGGTAGGTCCATAGGACCTCATACCCTTATTTGAAGTGGTATGGAAATTTGACCCCATATGGGGAACTTAAGCAAAGAGAGCTATTTTGCATCTTGTCACTTGCAAAAAATTTGAAATATCTTATGCTTCTCTTTTTGTTGCTTGAGTTAGCTTGGTTACACTATGTATATATATTTTCTATTCAATAAGTGTGATCAATGCTTGTATTGCAATCCATGTCATATTTATGTTCAAACATGCATTTTTGGACTAGGAGATATATACATAGGATAAAATTTGAATGACCTATAATGATCTCCATGACATGATGATTGCTAAAATGACATGCTAAATGCTAATCTTAAAAAGCATGTTTTGATGATTGCATTTCTTAACTGCAAAAAATGTGTGAAAAAGCTTATGAGACTCAAATGAAAAAGGATCTTGTATCCATTCAAGGATTTTACAATCCAAATGTCTCTCTTTCTTTATTGGTTGAACATGTCTACTATCATACGGATATCTTATCCGGAAAAATCAAATAGGGTGCAAAGTCGCTCATGACATGTTTGGCTTATAAAGTTGGATATAGTTGTTCTTAAATTGAAATCAATGAAAGCCTTTATTCTTGCTTCTCTCTTGACATTGGTGAAATTGGTTTGAATTCATATTGAAAACCTTTGTCATTTGCTTTGCCAAATACCATGATATTTTGAACTTAAATGCTACATGTCTTGTATGCAAAGCAATTTTTTGATTCACACATTTTCTTTAAATAAATCTCCTTGTTTCTCTCCAATAAATTGAGATTGCATAAAGTGACTTATATTGATTATGCATATACTAGAATGCTACTATCTCTCTTTGCCTTAAGTGACCCGGTTGGGGACTACTCCTTTGCCTATATCATGACAAAAAGGGGGAGTAGGTTGTGGTAAGGGGAGTTGCAAATTGTAGTAGCAATTGTGAATGTTGGGGAGAATACTAATTGAGGGGGAGTAACCCTTTGAGGGGGAGCATTTGCACATTCATACATTGCATGATGTTGTACTTAAATTCTTAAATGCAAATGCTTGTTTTATCTCACTTAATTCATCTCACCTTTTCTTGTATTGGAAAGTATAGAAACTGTGCCTTCATGGATTGATTGTTCTACTTGAGATTGAAGACTTCAAGACTATTTATCTTATCTCTTTGTAAAGTAGAAAATCATAGTAGACCCGTAGTTTCTATTATGTTGTGAGGAATCAATGTGAGTGGTGGTTTTGTCACGAAATAGCCAAAGGGGGAGATTGTAAGGATTCCCATTAAATTGATTGGCTTATTTCGTGGTCAAACCACATGTTGGGGTTTGGTTGTAAGGGTAGTCTAGGTGATTAAGGTTGAAGATCAAAGACCCTGTAAGGATTCCCATTATTGATTGGCTTATTTCGTGGTCAAACCACATGTTGGGGTTTGGTTGTAAGGGTAGTCTAGGTGTTTGTTGAAGATCAAGACCCTTTCCAAGACCTCAAGAGGACAAGCACCAAAGGTATATATCTAGTGCTTACATTGGCTTGAAGAGATATAGTTGCACACACACACACAACATGCATAACTCTTATTCTTGTATGGTGTGTTTATATTTTGTGTGCATTGTGCTTTATTGATTTATTCAATATCTCTTCTTGCATGTTGAATTGATTGCATCTTGTTATATGATAATGCCATGACATGTTAGGCATTAGGATGCATTCAATACCCACACTTGCACTTCATGTATGTTAGCTTTTAGTGTGGAGTAATTCGTTTCCCTAAGGATGTTCGGAAACGTCCGCGCGTGCACGGTAATGTGCTTTGATTTGCGCGATGATCGCCGGTGGAGATGCCTTTGGCTTCTCCTTGGTTTCACCATTTTTGGTGAATCGGCGGTTACGTTCGGCGGCCTTGCCGCCGTTCGAAACCGCCGAATGAGACCTGATTGAAATATATCTCTCGGGTCCAAAACGGCGGTTGGGATCGGCGGTTTCCAAACCGCCGAATGAAGTCGCCGAAGTTCCCCTGTTCCACACGGGAGCCATTCGGCGGTTAATTTCGGCGGCCTGGCCGCCGAATGAAACCGCCGATCGGTGCGTTTCAAGGGCAAAATTGTATTTTCACCTGCCCTGTTTTTGGTCTCTATAAATACATCCTTATCTCTGGTTCAGAACACAAGTCTTTGATTATAAGAACCCTAGAGAGATATTTAGAGAGACTTGAGAGAGAAAGCTTAAAGATCATATCTTTATCTCTCTAAACCCATCCCCACATGCATAAATCTTCATCTAAGCATCATCTAGGATCATCTAGCATATGCTAATGCATGGGACTTCTTCAACACACATGGTATGATTTGTTGAACACTTTTATCTTACATAATTAGTGTTTCTACTTATCAATTTTATCTCATATTTTACTTATATGTGTTTAGATTAATTTCTACATATAAGATTGAGATTATGTGTTGATTGGGTTTTTATTTGTTAGCTAGGCTTTAATGTTCATATGCCATCTAGCTAATTGATCTCATTTATTGATTGAGATTATTTTTCATAGCTTATTTGATTAGGTCATTATTGCCTAAAAGCTATGCCATGAACATTCTTGTGTGATGTATTGATAACTAGGTTGATAGATTGTTTTTTAATCAACTAGTTAATCCTTTGAATGTTTATGGGTTTTATATGATAGCTTTGTATCTAGGATTGGTGATCCTTTACTTAGCTAAAGTTATATGCCATGTCATATAGCTATATGTGATATCTAGGATTGATTATATTGTCATCTTATAATCCTAGGTAAGCATTTAGAGTACCCTAGCTCTTATTGCATTAATTGAATATTCATACATATTCACATAGGGTTGTGCATCTCTTTTGAGAGATTGAAGTCTTGGGGCTAAGTGTGCTTAGGCCTCAAGCAAATTGGACTAGAGCCGCTATAAAAGGCCCGCGTGGTAGATTAGAGGGTGCTCACGCCAAGAGTAGTGTATCAGGGGATATCACTAGGGATTGAACCAAGAGTGGCGATTGGTAGTGTCCATAGCCTGAGGTTATCTAGGGTGAGGGTCCGAGAATCACTTGAGGGTGTAACCGTCTTTTCATATAGTGGATTTCGAGGTCCGAGTGTGGCGCACTTAACAGCCCGTGGTTTTTCCCAGTGGTTGGGTTTTCCACGTAAACATCAAGTGTCTTTTACTATTTTCTTGCCTATGCTCAACCTTCTTGAAAGGAACCCTTTTCTTCAATTCTTGCCCTTTGGGTGCATGACCCTTCTTCTCGAATTTTACAAACTTCTTGAATTTTCTCATTAAAAGTGCCATGTCTTCATCCGAGTCATCCTTGTCCTCCTTCTCAACCTTGGAAGCTCTCAAAGTAATCCCTTTTTGCTTCTTTGAAGGAGTGGAGCTAGGACCCTTCCTAGACTTGTAGGCGAGAAGTCTACCTATTACCTCGCTCGGCTTCATGTCCTTAAAATCACTATTTTCTTCTAAAGCCGTCACCTTAGACTCAAACCTCTCGGGAAGCGATCTCATTATCTTTTGCTTGATCCTTCTATCCGAGTAAGGGTCACCAAGTTGATGACTTTGGTTGACAATGTCCATCAACCTAATCTCGAAGTCGTTGAAGCACTCATTCTCCTCCATCCTAAGTGTCTCAAATTGAGTTTGGAGGACTTGAAGTTTGGAGTCCTTCACTACTTCGGTTCCCTCGTGTGCAACCTCTAAGATGTCCCATGCCTCCTTGGCTATCTTAGTGTTCTGAATCAATTTGTACTGATTTTCATCCACTGCACATATGAGGGCGTGCCACGCCTTTTGATTCCACTTGGACAACTCAAACTCAGGTTGTGTCCACTGTGCCTTAGGCTTGAGCACTTCTTCTCCTCCATCCGTGGGAGTCATCATAGGAGGCGAATATCCATCTTCAATGGCCATCCATGCCCTATCATGGATTTGACACACATATGCCTCCATCTTCCCTTTCCATTGGGAGTAATTTATGCCGGTGAGGAGGGGTGGCCGTGTGCTTGAAGCACCCTCATGGTTGCCACCGAATCCACTCATTGTATCAAATGAATGAATGAAATGTATGCAAAATGTATGAATGAGCAAAAATCACACAAATGCACAACACACCTAAAATGAGCTAGGATCACCTAAGTATATCTAGGAACCCGCTCTGATACCAATTGAAAGTTCTTAAAAATAACTCGAGGTGTGTTCATCAATATAAAGCTAGAGGGGGGGTGAATAGATTTTATCTAATTATTACCCAATTTTCGCATACAAGTCAATTTTACGAAAATACCCCTAGCAAGTCAACAAAACATACAAGTGTAATAAGATGCGGAAATAGTAAAAGACACTTGATGTTTACGTGGAAAACCCAACCACTGGGAAAAACCACGGGCTGTTAAGTGCGCCACACTCGGACCTCGAAATCCACTATATGAAAAGACGGTTACACCCTCAAGTGATTCTCGGACCCTCACCCTAGATAACCTCAGGCTATGGACACTACCAATCGCCACTCTTGGTTCAATCCCTAGTGATATCCCCTGATACACTACTCTTGGCGTGAGCACCCTCTAATCTACCACGCGGGCCTTTTATAGCGGCTCTAGTCCAATTTGCTTGAGGCCTAAGCACACTTAGCCCCAAGACTTCAATCTCTCAAAAGAGATGCACAACCCTATGTGAATATGTATGAATATTCAATTAATGCAATAAGAGCTAGGGTACTCTAAATGCTTACCTAGGATTATAAGATGACAATATAATCAATCCTAGATATCACATATAGCTATATGACATGGCATATAACTTTAGCTAAGTAAAGGATCACCAATCCTAGATACAAAGCTATCATATAAAACCCATAAACATTCAAAGGATTAACTAGTTGATTAAAAAACAATCTATCAACCTAGTTATCAATACATCACACAAGAATGTTCATGGCATAGCTTTTAGGCAATAATGACCTAATCAAATAAGCTATGAAAAATAATCTCAATCAATAAATGAGATCAATTAGCTAGATGGCATATGAACATTAAAGCCTAGCTAACAAATAAAAACCCAATCAACACATAATCTCAATCTTATATGTAGAAATTAATCTAAACACATATAAGTAAAATATGAGATAAAATTGATAAGTAGAAACACTAATTATGTAAGATAAAAGTGCTCAACAAATCATACCATGTGTGTTGAAGAAGTCCCATGCATTAGCATATGCTAGATGATCCTAGATGATGCTTAGATGAAGATTTATGCATGTGGGGATGGGTTTAGAGAGATAAAGATATGATCTTTAAGCTTTCTCTCTCAAGTCTCTCTAAATATCTCTCTAGGGTTCTTATAATCAAAGACTTGTGTTCTGAACCAGAGATAAGGATGTATTTATAGAGACCAAAAACAGGGCAGGTGAAAATACAATTTTGCCCTTGAAACGCACCGATCGGCGGTTTCATTCGGCGGCCACGCCGCCGAAATTAACCGCCGAATGGCTCCCGTGTGGAACAGGGGAACTTCGGCGACTTCATTCGGCGGTTTGGAAACCGCCGATCCCAACCGCCGTTTTGGACCCGAGAGATATATTTCAATCAGGTCTCATTCGGCGGTTTCGAACGGCGGCAAGGCCGCCGAACGTAACCGCCGATTCACCAAAAATGGTGAAACCAAGGAGAAGCCAAAGGCATCTCCACCGGCGATCATCGCGCAAATCAAAGCACATTACCGTGCACGCGCGGACGTTTCCGAACATCCTTAGGGAAACGAATTACTCCACACTAAAAGCTAACATACATGAAGTGCAAGTGTGGGTATTGAATGCATCCTAATGCCTAACATGTCATGGCATTATCATATAACAAGATGCAATCAATTCAACATGCAAGAAGAGATATTGAATAAATCAATAAAGCACAATGCACACAAAATATAAACACACCATACAAGAATAAGAGTTATGCATGTTGTGTGTGTGTGTGCAACTATATCTCTTCAAGCCAATGTAAGCACTAGATATATACCTTTGGTGCTTGTCCTCTTGAGGTCTTGGAAAGGGTCTTGATCTTCAACAAACACCTAGACTACCCTTACAACCAAACCCCAACATGTGGTTTGACCACGAAATAAGCCAATCAATAATGGGAATCCTTACAATCTCCCCCTTTGGCTATTTCGTGACAAAACCACCACTCACATTGATTCCTCACAACATAATAGAAACTACAGGTCTACTTATGATTTTCTACTTTACAAAGAGATAAGATAAATAGTCTTGAAGTCTTCAATCTCAAGTAGAACAATCAATCCCTGAAAGCACAGTTTCTATACTTTCTAATACAAGAATAGGTGAGATGAATCAAGTGAGATAAAACAAGCATTTGCATTTAAAAATTTAAGTACAACATCATGCAATGTATGAATGTGCAAATGCTCCCCCTCAAAGGGTTACTCCCCCTCAATTAGTATTCTCCCCAACATGCACAATTGCTACTACAATTTGCAACTCCCCTTACCACAACATACTCCCCCTTTTTGTCATGATATAGACAAGGGAGTAATCCCCAACCGGGTCACTCAAGGCAAAGAGAGATAGTAGCATTCTAGTATATGCATAATCAATATAAGTCACTTTATGCAATCTCAAATTTATTGGAGAGAAACAAGGAGATTTATTTAAATAAAATGTGTGAATCAAAAAATTGTTTTGCATACAAGACATGTAGCATTTAAGTCCAAAATATCATGGTATTTGGCAAAGCAAATGACAAAGGTTTTCAATATGAATTCAAACCAATTTCACCAATGTCAAGAGAGAAGCAAGGATATAGGTTTTCATTGATTTCAATTTAAGAACAACTATATCCAACTTTATAAGCTAAACATGTCATGAGCGACTTTGCACCCTACTTGATTTTTCCGGATAAGATATCCGTATGATAGTAGACATGTTCAACCAATAAAGAAAGAGAGACATTTGGATTGTAAAATCCTTGAATGGATACAAAATCCTTTTTCATTTGAGTCTCATAAGCTTTTTCACACATTATTTTGCATTTAAAAAATGCAATCATCAAAACATGCTTTTCAAGATTAGCATTTAGCATGTCATTTTAGCAATCATCATGTCATGGAGATCATTATAGGTCATTCAAATTAAATCCTATGTATATATCTCCTAGTCCAAAAATGCATGTTTGAACATAAATATGACATGGATTGCAATACAAGCATTGATCACACTTATTGAATAGAAAATATGTATACATAGTGTAACCAAGCTAACTCAAGCAACAAAAAGAGAAGCATAAGATATTTCAAATTTTTTGCAAGTGACTAGATGCAAAATAGCTCTCTTTGCTTAAGTTCCCCATATGGGGTCAAATATCCACACCACTTCAATGAAGGGCATGTGGTTTAAAAGACTTACCAAGTCCATAGGACCTAGTTGAACCAATTTGAGACATGTTTGTCTCGTAGCAAGCGGGTTCGTCTTTTCTAATCCACTTAGGTGCCTCAAAAACATACCTAGTGGTCATAGGTTCTAGAGTTCTAGATGGCAAAGAATCATGCAAATGATTTTCTTCCTTTTTAAGGACATGCATCTTAGCTCTAGCCTTTTTCTTTTCAATCATGCATATAAGATTACATATTTAAATGTAATGCAAGCAGCTTGGTCTAACATGACCAACAATACCACACAAAAGACAAGAGGAGATAAGGTTAGGAATTATACCATTCCCTTGAGCATGCAAAAGTGCTTTCCCTTGTCGTTGTGGTTGTCTTGGTAGTTGGATAGGATCTCTCCTCCTTTGATGATGACCAAGACAAAGTTGCTTGCTCGGTTGAGCTTGCATGATTGAACACTTCCCTATTAAGATCGTAGGTTGAGGGAAGATAGCCTTCTTGGTTGGTTAGACCAAGATTGAGGAAGGCTTGGGCTTGAAGCTCTTTGGTGATGTGAGCAACGCCCTTTCCAAGACCTCAAGAGGACAAGCACCAAAGGTATATCTTGTGCTTACTTTGGCTTGAAGAGATATAGTTGCACACACACACAACATGCATAACTCTTATTCTTGAATGTTGTGTTTATATTTTGTGTGCATTGTGCTTTATTGTTTATTCAATGTATCTTCTTGCATTAAATTGATTGCATCTTGTTTTATGAAATGCCATGACATGATAGGCATTAGGATGCATTCAATACCTACACTTGCACTTCATGTATGTTAGCTTTTAGTGTGGTGTAATTCGTTTCCCGAAGGATGTTCGGAAACGTCCGCGCGTGCACGTTGATGTGCTTTGTTTTGTGCGATGATCGCCGGTGGAGATGCCTTTGGCTTCTCCTTGGTTTCACCATTTTTGGTGAAACGGCGGTTACGATCGGCGGCCTGGCCGCCGTTCGAAACCGCCGAATGAGACCTGATTGAAATATATCTCTCGGGTCCAAAACGGCGGTTGAGATCGGCGGTTTCTAAACCGCCGAACGAAGTCGCCGAAGTTCCCCTGTTCCGCTCGGGAGCCATTCGGCGGTTTAATTCGGCGGCCTGGCCGCCGATTGAAACCGCCGATCAGTGCGTTTCAAGGGCAAAATTGTATTTTCACCTGCCCTGTTTTTGGTCTCTATAAATACTGTTAGGATTATGCTCAATAGCAAGAGTGTAATGTTGTAATTAACAATCTTTTTCATATTAATAAAGTGATTTCTGGTTTAACAAATCGTATAGCATTTATAGTTTAATATTATAATTGTCAAAATAAATAATCATAAGGTCTAAAGACTATGAGAAAAGAAGAATTGTTCGTACATCTGGATATGTATGTGGTAGACACAATTCTTTAGTTAGTCTTGAATAATGTTCACAACTTAAGTTAAAGGTTGGGCACCTTTATCTTGTTAAAGTTGTAGAATTCTTTTGCTAGCATTTGAGTGGGATCAAATGAGATATGATGAGTCTAAATCATCGGAGTGTCTTCGAGCAAAAGGATCTAGTGCACTGGGTGCATTGAACAGGATCACAATGAAAAGCTTTATCTAGAACCGTCAATAGATAATAGTCTTTTCATTATCAGGACAATCGGAGAGTCTATCTTAATCCTGAGATAAATGATGGACTTATGGTTGCAAGTGATATCATTTGAGTTATCAATGAGTACGATTATATCGCATAGTCTATCCTCGATAGTTTGGTGATATTCATTTGTTAATCGATAGAGGACTTCATTTATAGATATGGACATCGTGGCTCCATTTAATTAAATGAGAGTATAATATCATCATATGGATGTTTTGAGGTAATTGGATATTAAATCTCAACGTTGAGTTTTCGATAGTGTCTATTGAAAACATGGCTTCTGGACAAGTCAAAATATCCAAGTTCAAAACGTGGTCATATGAGTAAATATGGTAACTTGGAGAGTTATAGGCGGTCTATGAACTCTTGGCGATTACTGATATTAATCACGAGGATACACTATCTCCTATATGATTGTCTAGGGTATGAATGAGGAGCATCTTCCTTTTCTATCTTTATTTAAGAGTTCAATTTTAGCTTTTTAGTGGAATGAGTTAAAATTAATGGATCGGACCTAAGTGAATCATTTGTTGATTGTGATTAGGTTATGTCTATTGAAGCTTAAATTTAGATGGCCCGCCAAGATCCCAATCCACACGGACTTGCATGGATCACTTGATATATTCTACCGGACCAATTTAAGGGTCCATCTAGAATTGCATTTAATATATTAAGAATATAATTTGCACATTATTTAAGTAATGGGCTGCTCAATTATATTTATATATTAATGAAAGACATGTGGGCTTGTTTCTTTTAGTAAGAATGGGTCTGGTTCACATGTGGGCTTTTTATTTAAAGTCCAATGGATTAAATGAAATAAGAAAATAATATTTTGGCCCATTTATTCAAGTGGGGCGGCAAGGTTAAGTTTTAACCTAATATATTATTTTGTTTCATTTGTTTTAATTAAATAAGAATTAATTAATTTATTAATTAATTGTTTAATTAAGAAACAAATCTTTTCTGATTAGGAAATATGATTCCTAGTGTTATACTATTGTTGGTAGTATACTAAAAGTAAAAGACTTATTTGGTAAGAAAATAAATAATTAATTTTATTTATTTAATCAAATAAGAAGTCTTTTATATTTAGTCAAATAAAGGAATAAAAGATTTATGAATTCAATTAGGGTTTAAAGTCTTAAACTAAATAGGAAATAGGGTGCAATACAAACTCTTTTGGGCTTGAGAATTGCGGCAACCCTAGTCCCTTTTAGGTTGTGATTTTCGGCCACCCTAAGTGAAAGAAGAGAAGAAAATTTGGCCACCTATATAAGTGCTCTTATAGATTTCGGCCACCACAAGTTGTTCTGAAGACAATTTTTCTTCTTCTTCTCAATTCATAGAAAGCTTTTATTCTACTAAAACAAATAGGAGTGTTAGATTATTCTTTGATAGTATACTATTTGCTTAATCATCAATAAGCTTGTGTATACGATATCGATCTAGGTTCACGCGAGTTTCGATCATTAGATTGAGAACTCAAAAGTGACCGGAATAATCTCAGTCATTCTTTTGATTGTTTTTGTGACTAACAAAGAAAAGAAAGTTTGTTTTGTCCATTCACAGGTTTGCAATTCAAAGAAAAAGGGAGACCACGCTCCTAGGTGATCCACGTTCGTGCTAGGATTAAAGATCTTGCGGATTACCATCGACGTAAGTCAATCGGATCACGCGACAAAAGGTATTCTACTTTTTGGTTATTGTATATGCATGTTTAATTAATTAAAGGGTTTAAGGTTCATAAAGGAAAAATTTTAAAAGTCACTAAATCTTATTTTTAGTCTCGCTTCCGCTGCGTGTACTATGGTATTTTTCCCTACAAATACATCCTTATCTCTGGTTCAGAATACAAGTCTTGCATCCCAAGAACCCTAGAGAGATATTTAGAGAGACTTGAGAGAAAAAGCCTAAAAGATCACATCTTTAATTCTCTAAACCCATTCCCACATGCACAAATCATCATCTAGGCATCATCTAGGTTCATCTAGCATATGCTAATGCATGGGTCTTCTTCAACACACATGGTATGATTTGTTGAACACTTTTATCTTACATAATTAGTGTTTCTACTTATCAATTTTATCTCATATTTTACTTATATGTGTTTAGATTAATTTCTACATATAAGATTGAGATTATATGTTGATTGGGTTATTATTTGTTAGCTAGGCTTTAATGTTCATATGCCATCTAGCTAATTGATCTCATTTGTTGATTGAGATTATTTTTCACAGCTTATTTGATTAGGTCATTATTGCCTAAAAGCTATGCCATGAACATTCTTGTGTGATGTATTGATAACTAGGTTGATAGATTGTTTTTTAATCAACTAGTTAATCCTTTGAATGTTTGTGGGTTTTATATGATAGCTTTGTATCTAGGTTTGGTTATCCTTTACTTAGCTAAAGTTATATGCCATGACATATAGCTATATGTGATATCTAGGATTGATTATATTGTCATCTTATAATCCTAGGTAAGCATTTAGAGTACCCTAACTCTTATTGCATTAATTGAATATTCATACATATTCACATAGGGTTGTGCATCTCTTTTGAGAGATTGAAGTCTTGGTCTAGGGTTGCTATTACAGGCCCGTTGGGTAGTAGTGGTGGGTTATAGACCGGGATTAGGCTGTAAACATCATTACAAGTAGTGACTACGAGGATCAAGCAAATTGGACTAGAGCCACTTTTAAAGGCCCGCGTGGTAGAAGTGAGGGGTTATTGACCGGAGTGTTAGACGAGGTCTACATAGGTTGTAAACTCCATTTCAATTAGTGGATTTCGAGGTCCGAGTGTGGCGCACTTAACAGCCCGTGGTTTTTCCCAGTGGTTGGGTTTTCCACGTAAACATCAAGTGTCATTTATTATTTCCGCATCTTATTACACTTGTATGTATTGTTGACTAGTAGGGGCATTTTCGTAAAATTGACTTGCATGCGAAAATTGGGTAATAATTAGATAAAATCTATTCACCCCCCCTCTAGCTTTACATATTTAGAACACACCGTATTCTTTTCAGAAGGGGATACATCGGGGTACCCAGAAGAACCCCTTGGGGGAGATGAATGTACCTTTCTTCAAAAGGATTCGAGAAGTCGAGCTACCCCTAAAATTCAAGTGCCCACTGAGAAGTATTCCGGATCAGAGGATCCCGTAAGCCACATGGAGAGCTTTGTCCACCAGATGGAAATCCATAATGCTACCCGGTCAGCCATGTGTAAAATGTTCCCTTCCACTCTAACTGACTATTCAAAGACTTGGTTCAGAAAGTTACCCATAGGTAATGTGGATTCGTTTACCAAGCTCACTATAGATTTCTGCGCTCAGTTCCAGGGGATCAAACCTTGCCCCAAAGACCCCATCCTACTGCAGTATGTGATCTAGGAGCGGGGTGAAACCTTGAGATCCTACGTAGAGAAGTTCCACAAGGAAGTGATCCAGATGGGAGTGTTTGCTGAGAAAGAGACCCTTGCCAATTTCCAGAGAAACTTGTGGGCCGGCAGATTATTCCGGTCATTTGCAAAGCATCCGCCTGAGACCTACCAGAAGGCCTATGACAGGGCGCTGGTGCAGGTGGACATAGATGAGCAACTCCGAGTCAAGGTTGAACATGATGAAGCCCGAACATCTAAACGGTCTAAGAAAGAGTCTCTAAAATTAGCACCTGCAAAGAAGTTCCAGAATCCTCCTCCATATCGATCAACGTACAGGCTGCCTCCTCATCAACACCGGGAAAGATACCTGGCTAGAAGGACTCCTCCCCGAGCAACACCTCCACTTAGAGAAGTAACCTGGGTATCAAGTGAAGAAGACTGGTACAACCACTACACTTCTCTCAATGCCTCTCAAGAAACCATATACCTAGCTATTCGCGATAAAGGCTTACTCAGGAAGCCCGATCCAATGAAGGTCCAAACCGATCAAAGGAACCGTTACAAATACTACGATTTTCATGAAGATGTTGGGCACAACACATCCGAATGTTACAGCCTCCGTAACCAGATTGAGGGATTAGTAAGAGGAGGACGTTTAGTCGAATTTTTGCAACAAGTGTGGGATAGCATTGAAACAATTATAGCATGGTGTGTATAAAACTATCTAGAGGGGGGGTGAATAGATTTTAAACGTATTACCCAATTTTTCGTGTGAAGTCAATATTACGAAAATACCCCTAACTAGATAAAACAATAAATCAAGTATAAAATGCGGAAATTAAATAACACTTGATTTTTTACGTGGAAACCCTCACAGGAAAAACCACGGGCTAATAAGTGAGCCATACCCGAACCTCGAATCCACTAAGTGATGAAAATTACAACCTAATCCCCGGAAGTAATCACACACCTACCTAATCCTGGTATGAGTGAACCTAGTTCGAATGCTTGCGATCTAAGCAACCTAATCCCGGATGCTACACACAAGACTTACGTTCTCAATGAAGAGATTACACCCTAAGTGAATATATGAATATCCAAATGCAACATAGAGCAAGGGAAACCCTATATGCTTATCTAAGATGATGAATTTGTAATTAGAACAATCCTAGATATTATAAGCTAAATGACATGTCAAATAGCAGAGATAAACATAGATTATAAAAACCTAGATATCTATCACAATACAACACTCAATCAAAATATCATAAATAATCTTTATCTTGTATTTAGCATATTATCTAAAAACATACAAGTAATCTAAGAGATGTCTTAATATGAAAAACACTAAAATTAGATGAGATTAGTGAAGAACATACCAAGAAAGATATGATGATCCAAAAACCTACATGGATGCATTCTATGAAGGCATAGTTGATGCAATATGAAATTTGATGCAAAAGGGATTTGATTTGAGTGGTTAAAGGTGAGTTCTTGATTTGATTTTCTCTCAAAATTATTATTTTTTAAGTTTAGGGTTCTTGGGAGTAAAAGAACTGATTCAGAGAATGAGAAAGTGAGATATTTATAGACATAAAAAACAGAGCATGTGAAAAGACAAGTTTGCCCCTGATACGCACCGATCGGCTGTTTCAATCTGCGTCCAGGCCGCCGATCATAACCGCTGAATTGAACCCGAGAAGAACAGGGGAACAACGGTGGTTTCATTCGGCGGTTTCGTAACCACCGATCCAACCACCGAATCAAACCCAAGAGATTAAATCGATCAGGTATGAACGGCGGTTTCGAACGGTGGTCGTGGCCGCCGATCGTAACCGTAGAATTGCTCCAGACACTTCTGGATGCAAACGGTGGTTTCATTCGGCGGCCAGGCCGCCGATCATAACCGCCGATCACCAATAGAGGTGAAAACCAAGGAGAAGCCAAGGGCATTCTCCATAGGCAGTCTTCACGTAAAACCAAGCACATTCTAGTGCATGCACGGACGTTTCCGAATACTATCGGGAAACAAATTACAAGACACAAATACACACAACAAGATACATCATCAAAGTGCAAGTGTGAAATGTGAAATGTGAAATGTGAAGAGTATGCAAACAAATGCAAGAATGCTAAGTGTGTGTGTGCAATCTAAATCTCTTCAAAGAAAGAACTAAGCACTACAGATTATACTTTTGACGTGCTAGTTCCTTGAGGTCTTCAAAGGGCCATTGAGCATGATTCTCAAACTCCTAAACTACCCTGAAATTTCTATTAATCTAGAGAGAGAGGGGGGGGGGGTGAATAGATTTTAACTAATTTTACCCAATTTTCGTTTAAGGACAAGATTACGAAAATGCCCTTAATAGTCAATAAAAAATAGCAAGTGTAATATTGTGTGGAAATTAAAACAACACTTGATATTTACGTGGAAACCCTTACGGGAAAAACCACGGGCTGTTAAGTGAGCCACACCCGAACCTCGAATCCACTAAATGTGATGAAATTACAACCTAATCCTGGAAGTAATCACACACCTACCTAATCCCGGTATGAGTGAACATAGTTCGAATGCTTGCAATCTAAGCAACCTAATCCTGGATGCTACACACAAGACTTTGATTCTCAATGAAGAGATTAAATCCCTAAGTGAATATGTGAATATCCAAAATGCAACATAGAGCAAAGGAAACCCTATATGCTTATCTAAGATGATGAATTTGCAATTAGAACAATCCCTAAATGACATGTCAAATAGCTTAGATAATCATAGATTATAAAAACCTAGATATCTATCACAATACAACACTCAATCAAAATATCACAAATAATCTCTATCTTGTATTTAGTATATTATCTAAAAACATACAAGTAATCTAAGAGATGTCTTAATATGAAAAACACTAAAATTAGATGAGATTAGTGAAGAACATACCAAGGAAGATGTGATGATCCAAAAGCATACATGGATGCATTCTATGAAGGCATAGTTGATGCAATATGAAATTTGATGAAAAAAGGATTTGATTTGAGTGGTCAAAGGTGAGTTTTTGATTTGATTTTCTCTCAAAATTCTCTCTTTTAAGTTTAAGGTTCTTGGGAGTTGAAGAACTAATTCAAAGAATGAGAAAGTAAGATATTTATAGGTATCAAAAACAGAGCATGTGAAAAGACAAGTTTGCCTTTGAAACGCACCGATCGGCGGTTTCAATTTGCAGCCAGGCCGCCGATTACAACCGCCGAATTGAACCCGAGAAGAACAGGGGAACAACGGCGGTTTCAATCGGCAGTTTCATGACTGCCGATCTAACCGCTGAATCAAACCGAGAGATTAAATCAATCAGGTATGAACGATGATTTCATTCGGTAGTTTCAAAACCGCCGATCCAACCGCCGAATCAAACCGAGAGATAAAATCAATCAGGTATGAACGGTGGTTTCGAACGGCAGTCGTGACCAGCGATCGTAACCACAGAATTGCTCCAGACAATTCTGGAAGCAAACGGCGGTTTCATTCTGTGGCCAGGCCGCCGATCATAACCGCCGATCACCAACATAGGTGAAAACCAAGGAGAAGCCAAGGGCATTCTCCGTAGGCGGTCTTTGCACAAAACCAAGCACATTCTAGTGCATGCGCGGACGTTTCCAAATACTATCGGGAAACGAATTACAAGACACAAATACACACAACAAGATATAACATATAAGTGCAAGTGTGAAATGTGACATGTGAAGAGTAAGCACACAAATGCAAGAAAGCTAAGTAAGTGTGTGCAATCTAAATCTCTTCAAAGAAAACCAAGCACTAGAGATATACCTTCGGCATGCTTGTCCCTTGAGGACTTGTGAAGGGCCTTCGAGCTTGAAAATCAATCACCTACCCTTACACAATAAACCCCAACACGTGGTTTGTTCACGAAATAAGCCAATCAAAGAATGGGAATCCTTACATACCCTTATATAATAAACCCCAACATGTGGTTTGTCCACGAAATAAGCTAATCAAAGACTGGGAATGTAGGGAAAAACAGGTGCACGCAACGGAAGCGAGACTAAAATCGAGTTTAGTATAGTTTAAAATTTTTCCATAATTTGAACCTTAACCCTCTAATTAATTAACATATAATACTAAAGATATCATACCTTTGTCGCGTGATCCGATTGACATTGCGTCGATAGTAATCCGCAAGATCTTCCAATCCAATCACGAACGTGAATCACCTAGGAGCGTGGTCTCCCTTCTCTTTGAATTGTGTACCTGAGGATGGATTAACAAAACTTTTTCTTTTTCTTTTTCTTTTGTTAGTCACAATAAATTCCAAGAGGCTACAAAGAATGTTCCGGTCACTTTTGAATTCACAATCGTTAGATCGAAACTCGCGTGAACCTTATTCGAAATTGTGCACAAAACCTTTTGATATAAAAGTTACTAGTGCACTATCGAAAATAAGAACAAACTTTTCACTCTTTTCCTCCTGGCCGAATTCTCACACTAGTCTAAGAGATAGCTTTTATTTTTCAAGCAATAGAAAAATAAATCTCTAGAAAAAACTATTAGGGTTGCCGAATTCTATTCACATAAAAATAATGTGTTGTGATCGAACTCTCTTGCCTCATATCTATATTTAGTGCCCGAATTCAATTCCCTATTAATATATATATAAATCCTAAAGTGCACCGAATTCTTCGTTCGTTATATTATATAAGTGAGCCGAATTCTGCAGTTTCCTTATATATTTATTTATTAACCAAATTCTGCACTTAAATAACTTACATGTATATCATACATATATTTGCATGCCACCTATAATGTATATAAGTCAACATATATATATATATATCCAATACTGCATGCCACATATAAATATCAATATATATATATATCCGGCCAATTGCCATATATATCTCATATATTGCGGCCGAAATCTTTTACCATGTAGGATTTATCTTTTGACTTAAATCCCAACCCTAGGTAGATTTCCTTAGAATTCCAAACCCTAATCCAACTCCTTAGTGTATTTGTGACTATATAAAAGACTTCCTTATTTGACTAGATAAATAAATCCCTTATTTATCTACTTACCAAATTAAGTCTTTTATTTTAATTATACTACCACAATAGTATACTACTAAGAAACATATTTCCTAGTTAGAAATTTTTTTTTGATTTTTAATTAAATAATTAATTAATTTCCATTTAATCAAATAATAAAATTAAAACAATATAATATTATATATATCTCGGCCATGTGCCATATATATTAATATATCTATATATTGTTTTTCTATTTTATTAAATCCATTGGACCTTAACAAAAGGCCCACATGTGAACTAGGCCCATTCTTACTAAAAGAAATAAGTCCACATGCCTTAATACAATTCTAGATGGACCTATAAATTAGTCCGGTAGAATATATCAAGTGATTTATGCAAGTCCGTGTGGATTGGGGATCTTGGCGGGCCTATCTAAATTTAAGCTCCAATAGACATGACCCAATCACAATCAACAAATGATTCACTTAGGTTCAATCTATTAATTTTAGTTCATTCCACTAAAGAACTAAAATTGCAATCTTAAATAAAGATGGAATAAGTAAATATTTCTCATTCGAACCCTAGACAATCTTATTGGAGATGGTGTATCCTCGTGAAGAATATCAGTAATCGCTAAGAGCTCATAGACTGCCTATAGCTCTCCAAGTTACCATATTTACTCATATGACCACATTTTGAACTTAGATATTTTGACTTGTCCAGAAGCCATGTTTCAATAGACTTTATCGAAAACTTAACGTTAAGATTCAATATCCAATACCTCAAAACATCCATATGATGATATTCTACTCTCATTTCATAAATGGAGCCACGATGTCCATATCTATAAATGAAGTCCTCTATCGATTAACAAATGAATATCACCAAACTATCGAGGATAGACTATGCTATATAATCATACTCATTGATAACTCAAATTATACCACTTGCAACCATAAGTCCATCATTTATCTTAGGATTAAGATAGACTCTCCGATTGTCCTGATAATGAAAAGACTATTATCTATTGATAGTTCTAGATAAAGTATTTCATTGTGATCCAATTCAATGCACCCAGTGCACTAGATTCTTTTACTCAAAGACCCTCCGATGATTTTAGACTCATCATAACACATTTGATCCCACTAAAATGCTAGTAAAAGAATTCTACAACTTTAACAAGATAAAGGTGCCCAACCTTTAACTTAAGTTGTGAACATTATTCAAGACTAACTAAAGAATTGTGTCTACCACATACATATCTAGATGTACGAACAATTCTTCTTTTCTCATAGTCTTTTGACCTTATGATTATTTACTTTTGACAATTATAATATTCAATCTATAAATGCTATAAGATTTGTTTAAATTAGAAATCACTTTATTAATATGAAAAGATTGTCAAAAACAATATTACACTCTTGCTATTGAGCATAATCCTAACAGGGAATCCTTACAAGCATCAAGGTGGGAATTGTGGTGCAAAGGGAAGTGCGAGATACAGAGGAGAGGAGGAAAGACGAGGAAAAAGATCTGATGCAACATATTCAGGTTATTCATACCATTAGCGGAGGCCCGACCCTAGCGGGGACTTCCAACAATGCAAGAAAGAACCATGCTAAAAAGATCCCAAGGCTGGCCGCTGGTTAGGATGTGTTCCGAGTATCCAGAGGATCACAAGAATACCCACGGTCCGCTCAGATTATTTTCACCGAGGAAGATGCTTACAACACAGTATAGCCCCATGATGATCCAATGGTGATCACAATATAGATTGCCAATTGCCAGGTTCACCGCATCCTGGTAGACACCAGGAGCAGCATGGATATCTTGTTCAAGGGAGTGCTGGAGAAGCTCAATCTGAAGAACCCTTGTGTAAGGTTCTCATTTGTTGATTGGTTCATTTCGTGGTTAAACCACATGTTGGGGGTTCTTTGTAAGGGTAGCTTAGGTGTTGGTTTTATTGTTCGAAGCCCTTTGAAGACCTCGTCTTGATAAGCACCGAAGGTATATTTCTTTGTGCTTACTTGTCTTGAAGAGATAGTTGCACACACTCACAACTCATGCATATGTTTAATACTTGTATGTTGTGTGTCTTATTTTTGTGCATTAATGTTCATTAACATCTCTTCTTGCATGTTAGTTTGATTGCATCTTGCATATCCAATTCCCTTGTCATGCTTAGACTTAGGATTGCATTTATGCATTGGGCGCTCCCAAAAGCGCTCTATAGAAGCGCTGTACGAACAGCGCCCATTGAGCGCTGTTCAAACCTGATCGATTTAATTCGGTCGCTGATCGCGCTCCAAATGTTCACATTTAGCGCTCCATTTTCCTATCTTTTTGTGCTTGTTTCTCGGGTAAAACTGGGTATTTAACGGATAAATAAGTGTTTCAGGTAATTAGGGAAGTTCAGGGGCATTGTTGTCAATATGGTGAAATCAGGGGCCAAAGTACAAAATTCAGGATATTATTGAAGATTCCATGAATAGGAGAAAGATCAGGGAGGCTGACTGTAATTATCCAGCAAAAGTTAGAGTCAGCGCCACGTCAGCATCAAACGGGGTTGTTTTGGAGAGGGCCGCGTCACGATGACGTCAGCATGATGTCACAGTGTCATCAACCTTCAGCCGGGTCACACGACCCGCGACCAGACCGACCCGACCCGACCCGACCCGACCCGGTTTGACCCGACACGACCAGGCGACTTCTCTGGAGTTTTCCGACCACTTTCCGGCCATTTTTTCAGCGGTTTTCTACCCATAGTTGCAGCCCACACTCCGACGGTCCCATTTCACCCATTTTTGGCATCCCATGCAAACATTTTCCATGCCATCCAAGTCTCCAAAACTCCATGGATGTGCAAGCTTCAAGGCCAACTTCGGCGGCTTCTTTCCCGCATTCCAGAGTGTCCAAACTCGCCAAACGACGGCGGGTTCATGCGGCAGCCTCATTCCCGCAGTCCAGAAGGTCCAAGCTCGCCTCTAACTTCCAAAAATGGGCGGCGACTTCCGATGGCGGGCAAGAACCCGCGAGGCAGGGGATCCAAGCCCGCCGACCAGACCGACTCAGCCTTTTTGCACGCCCAAAACACTCCCCTATATATATATTCTTCTCTCCTAACCCTAAACACTATCCCTAATATCCAAACTCACACAAAATAACCCTACAAATCACTTACAAATTCACATACTAGCCTAGAATCTCACAAGCCACCATTGTTTCCAAGCTTGGGAGAGTCAAGGAGAAGCCTAGCTAGCTTGAGGACTTCACCAAGTGTTTGTGTTGTCTTCTTTATGTCCTTTTCTTGCTTTAGCTTGTTGTTGTAACTATATGTTTATGTTGGGATTTTGATGAGATTGTAATAATATTCAATAGTTGGTTGATGTGTTTATGTGCTTGTGCTTAATATATACATGTTAGTTGATTAATCAATTAATTGATATGTAATGGATTTAGACTAATTGAGATTTCAATAACATGCATGGATGATCATTTATGTATGTGTCTTTATCCTAGTTTAGGTTGGTGAAAACCAATCTTGTAAGCATATTGCCATTAACTAGGAATTGGATTTATTGCATGAATATTATTTCCTAGCATTTGCATATCCAATCCTCACTCTTGCATGACCATGCATGAGTTTAGTTAATTTAGTTAGTTAGTGTTAAATTAGGTAATTAGTTAAATTAGTTAATTTAGTTAATTGTTATTGGTAATTTAGTTGATAGAATAATTAATTGCTAAGGAATGACAAACCTTAGTTGTAGTTAAATTTAGTGTAATTTAGTTATTAGCTAGTGTAATTGCCTTGCCACCATCCTCCCGTTATTTTTATGCATGTAATTAGTGTTTATAGTGTAAATAGAGTGACTATAACATAGGTGTAGAACCGACTTAAGTGTACCTTAACTCCTCCGTGGGAACGAAACCCTTACTCGTAACCACTATACGTGGCCAACGATTCGTATACTTGCGAAATGGTATAAACTCGCATGCCATATCATTTACCGATAGTTTATAGAACTATCGCGTAACCAATTTTTGGGCGATCAGTCGCTGTTGGGTCGCTGTACAAAGTGTTATACAAATCGCTCTACGTACAGCGCCACTCTGTTTTCCGTGAGAACAGAGTTGGGGCGCTGTACAAGCGCTCTACAGAAGCGCTCTACGTACAGCGCCCAAGGCAAATTTCATGCCAACTTATCAAAACGACCACACTTTGTTTTGGCCTCCTATATATATGCCACTTTGACTTTAGGTCAATTAAGAGAGTTCTTATTCAGATTTCATACTTAGGATATTTTTCAAAGAGAAGAAAAATTCCAAGAACTCATTTTTTATTCACTCAAACACTTTTTCATGATCATCAATCATCATCTAGCATCATCCTAGATCATCTAGATGTCTCTTTGCATGGATTCTTCATCACACTTTGCTTGGTAAGCTTTTCACTAATATCTTACATATTTTGTGTTTTTTCTTAACAAGCAATCTCAATTAATTACTTGTATGTTATTTATATATCTTTTGATACAAGATTGAGATTAGTGTGTTGTATATTTGAGAAGTTGTATTGTGATAGCTAATTAGGTTTTGTGCTTAATCTTGATTAGCTAAATTATTTGATTGAACATGTCATTTAGTTTTTAATATCTAGGATTGTTCTAATTGCATATTAATCATCTTAGATAAGCATATAGGGTTTCCCTTGCTCTATGTTGCATTTGGATATTCATATATTCACTTAGGGTGTTATTCTCTTCATTGAGAAAGTAAGTCTTGTGTGTAGCTTCTGGGATTAGGTTGCTTAGATCGCAAGCAAATCGGACTAGGTTCACTCATACCGGGATTAGGTAGGTGTGTGATTACTTCTGGGATTAGGTTGTAATCGTTTTACACATTTAGTGGATTCGAGGTTCGAGTGTGGCTTACTTACTAGCCCATGGTTTTTCCTATGAGGGTTTCCACGTAAAAGTCAAGTGTTATTTAATTTCCGCATTTTATACTTGATTTATTGCTTTATCTATTTAGGGGTAGTTTCGTAATTTTGACTAAACACAAAAAATTGGGTAATAAGCTTAAAATCTATTCACCCCCCCTCTAGATAGTTTTATACACACCGTGCTATAATTTGTTTCACCTTGCTACAACAGCTGCACTACCCCTTTGTACGGTTTTACAGGAGACTCCATGATGCCAGTAGGAACACATATTTTGCCAGTGATAATTGGAGAAGCCCCCCTTCAGCAGAACATCATGACATAATTCATTATGGTTGTAAGGTTCCCATTTGTTGATTGGCTCATTTCGTGGACAAACCACATGTTGGGGTCCTTTGTAAGGGTAGCTTAGGTGTTGTTGTTATTGGTAAAGCCCTTTGAAGACCTCGTCTTGACAAGCACTCCAAAGGTATATCTCTAGTGCTTATTTTTCTTTAAAGAGATTAGTTGCACACACTCACTTAGCATACATTGCATATGTGTGCATTCTCTTTTCATGTCGCATTTCACACTTGCACTTATATGTTATATTTTGTTGTGTGTTTGTTTTGTGTCTTGAAATTCGTTTCCCGATTGTATTCGGAAATGGCCGCGCATGCACTAGAATGTGCTTGGTCTAGTGCGAAGACCGCCTACGGAGAATGCCATTGGCTTCTCCTTGGTTTTTACCTATGTTGGTGATCGGCGATGATCGACGTCCTGGCCACCGAATGAAACCACTGTTTGCTTCCAGAAGTGTCTGGAGCAATTCTGCGGTTACGATCAGCTGTCACGACCGCCGTTCGAAACTGCCTTTTGAAACCGCCGTTCAAGACCTGATTGATTTTATCTCTCGGTCTAATTCGGCGGTTGAATCGGCGGTCACGAAACCGCCGAATGAAACCGCCGTTGGTCCCCTATTCCTCTCGGGTCCAATTCGGCGGTTGTGATCGGCGGCTTGGCCGCAGATTGAAACCGCCGATCGGTGCGTTTCAGGGGCAAACTTGTCTTTTCACATGCTCTATTTTTCATGCCTATAAATACATCACTTTCTTTTGTTCTGAATGTTACTCTTTAATCATCAAGAACCCTACTTTCAAAAGAGAGATTTTTAAGAGAGAAAGCAACCAAGTTTGCTCATTAAACACTCAAACCAAAATCCATTTGCATCAAAGTTTATCTAGCATTCTCTAGCATATCTAGGATGCTTGCTTGCATGGGTCTTTTATCATCACACTTGCTTTGGTAAGTTTTTCACTATTATCATACATAATTAGTGTTTAATTTATTATGGCATCTCTTTTATTATTTGATTGTTCTTAGATTAAATTCTAATATTCAAGACAGAGATTGTTGTGTTGATTTGATTGAGTGTTGTTTTTGTGATAGATATCTAGGTTTCTATAATCTATGATTATCTAAGCTAATTGACATGTCATTTAGCTTTAATATCTAGGATTGTTTTTAATTGCAAATTCATCATCTTAGATAAGCATATAGGGTTTCCCTTGCTCTATGTTGCATTTGAATATTCATATATTCACTTAGGGTGTTAATCTCTTTTTAGAGAATTAAGTCTTGTGTTGTGACCGGGATTAGGTTGCTTAATTCGCGGACTAGGTTCGCTTATACCGGGATTAGGTAGGTGTGTGATTACTTCCGGGATTAGGTTGTAATCGTTTTACACATTTAGTGGATTCGAGGTTCGAGTGTGGCTTACTTACTAGCCCATGGTTTTTCCCGTGAGGGTTTTCACGTAAAAATCAAGTGTTATTTAATTTCCGCATTTTATACTTGATTTATTGCTTTATCTATTTAGGGGTAATTTCGTAATTTTGACTAAACACGAAAATTTGGGTAATAAGCTTAAAATCTATTCCCCCCCCCCCCCCCCCTCTAGATAGTTTTATACACACCGTGCTATAATTTTTTTCAATTGGTATCAGAGCGGGTTCCTAGATATACATAGGTGATCCTTGCTTATTTTGGTGTGTTTGCATTTTGTGTGATTTTTGATCATTCATACATTTGCATTCATTTCATTCATTCATAAACACTATAAGTGGAAACGGTGGAAATGGTGGTGGCAATGAAGTGCTTCTAGCACAAGGCCTCCACTTCTTACCGGATTGAACAATTCCCAATGGAAAGGGAAGATGGAATCCTACATATGTCAAATTCACGACCGTGCATGGATGGCGGTGGAAGACGGATATGATCTACCCAAGATGACTCCCGCGGGTGGAGGAGAAGAAGTATTGAAGCCTAAGGCGCAATGCAACGCACAAGAGTTTGAGGCTTCAAAGTGGAATAGGAAGGCGATGCACGCCATCCTTTGTGCAATGGATGAGAATCAGTATAAGCTTATTCAAAACACTCAAATCGCGAAAGTGGCTTGGGATATCTTGCAAGTTGCACATTAAAACAAATTATAGCATGGTGTGTATAAAACTATCTAGAGGGGGGGTGAATAGATTTTAAGCTTATTACCAATTTTTCGTGTTTAGTCAAAATTACGAAATTACCCCTAAATAGATAAAGCAATAAATCAAGTATAAAATGCGGAAATTAAATAACACTTGATTTTTACGTGGAAACCCTCACGGGAAAAACCACGGGCTAGTAAGTAAGCCACACTCGAACCTCGAATCCACTAAATGTGTAAAACGATTACAACCTAATCCCGGAAGTAATCACACACCTACCTAATCCCGGTATGAGTGAACCTAGTCCGATTTGCTTACGATCTAAGCAACCTAATCCCGGAAGCTACACACAAGACTTACTTTCTCAATGAAGAGAATAACACCCTAAGTGAATATATGAATATCCAAATGCCACATAGAGCAAGGGAAACCCTATATGCTTATCTAAGATGATTAATATGCAATTAGAACAATCCTAGATATTAAAAACTAAATGATATGTTCAATCAAATAGTTTAGCTAATCAAGATTAAGCACAAAACCTAATTAGCTATCACAATACAACTTCTCAAACATACAACACACTAATCTCAATCTTGTATCAAAAGATATATAAATAACATACAAGTAATTAATTGAGATTGCTTGTTAAGAAAAAACACAAAATATGTAAGATATTAGTGAAAAGCTTACCAAGTAAAGTGTGATGAAGAATCCATGCAAAGAGACATCTAGATGATCTAGGATGATGCTAGATGATGATTGATGATTATGAAAAAGTGTTTGAGTGAATAAAAAATGAGTTCTTGGAATTTTTCTTCTCTTTGAAAAATATCCTAAGTATGAAATCTGAATAAGAACTCTCTTAATTGACCTAAAGTCAAAGTGGCATATATATAGGAGGCCAAAACAAAGTGTGGTCATTTTGATAAGTTGGCCTGAAATTTGCCTTGGGCGCTGTACGTAGAGAGCTTGTACAGCGCCCCAACTCTGTTCTCACGGAAAACAGAGTGGCACTGTACATAGAGCGCTTTGTACAACGCTTTGTACAGCGACCCAACAGCGACCGAATTAAATTAATCAGGTCTGAACAGCACTCAATGGGCGCTGTTCGTACAGCGCTTCTGTAGAGCGCTTTTGGGAGCGCCCAATGCAAAAAAGCAATCCTAAGTCTAAGCATGACAAGGCAATTGGATATGCAAGATGCAATCAAACTAACATGTAAGAAGAGATGTTAATGAACATTAATGCACAAAAATAAGACACATAACATACAAGTATTAAACATATGCATGAGTTGTGAGTGTGTGCACCTATCTCTTCAAGACAAGTAAGCACATAGAAATTTACCTTCGGTGCTTATCAACACGAGGTCTTCAAAGGGCTTCGAACAATAAACCCGATACCTAGGCTACCCTTACAAAGAACCCCAACATGTGGTTTGTCCACGAAATGAGCCAATCAACAAATGGGAACCTTACAATCTCCCCATTTGGTTATTTCGTGACAAAACCACCACTCACATTGATTCCTCACAAAGAAATAGAAACTACGGGACAACTATGATTTTCTACAACACAAAGAGATAAGAAAATAAAACTTCAAGTCTTCAATCTCTTGTAGAATAATCAAGCCCTGAAAAATAAGATTTCTATGTTTTCCAATACAAGTGAAATGTGAGATTAATCAAGTAAGAACAAAAACAAGCATTTGCATTTTAAAAGTTTAGGCACAACATTATGAAATGTATGTGTATGCAATGCTCCCCCTCAACGGGTTACTCCCCCTCAATGAATGTTCTCCCCAATATGCACAATTGCTTCTATATTTTGCAACTCCCCTTACTATATACTACTCCCCCTTTTTGTCATGATATAGGCAAATGAGTAGTCCCCAACCGGGTCACTCATAGCAACGAGAGATAGTAGCATGCAAGATTTGCATAATTAATATAAGTCACTTTATGCATCTCAATTAATTGGAGAGAAACAAGGAGATTTATTTGAAGGAAAATGTGTGAATCAAACATGCTTTGCATACAAGACATGTAGCATTCAAGTCCAAAATACAATGGTATTTGGCAAAGCAAATGACAAAGGTTTCTAATAGGAATTCAAACCAATTTCACCAAAGTCATGAGTAAAGCAAGGATATAGAATATATTGATTTCAATTTGAGAAAAACTATATCCAACTTTATAAGTGAAATATGGCATGAGCGACTTTGCACCCTTTTTGATTTTTCCGGATAAGATATCCGTATGATAGTAGCCATGGTCAACTAATAAAGAAAGAGAGACATTTGGAATATAAATTCCTTTGAACGGATACAAGATCCTTTATTTATTTTGAGTCTCATAAGCTTTCACACAAGTTTTACATTTTAAGAATATGCAATCATCAATTCATGCTTTTCATGTGAGCATGTTATATGAATTTCATGCTTTTTCATTTGACATTAGCATGTTATTAAAGAATCATCATGTCATGGAGATAACCATAGGTCATTCAAATCATACTTCCTATATACATCTCCTAGTCCAAAAATGCATGTTTGAACATAAATATGACATGGATTGTAAACAAGCAAGGTTCACACTTATTGAATTGAAAACATATATACATATGTGCAATCAAGCTTACTCAAGCAATTAAAAGAAAAGGCATAAGATATTTCAAATTTTTTACAAGTGACAAGAATGCAAAATAGCTCTCTTTGCTTAAGTTCCCTATATGGGGTCAAATATAAAACTCATCACTCCATAAGACATATCCCAATAAATCTACTTAGTGTTTTAAATTGAATAGAATCTAAGGGTTTAGTAAATAGGTCCGCAAGTTGATCATTAGTACCTACATGTTTAAGTACTGTGCATTTATTTTCAACAAGCTCTCTAATGAAATGATGGCGGATGTCAATATGCTTAGTTCTAGAATGTTGCACCGGATTCTTGGAAATATTAATGGCACTCATGTTATCACAAAAGAGAGTGAGAGTACCTTGGTTGAATCCGTAGTCTACTAGCATTTGTTTCATCCATAGGAGTTGTGTGCATCCATTCCCCGCGACTATGTACTCGGCCTCAGCCGTGGACAAGGAAATTGAGTTTTGCTTCTTGCAAAACCAAGACACCAAGTTGTTGCCTAGGATGAAGCAATCGCTCGATGTGCTTTTCCTATCATCATAATTTTCGGCCCAATTCGCATCACTAAAGCCTACAAGACTAGCATTAGTGTGAAAAGAGTACCAAATCCCATAGTTGGATGTCCCATTCACATAGCGAATGATTCTCTTTACGGAAGAGAGATGGGACTCCTTGGGATCCGCTTGGTACCTAGCACACACACCCACACTAAAAGAGATATCGGGCCTACTTACGGTCAAATAAAGCAAGCAACCAATCATGCCACGGTATAACGTTTGTTCTACACTTTTACCACTAGCATCCTTGCTTAGTTTCAAAGTAGTACTCATGGGTGTGTCACAATGTTTGGCATTTTCAAGACCAAACTTCTTCACTAGGTTTTTGGCATATTTGGCTTGGGTTATGAAAATCCCATCATCTAATTGCCTAATTTGCAAACCTAGGAAGTAACTAAGCTCATCAACAAGACTCATCTCAAATTCATGAGACATGACATCAACAAATTGTTGGACCTTGGTGTTGTTGGTGGAGCCAAACACTATATCATCAACATATATTTGAGCTATGAAAAGCTCAACATTGTCTTTCTTGATGAATAGTGTCTTGTCAACACTACCTCTTGTATAGTTATTGTCAACAAGAAATTGACTGAGGCGCTCATACCAAACCCTCGGTGCTTGTTTCAACCCATATAGAGCCTTCTTGAGGTGATAGACATGGTTGGGGTGGTGTGCATCCACAAACCTCTTAGATTGTTCAACAAACACTTCCTCTTGCAAGAAGCCATTGAGGAAGGCACTCTTGACATCCATTTGGTGCAATTTGAACTTGTGCACACAAGAAATGGACAAGAGAAGCCTAATGGACTCTAACCGGGCAACGGGAGCAAATGTCTCCTCAAAGTCGATACCCTCAATTTGAGTACCCTTGTGCTACAAGTCTAGCCTTGTTCCGCACTATGTTGCCATCCTCATCAGATTTGTTCCTATAAATCCACTTGGTGCCTATCACATTAGTGTTTTTAGGAGGAACTAGAGTCCAAACCTCATTCCTTTCGAATTGGTTTAGCTCTTCTTACATGGCAAGAACCCAAAATTCATCATTTAAGGCTTCATCAACCTTTTTGGGCTCAATTTGAGAGGTGTAGCATGTAAAGCTAATGAGATTAGCTATTTGACGCCTTGTCCTAACACCCTCATTCACATCTCAAATAACATCCTCTTTGTTATGGAGTCTTCTAACCCATGGAGCGGGTTCATTAGAGTCCAAGAGAGGGACTCTAGTAATAGGTTGTGTGACTCCATTATTTTCATTGGACATCCCAACATTGGGAGTCACCACAACCCTCTCTAAAGGAGAGTCATCCTCTAAAAGTTCCTCCTCCTCATGGTTATTAGACTTGAGCCTCGTATCATCAATAACAACATTCGATGATTCCATGATGGTTCGAGTCTTCAAGTTGAAAACTCTATAGGCTCTACTATTCAAGGCATAGCCAATAAAGATACCCTCATCACTCTTAGCATCAAACTTGCCAAGTTGATCACGGTCATTTAAAATGTAGCATTTGCTTCCAAATGTGTGGAAGTAGCTAACATTTGGCTTCCTACCCTTCCATAACTCATAGGAGGTGTTTCTAGATCCAGGCCTTAGAAAAACACGATTCCCTATATAGCAAGCCATATTAACGGCTTCGGCCCATAGGTTCCTAGGGACATTGTTGCTAAGCAACATCACTCGGGCCATCTCTTGAAGGACCCTATTCTTCCTCTCAACAACTCCATTTTGTTGAGGTGTCCTAGGAGCCGAGAACTCATGGGAGATGCCTAAGCTATTGCAATAGCTTTCAAAAGAGGCATTCTCAAATTCCCTTTCATGGTCACTTCTAACCCGTTTAATGCTTTTAATGTTAGAATTCATTTCATTTTGTATTTTAGTACAAAGCATTTTAAACTTATCAAAAGTTTCAGATTTTTCTCTAAGAAAATATGTCCATGTAAATCTAGAGAAATCATCAACACAAATATAAATGTATCTCTTTCCACCTAAACTCTCGGTTTGCATAGGACCCATGAGATCCATTTTGAGAAGCTCTAGGGGCTCCTTGGTGGAGAGATACTTGCCCTTTTTGTGCATGCTTTTGGTTTGTTTTCCTTGTTGGCAAGGTCCACAAATACCATTGGCTTTCTTCCCAAGCTTAGGGAGGCCACGCACATAATCGAACTTTCCAAGGGTTCTTAAATCCCTAAAGTTCATGTGGCCAAGTCTTTCATGCCACAACTCTATTTGCTCATCCATGGACACATTGTTTGAGACAATTCTTGCATCAAGACAATAGCAATTATCGCTAGATCTCATACCTTTCAATAAGGTTTGTCCATCGGGCTTTAGGATCGAGCAATCATCTTTACAAAACAAGACGGAATATCCTTCATCACTTAGATGTGAAATGCTTATTAAATTGGCTTTCAAGCCATCAACAAATAAAGCATCGGATAAGGAGGGTAATCCGGGAACGGAAATGGTTCCTTTCCCTATAACTTTCTTTTTGGATCCATCACCAAAAGTGACATATCCTGCTTCCTCCATAACAAGAGTCTCGAAGAAACTCTTGTTTCCCGTCATGTGCCTAGAGCACCCACTATCTAAATACCAAAAATTAGAAGAATTTGTCTTCAAGGCTATTTGAGCAACATGGCAAACATTTTCATTCTTTCTAATCCACCTAGAAACAATATTTGCTTTCTTAGTGGTCTTTGGTAATTGGGCTCTAGATGTCCTAGGATCATGCATAACAATTTTATCATTCCTAGGAACATGCATCTTGGCTCTATTCTTTCTCTTCTCAATCATGCTTCTAGTTTTACACATTTTAATATACCGAAAGCAATGTGGTTTAATATGACCATCAAATCCACAAAAATGACATGTAGGAATAAAATAAGGAATCATACCTTGTCCTTGAGCATGCATGAGAGCTTGTCCATGTCTTTGTGGTTGAGTGGGTTCAATCCGTCTTCGTTGTTGAACCGGTCTTGCTTGCTTCCTAGCTTGAGGTTGCATGATTGATCTCTTTCCTTTGTGAACCAATTGTGGAGGAATGTTGGCTTGATGGACCCTAGGGGGTTGAGCTTGAGGTTGCCTTCTTGGTCCTATCTTCACTTGTGCATTTGAACATTGTCCTATTTCTAACTTCTTCCTAGGAATTTGCACAAATGAAGTTTCTTCGTTCCTTAAACTCTTGACAAACACGGTCTTGTTAGAGGTTGAGATCTTCTTGCCATCTTCATACCCAAGACCCCTCTTGTCACATGGACTCTTTCCAACACCAAGCATATGGTCAAGTTTCTTGGTGCTAGAATCCATCCTAGTCATAGATTCTCTTACTTCTTCAAGCTCCCTATTTAGACTTTCTTCATTCCTCCTAGATAAGACTAACTACTCTTTTAGCTTATCTTCCATCTTCTTGAATTTTTCCACTTGTTCACTTAATTGGTCATTATGAGATAAAAGCTCAAGATTTTCTTCTCTCAACATCTTGATCTTTCTTGTGCTCTTGATTGCTAAATCATTAAACTCGGCATGGTATTTAGCAAGCACCTTTTTCTCTACAAAACCATTTATGGAGTTAGAAGAGGAGTCACTTTCTTCTCCACTTGAGTCATTTTCTTCTTTACTCATTTCCTCTCTCTCACTAGCACTCTTGCTTTTATGGGAGGAGGCAAAAGCTAAGAGATTAGCCATGAGCTCTTCATCATCCGAAGACTCATCTCCCTCATAGGAGTCATCACTACTTCCACTCCAAGTGGCGGCCATCACTTTTCCCTTTTTCTTCTCATTGTGATTTGCACATTCGGGGGCAAAGTGACCTATGCCACCACACTCGAAACATCGGACCCTTTCCTTTCGGTCCTTTCTTGCCTAGGTTCAAACTTCTTGAAAGAGCCATTTTTCTTCAAATCTTGGCCTTTTGATCCAAAGCCCTTTCTTCTAAACTTCATAACCTTGTTGAACCTTTTTACAAACAAGGCAAGGTCTTCATCCGAGTCAATCTTCTTTGCCTCCTTTTCATCCTTGGAGGTTTTCAAAGTGATCGCACTCCGAATGTTCACATTTAGCGCTCTTTTTTCCTATATTTTTGTACTTGTTTCTTGGGTAAAACCGGGTATTTAATGGATAAAATAAGTGTTTCAGGTAAATAGGGAAGTTCAGGGGCATTATTGTCATTTTGGACAATTCAGGGGCAAAAGTGAAATATTCTGGATAATATTGAATATTCTGTGAATAAGGGAGAAGTCAGGGGAGCAAACGGTAATTTGCCAACCAAAGCACAGATCAGCCTACCACGTCACGCGTAGAACGACGTCGTTTTGAGGAGTGATTGTGCAAGCTTGACGTCAACATGACGTAGGTCGTCTTCTTCATGCAGCCGGGTCGACCGGACCCGCATTTGACCCCGTTCAAACCCGGTCGACCCCAGCGACTTACCCGATGGATTTCGACCTTTTTTTCCTGTGATCTCCGCCCAGATCGGCTGTCCTCCTCCTCCCGGTCACGATGGACCCATTTTGAGGCTCCCATGCAAATATTTTCCCAATCCTCCAAGTCCACCAACTTCCATGGATGTGCAAGCTTGCAAGCTTGGTTCAGCGGCTTCTTGCCCGCATTCCAGACGTTCCAAACTCGTCGGAAGACCGCGGGTTCATGCGGCGGTTTCTTTCCCGCAATCCAGAAGGTATAAACTCGCGGGAAACGTCCATTTTTCCGCGGCGACTTCGTGCGGCGGGAACAAACCCGCGAGCTCGGTGGATTGAACCCACCGGGACAACCGACTCAAGCTCTTTCATGCCCAAAACACTCCCCTCTATAAATATACAACTTTCCCTAACCCTAAACACTATCCCTAATATCCAAACTTACACCAATTATCACATAAATAACCTTAGAATAGCTTAGAATCTCACAAACCACCATTGTTTCCAAGCTTTGGAGAGTCAAGGAGAAGCCTAGCTAGCTTGAGGACTTCACCAAGTTTTTGTGTTGTCTTCTTTATCTCTTTGTTTTCTTTAGTTTGTTGTTATATGTATAACTATGTGTTTATGTTGGGATTTTGGTGAGATTGTAATAATATTCAATAGTTGGTTGATGTGTTTATGTGCTTGTGCTTAATATATACATGTTAGTTGATTAATCAATTAATTGATATGTAATGGATTTAGACTAATTGAGATATCAATAGCATGCATGAATGATCAATTATGTATGTGTCTTTATCCTAGTTTAGATTGGTGAATACTAATCTTGTTAGCATATGTACCATCAACTAGGAATTGGATTTATTGCATGAACATCATTTCCTATCATTTGCATATCCAATCCTCACTCTTGCATGACCATGCATGAGTTTAGTTAATTTAGTTAGTTAGTGTTAAATTAGTTAATTGTGGTTAGTAAGCTTGTTAATTTAGATAATTGTTAGTGGTAACTTAGTGTAATTTAGATAATTGCCATCTTAGTGTAATTTAGTTATTAGCTGGTGTAATTGCCTTGCCACCATCCTCCCTTTATTTTTATGCATGTAATTAGTGTTTATAGTGTAAATAGAGTGACTATAACATAGGCGTAGAACCGACTTAAGTGTACCTCGCCTCCCTGTGGAACGAACCGTACTTGCCGCTACGCGATCGTAACGATCCGTGCGCTTGCGGATTAACTCACATGCCCATTAGTTTATAGAACTATCACATACCACATTTGCGGCGATCAAGTTTTTGGCGCCGCTGCCGGGGAAAGGCATTGCGTACATTTTTGTAGGTCTAGTCTTATTTTAGTCATTTTTGTTATTTTTATTTTTATTTGTATTTTTATTTTTATTGTTCATAATCTATCTTGTTCGATTTGATTTTGTTTTGTTTGTTGGTTGTTTCAGATTTTAGATCAATATGGAAAGTGGAACTTCGGCATTGATTAGTCAATTGGCCGAATTGAATGGGAAAGTGGCAACTTTTGTGTCACATTCTAGGCAGGCACCGGCACCAGTTTATCCATCTTTGGGGTGGAATGGACACACGGACTTTGTTCCGCAAGGAAAGCCATGGTCGGGAATGCCAGAGGTACCGTCCACATATCCGTATGAACACCACAACCACCAAGCTAGATGGGATCAAAAGAAACAAGACCACTAATGGGGTAACTTTGATGGAGAGGCATACCAACATGCCATTGACCAACGATGTCTTGAAGTTGAAAAACACATAGAGATGTGTACAAATTGGTTGGCTCAATGTGTGGAGAACTCCCAAGGGCAAGCCAAGAAAGCCCATGACCAAGAGCAAGCCTACCGACAAAACGTTAATCAACGGTTGCTTGACTATGAAGAACGCATAGAATGGTTGGGAGCTTGGCTGGCACAATATTTGGACGGGTTCTTAGAGAGAAAAGAAATAGAAGAACCTCCAAGACTCCACAAATCAACCAACCCGTTCTTTTGTCTCACTCTTGGAGGAATCAACCCGGTGGATTCCTTAAGTAGCTCAGAATGTGACCTTGGTGATGTGTTGCTAAGGAGTGAAGAAGAGCCGAGGGTAGAAAAGGAAAGAAAAGTGGTTGAAAAACCAGAGGAATCCTCAAGGACTGTAGATGATTACCTAGATGAGCTTTTGCTCATATTGGATGAGGATGAGGATTTCGAAGTTGATTTGGGAGGTAAAAAAGAAATGGGAGTGGAGGTTGCCCTACAGAACAAGGAATTGATAAGTCAAAACAATGACTTAGTCTTGAAGATCAATTCACTTGAGAAGGAGAGAGACTTGGCAATGAAGAAATCACAAGAGCTCTCCATATTGGTGGTGGAACAAGAAGAAGAATTCTCTCGGAAGATGAGAGGAATGCAAATGGAAGTAGAGAAGAAGGACAAGGCATTGGAAGGTTTGAAAGAAGAACTCATCAAGAAGGACCATGCCTTGAAGGTAGCACAAGTAGTGGTATGTGACTACATCGTGGAGTCAGACAAAGCCGAACTTCCAATCAAGGCTTTGGAAAAGAAGGGGGCCAAGAGAAGATCAACAAAGAAGCCCTGCACTACCCAAAGTGGAGCAAGCCTTCCGAAGGTGTGGAGATAGGACCATGGCTTTTTAGGAGGTGTGGAGATAGGACCCATCCTAGACTCATAAGCTAGAAGTCTCTCAATCACCTCACTCGGCTTCATATCCTTGTATCCACTATTTTCTTCTAAAGCTGTTACTTTTGATTCAAACCTATCCGGAAGAGATCTCATAATCTTTTGCTTGATTCTCCTATCCGAATATGGATCACCAAGTTGATGACTTTAGTTGACTATGTCCATCAACTTGATCTCGAAGTCATTGAAGCACTCATTCTCCTCCATCTTAAGCATCTCGAATTGAGTTTGGAGGACTTGAAGCTTAGAGTCCTTCACCACTTCGGTTCCCTCATGTGCAATCTCTAGGATGTCCCAAGCCTCCTTAGCTATCCTAGTATTTTGAATCAATTTGTATTGATTTTCGTCCATAGCACATAAGATGGCATGCATCACCTTCCTATTCCACTTTGAAGCCTCAAACTCTTACACGTTCCATTGTGCCTTTGGCTTCAATACTTCTTCTCCTCCACCATCGGGAGTCATCTTGGGTAGATCATATCCGTCTTCCACCGCCATCCATGCACGGTCATGAATTTGGCATATGTAGGATTCCATCTTCCCTTTCCATTGGGAATAGTTCAATCCGGTAAGAAGTGGAGGCCTTGTGCTTGAAGCACCTTCGTTGCCACCACCATTTCCACCGTTTCCACTCATAGTGTTTATGAATGAATGAAATGAATGCAAATGTATGAATGATCAAAAATCACACAAAATGCAAAACACACCAAAATAAGCAAGGATCACCTATGTATATCTAGGAACCCGCTCTGATACCAATTGAAACAAATTATAGCACGGTGTGTATAAAACTATCTAGAGGGGGGGGGGGTGAATAGATTTTAAGCTTATTACCCAATTTTTCGTGATTAGTCAAAATTACGAAATTACCCCTAAATAGATAAAGCAATAAATCAAGTATAAAATGCGGAAATTAAATAACACTTGATTTTTACGTGGAAACCCTCACGGGAAAAACCACGGGCTAGTAAGTAAGCCACACTCGAACCTCGAATCCACTAAATGTGTAAAACGATTACAACCTAATCCCGGAAGTAATCACACACCTACCTAATCCCAGTATGAGTGAACCTAGTCCAATTTGCTTGCGATCTAAGCAACCTAATCCCGGAAGCTACACACAAAACTTACTTTCTCAATGAAGAGAATAAAACCCTAAGTGAATATATGAATATTCAAATGCAACATAGAGCAAGGGGAACCCTATATGCTTATCTAAGATGATTAATATGCAATTATAACAATCCTAGATATTAAAAACTAAATGACATGTTCAATCAAATAGTTTAGCTAATCAAGATTAAGCACAAAACCTAATTAGCTATCACAATACAACTTCTCAAACATACATCACACTAATCTCAATCTTGTATCAAAAGATATATGAAAATTGTACAAGTAATAAATTGAGATTGCTTGTTAAGAAAAACACAAAATATGTAAGATATTAGTGAAAAGCTTACCAAGCAAAGTATGATGAAGAATCCATGCAAAGAGACATCTAGATGATCAAGAATGATGCTAGATGATGATTGATGATCATGAAAAAGTGTTTGAGTAAACAAAAAATGAGTTCTTGGAATTGTTCTTCTCTTTGAAAAATATCCTAAGTATGAAATCTGAATATGAACTCTCTTAATTGACCTAAAGTCAAACTGGCATATATATAGGAGGCCAAAACAAAGTGTGGTCGTTTTGATAAGTTGGCCTGAAATTTTCCTTGGGCAATGTACGTAGAGCGCTTCTGTACAGCGCCCTAACTCTGTTCTCTCGGGAAAACAGAGTGGCGCTGTATGTAGAGCGCTTCGTACAGCGCTTCGTACAACGCCCCAACAGCGACCGAACTAAATCGATTAGGTCTGAACAGCGCTCAATGGGCGCTGTTCGTACAGCGCCTCTGTAGAGCGCCTTTGGGAGCGCCCAATGCAAAAATGCAATCCTAAGTCTAAACATGACAAGGCAATTGGATATGCAAGATGCAATCAAACTAACATGCAAGAAGAGATGAAAATAAGCATTAATGCACAACAATAAGAAACACAACATACAAAGATTAAACATATGCATGAGTTATAAGTGTGTGCAACTATCTCTTCAAGACAAGTAAGCACATAGAAATTTACCTTCGGTGCTTATCAACACGAGGTCTTCAAAGGGCTTCGAACAATAAACCCGATACCTAAGCTACCCTTACAAAGAACCCCAACATGTGGTTTGTCCACAAAATGAGCCAATCAACAAATGGGAACCTTACACATATGAAGGAACCGAGGTGGTGAAGGAATCCAAGCTTCAAGTCCTCCAAACTCAATTCGAGTTACTTAGGATGGGAGAGGATGAATGCTTTAATGATTTTGAAATCAAATTGATGGATATCGTTAATCAAAGTCACCAACTCGGAGACCCGTATTTGGATAGGAGAATCAAGCAGCAAATCATGAGATCTCTCCCCGATAGGTTCGAATCAAAGGTGACGGCTATAGAAGAAAATAGTGGTTATATGGATATGAAGCCGAGTGAGGTGATTGGGAGACTTCTAGCTTATGAGTCTAGGAAAGGTCCTATCTCCACACCCACTAAAAAGCAAAAAGGAATTGCTTTAAAAGCCTCCAAGGATGAAAATGAGGCAAAGAAGATTGACTCGGACGAAGACCTTGCCTTGTTTGTAAAAAGGTTCAACAAGGTTATGAAGTTTAGAAAAAAGGGCTTTGGATTAAAAGGTCAAGATTTGAAGAAAAAGGGTCCTTTCAAGAAGTTTGAACCTAGGCAAGAAAGGACCGAAAGGAAAGGGGTCCGATGTTTCGAGTGTGGTGGCATAGGTCATTTTGCCCCCGAATGTGCTAATTACAATGACAAGAAGAAGGGTAAAGTGATGGCCACCACATGGAGTGGTAGTAGTGATAACTCCATTGAGAGAGATGAGTCTTCAAGTGATGAAGAGCTCATGGCTAACCTCCTAGCTTTTGCCTCCTCCCATAAAAGCAAAAGTGCTAGTGAAAGAAAGGAAGAGAGTCAAGAGGAAAATGACTCAAGTGAAGAAGAAAGTGATTCCTCTTCTAACTCCATAAATGGATTTGTGGAGAAAAAGGTGCTTGCTAAATACCATGCCGAGTTCAATGACTTAGCAATTAAGAGCACGAAAAAGATCAAGATGTTGAGAGAAGAAAATCTTGAGCTTTTATCTCAAAATGACCACTTGAGTGAACAAGTGGGAAAGTTCAAGAAGATGGAAGATAAGCTAAGAGAGGAGTTAGTCTTATCTAGGAGGAATGAAGAAAGTCTAAAGAGGGAGCTTGAAGAAGTAAGAGAGGCTATGACTAGGTTGGATTCTAGCACCATGAAACTTGACCATATGCTTGGTGTTGGAAAGAGTCCATGTGACAAAAGGGGTCTTGGGTATGAAGATGGTAAGAAGATTGCAACCTCTAACAAGACCATGTTTGTTAAGAGTTCGGGGATCGAAGAAGACTCATTCGTGCAAATTCCTAGGAAGAAGTTAGAACTAGGACAATGTTCAAATGCACAAGTGAAGATGGTGCCAAGAAGGCAACCCCAAGCTCAACCCCCTAGGATCCCTCAAGCCAACATTCCTCCACAATTGGCTTACAAAGGAAAGAGACCAATCATGCAACCTCAAGCTAGGAAGCAAGCAAGACCGGTTCAACAACGAAGATGGATTGAACCCACTCAACCACAAAGACATGGACAAGCTGACATGCATGCTCAATGACAAGGTATGATTCCTTATTTTATTCCTACATGTCATTTTTGTGGATTTGATGGTCATATTAGACCACATTGCTTTCGGTATATTAAAATGTGCAAAACTAGAAGCATGATTGAGAAGAGAAAGAATAGAGCCAAGATGCATGTTCCTAGGAATGATAAAATTGTTATACATGATCCTAGGACATCTAGAGCCCAATTACCAAAGACCACTAAGAAAGCAAATATTGTTTCTAGGTGGATTAGAAAGAATGAAAATGTTTGCCATGTTGCTCAAATAGCCTTGAAGGCAAATTCTTCTAATTTTTGGTATTTAGATAGTGGGTGCTCTAGGCACATGACGGGAAACAAGAGTTTCTTCGAGACTCTTGTTATGGAGGAAGGAGGATATGTCACTTTTGGTGATGGATCCAAAAAGAAAGTCGTAGGGAAAGGAACCATTTCCGTTCCCGGATTACCCTCCTTATCCGATGCTTTATTTGTTGATGGCTTGAAAGCCAATTTAATAAGCATTTCACATCTAAGTGATGAAGGATATTCCGTCTTGTTTTGTAAAGATGATTGCTCGATCCTAAAGCCCGATGGACAAACCTTATTGAAAGGTATGAGATCTAGCGACAATTGCTATTGTCTTGAAGCTAGAATAGTCTCAAACAATGTGTCCATGGATGAGCAAATAGAGTTGTGGCATGAAAGACTTGGCCACATGAACTTTAGGGATTTAAGAACCCTTGGAAAGTTCGATTGTGTGCGTAGCCTCCCTAAGCTTGGGAAGAAAGCCAATGGTATTTGTGGACCTTGCCAACAAGGAAAACAAACCAAAAGCATGCACAAAAAGGGCAAGTATCTCTCCACCAAGGAGCCCCTAGAGCTTCTCCACATGGATCTCATGGGTCCTATGCAAACCGAGAGTTTAGGTGGAAAGAGATACATTTTTATTTGTGTTGATGATTTCTCTAGATTTACTTGGACATATTTTCTTAGAGAAAAATCTGAAACTTTTGATAAGTTTAAAATGCTTCGAACTAAAATACAAAATGAAATGAATTCTAACATTAAAAGCATTAAACGGATTAGAAGTGACCATGGGAGGGAATTTGAGAATGCCTCTTTTGAAAGCTATTGCAATAGCTTAGGCATCTCCCATGAGTTCTCGGCTCCTAGGACACCTCAACAAAATGGAGTTGTTGAGAGGAAGAATAGGGTCCTTCAAGAGATGGCCCGAGTGATGTTGCTTAGCAACAATGTCCCTAGGAACCTATGGGCCGAAGCCGTCAATACGGCTTGCTATATAGGGAATCATGTTTTCCTCACTCCCGGATCTAGAAACACCTCATATGAGTTATGGAAGGGTAGGAAGCCAAATGTTAGCTACTTCCACACATTTGGAAGCAAATGCTACATTTTAAATAACCGTGATCAACTTGGCAAGTTTGATGCTTAGAGTGATGAGGGTATCTTTATTGGCTATGCCTTGAGTAGTAGAGAATATAGAGTTTTCAACTTGAAGACTCAAACCGTCATGGAATCATCGAATGTTGTTATTGATGATACGAGGCTCAAGTCTAATGACCATGAGGAGGAGGAAGTTTTAGAGGATGACTCTCCTTTGGAGAGGGTTGTGGGGACTCCCAATGTTGGGACGTCTAATGACAATAATGAGGTCACACAACCTATTACTAGAGTCCCTCTCTTGGACTCTAATGAACCCGCTCCATGGGTTAGAAGACTCCATAACAAAGAGGATGTTATTGGAGATGTGAATTAGGGTGTTAGGACTAGGCGTCAAATGGCTAATCTCATTAGCTTTACATGCTACACCTCTCAAATTGAACCCAAAAAGGTTGATGAAGCCTTAAATGATGAATTTTGGGTTCTTGCCATGCAAGAAGAGCTAAACCAATTCGAAAGGAATGAGGTTTGGACTCTAGTTCCTAGGCCTAAAAGCACTAATGTGATAGGCACCAAGTGGATTTATAGGAACAAATCCGATGAGGATGGCAACATAGTGCGGAACAAGGCTAGACTTGTAGCACAAGGGTACTCTCAAATTGAGGGTATCGACTTTGAGGAGACATTTGCTCCCGTTGCCCGTTTAGAGTCCATTAGGCTTCTCTTGTCCATTTCTTGCGTGACAAGTTCAAATTGCACCAAATAGATGTCAAGAGTGCCTTCCTCAATGACTTCTTGCAAGAGGAAGTGTTTGTTGAACAACCCAAGGGGTTTGTGGATGCACACCACCCCAACCATGTCTATCACCTCAAAAAGGCACTATATAGGTTGAAACAAGCACCGAGGGCTTGGTATGAGCGCCTCACTCAATTTCTTGTTGACAATAACTACACAAGGGGTAGTGTTGACAAGACACTTTTCATCAAGAAAGACGATGATGAGCTTTTCATAACTCAAATCTATGTTGATGATATAGTGTTTGGCTCCACCAACAACACCAAGGTCCAACAATTTGTTGATTGACGCGCCCCGAAGCGGTCTAAAATAAAGTATCCTCAGCGGCTCCAATAACTTGATCGGCGCACGCGGGACACGCGACAGTTCTATAAACTATCGTAAAATAAATGGGGCGTGTGTGTTTATCCGTAAGTGCACGGATCATTACGATCGCATAGCGGCAAGTACGGTTCGTTCCACAGGGAATCTTGTGAGGTACCTTTTATCGGTTCTAGTCTTATATATTATTATATACTAATTACATTAATTACAACATATTTACAACATATTTACATGCAAGAAAAGTAAATTGGTGGAGGTGGCAAGAAAGCAATTAAAACTAACTAATAACTAAATTAACTAAGATGACATAAACTAAACTAATTTATACTACAACTAAGGATTGTCATCTCCTTAGTAACTAATTAATCTATCAACTAAACTATAACTACAATTATACTAAAATGCTTTTAATCTAAATTATACTAACTAACTAATTAATTAAACTAATTAAACTAATTACCATCTAATGCAATGATCTTGCAAAAGTGGTAATGAGAGATAGGATGTTGGAATATTGGTGTACAAATGCAATTATCCAATTAATTAGTTGATTCCTATTAACCTAGGATAGTCTAACACATTTAATAAAGACACATGCATCAAGAGTTATTCATGCATGGTCTAAATTGTATTATATGCTAATTAACTTGTCAATTAATTCAACATATATATGAATTGAAACTCAATATAGAAAACCAACATATATCATAGATAATATACAAAGTACACCAAACCCAACATCAATATTAGTTACATAATATAACTAAGGTGGTGTGGTGGTGAAAATTACATTACGCTAAACTAATCTAAGCTAACTAAGCTAATCTAGAGTATTTGTGAGCTATTGGAGGGTATTTGGATATTTTGGGAGGTAGGTTTTAGGTTAGGGAAGGAAACATATATATAGGGAACTATTTTGGGGAGGTTTTGGATGGAAATATCTTCAAGTTGGTCGTCCCGGCGGGCTTGGACTCCCTGGCCGGCGGGCTTGTGGCCGCCGTCAAAGCTCGCCACGAAGAAATTGAAGACGGTGACGAGTTCTAGCCTTTTGGACCTCGGGTTCTTTCCCGCTGCATGTACCTGCCAAGATTTGGCGAGCTTGGACGTGCTGGAAGGCGGGAGAATGGCCGCTGAACCAAGCTTGAAGGTTTGCACAACCATGGAGGTTTGGAGGATTTGTTGGAGTTGAAAACCTTTGCATGGGAGGCTAAAAGTGGGTGCAAAGTGACCGGGAGGATGGTGGACGTCGATCTGGGCGGAGATGCGCCGGAAAACTGGTAGAAAAACTGTCAGAAATGGTCACCGAAGTTTCCGGGTCAAACCGGGTCGAACCGGCTCAAGTCTAGAAAACGGGTCGGGCGCGTTGGTCAGCTGAAGGTTGATGACGAGCTGACGTCATCCTGACGTCAGCGTGATGCCAGCTGGTCAAAACGGCGTCGTCTGACGCGTGACGTGGCAGCTGATGCTGTGCTTTGCGCGGCGAATTGCAATCTGTACCCCTGACTTCTCCCTTATTCATAGAATCTTCAATAATTGCTCCAATCTTGCACTTTTGCCCCTAAATTGTCCAAAATGACAATTTTGCCCCTGAACTTCCCTAATCACCTGAAACACTTATTTTATCCATTAAATACCCAGTTTTACCCGAGGATAAGCACAAAAAGATAGGAAAAGGGAGCGCTAAATGTGAACATTTGGAGCGCGATCATTGATGTCATGTCTCATGAATTTGAGATGAGTCTTGTTGGTGAGCTTAGTTACTTCCTAGGTTTGCAAATTAGGCAATTAAATGATGGGATTTTCATAACCCAAGCCAAATATGCCAAAAACCTAGTGAAGAAGTTTGGTCTTGAAAATGCCAAACATTGTGATACACCCATGGGTACCACTTTGAAGCTAAGCAAGGATGCTAGCAGTAAAAGTGTGGAACAAACGTTATATCGTGGCATGATTGGTAACTTGCTTTATTTGACCGCAAGTAGGCCCGATATCTCTTTTAGTGTGGCTGTGTGTGCTAGGTACCAAGCGGATCCCAAGGAGTCCCATCTCTCTTCCGTAAAGAGAATCATTCGCTATATGAATAGGACATCCAACTATGGGATTTGGTACTCTTTTCACACTAATGCTAGTCTTGTAGGCTTTAGTGATGCGGATTGGGCAAGAAATTGTGATGATAGGAAAAGCACATTGGGCGGTTGCTTCTTCCTAGGCAACAACTTGGTGTCTTGGTTTTGCAAGAAGCAAAACTCAATTTCCTTGTCCACGGCTGAGGCCGAATACATAGCCACGGGGAGTGGATGCACACAACTCCTATGGATGAAGAAAATGCTAGTAGACTATGGATTCAACCAAGGTACTCTCACTCTCTTTTGTGATATTATGAGTGCTATTAATATTTCCTAGAATCCGGTGCAACATTCTAGAACTAAGCATATTGACATCCGCCATCATTTCATTAGAGAGCTTGTTGAAAATAAATGCATAGTACTTGAACATGTAGGTACTAATGATCAACTTGCGGACCTATTTACTAAACCCTTAGATTCTACTCGATTTAAAACTCTTAGTAGATCTATTGGGATATGTCTTGTGGAGTGATGTGTTTTGTTATTGACCTCATATGGGGAACTCAAGCAAAGAGAGCTATTTTGCATTATTGTCACTTGCAAAAAATTTGAAATATCTTATGCCTCTTCTCTTAATTGTTTGAGTAAGCTTGGTTGCACATATGTATATATGTTTTCAATTCTAAAAGTGTGAACCTCGCTTGTTTACAATCCATGTCATATTTATGTTCAAACATGCATTTTTGGACTAGGAGATGTATATAGGAAGTATGATTTGAATGACCTATGGTTATCTCTATGACATGATGATTCTTTTATAACATGCTAATGTCAAATGAAAAAGCATGAAATTCAAATAACATGCTCACATGAAATGCATGAATTGATGATTGCATATTCTTAAAATGTAAAACTTGTGTGAAAGCTTATGAGACTCAAAATGAATAAAGGATCTTGTATCCGTTCAAAGGAATTTATATTCCAAATGTCTCTCTTTCTTTATTGGTTGAACATGGCTACTATCATACGGATATCTTATCCGGAAAAATCGAATAGAGTGCAAAGTCGCTCATGCCATGTTTCTCTTATAAAGTTGGATATAGTTGTTCTTAAATTGAAACCAATAAATTCTATATCCTTGCTTTACTCATGACATTGGTGAAATTGGTTTGAATTCTTATTAGAAACCTTTGTCATTTGCTTTGCCAAATACCATTGTATTTTGGACGTGAATGCTACATGTCTTGTATGCAAAGCATGTTTGATTCACACATTTTCTCAAATAAATCTCCTTGTTTCTCTCCAATTAATTGAGATACATAAAGTGACTTATATTGATTATGCAAATATCTTGCATGCTACTATCTCTCGTTGCTATGAGTGACCCGGTTGGGGACTTCTCCTTTGCCTATATCATGACAAAAAGGGGGAGTAGGATATGGTAAGGGGAGTTGCAAATTGTAGTGGCAATTATGCTTGTTGGGGAGAATATACATTGAGGGGGAGTAACCCATACATTGAGGGGGAGTAACCCGTTGAGGGGGAGCATTGCATATACATACATTGCATGATGTTGTACCTAATTTCTTAAATGCAAATGCTTGTTTTTGCTCTCACTTGATTCATCTCACTTCTTACTTGTATTGGAAATGTTAGAAACTTTATGTTTAGGGATTGATTATTCTACAAGAGGTTGAAGACTACTAGTTGCATTTTCTTATCTCTTTGTAATGTAGAATATCATTATAGTCCCGTAGTTTCTAATTCTTTGTGAGGAATCAATGTGAGTGGTGGTTTTGTCACGAAATAGCCAAATTGGGAGATTGTAAGGTTCCCATTTGTTGATTGGCTCATTTCGTGGACAAACCACATGTTGGGGTCCTTTATAAGGGTAGCTTAGGTGTTGTTGTTATTGCTCAAGCCCTTTAAAGACCTCGTCTTGACAAGCACTCCAAAGGTATATCTCTAGTGCTTATTTTTCTTTAAAGAGATTAGTTGCACACACTCACTTAGCATACATTGCATATGTGTGCATTCTTTTTTCATGTCACATTTCACACTTGCACTTATATGTTATATTTTGTTGTGTGTTTGTTTTGTGTCTTGAAATTCGTTTCCCGATTGTATTCAGAAACGTTCGCGCATGCACTAGAATGTGCTTGGTCTAGCGCGAAGACTGCCTACGGAGAATGCCATTGGCTTCTCCTTGGTTTTCACCTATGTTGGTGATCGGCGGTTATGATCGGCGGCCTGGCCGCCGAATGAAACCGCCGTTTGCTTCCAGAAGTGTCTAGAGCAATTCTACGGTTACGATCGGCGGTCACGACCGCCGTTCAAGACCTGATTGATTTTATCTCTCAGTCTAATTCGATGGGTGAATCGGTAGTCACGAAACCGCCGAATGAAACCACCGTTCATACCTGATTGATTTTTTTATCTCGGGTTTGATTTGGCGGTTAGATCGGCGGTCACGAAACCGCCGAATGAAACCACCGTTGGTCCCCTATTCCTCTCGGGTCCAATTCGGCGGTTATGATCGGCGGCTAGGCCGCCGATTGAAACCGCCGATCGGTGCGTTTCAGGGGCAAACTTGTCTTTTCACATGCTCTGTTTTTCATGCCTATAAATACATCACTTTCTCTTATTTTGAATGTGACTCTTTAATCATCAAGAACCCTACTTTCAAAAGAGAGATTTTTAAGAGAGAAAGCAACCAAGTTTGCTCATTAAACACTCAAACCAAAATCCATTTGCATCAAAGTTCATCTAGCATTCTCTAGCATATCTAGGATGCTTGCTTGCATGGGTCTTCTATCATCACACTTGCTTTGGTAAGTTTTTCACTATTATCATACATAATTAGTGTTTAATTTATTATGGCATCTCTTTCATTACTTGATTGTTCTTAGATTAAATTCTAATATTCAAGATAGAGATTGTTGTGTTGATTTGATTGAGTGTTGTTTTTGTGATAGATATCTAGGTTTCTATAATCTTTGATTATCTAAGCTAATTGACATGTCATTTAGCTTTAATATCTAGGATTGTTTTTAATTGCAAATTCATCATCTTAGATAAGCATATAGGGTTTCCCTTGCTCTATGTTGCATTTGAATATTCATATATTCACTTAGGGTGTTAATCTCTTTTTAGAGAATTAAGTCTTGTGTTGTGACCGGGATTAGGTTGCTTAATTCGCAAGCAATCAGACTAGGTTCGCTTATACCGAGATTAGGTAGGTGTGTGATTACTTCCGGGATTAGGTTGTAATCGTTTTACACATTTAGTGGATTCGAGGTTCGAGTGTGGCTTACTTACTAGCCCTTGGTTTTTCCCGTGAGGGTTTCCACGTAAAAATCAAGTGTTATTTAATTTCCGCATTTTATACTTGATTTATTGTTTTATCTATTTAGGGGTAATTTCGTAATTTTGACTAAACACGAAAAATTGGGTAATAAGCTTAAAATCTATTCACCCCCCCTCTAGATAGTTTTATACACACCGTGCTATAATTTGTTTCAATGGTGGATACCCCGTCTGCCTACAACGCAATTCTGGGAAGACCTTTCCTATTAGGAATCAGGGGAGTCCTATCCATTTATCACAACGTATTAAAGTTCCTAGTCGGAACCGGGGTAGGAGAGGTCAGGGGGGATCAACAAGCAGCTCGCACCTGTTATACTGTGTCGGCCAACCCTACTGTATTGGCCAAGCAATACTCTCATGTGACTCGTGAACTAGGCCATAGGATTTCATAGCTGGATGGTCATACAGAAAACAAGCGGGGGTAGAATTGGCAAATACCCTGCAGAGCATTCTGGAGACATGGATGGTTACCCGGAAGATCACCCCTGGAAAGTTGATCACCTTAAGAAGTTTTGTTCTTGAAGTTCGAGGAGAAATGATAACTCGGTTGGTACACTTCTGATGTATGTACCCCGATTTTGCTTTGTATTTGCTTTTGAGAAATTCAATAAAGTCAGCTTTTATTCTCCTACGTGGTTCTCTTAAGTTCGCCTAGCAAGCTTTCGCCATTTTTTCTGATCTTAAGACCAGGAAAGGCCACGTGGCACTCCTGCTGCCTTGGTCGGGGTATACCCTCCTCCAAGAAGGATCTGGTGCTTGAACGCATAAAAGGCACAGTTGCCTGCCAGAATCTACCATACCAAGACCAGGAAGGCCTATACGGACCTCCTGAAGCCTCGGACGAGGAAGCCCCCTCTCCAGGAGAAACCTAGTGCTAAAGTGGCCTTAGTCGCTTACCAGGACAGATCGCCAAAGGATCAAGACGTCCCCTTGGGATACTTAATGCCTCACTACGCTATATTTCCATATCTCCACGTGGAAAACTTGGTGCTAAGGTGGCTTCAGTCACTTACTATGACTGATCACTAAATGGTCAATTTACCTAACCGGGATACTTGACACCTCACTCCTCAATGTCACACATGGGATCCTAGCAACTAAGTGCCCTTGATTGACTAACAAGACCAATCAGTGGGGACCCAAGTCACCAACCTAAAGTATTAGGGAAATTCATCAAGGTATCTTACTCAGACAAACAGTGGTTAAATCAGAGTATCTATGCAGTTTTGGCTTTACACCCGGGAGGCGATCCAACCAATCGGATGTGTAGAGTAGAACAGAGCTTTCTAGCCAAGATAGATCCACATCTAAGCACGTCTACCTAGCTGAGAATGCAGCCGACTAATGCTAGGGGGACTACCATCCCAGAATGGCTACCAGAAAACAAGATGTAAGGTTCCCATTTGTTGATTGGCTCATTTTGTGGACAAACCACATGTTGGGCTACTTTGTAAGGGTAGCTTAGGTGTTGTTGTTATTGCTCAAGCCCTTCGAAGACCTCGTCTTGATAAGCACCGTAGGTAAATTTCTATGTGCTTACTTTTCTTTGAAGAGATTAGTTGCACACACTTACTTATCATACATTGCATTTGTGACTTGTAATTTGTTTCCCGATAGTATTCGGAAACGTTCACGCATGCACTAGAATGTGCTTGGTTTTACGCAAAGACCGCCTACAGAGAATGCCCTTGGCTTCTCCTTGGTTTTCACCTATGTTAGTGATCGGCGGTTATGATCGGCGGCCTGGCCGCCGAATGAAACCGCCGTTTGCTTCCAGAAGTGTCTAGAGCAATTCTGTGGTTACGATCGGCGGTCATGACCGCCATTCGAAACCACCGTTCAAGACCTGATTGATTTTATCTCTCGGTCTGATTCGGCGGTTGAATCGACGGTCACGAAACCGCCGAATGAAACCGCCGTTCATACCTAATTGATTTTATCTCTCGGTTTGATTCGGCGGTTAGATCGGCGGTCACGAAACTGCCATTGGTCCCCTGTTCCTCTCGGGTCCAATTCAGCGGTTATGATCGGCGGCCTGGCCGCTAATTGAAATCGCCGATCGGTGCGTTTCAGGGGCAAACTTATCTTTTCACATGCTCTGTTTTTCATGCCTATAAATACATCACTTTCTCTTGTTCTGAATGTGACTCTTTAATCATCAAGAACCCTACTTTCAAAAGAGAGAATTTTAAGAGAGAAAGCAACCAAGTTTGCTCATTAAACACTCAAACCAAAAATCCATTTGCATCAAAGTTCATCTAGCATTCTCTAGCATATCTAGGATGCTTGCTTGCATGGGTCTTTTATCATCACACTTGCTTTGGTAAGTTTTTCACTATTATCATATATAATTAGTGTTTTATTTATTATGGCATCTCTTTTATTACTTGATTGCTCTTAGATTAAATTCTAATATTCAAGATAGAGATTGTTGTGTTGATTTGATTGAGTGTTGTTTTGTGATAGATATCTAGGTTTCTATAATCTATGATTATCTAAGCTAATTGACATGTCATTTAGCTTTAATATCTAGGATTGTTTTTAATTGCAAATTCATCATCTTAGATAAGCATATAGGGTTTCCCTTGCTCTATGTTGCATTTGAATATTCATATATTCACTTAGGATGTTAATCTCTTTTTAGATAATTAAGTCTTGTGTTGTGACCGGGATTAGGTTGCTTATTTCGCAAGCAATCGGACTAGGTTCGCTTATACCGGGATTAGGTAGGTGTGTGATTACTTTCGGGATTAGGTTGTAATTTCATCACATTTAGTGGATTCGAGGTTTGGGTATGGATCACTTAATAGCCCGTGGATTTTCCCGTGAGGGTTTCCACGTAAATATCAAGTGTTGTTTTAATTTCCGTACAATATTACACTTGCTATACTTTATTGACTATTAGGGGTATTTTCGTAATCTTGTCCTTAAACGAAAATTGGGTAAAATTAGTTAAAATCTATTCACCCCCCCTTTAGATTAATATTTTACACACTGTGAGAACTTTCACAAGACAAGTAAGAATCCCCCTATGGCCAACCGAGCGAGACTGAAGCTATGCATTATAATAGTCCAAGTAAGTCTTACTTGAATCACACTCAAGCATACAAGCATCATCCTACGCCGAGATGTAAATTCTATAGACGAGCATAGGAGGAAAGTAAAATAGAATGATTGCAAAAAGGAAGAGGAGTTCATTCAATTAATCAGGGTGCCCAATCCCCATTCACGGGCTATAAAAAAAAAAAAACCCGACAGCTAGAAAGAAAATTAACAAAAGGAAATTCAACGTTTCATTGTTTGTCCCCCACCAACCCATCTTGCCCGGATCCACTTTCCTCCTTGTCTTCTTCATCACCTGCAGCATCATGAGTCTCCTCAGCTTATGTTACAACCCCTCCTACAGGAGGATCCACTATCTTAGTAGGATGCATAAAATCTCGCCCTAAGTCATCTAGTATAGCCAAGGGACGCTGAGTACCCTTTTCGAAAGATTTAGAAACAATGGTAGCTTCAGAAGGATCTCCCTGGTTTTGATCTTCAAATTGGGTAGCCCGGGTCATAATCTGACCTCGATCCCAATTGAGGGTGGTCTACAAGTCAAAGGGAGGAGGAAATGCCTTGGCAACTTCATATGAAGCGGTAAAGTACCCATCCCCAAAGGTAGAATCCACTCAAGATTCCAAAATGCTCATGGAACCCCGTAGAGACCTGTTTTGGTCCAAAAGGACAGCCATCTCCGCCTTGACAATCTCTCTTTCAGCATGGCAGCGGGTTGATCTGACAGTCTCCATGTCATAGGCGTGTGTTATCCGCTTTAGCTCCACCAAGGCAACTTTCCTATCAGCTTCAAATTCGGAGGCAGATTGGACCAGGGAGATAACGTTTTCCTCCGCATGGGCTAGATTATGCCTAATATCCTCCAAATTAGCCTGAAGCGCCAGGTTGGCCTCCTTCAGGGCAATGACCTGTTGCCCCATAGCCAAGGCAAATTTGCAACCTTGTAGAAGAATGGGAGTAAGATAAACTACCCACAAGACAAAACTTATACCCAACAAACTAAAGGGTCAAGACTTATACCTCGGCAAGCAGAGAAGCCCCTTTTGATGCTAAGATGTCAACGGGCAAGGAAGACACTGACTACAAGCCCTTACCAGGGCAAACAGCGGAAAACTTGGAAATGATTTCCTCCTGGCTGTAATCTCGTGACCCCGATCCAGAAGAAAGATCGATGGAAGGAGTGGCCTTAGCAGCGTCAACCTTCATTTTTTCCTTCCAAGCTAGGAGCTGGACCAGAACAATGGGGGGAGGGGGAGGAGGAGGAGGAGAAGAAGTAACCATTATTGCAGGTGGGGTAGCAACCACTCTTGAAACTTTTTTCAGAGTAGAGAGTGGAGAAACTTTGGCTTTGGCAGCCCGTGCCAGCATCTCGCTCAAGGATGGATGTTTTGCAACCTTTGTTGGAGGAGAAATGGGAGAATGTGGGGGGCAACCCCGTAGATGCAGGAGGAGTGGTTGATCCGAATGGTAGAGATTCGAAGGCAGCATCGATACTGGGAGGAGAAGGGACAGAAGGAAAAGAAGGAAAAGAAAAAAGGAGAGGGGTAGCAGCAGAAACTGTCAGAAGAATGATTAGTAAAAATAAAAAATAAAACAAAATAAAAAAAAGGGACAAAGACAAGGCCTACCGGGGTGAGCGAGGGATATCCTCAGATACCGCTCCAACCGAGCACCTTCAAAGGGATCACAAGTGGGGTAACTTAAATTGGTATAGTTCCTATCCTGGATCTTCTTGAGAATCCTCTCGGATTCTGCAGAAAGCACACCCGGACTCTGATGCGCCACGGGATAGTTCTATAAACTATCATAAATAATGGGGCATGTGGTTTATCCGCAAGTGCACGGATCATTACGATCATGTAGCAGCAAGTACGGTTCGTTCCACAGGGAAAGTATGGTACACTAGAGTCGGTTCTACGTCTATGTTATAGTCAAACTATTTACACTATATACAAGCAAGAAAATAAAAGCATGGGTGGCAAGCAATTATCTAAACTAAGATGGCTAGGACGGAAAATTAAAGCTATACGTATCCTATGGTCACGGATACATAATTTCTAATTACAACTACAACTAAAGAGGTGTAAACACAAGATAACTAATTAATCTAAACTAATTAGGTGGCAACTAAGTAAGCAAGTAAGTAAATTAACACTAAATCACTACAATTAAATTACACTAATTAACTACAACTAACTTAACTAACTAATTCTTGCAAGGTTATGCAAGAGCAAGGATAAATGAAAAGGGATATTATCAATTGATCACAATTAAGTTCTCTAGTTCTATGGCATAGGTAATTCAACAACTACCACTCTAAATATTATCAACTATGATTATAGAATGACAATAATAGAGGAATTACACCCTAGAACATAAGACTGGTCAATAAGCATGATCATGTACTTACTAACCAAATCTTCTCTGTAAGGTTCCCATTTGTTGATTGGCTCATTTCATAGACAACCACATGTTGGGGTTCTTTGTAAGGGTAGCCTAAGTATCGGTCTTATTGTTCGAAGCCCTTTGAAGACCTCGTGTTGATAAGCACCGAAGGTAAATTTCTATGTGCTTACTTTTCTTTGAAGAGATTAGTTGCACACACACACTTAACATTCATTGCATATGTGTGCATTCTCTTCATTTGTCACATTTCACACTTGCACTTATTTATTATATTTTGTTGTGTGTAATTGTGTCATGTTGTTGTGTAATTCGTTTCCCGATAACTTTCGGAAACGTCCGTGCATGCACTAGAATGTGCTTGGTTTAGCGCGAGGACCGCCTATGGAGAATGCCCTTGGCTTCTCCTTGGTTTTCACCTATCTAGGTGATCGGCGATTATGATCGGTGGCCTGGCCGCCGAATGAAACCGCCGTTTCAGTCCAGATTGGTCTGAAGCATTTCTGCGGTTGAGATTGGCGGTCACGACCGCCGTTCGAAACCGCCGTTTCAAGACCTGATTGATTTATCTCTCAGTTTACTTCGGCGGTTGAATCGGCGGTCACGAAATCGCCGTTCGAAACCGCTGTTCATATCTGATTGATTTTAATCTCTCTGTTTTGATTCGGTGGTTGGGATCGGCGGTCACGAAACCGCCGACTGAACCACCATTTTTGCTCTGTTCTTCACGAGCTCAATTCGGCGGTCATAATCGGCGGCCTGGCCGCCGATTGAAACCGCCGATCGGCGCGTTTCTTTGAAACTTACTTAAACGACCACACTTTGATTTGGCCCCCTATATATATGCCACTTTGACTTTAGGTCAATTAAGAGAGTTCATATTCAGAATTCATACTTAGGATATTTTTCAAAGAGAAGAAAAATTCCAAGAACTCAATTTTTGATTACTCAAACACTTTTTCATGATCATCAATCATCATCTAGCATCATCTTTGATCTTCTAGATGTCATCTTGCATGGAATCTTCATCATACTTTGCTTGGTAAGCTTTTCACTAATATCTTACATGTTTTGTGTTTCTCTTATCTAGCAATCTCAATTAATTACTTGTTTGTTATTTTGTATGCTTTGGATACAATATTGAGATGAGTATGATGTATGTTTGAGAATTTGTATTGTGCTAGCATATTAGGTTTTGTGCTTAATATTGATTAGCTAAACTAATTGACATGTCATTTAGTTTTGATATCTAGGATTGTTCTAATTGCATATTAATCATCTTAGATAAGCATATAGGGTTTCCCTTGCTCTATGTTGCATTTTGGATATTCACATATATTCACTTAGGGTTGTATTCTCTTCTAGAGAAAGTAAGTCTTGTGTGTAGCAACCGGGATTAGGTTGCTTAGATCGCAAGCAAATAGGACTAGGTTCACTCATACCGGGATTAGGTAGGTGTGTGATTACTTCCGGGATTAGGTTGTAATCGTTTGCACATTTAGTGGATTCGAGGTTCGAGTGTGGCTTACTTACATAGCCCGTGGTTTTTCCCGTGAGGGTTTCCACGTAAAAACCAAGTGTTGTTTTAATTTCCGCACCATATTACACTTGCTTGGTTATATTATCTTGAGGGCATTTTCGTAATTTTGACTAACACGAAAAATTGGGTAAAAAGCGTAAAATCTATTCACCCCCCTCTAGATAGCTTTATACACACCGTGCTATAATTTGTATCAATAGGTATCAGAGCGGGTTCCTAGACATACATAGGTGATCCTTGCTTATTTTGGTGTGTTTTGCATTTTGTGTGATTTTTGATCATTCATACATTTGCATTCATTTCATTCATTCATAAACACTATGAGTGGAAATGGTGGAAATGGTGGTGGCCACGAAGGAGCTTCTAGCACAAGGCCTCCATTTCTTACCGGATTGAACTATTCCTAATGGAAAGGGAAGATGGAATCCTACATATGCCAAATTCATGACCGTGCATGGATGGCGGTGGAAGACGGATATGATCTCCCTATGATGACTCCCGCGGGTGGAGGACAAGATGTTTTGAAGCCTAAAGCGCAATGGAACGCGCAAGAGTTTGAGGCTTCTAAGTGGAATAGGAAGGCTGAAACAAATAATAGCACGGTGTGTATAAAGCTATCTAGAGGGGGGGTGAATAGATTTTACGCTTTTTACCCAATTTTTCGTGTTAGTCAAAATTACGAAAATGCCCTCAAGATAATATAACCAAGCAATTGTAATATGGTGCGGAAATTAAAACAACACTTGGTTTTTATGTGGAAACCCTCACGGGAAAAACCACGGGCTATGTAAGTAAGCCACACTCGAACCTCGAATCCACTAAATGTGCAAACGATTACAACCTAATCCCGGAAGTAATCACACACCTACCTAATCCCGGTATGAGTGAACCTAGTCCAATTTGCTTGCGTTCTAAGCAACCTAATCCCGGATGCTACACACAAGACTTACTTTCTCTTTGAAGAGAATACAACCCTAAGTGAATATATGTGAATATCCAAAATGCAACATAGAGCAAGGGAAACCCTATATGCTTATCTAAGATGATTAATATGCAATTAAGTATAATCCTAGATATCAAAACTAAATGACATGTCAATTAGTTTAGCTAATCAATATTAAGCACAAAACCTAATATGCAAGCACAATATAAAATATCAAACATACATCATACTCATCTCAATATTGTATCTAAAGCATACAAAATAACAAACAAGTAATTAATTGAGATTGCTAGATAAGAGAAACACAAAACATGTAAGATATTAGTGAAAAGCTTACCAAGCAAAGTATGATGAAGATTCCATGCTAGATGACATCTAGATGATCTAAGATGATGCTAGATGATGATTGATGATCATGAAAAGTGTTTGAGAATCAAGAATGGAGTTCTTGGAATTTTTCTTCTCTTTGAAAAATATCCTAAGTATGAATTCTGAATATGAACTCTCTTAATTGACCTAAAGTCAAAGTGGCATATATATAGGGGGCCAAATCAAAGTGTGGTCGTTTAAGTAAGTTTCAAAGAAACGCGCCAATCGGCGGTTTCAATCGGCGGCCAGGCCGCCGTTCATGACCGCCGAATTGAGCTCGTGAAGAACAGAGCAAAAACGGCGGTTCATTCGGCGGTTTCGTGACCGCCGATTCCAACCGCCGAAACAGAACAGAGAGATCAAAATCGACCAGGTAAGAACGGCGGTTTCGAACGACGGTTTAATGCCCGCCGTTTCAACCGCCGAATTAGACCGAGAGATAAATCAATCAGGTCTTGAAACGGCGGTTTCTAACGGCGGTCGTGACCGCCGATATTAACCGCAGAAAAGCTTCAGACCAATCTGGACTGAAACGGCGGTTTAATTCGGCGGCCAGGCCGCCGATCATAACCGCCGATCACCTAGAAAGGTGAAAACCAAGGAGAAGCCAAGGGCATTCTCCATAGGCGGTCCTCGCGCTAAACCAAGCACATTCTCGTGCATGCGCGGACGTTTCCGAAAGTTATCGGGAAACGAATTAACACAACAACAAGACACAATAACACACAACAAAATATAATAAATAAGTGCAAGTGTGAATTGTGACAAATGAAGAGAATGCACACATATGCAATGAATGTTTAGTGTGTGTGTGCTTCTAAATCTCTTCAAAGAAAAGTAAGCACATAGAAATTTACCTTCGGTGCTTATCAACACGAGGTCTTCAAAGGGCTTCGAACAAGAAGACCGATACTTAGGCTACCCTTACAAAGAACCCCCACATATGGTTTGATCACGAAATAAGCCAATTAAAAACAACGGGAATCCTTACAATCTCCCCCTTTGGCTATTTCGTGACAAAACCATCACTCACAAAGATTCCTCACAAAAAAATAGAAACTACGGGACTATAATGATATTCTACATTACAAAGAGATAAGCTAATGCAACTAGAAGTCTTCAATCCTCTTGTAGAATAATCAATCCCTGAAAAGAGTTTCTAACATTTCTAATACAAGAAAAGTGTGAGATTAATCATGTGAGAACAATACCAAGCATTTGCATTTTTAGAATTTAGGCACAACATTACCAAATGTATGCAATGTATGATAAATGCAATGCTCCCCCTCAACGGGTTACTCCCCCTCAATGTATGTCCTCCCCAAAGTGTACAATAGCTTCTATATTTTGCACCTCCCCTTACCATATCCTACTCCCCCTTTTTGTCATGATATAGGCAAAGGAGTAGTCCCCAACCGGGTCACTCATAGCAACGAGAGATAGAAGCATGCAAGACTTGCATATACATATAAGTCACTGTATGCACTTCAATTAATTTGAGAGAAACAAGGAGATTTATTTTGAGAAATGTGTGAATCCAACATGCTTTGCATACAAGACATATAGCATTCAAGTCCAAAATACAATGGTATTTGGCAAAGCAAATGACAAAGGTTTCTAATAAGAATTCAAACCAATTTCACCAATGTCATGGGAAAAGCAAGGATATAGAGATTATGAATTTCAATTTAAGAGCAACTATATCCAACTTTATAAGCGAAACATGGCATGAGCGACTTTGCACCCTATTTGATTTTTCCGGATAAAATTATCCGTATGATAGTAACCATGTTCAACTAATAAAGAAAGAGAGACATTTGGAATGTAAATTCCTTTGAATGGATACAAGATCCTTTATTCATTTTGAGTCTCATAAGTTTTCACACAAGTTTTGCATTTTTAAGAATATGCAATCATCAATTCATGCTTTTCATGTGAGCATGGTATATGAATTTCATGCTTTGTCATTTGTCATTAGCATGTTATTAAAGAATCATCATGTCATGGAGATAATCAAGGTCATTCAAATCATACTTCCAATGTAAATCTCCTAGTCCAAAAATGCATGTTTGAACATAAATATGACATGGATTGTAGACAAGCAAGGTTCACACTTATGGAATTTTAAAACATATATACATATGTACAACCAAGCTTACTCAAGCAATTTAAAAGAAGAGGCATAAGATATTTCAAATTTTTTGCAAGATACAAGAATGCAAAATAGCTCTCTTTGCTTGAGTTCCCCATATGGGGTCAATCATAGAACATCACTCCACAAGACATACCCCAATAGCTCTACTAAGAGTTTTAAATCGAGTAGCATCTAAGGGTTTGGTAAATCGGTCCGCAAGTTGATCATTAGTACCTACATGTTCAAGTACTATGCATTTATTTTCAACAAGCTCTCTAATGAAGTGATGGCGGATGTCAATATGCTTAGTTCTAGAATGTTGCACCGGATTCTTGGAAATATTAATGGCACTCATGTTATCACAAAAGAGAGTGAGAGTACCTTGGTTGAATCCGTAATCCACTAGCATTTGCTTCATCCACATAAGTTGAGTGCATCCACTCCCCGCGGCTATGTACTCGGCTTCCGCCGTGGACAAGGAAATCGAGTTTTGCTTCTTGCAAAACCACGACACCAAGTTGTTGCCTAGAAAGAAGCAACCGCCCGATGTGCTCTTCCTATCATCACAATTTCCTGCCCAATCCGCATCACTATATCCTACAAGACTAGGATTAGTGTCAAATGAGTACCAAATCCCATAGTTGGAAGTCCCATTTACAAAGCGAATGACTCTCTTAACCGAAGAGAGATGGGACTCCTTGGGATCGGATTGGTACCTAGCACAAACTCCTACACTAAAAGATATATCGGGCCTACTTGCGGTCAAATAGAGCAAGCTCCCTATCATGCCACGATATAAGGTTTGGTCCACACTTTTACCGCTAGCATCCTTGCTTAGCTTCAAAGTGGTGCTCATAGGAGTGTCACAATGTTTGGCTTTTTCAAGACCAAACTTCTTCACAAGGTTTTTGGCATATTTGGCTTGGGTTATGAAGATCCCATTATCAAGTTGCCTAATTTGCAAACCTAGGAAGTAATTAAGCTCACCAACAAGACTCATCTCAAATTCATGAGACATAACATCAACAAATTGTTGGACCTTGGTGTTGTTGGTGGAGCCAAACACTATGTCATCAACATATATTTGAGCTATGAAAAGCTCATCATTGTCTCTCTTGATGAATAGTGTCTTGTCAACACTACCTCTTGTGTAGTCATTGTCAACAAGAAATTGAGTGAGGCGCTCATACCAAGCCCTCGGTGCTTGTTTCAACCCATATAGTGCCTTCTTGAGGCGATAGACATGGTTGGGGTGGTGTGCATCCACAAACCCCTTGGGTTGTTCAACAAACACTTCCTCTTGCAAGAAGCCATTGAGGAAGGCACTCTTGACATCCATTTGGTGCAATTTGAACTTGTGCACACAAGAAATGGACAAGAGAAGCCTAATAGACTCTAAACGGGCAACGGGAGCAAATGTCTCCTCAAAGTCGATACCCTCAATTTGAGAGTACCCTTGTGCTACAAGTCTAGCCTTGTTCTGCACTATGTTGCCATCCTCATCGGATTTGTTCCTAAATATCCATTTAGTGCCTATGACATTAGTGGTCTTAGGCCTAGGAACTAGAGTCCAAACCTCATTCCTTTCGAATTGGTTTAGCTCTTCTTGCATGGCAAGAACCCAAAATTCATCATGTAAGGCTTCTTCAACCTTTTGGGTTCAATTTGAGAGGTGTAGCAAGTATAGCTAATAAGATTAGCAAGTTGACGTCTAGTCCTAACACCCTCATTAACATCTCCAATAACATCCTCTTTGTTATGGAGTCTTCTAACCCATGGAGCGGGTTCATTAGAGTCCAAGTTAGGAACTCTAGTAATGGGTTGTGTGACTTCATTAGATGTCCCAACATTGGGAGTCACCACAACCCTCTCCAAAGGAGTGTCATCCTCTAGAACATCCTCCTCCTCATGGTCATTAGACTTGAGCCTAGTATCATCAATGACCACATTTGATGATTCCATGACGGTTCGAGTCTTCAAGTTGAAAACTCTATAGGCTTTACTATTCAAGGCGTAGCCAATAAAGATACCCTCATCACTCTTAGCATCAAACTTGCCAAGTTGATCACGGTCATTTAAAATGTAGCATTTGCTTCCAAATGTGTGGAAGTAGCTAACATTTGGCTTCCTACCCTTCCATAGCTCATAGGAGGTGTTTCTAGAACCGGGCCTTAGGAACACACGATTTCCTATATAGCAAGCCGTATTGATGGCTTCGGCCCATAGGTTCCTAGGGACATTGTTGCTAAGCAACATCACTCGGGCCATCTCTTGGAGGACCCTATTTTTCCTCTCAACAACTCCATTTTGTTGAGGTGTCCTAGGAGCCGAAAACTCATGGGAGATGCCTAAGCTATCACAAAAGCTTTCAAAAGAGGCATTCTCAAACTCTCTCCCATGGTCACTTCTAATCCGTTTAATGCTTCTAATGTTAGATTTCATTTCATTTTGTAATTTAGTACAAAGCATTTTAAACTTATCAAAAGTTTCGGATTTTTCTCTAAGAAAGTATGTCCATGTAAATCTAGAGAAATCATCAACACATACAAAAATGTATCTCTTTCCACCCAAACTTTCGGTTTGCATGGGACCCATGAGGTCCATGTGGAGAAGCTCAAGAGGCTCCTTGGTGGTGAGATACTTACCCTTTTTGTGCATGCTTTTAGTTTGCTTTCCTTGTTGGCAAGGTCCACAAACACCATTGGCTTTCTTCCCAAGCTTAGGGAGGCCACGCACACACTCGAACTTTCCAAGGGTCCGTAGATCCCTAAAGTTCATGTGGCCAAGTCTTTCATGCCACAACTCAATTTGCTCATCCATGGACACATTGTTTGAGACTATTCTAGCTTCAAGACAATAGCAATTGTCGCTAGATCTCATACCTTTCAATAAGGTTTGTCCATCGGGCTTTAGGATTGAGCAATCATCTTTACAAAACAAGACGGAATATCCTTCATCACTTAGATGTGAAATGCTTATTAAATTGGCTTTCAAGCCATCAACAAATAAAGCATCGGATAAGGAGGGTAATCCGGGAACGGAAATGGTTCCTTTCCCTACAACTTTCTTTTTGGATCCATCACCAAAAGTGACATATCCACCTTCCTCCATAACAAGAGTCTCGAAGAAACTCTTGTTTCCCGTCATGTGCCTAGAGCACCCACTATCTAGATACCAAAAATTAGAAGAATTTGCCTTCAAGGCTATTTGAGCAACATGGCAAACAATGTCATTCTTTCTAATCCACCTAGAAACAATCTTAGCTTTCTTAGTGGTTTTTGGTATATGGGCTCTAGATGTCCTAGGATCATGCATAATAGTATTATCATTCCTAGGAACATGCATCATGGCTCTTTTCTTTTTCTTCTCTATCATGCTTCTAGTTTTGCACATTTTTATATATCGAAAGCAATGTGGTCTAATATGACCATCAAATCCACAAAAATGACATATAGGAGTGAAATAAGGAATCATACCTTGTCCTTGTCTTTGTGGATGAAAGGGTTCAATCCTTCTTCGTTGTTGAACCGGTCTTGGTTGCTTCCTAGCTTGAGGTTGCATGATAGGTCTCTTTCCTTTGTGAGCCATTTGAGGAGGAATGTTGGCTTGAGAGACCCTAGGGGGTTGAGCTTGAGGTTTCCTTCTTGGACCCATCTTCACTTGTGCATTAGAGCATTGTCCTACTTCTAATTTCTTTCTAGGAGCTTGCACAAATGAAGTTTCTTCTTTCTTCAAGCTCTTGACAAACACGGTCTTGTTAGAGGTAGAGATCTTCTTGTCATCTTCATACCCAAGACCCCTCTTGTCACATGGACTCTTTCCAACACCAAGCATATGGTCAAGCTTCTTGGTGCTAGAATCCATCCTAGTCATAGAATTTCTAACTTCTTCAAGCTCACTCTTTAGACTTTCTTCATTCCTCCTAGATAAAGCTAACTCCTCTCTTAGCTTATCTTCTATCTTCTTGAATTTTTCCACTTGTTCACCTAAGTGGTCATTATGAGATGCAAGCTCAAGATTTTCTTCTCTCAACATCTTGATCTTTCTTGTGCTCTTGATTGCTAAATCATTAAACTCGGCATGGCATTTAGCAAGCACCTTTTTCTCCACAAAACTACTTATGGAGTTAGATGAGGAATCACTTTCTTCTTCACTTGAGTCATTTTCCTCTTGACTCATTTCCTCTTTCTCACTACCACTTTTGCTCTTATGTGAGGAGGCAAAAGCTAGGAGGTTAGCCATGAGCTCTTCTTCACTTGAAGACTCATCTTCCTCATTGGAGTCATCACTACTCCCACTCCAAGTGGCGGCCATCACTTTGCTCTTCTTCTTATCATTGTGATTAGCACATTCGGGGGCAAAGTGACCAATCCCACCACATTCAAAGCATCGGACCCCTTTCCTTTCGGTCCTCTCTTGTCTAGGCTCAAACTTCTTGAAGGAACTCTTTTTCTTCAAATCTTGTCCTCTTGACCCAAATCCCTTCTTTTTCTTGAACCCCATAACCTTGTTGAACCTTTTCACAAATAAGGCAAGGTCTTCATCCGATTCATGCTTTGCCTCCTTTGCATCCTTAGATGCTTTCAAAGCTATTCCTTTAGACTTCTTAGGAGGAGTAGTGGTGCTAGGAGCCTTCCTAGACTCATATGCAAGGAGACGCCCAATCACCTCACTTGGCTTCATATCCATGTAGCCACTATTTTCTTCTATGGCCGTCACCTTGGATTCAAACCTATCGGGGAGAGATCTCATAATTTTTTGCTTGACTCTCCTATCCGAATACGGGTCTCCGAGTTGATGGCTTTGATTTACAATATCCATCAATTTGATTTCGAAGTCATTGAAGCATTCATCCTCTCCCATCCTAAGTAGCTCAAACTGAGTTTGGAGGACTTGAAGCTTGGACTCCTTCACCACCTCGGTTCCCTCATGTGCAACTAGAAGGATGTCCCATGCCACTTTGGCAATCTGAGTATTCTGAATAAGCTTGTACTGATTCTCATCCATAGCACACATAATGGCATGCATAGCCTTCCTATTCCACTTAGAAGCCTCAAACTCTTGCGCGTTCCATTGCGCCTTAGGCTTCAAAACATCTTGTCCTCCACCATCGGGAGTCATCATAGGGAGATCATATCCGTCTTCCACCGCCATCCATGCACGGTCATGAATTTGGCATATGTAGGATTCCATCTTCCCTTTCCATTGGGAATAGTTCAATCCGGTAAGAAGTGGAGGCCTTGTGCTAGAAGCTCCTTCGTGGCCACCACCATTTCCACCGTTTCCACTCATAGTGTTTATGAATGAATGAAATGAATGCAAATGTATGAATGATCAAAAATCACACAAAATGCAAAACACCAAAAAAGCAAGGATCACCTATGTATGTCTAGGAACCCGCTCTGATACCAATTGAAACAAATAATAGCACGGTGTGTATAAAGCTATCTAGAGGGGGGGTGAATAGATTTTACGCTTTTTACCCAATTTTTCGTGTTAGTCAAAATTACGAAAATGCCCTCAAGATAATATACCAAGCAATTGTAATATGGTGCGGAAATTAAAACAACACTTGGTTTTTACGTGGAAACCCTCACGGGAAAAACCACGGGCTATGTAAGTAAGCCACACTCGAACCTCGAATCCACTAAATGTGCAAACGATTACAACCTAATCCCGGAAGTAATCACACACCTACCTAATCCCGGTATGAGTGAACCTAGTCCAATTTGCTTGCGTTCTAAGCAACCTAATCCCGGATGCTACACACAAGACTTACTTTCTCTTTGAAGAGAATACAACCCTAAGTGAATATATGTGAATATCCAAAATGCAACATAGAGCAAGGGAACCCTATATGCTTATCTAAGATGATTAATATGCAATTAAGTATAATCCTAGATATCAAAACTAAATGACATGTCAATTAGTTTAGCTAATCAATATTAAGCACAAACCTAATATGCAAGCACAATATAAAATCTCAAACATACATCATACTCTCTCATCTCAATATTGTATCTAAAGCATACAAAATAACAAACAAGTAATTAATTGAGATTGCTAGATAAGAGAAACACAAAACATGTAAGATATTAGTGAAAAGCTTACCAAGCAAAGTATGATGAAGATTCCATGCTAGATGACATCTAGATGATCTAGATGATGCTAGATGATGATTGATGATCATGAAAAGTGTTTGAGAATCAAGAATGGAGTTCTTGGAATTTTTCTTCTCTTTGAAAAATATCCTAAGTATGAATTCTGAATATGAACTCTCTTAATTGACCTAAAGTCAAAGTGGCATATATATAGGGGGCCAAATCAAAGTGTGGTCGTTTAAGTAAGTTTCAAAGAAACGCGCCAATCGGCGGTTTCAATCGGCGGCCAGGCCGCCGTTCATGACCGCCGAATTGAGCTCGAAGAACAGAGCAAAACGGCGGTTCATTCGGGTTTTTCGTGACCGCCGCCGATTCCAACCGCCGAAAGAACAAGAGATCAAAATCGACCAGGTAAGAACGGCGGTTTCGAACGCGGTTAATGCCCGCCGTTTCAACCGCCGAATTAGACCGAGAGATAAATCAATCAGGTCTTGAAACGGCGGTTTCTAACGGCGGTCGTGACCGCCGATATTAACCGCAGAAAAGCTTCAGACCAATCTGGACTGAAACGGCGGTTTCATTCGGCGGCCAGGCCGCCGATCATAACCGCCGATCACCTAGAAGGTGAAAACCAAGGAGAAGCCAAGGGCATTCTCCATAGGCGGTCCTCGCGCTAACCAAGCACATTCTCGCAGCGCATGTTCTGTACGTTTCCGAAAGTTATCGGGAAACGAATTAACACAACACAACCAATAACACACAACAAAATATATAATAAGTGCAAGTGTGAATTGTGACAATGAAGAGAATGCACACATATGCAATGAATGTTAGTGTGTGTGTGCTTCTAATCTCTTCAAAGAAAAGTAAGCACATAGAAATTTACCTTCGGTGCTTATCACACGAGGTCTTCAAAGGGCTTCGAACAAGAAGACCGATACTTAGGCTACCCTTACAAAGAACCCCCACATATGGTTTGATCACGAAATAAGCCAATAAAAACAACGGGAATCCCTTACAAA